>OU744725.1:66128253-67415753 GCA_916613615.1 Steromphala cineraria | reverse complement strand
TGGCGCTATACAAATGTTTAGTAGATAGATAGATAGATTATGTTTCTGTCGTTTTTATTAGTAATAACCAATGGTCCTATTGTAATATGAATCATTCATGTTGTGGTACATGTTACAGCCCAATTGATTCAAAACTCTCTGTAATGAATATTCATTGTGTCTATTAATCCAATTTTTTCTTTAATTCATAATTGTTTCACATGCTTGATGTCGGCTAGTTCCCAGATGGCAAATGACGCACACAGCATATATATTTATAAGTACTAAGTGTTGTTCCAAATACGAGTAATCAATTAAATGTCCATTGTGTTCATGTACAAGTTTGTCTCCCATTCGAAATCTCTGTCTATATTGCTTTTGCACTTGTCAATCTATGTCATATCAAACAATCCAAACTTGATTTCAAATCTACAACAATGTCCAAAACCTGCACATTATATCTTCTGAAACTTAGTCTCATAAAGAATTTTGAGTAATTGCATAACTAATTTAGGTTAAGGTTCACCCCTCTTGTCATTAGGCAAATGTTTTCATTAAAACCTGAGGACATTAATAGACAATAATTATTAATGTCACTAGAAGGTTCAATTTGCATCCTTCTCCTCTGCTTCTTCAAAACGTTGCCTTCAACAACAACCTTTTAGTTAAAGAATACATCTCATTTACAATCAATAATGTGAATGTTATGGATCATGGTTTCTTTGCAGCATTCATTGACAGGAATTAATTGACATGAGACAAACATGATATGCTGGTTTTGCATTACTTCAAGAAATATCTTCTTACAGCAGAGGTGAGTCAGTAACAGTTTTCTCAGATGCCACACACGACTTAATGCAGAGTTATGCAGAGGAAACTAGAGTGAGTGTACGTCAATTTTGACATTTATTCTATTTCAATTCATCAAAACTAACGGCAGAATGAAACCAATTGCAATCTAATGTTAGAGTCGAAACAAAAACAATTCAAGTAATTACCTCTGTGAAATGAAGGACAAATCCAATGGAAAAGAAATGAAATTTTCTTGTGCTTCATTTAACAGCATTGTAACTTTAAATGAATATCATTTCATTCTTTGAATGCAAATTAGGTTTAAATCAACTGTAATGTCATACCATATCTGGATACGATTTTTGTGATAAACTACAATCTAATGAAGTTGTAAGCCAACCCATGGTACATTTTCCAGAAGGTCATGACCACGTTTCTTACAAACAAAACCAGATTTCATATAATTTCAGCTTTATTAACGAATATATCATTAGTAAAAAACAATCTCAGCGATACCTGAAACATGCATCACGTCTCATTTAATGGTGTAGCTATGACGTTATTTATTGTAGAAAGTAATGGCGTTTCTTCATAAATCCTCATACTGTTTTCAAGCTCTAGAAAACTTCCTGTCATCATGATATTCGCAACTTCTGAAAAGACTCTCAATAACTTAAACATACATCAGGTTTCCTTTTAATGTTGTAGATGTGCCTCTGAATATTACTTTTCACAACAGATTAGATTAACAGATTATCCAAACTTAGAAAGCACCTTAAATGAATTGCTATTTGTAATATTGATTGATAGAAACAGAAATAATTAGAATGACCACAATGATGTCAATTTAAGACTTTGAGAGGACAAATGAGCACCATCAGAAGATAAAAATTCAATTGCAATAAATCAAGAGGGATTTCATATAAACCACTTAGAAGTCATCAAATCGATAACACAAAAAACTGCAGTTATCTCTCAATATATAACTTAACACTCAACAACTGTTAACACTTGTTTTGCTTAACTTACGTGACAACAACATGATACTTAACAAAATATGATTTGTTACATGACAGAAAAGAAATGTTCAAAAGTAAATAATGGAAGTGCCATTAAACATGTGTTTCCATTCAGTCAATACTTTTGATAACCAAAACAGAATAACATTCATAACATTAGTAAAACATTAACCAAGTATTGATTACAACAATATATTTTATCAAAGAGGTTTTCCCTTAATGATTCGGCCATTGGATTAAATATACAGACTCAATCATTATTTTTCTCATCGATTCTCGAATCTGTGTCAGATGTAATTCAAAATGGTAACTCTTATAGCTGTGAATAACACTGGAGTTAATTGTTATCGATAAAGCATAAAGTACATAAAAGCAGGGTTTAAACTGCCAGATCCTATATGTTATATTATATTGATCATCATTAAATGATATCTGTCTTGATATGAGTTGGGTGAACATCGTTCACCTAACGTTATTGATTTCTTGTTTGTCATTTTCTTCCGAATGCTTCCCGTCATAACAAAACCTACTCCAAGCGTCTTGTGGAAATCATTTTTATCTGGTAACAGATACATTTTCAGCAATTAAGGACATGGAATTGATTTATAAATAAGAATATCAAACAAGTAATTGTTCTTATGATCATGAGCACAGGTTTTCTCCCTGTTGGTCAAATTGCTTTTAATTAGTGAAGGACCTTAATGAAGAGGACAATAAATAACAAGAGGAAATGTAAGTGTAAATATTTTCTAATGATGACAAACATTATTCTTAAGTTACAGCCATAAAATGTTTTCTAGACCATTTGAAACTAATTAATTGTAATTGTCTGATAGCTTATCATGATCTAGAATTTGTTTCGGTACCTCTTTAAACATTAAAAGAATTAAATTAAATTATTGATTCTACTTCCTACTGTTTTGTTTGGTCTACATCAGAAAGAGTGTTTCAAATTCATCACAGGCTTCATCACTTATTTGCATTGATAAGATGCTTTGCACAAGCCTGATTTCATGTCCTTCTACGGGATATTCTAAAAACCCGTCAGGATCTTTGGATTTAGTATCAAAACATGTGTAATCGATAATGCACTTCAACATTTTAAAAGCTTGAGCCAGATGACTGAATTTATTGATGCCAGATACACAGCAAAGTAAATTTCTTGCGTAATTAGCTACTTGTTAAAGGGGAAAGATAAAAAAGGCTCAATTCGGACTTGACAAGTGTTTGTTTCTGATATGTTGTAATTCATTATCCAGCATATACCGGTTTGATTCAAAATTAATATTTCAAAGTATTATTCACAGCAAAGGGTGACAGAATGTCCTTTCTGAGGTAGCTAAATCTGTTGATGTACAGGGTCTGATAAGTCAGAAGGTGAAATATACTATATATGATTCGTTAAGGAACACTTCACTTCCAAATCTATAGAATGTGCTAGTAAAATTCCACCATATCAAAACCATAAAGAGTGATCGTTCCATTAATTAGCCATTTGACAGCTTAGTAATACAAACTATTTTAGGAAATGCTCATCATTATTTGCTTTACCTCTACCAATAGACACGATTTCGGGTTATGAAACAGTGCACTGTAAATTTGAAATATCAGGTATGACATCAAAGACATGCAATGACAATTATTGCTATCTTCGTGTGCTATAATTTCCTATAAAATTTTAGACCTCATACTTTAGCCTTGCTTATGGCCAAAGCTCTTGTAGTTATTGGTGGTTTATTAAATGTAATCTCTGAACGATCATTGATTGAACTAGTTAGTTGAGGTCTGAGAATAAATCAAATTAATAAGTACCACTGTCTTCTCTCGTTCTCTTTATTTGATTACGAATAGCTTAATTTGCGTAAAAAGGATGTATGGTTCGATTAAGTGTCTGCTATCATTCACTATAATATTGTACAATGTGTGGCCAAATGCAAAAGTCAATGGTAGAAATATAGATAAATTACTATTGGATTTGTTAAGAAATCAAACTATTACCTCAATTTACTGGTTAGTTGCCAAACTTATCTTAACACAACAAAACAGTCATTTGAGTTATTAATGCAATGCAATGATCTTTTTGCTGTTTATAGCTGTTTCTTGAGGTCTTCTTTCAGTCAATCAGCTCAACCAATAATATTATTAACAATATTTAGATAAGGTTATAGAACTTGTGCAACCGCAGCTTTGAAATGTATTTATTTAGATTCGATCATGAAAATGAGTTTGTTTTCTCTTAAAGGTTCTTTTGCATAAATGTATGTTTTAGATTTTAGGTATGTTGCCTTTTTGCATTGCTCATTTCAAAAGAAGCTAATTCTAATCATACAACATTAAAATGCTTCTATGACGTCAATCCTTAAACATTCAAATGATCTGTCATCAACATCAACTCTGCTGCCAGACTTGTCCACAGATGCGGCAAAAAGGAACATGTCACCCCACTCTTAAAATCCCTCCACTGGCTCCCGATCGTTGCTCGAATTGAGTATAAAAGTCTAACCATAGCGTACAATTGTTACCATGGCTCAGCACCATCCTACCTGATTGACCTCTTACCAAAACACAATCCAGCTCGAAATCTTAGATCTGCCGAAAAGCATCTTTTTGCTACCCCTAAAGTCTCCAAGAAGTCTTTTGGATCTAGATCCTTTTCCTGCTCAGCTGCCTCTCTTCGGAACTCACTTCCACATGAACTAAAGACATCGCCATCCATCTCACATTTCAAGACTAACCTGAAGACTCACCTCTTCAGGAAACTCTTCTGTTGACTCTATTCTCAAGCGCCATGAGCAACCACTAGTGGATGGAAATAGGCGCTATATAAATGGACATATTATTATTATATTATTATATATTGCAATGCTTTCATAGTCATCAGCTTCATGGTTGAGAACATTTTATCCAAGCCGATGACAATGTTAATGCATCTTTTATAATAAACCTGATTTTGTTCAAATGGATAGCAAATCTTCCATAGTAGTGTGCCATTTCAATCAAAACAAAGTAAGGCTTTTAGGAATGATTTATTATATGTATCAATTGTTTTTAATATCATCTATGTCAATTTGTTAAGGGGTATTTCTAGACATTCATGTTAAATATCTGGCACCAGTGGTTGATAGTTTCTTAAATGATAAAGAGTAGGAAATAAATAACATTCATGATTCGTCTCAACTTTCAAGGCTCCTCCGTTCAGGTAAATTGTTTATAAACATTCAACCCGAAGATGTTTAAAATTAAATATAAGAATGACTTTTGATATAATGGTAAGTTAGATAGTAAACGAATATACATTGTTGCATTTATCGTTCCTATGTTCAGCTTTTGAAGCTGTGTCAATTGACGTCTGATAGACGGGTGATGAGAACAACAGCTAACATAACATAACCACTTGTCGAACCTCCATTTTTGTGGATAGTCTAAGTTAGTTTTAGAAGTTAGATTTATTAGTAAAAGGATATTTTTACATGACTGCCTCTCAACATTAAAAAATCTAAGTCAAACAATGTGATGAAATAAAATTTTCAAGATAACCTTTCCATCAATTTTAGCCTTACACAGTAAGAGCCTGGCTTAATTGGCAATAAGTGTTACCAATTATGTTTGAAGCACATTTGAGCAGGGTTAATTTTTTAAGTCTAAGATTTGAACTGGGGAACAATCACGATAAGTTCTTTTATCAATATGATTTGGAACAGCAATATCCAAACACGTTGTTGGGTTTCTCTTCGAATACAAGTCCAAACAAGACTTATGCCCTGAAACGTTCTATTCAATCTTATCATTTTCTCATCTAACATATACTTTGTAATCAAAACAAGAGATACTTTTCAAATGAATTAGATCATGATGTATGTTTATGTTTAATTGATTTGCATTGGTAATGAAACTTAAACTCATGAAAATGATTTATATCGAGTTAATTTATATCATCTGCTAAAGAGATCAAATAATATCCTATCCGTTATTGCTAAGACCCTATGTTGTATCGATCTGCTTGTTGATTCTAATCCATGTGGGCTGTAGATGGTCCCAGGAAATCCAACTATCAATCTTTATTTGGCAGACTAAATACCCATCCTCTCCTCGGGGCTCTGTGGATAAGTGATACCATTAGGTGCAAGTCAGACACTTTCAAGGAGCATCCATCTTAGTTCCTTCCAACATGACGTTTTATGCTATCAACACTACTTCTTGTACTTATGTCAGCGTTTATCTTTACAAAGTCATCATCAATACCAACATCAACATCAACATCAACAAATCAAGCGTCATCAACCCTGTGATCTGAATGTATTACTTGGGTTATCATTGTTAACCAATATCAGTAACAGTTTTAAATCAATCTAAAGACATAAAAACAATAACAAAAACAATAAAGACCAGCTGTTTAATTATTTAGATATTTAATTCTTTTTTAAAAATTCAAATATTTGTACAAAGCCACTCTTCGTAACTGAGTGAGTAATAGGATGACAAGGATTCTAGTTTGTGAAGTTGGGTTCAACAAATCCAGGCAAACTTTTCAGGCAAGAGTTATATTATAACAACAAAATTTCACTTAACATTTTCATCAAGTTTGAAAACGATATTTTTTAATTTGATAGTTAAAAGACAAGCGATTGATTGGTTGGACAACCGTAATAAACATTCACAGAAGCAAAGGATATATGGCATATGGACAATGCATGAAATTGAAAGAAATTTTGTGAATAATGTGTTATTATTCTGTTGGACAACTATGATGGGTTAATTGTGTGTCTCTTCGACTTTCAATTATTTCAAATCTTTGATGTCTGCGGATTCCCAATTGGTGTCATGGGTCACACAACATATTTATTTTAAAGCCTAAGTTTTGGTCGAAATAAATTTACAAAGTGCCATGTAGTTTGCAAACAACCTTATCAACTAAATGTCATACAATTTGAATTACTACAATTGCAAAATAACTAAAAATATCCAGTTTGTACTGATTACATCCCCAAATTGGATATCATTGATCAAAGTGCACAGCTTTGATTGTTGATATCGGAAACTGGGAAGTCATAACAAAAAATCGTTATCTCCTATAATGATAATGAATAACTATGAATGATAATTTTTAATCACTAAAATCAAAGATTATTTATATATATTTAAATGAAGGGCTATAAATCATAATAAATGTCATCCTATTATCATCCTACCCTTTCTGCTGCTGCTTTCTTTTTCACTCGAAAGCAATTCTTTTGGCTAATACTCAAAAAATCTATAATGTGAATCCATCCATCAATTTGTTTTTTTCAACATTCTCAAGAGTTGGTTACTTCACAGACAAAGAGATAAAAAGTTGAATTGATGAAACTGCTTTATTTCAAGACAGCTTGTGCTACAGTTGAAGTGAGTAAGTTATTGTTTTTGGATTGCAACACAGAGAAAATCCGAGGAAGTGTTTCACCTTTCTACCATGAAAAACGTCATATCAGACTAACTGCCGATAATACAATTGCAATTCAATGTAAGAGTACTAGTGTGAGGAAAAGCAATTTCAACTGAAATAAAGGAAACATACAAAGACAAACAAGTTTAGTTGAACGTTGTCATCATGACAAATGAAAATGAAAATGAACTTACATACAAACCAATTGCAAGGTTATTCATGATGGAGTGGCGAACAATAACATATGTTGTGTGAACTCAGCGAGCTTGCGAGCAGGTTCACATGAAAGTTTGAATGTAGCTTTTTCATCGTTCATTTTCCAGTGCAAACACACAAACTGACATTCAATTCTTATAATTTAGCACCATATATGGAAAGGAACGGCGGAGTGATATGAATACTGTTTTTTTCCTTTGAACGAGTAACACTGCGACATGCGACCAGAAATAATCCCAATTTGAAAAGAAACTGAATATTAATCAAAATAAGTCTGTGTTATATATGAGATAAGATAACATGATGCACTAAGAATTTCTAAATGAAGCGCAAACTTGTATAAAATCCCTTCGTGCAAGGACAAGAGATCAGAGTTATCTGCCTTACATTTATGCATTAGACGTCGTGTCATGCTGGCAGACATTTGCAGGGGTATCTTCGTCAAAATATGTAAACAACAGTAATTAGTGACATGTAACTGCTCTATCAATAATTGTCATCTCTTGTGTATACATCTTGAATATGAAGACTGTCTTTGTTATGCTTTACAGTACTCAATAATGACCGTAATGTAAATATTCATCTCGTTCTATGAATAACTTTTAATGGTTTTAGTGAACTTTAAGATTAATTCCTAAAGAGATCCTTATCAAAACACTACTGAATTGATAAAATCTGACTAATTGTAATTTGCAATTCTTGCAATAATTGTAATTTTAGCAATTTTGTCAATTAACTTATTTAATGAGTATATTTTCATTAAATCCAAACCGTAAACCATGCAGTTTCAGAATATTCATGATCACGAAAACTTTTATGCTAACATTGAATAAATCCATAAATCAACTCAAACAATACAAAATTTACATGTTTTTTAGATTTACATTACATAAAGATATTTAATGCATTCAATCTTATGAACTACATATTATTGCTTTGTAATACAAGTCATTCCGGACGAAAACATCAGTATTGAATAAACCATTTCAGCTTCCATCGATCCATCATTTGACTATGTTAACAACATCTTTTTCTGCTCATCGATTCTCGAATCTGTGTCAGATGTAATCCAGGAGGATAGCCTCAAGATAGTTCTGCCGATCAATCTCAGTTTGACACAGTTACTACCCTCACTCCCTGAATAGCATGGGGGTTAATTGTTATCAATAGTGCATGAAGCACATAAAAGCAAAGTTCCTCTTCTTACGTCGTGGTAACTGTAGATCAATCATAAAATTGGGTCAATATAAGTTACCATGTGTTCGCGAGTTTGATATGGAGATTTATCATGTGTCCGAGTTAAATATCAAACGAGAACGAAGTTCGAGTTTGATATTTAACTCGGACACATGATAAATCTCCATATCAAACTCGCGGACACATGGTAACGAATTTATCTAGACGAGCACCTTTTCTAAATTATTAAAAATTGGCTTGAAAGATGAGATTGGCCAAAATGGCATCTGATCAGATCAGTGTTACTCTTTTATTTAGGTATTTACAAATATAATATATAAACCATCGTGTTAATGACGAAAAGTATGGTCTAGTACCGAAGCGGAGCGCACAGTTCTAGACGGAAATTTAAGATTGAGGAAAAAAATCAAAATACCGAGCAATGCGGGCATTCCTATATTTTGATTGTTTGGTCACGTGACCTCGTGCATTCGCACCACATTCGATTTGAAGTGGTCGTAGAACCCCCCGTTACTGTCATGGCGGACTGTCGAGTAGGACCGAGCGAGTTTGATAGTGTCGGTGTTATAGATAAGACAGGCATCATAGGCATCACAGGTTGGTTTGAGAGTACAATAAACAAATAGCGGTGAGTTTTAACTTAACTGATGTTCATAGATCGGCTGTCTGTTTGCGTGATTTGAATCTTGAGCTCGCTGAATGCCAATCTTGCTGCGTGTGAGCGGATCAAAATGCCGTTGAGATGCCGTATGACTTGCTAATGTATTTTAGGGGTACCAAACTTTTATTTGAAGAACATTTTACTTATACCTTTAAAGTTATTACATAAAGATGAGTTTAGCATGTAGGGGAATTCACCAAGCATACATGACGTTACAGCAATCGAGCGTAGCGTGGCATTGTTTACTGAACAAAGGGCAAGGGAGATAACTCTTGACTCCGTAGTTGCTTGTTACTAAGGGAGCGCGTGGCCCAGTTTAACATAGCTAAATATACCTACGGCACGTGACCGGTTTTGACCAATGGTAAGCCGACATTGCTGTGCAAGTCGAGATAACAACATTTATCATTGCAAAAGATTCCATATCGACACTACTCTTCAGAGTGAAAGACCTACTTCCCGGCCAGCTTCTGCAAAATTTTCCTACAGCAGATACAGAATTTCGTAATCGATCAATTGGTTCCTCAAAAAAGTTTTTCTCTATAACGTTTCTCAATATATTTGAAGGACTGCTCTATGCTAAATGAGAGATTCAATAAAACTTAGTTTTCAGGAGAAGAATACTTCAAGTCATTGCCGTGAAATTCATTTTCTAAAATGAAGAAAATTATGAAAAATAGACGTATATTTGTTAATGCCAAGATGAGTGATATATGTAAATTCGGGTAAATGGCTAAAGTAGATAAGAACAATATTCAGATAATTAACTTGATACATGACTGTCTCTGTAGAGAAGCCACAAGATATAGTCTGAGTTGGTTCCGTCCTTGATATAAGCTTGAGAGATGAACGGCAACGAGTCCGTTTGATAATATGAAAACATATCACATATACCTGTTTTTATTTTCAATTTTAACCAATGATATTACATGTAAAATTTATGAAAGGACTCAAGACAAAGATTGAGAACATCTATGTTAACATGAGTGTCACTTTTGTATTTCCTGTCAAATATTTCATGGCACAATTTGCTCCTTCTTGCAAATAATGTCTCTTGTATCATGTAATGTCTGTTGAAAATTGGCATTCAATAGTTACTTTGTAGACCTACATGTACTGAATTACTGTAATACAAATTAGTCTTTGTAGAAATGATAAGACTAAAGAAAATATAAATATGCAAGTTGTTTTAAGTGTTCGCTTATGTTCGACTTCTGAAATGTGAAGATTTATACTAATATACAATTGTTTGTTTATTTCCATAGGGTACATGTAGGCCATCGGCCCTTGGTACACATTTCAATGGTCCACAGACTTACGATATTGGGTCGCGTAGAAAATGTACATTGCAACACGCTTCATTAATTCGACATTCGTATTGGATAACAACATATTGAATTTGTGGATAGAAGGATGGACAAAGTACTTCAGTGGTATAAATTGTTTCCTAATATTAACGTAGGCAGTACATACAAGCATGAAGTGGTATTCACTTTCAATATAACCATTATTACAAACATTACAGACTCTTAGGTTTCTAGGAATATTATAGTACCTTCCCGTTTCGATGTTTAAACTATGAGAACTACAACGAAAACGAGCCAAAGCTATTCTAAACTTATCGAGATTTAATGTTAATAGATATGGTTCAATGGTGAAAACAGTTTTAAACTGAGAATATGAAAACATTTTATAACTATTCCTCAAGGCGGAGTGCCAATTCTGTTCATAAGTGGCCTTACTAATATACATAAATACAAAACTCGTATATACACTAGAATATATTTGGATTATGAAATTATGAATCTACAGCAAAGCCTTAACAGATGTATCAAAAGTTTCAAATTTGTTTTGAAAATTGCTAATGCATACAAGAAATTGGTGAGGCGAGAAAAAGTCTTGTCTTCTCCTATATTTCACTGTGAAGGTTGTGACTTATAATATTACCACAGTGCCTTCAATTATGATGAATAGTTTACATGTTGTTTACTTATGTGACTAAAGACGACGAAAGAAGGCACAATATCTGAAAACCTTATTTACATTTCAAAATTAGGACTCCATATAGGGTTTCATGAAATTGATTTGATATCAAAATTGACTGAATTGCACAATCAATAGTGTTAAATCAGGGAGAACCCAAGTAAGTTGTAAAGACAACATACTAAAGGTTCTCCCAATGTTGATCTCAAACTATGTGCAGCTGTATCAACACTCTTAAATTCACGCTATAAGAAAACATGGAGGACTTTGGTCAATAGTATCAACAGTAGAAGCTGCTAGAATACAACGGTATCTTTTACATAGTTTCAAGTTTTTTTCTATTAATTCAAAGTCAGAGATCAGAGTATTCATTATGTCCAATCATTAGTCATTTCCCTTGTGCCAGAAGTATTTAAAAGGGTAACAAACAGTATTGCTAAGAAAAGGAATTGTTGAATGTTATGTAAATAATGTATCTAAAAAAATATGACTGGTGTTATTTCATGTTAGCCACCGATAAAACACACACAATTGCAACAAAATATTACAGTGATTAAAAGAAAACAATAAGAATCATTAGAAAGAGAAATATTTTTTATTTTATATAAAAATATTGTTAATTCAAAACAGAGCAGGCTTTGCATGAGGACATTCATGTGAGGTAATTGATTAAAGTTAAAGTGAAACAAACCAATGCGCCTACGTCTTTATTTAAGGAGATTTATTCATTTGAGATAAAGAGGAAATAAGTGTCAATTTCAACTAAAAATATAAATATTAATTGCAAACAATTTATTTGGATAATGTTATTGTTTCTCACAATTCCATTTGGCAGCCTGTATGAAATTTAAGAAATAAAGTAGCCCTAACCATCATGTGTTTTGCAATAAAGTATAGTTTTGCCCTGAACTATTATAGTTAAAGCATGAGGTCGGAGGCCGAATGGTTTGACGTTATAATAGTTCAGGGCAAAACTATACTTTATTGCAAAACACATGATGGTTAGGGCTTCTCTATTACTTTTCTAGTATGTCTAATTTTTACTCCATTAAGTTATTTCTTCTCCAAAAAGACATATTTTGTAAATCACGTTAGGCCGCGAATTAAAAATTCCTCGATCAGGGCCATATCTTGTGACGTCATAGCCGATTGTTATTGACGTCATGGGCCATTGTTTCGTGACGTCACTCAAAAACTATACTTTATTGCGGAATAAAGAGTGGGCGGCGCCTTTGATCTTTTCGGAAACAATACTGGAAACATAAATATGCTTCACTTAAAGATCTGTCAGGCAAAATGACTACTTAAGAGACAATAAATTATCTTTTAAAGTATGTCATGACATGGCAATCTATCCACTAATGAAACACATGTAATTGTCCAACCACTTTATTGAACTATAGTTTGAACTGATAGCTGTTGTATTACCCTCACTGCTTTACCAAAAACATCGTTATTGAAAAGATCGCCTCTCTAAAATTATCTGCAATCGCATTTATACACAACATTTAGCATTGCCATTGATTAATGTTCTCATAATCAATCACAGTTTGACACAGTAAAATACCTAAGTCCTTGGGCAAATAAAGTTTAAAATGTTATTAGAGTTGAAGAAAGTACATAAACGCAGGTTTTAAACTGTCAGGTCATAAATGATCACTGGAGATCAATCAAGTCATGTTTTTAAAAAGAAAACATAAATTTTGGTCCAATTTGCGACTCACATTTACAAAATCTTCTTCAGGTTCCATCAGTTGAGTAAATTACTTTGAACAAGATGGTATAACCAAGATTTGCACATGGCTAGAGGATGACTTGAGAATGAAACACCTGAGAAAAACACAACAATCTTTTCAAATTACCAAGACTGAAATGAAGTGGAAATTTCAACATCAATATTCCATTTAAATCCTGCAGCATCTTTTAATAGTTACAGAGACAATGTTAAGCTAAATTCCTCTCTGTGTCATATTTTTTTCTAAATTCACTATTTGTTTTTTTAACTGCAAAATAATGAAGGCTTAGGGTTGTTTTGCATTTTGCAAAAACAGACTCGCAACCTTCGAAAAAATGTTCAAGACGTTCAAAAGCGTCTTACAAATGGTAAAAGATCAGTTTGTTTGATCAGCCAAAGTGTTTCGTTTACACTGTAAATGCTCCTTCGATTTCTGGTCGTCCTTTTTGAAATTCTTTGTAATCCCTAATTGTTAAAGTTTCCATTACGAACCATTTCTTTTTTTAATCCAAAACTCAACTTTTTTGTCATGTAATATATCGTTTCTTTTTCATTAGACCACAAAGAGGTTTAATCAATGTTAAAAGCATTAATTGCAGTTTCTGTTTTCTTTCATAGAATGTTGATGAGTCAGTGACAGGGATATATCATCATCATTGTCCTTGGGCAAGGCACTTCATCCACATTGCACTCAGTTCACCCAGCTGTATAAATGGGTACCTGAAAGTACGGACCTATATGGTCGCGCGAGGCGCTTAGTAGCTTGACTCGAAAGTACTATTCATTCAGGGTAATAATATACATTGCATCGCCATGTGTATCGCCGTTGAGCAGTCCTGGACTGGATACTAGGCGTTAAAATTATTATTATTATTATTATTGCAGAATTTAAAAAAAAAAATTTCTTTTGAGGGTTTAATTCCAAATGGTCTTGAACCTTTCGCTATTCATATGATTCGTAATGTAAGTTGTATATCAAATGCTATAAAATCACATTATAAATTACGTTCTAATTTTTTAAAGTGGAAAAGAAGCAAATTTGGTTATTTAATTTTATCTCAAGCTGTATACATGTCAACCTATCGAAATAATCAATACAGATTTACCTACCTTATTCCTATCAAAGTTAGAACATAGAGATAATGAATGTCTTCTGTTACAATTAAATGATTAAAATTTCATCCACCTTTTCAATTGAAATAACTTTATAAGGTTCTACATTCACTGGATGATATTTCTTTGAAGTGTGTTCTTTTTGCAATAAAAAACTATTATAAAACTTTTCAAATGGATATGAGTCTCTCAAAACATCTACAGTGGAGTAATAAGTGAGCACATGAATACAATCAAACTCTTCTTTTAAAAATAACATAATCACTCAAAACTATGTACAGATGTACAAACAAATCAACAATCAACATGTTAACGGAATATGGAGCCTTTTTTTAATTTGAAATCTTTAAATTATTCAACCCCAGGACATTTGAAGGATAGTCTCATTACTATTTTTATTTTTTATATAATGGAGTCAAATTGTATAAGTGCAGTTTTTTTTTAATCTAACAAGTATTTTGAATTAAATACAGTAATTTGAACAAAATAAAATAGGGAAACATTTATCCCAAATATTTAATGCTATAACACAAACGTAATGGTGGATTCAATGGGCGAACTTTCGATGATAAACGACATGGTCAGGGCTTAATTTCAGGTCAAATGTTCAATGAAACCTTCTTCATCGAACTACATTTTATTATTGCAGTACAATCCTCGCTGAACGTACAGCATCAATATCAAGTCATCTACTTGTTCTATAATCCAAGGGTTAATACATTGAGGAAGACCCTTCATTGATTCTCGATGAATCGTAAAGCTGTGTCTGATGTAATTCAAGACGTTGGCTTCAAGGCAGCTTTGTCCATAATCAATCTCAGTTGGACACAGTTGCACCCAATTCTCCCTGAATAACACTAGGGTTAATTGTTATCGATAGTGCATGAAGCAAGTAAACATGGAGGAAAACCTGTAGTTCTTAACTGGGGATCAATCACACAGGATGTCTGTTGCAACTGTAATTGAGTCAACAAGCTTCATTGAATATACATTACCATTTCTCTTCTGAATAAAAGCATTCATTTCCTTTGCACATCTTGTAAACACATATTATTAACATATAGAATCTTGACTATTCAAGGTTTGACGTCTTGGAAAAAGAGCATACCTTGATGTGCCATGATTCTTAATATACTGTTTAGATATTTGAAGTGTATTTGTTTTGTTCTTCCTGGACGTGAGATTAATCTGATTTCATGTCGATCTTCTGGACTGTCTTGTCTTATTTGATACAATACAACACAATCGTTTTAGAGAAAAATAGATCGCATTTGGACAAGGAAGTTCTGTTATTGCAAATGTTTTAAGAGACGAATGAATATGCAATCACCTACAGTAGTGTTGTTGAATCCAGGACTTGAACCAGAAACTAGCAAATCCCTCTACAAGGAACAAGATTGAAAGAGTATTTTTACCCGTCAGAGATTTTGCAAATAATTTCATTCAGTCAACAGATTCTGTTGAGACAGTATGATTTAGGAGACTCAAAATTGAGCATACAGAAATCTGTTGAATATTCAGTGGAATTCAGAGCATACATCAACAACGTTCAAAGAACGTCACATCTTTCAGGTTATTAAACAAAAGTTTTTTAAGCATGAAAATGTTTATTAAACATACAGGATGCCGCATGGGTTACAACTTTCCTAATTTTTATCTAAAATTGATTTTCTTGAACACCAAAAGTAAACCCCAAAAAGCACCAATGGCAATAATTCAATTGACGTGCAAGTCTCTACATTAACATTTCCTCCGAAACTACTTGACTTTTAACCACATTCTAACACTGTTATTTGTCCTGGCTCTGTAACTTCTCTTTTCCAAGGCTGCTTCTCATAGGAAAAACAAATCATTTCCGTTCGTTAAGGAGGTTGATAATATTGACGGAATTTAATGTGACAAGCCTTTTAAGGGTTTCACTCTATTAGCCTCTGGATTGAATGAGATTAACGTTTCTTTCTGAAGGCAATCATTTGCGTTGGACGCTTGGGAAATAATGGAAAAGTAAAATCTCAAATCTAAAATAAACCCTAAACAAAAACAGTTCAAATCAATTTCAATTCAAAATTACTTTTCACTTTTTGCTGTAATGATACTGTTGAATTTGGTTAGCGATTTATAAAGTTCACACTTAAAATGTGTTTGATAACTACGATTTCCTAAAAGAATTTAAGATTTGACATGTATAAACAAGTATATTTTTAAAAATCTTGTATCATGTATTTTATATATTATTAACAGTGGCTTTCCATTTAAGATTTTTATTGTATTTATGTTGTTTTCATTTTTGATGAATTTTAAAGGAATGAGAAGGAATTCAGGAACTCTATATTATTTGCTTAGATACGAACACTCAGCTAAAGTATCATAACCTAATCTCAAGTTATCTCATATAATTTTAGAATAAGTGAAATAATGACTTCGGTTTGCTAAATAATGTCAAAGCTATCTTGGTTGAATGTCTATTAAAATGAACATGTTTTTTGTATTATTCCTTTGTAATATACAGTTTCTAGGCTATGATTATATATGAGATTAAACAATCAATAAAAGCAATTCATAACAAATCATAATTGATATTAATGGTGACTCTTCAATTATATTTCAATTAAAAGTTGTCATTCCTTAAGCATTAATCATAAGCCAAGAAATACACACACAAAATTCAGAAATGGATTTCGAAAACATATAGTATAGTATATATATAGTATAGTCAAGTTATAAACATCACAAGTTTCATTCAAATAGATGTTAGATGTCAACTTAACTGCTGCACCATAAGCCCATAAGTCTTGCGCTAAATCGAATAAATGTTGAAGGAATATAATGTATGTGTTTTAGAAGTATTGAAACATTTGTATTTATTTTGATTTTTTTTAAAAATATTCTTTCGTGGTATTGAAATTTTTTAAAACAAATTCAAGTATACACTCTTCAATCTTATATTTTTCACGCAGAGCTCAATCTGATACACTTTCTTTCATTCCAATTACCCCTCGCCCTGTGTGTAACCTGCTATCAAAGGCTTCAGCTGCTCATAGGAAAAACAAATTGTTTCCGTTCTTTAATGAGGTTGTGAAAATTGACTGAATGGATAGCGTTTAAAGGTATCATGCTGATAATCTCTTGAACCACAGTGAACAAGATGTGGATTGTGTTTACAGTTTTTCATTTTAGGACGCTTTTGGAAAATAAAAAATAAAAGATATAATAAAAATAAATCCCAAACAGGAACGGTTATATCATTGGCAAATAAGAAGTATTTGTTTTGGTTAAAATGTTAAATGTATGAAGGGTTTCGTAAAGTAGGCCACTGCATAACTCTGTCATGAACCGTTTCATTTTGTATTCATCCAATGCAATTTGTATTCAATTAAATTTGTAGTCCTTCGTTGTTTCATTACTTTTTCTCAAGTCGGAATGATCTGGAAAAGAAGATCGTGAAAATAATACTTTCTGATATAAGGGGTGTACATTGTAAGTACTGATTCAAAACAAAATTTAAACAACCCCGAACGTAATTTGTAATAACTTTACTGATTGTAACATTTAAAGAAATACAATTTCACAACAACAAAATGCTACTCTCCCCTCAAGTTCTTTTAGAATATTATATTTTTAAATGATTACTTTTGCTCAGTGAATAATACATCATACGATAGTGTAGTTATTGAAGATCAGCCCTCTAAATATGACTAAAAAAGACTCTCAAAACATGTTCAACAACTAATAACTTTCTAGTCAGTATGTATATTCAAAACTTTCAATGATTATCAATATGATGCAGAGTCTTTCAATTTCTTTGATACTTTTATAAGATATATTTATTCGTGTTGTAAGTTCCATTCAAAATCAATTAGAATTTACTTTGCCATGTTTCTAAAGTCCATATGGTGTCAGTCCAGACTTTATCTTTTTCATTCAAATGATTTCAGTTGTTTTCAAGTTTGAGGGCTTCAACAAGAAAATGCCTCCCTTATTGAAATTATTGAGGCTGATGCTTTTGGCCTCAAACGTTCTAAATACTTTTGCGTTCTGTTCTCGCTTGAAACCTTTTATAACATAAGGCTCAAAGTCTAATTACTTTTGTAACAACAAATACTTCTCTCAGTAATTTATTTTCAGAAGTTACATAGACGTTTACATTCAGAACCATTAGCAGCCATATTCATCTTTTAAGTGCCTTATAACTTTTGACTTTAGTGCTGTGAAGTTGCAGACACTAAACCAATATTATATATGTTGGATGGTGTTACGAGTTACTTGAACGTCTTGAGTCAGTCCATCTTAGTGACGTTGACTTAAAGTGATCTGCTATCGATTTGACGTCCTTGTTGATAAACTGTAACATTATTGGAAGATTTCCCATAAACATTAGGAAAGATTCACTTGGTTCCTCACAATAAAAGTATGAATAGTTTAAGACAGGTTGCACCTCCTCGGAACAGAACGGATGAGACGACGAATCATTTCCTGTAGTGCTGTGGCCAGTGCATCCAACGTCGACGGTGGTGGTGTACGTGCACAGATACGACGATCAAGATAGCCCCAAAGATGTTTGATGTTGTTGATGTCGGGCGACTTGGAGGGCCATGGCAAGGAGTTGACATTGGAATTCCGTAGAAAATCCATTGTTGCACGAGCTGTGTGAGGGCAAGCATTGTCCCTATGAAACAGCTCCCTCTGTTCGTCGATTATCAGAAGGAGGTGTGCCTGTAAATAAGTGCATATAAATAATACATGATAAACAAATCCAATAAACATTTACAATTTTTGTTCAGAGGATATTGTAAAATATTGAGAGAGGGGTTGCGTTTCTTTTTTGAGAGAGTTTACATTGTCTTTCCATTGGAACCCCTTATTTTCATTGGGTCCTAGTCAAAAGGGCCGCATGACAAAAGGGCCACAAAATGGAAAAGTCAAATGGGCCGCAAGAAAGTCAAATGGGCCGCAAACCCCTAGTCAAAAGGGCCCCACTAAAAAGTCAAAAAGGCCGCATCAAAAAGTCAAATGGGCCCCATACCCCTAGTCAAAAGGGCCCCATATGTAAAATAATAATAATATATAAATTGTATTCTTTGAAGAATCATATTTGTTTTAAATAGGACAATTTTGCTTTTTTGGAAGAAAGTATAACAAAACATAGTGGTATTCTTTGGTCATTTATTGTCATTTTACAACATTCACATTAACAATCAGTAAGATTTCAGTCATTTGGCTTGTAATTGTAGTCCAGCATGTCAGATCAGTCTGATGGTCTGGTCATTTATTGTCATATTGCAACAACCAACAGTAGTATTAACAATCAGCAATATTTCAGTCATTTGGCTTGTCACTAGTCCAGCATGTCACATCATTCAGCTGGTCCTGTTACTCTTGAACACAAGTTCAACAGTTCAGAGGGGCAGATGCCTCCAGTCTTGTATAGCTGCCACACAGCAAACACCTCTTCCTGGGTTCGGCAGGCTTTCCTCCTGGTGTACTGTTTTAGTTTTCCATCATGGAGCAGTCTGGCATACAGGTCCACTTGCCTGGCTTCCTTATGAAGAGCAGGGATGAGCTTGTACAGACCCAGAGTCTGCTCTCCATTTCGACTGTTAAGCCTTCTGTTCCATCCTGAATATAAGAATATCAATATGAGTATAAATATTTGGGTCCTGGCAAAGGAGAGGACTTGTAATGACTTTAAGACTTAAAAGATATACTGCGATTTTATTGTTTTATCCCCCTGTTGAAGAGAGAAAAACATGAGATAATACACTACTTGTACCTTCGACATGATTGTTTGTCCTGATCGACTGGTTGAAGACAGACCAGCTGCTGATGGGGAACAGGCTTCCTGATTTATTAATAGAAAATAGCTGCATACCTGAAGTCCTATCTCTTGGCATTTCCTCCAAATTGCCTGAGTGAAATGGAATACACATCCCCGTAGTTTAACACCAGGAAGAACCATCCCTAAAGCAAGCCAGGTTGCAGATTCAAAGTCCATAGTGATCACTTTTACTTCTGGTGGACTGGGTAGGCACTCCAACAGCTGGCGAAACACCTTGATGTAGTCCAGCTTCCGTCTGCGGGACATTACAGCAAAGAACAATGGCACCATCTTCATTTGCTTTCCAACTTTCAAAAATGCATGAACAGACATGAGTTGGTAGAAAGGATCTTTTACAATCTTAAAAGTCCCATCTAAAAACCAATGCTGTGCATGTGAAAGCTGGGAGAGTTGCCTCTATGTGGCAAAAAGAAGATGGCGCTCTTCCTTCACTGTAATGTCACCACAAAGGAACTCATCCGGCAGGAAGTCATCTACAAGCTGAAGGAAAATGAAACGAAAACGTGGTATCTTTAGTTTTTGTATTCCCTCAAGGTATTGCTCTTACAAATAATATTGAGTACTTCAAAAATATAATACCTCAAAACCTCAGACTAGTGACTGCTTACTTGATTGTCTAAACAACAATATGGCATCAAGAGAGTACATTGTGTAAAAACTTGCTATGAATGCTATCAAATCTTGCACATTTGAATAGCTAAATGAAGCAGTAATAAATCAAATACATAATCTAAAGTTTAGCCATGCGATTCCTTTTTCTTACACAAAATGAATAAAAGGTGTTCAAACAAAAATGGCAGCCAATGGAATTTATGTGAATCTTAATAAATTGTTCTCTGACTATGGATGATTGGTTTGTTTAATGAGATTTGTGACACTATCAAAACAATATATTGAGGATGATCATACAATCAGTCATAAATTGAAAATATCAAATTTAAAAAAAAAAACATGCTACTTCCCCTTTAAGGTGGAAATGTGGTTAATGATGTGGTCATGAATGATGGGTTTTTGTACTTTTTTATCCTTAGATGAAAAAAACTATCCATCACATATTTCTATTCTCTACTATCAAAATCCTTTTAATTTTCCAAAAAAATATCTTATTAAAACAAACCTGAAATGTAAACATTTTGCTTTTTAAACAGTTCTATAAGGTACTTTTAAGAGAAATTATTATTATTTTACCTATGGGGCCCTTTTGACTAGGGGTATGGGGCCCATTTGACTTTTTGATGCGGCCATTTTGACTTTTTAGTCGGGCCCTTTTGACTAGGGGTTTGCGGCCCATTTGACTTTCTTGCGGCCCATTTGACTTTTCCATTTTGCGGCCCTTTTGTCATGCGGCCCTTTTGACCTGTTCCCTTTTCATTTCCTTACATCGCCTTATATGCCCCATAAAAAACGTGCTACTGCCCCTTCAAAGTTAGACATGATATGATTCTAACCACAAATGTCCAACCACTTTATTGAACTATACTTCTGATTGGTTTTGTAATACCCTCACTGCTTTAGCGATCTTATCGTTGTTGAAAAAAATCGCCTCTTCAGAATTATCTTCAACCACATTTATACACAACATTACTTGTTGTCATTGATTAAGGTCTCATAATCAATCACAGTTTGACACAGTAAAATACCTAAGTTCTTTGGCAAATAAAGCTTGAAATGTTATTGGAGGTTGAGAAGTACATAAAAGCAGGTTTTAAACTGTCAGGTCATAAATGATCACTGGAGATCAATCATGTCATGTTTTTAAATAGAAATTTTGGTCCAATTTGCGACTCACATTTACAAAATCTACTTCAGGTTCCATCAGTTGAGTAAATTACTTTGAACAAGATGGTATAACCAACATTTGACTACAGGATGACTTGATAATGATGAGGAAACATGTGAGAAAAACAATATTTTCGAATTACCAAGACTGAAATGAAGTGGACATTTCAACGTCAATATATCATTTAAATCCTGCAGCATCTTTTAATAGTTGCAGAGCTCATGTTCAGCTAAATTCCTCTCTGTGTCATATTTTTTTCTAAATCACCAAATGGATTCAAGATTTCGAATGCATTTCTTTTTTTTTAACTGCAAAGCTTCGAATAAATGTTCAAGATCTTCAAAAGCATCTTACAAGTGGTAAAAAATCAGTTTGTTTGATCAGCCAAAGCGTTTTGTTTACACTGTACATTCTCCTGTCGAATTCTGGTCGTCCTTTTTGAAATTCTTAATAATCGCAAATTGTTCAAATTTCAATTAAGAACCGTTTATTACTTTTATCCATATATCATTTATTTTGTAATAGATCGTTTCTGTTTCATTAGACCATAAAGAGGTTGTATTTACTTTAAATCGCTAATTGCTGTTTCTGTTTTCTTTCATTGAATGTTGATGAGTCAGTGACAGGGATATATCATCATTTCACCATCATTACAGAATAAAAAATAAATAAATTTCAGGGTTTATTTCTCAATGAATTTGGACTGTTTGCTACCCACATATATTCGTAATGTTAACTGTATATCAATTGCTATAAAAACACATCAAGGGTTACGTTCTCATTTTTTGAAGATGGAAAAGGAGCAAATTTGGTTATTTAACTTTATCTCAATTTACTTACATGTCGACCTGTCAAAAGGATCAATGAAGATTAACATACCTTATTCTTATCAAAGTTAGATAATGGTTGATTCAATTGGCAAACCCTCTGGGGATTAATCACACGGGATGTCTGTTGCAACTGTAATTGAGTCAACAAGCTTCATTGAATATACATTACCATTTCTCTTCTGAATAAAAGCATTCATTTCCTTTGCACATTTTGTAAACACATATTATTAACATACAGAATCTTGACTATTCAAGGTTTGACGTCTTGGAAAAAGAGCATACCTTGATGTGCCGTGATTCTTAATATACTGTTTAGATATTTGAAGTGCATTTGTTTTGTTCTTCCTGGACGTGAGATTAATCTGATTTCATGTCCATCTTCTGGACTGTCTTGTCTTGTTGGATACTACACAACACAACACACAAAGCTGTATCATTTTTAAAGCACACTTTTGAATAAAAACTTGAAGAGTTTTGTCAGGGCTTTATTAGAAGTATTGCTAAACTTGACAGTACCTTCAAGACAATACTTTATTTCAGGCAAATGGTTTGTTAAAAAGGAAGTTTATAAGTAGTTTGATCTGGAATGTAACATAGAATGAACAAAAGTGGACTTATCAAAAGAAAGTATAACAGCAGGTTAAAGTAAGTAATATATTTTCAAATGAATGACTTTTAGTTGTTCTAATGAACTTAAAGAGAATTTTTTAAACAGATCCTTATCATAGCACTATTGAATAAACTTAATCAGACTATATTTATGCAATACTTCAAAAATTGTTATTTAAGAAATCCTGTAGCTCATATTTGAGAAAGCACATATTTAATGGGTATATTTTCATTGCATCTGAACAATAAACCATGATTTTCGGTGATTTTTTAACACTAACATTGAATATATCTATTATTCCACTTAAACAATACAAAATGAACATTGTTAGATATCTAATGCATCCAATTATATTTATTGAACTACATACTTTTGTTAATTGTTTTCAATAGTGCATGAAGCACATAAAGCAAAGTGCGCACTCTAAAGTATATCGCTGTAACTGTGGATCAATCATTAAAATTGGGTCAACAACATTTATCATTGCAAAAGATTCCATATTGACACTACTCTTCCGAGTGCAGAACCTGCTTCCGGTCCAGCTTCTGAAAAAACATTCTTACAGCAGATACAGAATTTCGTAATGGATCAACTGGTTCCTCAAAAATGTTTTTCTGTATAACGTTTCTCAATATATTTAAAGGACTGCTCTATGCTAAATGAGAGATTCAATCAAATTTTATTATCAGGAGAAACTTATTTTAAATCTTCTTTGAGAGGCATTTTAGAAGTTGGAATGACAATAATGCTGAGGAATATATGGATGACAACTTCTTTTGTTCATTGTATGCAACGTTTCGACACAGAGTCTTGTGCCGTTCTATATGCGCCGCATACAATGAACAAAGAAGTTGTCATCCATATATTCCTCAGCATTATTATTTTAAATCAATGCTCTGAATTTCATTTTTCTAGCGTGAAGAGAATAGTGAAAAATAGGTGTATATTTGTGAATGCCAAGATGAGTTGTGTATGATGAGATGTAAATTCAGCTAAACAGCTGAAGTAGATGACAATAGATAAACACTATTAGGACAATTAACATGGTACATGGCTGTCTCTGTAGAGAAGCTTCAGGCTTGAGTCTGAGTCAGTTCCGTCCTTGATATAAGCTTGATAGATGAACGGCAAAGATTCCATTAGATAAATACAAATCAATAGGAAAACATATCACATATATCTGTTTTTATTTTCAATGTTTACCAATGATAAAGGATTAAAAAAGGGGTCGAGATACAATCAGTAAATGTTCTGCAGAATTTAACCTTGTTGTTTGGAACGAGCAATCAACCAAATGTTTGCAATAAGTCATACAAAAAGTTGCTGAGGCCGAGAAAGGTCTTCATATTTCCTCTCATATTTCACCGTGAAGGTTCTACTGTTACTACTACTGTTTCTTCAATTATGTTGAGTAGAATACATGTTGATAACCTATGTGACTAAAGACAATTAGACAAGACAAAATATCTGAACATCAATTAAACCTTATTTAGGTATCAAAAATAGGACTCTATATAGGGATTCATGAAATCGATTCGATTTCAAGATTGACTGGATTGCACAATCAATAGTGTTAAATCACGAAGAACCCGAGTCAGTCGTAAAGACAACATACTAAAGGTTCTCTTAATGTTGATCTCAAACTATGTGCAGCTGTATCAACCCTCTTCACTTCACGCTATAATGAAACATGGAGGACTTTGGTCAACAGTATCAACAATAGCAGCTTCTTAAGTACATATGTCTAACTTATTCATAGTTTCAAGTTTACTCCTATTTATTGCAAGCCAGGAGATCAGAGTATTTTATTTTTAAACATCTCTGGAAATATCTTTAGAAGAAGGCATGATGATGACTTTTTCTTCTAATTTGAAAATTTAATACACATTTTTTATTAAAATTCTGATGAGAAAGTACTCCATCGGCAAATGTAAACATCAAACAGTTATTTTTTCGAAAACTTGTTTAAAGTTATCACCACATTACACTAAACTTTCTATAATCTCACAATCCTAGAAAGGGGGAATCAACACACATTCTACAATTAGTCATTTCCACTTTCACAGTGTTACAAAAAGTGTTGCTAAGATAGAATTTCTTTAATGTTATTTGCTAGGTATATTAAGTTTCAAAAGAAATTATTACTGTTGTTATTTCAAGTTTAAAAAAAATTTACAATACTACAACAGCATATTACAGTAATTAAGAGAAAACGATAACAATAATTAGATAGGGGAATAATTTACTGAGAAAAAATAGTTTTCATTATAAAAATATTGTTTATTCGAAAGAAAAAGTTTTACAGGAGGACATTTATGTGAGGTAATTGATACAATATACAGTAAAACAAACCAACACACTAAAGTTTAACTTAAAGGAGATTTATTTATTGAGATAAAGTGATATCAAATCTCAATTCCAACTACAATTATAATGGTAAATTGAAAACAATAATTAATTTTTAAATGTTATTGTTACTTACAAGTCCTTTATGCAGCCTGTATGAAATATATATATAAGAAATATATATAATATATATCCTGAAAGTTTTAGCTCGATTCTTCTCCATCTCATAGTCCTCCTAAAATCACCAAATGGTTTCGGGATTTGGAATGCATAATTTCACAATAATGAAAGCTGTTCACTTTTGCTAAGCACAGAAAAGCACTCGTAATATTTCGAGAAAAAAATTCAAGATGTTCAAAAGCGTCTTGGAAATGGTAAAAAATGTGTTTGTTTGCTCAGACAAAGCTGTGTGTTTTAGCTGTTCAAATATCATGAATGCTCCTGTCATCATTCTCGAAATTCCCAAAAAGTTTTTAGTTTCCATAAGAACCATTTCTTAATGTTATTCAAATCTCAAATGTGTTTGTCGTGCCATAGATCACTTCTATTACATTAGACCATAAATAGGTTAAATTCAGGTTAAAAAATTAATTAGAATGTGGATGAATCAGTGACAGGGATAAAGTATCATCCATGCAGAAAAAATCATTTCAGGGTTTACTTTTCAATGAATTTGGACTGTTTGCTACCCACATATTTTCGTAATGTTAACTGTATATCAAATCATTTTTCGAAGATGGAAAAGGAGCAAATTTGGTTATCTAAATTTTCTTACTTGTCAACCTGTCAAAACTATCAATGAAGATTAACATACCTTATTCTTATCAACGTTCGATAATGGTTGATTCAATGGGCAAGCCCTCCATGATAAACAACATGGTTAGGACTTGATTTCAGATCAAATGTTCAATGTAAACCTTCTCTATCGAACTACATTTTATTATCGAAGTACAATCCTCGTTAAATGTATAACATCGCTATCAAGTCATCCACTTGTTCTATAATCTGAGGGTTAGTGCATTGAGGAAGACCTTTCATTGATTCTCGATGAATCGTAAAGCTGTGTCTGATGTTACTCAAGACGATAGCTTCAAGACAGCTTTGTCCATAATCAATCTCAGTTGGACACAGTTGCACCCAATTCTCCCTGAATAACACTGGGGTTAATTGTTATCGATAGTGCATGACGTAAGTAAACATGGAGGAAAACCTGTAGTTCTTAACATGGGATCAATCACACAGGATGTCTGTATCAATTGTAATTGAGTCAACAAGCTTCATTGAATACACATTACCATTTCTCTTCTGAATAAAAGCATTCATTTCCTTTGCACATTTTGTAAACACTTTTTTATTAACATACAGAATCTTGACTATTCAAGGTTGGATTTGCCATGAGTCTTAATATACTGTCTGGATGTGTGAAGTTTATCCGTTATTTTCTTCCTAAACGTGTGATTAATCTGTTTCATGTCCATCTTCTTGTTGTCTGGTTGAATCTATGGAGACAACACAACATAACCGTTTTGGAGAAAACTAGATCGCATTTGGACCTGGAAGCTCTCTTATTGCACATGTTTTGAGAGAAGAAAGAATATGCAATCGCCTACAGTAGTATTGTTTAATCTAAAACTTGACCCTTAGAAACTAACAAATACCTGTGCAAGAAAAAGATTGAAAGAGTGTTTTTACCCACCGGAGATTTTGCCAATAATTTCATTCAGTCAACAGATTCTGTTGAGA
Organism: Steromphala cineraria; assembly: GCA_916613615.1. Classification (NCBI taxonomy): domain Eukaryota; kingdom Metazoa; phylum Mollusca; class Gastropoda; order Trochida; family Trochidae; genus Steromphala; species Steromphala cineraria. Next base: position 67,388,491 of record OU744725.1, on the reverse strand, counting down.
CAGTTTGATTGTATGAGTCTCAAAATCAAGCAAACAAAATCTACTTTATATATGTAACTTGTTCAGTGGAATTCAGAGCAAAACGGTACCTCAACAATGTTCAAGAACGTCACATCTATCAGGTTATTAAACAAAAGTTTTTTAAGCATGAAAATGTTTATTAAACACACAGGATGCCGCATCGGTTACAACTTTCCTAATTTTCATCTAAAATTGACTTTCTTCAACACCAGATGTAAACCCCAAAAAGCACCAATGGCATTAATTCAATTGACTTGTACATCAAGGTCACATTACGTAGGGGAATGGATAACTTGCCATCGCATTGCAGAACATGTCTGGAAAAACAGTAAAACAGACTTCACCAAGTAATGGATGGTTCACGGGTTCGAGACACCAAGCGATTTGGTCGAGCGAAGCGAGATGAAATCGCTTGGTGTCGAGAACCTGTGAACCATCTAATTTAGCGCATGGCTAACTTTCACAATGTCTATTCATCAGCCTTCACAATGAAACTGCAAATCCATACATTTACATTTTCTCCGAAAGTACTTGACTTACTAACACATTCTAAAGGCCTCCCCACACCAACACAGCGCGCAAGCAGCGCAGCGCAGCGCGCCCGCAGCAAAAAAATTGCTCATGTTGATTTATGATTGATAACCCACACAAACGCAGCGCGCCAGCACCAAAATTTCTGAATCGCAAAAAAAGTGATTTTTGCTGCGTGGCGCTTCAACGCGTCGGGGAATCCCCTACTTCTGACTTCGATTACTCTCCATATTCTTTTCTTTACTGCAGAATAATATGCACCAAAGAAGTTACCGTTGTTGTTTACGTCTTCAGTAGACGTACATCAATGTTTTCTTTTCCTGATCCATTTCGTATTGTTCAGTCGGTACCGATAATATGAATTTGACAGTCATTCTCTGGTCACTCATTTATACGCGAGGACGATTGTAATGTTTTTGGATTCGAACTGGATCTTTCATGTACGGGTCGATTTTGCCCAAAAGCTTAGCATGTCTACTCCACAGTAAGGACAGAAATCGTATAATAACAATAGGTCTTCAAGACAAACCTAACAATATCTCATTGGTCACTTGTTCCTCATATTATATGGCTGCATTGACGCTCTGCTCTTAGAAACGCGTAATACGCGCTGCGCTGTTGGCGCGCTGTGTTAGTGTTGGGAGGTCTTTACACTGTTATTTGTCTTGGCTCTGTTTGTAACTTTTCTTTTTCAAGGCTGCTGCTCTAAGGAAAAACAAACCATTTCCGTTTGTTAAGGAGGTTGATAATATTGACCGAATCTAATGTGACAAGCCTTTTAAGGGTTTCACTCTAATAGTCTCTGCGATGAATGAGATTTACGTTTCTTTCTGAAATAAATCATTGCTTTTGGACTCTTGGGAAATAATCGAAAACCGAAACTAAACTTTAAACTAAAACAGTTCATATCAGTTTCAATTCAAAATTAGTTTTCGCTTTTTGTTGTCAATATATTGGTGAATGTGGTTAATTATTTAAAATTTTAAAACACTTTTATAAGGTGAACACTTACAATTTATTTGTTAAGAACAATTTTATTAAAACATTCTCCATTTTCGCTTGTATATTTTAAATATTCTGAATCATAGTTTTCTATATATAATGTACTTACGGTGGTATTGTATCTATGTTGTTTTCATTTTTGATAATTATTCAAACGGTTGAGAAGGGATTCAACAGGTTCAGAACACCCCTCAATTGACACCATATGAATCTATCAAATGATTACCCCTCGTTTCAGGCAATAAACTAGTCCACTTGGCCTATAAAGAAGTGTGTTTCACTCGCCGGCGGCCCTATTGTATGTGTATTGGTATGGTTTGTGTATTGTTTACAACACATGTGTCCACTCTAACAGCTCATATTCGCTAAACTAAAATTTGCCGAAAACAATAATGCCCTTTCTCGCCATTTTCATCCTTTTTTCAATCATGTAACTTCATAAGATATCTTGAAAGTGTTTTCACTTACTCAATGTCTGCGGAAGCCTCTTGACTCTTCGTTTCTCCCGGAAGCAGTGTGCACACATATTTCCAGGAAGGGAGGCAACTTTGGCTAGGGGTGCCGAATTTTCGCCAAATTGTGCGCCAAATGTTTATTGTTGTGAGTTTACCAAATATAATCTTTTGACAATAATTTACATTTCAAGTGGGTAGTTCGTAGGTATGAAGCACTGATTCGGAAATTGTCTGTATATACACACCAAAAAACGTTAAGCACCCCACGCTGATTTTTCACAGAGGAGTGTACATCGTTGAAGTATGCTATTTCACTGAGATAAAGAAGATAAGCAAAACCAATTATTCAGAGAACAATCATTTAGTCGTTTGCAAGAGTGAAATTTTGTAATCGTGTGGACACTAAAAGTGCATTAAAATAAAGAGGGAAATGGACATGGAATTTCATCCAAAACACATGGATGTTTAAGTATTGTCACTAAGAGCTCTTGATGTGTGCCACCTGATGAAAGCAGCTTAATCAGTGTTACAAGAATCACCAAACATTAGTAACGTGTGGTGCCAATACGTGCGCCAATAACTGCATGCACTCTTCTTTGCATACCTCTAACAAGGTTCCACCAGTATACGCTGCCACTCATTGTGAAGAGCGGACTTCAGTTCCCTCAGGTTTTGTACAGGAGGATCCCTTCTTTGTATCAGACGACCCAAAATGTCCCAAGCATGCTCGATTGGGTTCAAATCAGATGTGGCCATGGAATTCGTTTTAAACAATTATTTTCAGATGTTGGTTTACAGCAAGTAAACGATGGGGTCTGGCATTCTCGTCCATAAACAAGGGTCTTGTGGCAAGTCTGTGGTCATCGAAATGATCAATAATTACAGGATCAAGAACCTCCTGAATGTAGCTAACACCTGTGAGTGAACCCTGCATAGTCACCAAATCGAATCTACAGTCGTCGGAGAAGCTTCCTCAAACCATCACGGATCCCCCGCCATATGGTACCCTTGGCACAATGTTCCTTGGGGCAAGACGTGTATTCCTGGTCCTCCATACGCGTGCTTGGCCATCAGAAGGATACAGTAGGAAACGACTTTCGTCAGTCCAATGTACTATCCTCCATGATCGTTGGTTCAACCTCTGCCTTTCCACATACTACAACCTACGCTCACGTCTGTTGTCATTTGTGAGCATTGGACGCCTGATGACCCTTCTGGATCTTAATCCGGCAGCTTTGAGGCAAGTTTGGTTGCTCAAGCAGCAATGAAGTAACCAACCATACCCGTTTCAGATGGATGCTTTAAGCAAATGGCGTCTAACATGTTGTAACAGAGTTTTATCCTCGTGGGGCTTAGTAGCTCTTGATCTTCCTGATCATCACAAGGTCATCATTAAAAACAATTCCTTTTTTATGAATTCTTAACTGCAAAACAAAGTAAACTTTGTGACATGATTTCATTATGTTAATTGGTATGTTAATATTATGTTTAAAGACAAAAATACAATACAAAAAGACAAGTTGGAAGATTAAAACAAAATGTGAACTTAACCACAAAATGATAACTTTACAAGTATTTAACAGTGTACAAACATTTTGCCTGAACGTATGCATTGTTGACTGTAGGAAAACGTACCCCAGGGTGACATTTTACATTATAAGATTGTATATGTCAACAATAATTATTATGAGTATAAAGTATGAAGGTTTGCAATATAAACTAAACATAATAGATGAAACATGCCTGTATCATGAGTTTCCTTAACAACAAAATAAGCAGAGATCGGTCAAGTTATTTGCAATCTTTTGATTGCCCTTTTGATTTTTAAAAGTGTCTCATTCAAAGGATTTATACACAGATCATTACAAGTTAACGTTACTCTTGCTCTTTATAAACAATTATGTCGTCTTAATTAATAATAAGCAATGATTCTACAGTAATATAAATCATTCATATTGCGGTACATGTCACTGCCAAATTGTTTTGTAACTCTCTGGAATGAATAATCATTGTGTCTATGAATTCAATTTACCCTTTTATTGTTAACTGTTTGTTGTCTAGTTCCCAGATGGTGTCATAACGCACATTTACATCATTAACGCACACATCATACTTATTTATAAGTGCTTAGTTTTGTTACAAATACAGAATGTCAGGCATTTGCATACAAGTAATCAATTGAATATACATTGTGTTCATGCACAAGTTTGTGTCCCATTCGATATATTTGTGTGTATCGCCTTTGCACTTGTAATTCAATATCATATCAAACAATCCAAACTTGATATCAATTCTACAAACATGCCCAATATCTGCAAAACTAGGAATGGTTTCAATACCTGCAAATCTAGGAATGGTTTATGTATGTGAGGCAATATTTTTCAAATATACATATACATCCTGTTGTTACATTTATCTTCTGAAACTGAGCTTCATAAAGTATTTTGAGTCATTACATCATAAAAAGTGTTACTAGAAGGTGCAATTCCCCTATACGAACCATTGCCTTTAAAAACAACATTTTAGTAAAAGGACACATCACATTTATCAATCAATAATATAAATGCAATGGATCAAGTTTTTTTATTTGCAGCATTGCCAGAGAGGAATTAATTGACATGGGACAAACATGATATGCTTGTGATGCTTTATTTGTAACAGTTCTGTCGTTTGCAACACTAAATGCAGAGAAATGCGTAGAAAACTAGAGTTACTGTACAGCCATTCTAACATCTATTCGATTTAAGTTCATCAGAACTAACGGCAGAATGAAACTAATTGCAATCTAATATTAGATTCGAAACAAAATTAATTCACATAATTACCTCTGTAAATGAAGGATATATAAATCCCAACAATAACAAATGGAATTTGCTTGTGCTTCATTGAACAACATTGTCACTTCAAATGAATTTTAAATTCCATTCTAACATATCTGGAAAGGACATTCTAATGAAAGTTGAAAGCCAAGTCAGGGTACATTTTCGTGAAAACAAAACAGATTTTATATTATTTCAGCTTTCTTAACGAATATATTATTACTTTATTAACAATGCCAATGATACCTAAAACATGCATTATGTCTCATTTTAATGTTGTAGCTTTGCTTTGAATATTTTTTAGGATAACAAATTACATGAAAAGATTATCTAAACTTAGGGAATAGCAATAACTGCGGAGTCAAGGACGACCAAAGTTCTTCTTCATTGTAGGAAGTAGGGACGTTTCTTCATCCTTATACTGTTTAAAACCTTACTGTCATCTTGATATTCCCAGCTTCTGAATGTCTATCAAACGACATATCTAAAACGTGCATCAGGTTTTCTCTCAATGTTGTAGCCTTTGAATATTACAACAGCTTAGAGGAACAGATTATCTAAACTTAGAAAGTATCTATAAATGGATTGCTATCTGCTATACTGATACTTAGAAACGAAAGTAACATGAATGATTTCTAAGTCAATTTAAGGCCTTGAGAGGACAAATGAGCACCGTCAGAACATAAAACTTCATTTGCAATATATCAAGTGCGATATCACATAAAACAGTTAAAAGTAATCAAAACGTTATGACATAAAACACCAGTTATCTCTCAATATCTAACCACTTAATTAATGCACAGCTGTATCGAACTTTTCAACAAAACACCAGTTGATGAAAAATGGCAGGCTTAAGTTACATTGTCTTAGATACAAGTACTTGAATTGTTTCGCTTAACTTTGCTGAACTCAACTTAATATGTAGTGTTCATAATCCTCATAGGAGCTTTACGAGATGATATTAGTACTTTAGTTTCATTCAAATTTGTTGACATAAATTTAAATAATGTTTTCTAAAAATACGTTTGTGTTATCTAAAAATAAATTGTAAGGAAAATGTTTTTGCCAAATGAGATTGACATCAACATCAGGGGTTACACCTCCACATCTAATATGTTAAATGTCTATTGATCATCATTTACTGATATCTGTCTTGGTATGAATCGGGTTAACATCGTTCAACAAACTTCTTGTGCGCTTCTTTAGAAAACAGCCTATGGAATTACTCGCTTCCAGTATAATAGGGTGAAAGGACTTGATAAATTGCCTTCGGGCTCATTGAATAACGACATTTCATTGGCTGAAAGTAAACCCATGTCACCTTTAAGGCCTCCCCACACCAACACAGCGTGTTGGCAGCACGTCAGCAGCGCAGCGCGTAGCGCACGTTTTTTTAACCCAGACTGGCGCAGCGCATCAATGCGCGTCGATGCAGCGAAATAATAAATGGAACAAGTGACCAATGATATCTTGTTATAAATTATATTCTCGCATGTGGATGAATGACCAGAGAACGACTGTCACATTAATATTATCTGTGATCAGTACGAAATGGATCGAGAAAAGAAAATATTGATGTTGATGTATGTCTACTGGAGACGTAAACAACAACGCCAAGTTAAAAGAACTTCTTGGATGCATGCTATTCTGCAACAAAGACAAACATATGGAGAATATTACCGCCTGGTCAAGGAACTGGAACTAGACAGTGAACGTTTCATACAGTATTTAAGATTGTCAAATGTGCAGTTTGACCAACTCCTGACGCTAATTGGGCCAACTATTTCAAAGAAGTCGAATAACTACAGAAGAACTATACCTGCCAAAGAAAGACTCGCAATGACCCTCAGGTGAGTTTATTAACTTCTTTATTTAATGAAATTCTCTCAAACGTGTACAACTGATCAGTTGTACCCTATATAACATAAATAACATAAGACAATCCTCTTGCAACAACACATAATCAGCAAAACCGAGGATGAAAACTGTATCTTAATGCACATACCATGTGCAAATATCTTGGAGATTAGATAAATGAAAAAGTCAACATTCTGAAATTATAAAGTCACAGCTGGTGATAGCGTTTGCCATAGTCCCAATCCTGTTCCATGACATCATTTTGTGGATATTGTTCATCATAAGCATTCACTTGCATTTGTCGGTCAAATGCATACGATGGACGTGGCACCTGAACAGCCTGAACAGCTTGAATAGATAACTGCATTTGAGGACAAAACTCTGATTTATAAAGCAATTCATGGATTAGGAATTTGACCTCTGCTTTTTTCTGTGGATTTAAGCGCTTAAGGGCAGGCGCTTGTGACTTGAGAAACAACTCGTCCTCATCTTGCTCATCAGATTTGGGTAGTTCCTTTTTATCAGCATCCTTTTGGAGATAACTGAGCATGGCAATGCCTACTGGATCATCAATTTGATTTTTAGCCCTCTTTACTTTAGTGGGAGCCAAGAGAGGCTGCCTTCGAGATGATTGTGGTACCTTTTTTGCAGTAGATGTACTTGGTGTGCTAGAAGGGACAGTCTCTGCAGATGTGTCAGCATCCTCTTCACCATCTTGAATCAGACTGTCCTCTAGATCCACTGTCTGCTCTGTAGATTCCCTCAGATCCTTTTCCTGGTCCACATCTTCAAGAATTAGGTTACTGAAAGTCCTGAAAGTTAAAGTAGACAGAAGAACTGAAAGAAACTTGTTTCAAAGTCGTAGTGATCTTGTAATGAATATGGCTTTTACATAGTTATATTTAGGTTTCGTTATTGATTATGCAATAAAATGATTAGATGTAAAATATTGTGTATTTTCTATAAACAAATCAAAAACAAAAGGAATACTTACTCTGCTTCCTGTATATACTGATCCAGAAAAGACATTACTGTCGCATATTTCCATGGCTTCTTTGATTTAGCTCCCTGACCACTCTTTGTTTTCATTTCTCTCTTCCATCTAACATATCGGTCACGGAGACTTTTCCATCTTGTTTTGCATTCAGTCGCTGAAATTTACAAGAAAATAGCATATGTTAAGGGATGTATATGAGAATATGGTACATGATTATACATTATTTAATGTTTCCATTTCTGTTGCAGATACCTGGCCACGGGAGGTTCTATCACAACCGTAGCTTTCAGCTATCGCGTTGGAGAATCAACCCTTCAAGGAATTATTCCTGAGGTAAGCAAAGCCATCTGGGATAAAGCAGGACCAGTGTATCTCCCCGCACCACAGACTGAAAACGACTGGCTCACTATTGCCAATGGATTCAAGACTTGGAATTTCCCTCAGTGTCTTGGAGCAATTGATGGAAAGCATGTGCTCATACAAGCCCCAGGAAACACTGGATCCAGGTACTTCAACTACAAAGGGACATTTTCAGTTGTTCTCCTTGCTCTTGTTGATGCCAACTACAGATTGTTTATCATAGATGTTGGATCCTTTGGCAGAAATAGTGATGGGGGAACGTTTGCATTCTCTGCTCTTGGAAGAGCAATGGAGCAGAATAAGCTGAACATTCCCAAATTCTGTCCTACCAGGGGATACCGTCTTAGGTCATGATTAATTCTCATTCGCAGGTTATCGCTTCAACTTGTCTCTTATGATGATTAATCAAGCCCTTATTTCATTATATAGCTACATCAAGATTTCCTGATATTTTCTAAAAATAAATACTTGGATACAATTCATGTTGTGTTATATTGAGCAGTTTATCATGACTACAGGTGACATGGGTTTACCTTCAGCCAATGAATGTCGGTATTCAATGAGCCCGAAGGCAATTTATCAAGTCCTTTCACCCTATTATCCAGGTACAGCTGCTACTACTGGAGGCGAGTAATTCCATAGGCTGTTTTCTAAAGAAGCGAACGAGAATTTTGGCTTGATAGATATCAGGATATGGCTGTAATAACTCCAATTGTCCAATATACCGACGAAAGAGACACCATATTTGGACAAAATTATTTTATATTTATAGTTAAAGTTATGTTGCTTAAACTAACATCAGGGTAGCAAGTAAATAATTGTGAGGAAATGTTTAAACCAGGTCACAGCATAAAATAACTAAATAACAACCATGACAAATTTTTCCGATTGAAAAATAATATAAAACAATTTGTGTAGGATTATGCAAATGTTACTTGAACTTAATTTGTGGAACCTTTTGAAAATCAAGTTCTAGTAACACTACCTCTTTTTTGGAACATTTGTAACGCGAAAGCACTCTGCTCTAGTCTTAAAACAAAATGTGAAATGTATATCTGTGCTGCGTAACGTTAGTAAATCGTATCCGCTTGGGATCCTGTTAATGAAATATTTATATGGTGTACATAACGTGACTGAAATTTACATTGATGTGACCTCGAAAATGAAGCTAACGGAAAATGGAACTATGTTTTTGCCATCGCGAACGCAGAGGTACTTAACCAATGTATCCTTACGCGTTATGTTTGATCGTTATTTCAAAGGATAAGCAATTCACTTTTGTATGTAAAAGTAAGATCACAAAACTCGTGAGTGGTGAATATCGAAAATATTTCAACTCAATATTATCAAAGTTTTTATTTATCTATTCAATTATTTATTCAATACATTTGCAAATATCTCGTAATATCTTTGATATCAACACTCACTCGTCATGTAAACTCTATTTTATATTACTCTGAATATCCATTGTCCATGTAATGCCACTGTTTTATTAACATACAAGAAGTTTAGTTTATTCGAGGTTTTTCAATTATCGAGTGATGATTCCGACTTAAACAGGGTGACTCTATCTCTTAAATATACAATTAAACTCTTGAATCCCCCCCCCTCCCAAAGAAAAAACACACCTTTTAAAAATTTGTTGTCTTACAACTTGACCAACGTACACGAGAAAAAAGTAAAATGGCTTCTTTGCTAGTATTCTGTCACCTTAAAAGTACAAATACATTAACGAATTTTTTAAACGTAAACTATTGTGTCTTTTAAAAGGATTTGGTGTTTTACTCACTTGAAAAGTTGTTTAATCCCTCATGCAGCCCCTCCGTGTAATTATGCCAGATGTACTATCTCTCGAGGGTCGAACATCTTGTTACTCAACCAGATTAACCGTGGACGGTAAGATATAATCTAGTAAAAATTAATAAATATTGGCTGCCATTTTAGTGTGAACTTCCTCATATCGTTTAAGTTACGGGTATGTATTCTTTTCGATCAACCGATTGTGTAATGATCAATTGAGAGCTGCTCTTTTTTATTTAAAAGCGTTGTCTTTTCAACATTTAAATGTCATTTTCCTTCGTTCATCAAAGTAACTGAAGGGTGGTTCTGTCCCTTTAACCAGGACCACAAATCAAGCTAGTTTTCCTTGTTCAAACTGCTCAATGCAGGCAGCGTGTAAAGATATCCCAATGGGTAGCGTCAACACGTAATTGTCTAACCGACTCGTCTTTTCTGAAATTCACATTTCATGTTTACCGTGTTTGACAAGATCAATGCGGCGTGGGAGACAAATTATGTTATCAGTCATGACGTATATTACATCGTTTTACTGTAATTTGTTTTCTTGACGGAGGGAGCCTCCTCAATTTGAATAAACTATTCGTGACCACATTATTTAATCGGTTTTGTCACGCTACTCTACCATCCCATGCATACTGAGTGGAGGACCAGAGTTGCATTGTGGAACCGGTGTTCAGAGGATTAAATCAACATAAAGGAGCAATAGCACGTCTGTTTTGGTAAATACGATGATCAAACAATAACGAAAACATATGTAATTGCAAGATAATGTTTTTTCAAAGCTGCAGTTCTTAAACGAAATATCATGTTTACCTTTAAGTTATAATCGATCAAGACAATTCGCTGTTGACGTAACAAAGAAAGACACTTTTGCATAGTGTATAGTTCTGTCTGGCTTAAATCTCGGAGGATTCATCATATGCTTTAGCTGATATTCAGAAATACACTTGCTCGTTTTCCATTGAAATAATCTTTAACCTTTTGGTCAAGACAAAGCGATTAAATCATTTCAACAATTAAAGCTTTTATTTTAACATAAGGTTAAAAGTCTGTTTTTAATGTTGCTACTGTTAAGTAATTTGGCTTTATTATGTTGGTACTCTTAATTAAAAGTGGTGTAGTTTTATGATGTGGGTACTCTCAAGAAATATGGTTTTATCATGTTGGTGCTCTTTTGTAATGTGGTTTTATAATGGTGGTACACACAAGTGATTTTCAAAGGACACTACAAAGTACTTCTATCTAAAAGGAAACGTATAATGAGCAGCATGATATTACTAAACATACTAGTTACATTAAAACATACACATGCAACGCTCCAAACAAACAACCGAATATCTACCTAAAATGTAAGGCTATTATAACGATTTCCGTGACAAATATTAAATGATGCTTAAATGTTGTAACATTTTTTACTTTATTGTTAGTCTGATATCACTTAACGTTAGTGTAAATATTTATCATACTCATGTTGAATAAATATAAATTACCTTTTTAAGAGATAAACATAGCCTTTCATTATGGCGATTTCAGTTTTAAGTAAGCTTTTAAAGCTAAATATTTAGAGTGCATTTATTTTAGCTTGTCCCACTACATCATCTTCTTTGAACCTGCCGAGATGAGTGATGTATATTTAAAATGTAGGAATAGACCTAATGTCGGTATCAAGTAATGGAAACCTTGAGCAACTAGGTTCTCAGTTCACAAAGGTCTGTGTAACAGAGATAGATAGGATGTTCATTCCAATACATCATAGTGCATTTTGCTTTAAGTGGGGTATTTTTTGGAATGAGAAGTCATACATCATCACAATGTAAGCAATTCATTTAGCTTTTACTCTGAAATGTTGTAAAAGCACCTACCAGTCATTTTTATATAAATGTTCCATCTTCATTAATAAATATATCTTTAAATGTCTTCCACCACTTTTGAATGTTACATTTTGTTTTTACATGTCGAGATAAATCTTCGTTTCAAATTTGAAAAAAGATATCTTGCATCGCACATACATAGACAGGTTGTCCCCTCTTGTATTTTCTATATAATTGATCGAGAATTTCGCTTAAATTTTCATGTCTTTACCGATTGTGTGAAAATTTCAAATATAGGTTTATCTCTATACAAATTTCAAAATGAATTCCTACTTTTAACCAACCAACCAATTCTGAAAACAACGACAGTTAAACAATATTTAACAATAATATGATATATGTGGTGAATTATAAACGCCACATCTGAAACTTGACATACAAAGAAAAATGTCAAGTCTCGAATGATGGAAATGTCACCTATCATCTGCTACAGTTTTCATAAAATAATGCATAGCCATTAGTTCAGAGATTTGTTATTAAGTCTTAAACGTCTTGTCGATTATAAAAGTTAGTGGATATGACATTATCTATTGGTGGAAACGTTTATGTCAATGGATGTCGGCCAAACACCTCTGCTTTCAACTGTCCATGTACCTATGGATCACGTCAACGTATGATGTAAAACATCAGTGACGACACTGAAGAGAAAGATGTGGAGGTGGTCTAGCATAATCAAATTTCGCCCTTCATGCATCGCGAAGACGCCTGCTTTTTTGTTCCTGGTTTTTCAAATACCCACAACGCTCTGTTTATCCTGACAGTTGATAACCAATAAAATTTGTTGTTGGTTCATTCTTGGAAAGTAAAGATGTTATTCATGATAAAGTGCTGTTACTTTTTCAATTTCTGGCCGACAACAAAAGTTATTTGAACAATTAAATAATTCCTATGTTACTAGATTTTGCATCGGCCGTGACTTGTGTTTGTAGTTTTACCAATATTCAACAGAATGCGTGAATATTATGCCATTCAAAGTAAAAAAGTAAACATTATTATATTTGGCTTTACATTCACTGTAATTGTACATTTTAAATAATTTCAGGTCGAGTTCCGTTCGGAATCCGAACTCTCACCTTCAGAGTATTTCGGCTATGAGATAGTTCTTGGTACATTTCATCACTACACTAGTTTAGACTAATGTTCAATTTAAATTGTAAATTAAATAGTAAATAAAATCAATTCATTATGGTTTCCTTTAGATCCAAATGCCAACGTGTGTCTTTGTATTTCAAATTGAGTCTTACAAACCTGTATACTACATTATATTCAGACCTAAATAGCTGTAGTGATGATATTTAACATCAGAATAAGGATCACGGTTGATCGCTTTAAATGAACATCAATCGTGTCCTCTTCTTTGAAAGTTACAAAAAAAATACATTTAACTTGACTAAAAACATCTTTGATCTCACTTTGAACATCTGCTTAACATTTGGATAACAAGAAAAAGTGATCCTATCACACTGAAGTATATAACAGTTATGGAGTGTCCCGCTTTTCAAAATAAATTCATCTACCTGAAGTGTTAAGTGCATTTTCCTGATTGTACTGAATTTGGATAATAAAAAAGGTGGATAAGCTCATTAAATTTATTCCCAATAGAACGGTTTTGATGTTGTTGCCATTTGTGCACTTGTCACTTCAGATGGAACCTGCTGTCAAAACTTAAAACATTTTGACCAAATGATTCTTTAAAGAAGATTTATCAGATTCGTATGATTGGTTCTGCTGAAACGTGCATGAGCTTCTGCATAATCAAAATTATATTCATACCAATTGTTCAATCACAATTTGCATTTTATTTCAAAGATCATTACGACAACTTGAATATAGAAACTGAATAATAAAATATGCTTCGCATATGCATTCTAAAGTCAATACATTAAAATACCAATGAAACGTCTAATAGCTCAAGGCTTGTTTCCGTATCAGATATTATTATCATTCAGATTTCATTTTCAGTTTTGATTACTTTTGTCATTTTTACAATAATGAATAGTTTTCAAATCTACAAAAAGACTTCTCAAACTATTTCAATACTTTGTGACATTTCATACCACATCTGTAATCATTGTAAACTAAGATAACTTTTTTTATTTCAGAAAAACATTTTGCAGGATGATTAGAAATAAAGGTTCCTAAATATTGTACAATCAACATTTCATTGATTATCTGAAAAAAGATTGCTTTCCCAAGAGCAATGATTAATCATTTGAATCATGTAAGCTTCATTGTAAATGTCAACATGTTTCAGAAGGAAGCACATTTCATTTTTGTAATAGTGTAATAGTGATTATTCATGAAAACTATAAGCTTAGATAAGTTGGGAAGATTTAGAGAAATCTTTGAATCCAACGGAAACATCTTTAGATATAATTTGAATGTCATATTCAATCATGTGTTGTCTGTAATGTTCTAGATGTAAGCATGGGTTGTCAATTTCAATTTAAAAGTTTTTATAATCAAAAGAGCAGGCCATCTAGAATAATCTAAAGACAATGTGCCGAGACCTTTATTTGTGTTTCCTTTTTTAAAACAAGTAGGATTTTGTTTCAATTTCCTTAAACAACAGATAACCCCGAGGGGGTACACAATGCAGAAATGAATTCAAAAGGATATGATTAGACAACATCGATACTTTACTTGTTCAAAAACATGCGAAAAACAGTCATTAAATGGCTTTGAAAACAAACCTCATATTTTAAGTCGTGAAAACTTCTTTCAGCCAATCACAACCTGCCACATCACATCGCCCTTACTGGTAAGGCTATTGCTATTGTTTACAGTAATAAGTCAAGCGCACACTTACTTACTTGGCATATAATTAATACACAAACAAGGAACAGAACTTGACAGTATGACAGTTAGATAGTGAGATGTATAATAAAGATATTTACTAACTTTTGTTGATTTGTTAAATCTGGTGATAGCTTAATCATGGCTTTTACTAAGAGATCTGAAGTCAACTCATCATCAAACTGCATGGTATGTCTTGGTTCTTTGTTTTGCAAATGATTAGATGGCCCATTCTACTCTAAAGAAAACTTATCATTATAAAAGAAAATGTGGTTTAAACATATTCATCTAAAACAAAGAAACAGGATTGACAAACAAGCAAATAATGCTTAAATAAATGCCGCTCCCTAGCAAAAAAAAACCCTTATTATAATAATTATTATAGTGACGTAATGTACACATGGACAGATATGTACACATAACATACAATTTTTTTGGAAAATATAAGACATAGAAACTTAGACTCCTGCTCATGTTATAGTAAGATGGTATAAACGTAAGGATATGTCAGCACGGCAAAATCTCAATATGTTAAATTATGTCAAATCTGAAAATCTCTTAGATATTACGATATAATGGTGTACTGGCTTTAGTAGCCCTACGTTTACATTTGGAAGGCACGTTAAATCTTCAAATAAATAATATTTTTAAGAAATTAAGTGATTTTAAATTATGCGAATGAGGTTTGCTTTCTCACACTACGAATAATTGAAAAACAATGAGTGTCGTTGAGGCATCATGTCATGAAATTGTAGTCGATTATCCTGTTCGCAACCCTAATACAATTCGATACATCATGTACTTTTGAGATGGTTCTTTTTTTCAATTCTTAACTTCTAACGCAAAACAACTGTCTGACATGATAAAATGTATACTTATAAATGTTAATGAACAACTTTAGTTTACAAATCTTCTATTAGATATCATGTAAACAAAACCTACCTTGTCGAAATTACTGTAGTCAATGCCAAATACTCCATCTACTATGTCAGTGCTCAATATGTTAATTTCAAGGCTCATACATTGTAAATGATAAATTCTGAAAATTCAATTTTTTATTGGATCTAGTTTGACCTATTGTTGACCAATGAATGACTAGTGCTTTGACACCTGGGTTTATTCTGAAATTGTCGACAATTTAACTGGTAAGAAAACACTGCAGGTAGGCAGATGCCGACATTCTTCACGCACTGCTGGCTGGATACAATAGGATTAAACTGTTGTTTTAGTCACTTGGGTAGCACAAAATTCGGAAGCGGTAGACAAACGAAATACATATTCAGTCATTTATTTCACATTAAATATAAACATTTCACTTTTATATAATACATACAAGATATATACACTAGAATAAATATAGCACAGATTTAGAGGTCAGTTTTAGATAGAATACAATTTTTAATAATTTCATACGATGTACAATTTGATGTATGTAATTTAATTTTAGCAAGTGGGATGCTGCATCAGCATACTCCATCAGGGGAAGGACACCGATGGTCTGACGGTTCTTGAGGTTGTTGTGGCGTGTGTCCAAGTTCTGATGTTTGGTCCTCTTGGCAGGGAGTTTCTGACCAGCTCTGTACTGAATCAAGCGTATTTCGTTGAGTTTCTGCTCGTCGAGCAGGAACTCCACTGACTAATTGGTGAACACATCTCGAAAAGTCAACTCCATTAACTAATAGGTGAACATATCTCAATCCTGTTTCGCACCTGAGTTCAACTTTCAGTGACACCCACACTTTAATCCGTTGAAACAACATCACAAAAACAACACGCCACATCAAAGGATTTTTTGGGTCGACCCCAACTGTCGACAATTTCAGAACACACCGACACGGAGACACGGAGCAGGAACTCCACTGACTAATTGGTGAACACATCTCGAAAAGTCAACTCCATTAACTAATAGGTGAACATATCTCAATCCTGTTTCGCACCTGAGTTCAACTTTCAGTGACACCCACACTTTAATCCGTTGAAACAACATCACAAAAACAACACGCCACATCAAAGGATTTTTTGGGTCGACCCCAACTGTCGACAATTTCAGAACACACCGACACCTGGGCGTCACAGGGATGGGCAGACAAACTAGATCATCTCTCTAATTCTTGTAACAACATTGTCAAAGAGCGTGTAATAACCCAAGCGCGACTACCCGTAATTACACAATCCGTAACGATGTGTCATAACTGTTAATTACTACTCTCATGTTTTATTGCCGGACAGCTGAGCTGCTTAAACCTGTTTAATCTGTCTATTTACCACCATTGTCTGTTGAATTTACATTGAATATGCCCACTTCCGTTCTGTATATGAAGTCATAAAACACTCCGGGCATGCGCAGTAAAGGCAATATCGTTATTCCCGTTGAAGCCGTTTTGCGACTGTCAAATTGAGCAGCCTGAAATTCGCGCACTTTCAAGGGCGATATCATTGTTATAAGAGGACCGATGAAAACGGTTTTTGGTGTTTTTTAAAGCTGACAGTATTTTTTGTACAAATAAACCACCAATTAACATGGAAAAAATAATGAGGTTTCTTGTTGTTTAACTTTTGTAAATTATACATTGATTGATTATCAAATGTTTTCTTTCCTTTCTTTCTCATTGGTCAAGTAACTTATCTTTTAATTTATACCGGCAGAAAATGTTTAGAGGTCAGTCCTGTTGAAATGAATACAGGATTTTTTTTGTTTCTTCATGTACAAGTTTATATTTCACACTTAAATGCATATGTCCCAGCGTAGATAACATTTAACAGTTTAAAAAAAGAGAGAGCATCAGTATCAAAGTTTCTTTTTGTAATGAATTATTTGTAAATATGTTCATATTCGTTAAACCATTATTAATTTGTTAACATCATTTATACAAAAAAAAACACAGAAGGTGTGTTTTCTCCTTACGCTAACCATTCAGGATGGCGTAGTGATGATATTATCAATTGTTGATATAATTAATGAACGTGATGAGATGTACTTGTGAAACATATGATTAGAGTAGAAGCAAAGTTAAATCAAAATTAAATGCTGCCGAAAACGTTATCTATCTAAATACATTGTTTCCCTTCATCATGTACTCGATTTTCTTGGTTCCTCAATACGAATTCTCTTCTGTCTCACATTCCATCATTACCATGATTTTGTGAATGTGAATAAGTTGATTGAGAAAAAAATGTGATATTTTTCTTTTATTAAAAAAACAAGGGTCTGGTATTCTGGTTTTCATCAGAAGTATCACTTGCGTCAATTGGTTCAATTTGATACACTATAAACATAAACACAAAGAAACATATATTTTGCAGCATGATTTAACTTCATTTGAGCTGCTAAAAGTGAGAGTGGATTTCACATCAATAATCCGAAGTGAACTTCGACATACGTACATCTGGGCTCTTTTTTGTTTTTCAGTCTTGCAGAACCTCCAATGTTTTATCATTAATTTTAACCAGGCATATAATCTGCAACTGTCAACCATAGCCATTTAAAGGAATCATATGGCTTTTAACTTTTTCTAAGTAATTGTAAAATAAAAAAGTCAACTTGCTTTTGTACTTTGAACTCCTTCATGTTAAATATCAAGAAAGAGAAAAATTATTTCTGAACAGAAAAGGGAAAACTGTTTACAAAGCCGAACAAAACTATAAAGATATATAATCGTTGTATAACTTCTAAAAACCGAATATTTAACGTTCGTTTAGAGCTGCTCCTTTTCGTTTAAAAGAATTGTCTTTTCAACATTTAAATGTCATTTTCCTCCGTTCAGCAAAGTACATGTACCTGAATGGTGGTCCTGCCCCTTTAAGAAGGACCACAAATCAAAATTGCTTTCTTTGTTTGTAACTGCTCGTCACGCAACTCTGGCTACCATCCCATGCATACTAAGTGGAGAACTGCAGTTGCATTGTTGAAACCGGTGTACAGAGGAGGCAATCAATCAATATAAAGGAGCAATAGAACGTCTGTTTTGGTAAATACGATGATCTAACAATAACGAAAAGATATGTAACCAATTACAGGTTAATTTATTTTCAAAGCTGCAGTTCTTAAACGAACATACCATGTGAAGTTATTATCGATCACAACATTTCACTGTTGAATAACAAAGAAAAACACTGTTTGCATACTCTAAAGTAATGTGTTTTTATTATGTTGATACTCTGAAGTAATATGGTTTTATGATGGTTGAACTCTAAAGTTATGGGGTTTTATGATATTTGTACCCTTTTTAATTAAGTTTAATGATGTTGGGTTTTATGACGGTGGTACTCTTTAGTAATATGACTTTATGATGTTGGTACATGACAACTGAAATTCGATTGAAACAAATGTGGAATTTATTTCTATCTCAAAGGAAACGTATAATTAGCAGCATGATATTGCTAAACATACCAGTCCAATTACAACATACAAATGCAACGCTCCAAACAAACAACCAAATGACAACCTGAATTTTAAGGTTGTTATAACAATTTCCGTGACAAATATAAAATGATGCTGTGATATTTTCGACATTATGTTAAGTCTCATACAATTTTTCATTAGTGTAAACAAATATCATAGTCGTGATAAATAAAGATAAATTACCTTTTTGAGAGTAACGCTAAGCCTAACAGTTTGGTGCCTTCAGTTTTAAGTCAGCTTTTAAAGCTAAATATTTATGATGCATTTCATTTTAGCTTTTCCCACTACATCATCTTATTCGAAGCTGCCGAGATGAGTGATGTGTATTTCAAAAGTAAAAATGGACCTAATGTCGGTATCGAGTAATGGAAACCTTTAGCGACTAGGTTCTCCGTTCACAAATGTCTGTGTAACAGTGATAGATAGGATATTCATTCCAATGCATCATAGTGCATTTTGCGTTGAGTGGGTATTTTTTGGAACGAGAAGTAATACATCATCACCATGTAAGCCATTCCTTTAGCTTTTACTCTGAAATGTTGTAAAAGCACCGACCAATTTTAAATTTTCCATCTTCATTGATAAATATATCTTCAAATGTCTTCCACCACTTTTGAATGTAACTTATCGGTTTTATATGTCGAGATATATCTTCATTTCAAATTTGAAAGAAATATTGCACCGCACATACATAGTCGGGGTGCCCCCTCGTGTATTTTCTATATAATTGATCGAGATCGCTGAAATCTTCATGTCTTAACCGATTTTGTGAAAATTTCCAATGTAGGTTTATCTCTAAAAAAAGATATGTGAATGCAAAATTCCAGGTTCAAAAATGCGGTTTAGATAAAAAGTGAACCCCTTTAAAGGGGCAGTTGAACGTTTTTTTTTAAAAGTTCTACTTTAAAATTTTCACTGATAATTGTACATTAATGCTAACCGTTTTATTTTGATAGTGTCAAAAATCTCTTTACACAAGCATCCACTATCAGAGAACAGATTATAAAGTATCACATGAAGTCAATTGGCAGACCTTTTGTGTGAACACCTTTAACTCAAGTTTTGTAAGACAAAGGAATCACAAGGCTAATGATATATTTGATTTATTACTGTTTCATATAGTTTAAATAGATTGTATTTCAAATGGAACCATTTATTTTCATTTTCCTGGCATCCCCTTATGTTCCCCTTAAAAACGTGCTACTGCTCCTTTAAGATCGTTGTAAAATTAAAACATTTCGCTTAAGATTTTCTGATATTTTTTACTTTCATTTTAAGGGTAAAATGTAATGCCTATATCAAAACTTACCAAAAAAGTATCTTTCAACAGAACTCTCTGGCTATGTCTGAGGACGAAAAAGTTCAAACGCATTATGTATTTAAAAGGATAAGTGACAGAACACAAACAAATTAAAAAACGTAAATAGTTAAGAAGCATTACATTTTCTTAAATGCATAAATCATGATAATGTCCTGACATAATTCAAGTGAAAAAAAGACAAAAACAAACTTTACAATTTACACCCCAAGTAGATGCACATGATGTATTGAAGTTGACAGGTGAACCAAGACAAATTATACTAAAAGTATTTCATATTTACGATACATAACTGAAATGTTTTACATATTACTAAGCCCTACAAATTATACAAAATCATACTACTTCCCTCTTTCCTGAATAAGGCGCAAATGGCTTTTAGACTGTTTTTATATTTGACGTATAGATAAAGAGACTATTTCATTGTTTTTGCCGAATATCAATTCTATCTCATCGAGTTGAGTGAGAAAGTGATAATGACACTTTCTCACTTCACGAGATGAGATAGAAATGATATTCGGCAAAAACAATGAAATAGTCTATTTATTATATAATTTTAAGATCATAAAACAGAGTTGTCAGACATCGGAAGGCAAAGTTTTGCTCTATGATGAATGACAGTCTAGCAACTCCATTTATCCTTTCTCGGTAAAACAAAGTTCGATAGAAGTAACTCGATATTTAATCGGAAATAATTTTATGAAAAATATATAATGAGTGAATGTTAAATGATATGAGATCCACAGTCTGTTTTTGGTTATAACTAGGTGAAACAAAGGCTCCTTATCTGTTTTGGAAAGTCAGTTTTGACGCGAACGGATACAATGAGTGAAGCGCTATGTTGGTGTGACAGATCGCTCGCTTCGTAAATTTATTTTGCAATAACATGAACAATTATTAACTACATCAACAAGATATGAACTTCGGGTGGCTTTTTGATATGGCAGGATACATTGGCACTGCAAACTGAAAACAGTTACATACCGAAAACATCCTAAAGAGTCGTGTTTCATGTATCCTAACCAACGCCGTGACGAGAGGCAAGCGTTCGATTTCCTCAAAGGGAGATAATCATGTTTCAAAGGAAGGTAATAGGTTCGGTCCTACTTTTCTCAACGCAGTGAAAATATAGATTATATTTTCACCGCAGTGAAATTATGAAATTCTACTGCTATTCTTAAAATATGGATTATATTTTCATTGTATAACCCTATATTTCATTGCTAATTATATAATAAATTCAGCTTTCACCGTGCCAATATTCATTAGTCCCTTACATAATCCAAATTTCGCAAATGATTGAACGCTTGAACGTCCTCATTCATAAACATTGGATTCATGACTAGTTCAGCCAGTTTGTATTTTATAAAATATCAGTTGATTTGATCACTATCATTAACTACTTTTTTTATAAATAGACGATTCAGACATGATGGTTTAGTATTATATTGCACGCATTTTGATAATCTAACAATACTTGCAAATACTACATGAAATACAGCGCACTTCATTCTGAGTTTCAAGATATATGAATATATTTTAGTTTCTAAAAATCATAAAACTTTTTTTATAAACCTTATATGAAATATGTTGAACATGACATATAAACTCCACCCTTCCGTGATTGCTGATCAGTTAATGCTGATTTAGTGTTTGTTTATTTCCTGAAGTGTACCATTCGTAGGATTGTTCATCAGCCATGACTTATGTTTGTAGTTTTACCAATATTCAGAATGCATGAATATTATTTCATTAAAAGTTAAAAAGTAACATTGTTATATTTGGCATTACACTATCTGAAATTGTACAATTTCTTTTTCAGGTGAAGTTCCTTTCGGAAATCGAGCTCTCACCTTCACAGTATTTCGGCTCACTACGAGTTTGTTAGTTGTTGGTACATTTAATCAGTACTTTGGACTAAAGTCCAAGGTAAATTGAAAATAAATTGTAAATAAAATCATTTCACATTAGTTTTCGTTAGATACAAATGGCAATGTGTGTTTTCGTACTTCAAATTGATTCTTTCAAACCTTTTACTACATTATATACAGACCTTCATAGCTGTAGTGATGGTATTTAACATCAGAATAAGGATCACGGTTCAATGCTTCAAATGAACATCAATCGTGTCCTCTTCTTTGAAAGTTACAAAAAAATACATTTAACTTGACTGAAAACATTTTTTATCTCACTTTGAACATCTGCTTGGCATTTTGATAACACGAAAAGGTGATTGTGTGACTCTGAGTATGTAAGTTATGGAGTGATAGAAGTTAAATATAGTTACATTTTGACCTGATAAACAGTTTTGTAGTTCTTGACAACCATGCACTTACTTGGATCTTGAAATACATCACGAATGGAAGCAGCTGTCAGAGCTGAAAGTAATTGATTTCTACCTCCAACTTCTTTTCATAATTTTTTTCATCAGCGTTTCTTTCATGATTTCAGAACGGTTGACTATTTCAACTTTTGCTGTAGCATACTGTTCTTAATTTTCTAAAAATGTGAACATGAATTCTGATTTCCTAATTCCAAAGAATACACATTTTATAAAAACACGTAAAGGTTAAGAGAAATAGCTGCAGCAAAAGTCAGTCAGATGATGTCAATTCTTTTCATAAGTTCAAGTATAATGATACAACAGCTTCCTGAAAGTAGATCATAGTGCATATATCATGTCATTTGTCATTTGGGTTTACTTTTTGTGTCAATTCATAATCTTACAATCTTGTCCATGTTGACATGGTTTTTAAAGCTATTGATAAATTTGGAAGAATTTTGTATATTATTTTATGCGTATCACTTTTGAAGACTGTTATTGTATACTACTATGCTAAAATGAATTTACACTTCTCTAGGAACGTTTCTGTTACGTCACAATGGTACAATGCCTCAAAGATATATATACTCATATGGCATTTGCACTTTGGTTTACAGGTAAGTGAATAAACTGCAAATGTGAGTGGTCTTAGTAATTTCTTAGTGTAATCAGCAACCTTAATTTTCTATTTCTACAGTTTATAAATTGTATTCTCACTGATGTATGTTCTGAAATGAAAACAGAGAGTTGCATGACATGATTTAAAAGAACCAAATGGTAATATTTTTTTGAACCTAAGGGTACAGAAGCCTTCAAGTCTATAGCTAGCTGCTTGTCTGCTGTTGACAGTTGAAATTTCAATTGAACTCTGTATAAGAAATCAATAAGAAATCAAACGTGTTCTTTTTCTTAGAGGTTAACATCTATCACTTTCAAAAGAAGCTTACATTTAACTTGACCGAAATATGTCTTTGAACTCATATTATATTTCACATTTGATTGACAATCAAAAGAATTACTGTCTTTATGACTTTAGGTGTATGACACTATAAGAACATCATGACGTATAGTTTACCATGATTTAATAAACAGTTAAATGTTTTTGACAGGCATGCACTTATTGGTTACTTGAAATACATCACCGATTGAAGCAGCTGTCAAAAATGAAAGTGCTCTAACTTCTACCAAAAAGTGTTTCAGTTTTTCATCTCTTTTAAGTACAAGTATCTGATGACTTCACAGCTTCTGGAAAGTCTTCTTTGATAAAGTTAACATTTTCGAAGTATTCTGTAAATAAAGTGTAAAAGGACTTCATATTTAGTCAATTAAAGTGCACTTAAAGGTTCATATCGATACAGTTTATGATTAGTATTATGATAGCTTTGTATGATGGAACAATTCATTTCATACATGTAGGTCTTAATTTTGATTTCTGATTTTTGGCGTCACATGTGAGGGTGTATAGAATAAACTGAAATGGTATGAAACCTTCTTTTACAAAAGTGTTGTGCTGTGAAAGCAAGAAGCTTTTAATAAGAGGTTGACAAGTTCCATGAAAAGAAAATAATCAAATTATTCCTGTAATGGACATCGTACCTAAATACTGTCATCATTGGGGGATAACTAAATATTGACATTTAGCTACGAATTAAAAAGTATAATTGAAATCTTTTTGTCGTCATGTCTGTTATCTTTTTAACGTAAATATGGGTTGTCAAAATCATGATACAATGGTAATTATGGTATAAAATCACGAAAACATAATAACAGGTTATCAAAGAATCAGTTTGATTAAAAATGAACTCAAATTCATGACAAGTATGCGAATTAAGATAATTCATCTTACGTTATTTCAT
Organism: Steromphala cineraria; assembly: GCA_916613615.1. NCBI lineage: Eukaryota > Metazoa > Mollusca > Gastropoda > Trochida > Trochidae > Steromphala > Steromphala cineraria. The sequence goes on along the minus strand of OU744725.1, from coordinate 67,364,083 downwards.
TTTCATTTCATATTTTTCTCTCATCCTTTGTGTTCATCATTGGTAGTGGTTTTGACTAAATTATCTTGTTTGAGTTTATTTCTGTAAGTTAATCGATCATTGTAACTGAAATGAAAGGTTTAGTTTGAACATCAAGGTTGATTGTCGACTTCATTATTACATAGAAATTATATTCCATTTAACATCTGAATATATCTTCTGGAATTCAACACCAGTCATTGAAATTGTGTATGTTATCCTCTTATATCTTAATGAAGAGTTTGTTATCTCTTTAAAATCCTTTCATTTTGAAATATTCAGTTATTAAAGGGGCAGTAGCACGTTTTTTAATAATTTTATATTTTAAAATTTTCACTGATAATTGTACGTTAATGCTAAATGTATTATTTTGACAGTGTCACAAATCTCATTGCACAAGCCAATCATTCATAGTCAGAGGACAAAGTATGAAGATTCACATAAAATCCATTGGCGGCCATTTTGTGTGAACACCTTTAATTCATTTTGTGTAAGAAAAAGGAATCGCATGGCTAAACTTATAAATTTTATATCTGAACTATTACTGCTCCATTTAGTTTAAATACATTGTCTTCAAATTGGAACCATTGATTTTCCTTTTTCTGACATCACCTTATAGAAACTATATCCAAGTAGGTTTTATCACATGTAAAGGAGAGCTTGGTGAAAGGAAAAAAATGATTATTCTAATGCTCAGCTGGGCATTTGTTGTTGTTGTTGAAAAATACAAACTTTATTTCAATTGATTTGATATGATTTCATTGAAGGAAACTGCAAAAAAACATAGCAAATGTCAATGTTCTCTGAACCTAAAGAAGTAACATTAACTAATGAACATCACACGGGGTAATCAATCATCCATTTCTCTGAGTAATCAGCCTTTTCTCTTGGCGACAACTGCTTTTCTCTCTCCAAAATCAAATATGGAGGCTAATTCGGACACAAAAGTTGTTTGAATGTTGACATTAAGTGTAAAGAGAATAAGACGTTGTCATATTGAGAGAAAAGGCGTTGTATTTTGCGTTTTGAATTTGGGATATTACAAGCAACTAAAAACTAATACATCCATATTAAGCTGTTTTCTATAACATTAAGACCTAAATGAAAACATCGACATGCATCAACAGTTTCAAACTGTGGTTAATGTACGAAAACTGAGTGAAATTTGACACGAAGCGGGGAGCTGGTTCACCTTGTGCAGCGATTATGAATATGAAAAATAAATACTATTGAAATGACAACTATCCCCAAATGTTGATATTCCTTCCCGCTACTTGATAAAGTATACGTGTTGATAAAAGAAGATCACTTACTGTATTTTCGAAGCCGATTTTGTGTCCGAATTAGCCTCCATATTGGATTTTGGAGAGAGAAAAGCAGTTGTCGCCAAGAGAAAAGGCTGATTACTCAGAGAAATGGATGATTGATTACCCCGTGTGAACATAGCTTTTCAAAATCAGTTGCTTCCAGAAATAAAAAGTCTTTTCCTGTTCAGTGCCATTAGAATGAGTGGAAGGAAGTCGTTCTTGAGAAAACCAAACCAAAATTGATGCTTCCTTCCGGACAGTCGAAATTGACATTTTGCTAGGGTCGTTTATACCTGCAATTGGAAACTTGCAATACCTAAATAGGATGTCTAATTCTTTTTGTGGGAATATATATTACCGTTTACAGCTTTATGTTTATCTCTACAATGTTTTTATTATTTTACATGTCTCCAGGTAAGTGATATTTGTATCAAAAACACTAATCGTTTCTTATTTGCTCCTTTTGAGAACAAACAACATACTTTGAGAGTCCACATACAATTATCAGTACATTAAAATTCCGTTCAAACTGTACCGCTTCATTGATAAAAGTTTTGGGGAAATTAAAATTTGATCACATTTACTTATTAAAACCTCAAATTGTTCTCCCTTTGATTGTAATAATTTATCATAAATTTTGTGTATATACCATTTCATTATCCAGGTTCATACATTTACATAACAGTTTTTTTACTTATTTACTTAAGCACTTTCCTATTTTGAACCAATAAAGACAAAATGACAGTAAGCTCAATTGTAAATTCTTTCGAAAAGGCATGTCCATATCTGAGAAGAATCTGATTACATTTCTTACATGATCTTATCTGTTGTCAGCTTCATCTAGGACCCGACAATTACAGATTACTTTTGATGATAGAAAGTCTGTATTCTGCGAATAGTTAAACAAAGTGTTAGACTTGTACTGTCAAAGTAATTGCTAAGTAAAATAGTGTTATGTATATGGCGAGACTTGGTCTCGTATTAATACATGTACGGACAGTTTCTGTCACCATTAAAGCTCCCTGAGGCTGGCCCAGTGACAAGTCTAATTCATCTCTCTAATCCTTTGTCTGAGTACGCCAGGCATCAGCAGTTTATGTTAAATTTTGATGATAGTTAATCTGTAATCTGATAGTTAATCTGAAAGGTGTATATCAAATAGTTTCATATCAATACTGATAGGCCATGTTGTACATAATCTTACTAAATTATGTGTTACCTACCTCATAGTTAGAAAATTCATCATAAGATCAAGCTTAATACATAATGCCATGTATTATGTTAAGGCAGGTACAAATGGTATTCTATTCTGTTTCAGTATTCAAGTTTATAACTTAAAAATAACAATAAACACTGTGGAGTGTAGTCAATAAATCAAAATACCAATGAAACATCTAAAAATAATTACATAAAAAGATATAGCCAAAGACTTGTTCCGTATCAAGTATTTGAATCGTTAAGATTTCATATTCAGTTCTGATTACTTTTGTCGATTTTACAATAAGGAATTGTTTCCAAATCTACAAAAAGACTCATCCATTCATCTCTCACATTTTATATGACAACTGTAATGTGTTGTGAACCAGTTTTTGCAGGAAGATTAGAAATAAAGGTTCACGAATATTGTACATTCAGCAATTCATTAATCATCTGAAAAAAGATTGCTTTCCCATGTGCAACAATTAATAATTTGAATCATGTATGTCAACATAAAACATAACAAAAACAGAAATTTTACTTTTGCAATAGTTATTATTCATGATATTATAAGCTTACGTAAAAAGATTAAGATAAATCATTGAATCCAAGGGAAATTTTTTTATAATGCTTGATGACATATTCAATCACATCATGACTGTTTTGTTCTAGATGTAAGCATGGGTTGTTAATTTCAATTTAAATGTTTTTATAATCAAAACATCAGGCCATCTAGAATAATTTAAAGACAATGTGACTAGACAATGATGTGTGTTATTTTTTAAAACAAGTAGGTTTTTTCAATTGTATCACATTTTAGTTTCTACATGCACAAGTTTCTATTTCACTCTTAAATTCATACATTCCAGCATAGCTAACATTGAAACTTTAATAGTTTAAAAAAAGATAGCATCAACAGAAGTTAGTGTTTTACTCACTGAAAAAGTTGTTTAATCCTTCATGCAGCCCCTAAGTGTAATTTGTTTGTGTTTATGCCAGATGTACTATCTCTCAATTCAATTCTCATATCGTTTTAGTTAAAGTTGTATTCCCTTTGTTCAACTGAATATTTAACGTTTGTTAAAGAGCTGCTCTTTTTTTTTTTAAAGCATTATCTTTTCAACATTTAAATGTCATTTTCCCCCATTCAGCAAAGTACATGTACCTGAATGGTGGTCCTGCCCCTTTAACCAGGGCCATAAATCAAACTAGTTTTCATTGTTCAAAATGCTCAATGCAGGCAATGTAAAGATATCCAAATGGGTGTACAGGCAACAAGAAATTGTCTAATAGGCTCGTCTTTTCTGAAATTCACATTTCATGTTTACCGTGTTTGACACGATCATTGCATGGGAGACAAATTATGAAGTTATCAGTCATGACGTATATTACATCGTTTAAGCATAATTTGTTTTCTTAACGGTGGGAGCCTCCTCAATTTGAATAAACTGTTCGTGACCACATTATTTAATTGGTTTCGTCACGCTACTCCGTCTACTTTCCCATGCATACTGAGTGGAGGACCTCAGTTGCATTGTGGGCCCGGTGTTCAGAGGATTAAATAAAAAAAACGGAGCAATAGCACGTCTGTTTTGGTAAATACGATAATGAAACAATAACGAAAAGATATGTAATTGCAAGATCATGTTTTTTCAAAGCTGCAGTTCTTAAACGAAATATCATGTTTACCTTTAAGTTATAATCGATCAAGACAATTCGCTGTTGACGTAACAAAGAAAGACACTTTTGCATAGAGTATAGTTCTGTCTGGCTTAAATCTCGGAGGAATCATCATATGCTTTAGCTGATATTCAGACATACACTTGCTCGTTTTCCATTGAAAAAACTTTAACCTGTTGGTCAAGACAAAGCGATTAAATCATTTCAACAATTAATGCTTTTATGTTAACATTAGGTTAAAAGTCTGTTTTTAATGTTGCTACAGTTAAGTAATTTGGCTTTTTTATGTTGGTACTCTTAATTAAAAGTGGTCTAGTTTTATGATGTGGGTACTCTCAAGAAATATGGTTTTATCATGTTGGTGCTCTTTAGTAATGTGGTTTTATAATGGTGGTACACACAAGTGATATTTCAAATGACACTACAAAGTACTTCTATCTAAAAGGAAACGTATAATGAGCAGCATGATATTGCTATGCATGCTAGTCCTATTACAACATACACATGCAACGCTCCAAACAAACAACCAAATATCTACCTGAATTTGAAGGTTGTTATAACGATTTCCGTGACAATTATTAAATGATGCTTAAATGTTGTGACATTTTTTACTTTATTGTTAGTCTGATATCACTTTTCGTTAGTGTAAATATTTATCATAATCGTGTTGAATAAATATAAATTACCTTTTTAAGAGTAACACTTAGCCTAACATTTTGGTGCTTTCAGTTTTAAGTGACCTTTTAAAGATAAAAATTTAGAGTGCATTTCATTTGAGCGTGTCCCACTACATCATTTTATTCGAACCTGGCGAGATGAGTGATGTATATTTCAAAAGTAGAAATAGACCTATTGTCGGTATCAACTAATGGAAACCTTGAGCGGCTAGGTTCACAGTTCACAAAGGTCTGTGTAACAGTGATAGATAGGATATTCATTCCAATGCATCATAGTGCATTTTGCGTTGAGTGGGTATTTTTTGGAAGTAATACATCATCACAATGTACGCCATTCCTTTTGCCTGTACTCTGAAACGTTGTAAAAGCACCAACTAGTCATGTTTTTCTGTCTTTGTTGATAAATATATCTTCAAATGTCTTCCACCACTTTTGAATGTTACATTTTGTTTTTTACATGTCGAGATAAATCTTCATTTCAAATTTGAAAAGAAATCTTGCAGCACACATACATAGTCGGGGTGTCCCCTCTTGTATTTTCTATATAATTGATCGAGAATTTCGCTGAAATCTTCATGTCTTCACCGATTTTGTGAACATTTCAAATGTAGGTTTATCTCTATAAAAATTTCAAAATGAATTCCTACTTTTAACCAACCAACCAATTCTGAAAACAACGACAGTTGAACACTATTTAACAATGATATGACATATGTGGTCAATTATAAAAGCCACATCTGAAACTTGACGTGCAATGAAAAATGTCAAGTCTTAAATGATGGAAATGTCACCTATCAGCTGTTACAGTTTTCATAAAATAATGCATAGCCATAAGTTCAGAGAGTATCGTCTTAAACGTCTTGTCGATTATAAAAGTTAGTCGATATGACATTATCCATTGGTGGGAACCTTTATGTCAATGGATGTCAGCCAAACACCTCTGCTTTCAACTGTCCACCACCACTGGACTCATTACCTTATCCTGGTGTGGTGGTTGGTGTGCTTCTGCGACCCCGAGAGCTATGCCAGCTGGAGCTTCCATGCTCCTTGTAGGGTCACCCAAGCTGGACAGGTCGACGGGTAGAAGCCAGACCAAATGTGAGTCCTTCTAAAACCTGCTTTCTATCTCTTACTATGCCTTTCTTTCCGTCTTTTCCCTCATCCTGTCGATCCCTTTCTCTCTGATCTGTCTTCTCTCTTTTGGATGGCAACATCCACGTGTTTAACCCTATAATGCTTACATGTATATACGCGATTCTACGCTTCTGCCCTTAACGGCTTTTCTACGCGATTCTACACTTCTGCCCTTTACTGCTTTTCTACGCGATTCTACGCCTTTTCTAATCATCGGAAAAGAAAAGTTATCCTGCTGATATATTCTCAAATTGAGTTTGAAATTTATACTTCAGGGTATGTTTGGTTATTCCTGTCCATATTCAATATCAAACAACAATTTTAAAATAATGAAAATCTTGAGATAAAAGTCTTGTCGGCAAAATCGGTGATCACCGGAAAACAAAGTTTTAGGTCATTCCAGCCAATCAGGGACGAGCGATCGCTAACTGACGAGTGGTCACGTTACCCCTGCAATTTTATTTCGCCCAGGTTAAGAAATTTACATTTCCCATTAAGGAGTATTTTGCTTAGGTGACCAAAACCTTTTCTAAATAAATTTGTAGTTATTTTGGCCAATCACATACGTGACAGTAATATTGTTACCGGTGTGAGCAGCCCGGAAGTGGACCCGGTTTGTTTACATCGAAAACGAGAATCATGTCGTCGCCGTCAACAGGACAATCAAATCAACACTAGCCATCAGACTAATACTTCAGTTGGTGACAGTGAGTATCAACCTTTCTGTAAAATATTTAATGGCCATATCTGGTAATAGTCGGGGATCCGGGTTATTCCATTTTATACATTGCGAAGGATGAGACATTATTGGGGTAACGTCATGGTTTAAGGTGGATCAAAAAGTAGGATCGTAAAAAGTAACGAAAGCGGAATATGTATCACTTTTCGCCCCACCAGGGCTCATCAGTACACCTTGGGTTCTTCAAATAGAAAGTGTAGAAGTGATTTTTTTCTTGCAAGAAGCGTGTTTAAGTTATGAAATTATATTTATCATCATGTGTCCGTGGTTGAATGTGAGGCCTTTTGGTGATTATTGTCGTCTTGGGGTCCCGTCGGCATATTCCCACCGTCTATTAGTTAAGTCAAATGAGTAGAGGTACCAATACCTGCCTTGTTCGAACCCTGCAAAAAGGTTTTGAATGTGTCTATCGGCGGACCAATCCCTGCACAGACCAAAAAGTCTGCACCACTGGGAGGCAATTATGGGATCCAGCCCATTCACATAACAAAATATGCAGTACTTTATTCTGTCCATATGAACCAGATTATGGGTCCAGAAAATACGTCTGATTGAGGGGGGCCAATTGTATGCGGGGCCGATGATATCTTGAATTTGCATCCATAAAGCGTGTAATTGTGCTGCTCTTGTAGCCATATTTCATGTAGTCTATCGGTAAAGGAATGAACTGAATTTGTTAAACTAAGGTACTTACGTGCTGTACTGCCACTTCATTAATTATATAATGAGGCTGGCTTGTCTCAATTGTATGGGGGAATGTTTTAGTGTAAGCTACGTATTGCCCTTGTTAAAATAATTGGATTACATGATGTATGCAATTGACATGCTTCAGGTATTAAAAGGTGAATAAATTCGATGTCCATATTGGTTTCCTGTTGTCTTTTGCGTCCTTGATACCTGGACATAGAAGTGGAGTGCCCATAATTTGGTATGTGAAATTTAATTCATTCCCCATTATAGAAGAAGTAGTTTCATTGTGCATGCAGTTTTATTAATATACCACCGAATATAACATTATACTTCAAATGAGAAACATAGTTACCCTATCAATAACAATAACATTACAACACAGGGACTTTAGACTATTTATGTTTGGGTAACATCCAATGGAATTTAAGAGCAAATTTGACAATTTTAAATGGAAGAAACGCTCTATATATAGTCTGGTTTTAGTCGGGAAAGTACACTTTTTCACTATTGCTGACCATGAAATTCACTGCATTCCCGACTATTCGTTTTGACACTGTTAGTATGTATAAATACCTCCATTTCCCCCAAAAAACTACCGAGCCCCTTTTTTCTATATTACCTACGTAATACGACTATTCGTTTTGATACTTTTAGTATGATTAAAAACCCACATTTCATGTCATACTAAAAGTGTCAAAACTAATAGTCGGGAAAACATACAATTTCATGGTCAGCAACAGTGAAAAAGTGTACTATCCCGACTATAACCAGAGTATATATAGATCGTTTCTTCTATTGAACATTCTTAACATGCCCGGGAAAGGGTTTTCCTTTGGGGACAGTAATATAGAAAAAAGGGGCTCGGTAGTTTTTGGGGGGAAATGGAGGTTTTTAAACATACTAAAAGTATCAAAACGAATAGTCGGGAAAACATAGAATTTCATGGTCAGCAACATTGAAAAAGTGTACTTTCCCGACTATAACCAGAGTATATATAGATCGTTTCTTCTATTGAACATTCATAACATGCCCGGGAAAGGGTTTTCCTTTGGGGACAGTAATATAGAAAAAAGGGGCTCGGTAGTTTTTTGGGGGAAATGGAGGTTTTTAAACATACTAAAAGTATCAAAACGAATAGTCGGGAAAACATAGAATTTCATGGTCAGCAACAGTGAAAAAGTGTACTTTCCCGACTATAACCAGAGTATATATAGAGCGTTTCTTCAATTGCCAGGGAAAGGATTATGGCGGAGCGCAAGAGTGGCTGTTTTGATCAAAGAAAAAGACGTGTGGAGGACATTGCTCTGCGTGATTTGGACGTCCCTTGGAATTTTTACCATGTGATGATGTCGCCCCCCATGATGATGATCAGGTGGTTGATGACTCAGGGTCTTATCATGGATCATTATGATTGCAGCCACTGCAATGTGCCCTGTGATATTATTGATTCAGATACCATAGATGGTTGCACGTGGAGGTGTCCAAATGACAAACGACATCTCAAATCCATAAGATTTAGGTCATGTTTTACCAAAAGTAAGCCGTACATTCAGGATGTCATGCAGTTTCTATTAACATTCGCACATGGGTTAAATCTGTATGCTAATGCCCATATCTGTGGTATTAATTACAAAAGCACTGCTTTGAACTGGGCGTCGTACCTGCGGGAGATCCTGATGGAATGGGTGCATGTACATTTAAAGAACGTTCGTTTGCATGGAGAGATCAAAATAGATGAATCGCTGTTTGGCCGTTGATCCAAATATCACCGGGGCTGCCATAGAGGTGTGAAGGTGTGGATTTTGGGGATGGTGGAAAGGGCCTCTAACAAACTGCTGTTGTTCCCGATTGAAAATCGATCTGCAGACACGTTGATACAGCTCATAAGAAAGCATGTTCAGCCAGGGAGTACGATATATACAGATTCATTACGAGGTTATGCCACATTAAATGACATTGGTTTTGAACATTTCTCAGTGTGTCATGAGTATAAATTCAAGCAGGTGTATAAAAATCAAATTACGGGAGAATTGAAGTCAGTTAATACAAACATGATTGAAGGAGCATGGGCGCACGCCAAGGGGCATTTCAGACAAATCAATGGCACAACAATCAGTAATTTTGAAGGTCATCTGGCGGAAATTCTTTTCAGAAATCATAATAGGAATGCAAATATGCTGGAGTCCATTGTGAATGCAATAAAGGCGATCTACACGCTGAATGGACCGGCAGTATACACATACTCCAAACCCCTATTTGCGACGTGGAACCCCTCCCATCACGATCATATCGTGAGCAGTAACGAAGAAAGGGAGATCGGTTCTATGGTAAATTTATTTCTTATCTTACATGTAATTACAGTTACTGAAAGCTATGCATCTTCTATGATGCAATGGTAAAGATTTTATTAATCAATAATTTTCCTTGCTAGGTTCTTCAACAAAGTAATTTATATTCTTACCAAAGTGGGCATGATTATTCCGGGTATTAAAGTTTGCATAATGGTCATGGGAATTACAGTTTTTCTAAAAATAACTCGCATTTTGATTGGTTGACGGAACTTTTTTATACCATTCATGATTCTCTTTGATCTTATATTTAAGTCGAGAGATATATATGACAAATCTTATACCTAAGTTGCGAAAGTCACACATTACTACAACATTTTTAAAGCTTTTGATGGTTTTTTTTGCCGTAAATACTATTTCAAATCTTCAAGGCGGCGCTGTGTGGGAGAGTCGCTAGCCGAACTGTCGTTACGTCATAGCTCTATGACGTCATTAAACATGACGTCAAACAGTGACGTCATAACATTCCTCGCAAGGCTTGTCAAACGTAACGAAAGCTAACGACGTCTAACTTTTTCTCTCTGGTTGTGCGCGGTCAATAAATATATTTTTTTGTCATATGAGACAATATGTTTGTGATAAAATGTGACATAAAAATTATTAACTATTTATAATTAGAGCGTATTTTGCGAACTACGAGCCGCGAAGTAGTGAGCAACATTATGAATGGCGTTTGAGTACAATTTGTACTTTACCGGCCGCGCGTAGTTTTTAATGTTACTCTTTTTTCCCCCGTTTTATGCATTAAAATGATCTTTGGTAAGAAAAAGAATAACCAACTCGGTGCTCGGAATTACTTATTATCTGTCCCTCGTTAATTACTGTGTCAAACTCCTCGCTGAAGCTCGGAGTTTATCGCAATAATTAACTCAGGACAGATAATCCGTAATTCCTCGCAACTCGTTGATTATTCTTATAATATTATGCATTTTGGTAACAGGATGATCCTGAAGAAGGTCCTCACCAAAGACGTCCAGGACACGGTGTACCCCTTCCTCCACAACCCAGCACATCTGGACTGCAGGTATTTATTCCTTCATTTCAATGTACTCCAATGTTCCTAAATATCGTGAATGCTTGATTTCCCAATGCAATAAGTAATTGCTGTTACATTATGTATCATGTATTGTTCTCTTAATGATATAGGACAGGAGTGAGCATTCCAGAAGAAGAACTGAAGGTGATGGCACGTCTATAGACTTATATTTAGTCTCTGAATTTTTTTATTTTTTTTTAAACATTATTTTATTAAATTTTTAAAAGGAGCCTCAGACAATGGAGATTTTCAGAGACTTATAACATCTGCATTGGGTGCCTGTCACACCAATTATTTACAACAGGCATATATCTGATAAAATCCTGACCTCTTGGTAGGAGGGCGCGCAAGGAATCTGTCTGTCAGCAGCCTCCCCAGGGAGCCTGCTAGCCTTGTCATTGTCTCCTTAACCACTATATATATCACCACTGGGCAAAATGCAGGAAATACTAGCAGATGGATCGTCACTGTAAGTCTATATGTTCCCTAGGGTTTGGCAGTTTTACAGGACCTCACCAACAAAATTGCCTGGCTCTCAGATCACTTTTTACTTTTGAATTGAATGGCTTACTTTCAGAACTTGTCTAATACTCCAACAAAATCATCAAAGAATTTGAATTTATCTCCAAGTTCTAGTGCTTCCATTTGTGTTATATGTGGAGAAAATATCATCAAGCAATTATATAGAAGGAAACTATTCAAAGGTAATGATAAAACCAGTGCCTGTCTACTTATTGAAGATGTTCTAAATATTTCAATATTACAAGGCTTTTCTACTGATATCGTGTGTAAAACTTGTACTGGTATTGCATCAAGAGTACAAGAGAAAGTGAATGAACTGAAGAAGTCCTATGAGAAAACTCAAAGTGTTTTGTACACTTCTCATGGATCTATAGTGCAAAAGAGACTCAGATCTATGTGTGATCTCTCTCCAAGCTCCAGTAGAGAAATACGCAGGAAGGCTTTGTTTCCTGATGTAACAACTCCCACATCGATTCCAAGTACATCCTCTCAATTTCACTCTGAATATATTTTGGTGAGTGTTTGATTTTGTTGTATTGTGTGAGATAAAAAGTGCTAGTCAAGAAACTTCTCTGGACAAAGCAAATTATATTCGGAAAACAATCATGAATTGCCAATTTATCAATTGAAGAAATAATAGCGTTTACCATGTTTAAACAGAATTCAGTACAAACTTGTTAAGATTTGCCATATGCGATGCCAACAACACACCCTATGTACCTTAAATCTATAATGATAAATGTAGCTGATAAACTTTAAACTAACCTAAAAGTAAATAATACAAGGATTCATTTTCCCGTGATTTCTATCTGAAGATAATGGATAAATCTAAAATGGTATATAAGTAAATTTGTTTTCAATGTGTTAATAGATAAGAGAACATGACAAAATATAGAATTATTTAACCACTGTTTTTTTGTTTTTTTTTTAAATTTTTTATTTTTGAAACTCCATACAATACAAATCACAAAGTCAATTCAGTACATAACAACATTGCATTAACAAAAAGGTTTGATAAACAAGCAAATGTGTGATCGGATAGATACATTTGAGTATACAAGTGTGTAAAATGGTATCAAAAAAGGTTATGACAAACTGACCAGAATTTGAGAAAGCATTCATAATTGCACTTTGAATAGGAATTAAAGCGGTCAATGTAATATGCTGTCTTAATATCTTCTTTTACATATTTAAAGTTTGGAATCTTTTCCTGTAGCTTCATTTTATATATAGTGTATTTACAGACAGTAATTATCAAATTAATGACATAATTTCTTTTCTCACAATAACCTAAAATGATGTTTTTCTTCGAGAATTTGACATCGGTTCCTGTTTTATCAAAAATCCATTTTTCTATTTTTTCCCAAATAGGTTTGACGAGTTTACATTCATAAAATAAATGCAAAATCGATTCTCTCTCGGATTGGCAAAAAGTACAGGCATTAGATTCTTTATATTTCATTTTTGACAGTAGGTCATTTGTTGGCAGAAATTTATGTATTATACTATATTGGAACCAAGAGTGTTGTACACTGTTATAAGACTTAAATGTATTTTTTTCTATAGTTCCCCATGTTTTATCATCAGTGGTTTCGTTTAATTCTTTTTGCCATTTTTTTCGATATTTCAACGGTTTTGGATTGTTATCGGCTATGAGTATATCATAGATTTCTCTGCAACCCTTTGGTTCTCCAACTATGTTTTGTAATAGATATGGTAAAATTGGTAGTTGAAGTTTCTTTTCAATATGTACATTTATAGACTTACAATAAAATTTGATAGATTCGATTATTCCTTGATATTCTAGAAAATGAGTTTTGCATTTGAATAGTTTTTTCATTTCTTCAACATCTAGAAAATTACCATTATTATCAAACATATCATTGATGTAAGTTATTCCTTTACTTGAGTAATGCTTGTAATTGATTGGTTGTCCATCTATTTTGATATTGTTATTCAGCCATAAAGGTTGTGATAAAACATCTGAAGCATTTTTAGCATTTTCTGCCTTTTTGGTTATAAATTTACCCCATGACTTTAAAGTGTCTTTCCAAAAAGGATTTGTTTGTGGTGTTATGACTGTTCTTAGAATGTTTTGTTCGCTTGTCTGTATAAAGCTGTCGATGTCGCACTGCATATTTGTTTGTGATAATTTCTTTATTTTTGATTCGGAGTTGGCTATTCTCTTAATCCATGATATCTTTTGTGATCGAATAAGGCTTGGTATATCTGGTACTCTTATACCCCCTTGTTCATAGTTCTTAGTAATAGTGGCTCGGCTTACTTTGTCGGGTTTATTTTTCCATATAAACTTATAGCAAAGCTGTTCTATTTCTTTTATCATTTGGTCGTTCGGGTTCGGTAAAGCTGCAAATAAGTGGTTTAGTTGTGGCAAAAGTAGGCTTTTTAGTACAGTATTTCTACCTAAGGGAGTAAGATTTCTTGCTAACCACTGTTTCATAGATATCTTTAGAGTCTTTAGTTTATCTTTATAGTTGTATTCCACCATTTCTGCAAGATTGTGAGTAAATATAATACCTAACAATGTAAATGAGTCATTTTTCCAATCAAGATTCCAATTTGTACAAAGTTTTCTTTTTGAATTCTTTTCTGAACCTATCCATAATACCTGCGTTTTACTTACGTTTATATTTAGGCCTGAGAAGGAGGCGTATTGGCTTAGAGTTTTTAACGTCGCCTGTAGGCATTTTTCGCTGCCATCTAGTATAAGTGACGTGTCATCAGCATATTGTGAAATAAGGTATTCAGTGTCTCCTATGGTGATCCCTTTAATTTTATCATTATTTCTGATAATTATAGCCAAAATTTCTGCACACAGAAGAAATATATATGGAGATATTGGGTCACCTTGTCTACATCCTCTGGAGATGTCGAAATAATTTGAAAGGAAACCATTTACTACAACGCAAGATTGAATGTTGTTATAAAATGTCTTTATCCATCTCGTAATAGATGCTCCAAAGTTAAAGAAATTAAGAACTTCTTCAATGAAATTCCAATCCACAGAATCGAAAGCCTTTTCGAAATCAATAAGAAGCAGAATTCCGGGTATATTCATGTAATCGAAGTAGTCAATAATATCATAAATGAGGCGCGTACATTCACCAATATATCTTTTCGACATAAATCCCTTTTGATCTTCATTTATAATAGAGGGCAGGACGGTTTTTATTCTGTTTGCAATCGCCGATGAACCAATCTTATAAGCTACATTTAGTAATGAAATTGGCCTCCAATTATGAAGCAAGTGTTTGGGTTTACCTTTTTTTGGAAAACAGGTTATAACTCCTTGCTTTTGAGTCAAAGACAATTCTCCTTTCTCGTATGCTAGATTTAATGATCTGATTAAATATTCATGAATATTTGACCAAAAGAATTTGTAAAACTCAACAGTAAATCCTGACGAGCCCGGGCTTTTTTCATTTTTCATTTTTTTAATGGTATTTAATTCTTATTTATATTCCAATTTTCCTTCTAGATTCGCCTCTTCTTCTTTTGATAGTTTTGGTACATAAGTGTTTAAGTTTGCTTTTTCACATGCCTTTCGTTGGTATAGATTTTGATAAAATGATCTAGTTTCGTTTATCAAATCATCTTTTTTCGTAAGAGTGTCTTTTTGTTTGTTTTCAAGTTTGTATATTGCTTTGTTCAAAAAGTTTCTGTTTTCTAAAGATAAGAAAAATTGAGTTGGTTTTTCTCCTTCCTCCTTCCATTTTGCTTTAGATCTTAACAGAATACCATCTATTTCATTTTTATTTATCAGCTCTAACTCCTTATTTACCTCATTTAAGTTTTCTTGTAGTTTCGTTTTAGTGTCTATGTCATTTGATCGGTCTATTTCTAATTCGATGTTATCTATTCTTTTTTCAAGCGTTTGTTTTAATTTTAGTGTTTCCTTTTTCTTGAATGATGAATATCTTATTGTATGTCCTCTAATCATCAACAATAGAGTTTCAAAGAACAGCTGATCATTTATCTTGAAGACATATTTTCCTGTTTCATCTATGTATGATTTATATTGTTCTTTAGTTTCATTGATTAGAACTTTGGTTTCATCTACATATGTTTTATCATAAAGTAAAGAATTATTGAATTTCCAATAGCTTTTACCTCTTTCAATTTCGCTCATTTTTAATTCAATCCAAACGATAGAATGATCAGATCTGTACGCTGCATTTATACCGGTGTTATGAATTGAACTCTCAAGATTTTTGGATACGATAAAATAATCAAGTCTTGCCTGTTTGACTGGAGTTTTCTGTCTCCATGTGTACCTTTGACTTTCTAAATTTTGTTCTCTCCACGGATCTATTAAATCATTTTCTTCCATAAATTCAAGCCAGGTTTCTCTCGCTTTTGCATTGTTGATTTTTTTATAGTTAAAGTAGTCTAATTTGGGATCTTGAACAAAGTTCCAGTCGCCACATATAGAAAAGCGATCTGATTGTAAATCAGTAATTAATGATATGATTTCACGGTAAAATTCTGGTGTGTCGGTGTTTGGTCCATATATTGTTATTAAAGTAAGTGTGTGATTCATGATTTTAATTTTTAATGCGATATAATTTCCATTTTTATCATTTCTAAATTCTTCAATTGCGAAGTCAAAGTTGTCGTTTATAAGTATGGCTGTCCCTCTGGCATTGCTTTTAAAAGAGCTGAAGAAGCAATATTTGGATCGCCACTCGTCTTTTATTTTACCTTCCAATTCTTTTGTAAAATGTGTATCTTGAATACAACAAATGTTTGCGTTTTTGCTTTTTAGATGGCGAAAAACATCTGTGCGCTTTCGTTTATCATTCAGGCCCTGACAGTTTGATGATAGAATTTTTAGTGTATCTTGCATTATGGTGGATATTTGATCTGTCTTGTTATGCATGAACTGATGTTTAAAATACGCATTGGTGTATGGAGAAAGTTTAGTGAGTTTTCAGATGAAAGAACAGAAAGGGAGCTTAAAGCAGTGAGACTGTTAGTAAAAAGGTAAAAGTTTACCTTCATATTCAGGTTTGCTGTCCGGTGTATGTGTAATCCTGAGGCTGCAGTGAGAGAGACTTCGTTGTGGTTTGATTGTATTATGCTTGGTATGAAGCGCGGGTGTCTTGCTTGGGTCACGACGGTCCGTGCCGTGCACGTGCGGTTGGCTTGTTAATTTCAGTGTAGCTTTGTTACATGTCTTTTTAGTATAATAAGGTTAGTCTATAAAATATCATTTTATGGATTTCATATATTAAATGACAATTTAAGCTGCGTAATAGTTTGAAAATAATAACATCTTATTGGTATGGTGATAAATAGTATTGTATGTATTCTTGGTTATTTGTAATGCTTAAGTTACAGGTAATTTTATATATTGTATGATTTAGATATAAGCACTTATCAATGATTACAATTTGAATAGTTTCAATTGAATAGTTTTAGATTTTGTTTTGTAATCATTATGTTAATTTCCTTAAGTCATGTCATACATATTTGGTATGGACAATAGATAAAAATACATATAAAATATAATAGTCCTTTTCAAGGTTGATAGTTTAATTATTTAGAGTTTTGCAAATGTAGATATTACTGATATGATAGAGATATGAAATTCTCAAGTTTCTTGTTGGACTTATCTTTTCTTAAGTAGTTATTTTGTATTTTATTAGTATCTTAATCATAATGCTTATCAGTAAAGATAAGATGGATATATACATATATATATACATACCAGCATACATAGGTAATAATTGACATGAATTATGATATACTAGTACTTAAACAATATGTACAAGTTAAAAATATAGGCATAAATAAGTAGACATTATTGAGACATCAATTAGGGTAAAATACCTTGCAACTTTGTACAATGTATATACAATATCAGAGTTGTTTGCATGAATGCAGCATTTTATGAAATCATCTATCATGCTTAATGAAGGTAAGGGCAAAGCTACCTGTTACCTTTCATGCTGATATTCTTTCTTGTAGCATTATATACATGTAGGACAAAAACGTTAAAAGAGAATCGCAATATTCACATCTCATATTCGTTACCACAATAATGAAATTACAGTGTTGTTTAAATGCTATTTATGTTATACACTGTATGTACATTATAAGCAATTCCCATGCATCGCATTAAACATCCTTTATAAAGCCAGTATTTTCCAATTCATACATGATAAGAGTATGTTTTAATGATTTCAATGAATATGACAATATAAATCTTCATTATGGTTACAATAGTAACTTTGTTCCGTCAAATTTGGTGTTATTTGTTTATTATCACTAGTTTAATTATGCTTTTCTTCCATTCTTCTTAAAGGGCAAAATGACTCTTTGTGGTACATATCTAACCAACTCTTAGCTCTGCTCTTCATTCATTATATCTTTAATATGATAAAGATCAGCATTATTATAAAACAAAGAAACTTAAGTCCAATGTTTGTATTCATTATATATATTATATACATTGTATACATATACACAAGTATTCATTAATATTTATATATATTTATATGTGAATGTTGATTTTGAATGATAATAATTGATTGACTTCATATGTATTTTGCTATGCTGTCCAATAGGTATATGTTGATGTATATTAACATTTTCTGTTTTAATCAGGAAGTATTCAATTTGGTAATTGATTTATCATGCTTAATGTCATCTTATATCTTACTTATGTACAAGTCATATATAGGTTTCATTTAAACTTCAAATCTTAATGTTTCAGTACTGCCTCAGTGCCTCCGGGATGGTTACTGGAACCAATCTCCAGGCTGTTTGTGGTTCATTTGGAAGTTTTTTCTCAAGCACCAGATCTATCCCCTTTATCCTTATGCGGGTGTAGACATTTTCCTGTTTTCTCATTTCATATGCCTTTCGGTTTAAAAAGGTTCTGATTCTGTTCATGCTGATTGGGAGATCACTTTGGATGTTCATGCCAGATCCATAGAGGGATGATTTAGCTTTGAAAACATCATCGCGGTCAGCAATGGATACAAAGGATGCTATAATAGTGGGCGGCCTTTGTGGAGTATTCTCTCTTACATTGTAACGTTGCTTTGGCAGTCTATGGACTGATTTAAACCAAATTTGGTCGATTTTGTCAGGGGCAAGCTTCAGAGTTTTACCCAAAATGTTTCAAAATATTTAACCACTGTTTATTCATGTACATGGCCAGAGAAACAATATGGTGTTGACATTTACAGTATATTGATATGATAAATGAGATTTCAAGATAATAACAAATAAACTAATGGTGCTCATAGAAAAAAAGCAAGAAGTTTATTTGACTTTTTCGAAATGTTTTATGTCACTGCTCAGTTTCCACATTTCCTCAGTCCAAAGAAGGTTTAAACGTATTAAATACTAAACATTCCATTTTGAAAACATCATCTTTCAATTGTGGAGAAATTTAGACTGAAAGACATATGTGTAGATGCAATGACATTGTAACTGAGGGAATAATAAGTATTCTATATTCTAGGTAAGTTGAAAGCTGTCAATTTTTATATCTAAATGGTTTTGCACATAAAATGGATAGATGTACAGTCAATTACAGAATGTAAAAGGAAAGGGGTCTAGAATTTTAACTTTTAACATACCACTGAATCTGAACATATAGCTTTCACAAAATAAATATATTTTTATAGCGTGACTATTAAACTAGTTGTGGATCTTATTTCTTTCAGGGATATTACTTGATATGCATGAGAGAGAGAGAGATTCTTTATTTCCTCCAGTAGTCACCGAAGATTACATTTGAACAATACATTACATCATTTTACAACAGTACATGACAAAAAAGAAATTTACAGATACAGATTAATAAAAATATATACAGCAATATTGAGCATGAAATGTATTATTCATTGTAGACGTTAACAAAGTTAGGTTTAAGTTCATATACATACATTGAAAAGCGTAGCAAAATGTTTTCCCATAACATTGAGTCAATAGAGTTGTAGAAATTATTTTCTGCTCCAAAGAGAAATGATAGCATATCTTGCTCATCTTGCATTTCAAACATGACATAAGTTTCAACATCAAGTTTGTCAATTAAGTATACAAATACACAAATCGCCAGAAAATGACAAGAAACCCCAAACCTAAAATTTATCAAGAATTTGTATCCTCCAAAGAGGAGAAGATTATGTGTACCATTATGAACTAATGTCCAAAAGAAATGATACCAAGTTTTCAACGTCCTCCGAAACAAAATTATATTACCTGACAGAGTCGAATTTAAGTGTGCCTAACAGGCATATGTCTTGTAAAAGTAGTATGCACATTTTCATTCTTCAGGAAAAGATACTTTTGATTTTGTGTCTCTTCAAACGCACATGGGGTGCATACATCGAAATTTCAAGTTGTTTTATGCACAGAACTTTTGTCATTTCACTATAAAATTGATAAAGTATTGAAGTAAGGTAAGAAAACAATGTTGTTGATTTAATGCACTTTATTTGACGTAAATTCGTTGACGCGTCAATGCACTAGAACGTTTTGAAACAAGCGAAAGTGTCCAATCTCTCCCTGCTATCTCGCCTAGTTAAGGAGATTCCAGATCGATGATTTTTTTAAATGCATGTTTCTCGAAAAAATGAAAAGATAATGTTTCAAAATTTTGCATAGAAGTAACTTGACTACTGAAGATATGATATAACTATGTCGTATCAATCTGAAGTGGATTGAGTTATTTAGCAAATTGTATGGTATCGTTTCTTTTGGACACTAGTTTAGTATGGTAGGCCTGATAGAGTATCCTCTGAAATCCGATTATCTCCCTTAATATTTCCAGTTTGTTTGCTGAATAATCTCCCGAAATACCATATCCATCATTGCCAATCATTTCACAGATACCGTTTCCCTAACCCTATTTCCGAAAAACAAGTTACATATGGTATATTGTTAAAGTCAGAAAACGATTGTGTTGTTTTAAATGCACCAATAGTTATCATTTTCTGTATAATAAAATACAAGTTTAGGTTATGGTTATATTTCCCCAGGGTCTTCAAACATATTTACTTCTGGTTATCAATTCATGCCTCATCTGATGACATATAACTTAAGGCATAACTGCCTAAAACATATTTATTGTTATCTATTTCAACAAATGCATATTATGGTGCAATATGATGCAATTTAATTCTGATATCATACAATGTTTTTAGAAGCAGGTGATGATTGACTTCCACACCTTTCCAAAATAGATACTTCATTGTTTCCAGGTAACTATCAAGAACAAGAAAGGTGAAGAGGTTTCAACCATCTCCAATGCCCTATCATCCCTTGCTTCTCCCATAACATCACCAAATGTGAGGAATATATCATCTGTACTCTTGGGGACTGACAAACTCAAACCACTTATCATCAATGATGTTTTCAACCAACTTCAAGATGAAATAACAAGTATCTGCTCAAAGACAACCCCTTCTGTTTTAAGAAGTAGGGAAAGTATAGAAAATCTGTCGAACATTTCTTGGAGTGGCATATCAGAGGAATGGAAAGTGAAAACACCAACACTTTGGAGGTTCTTAAGCATTTTTTTATCAAATCCTGGTTACTACTTTGTTGGTGACAATGTTGACTTTTACACGAAGGTTAGACACATGACCTCCTCAAACCAAAACAAAAGTCACCACATGTACCAGATGTGTGCTTACAAGAACCGAGTCAGTGGAAATGATCTAGATGATTCTAAGCCTCAAGCTGATCCAGAAACTGTTAGATTTGATACCTTTCTACCTGATGCAGGTGAACAGGAACAGATCATCAATGAACTGGCTTTCCTCGTTGCCCAGATATGGATTGAATACATCCCAGCTTTTGTAACTTTTGGACATGTGATGAACAAAAACATTCCACACAAGTACATGACAGAAATGAAAACTAAAACAGAAAGGGTCAACATTGGCGTTTTAGAAAAAAATTAACAATTCAATGACCAAATGGCTGACATTTGCAAATTTCTCCACAAATTTGTACCAGGCCATGACAAGACGATCAAGTCAAACATCAAACCTGCAAAAGTAATGAGTGGTGGTGATTACCTCACATTTGAGCGGCACAAAAGTGCTCAAGATGGTTTGCAGAATGGAACATCACCTTCCATGAGGGTAGAGGGTCGTATCCCAAAGATTGAGGAATTCCACAATCAGACTGAGCTGTTGAAGGTTATATGGAGTCAGTTATACAACACATCATCAGCCTATTCTGTAGGAACACTACATGCAGCAAGGAATACAATAAATGCAAGACATGTGAAGTCGAATCCTCATGATGATTTCTATGCATGTGGGGGTTTCATAGACAAGGTGACCTATGCATATGTGACAGCTGGCTGTCTTCACCATTTCAACACCTCAGTATGATGGTCCAATTGGTGATTCCGAGAAAATGAAGACCTACAGTAGTGTGAAATAGTTCCTATACCCCTCACGCGTTGGACACGGGTGGTCACACCAGTCACTCACGCGTTGGCCATGCAAGACGATGCGTGTGTAACCAGTGAGCAACCAGTGTCTGACGGGTTGGCCACCAGTGGCTCACGCGTGGTCGACCTTAACGGATAACCGAGTCTCTGGTCATCCAAGTGAGGAGTTACTTCCCTTCAATAAGAGAAGTTAGAAGTCAGTTGGATATAGTGGAAATCTTCCCTCCCGAAATGTTGACATCAAATGATGCAATGGGTAGTATGACGATTTTATGAAATGTTGACTTTGGTGACAATGATGATTTTCATTTTGTGAAATATTGACTTTGGTGATATGTTGTTTTGGAAAATGTTGACTTCACATATATTGATTTTGTTGATTTAGAAAAATGTTGACTTTAGTGAAATGATTATTTGGTGAAATGGTGACTGAAGAAGATCTTTTGATTTTGGTGGCATGTCGATTATGTGAAATGTTGAATTTGATGAGAGGGTAATTTTGTGAAATATTGGTTTTGGTGATATGTTGATTTTGTGAAAAGTTTACTTAGAAGATCTATAGACTTTGGTGAAATGTTGACTTAGGAAGATCTGTAGAGTAGTGGGATTAATTGATTATGTTGACTTTGGTGAAATGTTGATTTGATGAAATGTTAACTTAGGAAGACATATTGACTTTGATGATAAGTAAATTATGTGAAATGTTGACTTTGGTGATATGTTCATTTAATAAAATATTGTCTTTTGCGATATGTTAATTTTGTGAAATATTGACTTTGGTGATAAGTTGGTTTCGTAAAATATTGACTTTAGAGATATTGGTTTTGTGAAATATTGAATTTGATTGCAAGTTGTTTTTGTGAAATGTTGATTTAGGAAGATCTTTGGACTTTGGTGATACTTTGATTATGTCAGCTTTGGTGAAATATTGACTTAGGAAGATCCATAGACTTTGGTAATTCGCAACTTAGGTGAAATTTTGACTTTGGTGAAATGTTTTGTTTTGTAAAATGTTGACTTTGGTGATGTGTTCATTTTATGAAATATTGTCTTTAGCGATATGTCGATCTTACAAATATTGGCTTAGGTTTTATTTTGTGAAATGTTAACGTTGAAAGATATAATGATTTTGATGAAATAATGATTTGGTGAATGTTTGAATAAAAATCTATTGACTTTAGTGATATGTTAATCATGTCGACTTTGGTGAAATATTTTTTTGTTGAAATGTTGACTTAGGAAGATCTTTAGACTTTAGTAAAACGTAACTTATGTTGACTTTGGTGAAATGTTGATTTGGTGAAATATTGAGTTAAGAATATCTATAGAAATAATTTCGTTATGCTGTTATGATTACTTTTGTAATATTTTGCTTTTGTGAACTTTGAACATGTGTTGTTGTGGTTTGTTGAATTTGGGAAATTGTGATTTGTGTACATGGTGAATAATAGTCTTCGACTTATTCAATCTTTCGATGTTTAAATTGTTGACATTGAAAGATATATTTAACTAAATACCGACGAGAGTCGCACGTATGTGGTGTTCATAACAGGCAGTAATCGATGGGCTTTGATAGGAATGAATGGTCCGTTGAAATGGCTGATACAAGGTTTGGAAAATAAAGAAATCTTTAAGATAACGGGTTGTTTGAAGTTTACACAGTTTTATGTCATAACATACCCATCGTTCATTTAAGCAACACGGTATTCATGTCCCTTTAACAGTAATATCCTGTTTATTCGATTCAGTGATGTAGTTTGATGTAATAATCACATCGTCATCAAATGAATTCAGTCTCTCTTGATCCATCGTCTATAAAAGCAGAATCTAGAATTACCTACTGATTTGATCCTCACGCAAATAAACAAGTAATCAGATCCTAGAACTGTAATCATTATCAAATAGATTGACCTTGAAATAAAACTATCTAATGATTCACATATACATACGCTACCGACTGAAGCATAGCAATGAGACCAAACATGTGTAAATGCTTCCATTGGCCAATATTCTTCATGTAGCCACGCCCTTGTTTATTACTGATTTCCATGCTTCTCGTTTGCGTTTATTATTATTATTTACACTGCAATCTAAAAATATTATTCAAAATATATTTCAGTATGTTGAACAAGTCATCATGATGGTTATTTTTAACTTCCGTATGTTTATTGTAACATTTTACATGTACATATGACATATTCTGTTTTGTTTACAAATATGGTTTATTTTCTTGCTACATATGTTTGTTTGTTCAAACCGTTATCATATATCAACTGGTCAAAGAGATTTCTATTTCTTTTTACTTTTTGTCTCACATCGTATGGAAACAAAAAATAAATATTTTACATCATATTCAAAATTTAAAAGGCCCAAAATTATATCGATTTGACTACAATAAATCAATCTGACTAAGTTGTGAAGTGACAGGACTTGCTCAACAGAAAAGTAGACCACGCCCATCACGTGTGAACAAATCAAGATACATGTTATTAGTGAATGTGTATTCATACATCAATATACTATAGATAAGACCCCAGGAATTAACAACATCAATGGTGTAATTTACCAAATAACGTCTCTGTGTTCTCTGTTTAATATCCTTATTCACACCTGTTCACACCCGACTGAACACAATGAAACAATAAAACAATCTGAACTTTACGGTAGACTAGACAGCTTAATCCTTTCATCCCCGTCCGGGTATGAGAGTACTGTGAGCTAATTATTGTCGTTAGAGTGGACTGTTACGCCGACAAGGGGCCTAGGCGTTGAGCCGTGAAGCATATCCAGGGCTGACTGAATTCAACTTTCTGGAAAAGGTCAATTTTGGAAGATATAACTTCAACTCAAGCATGATATCGTGTCTGTGAAAGAAATAGATTTTGGTGAAATATCATCTTTGACGAAACAGGACTTATGAAATGTTAAGTTTGAAAAAGATCATTTTCTTTATTGTTGAAAGTTTAGTTTTAAGAAATTATAATTATTGAAATGCTAAATTCAATAGACTTCAGCAAAAAAATCACTTTGAATACATGATTTTTTAGTGGAATATTACCTTCGGAAGATAATATATGTTTTATGAAATTCTAACTTTGAGAAGCCATGCCTAATGTAAGAATTAAAAAAATTGTTGTATGTTCACGATAATGTAGTGTTAGATACGTTTGCGCTCCATAGTCTGATAAGCCCAGTTTATTGATGTTTGAAGAACAGGCAGGGAATTGTGTCACGGGCCTAAATCCTGGGATTGTACAGTAGTTAAGTTATTTGAAAGTCTTAATCTACCTTTGTGTGCAGATTTCATGGTTTTAAAATATAAACTTTTAGAAATAGATATTAACAGTTGGTGTTCACAATTATGGAATGATAGAGGGCATGTCAATGGAAATAAATTAAGGACATATCGTAGTTTTAAGAGTGATATTTGTACCTCTGATTATGTTGAATTTGTTAATGATAGTGTATCCGTGGCTATTTAGCTAAATTTAGAAGCGGCACCCTCTCTTTAGAGATCGAGATTGGTCGTTTTACAAAACCTAAAACTCCACTTGTAAAACTTCTATGTAAAGACGAGGTTCATTTTCTAACTACTTGCATTTTATATTCAGATATACGAACTCCTCTCTGGAATTACTCCTCGTCTATAGATCAAAATTTTCCCAATTTTTCGGCGAACGATCAACTCGTATTTCTAATGAATCATCATAAACTAAATTACTCAGTTGCCGCATTAATAAAAAAAATGTTTAGATTTAGACTCTCACAAAATACCTCATAAATATGTATTCTACACCTATGTAACACACCTATGTATATATGCAATAATATTTTAGCACCATAGGGCTTTTACTTGTATACATTTTAGTAACTAAGTGTCAAATAGGCCCAAGTTGGCCGGGCAATGTTTTAAGTTATGTGTTTTACTGTCTTTTACAACTGTATCGCTTGACACTTAAATACATTATTTTTCTTCTTCTTCTTCTTCTTCTTCTTCTTCTTCTTCTTCTTCTTCTTCTTTCTTCCTGCTGGTAAATGCATATTTACTTCTTAATCCGTCGACATGCTTTTTATGAGACTTAAATAAACAATCTGTCTGTCTGATTCACGGCCCAACACCAGGACCCTATCTAAGCGCCCGGTCAGGCGACACTATTTAGCGCTGAACAATGCTCATCTCCCTAGACGGGATTGACGCAAATTTTATAGTCTTGTAAAGAACAATCAAGTTCTGTATGTGTTACTGTTTTATCGAGATCAATCAATCAGTGTAAATATTGATAATGTACAAGATAGATGTTATCTGCCCCTTCTGGTAATAATTGGCAGTATTTATTTTCCTGTCAAAGACGATTAATTGACAGATGCATTAATTGAGTTGTCAACATATAGTTTATATGCATATACACCAATAAGTAAAAAATATCTTAAATCCTGTTTGTGTTTTAATCTTACATTCAATATAGAGTATCGTACTAATTTTTTTGGATGAACCACTAAAGGGTTGCTAATTGTAGAATAGTTTCACCTCTTTGAAAGATATATAACAACACCAACAAATTGCATGACATCTTCAATTATAATTTGACATACATGAATTTGCATTTCTTCATACATCAGATGGCAGTTACCAATTGTGTGCTTCAAATTTACCTAGCGCAATGTATTATTTCTTGCTTTGATACTTCAATGGAAACGTTTTAATCAGAATTCTGTGACGGAAAAGTGATATGTGATGAGCGTGATCTCCTTTTCTGGTGAGCAAGTTCCGTCACTTCCTGCCAAGAAGATTGAATTTTTGAAGTTCAATCGATGTAATGACTTCATCCTGTATCAGTTCCGGATATGATATAAATATGTCTATATGTAATCATACTATCAAATGCCATACGATGTCCATTAAAGGGGCAGTAGCACGTTCTTAGGGGGAATATAAGGTGATGTCAGGAAAATAAAAATTAATTGGTCAATTGAAAGGCAATGTATTTAAACTAAATGGAGCAGTAATAATTCAAATATATGACGTAAAGTTTAGCCATGCAATTTCTGTTTCTTACACAAAATGAATTAAAGGTGTTCACACAAAATGGCCGCAAATGGATTTAATGTGAATCTTCATAATTTGTTCTCTGACTATGGATGATTGGCTTGTGTAATGAGATTGTTGACACTGTCAAAATAATACGTTTAGCATTAACTTACAATTATCAGTGAACATTTTGAAATATAAACTTATAAAAAAACGTGCTACTGCCCCTTTAAAGTAAACAAAACCATACATTGAATATTAATTGTTTTTAGATCGAACAAACTAGAGTGTATCATTTAACATACACGACTTCAACATAAAATAATGATACTTTTCCATTTACTTTGAATGAGATTAAACTTGATATCAAAAAGCATTTAAAATTCACATGACTAGAAGAACTTGTATAAAGAGGGTATTGTTCAAAAAGTGCGATTATTGGTTGTAAACACAGACATGGAACGTGAATGTCGGAAATACCCATACACTACCGAACATGGCGTCGCTAAAGCATATTGTCTAATGAAATCATTTGCAAATGCTTGTTCCACAATTGATACGCTTCAATTGGTAGACCATGTACATTTGAATCATGTGAAAGGTGTTATTTTAAGGACAAATTATATACTATTTGATCTCACTGAATCTTACTGAATGTTTATTTGCAAGAGGATCTCTCAAAGGAGATTGAATTCATTTGACGGTTATGTGATAATTACATCACTTCATAGAAATAACAATATACATGTATATACTGTAAAGTACCTTATTGCTTATATGTTACGGACACACATGAGTACTACACACTACTACATCTCGGTATGAGCGTTTACCAAAAGTGACACCTCTAATGCAAAGGGGCAGCTTGACAAGGGGCGGCGCCTTTGATCAATTCAGCGCCTAACAGCATCAGACAATGGTCATGGTCACTGATTTTATTGCTGTGTAAATCCCATGTTTTCTAATGACTGGCAAAATTATACCGAAATAATGATACAAGTAAAACAAGTATACACACAAAACTGTCCAAGTCTCGCTCTTACAGTTAATCACACAATAATACTCAAAATGTGAATATAGATACTATGTACATGTTAAAACCAATTACGATGCACGGTGCAATATGTAATTCAAAAGAGATACCATAATGTAAAATACAAAAATATTTGCTTTAAGGTATACATATGTGAACAACACAGCATAAAACAACACGGATATCAAACTACGTCTAAAGATATGCTTAAAGGGTGTAATTGTATACATTATCTGACCTATAGACCAAACTCAATGGGTAGAAAATATGCATCGCTAATAGTTTGTATGGGGAATTAATATGAATTTCTTCCCAAAAAGGTTTGACAGATTTTACAATTATCCTTGTTTTGGATTTGTCAGATCGACGTTTGTATAAATCTATCAGACAAGGCAAAAATCTGCAGAAGTAAATCAGTGTCAATTATTCATGCGGGAATAATTTCAAATGTTTTCTAAAATATTAAAATATTTGAAAACCCTACTGTCTCATATTTATACAGTAGGATTGGTAGGACTATGCAGTACACATTTTGATAGTTCTTCAGTAAGAAAAATCAAAAATACAAGTGAAATGTAGTCTGATAAAATTATCAAGCAATATAAACTCTTTTTTATCAAGGAAAAAGAATTCGACTGATTGATATTGTGGTCTTGAAACATAATTGACTTACATAACATAAAAAGTTACCAAAAATAAGATATCCGTTGATGGATTCTTATTCATTTTTAATTTAATTTTTGAAGGAGTTATTTCATTTTAAACGTAATGATATTGCAATATGGAAATGAAACATTTTTACGAAATACCTAAACATTATTGCCATTGTCTCCATGTATTTTACGTTATGTGTTAAAAACTATACTATAAGTAAGAGGTTGAAACCTGAATGTAAAGTCAGTAATTGTCAGTGTAAACAGAGTAATTTAAGAAGCGGCTGTTTGAGGTTGAATGTTTCTACTTTATGAACTACTTGTAAATATTAAGAATAGTTTCGTCCTAGATTATTCTTTTTACAAGACCTATTTCACTTGTTCAGTTGATAGCGCCACGACAAAGGGCAAACTTCATCTGTTTATTTTCGATTGGGGGGAGGGGGGGGGGGGTGGAATCATCTTTGCACTTTAATCAAAATTCGTCCTAGAAGAACATTCCGTTCAATCCATTACAAACATTACAATCATTGATACTCCCACTCCCACGCCCTCCCTCTCCCCTCCCTTAACCACCAACCCCACTGTTGATGCATAGCGTGAAGATTTGTATATTTCGACGGATTAGGCCATAACCAGATCAATCACACTTGTGATCATCAGCCACTTAATTAGCAATCAACAGGCAGACAGGTGACCGTGCGTTGGCATGTTTATGGCCTTAGAAAGGTAGACAGATTATGAAACATTAGGACAGCTGAGATAAGCAGGATGTTAGTCGTTAAAAGCGTGATGAATCACTCCGATTGTACAATAGATGAATGTTTAATTGAATTTGATAAATATGTTACGCCTATTTTACATGGAATTTGAACTGTATTTAATCAACAGGTGTTTTCTCGACAAAGTTGACCATCTGCTGTTATTATTCCAGTATTCAAGGAAGGAGATAGCAATATTCCAGGGAATTATCGTCGGACAATTCTTATTAGGTGATCTGAAAAACTCTTAACTAGAATATTTAAATCAAAGACTTTTGGATTGACCCTCGGTAATGAAAGTATTCCGAGTTTCCTTTTGGACTCGCGGTATCTCAGTACTGTTGATGCAAGCTCATTTTACAGAAAAGAACTTGTTGACTTTTTAAGAAATAATGTGCTATTTTATTATTGATGTATTTACGTTTTTTAGTCTCTCATAACCCTTTTTTGGGTGGCTCACTTGTTACACTTGTATATTGTACCTTAAACTCGTATGTAATTTATGTAAAACATTAAGTGAGACTTTAATTAATAATCTGCCTGTCTGTCTGCTAGTTTCTCTTCACTCTGTAATAAGTCTCAATCTAAGTAATAGTAAACGTATGTTTGACTCTTGAGATCGGTCACAGTTGTGGTTTAAGTTGTCGAAATTGGATATAAATCGAAAATTAACAAAAGAATAATTCAGTTGTTTACTTTTTTCTACAAAAAGACAAAACTTTTAATGATCAAATATATCTTTAAAACACAAAAAACACATTTAATTCAGAGAAATGAATGACGGAAACACTGTTTTGTGCCTTGTATTTTGCCTTAGTTTAGTTGTATGTATAGGTTTATGTGCTGCGTTTTCAATGTTATGTATATCTAAAACGAGATTGTTTTCTAAACGCATATGGCATAATATTACTCTAAAAGGGTTTTCACGAGATCATATATTTACATTATCTTAGGTGTAATTATAATGAAAGAACAAAACGTTGCATGAAGTATAATGAGTAAAAAGACATTGGCAATAATTATAAAGAAGGTTGGATAACAAAACAACATGCTATATTTGACAAATGGATGAATTTATACAGCAATGTGATGGCTTGATTTATTTTCCAATCCGTTTGGTTTCAAGAATGGATTCTTAATATGATCAAAAAACAAGTCTATTAAAATAATTATTAATTATCAATATGAAGTAACTAGGGCAGAAAAAAGTTAGAGAGATATAATTCTATCTTTGAATGAGTCTTTGAGCTCTGTTACTGTCCGACTTAGCTGGATATCTATCAATAGCAGTAAACTACTACGACCTATCACTTAGTGAAGGGTCATTTGTGGTTACATTAATCAATTTAGGATTTAATTTGGAATAGGCGGATATCCTGTCATAAGCTGAATACACTGCACCACTTGTCTTTGTACCTTGGTGGCGTGACCTAATATTACACAACCACGAGTCGCTCTGATCAAACGACCTCTTAATTACATGTAGCACTTTCATACCTCGTCAGAGAAATCCCTAGACTAACTATGTGTTCTACTCACGCCAGTCACGGAGTCCGATATCATGATATACTAGTACACAACCAAATTTGATTGACCAGGTGTCCTCATTTTATAAAGAGAAAACTTATTTTAAAATACCGTATTAAATTTAATTCAACATTCTTCTCTTTTAATAAGTCAAAATTTCACAAGAGTCAATGTATACAAAGTCAATATCATATCTCAAGAAAGTAAAAATGGATCCATAATTGCACACAAACAGTAATTTGAATATTAAGTCATAACTTTTTTTGTCAGAAAATATATTTTTAACAATTTCTTTTAAAAGTCAAGATTTGTGTGAAAATATTTTTAAAAGCTTAAATTTAACCAATTTCCGATATTTCATAGTCATCAATTTATCAAAGTCAACGTGTTTTTGAATAAAGTTCTATTTTGCTTGAAGTCAACATTTCACCTGATTGAAGTGAACTTTTTTACACTTGTAGAAACAATCTTTTAACGCGTTGATAATTTAATCAAAAGTGAATGAAACTGCCTAGGAATATGTCTAAAAAGACTCATGTAGATTGGCTGATATATGAATAGGTCTTAGATCTTCATTTGTTCTGTTTAGTTCTGAATAGGAGTAGAGTTTGCTTGTTTGCAAACAAGACTTCTCTTGGAATAAGAATATGTTTATACCCAAATCTTTCAAAGTAAACATCCCAACAAAACAAAATTTATTTTAAAGTTCACATGCAAACACAGCTGAATTTTATTAAAGTGTATCTAACAAAAGTTAACCTTTCTTCAAAGTCAATTTTCATAAAATTAACATATGTTTCAAAGTCTATATTTCCAAAAACACATTTCAAAGTTAATATTTAACAAATTCAAAATACCTTTAAAATGAAAATAATTGAGAAAATAAATACATCATTCAAAGTCAATATTTCACAAAATCAAAATATGTCTCAAAGTCAAAATGTCCTTTAAAATCAATATTCCACAAAATAAAAATGTCAGTCAATGACAATATCACTTTCAAAGTAAACATTTCTGAATATCGAAATGACTTTTGACTCAGTATCCCATGAAATCATAAAATCTTTTAAAGACATTACTCCACAAAGTCAAAATGTCTTTCACAGTATATTTCCTTTTTTACAGATTGTTCAAAGTCAATGTTTTAAAGAAAACCATAAATATTTTTCAAAGTCGATATTTTATACAATCAAAAGTTTTAACAAAATATCGAAACATCTATCCAACAAAATAATTCCCAAAAATGGAAATATCTTTCAAAGTAAATAATTCATAAAATCCAATCCAATCCAATCCAAGTATATGGCAAAGTCAATATATCACTTAATCAAAACGTACTTTAAAGTATAAATTCCACCAAATCACAAAATTCCAATGTTCACTTCAAAGTAAATATTTAATAGAATAAAATGTCTTTCAAAGTCAAATTTGCACAAAGTAAAATAAATATTCAAAGTCAATATTTCTAAAGAAGGAAAGGTCTTTTTAACTCAGTATCTTTTAAAATCATGAAATCTTTCAAAGTCAATATTTCACAAAATCAAAATACTTTTCAAATTATATAAAAATACTTTTTCAAAGTCAATATTTCTTATAATCAAAAATCTTTCTATCTGAATATTTCACAAAGTTTGTTTATAGTCTACATTTTACAAAATCTTAATGTCGTCAAAATCAGTTTTTTACAAAGTCAAGATAATTTGAAAGTTCAAAATCAATATAATCAACAAGTTCAACATATCTTTTAACGTGAACACTTATCAAATTGTACAAAGATCTTTCAAGTCAACAGAGCACAATTCAAGATATTCAATATTTCATAAGAAGTCGTACTTCTTAACGTAATCCTTATAACACTATACTCATTGCCAAGCGATTTTATGTATGTTTTCTTCACTTTGACAAGTCCGTGGCGCACCCTCAATTATCCAGCCAGACGGCACACCAGTGACACACCCGTTGGTCACTGGTTGCTCACCAGTGAGCAACGAGTGGTCGCCCGTGGCTCACCCGTTGCCCACCGGTGGGTCACTGGTGGGCAACGCATGGCACACTCGTTCATGATATAGTTACTTATTCACACTACTGTACATCATGGATCATGCTATTGCATTTGTGAAGGAGCATTGTTTCCCCGAGATGCCAAGCTTTCCAGCCTATGGGCCGTCGTCGCAACAACTCAAATGCAGATATTGCAACAAAGAGTACCAACGACCAAAACCTCTTCGTAAACATGAATCTTCGAAACATGATCATCCTGATCCATGTTATAATCCTGGACCTCACATGGATCCACCCTCAGCAAAGGCAAAGTCTTCAGTGTATGACTATACACGACAATGTTTGGCCCTTGGTCTCCTAAGACTCAACCATAATGATGCCATTCATTTGGGTGATGGTGACCGGTTAGCTCGCTTATGAAAACTGTTCATGCTGTACTACAAAGCCTGTAACTGTCCCAAATATGCCTTTGCCCTTTTGGAAACACAGGCTCAGCTGAACGTGTGTTTTGACAGAGCGGCAATCTGAAAGACTGAAGTGGAATAGAACTGTGAATCACTTTGGAAAACAGAGAAGTAATCACCCGAATGACTTGGATTTGGAACATTGCAACCGTGTTTTCAAAGATGAGGTTCATACATACAGAGGGAATTACTCAGAAAGAACAATACTGCGAGTGAGTAGAAGCACTCAAACCACGGAGGTCATATGCAAACAGTATGACAAGGAAGGAGCAGTCAGACAAAGCAGTGGAAAACACACTACAATGGATTCATCTCAGGACATCATCAGATTGCCGATGCAATTTCACTTGGAAGGTGATGTGTTTGTCAATGATCCTGAAAAAGAACATGAACAGTTCACCTCCCTGAAGGAACCTCTAAGGAGTTTAGACATGCCAAAGATTAGAGAATGGATTTCAGAAAGCTTGGGAACATTCGCTAGCCATTCATTTTACACAATCTAGTCACTCTCAGAACTGTATCGAAGGACTATAGGTGTACGCTGTGTGAACTCATCAATGTCACTGTCAGATGTCGTTGTGCTTGCAGATGAGTCTTCAGTGGCAGTGATCCAGTCATATACCAATGACATATTTCCCGGACAGAGATTTTCACAATCACAGTGATGTGAACTTTCACACTGACAAAGACATTTGCATGTCTTCGCACACATGTCACAACACGAATGAGCAGGCAACAGTGAAGTTGGCGAGGCCACAGAGTGCTTAAGTAGCTTTTTTCTTCTACACTCTCTCTGTTTGCAATAGTTTTTCATGCAAGGGTCTATTCCTCTTCTGCCCGACAGACAACGTTTGAACTTCTTCAGGATAGCATGTGACTGTTCATTATTGCGACCAGCTCGGCCAGTCTCTTGCATGTAGTCTTCTACATCATTTGCTGGTCCATAATGAATGATGTGATCTACGCCTTGGACATCAAGACCCATACTAAATGATGTTGAAGCCAGGAGGACTCGTTTGACGTTCTTTGGGTCCATGTATGCAGCGCGAATGCTCTTTTTAACACTTTCATCTGTAGACTTGTGGAACATGTCGAATAGTCTTTTAGTGTCATCAATTTGTCCATCAGAATCACTGTCTGCATAGGCCTTATCTTTCAGTTAGTAAGCCAGATGCGAATAGAGTCTACTGATCTGTGATGTTTGCCTGAAGAAAATGATCATTCTTGGCATATGTCTTCCTTTCTCCCGGAGACTATCACAGAGCCAGGAGAAATCTCTTACAACCTTGCCTGATGTTTCGCATAGCCAGTATTTAATGTTTTCCTTGTTTGGACTGACAAGTACCTTTTTGCACTTAGTAATGCAGAGACTTTTAATGATTTGATTTTGTGTTGCCTGACTTGCAGTTGCTGTCATAGCAATCATGGGAACCCTTGACAATGATCGTAGTTCTCCAAGTTGTCCATAGGAGGGTCGAAAAGCATCTTTCCCATCCGCAGCAGATCCACTGTGAATAAAATAGTCACTCTTGATTTGGTGTATTTAGATTTGCAGTAATCTATCCTATGTTCTGCTATATAAATTAGGTTAAGATGTTTGCTGATTGAATATTTGCTTGATGTGTAGGGCGGAAGAAACAGGAATAGTAACTTTCAAATTTTGTCCACTAAGATGTATATTCATATTTTAAGAAATAATTCAATTTACCTTTTTAAATAATCATTTTCGGAAGTTTATTTGTTTCTCCTTTGTTAACTACTGCAGTATGTGTAATTTCCCAGAAGAATGGTTTTATTTTTATAATTATTTCTGCAAGCAAAATTTTTACCTTCCTATTTATATTTTAATTCAAATTTTTTTAAATATTAAATAAACTCATTTGCAATAGAAACGTTCCTTTTTAAAAAAAACAGGAGGTTTCAATCCACTGGTAATGAATAAGTTTAGAATGAG
Source organism: Steromphala cineraria (assembly GCA_916613615.1). Classification (NCBI taxonomy): domain Eukaryota; kingdom Metazoa; phylum Mollusca; class Gastropoda; order Trochida; family Trochidae; genus Steromphala; species Steromphala cineraria. The sequence continues at coordinate 67,328,869 of OU744725.1, read as the reverse complement.
TTACAAATATCTTCAACGGCTAACTTTACTATAGTTGAACATTTTACGACAAATATTCTGACCAAAACGTCTTGAAATATTATACTCTGATGTATGAAATGTGATTACTTGTCTATAAGACTTGTGCCAATCAATGAGATTCATAATTCACTTTTACCGTCAACAGTATATATGTTTTAATTTTAAAATGAGTGGGCGTTTCTTTTGCACATCAGTATAGTAGAAAAGATGTTGTGATAATGATTTGCTATGATATTTCACATTGTTCTGAGATATATATTGTTTGTAAGATTAGTATTCATCTCTTAAAAATACTCTCCAAATTCCCTACATCCCTTTTAAGAGAAACCTACATGTTCATATTCATAAGTAATTCCCTCTTCATTGTAGAATTAGTTTTAGATATGTTTGTAGCCATGGTAAAAGAACTGAATTACATTAAAGATGAAATGCAAGTGTACAGTAAAACCTACTGAGTTATTTAGGAATATTCAAAACACCTCTTATAACAGTACAGTTATGTTTTTCTGATGTTTGTTAAATATTTCAATTATATCTGACCTTTTTATAACTCTAAAGATGTCTCTATTCATATCAGTGACGTACTTGTGATCAAAATTTTATAGTACTTGACTGTAGGTGAATTAGTACCCAAAACAGAATGGTAAACCCACATTTCATATACTATTTTATTGTAACATTTAGAGTACTGTATCAGGTGTTAGTAACAATTAACCCTTAACTTAGACAAGCTAATAATAACAGATGGTCAACAGGAATCCAAGGTGAGAAAGTCTACACCATCCCAGATAAAGAAGACAGTCTTATGTAAATACATGGGCAAAAAAGATAGTAACGAAATGCATTTTATCCTAAAATATTGTCATATGTAATGATTAATTTTAACATACATTCAACAATATAGATATTTTTCAATTAATGGCAGGAATTTATTACTGAATATATACTACTTTAAAATGACGCAAGATTTAATCTGAAGGTATCTTAAGATTCAAATCAATATGTTATTAATATCATCCACAATTTATTATGAAAAAATACATTATTACAATATTTAGGTATCTATATTGAAGAATACAAAAGTTGGTACGAGTTGACCACTCAAGTTTCAAACAGTTTGCCAAAATCAGATTGTTTTGGGTACAAATTCACCACATGTAATCTTCAATAAAAGCTAATGGCCAATGCATATCAAAAAGATAAAAACATGTATTTGGCATCAATAAATAACAGTTAACAAATGAGTGTGTGTTTTGTTTTACTTTATGAATAATATTTGACAAAAAGGTATGTGGGTGACAAGCTATATTCATGACATTACGTTTGGCTTTGATAAACATGTACACCTAAATACCATATTTGCTAATAAGATTTGAAAACGTCATGCATAATATATATATTTAATATGTGCATACATACATAAAAGCCAACTGCATGGAAAACAGCTGAATACACTGAGAGAAACAAACAAGGGAACACCTGAAATAGTTTCCCTCAGAAGACAATTCAAATAGTAAATCATAATAAAACGCTTTTGACAAAATATTTTGCTTCATAAAGAGTTCAGTGTATCTGGACAATAACGTCCAATGTCATAGATTGAAATTTTGTTTTTATGAAACTAAAAGATTTCTCTAAAATGAACCTGTTCCTTTATTCATTTCTCTCAGTATATGAAGAAGCTTAAATCATATGCACCCTTTACATAAATACTGGTTATCCTAGATGAGCGTATGCGGGATCGCAAACGCAGAGTTGCCTCGGAACTGATGGTAATGCCTTCTTAACAGTCCTCATAAAATGAAAAAATTCCTACAATCCTACCATATTTCGTGACCTTGACATTTTCTTAAGATTTATTTTTCTACGGTTGATACAATATATATGTATAAATCAAAAAGGCATTGCACCCTAACTGTTTCCATCAGTATCTTACTCCTAGTATAACTAAACACATGTACATAAGTTCATATCAATATACCTGCAGAGATGAATGATATATTTATGGATAAAAGTTTTATTACAGTTTTCAAATGTTTTGTTATACTCACAACTTTGTTATGCAATGCGCCTCATCGATGAAAATGGCCTTCAGATACTTCAATCTGTCCAACTCGATTACCACATCTCTGTATTTTCCAAGAATTGATTCTGGACTTGTAAACAAAATATCAGCTTCTCCAGCTTTAATATCCTGAATACTCAAATTTTCAACAGTGGATATCAAATCATCCTCATTACATGAAGCATCGAGATCTTCCTTGATATCATTTAGATAAACAGATTTGAGTCCAAGTTTCTGTGCTCGGTCATGCTGATTTTTCATGAGGGCAATCAAAGGTGACACGACTATCACCAACGCTTTCTTAGTTTTTTGTAATTCTTGGAAAAGAAGTGGTGCGATTTCAAAAGTCAAGGACTTTCCACTCCCTGTCGGAGAACAAAACAGAACATCCTCTCCATTCAAATAGTATTGAATAACATCTCTTTGGTTCTGTCTCAGTTCGTCCTTCTGTAATTGTTTTAGTCCATTCAGTATTGCACTTTCAATATCAGCTCCTAATGGCTCCATTTCCTCATTTGTGCATATTCTATCCTTTAAAACAGCTATTATACTTCTTCGAGCATATGAGTTGATTTCATTTGCAGCAGAGTATAGATTCAAGTGTCAATTGTAATTATCCAGCAAAACAACTTGATCAAAGTATGTAACTATACTTAAATCAAGTGTTGATTCACCAATATATGAATTGTAATACCCCACACTGGTTAAAGATTTGTTTTTATAACAATTTACTGCTTGAGCCTAGCTCACACCATATGTTAATTAATGACTGTTGACAGATTCAGATTCCAGCAAGACCCTCAGGCAAGATAAGGGCACTGCAGGCATTCAGCTTGTAACCTGATCCCAATCCTGGTTAGTTCCTATCCCCATGTTATAAGAGCCTAGCGCAGTCCAGATCTAGACTTGCTTCCATGGGGTGAATTATATGCTCAAGGGTCTGTGCATAAGACTAGCACGTCTACTTCAGATGCCCCAACATCAGGACGACAGGTATGAGTAGTTAGGATATCATTATAGACGATATGGTATAGGTAAAAAGGAAATGTAATTTTCAAAGGTATGAGGACTACAGTTATTGTATGTTACTTTGCGGGAAGTTATACCCGAGGACACGTGGTTTGCATAAATCCGGTGCTCTATTGAAATAACGGCTAAATGCATATGTAAAAGCCTCATAACTTCTACATAAATATATTTTTCTGGCGTAGATGACGATAAACCAATCACATGACCCACGTTCAAATGAGGATTCCTCCCAATCTCCGGCATCCCTTGAAGCGCGACCTCCGGTAAATATAAATTAAATATTAAGAGAGGAATACTTCCTATATGTAATAACATAATGAAAATTGTTTATCGTTCTGGTATATTGCTATTTTAAGGAATGTTATAATTCAGAAATTAGGACTTGCAGGCTACTTCCAAAGGAAAAGGAAGAGGAAGGAACCGAACCAATATTGACATTGTATCCCGAGAAAAGGTAATATAATGTGACATTCATTGTAATTGTGTGTAATGGTAATGGTAAAAGATGAAATGGGTTATAGGCATCAAGTTATTGTAATTTTCAGAAGAAGCGTACCATACCACACTTCTGCCCCGACACCTACGGTTTGGAAGATACTGAAGTTGAGGGACTAACGAGCAAACCTTCGCCTGAGCAGGAACCCCCGCGTCAAACATCTACCCGTGCAAGAATTATAAAGAAGAAACTGAGGAAGTCCTTTGTGGAATGGAGTGACGACAGTGACTTTATATAGATTGCATTAAACACTTGTCATCCCCAATTAGTGTTATGTTCTTTTTTATTTACATAATTTTTTTTATCTTTTTCCGGTATAATACCGATCCGACTTTTAGTAAAACCCGAGATTACCATGAAACAGTAAGGTTAAATTGATATGTTAAAGCTTGAAATGGAATAACCCGGATCCCCGACTATTACCAGATATTGCCATATTTAATTGTCACTGTTATACAGTCGAATGAAGGGAAGTTAATTTATCCCTGTAAAAATATCAACACATTTTGAGTCATTCGAGTCATGCATGCATTTATGATTTGATCTGTCTTTAATCAACCAAATGCGTCAGTTTTAGTCAATGAATCGTAATCACGTATTAAAAGTTAGTTGACAGAATATAATGATTCTTATCAGACAAATGACTCTAGATTTTCTTCACCTGTCATTCATTTTTGTGAAAGAATTATAACTGATTCATTGCAACAAGTTATGTAATTATAACATGATTTTATTAATATCTAAGGAGATCATTTAAATGTGTTATTGTTCGCTGTGATATCATTGCCCTTATAAATGTTTGAGTTTTGAATTTTCAGAATATCAAAATCAAATTTTTTTTGAACATATTTATTGTTATGTTGGAAAGTGAGACAAAACATGAGCATGCAAACTGGTACTTCCTCAAGGATCTACAAACTGATTCGCCCAAAAAAAACATTAATGAAAGAAAACTATGAAGTTTTCTTAAAAAGAAAAAGCAAAATGTGCATGTTTTTAAAGTGAAAGATTGTTGTGATAAAATATTCCTTTCATGAAACTCTTTTTCAATTTTCTCAAATTTGTGAAAATATATTGCAAGAGGGAACAAACTGAGTCAGTATTATTTTTATCAATTACCCATGATTGTTCAAATGCATGTTATACTCCAAAGATTTTAAATTTCATACTAGTATGTATATTTATATTGTGTATGAATTTATATTGAAATCTACGGAAGCATCCTAGTGCCAAAGTGAGAATTTTTTTTATCTCCTAATTAGGAGATACTATCACCTAATTAGGAGATACTATCTCCTAATTACGAGATACTAACTCCTAATTAGGACTTAGTTATCACCTAATTAGGACTTAGTTATCACCTAATTAGGAGATACTAACTCCTAATTAGGAGATACTACCTCCTAATTAGGACATAAGTAACTCCTAATTAGGACTTATCTATTACGTAATTAGGACTTAGTTATCACCTAATAAGGAGATACTAACTCCTAATTAGGAGATACTACCTCCTAATTAGGACATAAGTATCTCCTTATTAGGACTTCAATCAATCAAAACTTTATTCAGCATGGAGGTCATTCAAAAGTTAACCTTTTTTACTTATTTACACGCCCACCTGCAGACCTATATATTTTTATCCTTTTACAAATATTTACAATGTAGTTTGATAAGTTGAATGAAATAAATGACATTATAAATATTGACTGGTGATGAGGTCTATACCTGTTTTATGGACCCTAGGAAAACAATATTGATCGAGGACAAAGTTAATGGATTTGAGGAAACAATATTGACCAAGGACGAAGTCAGAGGTCAATATTGTTTTCCTCGGGTTCATAGAAAGAGGGCTGGACCGAATTCACCAGTTCACAGTTATTTTATTACGCTTTGATACAAAAAGGAAAATACGAAAAAGACTACGTGATCTACAGCAATAAGGTTCAATTGCTTTGGGACAAGTGGACAATGACGTCATGATCAGAATCGAACCAAATTCCCGTAGTTAGCCGTAGTTTTTGTTGTCTTTTCGTTTTTGTATCTCTGAATAATAAAACAATTATGCAATGGTGAATGTTTTATTGATCTGAGGAAAACAATATTGACCTCGGACTTCGTCCTCGGTCAATAATGTTTTCCACGAGTCTATAAACTTTCTCCTAAACTTTTATTATTATATGAAAGACAAAATATATTTTGATCTTTAGTGCTTTTGTGAGTCTTTTATAGCATAGATCATGTATAATATACTTTTAAAGTATTGGCGTTATCGGTCATTAGAAGTTAGACCTAGCAATCACCTAATAGGTAGATAATAAGTCCTAATTAGGTGAAAGCTAAGTACTAATTAGGTGATAGTTAAGTTCTAATTAGGACTTAGTATCTCGTAATTAGGACTAAGTTTCTCGTAATTAGGAGTAAGTATCTCCTAATTAGGTGATAACTAAGTCCTAATTAGGTGATATCTAAGTCCTAATTAGGTGATAACTAAGTCCTAATTAGGTGATAACTAAGTCCTAATTAGGTGATAACTAAGTCCTAATTAGGAGTAAGTATCTCCTAATTAGGAGATAGTATCTCCTAATTAGGAGATAAAAAAAAATCTCACTGTGGCACTAGGATGCTTCCGTAATACACGCCCACCTGCAGACCTATATATTTTTATCCTTTTACAAATATTTACAATGTAGTTTGATAAGTTGAATGAAATAAATGACATTATAAATATTGACTGGTGATGAGGTCTATACCTGTTTTATGGACCCTAGGAAAACAGTATTGACCGAGGACAAAGTTAATGGATTTGAGGAAACAATATTGACCAAGGACGAAGTCAGAGGTCAATATTGTTTTCCTCGGGTTCATAGAAAGAGGGCTGGACCGAATTCACCATTTCACAGTTATTTTATTACGCTTCGATACAAAAAGGAAAATACGAAAAAGACTACGTGATCTACAGCAATAAGGTTCAATTGCTTTGGGACAAGTGGACAATGACGTCATGATCAGAATCGAACCAAATTCCCGTAGTTAGCCGTAGTTTTTGTTAAATAAGGACGAATATTTTATGGATAACAACTTCTTTATTCTGAGTACACTAACCATCAAGTCAACTGGACCAACGTTAAGATACTTGCCACCAACCAATCAGACTGGACGAAACGAAAAATAACTGAAGGAATTAACATCAAAAGATTCCGACCTCTGATTAACAGGGATCAAGGGTATCCTATCCCCAGTGCCTATGATGAACTGATCAATCAATGTTAATTATCCCTTGCTATCTACCCAATTGTCTTGTATATACTCCTATTGTGTCCATCCTCTGTACTACTTCTACTGGCTTCCACTGTAATCCCTATCATCTTATTGTTACTATTATCTCAATTATGTTGTTGTTTATTTTGTTGATTAATTAGTTCACCTATATATATCCCACTCTCTGTCCATGTCATTATGCTTGAAAACGATACAAGAAGCTGTATCGAAACGTCTTTATTGTGTACTCAGAATAAAGAAGTTGTTATCCATAAAATATTCGTCCTTATTTGACTTCCAACTTCTAAATGCCACTCAAAGAAGTTGTAGTTTTTGTTGTCTTTTCGTTTTTGTATCTCTGAATAATAAAGCAATTATGCAATGTTAGGAGGTAGTATCTCCTAATTAGGAGTTAGTATCTCCTAATTAGGTGATAACTAAGTCCTAATTAGGTGATAACTAAGTCCTAATTAGGAGTTAGTATCTCGTAATTAGGAGATAGTATCTCCTAATTAGGTGATAGTATCTCCTAATTAGGAGATAAAAAAAATTCTCACTGTGGCACTAGGATGCTTCCGTAGAAATCTTATATTTTTTGCAGTGAATAAATTTCCAGAGGAAGGATCAACCAAACTGCCTGGGCTGCAATTTGATTGTTCAAGCTTAACAAAGGTGAACTTTGTGCTTGTTCAATTATGTTGCTATATTGAGGCTCTTTTCTGTCTGTAAAAATTCACAAACATATATATGTATTTATATTGCTGTCATTGTGATTTTATTAGCTGAATTTAACTAGGGATAAGAATATGATAGATACAACAAAATCCTTACAAATACTTGCAATATTTCCTAAGAGATGATATACAATAACTCACTCTAATATTGCAAACTGTGTGATGCATGGAGGGCCAACTGTCCAATTTTAAGAAAGCAATGATTTGATGAGAAAAACAGAATTTTCACAGTTGCTTTAGAGAAATTTCATAGAACAAATTTACCAAGTATCTTTCATAATTTGATTGGAATAACATTTTTCCTGTAAGTATAATGGACGCATAAATTTGTTGTAGAATTTTGTGAATAAATCCAACAAAACTCTTTATCATGATATTAGATATAAGTAAAGTTATAAAATGAGTTCTCACCAAACAGTTATGAAAACTGTAACAGTCATTTGCTGACAAAAACAATTGTTGTATCACAATATGCATGCCATACTATGACCTGTGAAAATACTTGAAATTGATTTGAGATTTCACTGTTTATTTTGATACAATTTGGATTTAATTGAATCATTCAGTACAAAGCCTAATGTTTCAATATATCAGTCAAATGGAATTTGCATGTATATTAAATCTGATTATTATTCATTATTTGTGTTGAGCAGTCAATATCATTTATTTATACTTTCTATTGCAGGAACTATTCAGAGTGGAAGCTTATCCAGGATGGAGAGTTAGTGACCACTGCTGGAGATTGAAACAGTCTGTGATATTCCACATGCAGTCCAGTGCTGAGTTATCTAACTCAGAAGATTTATGGAGTCTACTTAGGAAGAAAAAACACAGGAAAAAAACCCCTGAATACACCTGTTTGATTCAGGTATAATGTGAACAATATGGAGCCATCAAAATCTTTGACACAATCTAACAACAATTTATGCTGTTTTTATCAATATTTGTGATTTAGCTATGTAAATGCAGATTCAGTTCAAGACAGTTGATAGTTCATAGTTATGACTTTTAGGAATTCGCAAGATTATGAGTCATTAATAATTTCCAGTATATTTGTTCATGTAGTGTCAAATAGGTATTAATATTCTGATGGCATGGATGGTGAAAGATTTTTTTACCAGTGCACTGGATTAAATTTGAAAAGTTTAAAATTCCATGTCTATGATGACTAATGTTATGATTCGGTTTTTATTATACAGCCAGACAGTAAAACAAATTTAATTCAACGATTTGACCAAGATAACCATATCTAAATTTAAGGAAACTTAATCAGCAAAACAATAAAGGAACTTGAAAATGTTTGTGTAATTGTGGGATTAAATATTTTAAAAGGCAAAATTTTGTTATTTGAAAGTAAATGTGTTGATCGGTCCTTATTTGTATTACTAATGTAAACAAATAATATAGGTAAGGTCAGTAATAGAATCTGCCAATAACACATATACCAGTACATTTACCATCACAATGAGCTTTCATCATAAGCCAGTAAAGGGATTTTGTTTCATTGGATCTAGTAAAGTTCATATTTGTTATTTGTTAACATATAAAAAAGGAAATCAGGTTCAATTCTGGTTGACTTTCATTTCTTTTATGACATGAAAGAGGTCAACAGATTTCATTTCCAAGGGAGATAATCCTGGACAATTTTAAAATTTGAGATAGAATTGTCAAATAAAGACAAGTTGTTGAATGATTTTCACTAAACTGGAGTTTGTAAGTTTATTTCAATTTGACTTGAACGATATCTTGATCATCAAGTGTCATAGATATCATGATTCTTTGCTAATAATGAAAAAATGAAACTCTGGTTATTTTCATCTTCAAAAACATTATTTAACACAATCAGGTCTAGAATTTACATTACCATGATTGCAGTAGACTTTTGAATTTGGTGAAATTGATGATTTAGAATTGTATATAATGTAAAAGTGCCTACTATTATTGTTATGTAATCTTTCATATTGTGATTCACTTTGAGAAAACTGAAGATCACCTTCTGATTGAACTTGTTGATTTGAGTTGACCCGGATTATCTCCCCTGAATTATTGGTTTAACATCATATTTATCTTAATAAGTGTCATTTTCTTCAGGAATATATGTGGAATTTTGGTGACAGTATTGATAAAATGCATAAAAGAGATTAAATAAAATCATTATCAAAATATTACACATGGTTTATTCTTTTTTATGACTGATGTATGTTTTTCCGCTTTGCGGTATTGGACCTTTTAATTAATTAATGATAATTAGCAATTTGAATATCAAAATTTCAAAAAATTACCTCTGAATTGACAAAGGGGTCATTCAAGGGCATGGACATTTCTTAAACAGTTGAATTAATTGAAGTTTAATTTTTTGATTTTTTAAAAAATTTGCGAGCAGTAAGGGGCAGTGCAGGTGCTTGTCAGGCAAGCAGGAAAGGGGTTGAGGCATGGCAATATTGCAAGCAGTAAAGAGTTAATAACTGAAATATTGTTCAAAACATGTAAAACACCAACTCACTCACTCACTTCAACTGTCCATGTACCTATGGATCACTTCAACGTCTGATGTAAAACATCAATGATGACACTGAAGAGAAAGATGTGGAGGTTGTCTAGCATAATCAAACTTTGCCCTTCATGCACCACAAAGACGCCTGTTTTTTTTGTTCTTGGTTTGTCAAATACTCACAACGCTCTGTTTATCCTGACAGTTGATAATGAAATAGATTATTCACGATTTAGTGCTGTTGCTTTTTTTCAAGTTCTGGCAGACACCCAAAAGTTATTGAACAGTGAAAAGTCCTGTGTTACTTGACTTTGCATCAGTTGTGACTTGTGTTTGTGTTTTAACCAATATTCAACAGAATGCATGAATATTATTTCTTTTAGAAGCTAAAAAGTAATATAGAGGTTATCATGCTCTTGTGTTTTGGGATCGTAAATATCCTGCATTAGGAATAAACATTGTATTTTGCGAGCCTTGGCGAGCTAAATACATAGTTTTTATTCCTAATGCAGGATATTACGATCCCAAAACACACGAGCATGATAACATCTTTATCATACAATGTCATTCTAAAATTTAATTCGAAAAAATGCCTGATAATACTATTTTAATAGTTGAAATTGTTTTAAGATTCGTGCATTGATATATGCAAATGAATAGAGCAATGACTCCGACGGTGAATTGACAAACCTTATATATGCCTTTTATTGCCGTTTGAGTTATTTTGTCACGACTTCAAAGTTTTGAAATTTAAAAAATCTTTAAAATACGATGATCTTAAAAATTAGACACATTTTAAATGGTCTTTGGCGGGATCAAACTGACGTTCTTAATCCGACGTCATCGAGAGGACGAGTCAATCTCACCAAGGGGCAAGAGTTGCTTCCCTTCGCCTACGTGACAATGGCAGCTTGCGTTGAGACAGCGATTGAACGAACATTGATGGCCGGAGCTAAACTAGATGATAGTCTGTGGATTTCCGAATCCAAACTAAACAATATCAAAGTAAAGAACACCGAAGATGGGTAAATGACGTGTTTGAACATGAGACTTGAACTGCCTTTGGTACCTGTGAGTAAAATGGTTCAAATCGTGATGACAGTGTTTTAGCACTGCTAAGTCATACATATGGCTAAAAAAAAACAGTTTTGTTGTTATTTCTTAGATTAATGTTTATGCAATGTATCATTCATATTGTAATGCCTCTCTCCGTTCCTAAAGGCGTTCAAAATGTTAACGCTTGTGATGTCATTGGAATTTTCAAAAGAAGTTCCGACCTTGACCTTAGAAATTTGCATCGGTATCCGTATATGACCCTTAGCCACGGCCAACGGATATCGAAAATATCCGTTGGCTTTATTATGCCGAGAACACTATCCATTGTATGATAAATTGTGATATTTGCCATTATGTTATCTGCAATTGTATAATTTTTATTTTTTCATGTCGAGTTTCTTTCGAAAATCGAACCCTAACCTTTACAGTATTTCGGCTCACTAGGAGTTTGTAAGTTGTTGGTACATTCAATTACTGCTTTGGACTAAAGTCAATCTGAATTGAAAATATAGAGATTCATTATGGTTTTCTTTAGATCCAAATGGCAATGTGTGTCTTTGTATTTCGAATTGATCCTCTTTTATATAAACCATTATACTACATTATATACAGACCTTAATAGCTGTAGTGATGATATTTAACATCAGAATAAGGATCATGATTGAACGCTTCAAATAAAAATCAATCTTGTCCTCTTCTTTGAAAGGTACAAAAAATACATTTAACTTGACTGAAAACGTCTTTGATCTCACTTTGAACATCTGCTTGGCATTTGGATAACACGAAAAAGTGATCGTATGACTCTGAGTATGTAAGTTATGGAGTGATAGAAGTAAAACATTGTTCACTTTTGATCTGATTAACAGTTTGATAGTTCTTGACAGCCATGCACTTACTTGGATCTTGAAATACATCACGATTGGAAGCAGCTGTCAGAACTGAAAGTAATTTAATTTCTACCTAAAACTTCTTTTCCTATTTTTTTCATCGGCGTTTCTTTTATGAATTCAGAACGGTTGGAAATTTCAACTTTTGCTGTAGCATACTGTTCTTAATTTTCTAAAAATGTGAACATGCATTCTCATTTCCTAATCCTAAAGAATACACATTTTATAAAAAAAACATGTAAGGTTAAATAAAAAAGCTGCAGCAAAAGTCAGTCAGATGATGTCAATTCTTTGCACAAGTTCAAGTGTATTGATACTAAAGCTGCCTACCTTAAGTTTGTCACCTGAAAGTATATCCTAGTGCATATATTATGTCATTTGGGTTTAGTTTGGGTGGCAATTCATAATCTTACAATCTTGTCCTTGTTAAATGGTTTTAAAGCTATTGATAAATTTTGAAGAATATTGCATATTTTTTTATAAATGCGTACCAGTTTTCACTTTATTGAGCTGCAAAGGCTGTTATGGCATACTAATATGGCTAAAAGGAATTTACACTTCTGTGGTAACGTTTCAACATTTTATGTTACGTCACAATGGTACAATGCCTCAAAGACAAATATACTTACATGGCATTTGCACTTTGGTTCGCAGGTAAGTGAATAAACTGCAAATATGAGTGATCTTAGTATTTTTTTAGTTTAATCAACAACCTTTATTTCTAATAATTGAAAGTTTCTATTACTACAGTTGATAAATGTTATTCTCATTGATGTATTTTCTCAGGGTGAAAACAAATAGTTGCATGACATGATTTAAAGGTACCTAAGGTTGAACCTTAGGGTACAGAAGCCTTCAAGTCTAAAGCTAGCTGCTTGTCACTGTTGACAGTTGAAATCTCAATCAAGATTATGATTGGACTCTGTATAAGAAATCAAACGTGTTTTTTTCTTAGAGGTTATCATCTTTCACTTTCAAAAGAAGCTTGCATTTAACTTGACCGAAATATGTCTTTGAACTCAAATTATATTTCACATTATAGTAACAATTTAGAATCAAAGGGATTCTGTCTTTATGACTTTAAGTATATGCCACTTTAAGAACATCATGACGTATAGTTAACCATGATCTAATAAACAGTTAAATGTTTTTGACAGCCATGCACTTATTGGTTTCTTGAAATACATCACTGATTGAAGCAGATGTCAAAACTGCTCTAACTTCTACTAAGAAGTATTTCAGTTTTTCATCTCTTTCAAGTACAAGTATCTCATGACTTCAGAACTTCTGGAAACTATTCTTTGATACGTTTACATTTTCGAAGTATTATGAAAATAAAGTGTTCCTATTTAGTATAGTGCACTTTAAGGTTCATGTCAATACAATTTATCTTGCCTTGCTTCATAAATACTGATATCATAACATTTCATTTCCCTGCATTCTCGTATGTAGAGTTATTAATACATTTACACAAACAAACTTAGTATAATGATAGCTTTGTGTGATGGAACAATTCATTTCACCGGTCTTAATTTTCATTTCTGATTGTTGGCATCACATGCGAGTGTGTATAGAATAAATTGAAATGGTATGAACCCTTCTTTTACAAAAGTGTTGTGCTGTGAAAGCAAGAAGCTTTAAAAAAGAGGTTGACAAGTTCCATGAAAAGAAAATAATCAAATTATCACTGTAATGGACATCATACCTAAATACTGTCATCATTAAGTGGAAACATTTAGACATTCTTTTTTGGCTTCATGTCTCTGATATTTTTAAGGTAAATATAGGTTGTCAGAATCCTTTAGTTTTTGATTATTTAACAAAATGTTACAATGGTAATTATAGTTTAAAATCACGAAAACATGGTCATCAAACAATCATTTTGATCGAAAACGAACTGAAATTCATTACTAGTAGGCGAATTTAAAGATAATTCATCTTGCGTTATCAAATAAAAATCATATTTATCTCTCTCATCCTTTTTGTCAATCATTGTTAGTGGTTTTGACTAAAATATCTTGTTTGAGTTTATTTCTGTAAGTTAATCGATCATTGTTACTGAAATGAAAGGTTTAGTGGGAACATCGAGATTGATTGTCGACTTCATTATTACATAGAGATCATATTCTATTCAACATCTGAATATATCTTTTGAAATTCAGCACAAGAAATCTAAATTGTGGCATCACATGCATATGTTTCCTTTTATATCCTAATTAAGAATTGTTATCTCTTGATAAACCTTTAATTTTTAAATATTCAGTTATTAACACATTTCATTTATCTATACCAATCATATCTCTCAGCCACTTATAAAGTGAAATAAAAGAAACTATATCCAAGTTTGTTTTATCGCATGGACAGGAGAGCTTGCTGAAAGGTGAATATTGATTAATCTAAAGCTCAGCTGGTCATTTAGGGATGTTGTTGAGAAATACAAAATTTATTTCAATTGTTTTGATATCATTTCATTGAAGGAAACTGCAAAAAACACCACAAATGTCAATGTTCTCCGAAACTAAAGATGTAAAAGTAACCAATAGACATTACTTTTTCAAAATTAGTTGCTTCCAGAAATAAAATGTCTTTTCCTGTACAGTACCAACAGAATGAGTGAAAGGAAGTCGTTCTGGAGAAAACGCAACCACAATTGATTCTTACTTCCGGACAATCGGAAATAACCTTTTGCTTGGGTCGTTTATGCCTCCAATTGGAAACTTAAAATGCCTAAATAGGTTGTCTAATTCTTTTTGTGGGAACATGTATTAACGTGTGCTGCATGATGTTTAACTCTACAATGTTTTTACTATTTTACATGTCTCGAGGCAAGTGATATTTGTATAAAAAAACACTAATCTTTTCTTATTTGCTCCTTTTGAGAACAAACCGTTCAAACTGTACCGCTTCATTGACACATTTTTGGGGGAAATTAGAATTGTATCTCATTTACTTATTAAAACATCAAATTGTTCTCCCTTTGATTGTAATAATTTATCATAAATTTTGTGTATATACAATATCATTATCCAGGTTCATACATTTACATACAGGTTCATACATAGAAAGTCTGTAATCTGCGAATAGTTAAACAAAGCGTTGACTTGTACTGTCAAAGTAATTGCTAAGTAGAATAGTGTTATGTATATGGCGAGACTTGGTCTCATATTAATACAAGAAGGGACAGTTTCTGTCATCATAAAAACTCCCTGAGGCTGGCCCAGTGACACGTCTAATACATCTCTCTAATCCTTTGTCTCGATACGCCAGGCATCAGCAGTTTATGTCAAGTTTTGATGATAGTTAATCTGTAATTTGATAGTTAATCTGAAAGGTGTATATCAAATTGTTTCATATCAATACTGAAAGGCCATGTTGTACATAATCTTACTAAATTATGTGTTACCTACCTCATAGTTAGAAAATTCATCATAAGATCAAGCTTAATACATAATGCCATGTATTATGTTAAGGCAAGTACAAATGGTATTCTATTCTGTTTCAGTATTCAAGTTTATAACTTAAAAATAACAATAAACACTCTGGAGTGTAGTCAATAAATCAAAATACCAATGAAACATCTAAAAATAATTTCATAAAAAGATATAGCCAAAGACTTGTGTCCGTATCAAGTATTTGAATCGTTCAGATTTCATATTCAGTTCTGATTACTTTTGTCGATTTTACAATAAGGAATTGTTTTCAAATCTACAAAAAGACTTTTCAAACCATTTCAATCATCTTTGACATTTTATATGACAACTGTACTGTGTTGTGAACTTTTTGCAGGAAGATTAGAAATAAAGGTGCACGAATATTGTACATTCAACATTTCATTAATCATCTGAAAAAAATTGCTTTCCCAAGAGCAACAATTAATCATTTGAATCATGTTTGTCAACATAAAACATGAAAAGCAGACATTTCATTTTTGTAATAGTTATTATAACTATAAGCTTGTGTAAAAAGGGCAGATTAATATAATATTTTTTATCTAATGCTTTATGTCATATTCAATCACATCATGTCTGTTATGTTCTAGATGTAAGCATGGGTTGTTAATTTCAATTTAAATGTTTTTATAATCAAAACATCAGGCCATCTAGAATAAGTTAAAGACAACGTGAGTAGACCTTTTTCCCAATTTATCAATTGTATCACATTTTAGTTTCTACATGCACAAGTTTCTATTTCACTATTAAATTCCTATATCCCAGCATAGCTAACATTGAAACGAGAGATAGCATCAACAGATGTGTTTTACTCACTGGAAAAATCGTTTAATCCTTCATGCAGCCCCTAAGTGTTATTGGTATGTGTTTATGCCAGATGACTATCTCTCGAAGGTCAAACATCTCATTACTCAACCAGATTTACCGTGGTCGGTAAGATATAACCTAGTAAAAATTGATAACTATTGGCTGCTATTTTAGTGTGAACATCCTCATATTGTTTAAGTTAAAGTTGTATTCCCTTTGTTCAACTGAATATTTAACGTTTGTTTTAGAGCTGCTCCTTTTTGTTCAAAAGCATTGTCTTTTCAACATTTAAATGTCATTTCCCCCATTCAGCAATGTACATGTACCTGAATGGTGGTCCTGCCCCTTTAACCAGGGTCCCCTTTCACAAAGCACTAAGGTGATCTTAAGTCCTTAAGGTAGCCTTAGTGCAATGTTAAAGAATGGGAGTTAAGGCCAACCTTAGTTAAGGTTCTTTTGTGAAAGGAGGCCCTGGACCATAAATCAAACTAGTTTTCATTGTTCAAAATGCTCAATGCTCAATGCAAAGATATCCCAATGGGTGTACAGGCAACAAGTAATTGTCTTTTCTGAAATTCACATTTCATGTTTACCGTGTTTGACACGATCATTGCTTGGGAGACAAATTATGAAGTTATCAGTCATGACGTATATTACAACGTTTAAGCATAATTTGTTTTCTTGACTGTAGGAGCCTCCTCAATTTGAATAAACTGTTTGTGACCACATTATTTAATTGGTTTCGTCACGCTACTCCGTCTACCATCCCATGCATACTGAGTGGAGAACCGCAGTTGCATTGTTGAAAGTGGTGTTCTGAGGATACAGAGGAGGCAATCAATCAATATAAAGGAGCAATAGCACGTTTGGTTTGGTAAATACGATGATCAAACAATAACGAAAAGATATGTGATTTCAGGTAATGATTTTTCAAAGTTGCAGTTCTTAAACGATCTACCATAAGTTATAATCGATCAAGACATTTCGCTGTTGACGTAACAAAGAAAGACACTTTTGCATAGTGTATAGTTCTGTCTGGCTTAAATCTCGGAGGAATCATCATATGCTTTAGCTGATATTCAGATATACACTTGCTCGTTTTCCATTGAAAGAATCTTCAACCTTTTGATCAAGATAAAGTGATTAAATCAGTTCAACAATTATTGCATTCATGTTAATATTAGGTTAAAAGTCTGTTTTTAATGTTGCTACTGTTAAGTAATTTGGCTTTATCATGTTGGTACTCTTAATTAAAAGTGGTGTAGTTTTATGATGTGGATACTCTCAAGAAATATGGTTTTATCATGTCGGTGCTCTTTAGTAATGTGGTTTTATAATGGGGGTACACAAAAGTGATATTTCAAATGACACTACAAAGTACTTCTATCTAAAAGGAAACATATAATCATCAGCATGATATTGCTAACCATGCTAGTCCTATTACAACATACACATGCAACGCTCCAAACAACCAACCAAATATATACCTGAATTTGAAGGTTGTTATAACGATTTCCGTGACAAATATTAAATGATGCTTAAATGTTGTGACAATTTTTACTTTATTGTTAGTCTGATATCACTTTTGTTAGTGTAAGTTTTTATCATAATCGTGTTGATTCAAGATAAATTACCTTTTTAAGAGATAAACATAGCCTGTCATTTTGGTGCTTTCAGTTAAAGTAAGCTTTTAAAGATAAATATTTATAATGCATTTCATTTTAGCATGTCCCACTACATCATCTTATTCGAACCTGGCGAGATGAGTGATGTGTATTTCAAATGTAGAAATAGACCTAATGTCGGTATCAAGTAATGGAAACCTTGAGCGATTAGGTTCTCAGTTCACAAAGGTCTGTGTAACAGTGATAGATAGGATATTCATTCCAATGCATCATAGTGCATTTTGAGTTGAGTGTGTATATTTTTTTAACGAGAAGTAATACATCATCACAATGTAAACAATTCCTCTGAAATGTTGCAAAACCCCTACCAGTCATTTTTTTAAATGTTCCATCTTCATAAATAAATATATCTTCAAATGTCTTCCACCACTTTTGAATGTTACATTTTGTTTTTACATGTCGAGATAAATCTTCACTTCAAATTTGAAAAGAAATCTTGCACCGCACATACATAGTCGGGTTGTCCCCCCTTGTATTTTCTATATAATTGATCGAGAATTTCGCTGAAATCTTCATGTCTTAATCGATTTTGTGAACATTTCAAATGTAGGTTTATCTCTATAAAAGTTTCAAAATGAATTCCTACTTTTAACCAACCAACCAATTCTGAAAACAACGACAGTTGAACAATATTTAACAATGATGACATATGTGGTCAATTATAAACGCCACATCTGAAACTTTACGTGCAATGAAAAATGTCAAGTCTCGAATGATGGAAATGTCACCTATCAGCTGCTACAGTTTTCATAAAATAATGCATAGCCATTAGTTCAGAGACGTCTTGTCGATCATAAAAGTTAGTGGATATGACATTATCCATTGGTGGGAACCTTTATGTCAATGGATGTCAGCCAAACACCTCTGCTTTCAACTGTCCGTGTACCTATATGGATCACTTCAACGTATGATGTAAAACATCAATGATGACACTGAAGAGAAAAATGTGGAGGTTGTCTAGCATAATCAAACTTTGCCCTTCATGCACCGCAAAGACGCCTGTTTTTTTTGTTCTTGGTTTGTCAAATACTCACAACGCTCTGTTTATCCTGACAGATGATAACCAGTGAATTTGTTATTGGTTCATTCTTTGAAATGAAACAGGTTATTCACGATTTAGTGCTGTTGCTTTTTTTCAATTCTGGCAGACACCCAAAAGTTATTGAACAGTGATCCTGTGTTACTTGATTTTGCATCAGTTGTGACTTGTGTTTGTGTTTTAACCAATATTCAACAGAATGCATGAATATTATTTCATTTAAAAGCTAAAAAGTAATATTGTGATATTTGCCATTATGTTTTCTGCAATTGTACAATTTTTATTTTTTCATGTCGAGTTTCTTTCGAAATTTGAACCCTAACCTTTACAGTATTTCGGCTCACTACGAGTTTGTTAGTTGTTGGTACATTCAATCACTGCTTTGGACTAAAGTCAATCTGAATTGAAAATATAGAGATTCATTATGGTTTTCTTTAGATCCAAATGGCAATGTGTGTCTTTGTATTTCAAAATGAACCTCTTTTATATAAACCATTATACTACATTATATACAGACCTTAATAGCTGTAGTGATGGTATTTAACATCAGAATAAAGATCACGGTTGAATGCTTCAAATTAAAATCAATCGTGTCCTCTTCTTTGAAAGTTACAAAAAAATACATTTAACTTGACTGAAAACGTCTTTGATCTTACTTTGAACATCTGCTTGACATTTGGATAACAAGAAAAAGTGATTGTATAACTCTGAGTATATACATGTAAGTTATGGAGTGATAGAATTTAGATATAGTTAACTGTCGATCCGATAAACAGTTTGATAGTTCTTGACGGCCATGCACTTACTTGGATCTTGAAATACATCACGAATGGAAAAAGCTGTCAGAACTGAAAGTAATTTAATGTCTATCTCCAACTTCTTTTCATTATTGTTTTAATCAGCGTTTCTTTCATGAATTCAGAACGGTTAGAATTGCTGTAGCATATTGTTCTTAATTTTCTCAAAATGTGAACATGAATTCTCATTTCCTAATTCCAAAGAATACACATTTTATGAAAACACGTAAAGGTTACTAGTCAGATGATGTCAATTCTTTACATAAGTTCAAGTGTAATGATACTACAGCTGCCTACCTTAAGTTTGTCACCTGAAAGTAGATCCTAGTGCATATATCATGTCATTTGGGTTTAGTTTGGGTGGCAATTCATAATCTTACAATCTTGTCCATGTTGACTTGGTTTATAAGCTATTGATACATTTTACAAATGCGTACCACTTTTCACTTTATTGACCTGCCAAGACTGTTATGACATACTAATATGGCTAAAATAAATTTACACTTCTCTAGTAACGTCTCAACATTTGTGGTTATGTCGCAATGGTACAATGCCACAAAGACATATATACTTACATGAACATTGCATTTTAACTTTGGTTCGCGCAGGTAAATAAACTGCAAATGTGAGTGCTCTTAGTATTTTCTTAATGTAATCAACAACCTTAATTTCAATTAATTGAAAGTTTCTATTTCTACAGTTGATACATTTTATTCTCACTGATGTATTATCTGAAGTGAATTGAAAAAGATTATGTTTAATTTGCATGACATGATTTAAAGGAGCCTAATGGTAATATTTTGTTTGTTCAAATTAAACCTTAGGGTACAGAAGCCTTCAAGTTAAGCTGCTTGTCACTGTTCAACGTTGACATTTCAATCAAGATTAAGATTGAACTCTGTAATGTTCTTTTCCTTAGAGGTTATCATCGTTCACTTTCAAAAGAAGCTTACATTTAACATGACCGAAATATGTTTTGAACTCAAATTATATTTCACATTTGATTGACAAGTGCTCTTACTTCTCCCAAGAAGTATTTCAGTTGTTCATCTCTTTTAAGTACAAGTATCTGATGACTTCAGAGCTTCTGGAAAGTCTTCTTTGACAAAGTTAACATTTCCGAAGTATTATGAAAATAAAGTGTAAAAGGACTTTCTATTTAGTAACTTAAAGTGCACTTGAAGGTTCATATCGATACAATTTACGAGTTGTCTTGCCTTGCTGCATAAATACTGATATCATAACATAACTCTCATTTTATTACCTGCATTCTCGTATGAAGAGTTATTAGTACTTTTACATAAAGAAACTTAGTATTATGATAGCTTTTTGTGATGGAACAATGCATTTCACATGTCTTAATTTTCTGATTTTTGTCATCAGATGCTTGTGTGTATAGAATTAACTTAAATGGCATGAACCCTTCTTTTACAACATTGTTGTGCTGCGTTAGCAAGAAGCTGACAAGTTCCATGAAAAGAAAATAATCAAATTATCACTGTAATGGACATCGTACCTAAATACTGTCATCATTGAGTAGAACATTGAGACATTTCCCTACGAATTAAAAATTATAATTAAAGACATTTTTGGGCTTTAACGTAAATATGGGTTGTCAACATCATTTAGTTTTTAATTATTAAACAAAATGTTTCAATGGTAATTATAGTTTAAAATCACGAAAACATGGTCATCAAAGAATCAGTTTGATAGAAAACAAACTCAAATTCATGACTAGTAGGCGAAATTAAAGATAATTCATCTTACGTTATATCATTTTTAATTAAAAATCATATTTATCTCTCTCATCCTTTGTGTCCATCATTGTTAGTGGTTTAAATTATCTTGCTTGAGTTTATTTCTGTAAGTTAATCGATCATTGTTACTGAAATGAAAGGTTTAGTGCGAACATCGAAATTGATTGTCGACTTCATTATTACATAGATTTCATATTTTATTTAATATCTGAATATATCTTCTGGCGTTCTGCTCAAGTCATTGAAATT
The DNA here is from genome assembly GCA_916613615.1 of Steromphala cineraria. Taxonomy (NCBI): domain Eukaryota; kingdom Metazoa; phylum Mollusca; class Gastropoda; order Trochida; family Trochidae; genus Steromphala; species Steromphala cineraria. The sequence goes on along the minus strand of OU744725.1, from coordinate 67,307,049 downwards.
GTGGCATCACACATTTTCTTCTTTATCTTAATGAAGAATGTGTTATCTTATAAACCTTTCATTTTGAAATATATATTAGTTATTAACCTTTTATGAAGTGAAATAAAAGAAAGTATGTTTTGTCACATGGACAAGAGAGCTGGGTGAAAAGTGAATATTGATTATGTTTAAGCTCAGCTGGGCATTTAGGGATGATGTTGTTGAGAAATACAAAATTTATTTCAATTGTTTTGATATCATTTCATTGAAGAAAACTGCAAAAAAAACATTGCAAATGTCAATGTTTCCGAACTTAACGTAGTAACCAATGAACACAGCTTTTTCAAAATCAGTTGCTTACAGCACCAACAGAATGAGTGAAAGGAAGTCGTTCTGAAGAAAACGCAACAACAATTGATTCGTACTTCCGGCAGTCGGAAATAACCTTTTGCTCCGTCGGAAATAACCTGTTGCTCGGGTTGTTTATGCCTCCAATTGGAAACTAAAATACTTATCTTGGACGTCTAATATCTTTTGAAGGAAAATGTATTACCATGTACTGGGTTATGTTTAACTTTACCATGATTTTTACCATTAAACATTTTAGGCAAGTGATTTGTTTTTACAAAAACACTTATTCTCTGAGTGCTCTTGTTTAGTCTAATGCATCTCTCTAATCCTTTGTCTCGTTCCTCCAGGCATTGGCAGTCTCTGTCAAATTTAAAGTTAATCTGTAGTCAATGTATGGTTAAAGGTGTTTATCAATAAAGTTTCATATCAATACTGAACGGCCATGTCGAACATACTTTAACTAAATTATGAGTTACCTGTCTCATCATTTCAGAGACAACATTTAAGACAAAAGGCCATATATTTTTTTTTAAAACTGCATAAGAGAAATAAAACGCTTTGGAGTGGGTTCTGATTCTATAAACAATATTGTTTGAGGACTCTAAAATTTCATAAAACCTCCTTTTTCAGATTCCTTTGACAGATCAATTTATGACTAGAGAACTGAGTGACTCAAAATATGGCAAACCTAAAAGACAATGCTTTGTATTGTTGACAGCTGTCGAACCTTAAAGTAGTCCCACTTTGCAAAATAAATTCATCTATTTGAAGTGTTAAACAACAGATAACCCCGAGGGGGTACACAATGCAGAAATGAATTAAAAAGGATATGATTTGACAACATCGATACTTTGCTTGTTCAAAAACATGCGAAAAACAGTCATTTAATGGCTTTGAAAACAAACCTCATATTTTAAGTTGTGAAAACTTCTTTCAGCCAAGCACAACCTGTCCCATCACATCGCCCTTACTGGTCAGGCTATTGCTATTGTTTACAGTAATAAGTCAAGCGCACACTTACTTACTTGGCGTATAATTAATACACAAACAAGGAACAGAACTTGACAGTATGACAGTTAGATAGTGAGACATATAAGAAAGATATTTACTAACTTTAGCTGATTTGTTAAATCTTGTGATAGCTTAATCATGGCTTTTACTAAGAGATCTGAAGTCAACTCATCATCAAACTGCATGGTATGTCTTGGTTCTTTGTTTCGCAAATGATTAGATGGCCCATTCTACTCTAAAAAAAACTTATCATTATAAAAGAAAATGTGGTTTAAACATATTCATCTAAAAAAAAGAAACAGGATTGACAAACAAGCAAATAATGCTTATATAAATGCCGCTCCATAGCAAAAAAACGTTATTATAATAATTATAATAGTGACGTAACGTACACATGGACAGATATGTACACATAACATACAATTTTTTTTGAATATATAACACATAGAAACTTAGACTCCTGCTCATGTTATAGTAAGATGGTATAAACGTAAGGATATTTCAGCACAATATGTCAAATCATGTCAAATCTGAAAATCTCTTAGATATTACGATATAATGGTGTACTGGCTTTAGTAGCCCTACGTTTACATTTTGTATGTGGCCATATAAAATTGAAGGCACGTTAAATCTTCAAATAAATCATTTTTTTAAGAAATTATGAGATTTTAAATTATGCAAATGAGGTTTGCTTTCTCACACTACGAATAATTGAAAAACAATGAGTGTCATTGAGGCATCATGTCAAATTGTAGCCGATTATCTTGTTCGCAACCTAATACAATTCGATACATCATGTACTTTTGAGATGGTTCTTTTTTTCAATTCTTTACTTCTAACGCAAAACAGCTGTCTGACATGATAAAATGTATACTTATAAATGTTAATGAACAAGTTTAGTTTACAAATCTTCTATTAGATATCATGTAAACAAAACCTACCTTGTCGAAATTACTGTAGTCAATGCCAAATACTCCATCTACTATGTCAGTGCTCAATGTGTTAATTTCAAGGCTCATACATTGTAAATGATAAATTCTGAAAATTCAATTTTTGATTGGATCTAGTTTGACCTATTGTTGACCAATGAATGACTAGTGCTTTGACACCTGGGCGTCACAGGGTTGGGCAGACAAACTACATACATTGAATATGCCCACTTCCGTTCTGTATATGAAGTCATAAAACACTCCGGGCATGCGCAGTAAAGATAATATTGTTATTCCGGTTGAAGCCGTTTTGCGACTGTCAAATTGAGCAGCCTGAAATTCGCGCACTTTCAAGGGCGATATCTTTGTTATAAGAGGACCGATGAAAACGGTTTTTGGTGTTTTTTAAAGTTTACAGTATTGTTTGTACAAATTAACCAATTAACATGGACAAAATAATGAGGTTTCTTGTTGTTTAAGTGCATTTTTCTGATGGTACTGAATGTGGATAATAAAAATGGTGGATAACCTTGTTCAATGTTATTCCTAATAGAACGGTTTTGATGTTGTTGCCATTTGTGCACTTGTCACTTCAGATGGAACCTGCTGTCAAAACTAAAAACATTTTTCTTTAAAGAAGATTTATCAGATTCGATGAACTTGGTTTTGCTGAAACGTGCATGGGCTTCTGAATAATCAAAACTTATATGCATACCAATTGTTCAATCACAATTTGCATTTTATTTTAAAGATCATTAAGACAACTTGAATATAAAAACTTAATAATAAATTATGCTTCGCATATGCATTCTAAAGTCAATAAATGAAACGTCTAATAGCTCAAGGCTTGTTTGTGTATCAGGTATTGGAATCATTCAGATTTCATTTTCAGTTTTCATTACTTTTGTCATTTTTACAATAATGAATAGTTTTCAAATCTACAAAAAGACTTCTCAAACCATTTCAATACTTTTGATATTTCATACCACATCTGTAATCATTGTAAACTAAGATGACTTTTTTTATTTCAGAAAAACATTTTGCAGGAAGATTAGAAATAAAGGCCCCGAATATTGTACAATCAACATTTCATTGATTATCTGAAAAAAGATTGCTTTCCCAAGAGCAATGATTAATCATTTGAATCATGTAAGCTTCATTGTAAATGTCAACATGTTCCAGAAGAAAGCAGATTTCATTTTTGTAATAGTGATTATTCATGAAAACTATAAGCTTAGATAAGAAGGGCAGATTTAGAAAAATCTTTGAATCCAACGGAAACATCATTAAATACATTTTTAATGTCATATTCAATCATGTGATGTCTGTTATGTTCTAGATGTAAGCATGGGTTGTCGATTTCAATTTAAATGTTTTTATAATCAAAAGATCAGGCCATCTAGAATTATCTAAAGACAATGTGCCGAGACCTTTATTTGTGTTTCCTTTTTTAAAACAAGTAGGATTTTGTTTCAATTTCCTTAACTTTTGTAAATTATACATTGTTTGATTATCAAATGTTTTCTTTCCTTTTCTTTCTCATTGGTCAAGAAACTTATCTTTTAACTTATACCGGCAGAAAATGATTCAGGTCATGAGGTCAGTCCTGTTGAAATGAAAACAGGATTATTTTTGTTTCTTCATGTACAAGTTTATATTTTACACTTAAATTCATATGTCCCAGCGTAGATAACATTTAACAGTTTAAAAACAGAGAGAGCATCAGTATCAAAGTTTCTTTTTGTTATGAATTATTTGTAAATATGTTCATATTCTTTAAACCATTATTAATTTGTTAACATCATTTATACAAACACAACACAGAAGGTTTGTTTTCTCCTTACGCTAACCATTCAAGATGGCGTAGTGATAATATTATCAATTGTTGATATAATTAATGAACATGATGAGAAGTACTTGTGAAAAAAACTTGTAAAACATATGCTTAGAAAGCAAAGTTAAATCAAAATTTAATGCTGCCGAAAAATTTATCTATCTAAATACATTGTTTCCCTTCATCATGTACTCGATTTTCCTGGTTCCTCAATAAGAATTCTCTTCTGTCTCATATTCCATCATTACCAAGATTTTGTGAATGTGTATAAGTTGATTGAGAAAAAAACATGATATTTTCTTTTATTAAAAAAACAAGGGTCTGGTATTCTGGTTTTAATCAGAAGTTTCACTTGCGTCAATTGGTTTAATTTGATACCCTATAAACACCCTTTACGTGTAACTATTGTCAAACAAGAAACAGATATTTTGCAGCATGATTTAACTTCATTTGAGTTGCTAAAGAGTGAGAGTGGATTTTACATCAATAATCCGAAGTGAACTTCGACATACGTACATCTGGGCTCTTTTTTGTTTTTCAGTCTTGAAGAACCTACCATGTTTTATCATTTAACCAGGCATATAATCTGCAACTGTCAACCATAACCATTTGAAGGAATCATATGACTTTTGACTTTTTCTAAGTAACTGTAAAATAAAAAAGTCAACTTGCTTTTTGTACTTAGAACTCCTTCATGTTAAATATCAAGAAAGAGAAGAATTATTTCTGAACAGAAAGGGAATACTGTTTACAAAGCCGAACAAAACGATAATATAATCGTTGTGTATATCTTCTTTAACCGAATATGTTACGTTCGTTTTAGAGCTGCTCCTTTTCATTTAAAGGAATTGTCTTTTCAACATTTAAATGTCATTTTCCTCCATTTAGCAAAGTTCCTAAATGGTGGTCCTGCCCCTTTAAGCAGGACCAAAAATCAAAATTGCTTTCTTTGTTTGTAACTGCTCGTCACGCAACTGTCTACCATCCCATGCATACTAATTTGAGAACCGCAGTTGCATTGTTGAAACCGGTGTACAGAGGAGGCAATCAATCAATATAAAGGAGCAATAGAACGTCTGTTTTGGTAAATACGATGATCTAACAATAACGAAAAGATATGTTACCAATTGCAGGATAATTTATTTTCAAAGCTGCAGTTCTTAAACGAATGTACCATGTTCAGCTAAGGTACCTTTAAGATATTATCGATCACGACATTTCACTGTTGAATAACAAAGAAAGACACTTTTGCATAGTGTAAAGTTCTGTCTGGTTTAAATCGGGGGACTCATCATATGCTTTAGCTGATAATATTCAGACATACACTTGCTCGTTTTCCATTGAAAGAATCTTTAACCTTTTGGACAAGACAAACAACAATTAATGCTATAATGTTACCATTAGGTTAAAAGTCTGTTTTTAATGTTGCTACTGTTAAGTAATTTGGCTTTATTATGTTGGTACATTTAACTAATGCGGTTTTATGATGTTGGTCCTCTTAAGTGAAGTAGTTTTATAATGTTGGTACTTACTTGATTTGGCTTTAAGGTGTTAATAACTTTAGGTTATGAGGTTTTGTTATGTTGATGCTCTGCAGTGATGGTTGTACTTTTGTGATATTGGTGCTCTTAAGTAATGTGATTTTATGAAGTTGGTACTCTTTAAGTAATTTGGCTTCATAATGTTGGTTACTTTAAGGAATGGGCTTTCATAATGTTGGTACCCTTTTCAATGACGTTTAATGATGTTGGTACTCTTAAGCAATGTGGCTTTATGACGGTGGTACTCTTTAGTAATTTGACAAAAGTGGAATTTACTTCTATCTCAAAGGAAACGTATAATTAGCAGCATGATATTGCTAAACATACCAGTCCAATTACAACATACAAATGCAACGCTCCAAACAAACAACCAAATGACAACCTGAATTGTAAGGTTGTTTTAACAATTTCTGTGACAACCATTAAAAGATGCTGTGATATTTTCGACATTATATTAAGTCTCATACCACTTTTCATTAGTGTAAAAAAATATCATAGTCGTGATAAATAAAGATAAATTACCTTTTTAAGAGTACCCCTAAGCCCGACAGCTTGGTGCTTTCAGTTTTAAGAAAGCTTTTAAAGATAATTTTTTATAGTGCATTTCATTTTAGCTTGTCCCACTACATCATCTTATTCAAACCTGGCGAGATGAGTGATGTATATTTCAAATGTAGGAATGGACTTAATGTCGGTATCGAGTAATGGAAACCTTGAGCGACTAGGTTCTCAGTTCACAAATGTCTGTGTAACAGTGATAGATAGGATATTCATTCCAATGCATCGTAGTGCATTTTGCGTTGATAGGATATTTTTTGAACGAGAAATAATACATCATAATGTAAGCCATTCCTTCTGCGTATACTCCGAAACGTTGTAAAACACCAACCAGTCATTTTTTCAAGTTTTCCATCTTTGTTGATAAAAAGATCTTCAAATCTCTACAACCACTTTTGAATGTAACATATCGGTTTTATATGTTGAGATATATCTAGATTTCGAATTTGAAAATAATCTTGCATCGCACATATATAGACGGGGTGTTCCCTCTTGTATTTTCTATATAATTGATCAAGAATTTCGCTTAAATCTTCATGTCTTAACCGATTTTGTGAAAATTTCAAATGTAGGTTTATCTCTAAAAAAGACATGTGAGTGCAAAATTCCAGGTTCAGAAATGTGGTTTAGATGAAGAGTGAACCCCTTTAAAGGGGTAGTCGCACGTTTTTGTGTTTAGATTGTCCTTTAAATTGTTCACTGATAATTGTACATTAATGCTAACTGTATTATTTTGAAAGTGTCAAAGATCTTATTACACAAAGCCAGCATCCAGAATCAGAGAACAGATTGTAAAGTAGCACATGAAGTCAATTGGCAGCCATTTTTGTGTGAACACCTTTAATTCATTTTCTGTAAGAAAAAGGAATCCCGCATGGCTAACTTTACATGAAGTGTTTGATTTATTTTTGCTTTATATAGTTATACGTTGTCTTTTAATTGGAACCATTTATTTTCATTTTCCTGGCATCACCTGATGTTCCCCCTTAAAACGTGCTACTGCATTGTAAAATTAAAAAAATTCGCTAAAGATTTTCTGATATGTTTTACTTTCATTTTAAGGGGAAAACATAATGCCTATCTCAAAACTTTCCATAAAAGTATCTTTCAGTGTCAACAGAACTATGTTTGAGGACGACAAAATTCTAACGCATTGTTCATTTAAAATGATAAGTGACAGAACACAAACAAATTGAAAAACGTAAATATATATTTAAGAATCATTATATTTTCTTAAATGAATAAATTATGATAATGCCCTTACATAATTCAAGTGAAAAAATGACAAAAACAAACTTTACAATTAACTTCTCCCAGTAGATGCACATGATGCATTGAAGATGACAGGTGAACCAGGACAACAAATTATTCTAAAAGTATTTCATATTTACGATACATAACTGAGATGGTTAACATATTACTAAGCCCTACAAATATTCTATTGAAAAATTCCCTCTTCCCTGAATAATGCGCAAATGGCTTTTAGACTGTTTTTATATATGACGTATAGTTATTCAACTTTCACTGCGCCAATTATCAACAACTTGTCACGTATTCAGATTTGTGGAACCTTTTATATTCATTAGTCCCTTACATAATCCAAATTTTGCAAATGATTGAACGCTTGACACGTCCTTATTTATAAACATTGGATTCATGACTAGTTGAGCCAGTTTGTATTTTATGAAATATCTGTTGATTTGATCACTATCATTTACTACTCTTTTCATAAATAGACGATTCAGACACTTATTTCCTCTGAGTACGCTAAACTTATGTTGTTCCTGTTTCAATCTGTGTTTTACAGGTTGAATAATCTCTTGAGATAACGAGATGACGGTTTAGAACTATATTGCACGCATTTTGATAATCTAACAATACTTGCAAATACTACATAAAAAACAGCGCACTTCATTATGAGTTTCAAGATATATGAATATATTTTAGTTTCTAAAGATCATAACACTTTTTGTATAAAGCTTATATGAAATATGTTGAACATGACAAATACAAATTATATCAACTCAACCCTTCCGCGATTGCTGATCAGTTAATGCTGATTTAGTGTTTATTTATTTATTGCCTGAAGTGTACCATTCCTATGATTTTTTATCAGCCGTTACTTATGTTTATAGTTTTACCAATATTCAACAGAATGCATGAATATTATTTCATTTAAAGTTTACAAAGTAACATTGTTATATTTGGCATTAGACTATCTGCAATTGTACAATTTCTTTTTCAGGTAAAGTTCCTTTCGGAAATCGAACTCTCACTTTCACAGTATTTCGGCTCACTACAAGTTTGTTAGTTGTTGGTACATTTCATCACTACTGTGGTCTAAAGTTCAAGGTAAATGGAAAATTAATTGTAAATAAAATCATTTCACATTAGTTTCCTTTAGATACAAATGGCAATGGGTGTTTTTGTATTTCACATTGAGTCTTACAAACCTTTATACTACATTATATACATACCTTAATAGCTGTAGTGATGATATTTAACATCAGAATAAGGATCACGGTTGAACGCTTCAAATGAAAATCAATAGTGTCCTCTTCTTTAAAGTTACAAAAAAATACATTTAACATGACTGAAAACATCTTTGATCTCACTTTGAACATCTGGATAACACGAAAAAGTGATTGTATGACACTGAGTATGTAAGTTATAGACTGATAGAAGTAATATATAGTTCACATTTGATCTGATAAACAGTTTGATAGTTCTTGACAGCCATGCACTTACTTGGATCTTGAAATGCATCACGAATGGAAGCAGCTGTCAGAACTGAAAGTAATTTTATTTCTACCTCCAACTTCTTTTCATAATTGTTTTCATCGGCGTTTCTTTCATGAATTCAGAACGGTTGGAAATTACTATAGCATACTGTTCTTAATTTTGTAATAATGTGAGTTATAAATGAACATGAATTCTCATTTCATAGAAACATGTAAAGGGTAAAAGCTACATTTTTAAGAATTGTTTATATCAATTTAGAAATGTGTACCACTTGTCAGTTTCTTTACCTGCCACGACTGTTATGGCATACAAATATGGCTAAAATTAATTTACATTTCTTTAGAAACATTTAAACATTTTCTGTTACGGTGCAATGGTACAATGTCTCAAAGACATATATACTTACATGGCATTTGCACTTTGGTTTACAGGTAAGTGAATAAACTGCAAATGTGAGTGGTCTTAGTAATTTCTTAGTGTAAACAACAACCTTAATTTAAAATAATTGAAAGTTTCTATTTCTACAGTTTATAAATTGTATTCTTACTGATGTATTTTCTGAAGTGAAAACAAATAGTTGCATGACATGATTTAAAAGAACCAAATGGTAATATTTTGTTGAACCTACGGGTACAGAAGCCTTCAAGTCTATAGCTTGCTGTTTGTCACTATTGACAGTTGAAATTTCAATCAAGATTAGGATTGAACTCTGTATAAGAAATCAAAAGTGTTCTTTTTCTTAGAGGTTAACATCTTTCACTTTCAAAAGAAGCTTACATTTAACTTGACCGAAATATGTCTTTGAACTCAAATTTTCTTTGAACTCATTTGATTGACAAGTTAGAATCAAAAGAATTACTGTCTTTGTGACTTTAGGTGTATGACACTTTAAGAACATCATGACGTATAGTTAACCATGATTTAATAAACAGTTAAATGCTTTTGACAGCCATGCATTTATTGGTTACTTGAAATACTTCACCGATTGAAGTAGCTGTCAAAACTGAAAGTGCTCTAACTTCTACCAAGAAGTATTTAAGTTTTTCATCTCTTTTAAGTACAAGTATCTCATGACTTCAGAGCTTCTTGAAAGTTTTCTTTGATAAAGTTAACATTTCCGAAGTATTATGAAAATAAAGTGTAAAAGGACTTCCTATATAGTAAAACAATTGTACAAAATTGTTGTGTTTCATAAGCAAGAAGCTTTCGTTAAAGAGTTGACAAGTTCCATGAAAAGATAATTATCAAATTATCGCTGTATTGGACATCGTACCTAAATACTGTAATTTTTGACATTTCCCTACGAAATAAAAAGTATAATTGAAGTCTTTTTGGCTTCAAGTCTCTTATATTTCTAACGTAAATATAGGTTGTCAGAATCCTTTAGTTTTAATTATTTATCAAAATGTTACAATGGTAATAATAGTTTAGAATCACGAAAACATGGTCATCAAAGATTCAGTTTGATAGAAAACGAACTCAAATTCATGACTAGTAGGCGAAATTAAAGATAATTCATCTTACGTTATTACATTTTGAATTAAAAATCATATTCATCTCTCTCATCCTTTGTGTCCATCATTGTTAGTGGTTTTGACTAATTATCTTGTGTGAGTATATTTCTGTAAATTTGTCGATCATTGTTACTGAAATGCAAGGTTTAGTTCGAACATCGAGGTTGATTGTCGACTTCATTATTACATGGGGATCATATTGTATTTAATATCTGAATATATCTTTTGGAATTCAGCACAAGTCATTGAAATTGTGGCATCACATGCATATGGTCCCTTTTATATCCTAATGAAGAATTGTTATCTCTTGATAAACCTTTCATTTTGAAATATTCAGTTATTAACACATTTGATTATCTATACCAATACTATCTCTCAGCCATTTATAAAGTGAAATAAAAAGAAATTATAACCAAGTATGTTTTATCACATGGACAAGAGAGCTTGGTGAAAGGTGAATATTGATTATGTTTAAGCTCAGCTGGTCATTTAGGGATGTTGTTGAGAATTGTTTTGATATCATTTCATTGAAGAAAACTGAAAAAAACACAGCAAATGTCAATGTTCTCCGAAACTAAAGAAGTAAAAGTAACCAATAGACATTACTTTTTCAAAATTAATTGCTTCCAGAAATAAAATGTCTTTTCCTGAACAGTATGAACAGAATGAGTAAAAGGAAGTCGTTCTGAAGAAAACATAACCACAATTGATTCGTACTTCCGGACAATCCGAAATAACCTTTTGCTCGGGTCGTTTATGCCTCCAATTGGAAACTAAAAATACCTATCTTGGACGTCTAATATCTTTTGTATTACCATGTACTGGGTTATGTTTTTTACCATTAAACATGTCTTTAGGCAAGTGATTTGTTTTTACAAAAACACTTAATAATTATTCCTGAGTGCTCCTTTTTAGTCTAATATATCTCTCTAATCCTTTGTCTTGTTCCTCCAGGCATTGGCAGTTTCTGTCAAATTTCAAGTTAATCTGTAGTCAATGTATGGTGAAAGGTGTTTATCAATAAAGTTTCATCTCAAACCTGAAAGGCCATGTCGTACACACTTTAACCAAATTATGAGTTACCTACCTCGTAGTTAGAAAATTCATAATTTAACATAATTTCAGATACAAAATTTACGACATAATGCCATATATTTTTTTTATAAACCGTATAAGAGGAATCAAACGCTTTGGAGTGGGTTCTGATTCTATAATCAATATTGTTTGAGGACTTTTTCATAAAACTTCCTTTCTTCATATTCCTTTGAAAGATCAATTTATGACTAAATACCTGAGTTACTAAAATATGGCAAACCTAAAAGACAATGTTTTGTATTGTTGACAGCTGTCAAACCTTAAAGTAGTCCCACTTTGCAAAATAAATAGAGGTTATCATGCGAGTGTGTTTTTGGGATCGTAAATATCCTGCAATAGGAATAAACATTGTATTTTGCAAGCCTTGGCGAGCTAAATACATAGTGTTTATTCCTAATGCAGGATATTTACGATCCCAAAACACACGAGCATGATAACTTCTTTATCATACAATGTCATTTTAAAATGTAATTCGAAAAAATGCCTGATAATACTATTTTAATAGTTGAAATTGTTTTAAGATTCGCGCATTGATATATGCAAATGAATAGAGCAATGACTCTGACGGTGAATTGACAAAATATAATTCCTCCTTATATATGCCTTTTATTGCCGTTTGAGTTATTTTGTCACGACTCCAAAGTTTTTAAATTTAAAAAATCTATAAAATACAATGATTTTAAAAATTAGACAAATTTTAAATGGTCTTTGGCGGGATCGAACTGACGTTCTTTAATCCGACGTCATCGAGAGGACGAGTCAATCTCACCAAGGGGCAAGAGTTGCTTCCCTTCGCCTACGTGACAATGGCAGCTTGCGTTGAGACAGCGATTGAACGAACATTGATGGCCGGAGAGCTAAACTAGATGATAGTCTGTGGATTTCCGAATCCAAACTAAACAATATTAAAGTAAAGAACACCGAAGACGGGTAAATGACATGTTTGAACATGAGACTTGAACTGCCTTTGGTACCTGTGAGTAAAATTGTTCGGTCGGTTTCATTCAAATCGTGATGACAGTGTTTTAGCACTGCTAAATGATACATATGGCTAAAGACCCATACAGTTTTGTTGTTATTTCGTAGATTAATGTTTATGCAATGTATCATTCATATTGTAATGCCTCTTTCCGTTACTAGAGGCGTTCAAAATGCTAACGCTTGTGACGTCATCGAAATTTTCGAAAAAAATTCCGACCTTGACAATGGAAATTTGCATCGGTATCCATATATGACCCTTAGCCACGCCCAACGGATATCGAAAATATCCGTTGGCTTTATTATGCCGAGAACACTATCCATTGTATGATAAATTCATCTATCTGAAGTGTGCAGTTCATTTTTCTGATGGTACTGAATGTGGATGATAAAATTGGTGGATAAGCTCATTCAATGTTATTATTCAATGGAACGGTTGTGATGTTGTGCACTTATCACTTCAGATGGAACCTGCTGTCAAAACTTAAAACATTTTACCAAATGTAACATTAAAGAAGATTTATCAGATTCGTATGAACTTGGTTTTGCTGAAACGTGCATGAGCTTCTGGATAAGCAATACATACCGATTGTTCAATCCCAATTTGCATTTTATTTCAAAGATCATTAAGACAACTTGAACTTCGCATTGTAAAGTCAATAAATGAAACATCTAATAGCTCAAGGCTTGTTTGCGTATCAGGTATTGGAATCATTCAGATTTCATTTTCAGTTTTGATTACTTTTGTCATTTTTACAATAATGAATAGTTTTCAAATCTACAAAAAGACTTCTCAAACCATTTCAATACTTTGTGACATTTCATACCACATCTCTAATCATTGTAAACTAAGATGACTATTTTTATTCAGAAAAACATTATACAGGAAGATTAGAAATAAAGGATCCCGAATATCGTGCAATCAACATTTCATTGCTTATCTGAAAACAAATTGCTTTCCCAAGAGCAATGATTAATCATTTGAATCATGTAAGCTTCATTGTAAATGTCAACATGTTTCAGAAGAAAGCACAATTCATGTTTGTAATAGTGATTATTCATGAAAACTAAAAGCTTAGATCAGTAGGACAGATTTAGATAAATCATGGAATCCAACGGCAACATCTTTAAATATAATTTGAATGTCATATTCAATCATGTGTTGTCTGTTATGTTCTAGATGTAAGCATGGGTTGTCAATTTCAATTTAAATGTTTTTATAATCAAAGGATCAGGCCATCTAGAATAATTTAAAGACAATGTGATGAGACTTTTATTTGCGTTTCCTTTTTTAAAACAAGTAGGGTTTTATTTCCTTAATTCTTGTAAATTATACATTGTTTGATTATCAAATGTTTTCTTTCCTTTTATTTCTCATTGGTCAAGTAGTCTTTTAATTTATACCGACAGAAAATGTTTAGGGTCCAGTCCTGTTGAAATGAAAACATGATTCTTTTTGTTTCTTCATGACAAGTTCCATGAAACAAAATAATCAAATTATTGCTTTAATGGACAGCATGCCTACATACTGTCATAATTTTTGAAAAAAAAACAAATTTAGACATTTCCCTACGAATAAAAAAGGTATAATTGAAGTCTTTTTTTGGCTTCATGTCTGTTATATTTTCACGTTTGTAAGGGTTGTCAAAATCGTTTTGTTATCTTTTTAACTTAAATATGGGTTGTCAAAATCATGGTACAATGGTAATTATAATATAAAATCAGGAAAACATGATAACAGGTCATCAAAGAATCAGTTTGATAGAAAACAAACTCAAATTCATGACTATTAGGCGAAATTAAAGATAATCCATATTTCGTTATTTCAGTTTTAATCATACAAGATATTTATCTCTCTCATCCTTTGTGTCCATCAGTGTTATTGGTTTTGACTAAATTATTTTGTTTGAGTTTATTTCTGTAAATTTGTGGATTGTTGTTACTGAAATGAAAGGTTTTGTCGAACATCGAGGTTGATTGTCGACTTCATTATTACATAGAGATCATATTCTATTTAACATCTGAATATATCTTCAGAATTCAGCACAAGTCACTGACATTGTGGCATCACATGCATGTGTTATCCTCTTATATCTTAATTAAAAATTTGTTATCTCTTAATAAACCATTTAATTTTGAAATATTCAGTTATTAACACATTTAATTTATCTATACTAATAATATCTCTCAACCATTTATGAAGTGAAATAAAAGAAACTATAACCAAGTATGTCTTATCACATGGACAGGAGAGCTAGGTGAAAGGTGAATATTAACTATTCTAAAGATCAGCTGGTCATTTAGGGATGTTATTGAGAAATACAAAATTTATTTCAATTGTTTTGATATCATTTCATTGAAGGAAACTACAAAAAAAACATCGCAAATGTCAATGTTCTCCGAACCTAAAGAAGTAAAAGTAACCAATGAACATAGCTTTTTCAAAATCAGTTGCTGCAAGAAATAAAATGTCTTTTCCTGTACAGCACTGTACAGAAAGTCGTTCTGGAAAAAGCACAACCACAACTGATTCTTCCTTCCGGACAGTCGGAAATTACCTTTTGCTCGGGTCGTTTATACCTCCAATTCGAAACTAAAAATACTTATCTTGGATGTTTAATTCTGCTTATGGGAAATGTATTACCGTGTAATGCTATATGTTTAACTCTACAATGTTTCTACTATTTAACATGTCTCCAGGCAAGTGATATTTTATTACAAAAACACTTATCTTTTCTTATTTGCTCCTTTTGAGAACAACAAAAGCTTTGAGCGTCACATACAACTATTACATTAAAATTCCTTTCAAACTGTGTCGCTTCATTCATAAACATTTCGGCGAAATTCACATTTTATCACATTACTGTATTGAAAACATCAAATTGTTCTCCCTTTGATTGTTATAATTTATTATAAAGTTTCATCATCTAGATTTATATATCTGTAAAAAATTCTTTATTTTAGCACTTTCCTATTTTGAACCATTTACTGACAACCATAAAGACTAAACTACAGAAAAGGAATCAAGCTCAATTTTTATTTCTTTCGAAAGGCATCATCTCTATCTGATTCATTAATTTCTTGTACTAGACTTTATGTTCGTTTATGACATCATAGTTTGCCGAGAGTTCAGTTTACAAACTCTTATGACTTTTGGTTATATACAAATCATGTCTGTCATATCATTATGTTGTGGTAAAAACAGTACTGTCTCTTGTCAACTTCATCTAGGACCTGGCAATCTCACCTCCTTTTGATAATAGAAAGTCTGTAATCTGTGAATAGTTATACAGAGTGTTAGATTTGTACTGTCAATGATGACAAGTCTGATATAATCTCTCTAAACCTTTGTCTGGATCCTCCAGGTGATAGGTGTTTATCAAATAGTTTTATGTCAATACTAAAAGGCTATGTTGTACATAATCTAACTAAATCATGAGTTACCTACCTCATAGTTAGAAAATTGATATTTGACAACATATAGGAAATTTGGAGACGAAACTTCAAATTTAATGCCATACATTATTTTCAGGCAGGTAGTAACAGGTATTCTGTTCTGTTTTAGTATTTAACAATATAAGTAAAAAAAGAAATTAAATGCTTTGGAGTGGGTTTGATTCTATAAACACAATAAATGTTTGACGACTCTATACTTTTCATTAAACATTAAAGACACGTCAACCTTCATAGAACCTTTTATTTTGATTGAACACCAATAATTACTTCTTTTCAAAGAATCTGTGACCTGAATGGGTTTCAGCATAAAGAAGTAACTGTTCCTACTATTTCGTCAATTTATTTAGGTGAATTTCACTTTGTTGTGCTGTAAAAGGAAATCAAACAAAAAGATCAATTAATTTTGATTACAACGTTCATCAACTTCTACCCTTCAGATTCCTTTGATAGATCAGTGCATGATTAAATAACTAAGTGGCTTAAAATATATCAAATCTAACAGACGATGCTTTGAATTGTTGACAGCTGTGTACTTACTTGCATCCAAAATATATTTTAATGACTAACCTTAAAATAGTCCCACATTGCAAAATGAATTCATCTGTCGAAAGTGTCAAGTGTATTTTCTGACAGTACTTAATGTGTTTTTAACAAAAAATGGTGTAAAAGCTCGTTCAATGTTATTCCTAATAAAATATGTATGAAAGAAAATAGCTCTTGAAATTGTTAATGCAGCAAAAAGTAACATGTGCAAAGAATTCTGGAAAACGATCAAGCAACACTGCGACAATAACTATGCTACCGCGAACATAACAGCTGATACATGGTCAGTTTACTTTAGAGATCTTCTTAACCCCAATCCAAACGAGAACTCCCCATTTGATAGAGATGTTAGAGAATTTTTATCAAGCCATGATGCTCGTAATTGCGACCAGTGCAGAAATTGTGATGATATATTAGGTACTGAAATATCTGATCAAGAGATTATGAATTCTATTAAACATCTTAAAAATGGAAAAGCCCCCGGAGCGGATGGCATTCCAGTGGAAGCTATTAAAGAGTCTTGTTCTCTATTATTGCCATTTTATAATCGTTGCTTTAATGAGATATTGAACACTGGAATTCTCCCAGATCAATGGCATATTGGTTTGATCGTACTTTTGTATAAATCTGGAAGTAGAAATGACCCAAATAACTATACGGGCATTGCTCTACTAGATACCCTTAGCAAAGTATTTATGTGTACACATTATAGAATCACGAATTAAGTTTTGGATTACTACTCAAGAACTGTTATCTGAATCACAGGCAGGCTTTAGGGAAGATTATAGTACAACTGATCAAATATTCACTCTATATTCTGTAATTCATAAATATATCAGAAAGAAACGTGGCAAGTTCTATTGTATATTTGTCGATTTTAAGAAAGCCTTCGATACCGTTGACAGAAACAAACTCCTATCAGTTCTTCTTAATAATGGCCTACACGGTAAAATAAATACCCTGCTTCGAAATATGTACACCCGTGTTAAATCTGCTATTGTATGTAATAAACGAACTATGACGGAGGTTTTTGATACTACGGTTGGAGTTCGACAGGGTTGTATCCTATCTCCTATACTATTCATTTTATACATTGAAGAACTGGTTAAGGATATAGTGGAAAGTAATTATAGTGGAGCATTTATTGATGAAGCGGTTGATGCTCTCTCAATCCTGTTGTTTGCTGATGATGTTTCAATATTTGGAGACAGTGTTATAAATCTTCAAAAGAAAATTTATATTCTAGAAAAGTATTGTACGAAATGGGGACTTTCAATAAATACTGACAAGACCAAAGTCGTAGTGTTACAAAAAGGAGGCAAAGTGTCAAAATATGAAAAATGGCACATCGGTAATACGAAACTTGAAACTGTCAATTATCATAAATATCTTGGATTAACTTTGTCATGTCGTAATATGTTTTCAAAAGCTTGTGATATATTATCCAAACAAGCAGAGAAGGATCTGTACCCAATTAATAAATTCATCTGTGCCTATAAAACTGTACTTCCAGATATTGCTTTTAAGATTTTTGATGGAAAAATTCAACCAATTCTATTGTATGGGGCTGAGATTTGGGAGACAGTGTTTCGTTATAATATAGAAAAAGTACATTCAAACTTTTGTAAGTTTGTGCTAGGAGTTGGCTATCGCTCCCCCACCAAAGCTTTATTGGCTGAATGTGGTCGACACCAGCTACATGTTAACTATAAAACAAGAGTGATATCGTATTGGATAGGGTTGCTGAGACAGCCCGATTCCCGTAATTCAAAGCGATGTTATCTAATGCTAAAACGTCTTGATGATTCTGGAGATGTTAACTGGACTTCAACAGTGTGAGAGTTTCAGTACGATCTATCTTACGCCTGGTTGAATCAGAATGTAGGTAACAAAGAACTGTTTATTAGCATGTTTAAACAAAGATGTAAAGTTTTTATTGTCAAGAGTGGTCAGCCTCTGTGAATAGTTCAAAATATTTCAACACATATTCAACATTTAGATTTAGTATTATGCCAGAAATATATCTCCGAGTGTTGCCCTCGCTTTATCTGCGACGAGCACTGACAAAATTTCGATGTGGTATAGCTGGCTACAAGATACAACTATATAGAAGGACAAAAAGTGAAGATACTTCCATTGCTTTGTGCCCTCACTGTAACAACAGCAAGTAAGAAAATGAATACCATGTATTACTGGAATGTCCATTTATAATGATGTACGAACTAAATATTTACCATGCTATTATTACATTAACCCAAATCAAGACAAATTTTTAAGCCTAATGAATACAACATCAGTTAATATTATATTACGCTAAGCTGTGTTTTGTGCTAAAGTATCACCTGTACGTGAGAACAAAGTGTAGACAATGTAAAGGCGCTCCAGAATAATTGTATATGAAAACAAATGTCATTGTACTGTTGGCCTCATGGCCATTTATACAAATAAAATCTGTCTGTCTGTCTGTCTGTATGATATTGTTGCCATTCGTGCACTTATCACTTCTGATTCATCAAACAGAGAGAACCTGCTGCTAGACTAAAAAAAACAGTTCAACAAATTTATCTTTCAAAGAAGATTTTGCATTAACATGGTGTTGCAGAAACGTGCATGAGCTTCTGAATACTCAACATACTTATAAATATGTATACCGATTGTTCAATCACAATTTTCATTTAATTTTAAGATCATTTAGACAACTAAAATATGATAACTAAATGATAAATTATGCTTCGCATTTAGTCAATAAATCAAAGTACCAATGAAACATCTAAAAATAAGTACATGAAAAGATATAACTAAAGCTTGTGTCCGTATCAGGTATTCGAATCGTTCAGATTTCATAATCAGTTTTGATTACTTTTGTCGAATTTACAATAAGAAATTGATTTCAAATCTACAAAAAGACTTCTCAAACCATTTCAATCATCTCTGACATTTAAATGACAACAGGTATCATTGTCAACTAAGATAACTTTTGTTTAATTCAGAATAACACTTTGCAGAAAGATTAAAAGTAACAGATCCCGAATATTGTACAATCAATTTTGATTTATCATCTGAAAAAAATGCTCTCCGAAGAGCAACGATTTATAATTTTAATCATCTAAGCTTCTTGTAATAATGTCAACAAGTCTCAGAAAAGATGACATTTCACTTTTGTTTCATGACAACTATAAGCTTAGATAAATAGGGTAAATTTAGAGAAAACTTTTAATATAACAAATTCTTTTTATATAATGCAAATGTCATATTCAATCATATTATGTCTGTTATTTCTAGATGTAAGCATGGGTTGTCAATTTAATTTAAATGTTTGTATAACCAAAACGTCAGGCCATCTAGAATGATTTAAAGACAATGTTACGAGACCTTGATTTGTGTTTCCTTTTCAAAACAAGTAGGGTTTTATCAATTTCCTTAACTTTTGTAAAATATACGTTGTTGGATTATCAAAGGGTTTTTTTCCCTGTCCTTTCTCACTGTAAATGTTACTTCTCTTGTAATTTGTACCACCAGAAACTGTTCAAATGTCAGTCCTGTTGAAATGAAAGGATTCTTTTTGTTTCTACATGTACAAGTTTCTATTTCAATTTTAACTTTATATAGCCTAGCGTACTTTAACGGTTAAAAAAGGCATCAGCATTAAACTATGAATTAATTGCAAATATGCTCATATTCTATCAACCAATAGTTCTTTGTTAACCTCATTTATATAAACGCAACACAAAAGGTTGTGTTTTCCCCAAACGCTAATCATTCAAGATTCCGTTATCATAGTATTACTAATTGTTGATATATTTGTACATGTACATGATGAGGAGTACTTGTGAAAAAATTGAAACATATGCTTAGAAAGTTAAATCAAATTTAAATGTTGGGGAAAAGTTATCTATGAAAATACATTCTTTCCCTTCATGGACTCATATGTTTCTTAAATCTTCTTTAAAGATGGCAATGTGCCAAATAACACCAAACGACCTCTACGCTCCAACGAAAAATATTATTCAAAATTAGAAAACAAATATCAATGATGGGATATTTTCCGCCATTCACGTATTTAATCGGATCCTATCGATAGTCATATATGATCTTTATCAACATTACTTCAACTCAAAGCGAATTTTATTTCCATAGATACCATACATACACGTTTTAGGGAGCAGGATATTCATGGTTTCTCAATGGTAGAATTGTCAACTTTCTCTAAACCCATAAATACCAAGATTTTGTGAATGTGTATAAATTGATTGTGAAAACACTTCTTTCAATCTTTTTTCAATTGAAAAAAACAAGAGTCTAGTATTCTGGTAGTCATCAAAACTCTCACTTGCGTCATTTTGTTCAATTTGATACCGTATAAATACCCCTTCAAGTGTAATTATTGTCAAACAAGAAACCGATAGTTTGCAGCAGGATTTAACTTCTTTTGATTTGCCAAACAGTGAAATTGGATTTCAGAATCAATAAACTGAAGTGAACTTCGATACACTTATATTTCGGCTCTGTTCTGTTTTTTCAGTATTGCAATACCTTCAATGTTTTATCATTCAACCAGGCGTCTCATCTGCAACTGTCAAACATACCCAATTAAAGGAATCATATGACTTTTGACTTTTTCTGAGGATTTGTATGTTAAATAAGAACGTCAACTTGCTTTTTGTACTTTGAACTCCTTTATGTTAAATATCAAGGAGAGAAGAATCATTCCTGAACATCAAAGGGAAAACTGTTTTCAACATTGACTAAAGGATTTAACGATGTGAGATTGTTGTGTTTATCTACTAAAATTGTTACACGTAGTATTACTTTAAAGCATGAACATTAAACAACACCAAACACACACATTAATACAAAATAAAACACTTATTAGGACATTA
This sequence comes from Steromphala cineraria, assembly GCA_916613615.1. Lineage (NCBI taxonomy): Eukaryota > Metazoa > Mollusca > Gastropoda > Trochida > Trochidae > Steromphala > Steromphala cineraria. The sequence goes on along the minus strand of OU744725.1, from coordinate 67,285,638 downwards.
CAAACAACCTTAAATCATCAAACATAATTATTTTCTCAACTCTTTGGTGGAATATGTGCACTTTCCTGCAATAATTACTCCTAGACTAGAAATATAGGTTACAAATTCAATCAATATTCATCCAGATTATCCAGAATTTAATGCATGTTTTAATAAATTTTGATACATTTCCTTAACTAACTCTGGTACCACGAGTGATTCTTGAACAAAACAGTTTTTTTTTTCATTACTCTTGAGGTGAGAATACTGATAAGTTTACCTAAAATCAAATGTCATGGCATCAATTTATTTTTATTTTTAAGTGATTTTCTTTAAATATTGAGTTTACAACACAGTAAGTGCTTAATCTTTAGATGATTCTGTATAAATAATAATTTTGAAAGTAAGTAAGATTTTTCTAATTATTACCTAGTGTATCGTGTACGTTAAATTCTGCCACTTTGATTATGTAAAAAATCGTAATTTCAGATTTCATTTTTTTAAGACAAAGATTAACTCACTCGATCACATAATCTTATTTCAAATATATATACATATAAAGTGTCATGTCTTTGTTGAGACTTATCATAATTTTAGAAGAGTTGACAGTTTTTGCACCAATTTTGTATCGCAAGCACTGTCGCTGTATTTCCCGTTTCAAGTCCCCTCAGATCACAGAGAATATGTTGTCTGAGTATGTCCAGACATTGCTTAATAGGTGTGTCATGAAAGAAAATTCTAAATAGTAAGATATCACGCGTTTGGCTACAACTGTCTTACCTCCGTGCAAGATATGAATATTTGTGACCATCATCAGTGATTCATGAGGCTGATTAAGTGTAAAATCTAACACGTTCTCTCTAATCATTTGTCTGGATCCTGCAAGCGTTGGTACATTATCTTAGTCTGATGATATTAAACCAGTGGTGAATGTATGCTGAAAAAGATTCCATCACGCACTTGGATATGATAAACGTTAATTAGATCTGCATTTGGAAACTTTCACTTTTATGATACAACATTAGTACATGTCAGAATGTAGCAATTGTCTGATTTCCTACAAACATAGAGACGTATTTGACGTCTTTATTTCATGTTGTTTTATTCTATATAGTAATTTGCGTAAATAGGACAAATTGAACAATATACTCAAAAGTTGAATACTTTTTAATTGATAACATGTTATATCCGTTTAAGACAAAGCTCATGTGTTATCTACTCTCGAAATGTGCAACCAGCTCTGTTGATGCCATAAAGAATATTGAAACCCCAATTTCTACACAACCGACAGAGAGACCTTTAAATAAGCCTACTAACATGTCTAGCATGCCATGTGTTTTCAGTATGTGAACAGAAGTCTGTTATTTACATAAAATCGATCTCTGTGTTGAGGTAATTACTATAATCCATCAGTCGAGACTTCAAGCCAAAAAGATTCCTTTCTATGTTGATCTCATGTGATTGTGTGTATGAGGTAACAGTTAAACTTAAGCCAACGAACTTTCTAAGAATAACGTTTAGACTTTGTGATGACTATCAACAAGATAAAGTGAATAACAATTTCTAGATGTTTTGTGGTCGTTTTCAACTTTTGAATCTATAGTAGGTAGTCTATGATTATTATGTGTATCATTGCATAAGAATACACGATTTTTTCAAGACGATCTGTTTCTAAGTTTAAATATTGATATTTTCAGAAGATGTCCAACCAAAAAGTTATGAACAAGTGTTTTCAAAAATGGAATGCATTCAATATAATTTTCACCTGTGTCTTTTAATCAAAATGCAAGATTAAATGTTCCCATAATTGTACTACTAATCAAAATGTCCTCATGTACACAGCCAAAATAACATCTCTTTCTCAATATTAAGTCACTTTTTAAAACTTTGGTTGTTTTATTTAGGCTCTGCAAAATTACGAAAATGCCCTTTTTCAATATTTTGTTCCTAAAAATCAACATAAGTTCAAACATTTCTACTGTAATGTGCATTAACAGACACATTGCTTCAGCTTAAACAAATACATTTGTCCACATACAAATTTCCTAAAAACATTTCTTAAAGCTTTTGAACTTTGAGAACTCATATTCGAAACAATCTTAGTTTGGACATTTTGATTGACATTATCAAAGCAAATAAGAGATCAAATGTCACAAGACAGTAGACAGAGCAATATATGAATCTGTTTTTCTGAATTGATAAAAGAAAACTTAGCATATACATGTATACTCAGTTATAAAGATATTTAGGTACGAGACTTAAAGATGATTACCCTTGATGTTATTTCAAATCTGTAAAATTCTTCTCATAAGTCAAAGGGAATAAATTAATATTTAAATGTAAGAAACAAATGATACTGTAAGTTCAATATGCAATTGAATTTTGGAGTTGTTAAAAAATTGCAGTGCAAATCCATCTTATTATTCATATTTAAAATTGTAAAGAACTTCATAAACCTATATTAGTTTCTGAAATATTTAAAACTTCCATGGGAATTTACATGAACACATAAATTATCTCAACAAAAAAGCTCAATTAGCAACAAAAAGGAAGTTATCATCTGTATTCAAAATTTGTCATTTACAAATTCTGTTTATAATTCATGTGTCTTTTAGAATATAAAATTTCAAGGAGAATGGTTAATTCCTGCAAAAGATGAATTTGTGTTGATTTTTAATGTAAGTCATTCGTCCTTATTAATATGTTTTATCAAAATAATTATTAACCACCTAGGGTTCTGATTAATATTTAAGCGATTGATTAATCAAAATTAAATTGATAAAAGCTGCAGGTGGTTGGCAATGATATTTACTTTTGACTGAAACGACACAATTGGGAATTTGATGTTGATGAGCTTTTCACAGCTGGAAATCAAATTTAATGGACAAATGCAACGAAGGTAAAAACTTTTAGATTAAGTCATTTCAGATTTGTCATCTGCATCATGGGCCTTCATGATGGTGAATTGTCTTTTCAGAATCTAAGAATTTTTTTCTATGGTTTGCCTTTGATTTTTTCTGAAGAGGAAAATTGGATACAGTACTACTTCAGGATATCCTTGATACGTTATTGTTCAAAGCTAAAGTAATGTACATAATTAGTTATACTTGCATAATTTGTTCTCAATATTGTTAGATAAGATTAGTCTTAACCAATAGCAGGGAAATAACCTGTCAGTCATAGAAAGTTGATCGAAACTCTGTTTGACTATGCCAAATTCTCATGACATTTTGTATAAAAATGTACATGTATTTCATTTCGAAAAATAGTGTTTGCATCAACACACATCTTATCAAGCTGTGATTTGCACATGGAAGCTAACTTAGTATTACTTATATATGAATTTATGTCTGTTATAAATCTGTTAAAGGCTTAATGTTCCAATGTTTTTCACATTATACTTTCATTAGTGACCTACTTTAATGTCATGCTTTTATCAAGCCATTGTAAGATTGTAAATTGATATTTTAATTTTTGATATATATAGTATAACGCAATATTTGTACCGCAGCTTTTTTCAGAATATCTATGAATTTCTATTCAAAAATTTCGAATGAATTGTGATTGTTTAAATATGAAATAAATTTGGATTGATCCACGCCAGTCCATTGATGTTTTCATTGGTGTATCGGTTTCAGTACATTTTGATTAAATTGAATTATCTTGCAGCGAGAAATATGGAAAAAATATCATTATACCATTGCTATTACATTACCATATTCACGTGTACCAACATCTACTAAATACACGTAATATACTCTACCCTTCAAATTTTGGAAAAAGCAATTTAACTTTGCTGAAACCAAGATTTATCTCTTTATCAATAAATCTTATAATTGACCTTTTTACACATTTCTAAAAAAGGGTAAGATCAGTTTTACAGAGATCATTATACATAAACTGTTTTAGCATCATGTGATGTATATTTTTATGAGTTCACACTCTGAAGTTTACACATACCGTATTTCCTTAATTACACGCCGGGCGTCTATTATTTTCAAAAGGTCTACATCATAGGCGTCTATTTGAGGCAGGCTTCTATTCAAGGCAGGCGTCTATTTCGTAAAAAGCGAAACCGTTTAGACTATTTTGTAAAAAAAATTCAGATAATTTAACCAAAAAGAAGCGTTTTTATATATTAAACTTGGTTTACGCGGCGTTTAATTAAGGCAGGAGTTTGTTATTTTCAGAAAGTCTTATGCAAGGGCGTCTATTCGAGGCAGGCGTATATTCAAGGCAGGCGTGTAATTAAGGAAATACGTTATTCCTGAATGTTAATTGGTTTATGGCATGGTCACGTGATCAAAGTGTCATCAATTCATATCTCATGAACTCATAAAAACATTTTCACACATGTGTGAACATTCACCAGAACTGCTTTAATTCTCTGTCGTCCATCAAATCAAATGTTATTCATTCAGAACTTTAACTATATCTTAATTGAAAAAGTAGTATATTTTCATCATTTTTCTAAAATCATTTGCTAGTCAATTGATGCAAAATAGATCAAGCGAAACGAGATGCATTTTCAGTTGCTTGGTAATGTTTTACATTACAAACAATATAGGATACTGAATGGCCTCACAAATACAACCTTATACACACAAAAGATGAACGTGTGTTGATGGAGCAATTATTATAATCAAAATATCACTTAACCACTGTTGTTTACTTATTTTGACAAATATACCTCTGTAAATGGCAGACAGCATGACTGACGTTAAGCACTGTTAAGATCTCCTGTCCTTGCGCGAAATGATTTTATCGTAGCGTGTGCTTAATTAAGCATATTTTAATAATAATAATAATGTCCATTTATATGGCGCTAAACTCCACTGAAGCGTGCTCATAGCGCATACAAAAGTTCAGGAAAACAGAGTCAGGGTCTAAAAGCACAGGTTAAAAAGATAGGTTTTCAAAAGAGACTTGAAATGTTCCAGTGAGTGAGCTTCCTTCAGAGTGTCTGGTAGTGAGTTCCATTTAGTGGAAGCTGCCACACTAAAGGACTTGTAACCAAAGGTTCTCTTCTTCCATGGAGGCACCACGAGCCTGTTTTGGTTTTCAGACCTGAGAGAACGTGCTGGAATGTACATGCACACAAGGTCACAAAGGTATTTTGGTGCAAGGCCATTGACACACTGGTATGCTAAGGTGAGGATTTTGAAGTCCACTCTTGCGGCTACTGGGAGCCAGTGTAACATCTTGAGCACCGGTGTGATGTGCATCCTGGGAGGTGATCTGGTGACAATCCTGGCCGCTTGATTCTGCACTTTTTGAAGCTTACTCAGGAGGATTGTTGGAACATTAGCAAGCAGACTATTACAATAGTCTATGCGAGATACAATCAGGCATCTGGCGAGTGTGGCAGCCGAATCCTGAGTTATGAGATGACGGATTTTCCCAAGACTTCTAAGTTGAAAGTAATAGTTTTTGCAGATGTTGTTTACTTGCTGCTCCATTGACAATCCATCATCAATTTGGACACCTAGGTTCCTTATGACAGGGGACATATCGATGTTCGTCTGATTGATATTCAGTCCGCCTTGAGTCAACTTGGACAGCTTGTTCTTAGGTCCAATGACGACTGCCTCTGTCTTCTCCTCATTGAGCTGAAGCATATTCAGAGTCATCCATGCCTTGACATCACAGATAGTATGTTCCATCTTTCTCCATGCTTCTAGCTCTTCATTCTGCTCAATTTGAAACGAGTCATACATTTGGGTATCGTCAGCGTAGAGGTGATTGTTCATGTTCTCTTCTGTAAGGAGCTGGCCTAGTTGCTTCGTGTAAAGAGTGAACAGAATAGGCCCTAGGACAGAACCTTGAGGTACGCCACAGGAGAGAGGAACTTTCTGTGAGTGAACGGCCTTAACGACAACTGACTGGTGCCTGTCTGACAGGTAGGAGTCAAACCAAGCTAGAGCTGTGCTATCCACTCCAAAGTCAGCCTTCAACCTGTACAACAACTTCTGATGGTCAATGGTGTCGAAGGCTGACGACAAATCCAACAACACAAGGAGGGAGACTTTTCCGGAATCTGCTGCCATGTACAGATCATTTACCACTCGGACCAGAGCGGTCTCAGTGCTGTGTCTGTGTCTGTATGCTGACTGGAAATCATACATTAAATGTTCACGCTCGAAATGCTCTAAAAGGCGGATCTTCACAGCCTTCTCTAGTACTTTTGATAGAAAGGTCAGATTGGAAACTGGCCTATAATGCCGCAGGATGTTGGTGTCTAAAGATGGCTTCTTTAGTAGCGGTTTGATCAAAGCAGTTTTGAACTGACTTGGAACCGTTCCTGATTGAAGACTGGAGTTGATAACCTGAGTGAATGCGGGACAAAGTACATCCACAAATTCTAAAAGAAACTTTGTAGGAACAGGATCTAACTCACAATCAGTTGGTTTACTATCTAACACTAGTTTCAGAACGTCTTGTTCAGTAAAAGGTTTAAAAGTTCCAAAAACAGGTCCACTGTAGTCATGAAACCCATTTTGATGTTGAGTTTCAGTCGCTTCACTCAAGAGATTTTGACGAATGTTTCAATCTTTTCAGTAAAATGAGAGCAAAACTCGTCTGCCAACTGCCTGTCATCCTGGGTATCTGGTAATACAACCTTTTTTGACCTCCCCATCAAAGAGTCCATGAAACTGAACAACGCTTTAGGTTTCCTCGAAAGTTCATGGACTTTGTTGTTGCAGAACTCAATCTTAGCTTCTTTTATGAGGGAATTTGTGTGAATGTCTTTTCGAAACATAAATCTGTCGATCAATTTCTAATCTTGATTTACGCCATTTTCTCTCAGCTTTCCGTCTATTTGCCTTTGCCTCAGAGATTGCTTGTGAAAACCATGGGGAATGTTGCCTCACCTTAACACGTTTAGTAGACTGTGGCGCATGTTTGTCAAGTAGCTCCACCAGTGTTGTATTCAGAGTCTCCACAAGTACATCTGGATCATCAGACTGAATTGAGGCAATATCAGAGTTCAGCAAGTCATTTCGGAAAGCTTCCCTAGAGATACTTTTTATATTCCGACATTTCACCTCAACTACAGATTCAACTGTTTTGTCAAAGTTTTAGTCCTTATCTATCCAAGAATGGTCTGACATCTGGCGGTCAACCACTTCCAATGACTGAATGAAATTGTCATTGGACCTCGTGAGAACACAATCAAGAATGTGTCCCTTTGTATGTGTAGGTACATTTACATGCTGGCTTAGTCCTAGCACTTCAAGTACTTTACACAGCTTCTTCACTTCTGGCTTATCTGGAGAATCAAAGTGGATGTTCATGTCACCAAGGACAAGTAATTTCCCTCTTTTGACATTTAAATTCTCTATGAATCCAGAAAACTCCTCAAGAAATAGTTTATTTGTCAAATCATTTGATTTAGAAGGTGGGGGGCGATATATGCAGACTGCCCTTAATGTCTGTTTCAGACCACCTCCATATATTCAAAGGATTTCAGAATACCATCGGAAGTTATCAGTTCAAACTTCATACCTTGTTTAAAGATCACAGCAATACCTCCACCAGATTTAGCTTGGCGTGTGATATGCTTGAAGATGTATCCATCAGGTGTGACGTCAGCAATAGTGACGTCATCACCGACCTCTTTCAACCATGTTTCAGTAACGAACATCACGTCCAAATTGAGGTCTAAGATTTCTGTTGCCAATTCAAGACTTTTATTTCGCACAGATCTTGCATTCCAAAATGAGAGTTTTAAAACATTCACTTTATGTCTAGGAACTATTTGGATGATGTTTTCAAAACAGGGTCCATTTTTGGAGGGTGTACGATCAACATTACTAAACACTCCATGGATGACTTTAATGCTCCTTTGTTTTCTTCTACCTGCCCGCTTGCCTCTCTTTGTTTTCCTGGTGACACTTACACCAGCTTGACGGATGTTATGCAAGACGCTTGATTGAAGCCTGATGCTAGAGTCACAGGTTGATTGGATGTGCATGAGCTGGTCCCTGCTGTAGGTCGGCTTCTTTTGTTTGTCCAGCATCGACATCGGTCTGATTGGCGACACAATAGTCCAATCTTGCAGCTTGCTTTCCTGGTTACAAGTCCTTGTTAAGTATAGCAAAATCCCAAAGAAAATTGCTACAAATGTCACAATTTGATGAAAATTCATTTTTCAAAACAAAATATGCACGTTGTTGCATATATGTCACACAGGATTGTAGTCACATTCTCAATTACAGAGGTTGAGAATAAATCACTGAAAAACGTATTTTTGGTGAGAGCTCAGATATGTGTGCAGAACACGCCAAATTGTAATAAACATTCAGTTTGTTTCCAAATTGGAAAATTTTTGTCGCATGTTTATTATCAATATAATAATTGACATCTTAATTATTATGTTATTTTGTTATGAACATCTCTTTTCAAAATCAAGACAGAATTGTCAGCACTTATAATTAGATAATTGCCAAAAATATTAGGAAGTGTAGTTATCTTACATAAAAGTAAAATACTCCGTTTTGATTGGCTGACAATCAAATTGTTTTATCTTATGTACCCCGCTAGTCTCACCTTTCATGGTGTAAAAATGTCATATACCCAGCCGCCATAGTTGCAACTCTTCTCGAAGAACAGAAATGCAAAGCGTTAAGGTGACGTTATCAAATGATGCATGCTTTGTGCAGAGTTTACATGAGTTCGATAAGTTTTATAATATTATATTTGTTTTTTCATCTGTTTCTGTTTTATTTGGAAACAAATTTAGCATTGCATTACTTGCAAGATTTATACTTTGAATGCTTCTCCCTCGGGTAATATGGTCGGATGTACAATCTTTGGCGGCTCGGGTAATATTATACAAAGTCGGTACATCAGATCGTATTACCCATGTGGTAAGGAAACAATTTATATTGTAAGACGTATAAGAAAATATTATGTTATTTTGTTTGAATGAAACTTTTAAAAGTGTCAAATGATTTAGTTTCTAAAATTGTTGTTCTTTTTCTGAATTTCTCTATATTCTTGTGATTTGCAATTGATTTAGGGCCTTGGTAACAACTTAGAAAACAACTGTTTCCGATTGATAGTAAGGGAGGACTAATTTGAGTTGTTTTGTATTCAGAGTGGCCTTCTCTAACTGGTCATGTTTGTCTTGGACAAGAAGTGGAGTGTAATTCCTGGTAAAACACTTCAAAAAGGCATATGCTTTGGTTCAATTTTGTGGAGATAATAAAAAAAAGAGTTCTAGTAATTTAGTTACTTTGACGGCCAGTCACTTAAATGACCTACTGTTAACCGTTAAATGCAGTTATGGTAATCTTGTATGAAAACTTTAACAAATTTACACTTCTTAAGTAACATTTCAACTTAGTTATGTTTTCGCTATGCTAAAATACTCAAAGATATACCAAGTCACTTGACTAGACTTGAATACGCAGGTAATTGAACAAACTAAAGATATGCAGCTGTCAATGGGAGTGGTGTACATAATTAATTTTAAAACAATTACTAAATTTCAAATAAGTGACTTGTAAATGTTTTTGTTTTTTTATTAATTTTCATTTAAATTTAACCTTAAGTACAGAAGGCTTGACTTTGAGCTGTCTGTCTCTGTAGACTGTTGACATTTAGATCAGTATTAGGATTGAAACCCCTTACAAGAAATCAAACTTGTACTAAGCTATGAAGTAACATTTTTAACTTTGTAAAGAAGAATACATTTAACTTGACCGAAATATGTCTTTGATCCCTCTTAGAAATTATATTACACATTTGATTGACAGTTTAGAATCAAAAGAACTGATGTCTTAATGACTTTCGGTATATGACAGTTTTAGAACATCATGACATATAGTGAACCATGATCTAATAAACAGTTAAATGTTCTTGACAGCCATGCAGTTATTGGCTTCTTGAAATACAGCTTGGAAGCAGCTGTCAGAACTGAAGGTGCTTTAACTTATATACAACAAAAAAACTCTTATCTCTTATCTCTTTAAAGTACAAGTATCTGAGGACTTCAGATCTTCTGAAAACTCCTACTTTGATCAAGTAAACATTTCTGAAGTATTATTAAAATGACTTACTAAAGTTAGAAGTTTGAAGAATTATGAAGATTAAAATGTAAGATGTCTTCCTAGTTTGTCGATTATATTGCACTGAAAGAGTGAAAGCAAATTATATATCAATATATTTTATGAGTTGTTTTGCCTTGATACATACATGCTTAAATCAAATCTAAACGCTTCGTCAGTTTTGCACAGTTGATAACAATTCTACAGACGAAAAGTTATTTATCAATTCAATATTCTATAAGCATTGTTCAAAGAAATCAATTTTAAAAATTTATTTTCTTTTCTGATTTTTGCCATTGCATGCCAATGAGTACAACATCAACCGAAATGGTGTTAACCCTTGTTGATCAGAATTGTTGTGTTGCGTTTATCGATTAGCTTTGACAAATTCCTTGAAAACAGGAAAAATATATAAATTATATATGTTCTCCAATTATCTCTGTGATGGAAATCGTACTTAAACACTGTTACCATTGGAATATAATCCAAATTATAGTCTTTTTCGGCCTCTTGTCTGTTGAATTCTTAACGTAAATATGGGTTGTCAAAATAATTAAAATTTTATTTTATTTCATGCAAAACGGTACAGTGTAATTGTTGCTTAAAATCACGAAAACATGATAACAGGTAATTTTAGAATCAGTTTGCAAGAAACTGAACTCATGACTAGTAATCAAAATGAAAGAAAGATCATTAATTTCAAGATATTTTTATTTTCTATTTAAAATCTTTCTTTTTCTTATTGTTGCGTAATTGTAATAAGTTTTGAAGAAATTTTTATGTACGTTTTTTTAATAACTATTATTCCTGAAATTTGGCAATCATTGTTATCTTAATGAAAGGTAATGTTAGCACGACGTGTTTGGCTATTTTCTCGAGTACATTTAGATAGCTCAAATTCTTTTGAGCATCTAAATACATTTTGAGGAACTCGGCATTGGAATTTTGTGACATCACATGTACATGTTTATATTTTCTTATTTATCATATTCTATTTCATGTTAGATATGTGCCGTAAGAAAGAAGGTTTTTTCTTAACACAGTTTGTGTATTTTGTCTCATTATGTCAATTGAACATTAATGAACTTGTAATAAAGATTAACAAAATATTTTGCCATGCAGTACCTGAGAGATTGTTAAAAGTAAACGTTAAGAAATAAAAGTGAGAATAAATCAGATGGTTTATGTTGTTGTTGTTGTTGTTTGTTGTTTGTTGTTTGTTGTTTGTTGTTTGTTGTTTGTTGTTGTTGTTGTTGTTGTTGTTGTTGTTGTTGTTTTGTTGTTGTTGTTTTGTTGTTGTCAGTTCCACTACAGCACTTCAGGGCAGTTTTCTCTTTCAAGCAATTTGGTAAGGTAACTGAACTATAATGTTGCAAAAATCAAAGTTATCTGGACCAAAGAGATATATCATATTCTATTTAACATCTTAATACAAGTTGAGAAATTCAGCACAAGTCATTGAAAGTTGTGACATAACAGTATATTTTATCTTCTTATATCTTAAAGTAGAATGTATCATCTCTTATTAACCAGTTCATTTTCAAAATATTTTCAGTGATGAACACATTCTATGTTTCTCTCAGACATGAATGAGGTGAAATAAACAAATAGTTTACCAAAGTATGTTTATCATGCAGAAAGGAAATATTGGTGAAACATAAATATCAAAAATTTATCTAAACCCAATCAAGAAACTCAGAGATGTCTTTTGTTGTTGAGAAATGCAAACATTATTTCAAATATTTTGATATCATTTTTATTGAAGACATTTGCAATAAACCATCGCAAAAATGAAACTCAACGAAAAAAACCATAGAAATCAATCGCTTCCAGAAATAAATTGTTCACTTCCGTACAGTTCCAACAGAATGAGTGAGGGGAAGTTGTTCTTGAGAAAACACAACCACAATTGATTCTTCCTTCCTGACAGTCAGAAATGTCCTTCCGCTCAGGACGTTAATGCATCTACAAAGACCTAAATAGGATGTCTAATGTTGTGGGAAAAGGTATTACCGTGAACTGCTTAATGCTTAACTTTACAATGTTATTTACTAATAAATATATCTTCAGGCAAGTGATTTGGTTTTAGAAAAAATACTTATTGTCTTTCTTATGTGCTCCTTTTAAGGACAAACAATATGCTGTGAGAGTCCACATACAACTATCAATACATTCAAATTCTTTAATGCAATATCAACATTTCATCAATTATCTGAAAAAAGATTGCTTTCCCAAGAACAATGATTAATAATTTGAATCATGTAAGCTTTTTTGTCAACATGTTGAAAAAGAGCATTTTTGTAATAGTTATCATTCATGACAGCTATAAGCTTAAAAAAGTAGGACAGATTTAGATAAATGTGTATAAATTGATTATGGAAAAACTTTAATTTTTAAACTTTTAAATTTAAAAAAAACATAGATCTGGTATTATCAGAACTCTAACTTGCGTCATTTGGTTCAATTTGATACCGTATAAATACCCTTCAAGTTTAATTATTGTCAAACAAGAAACATATATTTTGAGGCAGGATTTTACCTCATTTGAGTTGCCAAACAGTGAAATTGGATTTCACATCAATAAACTGAAGTGAACTTCGATACACTTATATTTGGGCTCTGTTCTGTTTTCCAGTATTGCAATACCTTCAATGTTTTATCATTCAAGCAAGCGTATCATCTGCAACTGCTAACAATAACCAATTAAAGGAATCATATGACTTTAGTCTGAGGATTTGTATATTAAAATAATAATAATAATATTGCTTTTTGTACTTTGAACTCCTTCATGTTAAATATCAATGAGGGAAGAATAATTCCTGAACATCAAAGGGAAAACTGTTTTCAACACTGAATAAAGGGGTTTAACGATGTAAGATTGTTGTGTTTATCTACTAAAATTGTTACACGTATTATTACTTTAAAACATGAACATTAAACAACAACAAACACAGACATTGACACAAAAGCAAAAACACAACACTTATTAGGACATTACAAACAACCTTAAATCATCAAACATAATTATTTTCTTAACTCTTTGGTGGAATATGTGCACTTTCCGGCAATAATTACTCCTAGACTATAACTATAGGTTACATATTCAATCAGTTTTCATCCAGAGTATCCAGAATTTAATGCCTGTTTTATTTGATAAATATTGATACATTTCCTTAACCAACTCTGGTACCACATTTAATTAGCACAATAAATTCTTGTACAAAACGTTATTTTTCTTAAATTAAGAGGGTGATAGTAAAGGCTATTCTTGAGGTGAGAATTCTGATAAGTTTACCTAAAATTAAATGTCATGGCATCAATTTATTTTTATTTTTGAGTGATTGTCTTTAAATATTGAGTTTACAACACAGTAAGTGCTTAATCTTTAGATGATTCTGTATAAATAATAATTTTGAAAGTAAGTAAGATTTTTCTAATTATTACCTAGTGTATCGTGTACGTTAAATTCTGTCACTTTGATTATGTAAAAAATCGTAATTTCAGATTTCATTTTTTTAGATAAAGATTAACTCACTTGATCACATAGTCTTATTTCAAATATATATACATATAAATTGTCATGTATTTGTTGAGACTTGACATATTTTTAGAAGAGTTGACCGTTTTTGCACCAACTTTGTATCGCAAGCACTGTAGCTGTATTTCCCCAGTTTCAAGTCCCCTCAGATCACAGAGAATATGTTGTCTGAGTATGTCAAGACATAAACGTTAATTAGATCTGCATTTGAAAACTTTCACTTTATTGCTACAAAATTAATACATATCAGAATGAAGCAATTGTCGGATTTCCTACAAACATAGCGGCGTTTTTTATGTCTGTATTTCATTTTGATATATTATATATAGTAATTTGCGTTTATTGGGAAAATTAAACAATATACTCAAAGTTGAATACCTTTTAATTGGTAGCATGTTATATCCTTTTAAGACAAAGCTCTTGTGTTATCTACTTTCGAAATGTAAAACCGTCTTAGAATCCTTTTTCTTAAAAGATTCACACTTGAACAATTTTGTCTCTGGTTATGCCATAAAGAATATTGAAACCCCAATTTCTACACCACTGACACAGAGACCATCGAATAAAGCTACTAACATGTCTAGCATGCCATGCGTTTCCAGTCTTAGAACAGAAGTCTGTAAAGTACATAACATCGATCTCTGTGTTGGGGTAATTACTATATTCCAGTAGTCGAGACTTCAAGCCAAAAAGTTTCCTTCCAATGTTGATCTCATGTGATTGTGTTTGTTTTTGTCTGGTCTTGTCTTGTGTGTATGAGGTAACAGTTTATCTTAAGCCAACGAACTTTTTAAGAATAACTTTAGATTTTGTGATGACCATCAACAAGATTAAATCTATAATATGTATTCTATGATTATTATGTGTATCATTGCATAAGAATACACGATTTTCAAAAGACTAAATATTGATACTTTCGGAAGATGTCCAACCAACAGGTTATGAACAAGTGTTTTCAAAATTGGAATGTATTCAATATAATTTTCACCTGTGTCTTTTAATCAAAATGCAAGATTAAATGTTCCCATAATTGTACTACTAATCAAAATGTCCTCATGTACACAGCCAAAATAACATCTTTTTTAATATTAAGTCACTTTTTAAAATTTAGTTACTGTATTTGGGCTCTGCAAATTCACGAAAATGTCCTTTTTCAATATTTTGATCCTGAAAATCAAAATAAATACAAAATTTCTACTGTAATGTGCATTAACAGACACATAACTTCAGCTTAAACAGATACATTTGTCCAAATAAAAAAGCAAAAAAGAGATCAAATGTCACAAGACAGTAGACAGAGAACTATATATGAATCTGTTTTGACTGAATTTATAAAATAATACTTAGCATTTACATGTATACTTAGTTATAAAGATATTTAGGTACGAGACTAAAAGATGATTACCCTTGATGTTATTTCAAATCTGCGAAAGTTCTTCTCATAAGTCAAGGGAATATATCAATATTTAATTATTAGAAACAAATGATACTGTAAGTTCAATATGAAATTGAATTTGGGGTTGTTTTAAAATGGCAGTGCAAATCACTCTTATTATTCATATTAATATTGTAAAGAACTCCATAAACCTATATGACTCTCTGAAAGATTTAAAACTTCCATGGGAATTTACATGATCCCATAAATTATCTCAACAAAAAAGCTCAATTAGCAAAAAAGGCAGTAATCATCTGTAATCAAAATTTGTTATTTACAAATTCTGTTTATTATTCATGTATCTTTTAGACTATAAAATTTAAAGAATAATGGTTACTTCCTACAAACGATTATTTTGTGTTGATTTTTAATGTATGTCATTCGGCCTTATCAATATGTTTTATCAAAATAATTATTAACCACCTAGGGCTCTGATTAATATTCAAGCAATGATTAATCAAAATTAAATTGATAAAAGCTGCAGGTGGTTGACAATGATATTTTCTTTTGACAGAAACGACACAATTGGGAATTTGATGTTGATGAGCTTTTCACAGCTGGAAATCACATTTAATGGACAAACGCAACGAAGGAAAGAACTTTTAGATTAAGTCATTTCAGACTTGTCATCTGCATCATGGGCCTTCATGATGGTGAATTGTCTTTTCAGAATCTAAGAAGTTTTTTTACGGTTTGCCTTAGATTTTTTTCTGGAAATAGGAAAATTGGATACAGTACTACTTCAGGATATCCTTGATACATTATTTTTCAAAAGCTAAAGTAATGTACATAGTTTTTTATACTTGCATAATGAACGTCAGTTCTCAATTGTTGGATAACATTAGTCTTAACCAATAGCAGGGAAATAACCTGTCAGTCATAGAAAGTTGATCAAAACTCTGTCAAAAAATTTCGTTGCATTTTGTATAAATATGTACATGTATTTCATTTTGAAAAATAGTGTTTGCATCAACACACATCTTATCAAGCTGTGATTTGCACATGGAAGCTATCTAAATGTTACTTATATATGAAGTTATGTCTGTTATTAATCTGTTAAAGGCTGAAAGTTCCAATGTTTTTCACATTATACTTTCTGGGATCCATTGGTGACCGACTTTAATGTCATGCTATTATCAAGCCTTTGTAAGATTGTAAATTGATATTTTATTTTTTGATATAGTATAACGCAATATTTGTACCGCAGCTTGAGATTCAGAATCAAAACTTTTTTCAGAATATCTATTAAATTCTATTCAAAGAAATTCGAATGAATTGTGATTATTTTGAATATGAAATAAATTTGGATTGATCCACGCCAGTCCATTTATGTTTTCATTAGGTGTATCGGTTCAGTACATTTTGATTAAATTGAATCATCTTGCAGTGAGAAATAGTTTTTAAATATCTTTATACCATTGCTATTACATTATCATATTCACGTGTGCCAACATTTACTAATTACACGTAATATACTCTACCCTTCAAATGTTAGAAAAAGCAATTTAACTTTGCTGAAACCAAGATTTATCTCTTTATCAATAAATCTTATAATTGACCTTTTTACACATTTCTAACAATGGGTAAGATCAGTTTAACAGAGATCATTAAATATAAACATCAAGCATCATGTGATGTATCTTTTTATGAGTTCACAGTCTGAAGTTTACACATATTATAGGACATGGTCAGGTGATCAAAGTGTCATCAATTCATATCTCATTAACTCACAAAAACAATTTCAAACTTGTGTGAACGTTTTCAAGTCGTGTGAACATTCACCAGAACTACTTTAAAATCAAATGTTATTCATTCAGAACTTTAACCATATCTAAATTTATACAGTAGTATATTTTAATGTAAAAAACATTCATTTCATCATTTTCTTTAATCATTTGCTCATCAATTAATGCACAATAGATCTGATCAAGCGGAACGAGATGCATTTACAGTTGCTTGATAATGTTTTACATTACGAACAATATAGGATACTGTAAGGTCTAACAAATAAACACAAAAGATGAACGTGTGTTGATGTCAATGGGAGTGGTGTACATAATTAATTAGCAAAATAAAAAATACTACATATCAAATGACTTGTAAATGTTTTTGTTTTTTGAATAATGTTCTTTTAAATTTAACCTTAAGTACAGAAGGCTTGAATTTGAGCTGTCTGTTGCTGTAGACTGTTGACATTTAGATCAGTATTAGGATTGAAACCCCTTAAAAGAAATAAAACTGGTACTAAGCTTTGAGGTTATCATCTTTAACTTTGTAATGAAGGATACATTCAACTTGACAGAAATATGTCTTTGATCCTCTTAGAAATTATATTACACATTTGATTGACACTTTAGAATCAAAAGAACTGATGTCGTAATGACTTTCGGTATATGACAGTTTTAGAACATCATGACATATAGTGAACCATGATCTAATAAACAGTTAAATGTTCTTGACAGCCATGCAGTTATTGGCTTCTTGAAATACAGCTTGGAAGCAGCTGTCAGAACTGAAGGTGCTTTAACTTATATACAACAAAAAAACTCTTATCTCTTATCTCTTTAAAGTACAAGCATCTGAGGACTTCAGATCTTCTGAAAACTCCTACTTTGATCAAGTTAACATTTCTGAAGTATTATTAAAATGACTTACTAAAGTTAGAAGTTTGAAGAATTATGAAGATTAAAATGTAAGATGACTTCCTAGTTTGTCGATTATATTGCACTGAAAGAGTGAAAGCAAATTATATATCAGTATAATTTATGAGTTGTTTTGCCTTGATACATACATACTGAAACCATATCTTAACGCTCCTGTTATTGCACAGTTGATAACCATTCTACAGATGAAAAGTTATTTATCAATTCAATTTTCTATAAGCATTGTTCAAAGAAAGCAATCTTTTCAATTTATTTTCCTTTCTGATTTTTGCCTTTGCGTGCTGATGTGTACAACATAAACCGAAATGGTGTTAACACTTGTTGATCAGAATTGTTGTGCTGTGTTTATCAATAATCTTTCATTAATGAGTTGACAAATTCCTTGAAAAGAGGAAAAATATAAATTCTCCAATTATCTCTGTGATGGAAATAGTACTTAAACACTGTCATCATTGGAATATAATCCAAATTTAGAAATTTCCTCATTGAAGTCAATTTCAAGTCTTTTTCGGCCTCTTGTCTGTTGAATTCTTAACGTAAATAAAGGTTGTCAAAATAATTTTTTCATACAAAATGGTACAGTGAAACCGTATTTGAAATCATGAATACATGATAACAGGTAATTTTAGAATCATTTTGAAAGAAACTGAACTTGTGACTAGTAATCAAAATGAAAGAAAAATCATTAATTTCAAGATAATTTTATTTTCTATTTAAAATCTTTCTTTTTCTTATTGTTGCGTAAGTGTAAAAGGTTTTGAATAAATTTTCTTTTTAACATTTTTGAGTCCACATACAACTATCAAAACATTACAATTCTGTTCGCACTGTACCTCTTCATTGCTAAGACTTTTTGTGGAATTCAAATTTTACTTATTAAAAACGTCATACTGTTTTGGTTCTAATGATCTATTTTAACAGTCTCCGGTTAAACAATTTCATCATCTAGTTGTATAATGTACATAACAACTTGGCACATTCCTTTTCTGAACCAATTACTGGCAACTGAAAAAGACAAAAGTCTAGTAAGGGAATCAAGCTGAATTATTATTTCTTTCAAAAGGCATTATCTCTTCATCATCATTTGTGTTCATATCTGACTCATAACCTTTCTAGAATGTATGTTTGTTTATGACATAATAGTTGTCAATATTTTCAATCACTTTACAACCTCTTATGAATTATTGTTGTATACAAATCACATTTGTCAAATATGTGAATTAATGAAAGAAATCAGTTTATTATGTTATGCAAATTTCATAAATCGAAATTGAAAACAGTCTTGAAATGATATTATCTTCATCTAGTAGCCGACAATTTCATCTCCCTTTTGATGATAACAAGTCTGCAATCTGTGAATAGTTATACAGAGTGTTAGACCTGTACTGTCAAAGTAATGTCTAAGTAGTATGCTGTGCATGGCGAGACTTGGTCTCATATTAATACAAGAACGGACAGTCTCTCTCATCATTAAAGCTCCCTGAGGCTGGCCCAGTGTCTAATACATCTCTCTAATCTTTTGTCTGGATACTCCAGGCATTGGCAGTTTCTGTCACATTTGATGCCAGTTAATATGTAAGCAGTGTATGGTAAAAGGTGTATTTTGATAAGTTTCATATCAATTCTGAGAGGCTAAAGTCATGTCGTACATACTACAGCTATACATCGTCGGTAAAAAACATAAGCCAACATATCAGAAACTTGAAACATAATGACATATGTTATTTTAGGCAGACAGTAACAATAGTTCTGTAAGTTTTAGTACTAATGGATAAAAGAGAGAGAGAAAAGCTCTTGGGTAGGTTTACACGATACCTGTTTGACGACATTATTCTTTTCATAAAACTTGAAGACATGTCATAAAACGTTCAGTTTGACGAAACACCAACATCGTTATCATAATTGTCTGATACCTGAAAGTAATCAGTGTCTACTCATCCAGAGTTCATTTAGCTTTATGCGTTATGCTTTAATTTAGCTGAATGTAGCTTTAGACTGTAGCAAAGGAAACGATGCTTGAAAAATGATAAATCAATCTCCTTTGTATATACATATATATCGATTTTTAATATCGATTATCAACATCTATCCTTCAGAGTCCTTTGACTGATCAGTGTATGACTAAATAACTGAGTGTTTTGGAAATATGAAAAACCGAAGAGACAACGTTTTGTATTGTTGACAGCTGTGTACGTACTTGCATCTAAAATATATACATGTATAATTTATATATACATATACTTAAGTTGATACTTAAAGTATCTGAAGTGTTGAGAACATTTGTGAGATTCTGCAGAACACAGAGGTGGATGAACTGTCGGTTCCTCATTAAGTATTTGAATCGTTCAGTTTCAGTGTCACTTTTTTTTGTCGACTCAATAATAGTGGACTGTTTTCAAATTTAATGAAAGATTATTTAAATATTTCAATCATCTCTGATATTTTAAATGACAACTATAATCCTTGTCATCTAAGATTACTTTTGTTTATGCAGAAAGATTAGAAATTAAGGATCTCAGTATTGTAAATGAACATTTCTTTGATTATTTTTTATTATTTAAATCAGGTAAGCGTCATTGTCAATGTCAACATGTTTCAGAAAAGAGGACCTTTCATGTATGTTTTGATCATTAATCATGAGAAACTAGAAATCAGCTGATTTAGAGAAATCCAACAGGAGGTTCTTTTCTATAATGCAACTGTTTAATCATATCATGTCTGTTATGTTCTAAAAGTAGAAATAGGTTGTCAATTTCAATTTTACATTGTTGGATAATAAAAACGTAAGGCCATCTAGAATTATTTTAAAAGACAATTGACAAAACCTTGATTTATGTTTTCTATTCAAAATAGACAGTAATTTTAATAATAATTTGCAACTTATAATATCTGTATATAAATTATGCATTGTTGCACTAAAAAGGTTATCTTTCATTTCACATAGTTGCAGTCACGTTATCTAGTTATCTTGTACTGGGGGGAAATTGTTGAAAGATGGTATTGTCGACATTCAATAGGACTTTGCTGTCTTAAAATTCATAACCGCTAGGGTCATCAGGCATCCAATGCTCACAAACCACTACAGACGTGAACGTAGGTTATGGTGTGTGGACAGGCAGAGGTGGAACCTGAGATCATGGAAGAGAGTTCACTGGACCAACGATTGTCGTCTTCTCCTGGATGCTGTTGATGGCTGAGCCCGTGTATGGAGGACCAGGAACATTTTGCCAAGGGCACCATATGACAGGGGGTCTCTGATGGGGTTGTTTTTGTCTTTTTTTGGGGGGGTGGGGGGCTTCTCCTTCGACTGTAGACACGAATTGGTGACTATATAGGGTTCACTCACAGGCTACATTCAGGAGGTTTTTGATCCTATAGTTATTGATGATTTCGATGACCATAGACTTGCCACAAGACCCTTGTTCATGATAGACAATGACAGACCCCATCATTCACTTGCTGTAAACCATCTGGAAAATAATGGTGTAGTTGATCACGAATTCCATGGCCAGCAATATCATTTGATTTGAACCAAATCGACCATGTTTGGAACATTTCGATCGTCGAATACAAAGAAGGGATCCTCCTGTACCAAAGCCTGAGGGAACTTGAGGCCGCTCTTCACGATGACTGATAGCGGGTACGGATTGAACAATTAAAGAACTTGGTTAGGGGTATGCCAAGAAGAGTGGCTGCAGTTATTCGCGCACGTGGTGGCACCACATGTTACTGATCTTTGATGATTCTTGAAACACTGATTCACTTTATTTTAGCTGCTTTGATCGGATGACACACACCAAGAGCTTATAGTGACAATACTTAACCATCCATCTGTTTTAGATGAAATTCAATGTCCTTTTCTCTCTTATTACTTTTAGTGCTCACACGATTAAAAAAACTTCTCTTGCAAATGACAAAATGAGTGTTCTCTTAATAGAAATTGGTTTTGCTTATCTTCTTTTTCTCAGTCTCAAAGCATACTTCAACGAAGTACACCCCTCTGTGAAAAACCAGGGGAGTGCTTAAAAATGTTTGGTGTGTATATAAGCAACATGCATGGCAACAATTAAATGGCAACACAATAGCAACTAACAACATACGGTAATCTAAAAGGTTTAAACATTACTAGTCCACAGAGTGAATCCTGAACAACGAGAGTCCGGCCTATGTAGTGAGTTTGTAGCTTATAGACAGTTAGTGACACGATAACTGTCCATTGGAAATAATGTCTAAGGCTATTTAGCAAGAAGCTTAATACAGAAACCAATAGTGTTTCACTTTTAAACATTTCATCCTTACAAAGATTTTGTGACTGCGTATAAAGTGTAGAAAAATTGAATTTGAATAAAATGGGTCTGGTTTTCTTCATATATTCATCAGAACTCCCACTCACATCACTTGGTTTTGATACCCTTTACTACCATACCCTGTAATTATCCATCAAGTGTAATCAATGTCAAACAAGAAACCAATAATTTGCAGCAGGATTTAATTTGATTTGAATAGGAAAGCTACCAGGCAGTTAAATGGATTCCACATCAATAAACTTAACTTAACTTCCATGGACTTATATCTCGGCTCTGTAATGTGTTTTTGTTTGGCAGAAACGTTAATGTTTTATGTTTCAACAAAACGCATCGCGTCCATCATAACCAAATAAAGGAATAAAATGACACATTGAACTTACAGAAGAAATTCTGATACACTATTTCATGTTTCTCTTATAATGAGTACATTTATGTTGTGAAAGAAAATGTTATACTTTGCAAGGTGAGAATTCAGATAAGGTGACCTTAACTAAGATGTCAACTCACATGAGTTTGCTGGGCATGAACCTCTTTTTATTTTGCGTATCGACTTTTAATTGTAACAGTGACTACGTAATCTTCTCATGACTTTAGATAAAAACAATTTTGAAACATAGGCCTAGTTTATATTCTCTGGCGCACTTCATTTAACAACACTTAATCTTCAGCCCCTGCCTATCTATTCCCTTGAATATTTGCCTCCGAAAACTGACATGATAAACCTACCTACTTACACCATGTTAACTCAGTTCAAAGTGTATGTTGATCATCAATTATACGACTACGACTATCCTCCACAACTCTTCGAAATTACCTTACAAATATTCGTCAATGTATAATATGTAGTGTAAGACTACGAGTTTAATATGATTTAAGACTCAACTAGAGTTCCCAGCCTATATAAATAATCAAAATACAAAATTTTAGTCTCTCTAATGATGTATAATGTGTAGTGAACTGTAAGATTATGAGTTTGATATGATTTCAAACTCAACCAGAGTTCGTTCCCAACCTATATAATTAATTGAAATACAAAATTGAAGTCTCTCTAATGAAGATATTGTCAATAGTTGATTTTGTTACATAGTGCAGAATATTATCGAGAGTTTCCCATTTCTATGAGAAAGACATTTGTTTTCCATTTGCAGCATTATCCAGCTAATATTTGTCTTCTCGCATGGCATATTCATGCCATAAAAAGTATGATAGAGTTTCTATCATCCTTTATTTTAACGTTCTGTAACTACCATCACAGTGGCATTCAAAATTCATTTTTTACATGAGAACATGATGATAATGATAACTAACGTGTTGTCAACATTATCCCTTGTCATGTGTACTGTAGCCTTTTGATGTTGTAAATTTTTCAGAGTTTTCGTTTTTAAGACAATGTTAACGTTAACACTCATAGCATGGAACATCATCTGTTCAGACAGTGCTTAACATGTGTGTCATGAAAGAAAACTCTAAATAGCAAAACATCACGCGTTTGGCTAGGCCCGTATCACCTACGTGCAAGAAATGAATATTTGTGACAATCATCAGTGATTCATGAGACTGACTTAGTTAACACGTTCTCTCTAATCATTTGTCTGGTTCCTCGAGGCATTGGTACATTATCTTAGCTTTGATGATATCCAACCAGTAGTGTATGACTGCTGAAAGAGATTCCAGCACGCACTTTGATATGATAAACGTTAATTAGATCTGCATCTAGAACTTCAGGGTTTTGATGCTTCAACTTTGATACATGGTTAGAATGTAGTAATTGTCATATTACCCACATACATAGATATATAGCAAATTTTACAATATATGTTCAATATTAATGGTTATATATGTTGATATTGTGTAATATCCTTTTAAAACTAAGCTCAGATGTTATCTACTCGTGACATGTGAAACCGGCTGAAGTACATGTTCCTTAAATCAGCCACAGTTGAACACATTTTTCTTTGCCTAAGCCATGTGCAATATTGAAACCACAATTTCTACGCCATAAACACAGAGACTGTTTATTAGCAATTCTTATATCTCTAACATGCAATGCGTTTTCAGTCTTCAAACAGATGTCTGTTATTTACATTAAGCCAAATTCTGTGTTCGGGTAATTACTATAATCCATCAGTCGAGACTTCAAACAAAAAGTATTCCTTTTCAGATAATCGCATGTGAGTGCGTGTACAAGGATACAGAGTATCTTAAGCAGATAAACTGTGTAGGCATTACGTTTTAGAGTTTGTGATAAACATCAACAAGATAAAGTGAAAAGATCATTTCTTAGTTCTTGCTATCTATGAAGCTTGTGAATACATTTTATTGTGTAAAAAAGCATAACTATTGAAGCTTACTTTCAAAAGACAAAATCCGTTGTTACTGTACTGTACTGTCATTGTAATTGTAAATACATAATTGTTTTGGAACAGTTTTCAGCACTTGAATCCATAACAGGTAATCAATCTAAAACAGGTAATCTATGACTATGCTGTGTTATAATACGCGATTTTCATACATCCATTATTTTAAAATAGTTAATTTGTTTTAATGCTAAATAGTGATACTTTCAGATGATGAACAACCAAGAAAATATGACAATCTTTTTTTGTTTATGAATTATGAATTGAATTATTAAATGTCACAGGACAGTAAACAAAGAAACGTATATGAAACTGAAACTGAAACTGAAACTCCCTTGATAAAAGAAAACTTAACATTTCTACTTAGTTATTAAGATATTCAAAAAGCTGACTAAACGATGATTACCCTTGATATAATTTCAAATCTGTGTAAATTCTTCTCATTAGGGAATAAATAAATATTCAAATATTAGATACAATTAATAGCCTTAGTACAATAAGCAATATATAAGAATAGTGAATGTTGATTTAAATTAAATAGTGAGATGGTAAATACTCGGTATTTAAAATTGTTTTAAGAATTCTGTTGAGTGTCTAAAAATACTAAATTTTAAAACATTTTAACTTCTGAAACTGATTATTTTGTATTTGTTTTGAAATGTTTTTCATGTTATCCTTCAATCATTTTCGACCAACTACAGCTTTATTATCGTGAACACCATTGATTAATCAAATTTGAATTAACTAAAGCTGCAGGTGGTAATTAATGAAGTTCCATTTTGACAGAAAATACACAAATGGGAATTTGATGTTGATGAGCTTTTCACAGTTGGAAATCGCATGTTATGTTCAAACGCAACGAAGAAAATAACTTTTAGATTAAGTCATTTCAGACTTGTCATCTGCATCATTGGTATTCCTAATAGTGAATTGTCATTTTCTGAATCTAAAGATCGCCTAAAGAGTTTTATCTATGGTTTGCCTTTGTTTTGTTTTCCTGAAGTGGAAAATTTGATTTAGTACCAGTTAAGGATACCCTTGATAAATTATTGTTTTAAAGCAACGGGATTAACACTTTACTGAAACCTAGTTATCAGTAAATATTGATATACATCTTTATACTTATTTCTAAACAGGTAAGATCAGTTCAACAGAAATCGTTAACCATTCGATCCATTTGGAAATTGTTATCCTGATTAATAACGTCGTTTGTGTGATGTCGATAAGAACTGGTAGTATGATTAAACCCAATCTGATATCAAATGAATGTTCAGACAGAGTTTAACATATATCTCATGGAACAAATTCCCATCTGTATTATATGTTTCAGATAAGACTGTACACTCTCTTCATCGCAGAACAATCCTTGCCACAACTGTGCTCCAAGAAACAAGCTTTGTGTTCAACCAAACACGTCCTCTTCAATCATCTGTCTGGATCCCCAGGCTATATGTACATTCTGTTATGTTTGATGATATTTTATCACTAATCTCTGACTGATAAAAGGATTCTTACACGCATATGATGCTTTAACGTTTATTAGAAATAAATGCGAACAGCTACACATCGCCGTTTCTATATAACATTAAAGTTACATTGCTATAACGTAATTTCCCTAATGGTGTATTTCCTAGACAGTAAGTACTTTCCATTAACAAAAGGATTTAGAATGTTTTGGGGATAGGCTACTCCTAAACGAATGGAGTGATGTACTAGAGAACAAATCAACTGTTACAAACATTCAAAAAATGATAATTTGGCTTGATAAAAGACCATTCACAACAATTTCTTTAACTGCCTTTAGAGAATAAAAATATTCTGAAATATATAGTATTGATTAACCGGTCAACACAAAATTCCAATATGATTTACATTATATTACATTACGAATGATTAGTGAATAATGTAATTCAACCTGACATTTAAAAGTTATATACACAAACTTCGGGTATTTTTACATATACTTTCGTGTATGTGTGTGTATGACTTTAGGTATGACTGATGAATGTATTCTTAACACTCAGCCATTAATCAATATACAATAGCTACAAAATAATGTACAATTTTGTTTGGACCAAGTATTAGAATTTCTTAAAGTGTCAAAATTATGGTTTCATATCACTTTAATTGACGAACGGTTCAATATAATTGAGCTTCTCAAGCTATCTTTTAAACCCATCCTTTTAGTTTCATTCTATTTATCTAAGTGATTTCGTTTTTCACAAATGGAATTGATTTCGGGCCTTGACAACAACTAAATAAACAATCTGTTTCCGGTTGATAGGAAGGAAGAACTGTTTGGACTGGTCTTGTATTCAGAGTTCCTCCCTCACTCGTCCTGTTTCTCTTGGCCAGCAAGTGGAGTGTAATTTCTTGAAGCAAACACTTGAAGAGAAGCTCATGTTCTTTAGGATTTCGTATTGAACGTGGTTTTAAGACCATTCCGATTTAAACGCAATGTTACCCTTCTTTTTGCAAATAACTTATTAAAATAATCTGATATATTTTACATCGTATATATAATTTTTGTTTTCAATTTCTCACAAGAGATGTTTATGATAATAAAATACTGTGCGAGAGTAGGAGAGAATACATTATAACACAACTGTTATTGTTAGTCCCAAGTAACTACCTTTAATTAACAGAAAGAATTTTAAGATGTTGATGTACAGTAACATTTCTGTTACATAAATTGAAAAACATGTTACAACTAAAAGCGAGCAATTGTAAACTTACATGTAATACCTGTCTTAAAGACCTCATGTGTTATTATTTAGCCCTTAGGAAATTTATGTGTGTTTTTTCTATACCAAACAATGCTCAGTATACGTTTTCCGCTTTTTAACTTGACAACATGACAAGATATATGAAAATATTGCTGATAATTTGAAATGTTTGTTATCATTGTGTAAATCTATACTCTATTACTTAAATCTATTTTGAATATCAATATTTTATAGTTTATTCATGAGAATATTAAATATCGTTATTTCTTGTCTGTCAATCAATCAATCAATTCTTTATTCCAACAAACAATACTCTATTACTTAAATCTATTTTGAATATCAATATTTTATAGTTTATTCATGAGAATATTAAATATCGTTATTTCTTGTCTGTCAATCAATCAATCAATTCTTTATTCCAACAAACCACCATTGGTGGTACAGGAACATTACAAATAAAGATATAACAAACAAAAAAATATATACAGTGATCACTTGGAGTTATATACTTATCTTTCTATAGTTTTATTAATTGTTCTAATGAGACGTGACAGATCCTTTAAAACCGAGTGATTATTTGCTGTAAGCAAAAGTTTGAATTTTACAAGAGTTGGCCATTTTCTGTAATATGCCGGAATGTAACGTGATCTATGGTCATCAAAAAATGGACACTTTAATAAGTAGTGATACTCATCGGCGATCGCCGGTGAGTTACAAAGGTTGCAATTTCTGTTAATTTTCGGTATATTTTTCCAGCGGCCAGTCTCTATTGGTAAATAATGATTTGACGTACGAAATGACATAATGGGTCGAGAGAAGTAATCTGGTAACAGAAAGTATTTTTCAAAAGAGGGCAAATCTTTAAATAATTTATAATAGTATCCTTTAGAGCTTTTATTGATATCGTCCCTCCATTGCTGTATAAAATGATCTTTTAGAGTTGATTCTACCATAGAGACTAGCCACTGTTTACAAACACATGTCGGGTTATCAAATACATAGGTCAAACCACAAGTATTTAGAATACTTTTTATATGTGACAGCCATAGGTTATTACTACACAGGTGTAGGTAATTGTCTAATTTTAGCAGTTGGAGAACTCGCGAGGAAAGCTTAGATGGATAACTAATACTTTCTAGGTTATGCCAGAATGAGATCATTCTTTTAGCTATTGTTATATTAACAGGAAAACGTCCCAGTTCGCCATATACCATAAAATTAGGAGTTGATGATCTTAAACCAGTACATATCTTAAGAAACTTTAAGTGAAATTTTTCTATATTTACAATATTTTCGTAGCCCCATATTTCACATCCGTATAAGGCAATTGGAAGAATTAATATATCAAAAAGGTTGATAATAGTATCAAGTGCCAGGTTGAGGTTTCTCGATTTCTTGATAAGTGCAAACATGTGCAAAGCTGTATCTTTTTTATTTTGCCACGAGCTTATTATATGTTTGAATTATTCCCAAATACCAACATTGAAAAATATATAATTGAGTAAGGAAACGCATTGCTATCCGAAAAGAAATTGTGTCATTAAACCTTTTATTTAAATGATAGTCCCTCTGAAATTTATTCTAGTATATTTGTTCCCAAAAACTCAATGCCACGACTCAAGAGACTGGAGTCATTCGGTATTTAATATGACACCTTCAATTTATTCTTTGTGCATTAATCACGTAAGAGAGTCAATACTTTCCCAGTACATGAAGTATTCATAGGTTGGTTGAGTTTTTTATCACAACTAATACCAAGGGATTAATCGAACTGTTTTATCTACATTTTTATCACACACACGAAACACAAATCAATAGTGCGTATATCACTTTCCTTAATATTAGATTACGTGTTCGTGTGAACGTGTTTTTGCACACAGAAAGGGGCTTTCAATTGTTTTAACTGAAATGAAGCTAACAGTTCAAGCTTCATTTCTAAAATTCATTTCTGGCAAAATTGTATGTTTGTTACTTTTTAAGTGTTGTTGAAAGCACATATACATTGTACGTGATGATTATCACTGTAAACATGAACATGTCCTTTTAATGACATGTATTGAAGAACTGATTTTAAGCTATTGCAAAAAACTACCCATAAAAGTGCAATATGACCCATATCAACGTCATAAAAAATATCAGTATGAAAATTATTGTGTTGATAATTCTTAAATGATTCTTTAAAGCAACAATACTGATTCATCTTAATGTGACTTTGACGTTTTTTAACAGTGAACAGTGACTTAGATAGTATGTCATCTGACATTTCCGAAACAGGTGTGATTTTTATCATTACAGGAAAAAGGGAGAGTATTGTACAAATTGTCGAAGGCTCTTATTAAATGGTTTGGAAATGATTCATGACGCCATATACCTACATGTATACGCAGTAATACTCTGTACACATTTTAACATATTAAAGAGATATCCCCATTTAAAGCCTACAATGTTCCAACTAAAGGCTATACATTTGTAAAGAACTCATGATTAAAACTCTATATGGAATAACAGATATTTATATTTTGTTTTCAGACAAAAATCTTAAGCAAGCTAATATCATAAGTCTGGTTGATATACACGTAGTAGACATTCTTCTATCATAAAATTGCAATCAGACATAGGAAACTGCATAACAATGATTTCTAACCTCTTAACATCGTTAAAATAACATGTTTTTCAATATCATAATGTACTTCCCAATACTGTCCATTCAATTTTGTTTGCAATCGTCTTCGGAATGTATTTCTTTTTTAGATGGTTCCGACAATTAGTCTACACAACAGCTACACCAAACAAACCAGCTGATAACAAACCAGCAAAAAGCCTTAAAGAGACGATTTATCAAAGGTGGGTTTTCAGTGATATTTTTTTAAGTTCATAAATAGCTTTAAAAGCTCCTGAAGCCAGATTTAACCCTGTTTTACGAGGACTTCATCACTGATTGATTGAAATATCTCATATCATCTATGACGTTTCTTTTTTTGTGTGAGTGCTTAATTGTTAAGACAGATAAATCAAACTGTTGACGAACATACATGAACTAATCAAACTGTTAATCAATGACGAACATAAATTCACAAATGTTATAGTTTATATAATTCTCTTATTCAAAAGAATAAACACTTATTCAACTGTATCTGCCATTGATCAAGGACTTGTCTTTGGTATAAATTTCGTCCTCATTTGTTGAAATGTTTTCTCGATAATCATATCAAAATTCAGGAAAATGCTTAACAATTAAGCATTTTTTTATTTAAAATACAAAATGCGGTACCATACAAAAGTAAGATGAGGTTGACAGAGATACCACATTGAGTATTTAAATAGATCATGATGTGTCTTAATTCCCTAAAGGACAATACATTATTTGGACGTGAATGGGAACTAAATCAGTATTGTTGTGATTTTTCATCACAGAAAAGGATAGCTTCCGATTGAAATACAAAACAATATTGCTGCCCAGTTGACTTTTAAACATCACAAACTCTTCTCATACAAACAAAGCAACTAGAACGATGTTAAAATTCCATACCTTTTCAGTATTTTCTGACAACATGTCCATGCTTACTTGTATGTTACATTCACTTCATAGAACATCGACTTCACTTATAACAATACTGATGATCCCATGGAAAAAATTATGAATTTTTTTTTTATTGTTTCAAGAGTCCTGTTTATTTTCTCTCACTGATAGGGTAAAAAAATCCATGCTCTCTATCTTCTTTTTGAAAAACGGAATTTAAAAGTTTAAACCTGTATAGCGACTGGTAACCAGTTTACTTTGTTAAAATACAGTTACTGTGGCATATCTCCCATGTCAACTATGTATATTGGTATCATTTCTTAGTAAAATTATATTATTTGACACCAAGATATAATGATTTAGAAAATACAAACATCTAATATCAATGACATCTTTTTTAATGATTTTTTTTCTTATAACTGCTGGACATTGATGTTTTGAATGTTTTGAGTGAATGTTTATATCAACAAAAGTATTGTCAGGTGTCATTTGTCAATTTCAGCCATGTCACGAGATGAAACCAACTTTGGATTTGACAAATCACTTTAAGCATTCTCTTTATTATTTTTTTACTGAAATATGCAAATAGATTGTTTAAAAAGGTAAAGTAACTCTTATTTGTTCACACAGCTGAAAGTAGTGCCCCAAC
Organism: Steromphala cineraria; assembly: GCA_916613615.1. Classification (NCBI taxonomy): domain Eukaryota; kingdom Metazoa; phylum Mollusca; class Gastropoda; order Trochida; family Trochidae; genus Steromphala; species Steromphala cineraria. The sequence continues at coordinate 67,254,412 of OU744725.1, read as the reverse complement.
TTGACCAGTGACATTTGACATTTCACAGTGAATTGAAGACATCGTCACTATAGCCGGATATATAGTTCATATCACTGATAAAATCAAGTACTTCATTGTTGATAAAAATCAATATTTCTTTTTTACATTACTGATGCAACTATTCGTGTTCAAATCAATCTACCAGACACAAATGAGCTGACATCAAAGGAACACTTTTAAAATTATGTGGTCATAAATCTTGTGATAATGAGACAATTTGAAAGGTAAACATTTACCTAGTGAAAGTGATCATAAAGTTGGGATATCAAAGACAGAACCTGATGAAACGGTAAGTGTTTTAAATTGAATCAATAAGCATAGTTGTCACTCATTTATGCAGATATGAATCATCAAGTTAGTAATTTAGGTCCCAGTGGATACTTTTAAAGGGATATATAAATAGATAGATACATTTCCAATATTTCTTTGTACAAAATATAATAATCATATTACGTTTCATGGTCTATTTTCACCAACTGAAAACACCTCAAACCAAAAAAATTTACCTTGTACATAAGACTTGTCCAAAGCTAGAACATTGGTTCCTCCATTCAGACTAATTGAACTCATTTTATGGTTCTTTCAATAGTGCATTTACCCATGCACATTACATATTTAAAGCATTAAGTGAACCATTTCTCCTGGTTAACGAGTAACGAGTACACACTCCCTACTGTTAATCAAATAATGTGCATGTGATCAATGATTCTTATGCACATCTTCGTATTTCATTTCAGATAAATCATATGAAATTTTACTCGATGTGACAATCATTCAAAATAAGTATTACTTTATTGTCCCAAAATAGGCTTTGAATCGAAGCACCCTTACCCGGGCATGTGCTTTTTACACCTTTCATAATATGTATGGACGTCCTGGACCATTGTTTTTGGTGTGACTCAAGAGCTGCAGTTTTTAGAAATAAAAGGGCGCCTTAGATCTATGTTGAATGATGATGCCATTGTTAACTTTGATCAAGCTAGGGGATATCTATTATCTACGCGGGCAGTCATATCGATGTACATATTTTTTTAAAGTTGCCTTAGGGCAAAATATCACCTTTTTATTGTGACGTCACGTTATAAACAGTGCTTTGACATCACGTTAACCTATGACGTCACAATCTATATGGGTCGGCGGCGGCTGGTCCTCCTATGCTGAGAAGAAGGTTTTGAGTATTTTCTTTAATTTTGGGACAACGGTAACAAACAGATTATCCTATCCGTGCCCATGACAAACTATGGCTACGACCCTCGTGCCTAAATATCAGTATATCCTTCGCTCTCGCTCGGGAAATACTATTATTTAGGCACTCATGTCGTAAACATAGTATGTCATGGACACTCATATAAAATCCTCTATGTAAGTAAAGTAAGTTATTTTACGCTATATACATGTACATGTAAATATTGCAATATTGTGTATTTTTCATAACGTACCTTAAGAATTCAGTGTATATGAATCTCGTCATAACATAAACTTAAAACAGATCAATTTTTAACCGAAGCTAATAGTACACTTATTATTTGGTCACGACCCGAGTGCACATAAGTGCCACATCGAGTAACCTTTTGCGTAAAAAAAATTACAGACAATAAAAAAACTTTTAAAAAAAAGTCATTTCCTCTCCCAATCGTAAAACTTTGAATTTATTCAATTTTATTTCCTTCAGAACTATTGTGCTGTTGATAATTAGGCTCTTATGTGAGTTGTTATTTACGCTCACTTAAACAACAGGAGAATACATGTCACCAGACTGGTTACTCAGATATCAAATGAGAGAAGTCGTTGTTATTTTTTACAAGTTGAATTGATTCTATATTTTGGCATTGTACATTAAAGCGCAATCATATGCATTCCCTCTTGTTCACACAATATTTTTGAGTGATTTTCTCGCCTTGAAATGGCAAATTTAGAAGCACTATATGTGATTGTGAAGAAATATAAAGCAATGGAGAAGGGGCGGATATTCTTAGTACTAGTTACATACCAATGGTTTATCTTACTGCTCTCAGCTTTCCTTTTGCCATCATGAAGCTAGGGAGGTTGCTTCAATAAACATTATAGCATATGTTATGTTTTTATTTATTTAGCTTTGCTTATACAATTATATTGTTAACGTTGTGCATTTGTCAATTGTCAGATAATCAAGAGAATATCCTTCCAGAAAAAAATCATACAACATTTTCGTACATCTTTAAACAAGTAACATGTCGCAATGCCGACCTTCGTTTGTATTTCAATCTAATTGACCGTTCTAGAAAACGTTTGCATAATAGTATGTTTCAACTTAACTTTGATTGACATCATAAATATCTGTAATTACCGTGAAATGTTGTGACGTTAGTCAAATTCAATATTGCCTGTGTTGTTTGACAATGTGTACTTTATGTCTGTGACGTTGTTGTAGTAAGCATGGGTTGTCAAAATTATTTGGGTTTATGTCAAACATTGTGTCACCTGTATGAACTCCTTGCAACATAAATATGTCATTAAGATATAGTAAATAAGAAAAGATATTTCGATTCTCTACCTTTTCACTGTGCCGAACAACGCTAGTCAGTAGTTGATTTTTAAGTTTACATAATTCATTAAAATTCAAACAATCAAATGTTTTCAGATGTATGCCATTTGAGAAAATAGGTTATTTTTCCAAACGTATGAATTATGAAGAAGGGAAACGATGATAGGTTACTTCAAATTTGTTTTCAACATTGTTTTGAGTTTGCAATAATATTTTGTGTCAATATCTTCATCTTCATAAATTTACTAATTTATTGTAACTTTTACTTACGTCACACGAAGAAAAATACTGTTTAGATTACAAAATAGTTTCATGAACGATTACATTTTTGAAAATATAATATTTACTAAACAATACAATATATGTCCCTCTTTAACTCTTCTACTTCTTTACAACAAATTTAATCATTTAATCAATTATAAGAACGTCGAAACAAACAAACTTTTAATTGCTGAAGAAAATTAATGAAAGGTGTGAAGCAAGCAGACGAAAGATGTCTGAAATCGTGCCACAGATTGTCCGGCATGCTTGGTGAATTTTAGAACTTTGTCCTTTGATTTTACATATTTTAAACAAGTTTAAGTATTGAAGCAAAGGGTTTCAGTACATTTTTAATCTTTAGGCTCTAATGTATCAAGGCGACAGACTTATCACTATTAATAAAGCTTTACTTAAGTTTATAGTCAGGGGATTACAGTCAGGAAGAAGGAACTCTTCAGATGATAAAGTAACTTCGAACCTTTTAAAGCTTTATTAGGTATTCTTCTCTCTGCTAACGTCAGTGTTTTTACAAGGAAAAATACTTTTTATGTTGCAATTTCTAATGGAAAAAATACCTTTTATTACCTACGAGGGCAGTGATATCAAGGTTCATATTTCTGTATGTTACCCTAGGACAAAATACAACTTTTTCATTGTGACGTCACGTTATAAACAATGCTTTGATGTCACGGTTCACCTTTGTTTCGAACTAAAAACACTGATGTAGAAGGGTGCATAACATACCATTTGTTCATACATACTCTCCAATCGAAGTACATTACTGTTGCTTACCATTCGTGTATATTCTGATTTTTTAAATTGTTCTCGTGGTGCTCTTGATTAGACACTTCGCAAGCGACTAATATAAGAAACCACTCCTTTTATTGTCAGGAAGGAAGATCTAATTGAAATTGTCTTGTATCTTGGATGACTTCCTCTTCCTGTTTCGTTGTCACGCCACAGGAAAAGATAGTTATTCCTGTGCACGATTTTATGTGCAGATATAAATGTCCAGTGGTGCCTTTTGATTTATGTGTTGGATCATTTTTATCTCCGTCATAAAGTTTCTCTCCTCAAGAAAAAAAGTGCTTGATCATCAAAACTAAAATTGTCCGTTTATACAGAGTTTTTAACTAAACCGCAACAAAATATTTCTATTTTTCAACTTTCGTTCATTCTCTCCCCACAGAGGCAGATCAAGACTTGAAATGTCCTCGAGCCAATGTTCTTATTCGCCGAGTAAGTGGGGTGGAATGGGAGATGCCTAATTGGAGGCAATCAAAGTTAGTTGTGCAATCAGCGACGCTGTTTTAAAACCATCATTTTGGCTACTGAATCATGGAAAAGGCATTGTATTATGAACCATACTTTCAATGCGAGAAGTTTCTCAGTTTTTTAAATATATGCAATCGGATTGTGGTGCAATTTTCTCCCCAATGGGAAATTATAGGAACCTATGGATTTGGTTTAATAAGAACAGAGGCTCGATAAAGATTTCATGATTGTTTCTGCCTCTGCGGGGAGGAATGCTTTCCTTAAAATGCATAAGATTAAAGTTTTGCAGGTATTACTCTAAAGTGAAATAAGAATATGATTAATGAAAAGTTACTTCAAACAGCGGAGCTAAATGACTAATCTCAAGCGTTGCACGGGTTTAATTCAGAATGCAGTGAATTGCAAAACTCAATCGCGAACGTTTCCTATTTCAAAAACTTTTCATGTCAATTTGACAAGCTTAACGAAAATTGAACCTTGCTGGAATAATCCATTATGTCTTTGATGGATATCACACATGACAACTACAATTGAAGGCAAATATTCTGAATTAAGACAATAATCATAAATCCATAACAACTGCATTTGCGTGTCTGTTTTCTCTGACTATTAGATGATTAAAGTAAACACGGGTTGTCAATATCAATTTGGTGTATTTTCATATGTCATGGACAAATTAAATCATAACAGCCGTTTGAAAGAGAGTATCTTGAAGAGCAAATTGCAGTTTTCATAAATTCATATTACATTTAGAAAAAGTCAAGATTCAAAGTGGAAATAAAGAGTTCCTATAAATTTGAATAGTTCAGATGAATTATGAAGGAAAAATAATGTTTATGTAATACATAGATATTTTTTAATGAAACCAAACGCATATTGTCGTTCCAAATTGATCCAATGAAGTTTAAATATCAAACAGAGCTGTCACGCACTATTGCAGACATGAATCATAGGTTTAGAAATAATGACAAAACATTTAAATCATTTAAAACTGAGTTTTCTATACAGCTACAAAGCATAAAGTCTGTGCAGATAATATTCCATGTCAAGTTCCCTTTCAATACATTGTAAAACCAAATCATTTATATACAACACAAAACATAGTTGAAAATGTATTAACTCTACTGGGAATTTAACTTTCATATCGAAATTATGCAATCAAGCTTAACTGTCATCAATATTTGGCATACCTCAACTTAACCTTCTTGGTTTAAGACCACATTTTCATCACTTGATATTTAACTTTTCTTGATTTTAAGTGGTAAACATAGTATAGGGTTTTAGATTATTGAAGATTTAAATTTGAACAAACGTTTATCTGCGTCCTTTATTTACTGAATTTAGAATTTGATTAGTGTAGCCTGAATAGCTGTAAATATTGATATGAAATGTTGTCTGACAGCAACACCTGCACAATAAGATGTATATTATTATAATCAAAGTCATCTTAAGGAAGGCAATAGTTTCTAATAAATGTTCTCATTGTGAACCATAATCTAGCCCAGTAATCGACGCCTCTTAGTAAAATAATTGAAACGAATTTCTTTATAAAATTAACTCTTAAAGGGGCAGTAGCATTTTTTTAACGGGAGCATAAGGTGATGTCAGGAAAATGAAAATAAATGGTTCCAATTGAAAGACAATGTATTTGAACGAAATGAAGCAGTAATAATTCAAATCTATAATGTAAAGTTTAGCCATGCGATTCATGTTTCTTACACAAATGAATTAAAGGTGTTCACAAAAAATTTCCGCCAATGGATTTTGTGTGAATCATCTTACATTGTCCTCTGACTATGAATGATTGGCTTGTTTAATGAGATTTTTGACACTGTCAAAATAATTCAATTAGCATTAACTTACTAATATCAGTGAAAATTTTAAAATATAAACTTATCAAACAACGTTCTACTGCCCCTTTAAGCCCGTTTCTTTAAATGAAATAATATCGAAAAACAATTCCATATTTAAATCAATTACCTTAATCCAAGTAGAAAAAAATAACACCAAAGCATCAATAGGATGCACACAAAGTTGAGTTAGTCTTAATAACATTAGTCTCACATGCAAGATGTTTCCAGTCTTCACCAAATGCCTGTTATTTCACCGCACCGAATTGTGCAGGTAATTACACTCATCCATCAAGAACGATTTCAACCGATGAAGATTCGATCTTTTGAAATTGAATTTGATTGTATGCTTGAGGAATCAGTTTACCTCAAGCCTCAACAACAGTGAAAGAACTATTCTTGAGTAAAAGTAATGTAAGTGAACAAAAAAAGATGCATTGGTGACTTTGCGTAATAACGAGACCAGCATAACATATTGTGATGCATTACTTAAAATATTTGCAAGACCGTAAAAATAAAGGAATTGGCTTTTTGTGTTTTGGTTATATTTGAAATGTTTTTGTTCTGTTGCTGGTTTTTTTTGCTAGTATTGGTACTAATTTTGCGTTTAAATATTCATATATTTTTCATCTGATTTTTGAAATCGCCATTTAGGGATCATAACTGAAACGAAAACTAATCCTTTATTTGGAAAAATGAAAATTCTATTTTCTCTTAGTAAATATGCATGGTCCCTTTGTATACTAATTTTATGCGTCGCTTCAGTCCAGGAACATGATTCAATTTCAGATTTTAGTTGTTTTGATTTCACCTATTTTGAAATGGAAATACCTTCATGTCAGGCATAAGCTTAGCTCAGAGTGATTTTAGTAAAGGCCTTAAGACTGATGTGCCTGTCAAAAAGTTTTTACCATTGACTGCTGGATATGTTGTTAAGTCTGCAAGATATAGCAATGAATCTTAACATTTCAAGAAACATCGTATTTGTTTTTAAATAAGTGAGGCGATGTGGTAATATTCTAACATTTGCATTGAAAATGACAAGTAAACTAAAACTACTCATGCACTACTTATTTCAAAATCTAAGATTGATACGCGTGATTGATTGGAATGATGCCTCTAAACTGAAACAGAATGACTATATTAAGATATATTTGTGTCATATATGTTGGTAATTCTATGTTGTTCATCTTAGTGTAATGACGTTTATTATGGTAATTTCATATGAAGGTTTTTGGTTTTAAATTCTTTATAATTGAATTGCTTCACATATTGTATATTCTTAAGTGACTTTATAATCTTTAGAATAGTAAGTTAGGGTGATATTTCATACCCTTAAAAGCTAAACCTCCTGAAACGTTTTTGGACATATGGCTTCTTTGAAGTTGACATTTGAAGCACTAATGTGCATTAAAATATCCATACCCTGACAGCAGTAGAATAAATGTCATCCGTCTGTTCATTCTGATACACGAGATGACAGCCTTTGACACTGAACTTTTTACAGGGTAATCAAGTTTAGTTGCAAAAATACGCCTTTTCTGGCACACAAAAAACTATTTTCTTTCACTGTTGAGGTCAATTTAATCCGCACCAAAAAGCTAAAAATATTTTCTTTGTTAAGCTTGATTTCACACATTTTTATGAAAGGGCATATTCCGTGTAGGATATGGTCCTCAAAGTCTCCATTAGTTTGGCACGAGGGACTTGTCTTAGGCCGATAGGCCGTGGACGAGTCCCACGTGCCAAACTAATGGAGACTTTGAGGACCATATCTAACTTAAAGCAAAGTCACTGTCAACTATTGGAGTTCTAAACAATGTATGGACTGAAAACACTTGTCTTTACGCCCAAACGCAACTTTCTTTGGTTTAACTATTGGAGGGTCGCTCTACCTTAAAAGCTCTAATTTCACGTGCATCAACACTAGGAAGTTTCACACCTGACTGGTCCGGGACAGGTAAAAATGGCTAGCGATGACGATAATGATGTTTTCATTACTCAAAACAGTTTCCAAGGTTCGTTTGACTTGGAGATTAACTCTGATTTTGAACAATTACTCCAGGCTGATGATGACATAAAAGACAATTTCAATGTTGAAAATTCTGCTCTTATTTCTACTGATAGCGACTTAGATTTAGTCGCAGCTTCACAAGAAATTGAGGAAAATCTTTCAAATAATGATAATCAATCTTTCAAATCTCATTGCCAACCCCCTAAAGCGAACCGATTTTCGGAACCTGTGACAAGCACTGATATAGAATAAATGTGTAACACTGCACATTCAGAAAACACAGAGGCGAAAAGTAAATGGGCAAATGGTGTATTTGAGGCATGGGTGGAGGCTGCAGAAACATGCCAATGATAGGCCTATTATTTCTCTGAATAGGAATATTCTACAACTTGCAGTTAATGAACAACAATTAAACCAAACGTTAATTAGGTTCTTCATTGAAGTCCGAAACAAGAAAGGTGAAGAGTATAGGGGCAATACTCTGTATGAGATATTGACATCCTTGCAATATTACATTCGAAGAAGGGGGGTTAAAATAAACTTCCTCGAATCATCATCATTTAAAGGCCTAAGAGATGTGCTAGACGGTCGTATGAAGGCTTTGGCAAAACAGGGGATTGGAATCGAAAAGCGACAAGCAGGTGTTATTTCTTTACAACAAGAAGAGATATTGTGGCAAAGAAAGATTCTTGGTGACGACTGTCCGGATCTGCTACTCGACACCCTTGTCTATCTGATCGGCCTCCACTGTACTCTGCGGGCTGGAGACGAACATCGACACCTGAGGGTCGGCCCCAACTCCCAGTTTACTTTGTCATAAGACTCAAACGGTGAAAGGTAACATATAATTATATTCTATAATATTGAATGAAGAGTATTACCCGAATAAGTTGTCATGATACTTTTATGAAATGAGCGTGAAGTTTATATTGCCCGAGCGAGAGCGAAGGTTATATTCAAATGCTTTTTTCTTCATTGCTCATTCTGTTTTGAATTGCCCGATTGCTTGTAATGATGTCAAAACCTTTTGCAAACAAAAGCAATTTATTCAGGACAGCAATCGACACATTAAAGGAAGAGACATTCATGTTTGCTTCAAAATCTTACCAAATACAACATTTGTTGATATAAATTCATACCCACACATTTACACATCCCAAAGGCCAAATATATGACTATTCGTAGTTTTCATTGAAAATCAAACAGCACCTTTAAATGTGCACAGAAGCCATAGTCATATGCCATGTCCATCAATCATAGTTATATAACAAAGCCAAAAGGACTAATTCGTATCAATGTTTATGTTGATAGATACGTTTCCAAAACATGTTTGGCCAATTAAAGGACGCAAATGCTCGGTTTTCGTTTAAAAAACCTGACTTTCACCAGTGATATTGTCACTGTACTGAACCGATAGGTCTTAAACTTACATTTAATCCTTAAAAGAACTCCCCGAACAATTAGTTTATGGCATGTGGGACTTCAATTACTCTGACTCTACCTTTAAAGTATGCTCGATGTGCTCGCTCTTTGATCAACCTTTCGGTAATGAAAGTCCTCCTTGTAACTAAAGAAGGTTAAACATTTATTTTACTTTAATAATCCTCACTTTTCATAAAATACCTCAACTTATTTTAACGAATATAAATATACTTATAAATGAATATATGTCTGCAAATAATATAATCTAATATCTAAACTTTGTTCCAGATTTCTGAAATACACTGAGGATGTATCAAAAACAAACAGGGGAGGACTAAACAGCAGGAAAATAGAACGGAAGGTGGTGAGAATATGTGAAAATAAAGAGCAACCGGAAAGATGTCTCGTACGACTGTATGAAAAGTATATGTCACTCAGGTAAAGTTGTTTTACTTTTAAGAAAGTCAAATTTGTTAAAACAGCAGTGCTTACATTACCGAATTAATGAGTTTCGGCGAAAGAGTCAGCTCATGTTTTGCTATAAACCAGTTTGATGAACATACTCAAATTTCGGTATTAAGATAATGCATGTCTACATCCGGAATACGACAAGTAATATATTTGTCTTCACATTCAATTTGTTGGTGAATTTCATATATGTTTAAACGAATATTTAATGCTTTTTTGTATCGTTATGCATTTAATGTAAAGAATGTCTTTCAAGTGACAAAGTTAGTTTCTGTTTGGTATTTTCCTTTAAATCGCAGTTATAAATGAATCGCATATCGTGTAGATGATAATATCCTATACAACTTTTTCTTACTATTCTAAATCTATAAATATTATTTTTAGGCCCAAAACAGGAAAATGTCAAGCATTCTATCTGCGGCCACTTCAATACGCCAAGGACAACGTGTGGTTTGCTGATGCCGCTGTTGGTAAACACCCCCTCAGATCAACCGTAGCGAAGCTCTGCAAGAAGGCAGGTTTTTTACCAACCATTCTCTGAGGGCAACGGCGGCAACAAGACTCTACGATTCTGGACTCGACGAACAACTCATTGCTGAACGCACGGGTCACAGATCTCTCGCTATCAGGAGCTACAAGGTAGTAATATGTTACAGATGCATTTCCAAGAGGTTTGCATAGTGTTCGAACTAATTACCATTAAAGTCTTGCACTTTTAGTATGTGTTATGAAAATAAGCAGTGCGAAAAGTTAAAATAACGATAATGTGAATGTTGAAACCTGTCTGTTATTATCTAAATATAAGTTGAAGTTATAAAACACGACGTAACAAAACATTGTGTAAATTATGCATAAACATATTTTAAATATTTAAAACTCAATTTTATAGAGATAATCTTCGGAGATGGTGGATCGTGTAAGCGATGTGATCCGGGGGAAGACGTCGCGCGTGTCCGCCACAGTGACTGGGCCCTGTAGGAGCCCCAAAACACTCCCCCGCCCCAAAACACTCTAGAGTGTTCTGGGGCTAGGCTCAAAACACTCTAGAGTGTTTTGGGGCTAGCCCCAGAACACTCCCCTCAGTCCCAAAACACTCCCCCTTGCAGCCCCAAAACACTCCCCAGTCCCAAAACACTCCCCCAGATTAATTAAAAGCGTCGTTGAATGAATGCTTAGGTGTATGTATAGTAGCATTGAAGTCATTCGAATCAAAAGTAAACACATCGACCATCCTGATGGATTTGCTGTGAAGGATATAACAAAATTAACATTGTGCAAGGCAGGGCATGAGAATGAAAAAGAATGAGACTTCATTTTATCATATGTATGTCCAAGAAAACACTTTGTTTGTCTATATATGTTTTTCAATTGTTTCAATTTTTCAATTATTTAAAAAATTCATTCAATTTCAACGTTTTTGCAGATTTTACTATTTTGGTATTTATTAAATTACAACTGTAACACCAATTTTGTATTACCTTGCTTTGAATATTGCAACCTTTAATAACTAATTCTTGAAAAGCAATTAACACATACGGATAGTTTGAACATTCAATTTGGAAAAGATTTGTACTAACAGGTCCTCAATGCTGAAAAATGTGTCCAGATAAGTGACTACAATGTTTAACATCACAAAGATTGAAAAAATGTTATGATTTTGGTTGGAGTTGCTTTGACAATGTCATTTTTATTTGCATAAATGTAAATATAAGTATTATAGATTGACATCTGACATATATATTTCAACCATGTTTGAATTATGAGTGTTTTGATAAGTTACAGATACAGACCTGATGGGTTGTCTGATAGTGCATGATGACTATATGTTTGTAATGTATGAATAGGGAAATTAGGTATAACTTATGTTGCTTATAGTGTATGACACAACATTGTGTATGACTAATTAATAAAGTTAAACCCTATGTGTCAAATTACGACAATGGTAAGTAAAATCAAAAGGAATGTCTTAGTTTATAAGATAAAGTGAATGTGATATGGGTATCGGATAGTGTGTAAAATAGGAGATAAGATAACTCAATATCATTTGATTGTTTATGACATCTTGGGGACAAGCGTATGACAAAATAAATCAAATGTATTATTCATATCTGATATTGAACGACCAAAATTTTTACAAAATACGTATGAGAATTGGCAGTAAATACAGTATAATTATGTTCTTTATGGAATATTGGAAAAGAAAATAGAAATGATATGTCTTCTTGTATGATAATGTAGAACAATGGAAGATCAAAAGTAAATGTAAATGACACTGTTTGACTACAAAAAAATGATTATTCAAGGACTAGTTATCAGTAAAGAGAAGTCAATACAGTGTAGTAGTGTATGAAAATGGGAAGCGATTATTCTTATTGTGTCTATCATATTATGAAAAGGAATACTTTATAACAACAGAAAGTATAAGACCAATGGTGTATGGGAAACAAATCTATCTATATACATAAATGTACCTGAGGTGTCTGACATTGCATGATTTACAAAGAAAAATAAAAAATCTATATATACCTGATAGTAATTGGCAGAGGAAAGTATATTTGTTTTTATAATGTATAATCTAGTAAAGTAAATACAATATATGTATATTATAGTGTCAACAATATTATACTATATATACAAGATAGTACATGATAAAGGGGTATTATTATACATCATGTGTCTGATAGTGTAAGGCAAAATAAAAAAAATAAAATGTAAGTAACATATACCTCATGACATGCGAATGTTATATGTGTTAACGTGAATGAAAATTTGATTGTTTAAAGGGGCAGTAGCACGTTTTTTTGATAATTTTGTTTGTTGAAGTTTTCACTGATAATAGTAAGTTAATGCTATATGAACTATCTTGACAGTGTCAAAAATGTTATTACACAAGCCAATCATCCATAGTCAGAGGACAAAGTATGAAGATTCACATATAATCCATTGGCTGTCATTTTTTAATTCATTTTGTGTAAGAAAAGGAACCGCATGTCTAAACTGCACGTTATCTATTTGAATTATTACTGCTCCATTTAGTTTAAATACATTGTCTTTCAATGGAACCATTTATTTAAATTTTCCTGACATGACCTTATATAATATTCCCCCTATAAACGTACTACTGCCCCTTTAAACCCTAGAAATTCAATATTAATATAGACATGGTATGGAAATCGGTTTATGCGATGCTAACGTCTAACAAAGAATAATACAAAAACATGTACATTATGTATGACGAAACAACAGTGAATAAACAATATAATGTTTGAGAGTTGATATCAAAGAAAAATAGGTACGTTAAGTTTGATTTGTGTTTTTATAAAAGGTTTTGGCAAAAGAAAGCAAATACATGTTCTTAACGTATATTGTGTATGATAATGACAAGTTCGGTAGAGTATGACAAAGGAAAGTAAATATATTACCTCTGTGTCTGTGAAATTGTATGAAAGTATACAGTATATGTATAGGCCAAACTCATTCTCTTCGTAAACTAAAGTTTGTATTATCACACTCTGTCTTCAATAGAAGATGTCATAATATGCGTGCGAGGTATGGATATGCTAAATATCAGTAAAATTCATTACTACAATCTGAAGCAGCACAAAATTTTATTTTGAAACTTGGTGGAAAATATTAACTGAACGCAGGAGAAAGCGAAAGCTTTGTTTATTCTAAAAAATACGAAATAATATGTCGCCATCATACCTTAAAGATATTTTACCTTCTTTTTTTAAAAAATCATCTGTCTAATTAAAATGGCTTTTTATCCCTTTGGCTTGATTAATTTTTTTCCATTCACAACAATACTCTGGAACGAACTTCCTTTGGAATTTACAAAAAGTATGCCAATCAATTCTTTCAAATCAAGTTGCAACCATAATGGTCATACTACTAAATATATACAGTATTCATGCAAAGCTACGTTACATTTGTAGTCCCTTTTATTTTGATCGCTTTCGTGTATGTATTTTGCTCAAGTGGAAATAATTGTGAAAATTCGTATCATTACTTATTGTTTTTTTTAATGTAAAATTTATGCAGTGTTGACAATTATAATATTACTTGTGATTTGATTTTAGAAAAGATTTGATCCATAAAAATCATTTTGTGTTTAATAAAATATATTTAAAAAAAGAAAACATATGTACCTGGAAATGTATGATACAGAGCGTTATATACATTACATGTATGATATAGTATAAAATAGTACAGTATACATAGTAAATGTATTTGATAATGTACGATAGAGGAGGAAATACACAGTTTCTGTACCCTTAAATGTATGATTAGGGACGGAATACACAGTATATGTAACTGATAATGTAGGATCAAGGAAAGTGTACAAATTATATGTATCTGATAGTGTACTATTAAGGAAGATGTACATAGTATATGCATCTCATATTGCATGATATTGGAAAGCGTACATGATACAAGTCTCTGTTAGTGCATGATAAAGGAAGGTATACACAGTACATGTATCTGATAATGTATCACAGAGGAATATGTACATGTTTTGTGTTTCTTTTAGTTAATGATAACGAAAGGTATACATAGTATCTGTATCTGATAGTGTTTGATGAAGGAAAGCGTACATGATACAAGTCTCTGTTAGTGCACGATAAAGGAAGGTATACACAGTACATGTATCTGATAATGTATCATAGAGGAATATGTACATGTCTTTTGTTTCTTTTAGTTAATGATAACGAAAGGTATAGTACATAGTATATATATATACATGTATGATAGTGTGTGATGAAGGAAAGTGTGCATAGTATATGTATTGGATAATGTACGATTAATGAAATTGTTCACAGTTTATGTATATATGTACCTGAGAGTGTATGATAAAGAAAGGTGTATAAAGTATATTAATCTTATTGTGGTTGATGAATGGAGGTTTAAATAGTACATGTATATGATGGTGTGTGATGATGTAAACATACGAAGTATATGTATTTGATAGTGTGTGGAACGAAATTCCTTTGGATGTCAGGAAAAGTACATCCATCAAATCTTATAAATCCTCAAATCTCAAATCTTTTAAATTCAATCTCAACAATCGTTATACTGCTCCAAAATATTATGATTATGGACCGAGAAACACCAACATTATTCTCACAATTATGTAGTCCCCTAAATTATGAACTATTTCGTGTCGGTATTTTGGACAAGTCAAGCTGTTCATGTGGAAATAATTGTGAGAATTCTTACCATTACTTGTTTAATTGTAAATATATAATTTAGAAAGAACTGCCAGGATGGCAAACTTACGCATTGTTACCAATTTGAACATTTCTTGTGACTTACTCTTGTGTGGCAATGCTGATCTGAATATCTATATAGATCAGAGTATATTCATAATTGTTCAAACCTACATAAGTCAAACAAAATTGTTCCTTTAGTTATTGTATTAGTTTTGTATGTTTATCTTTCCTCTTCTGTCCATTTTGCAAATAATATTTAATGTACATTAATACTATGAAGAAGGTTTTCTAAGTTATATAACGTATACCCAATCTTTTTCTGATGAATGGAAGATGAACATAGTATATGTATCGGATAGTGTGTGATACAGGGAGGTGAACATAGTATATGTATCTGATACTGTGTGGTGAAGGAAGGTGAACATAGTATATGTATGTGATAGTGTGTAAACAAGGAAGGTGAACGTAGTATATATAACTGATCATACTGTGTAATAAAGGAAGGTGAACATAGTGGATGTATCTGATACTGTGTGGTGAAGGAAGGTGAACATAGTATATGTATCTGATAGTGCGTGGTGAAGGAAGGTGAACATATATGTATCTGATAGTGTGCGATGAAGGAAGGCGAAAATAGTTTATGTATCTGAAAGTGTGTGATAAAGGAAGGTGAACATAGTATATGTATCTGATACTATGCGGTGAAGGAAGGTCAACATATTAAATGTATCTGATAGTGTGTGAACAAGGAAGGTGTACGTAGTGTATGTATCTGATAGTGTGTGATGAAGGAAGGTGAACATAGTATATGTATATGATAGTGTGTGGTAAAGGAAGATGAACATATATGTATCTGATAGTGTGTGGTGAAGGAAGGCGAACATAGTATATGTATAAGATACTGTGTAATAATGGAAGGTGAACATAATTTATGTATCTGATAGTGTGGGGTGAAGGAAGGTGAACATAGTTTATGTATCTGATACTGTGTAATAAAGGAAGGTGAACATAGTTTATGTATCTGATAGTGTGGGGTGAAGGAAGGTGAACATAGAATATGTATCTGATACTGTGTAATGAAGGAAGGTGAACATAGTATATGTAACCGATACTGTGCAATAAAGGAAGGTGAACATAGTATATGTATCTGATAGTGTGTAATAAAGGAAGGTGAACATATATGTATC
This sequence comes from Steromphala cineraria, assembly GCA_916613615.1. NCBI lineage: Eukaryota > Metazoa > Mollusca > Gastropoda > Trochida > Trochidae > Steromphala > Steromphala cineraria. The sequence goes on along the minus strand of OU744725.1, from coordinate 67,238,180 downwards.
TGATAGTGTGTAATAAAGGAAGGTGAACATAGTTTATGTATCTGATACTGTGTAATAAAGGAAGGTGAACATATTTTATGTATCTGATAGTGTGTAATAAAAGAAGGTGAACATAGTATATGTATCTGATATTGTGTAAAAAAGGAAGGTGAACATAGTAAATGTATCTGATATTGTGTAATAAAGGAAGGTGAACATAGTAAATGTATCTGATATTGTGTAATAAAGGAAGGTGAACATATTTTATGTATCTGATATTGTGTAAAAAAGGAAGGTGAACATATATGTATCTGATAGTGTGTGAACAAGGAAGGTGAACATAGTTTATGTATCTGATAGTGTGTGAACAAGGAAGGTGAACATATATGTATCTGATGGTGTGTGAACAAGGGAGGTGTGAACATAGTTTATGTATCTGATACTGTGTAATAAAGGAAGGTGAACATATTATAAGTATCTGATAGTGTGTGATAAAGGAAGGTGAACATATTATAAGTATCTGATAGTGTGTGATAAAGGAAGGTGAACATAGTATAGGTATCTGATAGTGTGTAATAAAGGAAGGTGAACATAGATGTATCTGATGTTGTGTGAACAAGGGAGGTGTGAACATAGTATATGTATCTGATACTGTGTAATAAAGGAAGGTGAACATATTATAAGTATCTGATAGTGTGTGATAAAGGAAGGTGAACATAGTTTATGTATCTGATACTGTGTGGTAAAGGAAGGTGAACATATATGTATCTGATAGTGTGTGAACAAGGAAGGTGAACATAGTATAGGTATCTGATAGTGTGTAATAAAGGAAGGTGAACATATATGTATCTGATGGTGTGTGAACAAGGAAGGTGAACATAGTTTATGTATCTGATACTGTGTAATAAAGGAAGGTGAACATAGTATATGTTTCTGACAGTGTGTGATGAAGGAAGGTGAACATAGTATATGTATCTGAAAGTGTGTAATAACGGAAGGTGAACATATTTTATGTATCTGATAGTGTGTAATAAAAGAAGGTGAACATAGTTTATGTATCTGATACTGTGTAATAAAGGAAGGTGAACATAGTTTAAGTATCTGATAGTGTGTGATAAAGGAAGGTGAACATAGATGTATCTGATAGTGTGTAATAAGGGAAGGTGAACATAGTATATGTTTCTGATAGTGTGTGATGAAGGAAGGTGAACATAGTTTATGTATCTGATACTGTGTGGTGAAGGAAGGTGAACATATTAAATTATCTGATGGTGTGTGATGAAGGAAGGTGAACAAAGTTTATGTATCTGATACTGTGTAATAAATGAAGGTGAACATAGTATATGTATCTGATACTGTGTAATAAAGGAAGGTGAACATAGTATAAGTATCTGATAGTGTGTGATAAAGGAAGGTGAACATAGTTTATGTATCTGATACTGTGTGGTGAAGGAAGGTGAACATATTAAATGTATCTGATGGTGTGTGATGAAGGAAGGTGAACATAGTTCATGTATCTGATACTGTGTAATAAAGGAAGGTGAACATAGTATATGTATCTGATACTGTGTAAAAAAGGAAGGTGAACATAGTATAAGTATCTGATAGTGTGTGATAAAGGATGGTGAACATAGATTATGTATCTGATACTGTGTGGTAAAGGAAGGTGAACATATATGTATCTGATAGTGTGTGAACAAGGAAGGTGAACATAGTATAGGTATCTGATAGTGTGTAATAAAGGAAGGTGAACATATATGTATCTGATGGTGTGTGAACAAGGAAGGTGAACATAGTTTATGTATCTGATACTGTGTAATAAAGGAAGGTGAACATAGTATAAGTATCTGATAGTTTGTGATAAAGGAAGGTGAACATAGTTTATGTATCTGATACTGTGTGGTAAAGGAAGGTGAACATATATGTATCTGATAGTGTGTAATCAAGGAAGGTGAACATAGTACAGGTATCTGATAGTGTGTAATAAAGGAAGGTGAACATATATGTATCTGATGGTGTGTGAACAAGGAAGGTGAACATAGTTTATGTATCTGATACTGTGTAATAAAGGAAGGTGAACATAGTATAAGTATCTGATAGTGTGTGATAAAGGAAGGTGAACATAGTTTATGTATCTGATACTGTGTGGTAAAGGAAGATGAACATAGATGTATCTGATAGTGTGTAATAAAGGAAGGTGAACATAGTATATGTTTCTGATAGTGTGTGATGAAGGAAGGTGAACATAGTATATGTTTCTGATGGTGTGTGAACAAGGAAGGTGAACATAGTTTATATATAACTGAGACTGTGTAAGGAAGGAAGGTGAACATAGTTTATGTATCTGATACTGTGTAATAAAGGAAGGGGAACATAGTATATGTATCTTATAGTGTGTGAACAAGGAAGGTGAACATAGTTTATGTATCTGATAGTGTGTGATAAAGGAAGGTGAACATAGTTTATGTATCTGATACTGTGTGGTGATGGAAGGTGAACACAGTATACATATATCTGATACTGTGTAAGAAAGGAAGGTGAACATAGTTTATGTATCTGATAGTGTGGGGTGAAGGAAGGTCAACATAGTATATGTATCTCATAGTGTGTGAACAAGGAAGGTGAACATAGTTTATGTATCTGATAGTGTGTGATAAAGGAAGGTGAACATAGATGTATCTGATAGTGTGTAATAAAGGAAGCTGAACATAGTATATGTTTCTGCTAGTGTGTGATGAAGGAAGGTGAACTTAATATATATATATATGATACTGTGTACTAAAGAAAGGTGAACATAGTTTATGTATCTGATAGTGTGGGGTGAAGGAAGGTCAACATAGTATATGTATCCCCTATCGATACATGATTTATAAAACATAGTGACACAAAGATGTCAGCCCAAAAACAACCCCCTTACATATGTTATTTATAACACACGGTGAAATATAGATGTCAGTCCCAAAACAATCCCCTTCCATATGTTATCTTTTACATGTACATACATTGACATATATATGTCAGCCGCAAAACAATCCCCTTCCATATGTTATCTATCACATATAGTAACATATAGATGTCAGCCCTAAAACAATCCCCTTCCATCCTTTATCTACTTCATATAGTGACATATAGATACCAGCCCCAAAACAATCCCCTTCCATATGTTATCTTTTACATGTACATACATTGACATATATATGTCAGCCGCAAAACAATCCCCTTCCATATGTTATCTATTACATAAAGTAACATATAGATGTCAGCCCTAAAACAATCCCCTTCCATCCTTTATCTACTTTATACAGTGACATATAGATGTCAGCCCCAAAACAATCCCCTTCCATATATTTTCTATCACATATAGTGACATATAGATACCAGCCCTAAAACAATCCCCTTCCATATGTTATCTATTACATACAGTTACATATAGATACCAGCCCCAAAACAATCCCCTTCCATATGTTATCTATCACATATTGCGTCATATAGATACCAGCCCTAAAACAATCCCCTTCCATCCTTTATCTACTGGATACAGTGACATATATAGATGTAAGCCCCAAAACAATCCCCTTCGATATATTTTCTATCACATATAGTGACATATAGATACCAGCCCCAAAACAATCCCCTTCCATATTTTATCCATTACATATAGTGACATATAGATACCAGCCCTAAAACAATCCCCTTCCATATGTTATCTATTACATATAGTGACATATAGATGTCAAACCTAAAACAATCCCCTTCCATCCTTTATCTACTTCATACAGTGACATATAGATGTCAGCCCCAAAACAATCCCCTTCCATATGTTATCTATTACATACAGTGACATATAGATGTCAGCCCCAAAAAATCCCCTTCCATATGTTATCTATTACATATAGTGACATATAGATACCAGCCCTAAAACAATCCCCTTCCATGTGTTATCTATTACATACAGTGACATATAGATGTCAGCCCCAAAACAATCCCCTTCCATATTTTATCCATTACATATAGTGACATATAGATACCAGCCCTAAAACGATCCCCTTCCATATGTTATCTATTACATATAGTGACATATAGATGTCAGCCCTAAAACAATCCCCTTCCATCCTTTATCTACTTCATACAGTGACATTTAGATGTCAGCCCCAAAACAATCCCCTTCCATACGTTATCTATTACATATAGTGACATATAGATACCAGCCCTAAAACAATCCCCTTCCATATGTTATCTATTACATATAGTGACATATAGATGTCAGACCTAAAACAATCCCCTTGCATATATTTTCTATCACATATAGTGACATATAGATCTCAGCCCCAAAACAATCCCCTTGCATATATTTTCTATCACATATAGTGACATATAGATACCAGCCCCAAAACAATCCCCTTCCATATGTTATCTATTACATACAGTGACATATATATACCAGCCCCAAAGCAATCCCCTTCCATATGTTATCTATTACATACAGTGACATATAGATGTCAGCCCCAAAAAATCCCCTTCCATATGTTATCTATTACATACAGTGACATATAGATGTCAGCCCCAAAACAATTCCCTTCAATAAGTTATCTATTACAAATAGTGACATATAGATGTCAGCTCCAAAGCAATCAACTTCCATACTTTATCTATTACATATAGTTACATATAGATGTCAGCCCCAAAACGATTCCCTTCCATATGTTATCTATTACATACAGTTACATATATATGTCAGCCCCAAAACGATCCCCTTCCATATGTTATCTATTACATATAGTGACATATAGATACCAGCCCCAAAACAATCCCCTTCCATATGTTATCTATTACATATATTGACATATAGATGTCAGCCCCAAAACAACCCCCTTCCATCCTTTATCTACTTTATACAGTGACATATAGATGTCAGCCCCAAAACAATCCCCTTGCATATATTATCTATCACATATAGCGTCATATAGATACCAGCCCTAAAACAATCCCCTTCCATCCTTTATCTACTTTATACAGTGACATATAGATGTCAGCCCCAAACCGATCCCCTTCCATATGTTATCTATCACATATAGTAACATACAGATACCAGCCCTAAAAGAATCCCCTTCCATATGTTATCTATCACATATAGTGACATATAGATACCAGCCCTAAAACAATCCCCTTCCATATGTTATCTATTACATACAGTTACATATAGATACCAGCCCCAAAACGACCCCCTTCCATATGTTATCTATTACATATAGTGACATATAGATACCAGCCCCAAAACAATCCCCTTCCATATGTTATCTATTACATATATTGACATATAGATCTCAGCCCCAAAACAATCCCCTTGCATATATTTTCTATCACATATAGTGACATATAGATACCAGCCCCAAAACAATCCCCTTCCATATGTTATCTATTACATACAGTGACATATTTATACCAGCCCCAAAGCAATCCCCTTCCATATGTTATCTATTACATACAGTGACATATAGATGTCAGCCCCAAAAAATCCCCTTCCATATGTTATCTATTACATATAGTGACATATAGATACCAGCCCTAAAACAATCCCCTTCCATGTGTTATCTATTATATACAGTGACATATAGATGTCAGCCCCAAAACAATCCCCTTCCATATTTTATCTATTACATATAGTGACATAAAGATACCAGCCCTAAAACAATCCCCTTCCATATTTTATCTATTACATATAGTGACATATAGATACCAGCCCTAAAACAATCCCCTTCCATATGTTATCTATTACAAATAGTGACATATAGATGTCAGCTCCAAAGCAATCAACTTCCATACTTTATCTATTACATACAGTTACATATAGATGTCAGCCCCAAACCGATCCCCTTCCATATGTTATCTATTACAAATAGTGACTTATACAGTAGATGTCAGTTCCAAAACAATCCCCTTCCATAAGTGATTTTTCACACATAGCTACATATAGATGTCATTCTAAATCACATCCAGATGTCATGCCCATTCATGCCTTTTTAATAATTTTGATACCTGTTTTTACTTTTATATCAACCACACATAAAAAACCTGCTAGCCGATAACATTTATATTTAAGATAAAAGTAAACGAACAGCATAAATATCAACTTAACAAAGACATTGACCAACTAGACATGTATCAAATAACAAAGTGATGATCCATCTGACAAACATGTAATATGTCATTTCATTGCAAATATGCCTGGAGTTGTTAATTTAATAGGGGAGTGTTCTGGGGCCGAAGGTGAGTGTTTTGGGGCTGAGGGGAGTATTTTAGGACTGGATGGGGGAGTGTTTTGGGGCTAGTCCCAAAACACTCTAGAGTCTTTAGGGGCTAGCCCCAGAACACTCTAGAGTGTTTTGAGGCTAGCCCCAAAACACTCTAGAGTGTTTATATAAGGGGAGTGTTTTGAGGCTGCTACACCCCGGCCACTGCCACCGAGACAACTACAGACACACCCTGTGCTTCGCCTGCTGTGAAGGCAACGTCGAGCGCGTCTTCAAACAGGAACATCAAACTTGATGTGGCCAATTGGACTGTTGTTTCACTCTCATTCTAAATAAAATTTTGAACAACTGTTTTGTCTTATTCTTATAGAGAAAATGGTTTTAATATGCAACAGTGGTTAATTGAAATGAAAATCTAAAGATTTGGTTGCGTTTGCGTGATTTGTTTAGAACAACTACACACACTACTATTGGAGGATGAACATTACATAGATACAAATGGAGGGCAGAGAGACAATATGTTAGCTATTGGAGGGAGCTAAACTATCGTATCATGAGGTGATGAAACTAATGTCTACACAACTTTGCTTTAAGCTTTGGTATTAAGTTATCCCCATACTATAGCTTCCAGATCTGTGTTCTGATTTGTAGATTGTTTCTTTTCTATCATTGTGGTGTAATTGATTACATACTACATATAACATTTCACTCTGTATTTGTCAGAGAGCACAAAGTAATTAGCACGGACGGGGCTGCTATCAGTTTTTGTGAAGTTTCCATCGCCGCCGCCGCACTCGTACTACTAGCTATAACTTTTTTCCACTAAGCTTTCCAGAACTCTTATTCATACCTTACTACTCATACCTCGGGGGAACGATTTTGACACGTTCACTTTCAAGGTCAAAGGTCAAGGTCACGAGTTATAAAATCACAGCAAAATTCTTTGTAAACACGGTAACTTGAAAAGTGTTTGTGCTATGAAGCTCTAACTTGGTATATATCATCCTTGGAAAAGTAAAAAAGTTTGAAAAGGTTTCGGCTACAATCCGTCAAAGGTCAAGGTCACAGCAAGGTCATGACTTAAGCATGGTTTAGCGAATATGCTAAATGTACATGATTGTTATACTCCATAAAAAGTGTTCAATTATTGTGTGACCTTGAAGGTCAAAGGTCAAGGTCATGAGATATGAGTTATTGTAAACACAATAACTTGAAAAGTTTTTGTGCTATGAAGTTTAGATTTTGTATATATTATCTCTTGAGAAGTACAAAATTTTCAAAAAGTTTTTTGTACGAAATGTCGAAGGTCAAGGCCACAGCAAGGTCAACATATATGGAGAAAATGGATTAATTTAATTTTTAACACTTTATTTCATTACAATGATGTTATACTCAATGAAATGTGTTCATTGATTGTGTGACCTTGAGTGTCAAAGGTCAAGGTCACGTGAAAATTCCCAATTTGGTGAGGCCTGTAAAAGGCGGAACAGGGTAAGGCGAAACCCCAAGTTACAGGGCTGCTCTGCTTTTGCGGTATCCCGCAAACGGTAATCTAGTTTGAACTGTTTTTGTTGCCCCACCACAAGAAGGACAGTTATTCATGGAGACGATTTCATGAAGGCCAACAGATGTCAATGTTCAGTCGCGCCTTGTGATCTGTATAAGAAATCTTACAAAATACAAAAAAACGAGTTGACCGATAATTTTCTTGTTATCATTTCTTCAAACATATTTAATGAAAAATTGTCCTAATCTATTATCTCATTTTCCCTGTGACATTTGTAATTTAAAACCTTTTTTATCACAGGGCAATTCTAAACGATGCAATTTCATTTCTCAAACTGATTCAGCAATACATTTGTCTGAATTAAGTAATCTGGTAAACATTTCTCAGTAAATCACGACAAAACTTGACTCAGTTTATAGGGCAAATTGTCATGGTTTTGATCAAAGTTTCACTTTTCTAAACGTCTTTATGCCTTTTGGTTCTTAGTGCAGAAACGTTATCGTCTTTTTCTCTAAATTAACGTCCCCAAGAGCAAAGTTTATTAAAGACAAATTAATTGGTTGATATTACTTTGCAACGGGAGATAAGTAAAAGTGAGTAAATCAATATGCCAATGCTAGGAGTGTTGAGATTAAACTCGTACATCACAATCAAATACCCTTTAAAACTTTGTAACATTATATGGATTGTAATGATAACAAAAATTAAGCAGACGTTGATAAAAATGTGTTCTTGGCATATATTTGTATGGTTCGAAATTCATATTAAATTAAAGTAAAGCATGCATACAATTTCAATTAAAAAAATAAAAAGTATTGATTAAACAACTAATACATTGTAGGTAGGTGATTACATGTCCTCTGAGTAACTGCATGATAAACTTGATAAAACTCGTACAACTACAGAACACTCGGGACAGTGCATAAAAGCTCAAAGCTGCTTCTGGCCGTCTGCTCTCACTTACATGTATCAATAAATCAAAATAATAATGATAATAATAACCCATTTATAGAGAGTACATATCCCTCAACTCAGTGGTTGCTCAAGGTGTCGCTAGAAGGTCACCATCAACACAGGTTGGTAACCAGGTACCCATTTCCTACTGGGTGAACAGAGCTACATGTTTAATAAAGTATCTTGCCCATGGTGACACAAAAATTCTCTCAACTCGTGTCTCAGGGTTTGGAAATACTTTCAGTTTAACCTTCTTAGTTTGAAACTTTACCTACCAAGCCACGAGCTGCTCCCGATAGGACCACGTGTCACAACGATAGGACCACATGTCACAACGATAGGACCACATGTCACAACGATAGGACCACATGTCACAACGATAGGACCACATGTCCCACCGATAGGACCACATGTCACAACGATAGGACCACATGTCACAACGATAGGACCACATGTCACAACGATAGGACCACGTGTCACAACGGCATATAATTTGAAAGGTTGCACTTGTTAAATCCATCATATGACCTTATCTTCTTTGAGAGGTATTTAAAAGTTGGAATGACAATAATACAGAGGAATATATGGATGACAACTTCTTTGTTCATTGTATGCGATGTTTTGACACAGATTCTTGTGTCGTTCGCAAGCAGAGGAAGGTTTCTAACCCAAAAGAGAGGGGACACAAGGGATATGGCTAGTGCTTTCTCTTCAAAGTCATATACATTTCTGTCAAGATGGGAGAAAGAGGTGAGCCCATAGGAAGTCCATTTATCTGCTCGTAGATAGCATCACCCCATGTGAAGTAGGTAGAGTTAATGCAAGTTGCGGTAAGGTTGATGAATTATGAGAAGCCTTTTCTCCTTAATTCGTTAATTGTAATCACTTATGTACATCACTGGCCTCTATTAATTAAATGTAAACATATCCTGCATTGTACATTACTGGCTTCTTACCACTTATCTCTGTTAATTACACTTACCCTTTCATTAAGATGTTGTTACTGTTTATTGTACTCTTTACATATATATATGCACCTACGCAATAAGCATAAACTGAAAAGCAAAATATCATTGGTTTAGAATTGTCAATAATTGAAGATTTTTATTCTTTAATCATTTTAAATTCAATCTCCACATTCCAAAAACAAATTTCGAGACATTAACGCAAGTCCAATTCACATCACATCACAACTCAATCTACATATTTTTCCAAATATTCAACTGATGCTTAAAAGAATGTCCATAATTGAAAATTTCTTTTCAATTTAATCAAATTTATCATTTCGATTAAATTGTTCGGTTCTTCGTTTTGTGTGTTTAGGAACCGGATATTAAAATGAAGCTTATTTCAATTTTCGATCCTCATTTTTCATTATGTTTCATTGCAGGTGATGTAAATGACGTTTTCTTATTGGAGCACGATTGCTTCAGTACCTTCAGAAAAATTGCTTTGCTTAAATCTAATATACATAAAACTTTTGATTAACTTAAATGTTCCTACTTCTTCCAGCTCAGTAAGCATTCATATCTTTGTTAACATGCAGAACATTGATAACTGTTTAATTATCATGTTGCATGGAGTATAACATTGTGCAGCGTAATCAGATTTTTTTCATGATATTGATAGAGATCTGTGTGTTTTTAGTTTCCATTGCAGTTTTCATTACTGTCTACCGACTTGAACAAACCATTTCCGATTGTCAGGAAGGAAGAATTAATTTGAGTTGTCTTATAACCTGGAAAGTTTCCTCTCTCTTGCTCTGTTGATGCTACACAGAAAGCAGGATTTAGAGAGTTATCCTTGTAGTTGACTTAGATCCAGATTATAAAGAGATGAAGTAATGAAAATTTCAGCAAATAATAAATCAACAGAACAAATTTTCTATTTTTTCAATTCCACTAAATTGTATATGTTTCATGGTTAGAACCAGCATGCAAAAGCTGAACACAGATTGCTTTCTGTGAAATATATTCATTTCAAAACTGCAAATTTTGAAATATATAATGATTACATCATTTCTTTAAATGTTTGATCCAATTATAAAATGAATAATTCACATAAAAACTAAATCACTTGCAACCATAAGTCTAGATATCAAACTTCATGTTCATGACTGTGGTCGAATTGATATAAATAAGATAAGATCTTCAATCATACATAATTTATGTCATTTTTTTGTTTTGAACATTCGGTATAAGTTTTATTTTAAAGAAACACAGATTATCGACCATGAAATAATTTTATTTTGATACGTGGCATGATATCATATCAACTGATTGCTGTTCAAGTCAGCCCACTGACATTGTACTCTCATCCAAATTTGCAAAAAAAAACAAATATTATCATGTGTTTGATAATTATTATCAAAATTACTTATTCAATGTTCAGAAGCTGGACTTCTACGTAAAAATACATGTACTTTACTTATATGACATATTCAAGACCATGATGAAGCAAATAATACATTTTAAACCATCTGCTGCTCCCTTTTTAGACTCCTTTGCCTTTACTTTGATGTTTTGTACTGCAGGTGCAATCGATGTTTGTGCCAGTCGACATATAAGTAAACAGACTATTTCCCAAATCAGGAAGGAAAATCTTATAAGAGTTGGCTTATCTCTGAAACAGTTTCCTCTCCCCCGTTTTGTTTGTCTTGTAGAGGAGGTAAGGTTTGCTTCAGTCTACTTTATAAGCTTCATTTATAGTAAGTTCTGAAATACAGATTTCCCACTCAAAGGGTAACTCGCAACTTGACAAAAACCTCTTTCATTAAACTTTCATGTCAAATTTATTATTCCTTTATGTGTATTTTTCAGATCACATATGTTAAAATTACGATTTGAATATCAGATTGTCTTCATTAGAGTATAAAGTTTGAATGACACCATATTAACGTTGTTCACGTTATGAACATGATCTGATAGATGTAACCTTAAGCTTAATACAATTATATAAGATATGATTGAAGAAAACTATTTGACTTATGAATAAGCTTTTATTTACAATATACACCTGTAAACCATCTTTCCTCGCTATATCTTATTCACAGACTTTGAGCTTTTTACTGGCAGTGTTATTGATTTTCAGTCAACAAACGTCTAAGTAAAAAGAGACTATTTCCGATGGTCAGGAAGGAAGAATTAATTAGAGTTGTCCTGTCTTGAAAACAGTTTCCTCTCTTGGTTCTGTTGTTCCTGCACAGGAAGAGAGAGTTATTTCTGGAGGAGAGTTACTGTGGAGCAGATCCTTTCGTGCTGTGTTCTCTTTTTATTAGTTCCATCGATCAATCAGTGCTAAAATACGTTCTTTTGTACAAAGGTAACTCACATTTTGACAAACATTTCTTTATTGAAACTTTAACTCAAATATGATTTCCATTTTGCCGTCTGAAAAAAAGTTAAAGTAATAGTTATATAGTGGGGATACCAGGTACATTGGTATTTTCTGATAACGTTTCGAAGGCAGTACTGTAATGCAATTGATTTAGGGCCTTGGTAACAACTTAGTAAACAATCTGTTTACGCTTGAGAGGAAGGAAGAACTATTTGGAGTTGTCTTGTATTCAGAGTGGCCTTCACTCGTCCTGTTTGTCTGACAGAAAGTGGAGTGTGATTCCTGGTAAAAACACTTCAAAAGGCATATACTTTGGTGGTTAAATTATAAATAAAAATATAATAAAATAATAAGAAAAGAGTTCTAATAATTTAGTAACTTTGACTGCCAGTCACTTTAATGACCTTCTGTTAACCGTTAAATGTAGTTATGGTAATCTTGTATGAAAACTTTAATAAATTTACACTTCTTAAGTAACATTTCAACTTAATTATGTTTTCGCATGCTAAAATGCTCAAAGATATACCAAGTCACTAGACTTGAATACGCAGGTAAGTGAGTAAACTTAAAATATGCCGCTGTCAATGGGAGTGGTGTTCATAATTAATTAGTAAAATAAAAAATACTACATATGAAATTAGTGACTTGTAATTGTTTTTGTTTTTTGATTAATTTTCTTTTAAATTTAACCTTAAGAACAGAAGACTTGAATGTGAGCTGTCTGTCGCTGTAGACTGTTGACATTTAGATCAGTATTAGGATTGAAACCCCTTAAAGAAAATCAAACTGGTACTAAGCTTTGAAGTTATCATCTTTAACTTTCTAAAGAAGGATACATTCAACTTGACAGAAATATGTCTTTGATCCTCTTAGAAATTATATTTCGCATTTGATTGACAGTTTAGAATCAAAAGAACTGATGTCTTAATGACTTTCAGTATATGACAGTTTTAGAACATCATGACATATAGTGAACCATGATCTAATAAACAGTTAAATGATCTTGACAGCCATGCAGTTATTGGCTTCTTGAACTATATCACTGATGGAAACAGCTGTCAGAACTGAAGGTGCTTTAACTTATACAACAAAAAAGTTCAGTTTTTTATCTCTTTAAAGTACAAGTATCTGAGGACTTCAGAACTTCTGAAAACTCCTACTTTGATCAAGTTAACATTTATGAAGTACTTTTAAAATGACTTACTAAAGTTAGAAGTTTGAAGAATTATGAAGATTAAAATGTAAGATGACTTCCTATTTTGTCGATTATATTGCACTGAAAGAGTGAAAGCAAATTATATATCAATATATTTTATGAGTTGTTTTGCCTTGATACATACATGCTTAAATCAAATCTAAACGCTTCGTAAGTTTTGCACAGTTGATAACAATTCTACAGAAGAAAAGTTATTTATCAATTCAATATTCTATAAGCATTGTTCAAAGAAATCTTTTTTTTTCAATTTATTTTCCTTTCTGATTTTTGTCATTGCATGTCAATGTGTACAACATCAACCGAAATGGTGTTAATCCTTGTTGATCAGAATTGTTGTGCTGTGTTTATCAATAAGCTTTGACAAATTCCTTCAAAAGAGGAAAAATATATAAATGATATAATTTATATTCTCCAATTATCTCTGTGATGGAATTCGTACTTAAACACTGTTATCATTTGAATAAAATCCAAATTATAGTCTTTTTCGGCCTCTTGTCTGTTGAATTCTTAACGTCAATATAGGTTGTCAAAATAATTAAAATTTTATTTTATTTTATTCAAAATGGTACAGTTGTAATTATTGTTTAAAATTACGAAAACATAACAGGTCATTTCAGAATCAGTTTGACAGAAACTGCACTCATAACTAGTAGTCAAAATGAAAGAAAGATCATTAATTTCAAGATAATTTTATTTTCTATTTAAAATCTTTCTTTTTCTTATTGTTGCGTAAGTGTAAAAGGTTTTGAATAAAGTTTCTTTTTAACATTTTTGAGTCCACATACAACTATCGAAACATTACAATTCTGTTCGCACTGTACCTCTTCATTGCTAAGACTTTTTGTGGAATTCAAATTTTACTTATTAAAAACATCATACAGTTTTTGTTGTAATGATCTATTTTAACAGTCTCCGGTTAAACAATTTCATCATCTATTTGTATAACTTACATAACAACTTGGCACATTCCTTTTCTGAACCAATTACTGGCAACTGAAAAATACAAAAGTCTAGTAAGGGAATCAAGCTGAATTATTATTTTTTTCAAAAGGCATTATCTCTCCATCATCATTTGTGTTCATATCTGACTCATTACCTTTCTAGAATGTATGTTTGTTTATGACATCATAGTTTGTCAATATTTTCTATCAGTTTACAACCTCTTATGAATTTTTTTTGTATACAAAAAACATTTGTCAAATATGTGAATTAATGAAAGAAATCAGTTCATTATGTTATGCAAATTTCATAGATCGAAATTGAAAACAGTCTTGAAATGATCTTATCTGTTGTCAGCTTCATCTAGTACCTGACAATTTCATCTTCCTTTTGAAAAAAAAGTCTGTAATCTGTGAATAGTTATACAGAATGTAAGACTTTTACTGTCAAAGTAATGTCCAAGTAGTATAGTATGCTGTGCATGGTCTCATATTAATACAAGAACGGACAGTCTCTCTCATCATTAATGCTCCCTGAGGCTGGCCCAGTGTCAAGTCTAATACATCTCTGTAATCTTTTGTCTGGATACTCCAGGAATTGGCAGTTTCTGTCACATATGATGCCAGTTAATATGTAGTCAGTGTATGGTAAAAGGTATATTTTATAAGTTTCATATCAATTCTGAGAGGCTAAAGTCATGTCGTTCATACTACAGCTATACATCGTCGGTAAAAAAACATAAACCAACATATCAGAAACTTGAAACATAATGACATGTTATTTTAGGCAGACAGTAACAATAGTTCTGTAAGTTTTAGTACTAATGGATAAAAGAGAGAGATAAAAAGCTCTTGCATGGGTTTACACAATACCTATATGACGACATAATTCTTTTCATAAAACTTGAACCTTTATAAAACGTTCAGTTTGATGGAACACCAAAATCGTTATCTTAATTGTATGATACCTTAAAGTAATCTGTCTCTACTCATCCAGAGTTCATTTAGCTTTATGCTTTAATTTAGCTGAATGTAGCTTTAGACTGTAGAAAAGCAAATAATGCTTGAAAAAGGATAAATCAATCTCCTTTGTATATATAGATCAATTTTTAATATCGATTACATCTATCCTTCAGATTCCTTTGACTGATCAGTGTATGACTAAATAACTGAGTGTCTTGGAAATATGAAAAACTGAAGAGACAACGCTTTGTATTGTTGACAGCAGCTGTGTACTTACTTGCATCTAAAATATATATATATACTTATGTTGATACTTAGGTATCTGAAGTGTTGAGAACATTTGTCAGATTCTGCAGAAAACAGGGGTGGATGAACTGTCGTTTCATCATTAAGTATTTGAATCGTTCAGTTTCAGTGTCACTTTTGTTTTTTTGTCGACTTAACAATAGTGGACTGTTTTCAAATCTAATGAAAGATTATTTAAATATTTCAATCATCTCTGAGATTTTAAATGACAACTATAATCATTGTCATCTAAGATTACTTGTGTTTATGCAGAAAGATTAGAAATTAAGGATCTCGATATTGTAAATGAACATTTCTTTGATTATTTTTAAAAAGGTAGCTTTGCCAAGGGCAATGATTATTAATTTAAATCAGGTAAGCGTCATTGTCAATGTCAACATGTTTCAGAAAAGAGGACATTTCATGTATTATTTTCTATAATGCAACTGCTTATTATATCTGTATGTAAATTATGCATTGTTGCACTAAAAAGGTTTTCTTTCTGTTCACATAGTTGCAGTCGCATTATCTAGTTATCTTGTACTGGGGGGAAATTGTTGAAAGATGGTCTTGTCCACATTCAATAGGACTTTGCTGTCTTAAAACTCATAACTGCTACGGTAATCAGGCGTCCAATGCTCACAAATCACTACAGACGTGAGCGTAGGTTATGGTGTGTGGACAGGCAGAGGTGGAACCTGAGATCATGGAAGAGAGTTCACTGGACCAACGAAAGTCGTTTTCTTCTGGATGCTGTTGATGGCTGAGCCCGCCAGGACCAGGAACATTTTGCCAAGAGGGTCTGTGATAGTTTGGGGAGGCTTCTCCTACGACTGTAGACTCGATTTGGTGACTATACAGGGTTCACTCACAGACATTCGCTACATTCAGGAGGTTTTTGATCCTGTAATTATTGACCATTTCGATGACCATAGACTTGCAACAAGACCCTTGTTCATGAACGACAATGTCAGACCCCATCGTTCACTTGCTGTAAATCATCTGGAAATTAATGGTGTAGTTGATCACGAATTCCATAGCCAGCAATGTCACTTGATTTGAGCCCAATCGACCATGTTTGGGACATTTTGGGTCCTCGGATAAAAAGAAGGGATCCTCCTGTACAAAACCTGAGGGAACTTGAGGCTGCTCTTCACAATGAGTGGTAGCAGATACCGATGGAACAATTAAAGAACCTGATTAGGGGTATGCCAAGAAGAGTGGCTGCAGTTATTCGCGCACGTGGTGGGACCACACGTTACTGATGTTTGGTTATTCTTGAAACGCTGATTCACTTTGTTAAAGCTGCTTTGATCGGGTGGCACACACCAAGAGCTTGTAGTGACAATACTTAACCATCCATCTGTTTTAGATGAAATTCCATATCCTTTCCCCTCTTATTTTCATGCTATTTTCAAAACTTCTCTTGCAAATGACAAAATGAGTGTTCTCTTAATAGAAATTGGTTTTGAGAATCTTCGCAAATACCACAATGTTAGAAATAAGTACACTGCATTTTGTAAAAGACTGCGATAGGTTTATTTCAATGGTAGACAACAAATTTTAGAGAAAGTATTAATAATTCCAAACAATTTTGGTCTGAACTAAAACGCTTGGGCAATCGTCAAAATACAAATGATATTGATATAAAAGACTGGCATGACTACTTCAATGATTTATTCTCTTCTTCTGATATGAATGATACTTTAACTGACGCAGAATTGTATGGAAACAAGGCTTCATTACCGCCAGATACAAATATGCAGTTTGTTAATGAGATATTAGATTCACCTATTCTCGAAAGTATACATAATCTTAAATGTAATAAAACTCCGGGTATAGACGATACTATCCCTGAATTCTTTAAAAACTCAACAGATATTTTGCTACCATATTTGGAATTAATATTCAATGTGATTTTAGAAAATGGAAATTTTCCTGAAGCGTGGTCGATCGGCGTTATTGTTCCGATTTATAAACAAGGTAGTAAGCAAGAAATGAACAATTACAGAGGTATCACTCTTTTTAGCATCTTCGGCAAACTATTTACGTATATCATCCAAAAAAAATTAGTTTTTTGGGCAGATACTTTGAACAAAATAAGTAAGGAACAAGCGGGATTCAAAGACGGATATTCAACTATCGATAATATTTTCGCTCTACAAACCTTAATACAAAAATATCTAAATATAAAGGGGGGCAAATTTTATGTGTTTTTTGTTTACTTTGCCAAAGCATTTGACTCAATTGAAAGGCACAAGTTATGGAATTTACTAAGATCACATAGTTTGAGTAGGAAAATGAACAAGTTATTAAGCAGTATCTATGAGAATGTCAAAGTTTGTGTAAAGAATAATAATGACATATCTGACACTTTTAATAGTTATTTAGGAGTTAGACAGGGGTGCGTTTTGAGCCCATTTTTATTTACAATCTTCATAAATGAGTTGGCCATTCAAATAAGGAAGAACTGTACCCATGGTATACAGCTCCACCAAGATATAATGGAATTGTTTTTATTATTATTCGCAGATGATATTGTCCTGTTTTCGTCAACTGTACTGGGTCTACAGAGACAAATATATGAATTAGAAAAATATTCCGATGAATGGAAACTTGCAGTGAATAGATCCAAATCATAAGTTATGGTATTCAAAAATGGGGGAAAATTATTATCCAAAACTGAAACATGGCAATTTAAAGGGCACGGACTGGAGACGATTTCTTTTTATAAATATTTGGGTGTATATTTCAGCAAAAACCTTTCCTGGGACAAATATTCTAACCAGGCTGCAACCCAAGCTAAAAAGATATTTATCGGAATTTGTAAACAAACAAGTATCTTTGGCGGTCTCTCATACCAAACCTTCTTCAAAATGTTCGATGTTAAAATTAAAGCAATATTATTGTATGGGTCAGAAGTATGGGGTTTACAAAATACGGACGTTATTGAAAAGGTTCACCTGTTTGCATGCAAGAAATTTTTAAGAGTGAAACTAAATACACCTAGTGTTATGGTTTATGGCGAACTGGGGAGGTTTCCTCTACATATTTAATCGTCTATAAATGCTGTTAAATATTGGCTGAAACTTTTGTCAATGTCTTCTGATAGAATACCGAAAAAATGTTATAACATGATGTTACTGTATGATAAGAATGGACAAAGAAATTGGGCATCTAACGTTAAGAGTTTTCTTTTTTCTATTGGCTTTGGAAACATTTGGATTGAACAATTTGTAGAATCTGAACCATTATTTATTAGGTCGCTTACTGTTAGACTTGAAAGACATATTTATGCAAACATGGTGTCAAGTAAATGCTTTTATTATTCACAGTTTAAAAATGATTTATTCAAAGAAGCCTATTTATCATGTGTTGATATACAAAAGTATAAACGATCACTAGCAAGATTCAGATGCTCATCACACGATTTATTAATTGAAAACGGAAGATATAGAAATATTAAAAAAGAAGACCGGATATGTACACTTTGTAATTTACATGTAGTTGAAGATGAATACTATTTTCTCTTTGTATGTCCATTACATGATTCATTACGATGCAAATTTATTAAACGGTACTATTATGTCCATCCAAATCTTATTACATTTTACAGTCTTATGAACTGTAAAAATCAATATACATTACAAAATCTTGCCATGTATATCCATAATGCAATGATTTATAGAAAACATGTCATTTCACTTTAATAACTAAATACTTATTCATGTATATCCCAACTATCAATGTAAATGTACTATAGGCCTGAGGCCTCTTCAGTGCGGAAATAAAGATTGATTGATTGATTGGATAGCAACTAACAACATACGGTAATCTAAAAGGTCTAAACATTACTAGTCCACAGATTGAATCCTGGACAACGAGAGTCCAGACTATGTAGTGAGCTTGTAGCTTATAGACAGTTAGTGACACGATAACTGACCATTGGAAGGATGTCTAAGGCTATTTAGCAAGAAGCTTAATACATAAACCAATAGTGTTTCACTTTTAAACATTATATCCTTACAAAGATTTTGTGACTGCGTATAAAGTGATTGTAGAAAACATTTCTTATTGAATTTGAGTGAAATGGGTATGGTTTTCTTCACATATTCACCAGAACTCTCACTCACATCACTTGGTTTTGATCAATGTCAAACAAACAAAACAATAATTTGCAGCAGGATTTAACTTGAATTGAATAGGAAAGCTGCCAGGCAGTTAAATGGATTCCAGATCAATAAACTTAACTTAACTTCCATGGGCTTATATCTCGGCTCTGTAATGTGTTTTGTTTGTTTGGCAGAAACGTTAATGTTTTATGTTTCAACAAAACGCATCGTGTCCATCATAACCAAATAAAGGAATAAAATGACACATTGAACCAACAGAAGAAATTCTGATACACTATTTCATGTTTCTCTTATGATGAGTACATGTATGTTGTGAAAGAAATGATATACTTTCAAAGGTGAGAATTCAGAGAAGTTGACCTTAACTAAGATGTCAACTCACATGAGTTAGCTGGGCATGAACTTCTTATTATTTTGCGTATCGATTGTAACAGTGACTACATAATCTTCTCATGACTTTGGATAAATTACAATTTTGAAACATAGAGCTAGTTTATATTTGTCACTAATATGTATCTTCAGCCCTTGCCAATCTATTCCCTTGAATATTTGCCTCCTATAACTGACATGATAAACCTACCTACTAAAACCATGTTAACTCAGTTCAAAGTGTAACATTCGTCTTCTCACATGGCACTTTCATGCCAAAAAAGTATGATAGAGTTTCTATCATCCTTAATTTTAACGTTCTGTAACTACCATCACAGTGGCATTCAAAATTCATTTTTTTATATGAGAAAAATATGATAATGATAACTAGCGTGTTGACAACATTATCTCTAGTCTTGTGTACTGTGGCCTCTGTCCTTTGTGATGTTGTAAAATCTTGTCATTTCAGAGTTTTAGTATTTAAGACAATGTTTAACGTTAACACTCATAGAATGGAACATCATCTGTTCAGACAGTGCTTAACATGTGTGTCATGAAAGAAAACTCTAAATAGCAAAACATCACGCGTTTGGCTAGGCCTGTCTCACCTACGTGCAAGAAATGAATATTTGTGACAATCATCGGTGATTCATGAGACTGACTAAGTGTCAAACCTAACACGTTCTCTCTAATCATTTGTCTGGTTCCTCGAGGCATTGGAACATTATCTTAGCTTTGATGATATCCAACCAGTAGTGTATGACTGCTGAAAGAGATTCCAGCACGCACTTGGATATGATAAACGTTAGTTAGATCTGCATCTAGAACGTCAGGGTTTTGATGCTTCAACTCTGATACATGGTAAGAATGTCGTAATTGTCATATTACACACATACATAGATATTTAGCAAATTTTACAATATATGTTCAATATAAATGGTTATATTATAATGTTATTAATCAAGTTTTTCCGTATTGGTCCAGTTACAGGTCCGAGGTCTGCTGTATTGGCCCGAGGCGAAGCCAAGGGCCAATACAGCAGACCGAGGATCTGTAACTGGGCCAATACGGAAAAACGTGATTAATGACGTTTTTATTAATTTAACTTCTTTGTAATTTACTTGCACAACATTACAGAGTTAATTTTTACTGAAATCAAAATTATCAATGAGATTGATGAACTGTCATATATGTTGAAAGTTTTGAAGCGATAGCTTCGGACTCTCGCCATTTGTGTGTATGCAGAGTCGTATTGGCCCAGTCTGCTCGTATTGGCCCTGTTTTGCTCGTATTTGCCCAGCTTTCCTGTATTGGCCCAGTTGTGGATTCGTATAGTGAAGGCCGTATAAATTATATAAGTGCCATATCATTGATAGTTAATTAATAAATATTGATATTGTGTAATATCCTTTTAAAACTAATCTCAGATGTTATCTACTCATGAAATGTGCAACCGGCTGAAGTTCATGTTCCTTAAATCAGCCACACTTGAACACATCTTTCTTTGCCTAATCCATGTGCAATATTGAAACCCGAATTTCTACGCCATAAACACAGAGACTGTTTATTAGCCATTCTTATATCTCTAACATGCAATGCGTTTTCGCTCTTCAAACAGATGTCTGTTATTTACATTAAGCCAAATTCTGTGTTCGGGTAATTACTATAATCCATCAGTCGAGACTTCAAACAAAAAGTATTCCTTTTCAGATAATTGCATGTGATTGCGTGTACAAGGAAACAGAATATCTTAAACAGATAAACTGTGTGAGCATTACGTTTTAGAGTTTGTGATAAACATCAACAAGATAAAGTGAAAAGAACATGTCTTAGTTCTTTCGTTCTAAAAAGCTTGTGAATGCATTATATTGTGTTAAAAAGCATAACTTTTGAAGCTTACTTACAAAAGACAAAATCCGTTGTTACTATATGTTCATTGTAATTGTAAATACATAATTGTTTGTTTGTTTTGGGGTAGTTTTCATCACTTGAATCCATAATAGGTAATCTATGACAATGCTGTGTTATAATACGCGATTTTCATAGATCCATTATTTTAAAATAATCAATTTGTTTGTAAGGCAAAATAGTGATACTTTCAGATGATGAACAACCAAGAAAATATGACAATCTTAGTTTGGTTTATGAATTATGAATAGAATTATTAAATGTCACTGGACAGTAAACAAAGAAACGTATATTAAACAATTTTCTACCTTGATAAAAGAAACTTTAACATTTCTACTTAGTTATTAAGATATTAAAAAAGCTGACTAAACGATGATTACCCTTGATATAATTTCAAATCTGTGTAAATTCTTCTCATTAGTCAAGGGAATAAATAAATATTCAAATATTAGATACAATTAATAGTGTTAGTACAATAAGCAATATATAAGAATAGTGAATGTGGATTTAAATTGAATAGTGAGATGGTAAATACTCGGTAATTAAAATTGTTATTTATGAATTCTGTTGAGTGTCTAAAAACACTAAATTTTAAAACATTTTAACTTCTGAAACTGATTATTTTGTATTTATTTTAAATGTTTTTTATTTTATCCTTCAATCATTTTCAACCAACTACAGCAATTTGAATTAACTAAAGCTGCAGGTGGTAATTAATGAATAATTTGACAGAAAATACACAAATGGGAATTTGATGTTGATGAGCTTTTCACATTTGGAAATCGCATGTAATGGACAAAACGCAAAGAAGAAAATAACTTTTAGATTAAGTCATTTCAGACTTGTCATCTGCATCATTGGTATTCCTAATGATGAATTGTCATTTTCTGAATCTAAAGATCGCCTAAAGAGTTTTATCTATGGTTTACCTTTGTTTTTTGGTAAACTGGAAAATATGATTTAGTACCAGTTTAGGATAAATTATTGTTTTAAAGCAGAATTCATCATGCATATTAATGTTTACCTGCATAGTGAACGTAAGTTCCCATTTGTTGAATCAGATTTGTTTTATCCAATAGCAAGGAATACATAAGAGTAAAGCAAAATATTCTTTTCTCGCAGAGCTGCCTCAAGTCATAAATAGTGATCAACCCTCTATTCAAGCCAAATTTTTAGGGTATCCCCTCATCACATTTTGCATAAATACAGCTGTGTATCTTAAGTTTGTTCACTTACCTTCGTATTCTAGTGCAAATACCATGTGATTTGTAACGTCTTTGAGACATCTTATCATTGTAAAAACGAAACCGATAATGATGAAATTTCACTGCATGAGTTAAGATTCAGTTTGCGTTGACATATTCATACCTAGCAGATAGCTGTAACAAATTTGGCAGGGCATTGAAGTGACCAGGGGTCAAAATTTCGAAAACACTGATTTCTCTTTTGCTCTACAAAATCCTTCATAAGTTAGCATGAACTTTAGATCTTATTCAAATGTGTTGCTTTGCGCCAATGCAACGTAACTGTGCGGATATTTTTCCTACAAAGTTTACATGGATGATTTTAATCGAAATTTAAGAAAATCCGAAGTTCACAAATATGACCCATCTGTCCATTTAACAATGCCAAATATTGACATTCAGCACCAGCGACAAGACGATCCCGAAATATAGTTTGGGAATGGTTATTTTACACATGGTCAATTGATGATCTTCTGTAAGTGGTCCTAGAGTTATTTTATGAACGTCAAACGAAGCCGAAATTACATGATATTTGCACTAAGATCACAAGCAGGTGAACAAACTTCTGGTATGCAGTTGCATGTACATGCATTTCATGTTCAAAAACAGTTTTATCACATGTAAGCTTATTTTATATTTGTAATTTAGGACGTTTTCTCTGTTGTTGAAGACGGAATGTTCCAATTTTCCTCACATTACCCCTTCGAGGATCCATTTGTGACAGAGTTTAATGTCATGCCTTTATAAACCCTTTGTAAAACTGCAAATTGATTTTATATTTTTGATAAAGTATAACGAGATATTTGTTCCGCAGCTTGAGATCCTAAATCATTGTTTAACTCATTGATTTATTGAGACTATAAACAGTGTCAATCGTACCAGGAAACACGTTTTTTTTTTGAGTATTTGGTTGCTTTCATAATAATATGACTCAAAAATGAATTACTGAATGTCTTGTTATTAAAAAAATAATGCAAATGATACATGAGTCCCGAAATAAAAATGCTTATATCTTTTTATCAGACTTTTATATGAAGTATTTGAATAAAAGAAATAAAGCCTGCATTATGATGATATGGATTGTACTACGCCAGCCCATTGAAGATTAGGTGTATCGGTTTCAGTACGTTTTGATTTGATGGAATTATCTTGCAATGATAAATATCATTACATAATATTCATTCAAGTGAAAACTTATTTACTTCTCTGCTACCTACATCTCCTTCCCCCTGATGAGATGAAACGGGGTTAACACATTACTAAAACCTACTTATATGTTCATCAGTAATATTGATATACATCTTTATACATATTTCTAAAATATTGTTTCAAACCATTTAGGCCAGCAATTACGACTTGATATCAAAGGAAGATTAACTATCAACGTGTCCAAATATCCTAGTTAAAGAGAGCTTTTTTATATAGGGAAAAGATTTGCTAAGATTTATAGGGCATGAAGAAACTATATCGCAAACATTAAGAGGTATACTGAAGAGAGAAGTATAAACCTATGTAATGTATGTATGTGTTTAATATTGACAATTAATGTCATAAATAGAGGATATACTCTATATATAAAATGGCATACAGTTTAGTGTCTGTGAGATTGTGAAAATCTTTAACCTTCAATCCATTTGGAAATTGTTATCCTGATTAATAAAGTCTTGTGTGTGATGTCGATAAGAACTTGTAGTATGATTAAACCTAATCTGATATCAAATGAATGTTCAGACAGAGTTTATCATATATCTCATGGAACAAACTCCCATCTGTATAATATGTTTCAGATATGACTGTACACCCTCTTCATCACAGCACAATCCTTGTCATCACTGTGCTCCAAGAAATAAGCTTTGTGTTCAACCAAACACGTCCTCTTCAATCATCTGTCTGGATCCCCAGGCTATATGTACATTCTGTTATGTTTGATGATATTTTATCAGTAATCTCTAAATGATAAAAGGATTCTTACACGCATATGATGCTTTAACGTTTATTAGAAATAAATGCGAACAGCTACACATCGCCGTTTTTATATAACATTAAAGTTACATTGCTATAACGTAATTTCCCTAATGGTGTGTTTCCTAGACGGTAACTACTTTCAATTAACAACAGGATGTATAATGTTTTAGGGATAGGCAACTCCTAAACGAATAGATTGATGTACTACAGAACAAATCAACTGTTACAAACATTAAAAGAAATGAATTTAGATTGATAAAAGACGTTGCACAACAATTTCTTCAACTGCCTTTAGAGAATAAAAAAATATTCTGAAATATATATGTTATTGTTTAACCGGTCAACACAAAATTACAATTTGATTAACATTATATTACATTGTGAATGATTAGTGAATAATGTAATTCAACTTGACATTTAAAAGTTATATACACAAACTTCGGGTATTGTTTCACACACACACACACACACACACACACACACACACACGCACACGTGTATGTGTGTATGACTTTAAGTAAGACTGTTGAATATATTCTTAACACTAAGCCATCTATTTTCGAAATCAAGAACCAATTGTCAGCAATAAATATACAATAGCTACAAAATAATGTACTATTTTGTTTGGACCAAGTATTAGAATTTCTTAAAGTGTCAAACGATTAACCTTTTAGTAAAATGATAGTTTCATATGAATTTAATTGACTAATGTTTCAATATAATTGAGCTTCTCAAAATATCTTTAAAATCCATAATTTTAGTTTCATTCTATCTATTTAAGTGATTTCGGTTTTCACAAATGGAATTGATTTAGGGCCTTGGCAACAACTTAGTAAACAATATGTTTCCGATTGAAAGGAAGGAAGAACTATTTGGAGTTGTCTTGTATTCAGAGTTCCTTCCCTCACTCTTCCTGTTTCTCTTGGCCAGCAAGTGGAGTGTAATTCCGTGAAGCAAACACTTGAAGAGAAGCTCATGTTCTTTAGGATTTCGTATTGATCGTGTTTTTAAGACCATTCCGATTTAAAAGCAATGTTATCCTTCTTTTTGCAAATAAGTTGTTGAAATAATCTGATATATTTTACATCGTATACATAACTTTTGTTTTGCAATTTCTCAGAGGAGATGTTTTTAATAAAAGAATTACTGTGCGAGAGAGGAGGAAAGAATACATTAATAAGACAATAATTATTATTAGTCACCTTTTATTAGTGTGAAAAATGTTTAAGATACAAAACTCTTTTTATGCAGTTAGTTTGCTGTTTGATTTACAGTAACATTTCTGTTACATAAATTGAAATACATGTTATAACTAAAAACGAGCAAATGTAAACTTACATGTAATACCTGTCTTAAATACCTCATGTGTTATTCTTTAGCCCTTAGGAAATTCATGTGTGTTTTTTTGAAACCAAACAATGCTCAGTATACCTTTTCCGCTTTTTAACTTGACAACATGACAAGATATATGAAAACATTGTTGGTAATTTGAAGAAAAAGCATCTGGCCAAACGTTTACAAAATATATGTTTGTTAGCCTTGTCTAAAATCTGTTGTACTCTATTACTTAAATCTATTTTGGTTCTCAATGTGTTATAGTTTATTCATTGGAATATTAAATATCGTTATTTATTGCCTGTCAAAGCTGTATCTTTTTATTTTGCCAGGAGCCTATCATATGTTTGAATCGCAAATACCAACATTGAAAAATATATAATTGATTAAGGAAACGCATTGCTATCCGAAAAGAAATTGTGTCAATAAACCTTATATTTAAATGAGAGTCACTCTGAAATTTATTCTAGGATATTTTCCAAAAACTCAATGCCACGACCCATGAGACAGGAATCATTCAGTATCAAATATGACACCTTCAATTTATTCTTTGTGCATTAATCACGTAAGAGAGTCAATACTTTCCCAGTACATGAAGTATTCATAGGTTGGTTGAGTTTTTTATCACAACTAATACCAAGGGATTAATCGAACTGTTTTATCTACATTTTTATCACACACACGAAACACAAATCAATAGTGCGTGTATCACTTTCTTAAATATTAGATTACGTGTTCGTGTGAACGTGTTTTTGCACACAAAAAGGGGCTTTTAATTGTTTTAACTCACATGAAACTAACAGTTCAAGCTTTATTTCTAAAATTCATTTCTGGCAAAATTGTATGTTTGTTACTTTTTAAGCGTTGTTGAAAGCACATATACATTATACGTGATGATTATCACTGTAAACATGAACATGTCCTTTTAATGACATGAATTGAAGAACTGATTTTAAGCTATTGCAAAAAACGACCCATAAAAGTGCAATATGACCCATATCAACGTCATAAAAAATATCAGTATGAAAATTATTTTGTTGATAATTCTTAAATGATTCTTCAAAGCAACAATACGGATTGATCTTAATGTGACTTTGACGTTTTTTAACAGTGAACAGTGACTTAGATAGTATGTCATCTGACATGTCCGAAACAGGTGTGATTTTTATCATTACAGGAAAAAGGGAGTGTTGTACAAATTGTCGAAGGCTCTTATTAAATGGTTTGGAAATGATTCATGACGCCATATACCTACATGTATACGCAGTAATACTCTGTACACATTTTTTAACATATTAAAGAGATATCCCCATTTAAAGCCTACAATGTTCCAACTAAAGGCAATACATTTGTAAAGAACTCATGATTAAAACTCTATATGGAATAACAGATATTTATATTTTGTTTTCAGACAAAAATCTTAATCTAGCTAATATCATAAGTCTGGTTGATATACACGTAGTAGACATTCTTCTATCATAAAGTTGTAATCAGAAATAGGAAATTACATAACAATGATTTCTAACCTCTTAACATCGTTAAAATAACATGTTTTTCAATATCATAATGTACTTCCCAATACTGTCTATTCAATTTTGTTTGCAATCGTCTTCGGAATGTATTTCTTTTTTAGATGGTTCCGACAATTAGTTTACACAACAGCTACACCAAACAAACCAGCTGATAACAAACCAGCAAAAAGCCTTAACGAGACGATTTATCAAAGGTGGGTTTGTAGAGACATGATATTGTTTTATGTTCATAAATAGCTTAAATAGCTCCTGAAACTAGATTTAATCCTGTTGTACGAGGAATTCATCACTAATTGATTGAAATATCTCATATTATCTATGACGTTTCTTTTTTTTTGTGAGTGCTTAATTGTTAAGACAGATAAATCAAACTGTTGACGAACATACATGAACTAATTAAACTGTTAAACAATGACGAAAATAAATTCACAAATGTTATAGTTTATATAATTCTCTTATTCAAAAGAATAAACACGTATTCAACTGTAACTGCCATTGATCAAGGACTTGTCTTGATATAAATTTCTATCTCATTATTTGTTGAAATGTTTTCTCGATAATCACATTAAAACTCAGGAAAAAGCTTAACAATTAAGCATTTGTTTATTCAAAATACAAAATGCGGTACTATACAAAAGTAAGATGAAGTTGACAAAGATACTTAATTGAGTATTAAAGGGGCAGTAGCACGTTTTTGAGGGGGAATGTAAGGTGATGTCATTAAAATGAAAATTAATGGTTCCAATTGAAAGACAATGTATTTAAACTAAATGAAGCAGTAATAATTCAAACATGTAACGTAAAGTGTAGCCATACGATTCCTTTTTCGTACACAAATGAATTAAAGGTTTTCACACTAAATGGCCGCCAATGGATTTTATGTGAATCTTCATACTTTGTCCTCTGACTATGGATGATTGGTGTGTGTAATGAGAGTTCTAATACTGTCAAAATAATACATTTAGCACTAACTTACACTTATTAGTGAAAACTTTAAAATATAAAATTATCAAAAAGCGTGCTACTGCCCCTTTAAAGGAGAATGCATTATTTGGACGTGTATGGGAACTAAAACAGTATTGTTATGATTTTTCATCACAAAAAGGAATAGCTTCCGAGTGAAATACAAAACAATGTTGCTGTCTAGTTGACTTTTAAACATCACAGACTCTTATCATACAAACAAAGCTAGAACGATGTTAAAAGTTCAACCTTTTTCAGTAAGTTTCACCAACATGTCCACGCTTATGTTACATTCACATCGTCTTTACTTGTAACAATACTAATTTTCGGAGGAGGATTCCATGAAAAAGATAATGTACAATTTGTTTAATGTTTCAAGAGTACGTTTTTTTCCTCTCACTGATAGAGTAAAAAATCCATGCTCTCTATTTTCTTTTTGAAAACGGAAATTTATTTTACATATCTGATGCAACTATTCGTGTTCAAATCAATCTACCAAACAGAAATCAGCTGACATCAAAGAAACACCTTTAACATTATGTGGTCATAAATTTTATAGTAATGAGACACTTTGAAAGGTAAACATTTACCTAGTCAAAGTGATCATAAAGTGGGGACATCAAAGACAGAACCTGATGAAACGGTAAGTGTTTCAAATTGAAATTTCACATGAATCAATAAGCATAGTTGTTACTCAGCTATAAAGATATGAATCATCAAGTTAGTAATTTTAAAGGGATAGATAAATAGATAAATAAATTTCCAATATTTCTTTGTACAAAATATAATAATCATATTACGTTTCATGGTCTATTTTCGTGTTTATGTAGCACCAACTGAAAAACACCTCAAACCAAAGAAGTTTACCTAATTAGACTTGTCCAAAATTAGGACATTAGTTCCTCCATTCAGAACTATAATAATGCACATTACATATTTAAAGCATAAGTGAACCATTTCTCCTGGTTAACGAGTAACGAGTACACACCTATTGTTACTCAAATAATGTGCATGTGATCAATGATATTTATGCACATCTTCGTATTTCATTTCAGATAAATCATATGAAATTTTACTCGATGTGACAAAAAAATAAATATTACTTTATTGTTCCAAAATCGGCTATAATTTGAAGCACCCTTACCAGGCCAAGTGCTTATAACACCTTTCATAATATTTATGGACGCCCTGGACCATTGTTTTTGACTTTTTAAAGGGAGTCTGCAACCCGAATTTTTAACTTCCAGAGTTTAATTAGCAGGGCCGCGAAAGAATCGAAAATGCTCGGTAGGGACGAAATCGTTTTTGGCTACAAACCGCTTACAGCAGACAGCAAGTACCAAGTTTGTATCATGTGACCCCTCTTACTCGTCTGGACGCTCTCATTAAAGATAGGTTTTCCGAGCTAGGTTGTTGATTCCCTTTAATATCCGCATTTTTTAGAAATAAAGGACGTCTTAGATCTATGTAGAATGATGATGCCATTGTTTACTTTGATCTAGCTAGGTGATATTGATATCTATTACCTACGCGGGAAGTCATATTGATGTACATATTTTTCTAAAGTTGCCGTAAGGGCAAAATATAATTCGGTGAATCTCATAATAACATAAAGGTATAACAGATCAATTTTCAACCGAAGCTAATAGTACACTTATTATTTGGTCACGAGTCGAGTGCACATACATGTAAGTGCCAAATCAAGTAAACTTTTGCTTAAAAAAATAACAGACATTAAAAAAACTGTAAAAAAAAGTCATTTCCTCTCCCACTTGTAAGACTTTGAAATTTATTTAATTTTATTTCCATCAGAACTATTGTCCAGACTGATAATTAGGCTCTTTTGTGAGTTGTTATTTACGCTCACTTAAACAACAGGAGAATACATGTCACCAGACTGGTAATATAGCTACTTAGATATCAAATGAGAGAAGTTGAATTGATTCTATATTTTGGCATTAAAGCGCAACATATGCATTCCCTCTTGTTCACACAATATTTTTGAGTGATTTTCTCACCTTGAAAGGGCAAATTTAGAAGCACTATATGTGATTGTGAAGAAATATGTACTAGTTATTTACCAATGCTTTCATTTTGCCATCATGAAGCTAGGGAGGTTGCTTCAATAAACATTATAGCATATGTTATGTTTTTATCAATTTAGCTTTACTTGTTTTATGATTGTTAACTTTGTTCATTTGGCAATTGTCAGATGATGTTAAGAGAATATCCTTCCAGAAAAAATTCATACATCATTTTCGTCCATCTTTAAAGTAACATGTCGCAATGTCGACGGAGTATGCATTATCACCTTCGTTTGCATTTCAACCATAATTAACCCTTCTAGAAAACGTTTGCATAATAGTATGTTTCAACTAAACTTTGATTGACATCATAAATATCTGTAATTACCGTGAAATGTTGTGACGTTAGTCAAATTCAATATTGCCTGTGTTGCTTGACAATGTGTACTTTATGTCTGTGACGTTGTTGTAGTAAGCATAGGTTGTCAAAATCATTTAGGTTTATGTCAAACATTGAGTCACTTTTATGAACTCCTTGCAACATAAAATATGTCATTAAGATATAGTTTGAAAAAAATCATTAAGACAATTTTATCTTCTTATACATAACTGTTGGCAATTTCTAAAGGTCAAAAAGCACCAAGCCTTAATTAATTCCTCGCAAAACATGTATTTCAATAAATAGTCATCTTTTTCACTTTCCGAGTTTTAAACAATAAACTGCCCCTCAAATGTGTCTACTATTATACTGGTTACCTTTGTTAGCCAAGAAGCTATTAAATCATTTATCTGTCGAGAAAGGGGATGAAAATGCTATAAATTATTTTAAACGAATATGTAAACATTGTTTATACTTTAACAAGACGATGTTACGTTTTGCATGTTTGAGTATTCTGCAATATAAGAGCAAATAGTTGACAGTTTACATGAACTGTGTCACCAGTTTAAATGTTGCGCTCCCTGTAAAACGTTAAAAGTATTTTGAACATGATACTTTAGCGTCATCAATAGAAGTGCTTTTTGTGTTAGATTTTAAAACTTAATCCTAAATAGATTTGGTTCCATGTCGAAATAATTGAAAAGAAATCATTCATAGACGA
Organism: Steromphala cineraria; assembly: GCA_916613615.1. Taxonomy (NCBI): domain Eukaryota; kingdom Metazoa; phylum Mollusca; class Gastropoda; order Trochida; family Trochidae; genus Steromphala; species Steromphala cineraria. Next base: position 67,206,178 of record OU744725.1, on the reverse strand, counting down.
TACTGGCATAGTTAAGTTTGCCCTAAAAACATTTATCTCATATGCAAGAAATTTCCAGTCTTCAAACAGGGGACCGTATTTACCGAGAACCGAGTTCTGATTTCAGGTAATTACTTCCTGTCATCAGGAGGGAATTCAAGTGATTAAGATTCAACCTCACAATAATTGCTTTTGATTCCATGTTTTTAAGAAATAAATATTAAAGGTTTGAACAGTGAACAAATATTGTTTATGTTAACGATATAAGAAAGGATATTTCGATTCTCTACCTTTTCATTGTGCTGAACAACGCTAGTCAGTAATTGATTTTGAAGTTTGCATGATTCATTAAAATTCAAACAATCATATGTTTTCAGATGTATGCCATTTGAGAAAATAGGTTATTTTCCCCATACGAATGAATTATGAAGAAGAAAAACGATGATAGGTTACTGCAAATTTGTTTTCAATTATGTTTTGAGTTTTCAATGATATTTTGTGTCCATATCTTCACCCAATTAACTCTGTTTTACTCATTTATTGTAACATTTAATTACGTCACACGAAGGAAAATAGTGTTTAAATATACAAAATAGTTGTTTCATGAACGATTACATTTTTGAAAATATAATATTTACTAAACAATACAATTCCATGTCCCTGTTTAACTCTTCCATTTCTTTACAACAGATTTAATCGTGTAATCAGTTATTATTTTGTCATGAACGTTAAAACAAACAAACTTTTAATTGTTGAAGAAAATGAATGAAAAGAACAACAAAAAATCCCTGTGAAAATTCTAATGTAAGGCAAGGAATCAAACTGACAATTCCCTCCTGGTTGATAGGTGTGAAGCAAGCAGACGAAAGTTGTCTGAAATCGTGCCACAGATTGTCCGGCATGCTTGGTGAATTTTAGAACTTTGTCTTTGATTTTACATATTTTAAGCAAGTTTAAGTTTTGAAGCAAAGGGTTTCAGTAGACTTTTAATCTTTAGGCTCTAATGAATCAAGGTGACAGACTAATCGATTTTAATTAAGTTTTACTTCATTTTATAGTCAGGGGATTATAGTCGGGAAGAAAGAACTCTTCAGATGATAAAGTAACTTCGAACCTTTCAAGCTTTTTTAGGTATTCTTCTCTTTGCTAACGTCAATGTTTTGCAATATCTAATGGAAAAAAAATACCTTTTTATTACCTACGAGGGCAGTCATATCAAGGTTCATATCTTTCGTATGTTGGCCTAGGGCAAAATACCACTTTTTCATTGTGACGTCACGTTATAAACAATGCTTTGACGTCACAGTTCACCTTTGACTCGAACTAAAAACGCTGATGCGAAGGGTGCATTACAAACCATTTGTTCGTTTATACATACTCTCAAATCGAAGTGCATTACTGTTCGTGTATACACTGTATTCTGATTTTTAAAATTGTACTTGTGGTGCTAGATACTTCGCAAGCGACTAATAAAAGAAACCACTCCTTTGATTGTCAGGAAGGAAGACCTAATTGAAATTGTCTTGTATCTTCTATCTTGGATGACTTCCTCTCCCCGTTTCGTTGTCCCGCCACAGAAAAAGATAGTTATTCCTGGGCACGATTTTATTTCCAGATATAAATGTCCAGTGGTGCCTTTTGATTTATGTGTTAGATCATTTTTATCTCAGTCATAAAGTTTTTCTCCTCAAGAAAAAAGAGCTCGATCATCAAAACTAAAATAGTTCTTTTATACAGAGTCTTAAACGAAGCAGCAACAAAATATTTCTATCTTTCAACTTTCGTTTATTCTCTCCCCACAGAGGCAGATCAAGTCATGAAATGTCCTCGAGCCAATGTTCTTATTCGCCGAGTAAGTGGGGTGGAATTGGGGATGCCTAATTGGAGGCAAACAAAGTTTGTTGTGCAATCAGCGACGCTGTTCTAAAACCATCATTTTGGCTGCTGAATCATGGAAAAGGCATTGTTTCTCAGTTTTTGAAATATATTCAATCGGATTGTGGTGCAATTTTTTCCCCAATTGGAAATTATAGGAACCTATGGATTTGGTTTAATAAGAATAGAGGCTCGATAAAGATTTCATGATTGTATTTGCCTCTGTGGGGAGGAATGCTTTCCTTAAAATGCATAAGATGAAAGTTTTGCAGGTATTTCTCTAAATGGAATTAAGAATATGATTAATGAAAAGTTACTTCAAAACAGCCGAGCTAAATGACTAATCTCAAGAGTTGCACGGGTTTAATTCAGAATGCAGTGAATTGCAAAACTCAATCGCGAACGTTTCCTATTTCAAAAACTTTTCATATCAATTTGACAGGCTTAACGAAATTGAACCTTGTTGGAATAATCTATTATGTCTTTGATGGATATCACACATGACAACTACAATTGAAGGCAAATATTCTGAATTAAGACAATAATCATAAATCCATAACAACTGCATTTGCGTGTCTGTTTTCTCTGACTATTAGATGATTAAAGTAAACACGGGTTGTCAATATCAATTTGGTGTATTTTCATATGTCATGGACTAATATCACAAATTAAATCATAACAGCTGTTTGAAAGAGAGTATCTTGAAGAGCAAATTGCAGTTTTCATAAATTCATATTACATTTAGAAAAAAGTCAAGATTCAAAATGGAAATAAAGAGTTCCTATAAATGTCAATAGTTCAAGAAAAAATTGCAGAAAATAATGTTTATGTAATACATAACTATCTTAAGATGAAACCAAACGCACCCTGTCGTCCCAAATCGATCCATAGAAGTTTAAATAACAAACAGAGCAGTCAAGCAATAATGCAGACATGAATCATAGGTTTAGAAATAATGACAAAACATTTAAATCATTTAAAACTGAGTTTTTTATACAGCTACAAAGCATAAAGTCTGTGCAGATAATATTCCATGTCAAGTTCCCTTTCAATACATTGTAAAACCAAATCATTTATATACAACACAAAACATAGTTGAAAATGTATTGACTCTACTGGGAATTTAACTTTCATATCGAAATTATGCAATCAAGCTTAACTGTCATCAATATTTGGCATACCTCAACTTAAACTTCTTGGTTTAAGACCACACTTCCATCACTTGATCACTTTTCTTAAGTTTAAGTGATAAACATAGTACAGGGTTTTAGATTATTGAAGATTTAAATTTGAACAAACGTTTATCTGCGTCCTTTATTTACTGAATTTAGAATTTGATTAGGGTAGCCTGAATAGCTGTAAATATTGATATGAAATGTTGCCTTACAGCAACACCTGCACAATAAGATGTATATCTATTATAATCAAAGTCATCTTAAGGAAAACAATAATTTCTAATAAATGTTCTCATTGTGTACCATAATCTAGCCCAGTAATCGACGCCTCTTAGTACAATAATTGAAACTAATTTCTTTATAAAGTAAACTCTGTTTCTTTAAATGAAATAAAATCGAAAAACAATTCCATATTTTAATCAATTAACTTAATCCAAGTAGAAAAAATAACACCAAAGCATCAATACGATACCCACAAAGTTGAGTTGATCTTAATAACATTAGTCTCACATGCAAGATGTTTCCAGTCTTCACAAAATGCCTGTTATTTCACCGAACCGAATTATGTGTGCAGGTAATTACACTCATCCATCAAGCACGAATTCAACCGATGAAGATTCGATCTTTTAAAATTGCATTTGATTGTATGCTTGAGGAATCAGTTTACCTCAAGCCTCAACAACAGTGAAAGAACTATTCTTGAGTTAAAGTAATGAAAGTGAACAAAAAAAGATACATTGATGCCTTTGCGTAATAACGAGGCCAGCTGAGTAAAAAAAATCCTTGAAAAAACATTCTTTGTACATGAGTTAATACTCAAAATAGTATTTTGCATTACCATTGAGTCAGTCTGATTAAAATCGATCGTACTCCGAGGAATAAAATATCAAAAATAGTGTCTCTATCGGGGCTCGGGCCAGCCAGAACATCCTCTCCCTCTCGATCTAAATGCACCCACCTCTATCGCATGTTCCTATGACCAGTTTAGCGCAGACAAACCCAGTCGTAAGCTATTCAATCACATCCTCGTTTTTAAATAGCGTTTAGCGGCGATTATGTATAACGAATGGTACACTGGAGTAACCTGCCCCTGCATGATATTTTTCATGATATTCTAAATTGAAACAAAATACCTAAATTAACAATCTATAAGATGTATTTGAGTCATATATGTTGGTAATTCTATGTTGTTAATCTTAGTGTAATGACGTTTATCATGGTAATTCCATATGAAGCTTTTTGGTTTTGAACTATTTATAATTGAATTGCTTTCACATATTGAAAGACCAGTTGTTCAACTGAAGGCTTCAAAGTATTTTTTATCTTCTTAAGTATTTTTCTTTATATTTTTCAGAGTAGTATACTAGAGTGACAATTCATACCTTTGAAAGCTTAAACCTCCTGAAACGTTTTTGGAGATATTGCATTCTTTGAAATTCACATTTGAAGCACGTATGTGTATTTAATTGTCCGTACCTTAGCTGCAGTTGAATAGATAAATGCCACCTAACTGTTCATACTGATACATGAGATGACAGCCTTTGACATTGAACTTTTTACAATGTAATCAAGCCTAGTTGCACAATTACGAATTTTCTGGCACACTAAAAAGTATCATCCTTCACTCTTAAGGTAATTTTAATCCGCGGCACAAAGTGAAAAATAAGTTTTTTGTTAAGCTTGATTTCATACAATTTTATGAAAGGGCATATTCCGCTTTGGTATTACGTTATCCCCATACTATAGCTTCCAGATCTGTAGATTCTTTCTCTTCATATTCGTGTGGTGTAATTGATTATATAGTACATGTATAACCTGTCACTCTGTATTTGTCAAAGAGCACGAAGGAATTTGAGCTGTTCTTTGTTGCCCCGCCACAAGAAGGGACAGTTATTCATAGAGACGAATTCATGAAGGCCTACAGATGTTAATGTTCAGTCGAGTCTTGTAAACTGTATGTGAGATCCAACAACAAAAATTAAAAAACGAGTTGACCGATAATTTTTCTTGTTATCATTCTTTCAAGCGTATTTAATGAAAAATTGTTCTAATCTATTATCTCATTTTCCTGGTGACATTTGTAATTTAAAACCTTTTTTATCACATGGCAATTCTAAACGATGCAATTTCCTTTCTGAAGCTGATTCAGCAATACATTTGTCTTGATTAAGTAATTTGGTAAACATTTCTTAGTAGATCACGACAAAACTCAGTTTATAGGGCAAATGGTCATGGTTTTGATCAAAGTTTCACTTTTTTAAATGTCTTTATGCCTTTATGTTCTTAGTGCAGAAACGTTATCGTCTTTTTCTCTAAATTAACGTTCCCAAGAGCAAAGTTTATTAAAGACAAATTAATTGGTTGATATTACTTTGCACCGGGAGATAAGTAAAAGTGACTTAATCAATATGCCAATGATAGGAGGGTTGAGATTAAACTCGTACATCACCATCAAATACCCTTTAAAACTTTGTAACATTTATGAATTGCAAAAACATTCCATATGGTTTGTAATGAAAACAAAAATTAAGCGGACGTTGATAAAAATGTGTTTTTGGCATATATTTGTATGGTTCGAAATACAGATTAAATGCAAGTAAAGCATGCATACAATTTCAACCAAAATAATAAAAAGTATTGATTAAACAACTAATACATTGTAGTTAGGTGATTACATGTCCTCTTGGTAAAGTTGATAAAACTCATACAACTACAGAACACTCGGGACAGTGCATACAAGCTCAAAGCTGCTTCTGGCCGTCTGCATAAATCAAAATAATAATGATAATAATAATCCATTTATAGAGAGTACATATCCCTCAACTCAGTGATTGCCCAAGGTGTTATAGAGTATATTACCATGGTTTAACCAAAGCTGACATATCTGTCGCTAGAAGGTCACCATCAACACAGTTTGGTAACCAGGTACCCATTTTCTACTGGGTGAACAGAGGTACATGTTTACTAAAGTATCTTGCCCATGGTGACACAAATATGCTCTCAACTCGTGTCTCAGTGTTTGGAAATACTTTCAGTTTAACCTTCTTAGTTTGAAACTTTACCTTCCCAGCCACGAGCTGCTCCCGATAGGACCACGTGTCACAACGATAGGACCACATGTCACACCGATAGGACCACATGTCACAACGATAGGACCACTTGTCACAACGATAGGACCACATGTCACACCGATAGGACCACATGTCACAACGATAGGACCACGTGTCACAACGATAGCACCACATGTCACAACGATAGGACCACGTGTCACACCGATAGGACCACTTGTCACAACGATAGGACCACGTGTCACAACGATAGGACCACATGTCACAACGATAGGACCACGTGTCACAACGATAGGACCACATGTCACAACGATAGCACCACATGTCACAACGATAGGACCACATGTCACAACGATAGGACCACGTGTCACAACGATAGGACCACATGTCACAACGATAGGACCACGTGTCACAACGATAGGACCACATGTCACAACGATAGGACCACATGTCACAACGATAGCACCACATGTCACAACGATAGGACCACATGTCACAACGATAGGACCACGTGTCACAACGATAGCACCACATGTCACAACGATAGCACCACATGTCACAACGATAGGACCACATGTCACAACGATAGGACCACATGTCACAACGATAGCACCACATGTCACAACGATAGGACCACGTGTCACAACGATAGGACCACATGTCACAACGATAGGACCACGTGTCACAACGATAGGACCACGTGTCACAACGATAGGACCACGTGTCACAACGATAGGACCACATGTCACAACGATAGGACCACGTGTCACACCGATAGGACCACGTGTCACACCAATAGGACCACGTGTCATGATAGGACCACATGTCACACCGATAGGACCACGTGTCACGATAGGACCACATGTCACAACGATAGGACCACATGTCACAACGATAGGACCACGTGTCACACCGATAGGACCACGTGTCACACCGATAGGACCACGTGTCACGATAGGACCACATGTCACACCGATAGGACCACGTGTCACGATAGGACCACATGTCACAACGATAGGACCACATGTCACAACGATAGGACCACGTGTCACAACGATAGGACCACGTGTCACAACGATAGGACCACATGTCACACCGATAGGACCACATGTCACAACGATAGGACCACATGTCACAACGATAGGACCACATGTCACAACGATAGGACCACGTGTCACACCGATAGGACCACGTGTCACAACGATAGGACCACATGTCACAACGATAGGACCACATGTCACAACGATAGGACCACGTGTCACAACGATAGGACCACATGTCACAACGATAGGACCACGTGTCACAACGATAGGACCACGTGTCACAACGATAGGACCACGTGTCACACCGATAGGACCACGTGTCACACCGATAGGACCACGTGTCACGATAGGACCACATGTCACAACGATAGGACCACGTGTCACGATAGGACCACATGTCACAACGATAGGACCACATGTCACAACGATAGGACCACGTGTCACAACGATAGGACCACGTGTCACAACGATAGGACCACATGTCACAACGATAGGACCACGTGTCACAACGATAGGACCACATGTCACAACGATAGGACCACGTGTCACACCGATAGGACCACGTGTCACACCGATAGGACCACGTGTCACGATAGGACCACATGTCACAACGATAGGACCACGTGTCACGATAGGACCACATGTCACAACGATAGGACCACGTGTCACGATAGGACCACATGTCACAACGATAGGACCACATGTCACAACGATAGGACCACATGTCACAACGATAGGACCACGTGTCACAACGATAGGACCACATGTCACAACGATAGGACCACGTGTCACAACGATAGGACCACATGTCACAACGATAGGACCACGTGTCACACCGATAGGACCACGTGTCACACCGATAGGACCACGTGTCACGATAGGACCACATGTCACACCGATAGGACCACGTGTCACAACGATAGGACCACGTGTCACAACGACCTGTATCTTCTTTGAGAGGCAATTTTAGAAGTTGGAATGAAAATAATGCAGAGGAATATATGGATGACAACTTCTTTGTTCATTGTATGCAATGTTTTGACACAGATTCTTGTGTCGTTCTCAAGCAGAGGAAGTTTTCTTACCCAAAAGAGAGGGGACACAAGGGATATGGCTAGTGCTTTCTCTTCAAAGTCATATACTTTTCTGTCAAGATGGAAGAAAGAGGTGAACCATATAGTCCAGCAGATATGTGAAGAATTTATATACAATTGTGCCTTTAATGATACAAGCATGAAATTTGGTACACAGTTTGGGGGTACCCTTAGAGTGAAATTTGGATATAGTGACATTCCAGATTCCCTCTAAGATTTAAATGGCGGCTACAAACTAATGAATGAAATTAGTTAATGAATTATACCAACCAGTTCAAATCCTTATCACGTGTGTCTGGTGTAAAACACAATTTAGGTATTATGTAATTACTTGTTGTGCATATGCTATCAGTCTAAGTAAACCTAGCTTCAATAATACTCGTTTCACTCCACTATTGAGTCTAGCAAGATGGAGTAGAAGGTCGCGTCAGCCGATCTTTGGAATTGACCAATCAGGGATCGTCTTACCAAGTCGCAATAGTATAAATTCGCACATATAACGTTGGAGGGTCATAGGTCGGCGAAAGGTTGGCTGAAGCGACCTGCTACTCCATCTTGCTAGACTCAATATCGGAGTGAAGCGAGTATCATTGAAGCTAGGTTTACTTAAACTGATATGCTTTGCAATTATTTCATACTGAGCTCAAAAAAGCATCTGCATTCGGTAAATAAAGAGATTTTTTAATTGCTATTGCAAAATTTGGCCCGCCGATTAGACATCTGACTCAACAGGACTTCAGTCTGTTGATAGAACATTTGTTCAAAAACTCTCTTAATAATTATAGTTTCAAAATATTTTCAATCCGAGACTGCATTAGTCGTGCTGCATATTGCGTGACCGACAATGGCTAATAAACAATTCAAGCTTTTGAATCAACGGGCTAGAATGCTACTCGTCTACTCTGACTGCTTGGAAGAAGTGTGTTTTATTTTCAGGAAGAAACAGAAGAGGATATTTCTTGTCCCGCTGATTTCCAGTAAAATATAGGTTCTGAATAGGCGGAGCTATAAAATGGGCTCCAGCTCTCTTCCATGTGTTCGGATCCGTGGCGAGAGGCCTCGCGCAGGTTATGTTGAGTCCGGGATGGCTCTCAACAGTGATCACCAGCTTTTCATCTGAGCCATTCAAGAAGCCCTCTGCCAGGGACACGATCAGTTCAACAGCAGGACTTGAGCAACAGGCTGGCAGGAGGAGCGGAGATCGGGTTTGTTCACTCACAAGAAGAGACGACGGGTAGGTTAGCCTACCCCTTCTAGGCAGGAGGCGTGTCCTTTCGTATCGGGGTTCTTGGTGTATTGGCATCAGCTGAGACTGGATCCTAATGTGTGTCACTTTCTGAAGCGGGGGTTCCAGACACCAGTTTCGTCTCTGCCCACCATCGCGGGCGGCAGACAGGCTCAACGATTCATTTGAACAGATGGATATTCTTATATCCAAGGGGGCAGTGGAGGAAATCCTGGTCCCAATCCTCAAGTCGGGGTTCTACTCCCATATTTTCGTTCCACCTAAGAGAGACAGGAGAAAATAGCAGCCGATTAACAACATGTTAAAGTTAACCACTCTTTCCTCGTACTGCCGCCATAATTTTGTCACTTGTTTTTGTCATCAGTCATGCGGTTGCTGGAGCCCTAGAAATGGAGAACACATACTTGCACATTCCCATTTCCGAGACCACCGCAAGAACCTCAGTTTCGTTGTGGCGGAGCGCCATTCTCAGTGGAATGTGCTCCCACTTGGTATATCATTCGCTCCGTGGATTTTCACCAGGGTGACTCAACAATAGTGAACTTTCTTTTCGCTCACAATGTCCAGTTCATTCCATTCGTGGACGACGGGTTCGATACCCATCGCTGATTGCTATGGGGTTGGAGATGTTGATTTATCTGTCCAAGTCAGACCTTTAGCCAACCACCTCGCTCACCTTCCTGGGCACTATTCTGGACGCTGCTCAGCCCCTAGCTAACACATTGAGCGAATAGATCTAGACTTTGCTCCACTAGGTCCAATAGATCATCGGGTTGCTCACCTAAGTGCAGGACTTAACTAGGAGGGGTTGGCTGCAGTTGAGATCATTTCAGGTCTTCCTAAACGTGCACGTCAGGGAAAAGGTGTCCAGACATGTGTTCCTGCTTAGGCATGACCTCATGGAGGAGGTAAACGTCTTCAGAGGTGTCCTGCTCCACCCATTAAAGGTGATGGGAAACAGTAGGTGTCTGGTCTCAGATTCAGTGGGATCTGGTAATTGTCCCTGAGCACTTACGTTCGGATGTCTGCAAGCCCTTATTAGAGATGATCATCCTATGCCTGAAAGTTAAGACAGTTTATTCGTGGCAATGGCTTTCGGCTGCCAGGATTTCGGAGCTAATGCTTTGCAGGCTGATTTGCTTCGCTTTGAAGTGAGGGATGAGGGAAGAATCACAAACGAACTTGCACCGGACTTCGTGTGTAAGATCCAGGGGTCTGATGATTGAGGCAGTTTGTTTCACATTCACGCCCTTGCATGATCGGCAATCCCCACGGACGAAGAGTGCAGTTTCTCTCCTGTTCCAGCTCTTCGTATCTACTCGGAACGCACGCATTCCTTCTGGCAGGGGAGTAGGAGGCCTCCCCCATTTGCAGCGGAGTACAACAGAGACAGACAGTGCCTTCAATGTCTATCAGTGGTCTGCTATCCTCGGGGCTTACAAAGCCGTGGGTTGACCGCGACCAGCTCTTTCAAACTTTTACGAGATCCGTGCAGTCTCTGCCACCATAGCGTTTCACATCAATATTGCTGTGGCGGACATCCGTCGGCCTGTCTTTGGAAGTCATACATGCTCTTTGCCAACCACTACCCTCGAGACGTTTCTACGGAAGACGGACATTGCAAGGATGGTGACTCAGAAATTCGCTTAACAATGCACTTCAGGTCTTGCTACCCCAGAGGGATTGCAGCTCACCGTTAGCTCGCATTCACATGTTGTTGTTTTTAACTTTGCATCGCTTTTTCCATTGTGTTGGTTGTCTTTCTGTCTGGTTCGGGGCTTGTTACACCCTACTAACGGGGACCCGGACCTCCCTACCATAAGTTTGACTGTTGAGGTGGTTACCTTCCTGCTTGGGTCCCGCAACCCTTTACCACTGTTGTACTCCGGGCTACAGTGAGTCAGAGATGGTAATAGTAAGTTAAATAATAATACGTTTTTTAGTAAACGTCATTATTATATACATTTTCCGTTGACACACTAATCCTTCATTCCTACCCTTGCCTCCCCTCCTGCGAGTAGGTTGGCTCTGGTGACCGTTCTCTGAGGCTTGGTCACATGACCAAAGCCAGCACAGAGACAGATAACTCCCGTCTTTTTTTATCCGTGTAATCTTGTTGAAAGATAATTAAAATTTCAAAAATCTTGATATTTAGTGAAAAATAAAGACCAAATAATGTTCTTTGAGTCTTTTCACTTAATTATCATCATAAACAAAATTCCTTGTTGTTCTTCTCCAAGTTCTATGACTTAGATACTGTTATCTTACTACCAGAAAGCTGCCATTTTTAAACGGCCGCCATTTTTGTTCTGGGAATAAATTTAAATGTCCCTATATCTCAAAATCTTCATAAAAGAATGCTCTATCAATATACCAAGTTTCATGCTTGTATCACAAAAAGCACAATTTCCCCACATATCTGCTGGACTAATAAGGAAGTCCATGTATCTGCTGGTAGATAGCATCACCCCGTGTAAATATGTAGAGTTAATGCAAGTTGCGGTAAGGTTGATGAATTATGAGAAGCCTTTTCTCCTTAATTCATTAACTGTAATCACTTATGTACATCACTGGCCTCTATTCATTAAATGTAACATATCCTGCATTGTACATTACTGGCTTCTTACCACTTATCTCTGTTAATTACACTTACCCTTTCATTAAGATGTTGTTACTGTTTATTGTACTCTTCACGTATATATATGCCCCTACGCAATAAGCGTAAACTGAAAAGCAAAATATCATTGGTTTAGAATTGTCAATAATTGAAGATCTTTATTCTTTAATCATTTTAAATTCAATCTCCACATTCCAAAAACAAATTTTGAGACATTAACGCAAGTCCAATTCACATCACAACTCAATCTACATATTCATTGCAGGTGATGTAAATGGCGTTTTCTCATTGGAGCACGATTGATTCAGTACCTTCAGAAAAATTGCTTTGCTTAAATCTAATATACATAAAACTTTTGATTAACTAAATTTGTCCTACTTTTTCCAGCTTAGTTAACATTCATATCTTTGTTAACATGCAGAATATTGATAACTGTTTAATTATCATTTTGCATGAAGTATAACATTGTGCAGCGTAATCAGATTTTTTCATGATATCGATAGAGATCTGTGTGTTTTTAGTTTTCATTGCAGTTTTCATTACTGTCTACCGACTTGAACAAACCATTTCCGATTGTCAGGAAGGAAGAATTAATTTGAGTTGTCTTATATCCTGGAAAGTTTCCTCTCTCTTGCTCTGTTGATGCTACTCAGAAAGCAGGATTTAGAGAGTTATCCTTGGAGTTGACTAAGATCCAGATTATAAAGAGATGAAGTAATGAAAATTTCAGCAAATAATAAATCAACAGAACAAATTTTCCATTTTTTAGATTCCACTAAAGTTTTATATGTTTCATGGTTAGAACCAGCATGCAAAAGCTGAACACAGATTGCTTTCTGTGAAATATATTCATTTCAAAACTGCAAATTTTGAAATATATAATGATTACATCATTTCTTTAAATGTTTGATCCAATTATAAAATGAATAATTCACATAAAAACTAAATCACTTGCAACCATAAGTCTAGATATAAAACTTCATTTTCATGACTGTGGTCGAATTGATATACATAAGATAAGATCTTAAATCATACATAATTTATGTCATTTTTTTGTTTTGAACATTCGTTATAATTTTTATTTTAAAGAAACACAGATTATCGACCATGAAAGAATTTTGTTTTTGATACGTGGCATGATATCATATCAACTGATTGCTGTTCAAGTCAGCTCACTGACATTGTACTCTCATCCCAATTTGCAAAAAAACAAATAATCTCATGTGTTTGATAATTATTATCAAAATTCCTTATTCAATGTTCAGAAGCTGGAATTCTACGTACAAATACATGTACTTTACTTATATGACATATTCAAGACCATGATGAAGCAAATTATACATTTTCAAACCATCTGCTGCTCCCTTTTTAGACTCCTTTGCCTTTACTTTGATGTTTTGTACTGCAGGTGCAATCGATGTTTGTGCCAGCCAACGTATAAGTAAACAGACTATTTCCCAAATCAGGAAGGAAAATCTTATAAGAGTTGGCTTATCTCTGAAACAGTTTCCTCTCCCCCGTTTTGTTTGTCTTGTAGAGGAGGTAAGGTTTGCTTCAGTCTACTTTATAAGCTTCATTTATAGTAAGTTCTGAAATACAGATTTCCCACTCAAAGGGTAACTCGCAACTTGACAAAAACCTCTTTCATTAAACTTTCATGTCAAATTTATTATTCCATTATGTGTATTTTTCAGATCACATATGTTAAAATTACGATTTGAATATCAGATTGTCTTCATTAGAGTACAAAGTTTGAATGACACCATATTAACGTTGTTCACGTTATGAACATGATCTGATAGATGTAACCTTAATACAATTATATAAGATATGATTGAAGAAAACTATTTGACTTATGAATAAGCTTTTATTTACAATATACACCTGTAAACCATCTTTCCTCGCTATATCTTATTCACAGACTTTGAGCTTTTTACTGGCAGTGTTATTGATTTTCAGTCAACAAACGTCTAAGTACAAAGAGACTATTTCCGATGGTCAGGAAGGAAGAATTAATTAGAGTTGTCCTGTCTTGAAAACAGTTTCCTCTCTTGGTTCTGTTGGTCCTGCACAGGAAGAGAGAGTTATTTCTGGAGGAGAGTTACTGTGGAGCAGATCCTTTCGTGCTGTGTTCTCTTTTTATTAGTTCCATCGATCAATCAGTGCTAAAATACGTTCTTTTGTACAAAGGTAACTCACATTTTGACAAACATTTCTTTATTGAAACTTTAACTCAAACAGATTTCCATTTTGCCGTCTGAAAAAAAGTTAAAGTAATAGTTATATAGTGGGGATACCAGGTACATTGGTATTTTCTGATAACGTTTCGAAGGCAGTACTGTAATGCAATTGATTTAGGGCCTTGGCAACAACTTTGTAAACAATCTGTTTACGCTTGAGAGGAAGGACGAACTATTTGGAGTTGTCTTGTATTCAGAGTGGCCTTCACTCGTCCTGTTTGTCTGACAGAAAGTGGAGTGTGATTCCTGGTAAAAACACTTCAAAAGGCATATACTTTGGTGGTTAAATTATAAATAAAAATATAATAAAATAATAAGAAAAGAGTTCTAATAATTTAGTAACTTTGACTGCCAGTCACTTTAATGACCTTCTGTTAACCGTTAAATGTAGTTATGGTAATCTTGTATGAAAACTTTAATAAATTTACACTTCTTAAGTAACATTTCAACTTAATTATGTTTTCGCATGCTAAAATGCTCAAAGATATACCAAGTCACTAGACTTGAATACGCAGGTAAGTGAGTAAACTTAAAATATGCCGCTGTCAATGGGAGTGGTGTTCATAATTAATTAGTAAAATAAAAAATACTACATATGAAATAAGTGACTTGTAAATGTTTTTGTTTTTTGATTAATTTTCTTTTAAATTTAACCTTAAGAACAGAAGACTTGAATGTGAGCTGTCTGTCGCTGTAGACTGTTGGCATTTAGATCAGTATTAGGATTGAAACCCCTTAAAGAAAATCAAACTGGTACTAAGCTTTGAAGTTATCATCTTTAACTTTCTAAAGAAGGATACATTCAACTTGACAGAAAGATGTCTTTGATCCTCTTAGAAATTATATTTCGCATTTGATTGACAGTTTAGAATCAAAAGAACTGATGTCTTAATGACTTTTGGTATATAACAGTTTTAGAACATCATGACATATAGTTAACCATGATCTAATCAACAGTTAAATGTTCGTGACAACCAGGCACTTATTGGCTTCTTGATATACATCACGGATGGAAGCAGCTGTCAGAACTGAAGGTGCTTTAACTTATACAACAAAAAAACTCTTATCTCTTATCTCTTTAAAGTACAAGCATCTGAGGACTTCAGATCTTCTGATCTCCTACTTTGATCAAGTTAACATTTCTGAAGTATTATTAAATGACTTTACCAAAGTTAGAAGTTTGAAGAATTATGACGATTAAAATGTAAGATGACTTCCTAGTAAGTCGATTAAAGTGCACTGAAAGAGTGAAAGCAAATTATATATCAATATAATTTATGAGTTGTTTTGCCTGGATACATACATACTGCAACCATATCTTAAGGCTCCGTTAGTTTTGCACAGTTGATAACCATTCTACAGATGAAAAGTTATTTATCAATTCAATATTCTATAAGTATTGTTCAAAGAAATCATGTTTTTCAATTTATTTTTCTTTCTGATTTTTGCCTTTGCATGCCAATGTGTACAACATCAACCGAAATGGTGTTAACCCTTGTTGATCAGAATTGTTGTGCTGTGTTTATCAATAATCTTTCATTAATGAGTTGACAAATTCCTTGAAAAGAGGAAAAATATAAATTCTCCAATTATCTCTGTGATGGAAATCGTACTTAAACACTGTCATCATTGGAATATAATCCAAATTTAGACATTTCCTCATTGAAGTAAATTTCAAGTCTTTTTCGGCCTCTTGTCTGTTGAATTCTTAACGTAAATATAGGTTGTCAAAATAATTAAAATTTTATTTTATTTCATACAAAATGGTACAGTGAAATTGTTATTTAAAATCACGAATACATGATAAGAGGTAATTTTAGAATCAGTTTGAAAGAAACTGAACTTATGACTAGTAATCAAAATGAAAGAAAAATCATTAATTTCAAGATCGTTTTATTTTATATTTAAAATCTTTCTTCTCTTATTGTTGCGTAAGTGTAAAAGGTTTTGAATAAATTTTCTTTTTAACATTTTTGAGTCCACATACAACTATCAAAACATTACAATTCTGTTCGCACTGTACCTCTTCATTGCTAAGACTTTTTGTGGAATTCAAATTTTACTTATTAAAAACGTCATACTGTTTTGGTTGTAATGATCTATTTTAACAGTCTCAGGTTAAACAATTTCATCATCTAGTTGTATAACGTACATAACAACTTGGTACATTCCTTTTCTGAACCAATTACTGGCAACTGAAAAAGACAAAAGTCTAGTAAGGGAATCAAGCTGAATTATTATTTCTTTCAAAAGGCATTATCTCTCCATCATCATTTGTGTTCATATCTGACTCATTACCTTTCTAGAATGTATGTTTGTTTATGACATCATAGTTTGTCAATATTTTCTATCAGTTTACAACCTCTTATTACTTTTGGTTGTATACAAATCACGTCTGTCAAATATGTGAATTTATGAAAGAAACCAGTTCATTGTGTTATGAAAATGTCACAAATCGAAATTGAAAACAGTCTTGAAATGATATTATCTTCATCTAGTAGCCGACAATTTCATCTCCCTTTTGATGATAGAAAGTCTGCAATCTGTGAATAGTTATACAGAGTGTAAGACTTTTTTCTGTCAAAGTAATGTCTAAGTAGTATAGTATGCTGTACATGGCGAGACTTGGTCTCATATTAATACAAGAACGGACAGTCTCTGTCATCATTAAAGCTCCCTGAGGCTGGCCCAGTGTCAAGTCTAATACATCTCTGTAATATTTTGTCTGGATACTCCAGGCATTGGCAGTTTCTGTCACATTTGATGATAGTTAATATGTAGTCAGTGTATGGTAAAAGGTGTATTTTGATAAGTTTCATATCCATTATGAGATGCAAAAGTCATGTCGTACATATTACAGCTATACATCGTCGGTAAAAAAAACATAAACCAACATATCAGAAACTTGAAACATAATGACATGTTATTTTAGGCAGACAGTAACAATAGTTCTGTAAGTTTAGTACTAATGAATTAAAGAGAGAAAAATGCTTTTGCATAGGTTTACACAATACATGTTTGACGACATTATCCTCATTAAGTATTTAAATCGTTAAGTTTCAGCGTCACTTTTGGTTTCTTTTGTGGACTCAACATAAGTTGATTGTTTTCAAATCTAATGAAAGATTAATAAAAGATTTCAATCATCTCTGAGATATTAAATGACAACTGTAATCCTTGTCAACTAAGATAACTTTTGTTTATGCAGAATGATTAGAAATTAAGGATCCCGAATATTGTAAATGAACATTTCTTTGACGATTTTAAAAGGTAGCTTTGCCAAAAGCAATGGTTATTAATCTTAATCAGGTACGCGTCATTGTCAATGACAACGTGTTTCAGAAAAGAGGACATTTCATTTATGTTATGATCATTAATCATGAGAAACTAGAACTTAGGAAAATCAGCCGATTTAGAGAAATCCAACAGAATTTTCTTTTCTATAATGCAACTGTCATATTTAATCATATCATGTCTGTTATGTTCTAAAAGTAAAAATAGGGTGTTAATTTCACTTTTACATTGTTGGATAACCAAAACGTCAGGCCATCTCGAATTATTTTAAATTGATTTGTGTTTTCTATTCAAAATAGACAGTATTGTCAATAACAATTTGCAACTTATAATATGTGTATGTAAAGTTTGCACTGTTTGTGTTCTCAAAATGAAAATGTTATTCTTAATTTTTCGTTATTTATCAAACATAGTATAAAACGTAGAAATGAACTTTTAAGAAATGAAATTCGCCCCAAGAGCTGAAATAAGATCCTCTTATTGTCATTGTGTTAGCAAATATTTGAAATATGTATTACTGTTTATATGTATATGTATTATTTGCATTATGTAACTCTTTATATACATTTGTATATGGGCCGGAGGCCTTAAATACAATAAACTCTTTGACTTTGACTTGACTTTGACTGTTGCACTAAAAAGATTATCTTTCATTTCACACGTTATCTGGTTATCTTGTACTGTGAGAAAGTGTTGAAAGATGGTCTTGTCGACATTCATTAGGACTTTGCTGTCTTAAAATTCATATCTACTAGCTGTGAAAATTTCCACAATTTGACAAAAATCCTGAAAAATAATTATTTCTGTATGACACTCATATAAGCAAAACAATGAAGTTTACTTTTCTAGTAGCCAAAATCATTTTAAATGGCAGAAGAAAGACGATTGATCTTTTGTTTAAAGTTATGATAATATTTCCAATTGTTAATATAATTAATGTTCATGATATTTGCACCGAATGATTTAACTGAATGATTTCCCTGGTTCATCAATATTTCTAACATATACATCTTTTGTAGCAAAACAGCACACAAATCCAACAAGAAGGTCATATCTTGGTTTTATTATTGGTGGTACATTACCCTACCGGCCAATGTCACATTCACATGTTACGGTACACGACAGAGCCATACCCGAGACCCTGTCGTGCTGCTCCCAGTGTGTCCAGGCCTGGAGTCTTGAACGAGACTTTTACCCATCTCCCTGAACTTAGCTTTCCTTCATATATACATGTATCATCCCAACTAGGAATCCCGTCCCATCTTAAGATGGGACGCCTCCCAACTTGGAATCCTAAGTTGGGACGTCCCATCTTAACACCAAAGAAAGTTAAGTTGAATTTTCAGTATATGCTGAAACCAAATATTAACCCTCATTATTGCAAATCAAGGAGTATTCTATTGGTGATAAAACAAGGTTTTACCTTTTTTGAAAAACGCATGACATGCACGTGAATCCCGCCAACCATGTGTTGCACAAACCAAAGTTTCAAACAGTCACAAGTATTGGGTATTTAGGGATCGGTTCCGACTTCATTAACATTTGTTTCACTTCTCATTGACAATGACATGAAGGAGAATTTCAAATGCCAGATCATTGGGCTTCATCGGGCAGGACTTTCTTACAAGGAAGAACTCACTTCCACTATATACAGTCATAAGCCGTCTGGTCAGGAAGCATGCACAAACAAATGATGTGAGGGACCTTCCACGATCAGGAAGACCAAAAGCTACCAGGCCCCAGGAGGATAGGGCTCTGTTACGACATGTTAGACGCCTGCTGTTTGCTTCAAGCACCCATCTGCAACGGGTATGGTTACCTCATCGCCGCTTAAGCAACCAAACTATGAGAAATCGCCTCAAAGCTTCCGGATTAAGGGCCAGAAGGGTCATCAGGCGTCCAATGCTCACAAATCACTACGTGATCAGACGTGAGCGTTTATGGTGTGTGGACAGGCAGAGGTGGAACCTGAGACCATGGAGAGTACACTGGACCAACGAAAGTCGTATGGAGGACCAGGAATACAAGTCTTGCCCCCAGGAACATTTTTCCAAGGACACCATATGGCACAGGATCCGTGATTGTTTGGGGAGGCTTAACCTACAACTGTAGACTCGATTTGGTGACTATACAGGGTTCACTCACAGGCATTCGCTACATTCAAGAGGTTCTGGATCCTGACATTGTTGATCATTCGATTACTTCAGACTTGCCAAAAGACCCTTGTTCATGGATGACAATGTCAGACCCTTCTGCAAACCAACATCTTGAAAGTAATGATGTAGTTGATCACGAATTCCATGGCCAGCAATGTAACTTGATTTCAACCCAATAGAGCATGTTTGGCAAAATTTGGGTCGTCGGATACAAAGAAGGGATCCTCCTGTACAAAACCTGAGGGAACTGGAGGCTGCTCTTCACGATGAGTGGTAGCGGATAACGATGGAACAATTAAAGAAACCTGATTAGGAAGAGTGGCTGCAGTTATTTGCTCACACGTTACTGATGTTTGGTGATTCTTAAAAGACTGATTCACTTTATTTAAGCTGCTTTGATCGGGTGGCACACACCAAGAGCTTGTAGTGACAAAACTTAACCATCCATCTGTTTTGGATGAAATTCCATGTCCTTTTCCCTCTTATTTCATGCAATTTTAGTGCTCACACGATTAAAAAACTTCTCTTGCAAATCACAAATGATTGTTCTCTCGATAAAAATGGGTTTTGCTTATCTTCTTTTTCTCAGTCTCATAGCATACTTAAACGAAGTACACCCCTCTGTGAAAAATTAAGGGGTGCTTAACTTGTTTTGGTGTGTATATAAGCAACATGCATGGCGGCAATTAAATGGCAACACAATAGCAACGAACAACATACTGTAATCTAAAAGGTCTATACATTACTAGTCCACAGAGTGAATCTGGACAATGAGAGTCCGGACTATGTAGTGAGTTTGTAGCTTATAGACAGTTAGTAACACGATAACTGACCATTGGAAAGGATGTCTATGGCTATTTAGCAAGAAGCTTAATACAGAAACCAATAGTGTTTCACTTTTAAACATTATATCCTTACAAAGATTCTGTGACTGCGTATAAAGTGATTGTAGAAAAATTGAATTTGAATAAAATGGGTCTGGTTTTCTTCACATATTCATCAAAACTCTCACTCACATCACTTTAATTAAATACCCTATAATTACCCATCAAGTGTAATCAATGTCAAACAAGAAACCAATAATTTGCAGCAGGATTTAACTTGAATTGAATAGGAAAGCTGCCAGGCAGTTAAATGGATTCCACATCAATAAACGTAACTTAACTTCCATGGGTTTATATCTCGGCTCTGTAATGTTTTGTTAGTTTGGCAGAAACGTTAATGTTTTATGTTTCACCAAAACGCATCGTGTTCATCATAACCAAATAAAGGAATAAAATTACACATTGAACTAACAGAAAAAATTCTGATACACTATTTCATGTTTCTCTTATGATGAGTACATGTATGTTGTGAAAGAAAATGTTATACTTTGCAAGGTGAGAATTAAGATAAGTTGACCTTAACTAAGATGTCAACTCACATGAGTTTGCTTGGCATGAACTTCTTTTTGTTTTGCGTATCGACTTTTAATTGTAACAGTGACTACATAATCTTCTCATGACTTTGGATAAATTACAATTTTGAAACATAGGCCTAGTTTATATTTGTCACTAATATGTATCTTCAGCCCTTGCCCATCTATTCCCTTGAATATTTGCCTCCTAAAACTGACATGATAAACCTACCTACTAAAACCATGTTAACTCAGTTCAAAGTGTATGTTGATCATCAATTATACGACTACGACTAACCTCCACAACTCTTCGACATTACCTTACAAATATTCGTCAATGTATAATATGTAGTGTAAGACTACGAGTTTAATATGATTTCAAACTCAACTAGAGTTCCCAGCCTATATGATCAAAATACAAAATTGTAGTCTCTCTAATGATGTATAATGTGTAGTGAACTGTAAGATTATAAGTTTAATATGATTTCAAACTCAACCAAAGTTCCCAGCCTATATAAATAATCAAAATACAAAATTGTAGTCTCTCTAATGAAGATATTGTCAATAGTTGATTGTGTAACATAGTGCACAATATTATCGAGAGTTTCCCATTTCTATGAGACAGACATTAGTTAACCATTAGCAGCATTATCCAGCTAACATGTGTCTTCTCACATGGCATATTCATGCGATCAAAGTATGATAGAGTTTCTATCATCCTTTATTTTAGCGTTCTGTAACTACCATCAAATTGACATTCAAAATTCATTTTTTTCCACATGATAACTTGCTGATAATGATAACTAACATGTTGTCAACATTATCTCTTGTCTTGTGTACTGTAGCCTCTGTCCCTTGTGATGTTGTAAAATCTTGTCATTTCAGAGTTCTAGTATTTAAGACAATGTTTAACGTTAACACTGATAGCTTGGAACATCATCTGTTCAGACAGTGCTTAACATATGTGTCATGAAAGAAAACTCTAAATAGCAAAACATCACGCGTTTGGCTAGGTCTGTCTCACCTACGTGCAAGAAATGAATATTTTTGACAATCATCAGTGATTCATGAGACAGACTAAGTGTCAAACCTAACACGTTCTCTCTAATCATGAGTCTGGATCCTCGAGGCATTGGTACATTATCTTAGCTTTGATGATATCTAACCAGTAGTGTATGACTGCTGAAAGAGATTCCAGCACGCACTTGGTTATGATAAACGTAAATTAGATCTGCATCTAGATCTTCAGGGTTTTGATGCTTCAACTTTGATACATGGTTAGAATGTAGCAATTGTCTTATTACACACATACATATATATTTAGCAAATTTTACAATATATGTTCAATATAAATGGTTATATATGTTGATATTGTGTAATATCCTTTTAAAACTAAGCTCAGGTAGTATCTACTTATGATATGTGAAACCGGCTGAAGTACATGTTCCTTAAATCAGCCACACTTGAACACCGTATTCTTTGCCTAAGCCATGTGCAGTATTGAAACCCAAATTTCTACGCCATAAACACAGAGACTGTTTACTAGCCATTCTTTTATCTCTAACATGCAATTCGTTTTCAGTCTTCAAACAGATGTCTGTTATTAACATTACGCCAAATTTAGTGTTCGGGTAATTACTATACTCCATCAGTCGAGACTTCAAACAATAAGTATTCCTTTTCAGATAATTGCGATAGTGATTGCATGTACAAGGAAACAGAATATCTTAAGCAGATAAACTGTGTAAGCATTACGTTAACATCAACAAGATAAAGTGAAACGAACATGTCTTAGTTCTTTCTATCAATGAAGCTTGTGAATGCATTATTTTGTATTAAAAAGCATAACTTTTGAAGCTTACTTTCAAAAGACAAAAATTGTTACTGTACTGTCATTGTAATTGTAAATACATAATTGTTTTGGAACAGTTTTCAGCACTTGAATCCATAACAGGTAATCAATCTAAAACAGGTAATCTCTGACTATGCTGTGTTATAATGCGTGATTTTCATAGATCCATTATTTTAAAATAATCAATTTGTGTGTAAGGCTAAATAGTGATACTTTCAAATGATGGACAACCAAGAAAATATGACAATCTTAGTTGGGTTTATGAATTATGAATTGAATTATAAAAGTCACAGGACAGTAAACAAAGAAACGAATATGAAACTGTTTTCTCCCTTGATAAAAGATTTCTACTTAGTTATTAAGATATTCAAAAAGCTGACTTAACGATGATTACCCTTGATATAATTTCAAATCTGTGTAAATTCTTCTCATAAGTCAAGGGAAATTTTAGATACAATTAATAGTGTTAGTACAATAAGCAATATATAAGGATAGTGAATGTGGATTGAAATTGAATAGTGAGATGGTAAATACTCGGTAATTAAAATTGTTTATTTAAAAATTCTGTTGAGTGTCTAAAAATACAAAATTTTAAAACATTTTAACTTCTTAAACTGATTATTTTGTATTTATTTTTAAATGTTTTTTTTATTTTATCCTTCAATCATTTTCAACCAACTACAGCTTTTATTATCGTGAAAGCCATCGATTAATCAAATTTGAATTAACTAAAGCTGCAGGATATAATAAATGAATTTCCATTTTGACAGAAAATACACAAATTGAATTTTGATGTTGATGAGCTTTTCACAGTTGGAAATCGCATGTAATGGACAAAACGCAACGAAGAAAATAACTTTTAGATTAAGTCATTTCAGACTTGAC
Organism: Steromphala cineraria; assembly: GCA_916613615.1. Taxonomy (NCBI): domain Eukaryota; kingdom Metazoa; phylum Mollusca; class Gastropoda; order Trochida; family Trochidae; genus Steromphala; species Steromphala cineraria. Next base: position 67,182,258 of record OU744725.1, on the reverse strand, counting down.
ATCTGCATCATTGGTATTCCTAATGGTGAATTGTCATTTTCTGAATCTAAAGATCGCCTTAAGAGTTTTATCTATGGTTTACCTTTGTTTTTTTGTGAAGTGGAAAATTTGATTTAGTACCAGTTTAGGATAAATTATTGCTTTAAAGCAAAATTCATCATGCATATTAATTTTTATCTGCATAGTGAACGTAAGTTCCCATTTGTTGGATCAGATTTGTTTTATCCAATAGCAAGGAACTAATTATCAGTTTCATGTAGTTGATTACATAAGAGTAAAGCAAAATAAAAGGTAATCTCCTCTCACAGAACTGCCTCAAGTCATAAATATTGATCAAACCTCTATTTGAATAAGCCAAATTTGAAGGGTATCCCCTCATCACATTTTGCATAAATACAGCTGTGTATCTTAAGTTTGTTCACTTACCTTCGTATTCTAGTGCAAATACCGTGTATTTTGTAACGTCTTTGAGACATTTTATCATTGTAAAAACGAAACCGATAATGATGAAATTTCTCTGCATAAGTTAAGATTCAGTTTGTGTTGACATATTCATACCTAGCAGATAGCTGTAACAAATTTGCCAGGGCATTGAAGTGACCAAGGGTCAAAATTCGAAAACACTGATTTCTATTTTGCTCTACAAAATCCATCATAAGTGATCATGAGCTTTAGATCTTATTCATATGTGTTGCTTTGCGCCATTGCAACGTAACTGTGCGGATGTTTTATCATACAAAGTTTACATGGATGATTTTAATAGAAATTTAAGAAAATCCGAATTTCACAAATATGACCCATCTGTCTATTTAACAATGTCAAATATTGACATTCAGCACCAGCGACAAGACGATCACTAAATATAGTTTGGGAATGGTTATTTTACACATGGTCAATTGATGATCTTCTGTAATTGGTCCTGGAGTTATTTTATGAACGTCAAACGAAGACCAAATTACAGGATATTTGCACTAAGATCACAAGCAGGTGAACAAACTTCTGGTATGCAGCTGCATGTACATGCGCATGCATTTCATGTTCAAAAATAGTTTTATCACATGTAAGCTTATTTTATATTTGTAATTTAGGACGTTATCTCTGTTCTTAATCTGTTGAAGACGGAATGTTCCAATTTTCCTCACATTACCCCTTCGAGGATCCATTTGTGACAGAGTTTAATGTCATGCCTTTATAAACCCTTTGTAAAACTGCAAATTGATTTTATATTTTTGATAAAGTATAACGCGATATTTGTTCCGCAGCTTGAGATCCTAAATCATTGTTTAACTCATTGATTTATTGAGACTATAAACAGTGTCAATCGTACCAGGAAAAACGTTTTTTTGTGAGTATTTGGTTGCTTTCATAATAATATGACTCAAAAATGAATTACTGAATGTCTTGTTATTAAAAAAATAATGCAAATGATACATGAGTCCCGAAATAAAAATGCTTATATCTTTTTATCAGACTTTTATATGAATTTCTATTCATATGAAGTATTTGAAAAAAAGAAATAAAGCCTGCATTATGATGATATGGATTGTCCTACGCCAGCCAATTGATGATAAGGTGTATTGGTTTCAGTATGTTTTGATTTGATGGAATTATCTTGCAATGATAAATATGATTACATTACATTCATGTATTCAGTTGAAAACATATTTACTTCATCTACCTACATCTCCCTTCCCTTGATGAGATAAAACGGGATTAACACATTACTTAAACCTAGTTATATGTTCATCAGTAAATATTGATATACATCTTTATACATATTTCTAAAAAGGTAAGATCAGTTCAACAGAAATCATTAAATGTAAAATTGTTTTAGCATCTACTTATTGTTCAGAACCATTCAGGCCAGCAATAACGACTTGATATCAAAGGAAGATCAACTATTAACGTGTCCAAATATCTTTGTTAATGAGAGTTTTGTAAAGGGAAAAGATTTGCCAAGATTTATAGGGCATAGAGAAATTATATCGTAAACTTTAAGAGGTACAGTTAAACCAGAAAGAAAGTACCCCCTTTCTAGAAATTTCTAGAAATTTTCTAGAACGTATCTAGAAATTTTCTAGAACGTATCTAGAAATTTTCTAGTGCGTATCTAGAAATTTTCTAGAACGTATCTAGAAAATTTCTAGTGCGTATCTAGAAATTTCTAGAAATTTCTAGAAATTTCTAGAAATTTCGAGTTTTTATTTTTTGTAACATAATCAAGATCTTTTTACATATTATAAAACTGCTTATTCAATATAATATAATGTGAAATTATGAAGTTTGTGGGTTTATTAGAAACGAAGATTTTTCCTTGTTAAAGTTTTCCTCCTCTACCACCTGCCCTCATTATAACGCCCCTGCTATGCAACTGTCACGCATGGTTAACGCGCTACTTAACGGGGAACGGACAGGCTCTGTCGCTGATTAAATCACCAATCATTGTTTACAATGGCCACTGTTGCACAAAAGATAGTTGTAATGTGTCACTGAAGTTACCTGCAAAAAAGCCAGTTTATAAACATAACCTTAAACTATCGGAACGTTGCATTTAATCTGCAGGCAGAAAATAAAGTTTATTTCATGCTTACAGAAATGTACAGCGTCGTATGAAAAGACTATTATAATGGAAAAAATGTTCATACAGAAATAATACAGTAGATAATTTGAACATTGAATAATACAAATTTTTGACGACCTTGACGATATTCAAAAGTCAAACTTATATAACCTTGACAACAACAATCGGCTGCCGCAAAGTATAAAACTTTGCATCGAGTAAAATGAAGTTTGTAAGAAAGCTTACTGTACCTTCTATTATGTAATGTTATTTCTTAAAACTTTTTATTGAGTTCATCTAGACTTTATTTCCCGAGTTGCTCTAAACAAGGTTATAACAATTTTACTTCCTCTTTGTAACACAGCCCGTCTTTCCATTCATATGATTGATAACGGGTTTACTGTTAAAGGGGCAGTAGGGAGAACGTAAAGTGTTATCAGGAAAATGAAAATAAATTATTCCCATCATAAGACAATGTCTTTAAACTAAACGAAGTAGTAATAAATAAAATATATAATGTAAAGTGATGCAATTCTATTTTCTTAATAAAATGAATGAAAGGTTTTCACACACAAATGGGTACCAATGGACTTTATGTGAATATTCATATTTTTTAAAAGTGATTAAGTGATTAAAGTGATTGGTGTGTGTAATGTGATTTTTGACACTATCAATATAATACATTTAACTGTAACGTACAATTATCAGTGAAAAATTAAAACTATGTCTTTTTCAAAATACGTGAAATGCCCCCTTTTAGAATAATAAGCATTTCATTACATAGATGGAAAGCTTAAATGAGTGTTAAATGGCAAGTTTGAAGAAACAGATGCAAAGTTATTTTGATTATGGTTATAAAATAAAAATCATGATATTGTACTGCTCGACAAAGTCATTTGATTAACAACAGTGAGATGCAGCATGGTAAAGATAATGAAGGCAATAAAGAAATGAAATAACTTTAATATGCAAATTAACAAAATTACCGATATTTAAAGGCATTCAAGAAAACGTTGAATATGCGGTCTTCTTCAATCAAAAGTTAAACACTAACAGGTAAACTATGTGTTGACAGTGTTTAAAGTTTCTATTAGCAGGGCAAAGCGAACCGAACTTACACTGAACAGACAATAACAAAATAGATTGTATACAACAGTTCAAATATTAAATATACTTATGAGTTTATTGTCTATGACGTTTTTAAAGGTATATATTTCGCTGACACTTCTTGTATATCGATTCGGTATTTGGAGAAAAAAAACTACAAGTCGACATCAAGGTTTGCTTAGTGAAGGTATCTTTGTAAAGGTATTTGTTTTTCTCCAATTTATGAAAACAAAATAACAAACATGCTTGAGATAACTTATTTAGGAGGAGATGCAATTAGCATTAATCATTAGAGCGATTCGTAGGTCTTAATAAAACATTCAATGAAGAAAAAGGGACAGTCCCATCAGGGTATTCCTTGTTCGGAACGAAATTCCAGTAAAGGTGACATTTCTGTTTGTACATATATCTCATTAGTTCATGATTAGTACACAACCTAGTTGAGACAGAATGCTGAGCGTAACATTTTGCTTGATGTAGTAAAATTGGTACAAAATCAATAAAAATGATCGGCATGTGAGAAGTCTTGCTACGGCAATATTACACGATCATGAGGCATTTTTAATAGTCTTTACATTTCTTATATGTAAAGGTGCTGATATGCTATCAAAAATAGTTTTTATCAATATTTTGGTTAAAAAATATAGCGGGGTTTCTGTTTTGTAATGTCGCCGTCTTCAAAATGTTCATAGGACAGTCCCATAATGTCGAAAATATCTCTCAGACATACATGTACGTACCATGCATTGATACATCTATTTATCCGATGCATAAAATCTGTGTTGATTTAATGATGTTTTCTCTCACATAGCAGTGGAATTAATGGAGTCATACTATATTAAACGGTCAGTGACAACACGAGCAATAACGTAGATTTTCATCTCTAATATGTAGCTGCCTTCATGCATGCAAGAGAGTTAAAGATATCATACACAGCTCGCTCAGGTTTATAAACCTATGTTATGTATGTATGTGTTTAATATTGACAATTAATGTCATAAATAGAGGATATACTCTATATATAAAATGGCATACATTTTAGTGTCTGTGAGATTGTGACAATCTTAAACCTTTAATCTATTTGGAAATTGTTATACTGATTAATAACGTCTTTTGTGTGATGTCGATAAGAACTGGTAGTTTGATTAAACCCAAGCTGATATCAAATGAATTTTCAGACAGAGTTTAACATATATCTCATGGAACAAACACCAATCTGTATAATATGTTTCAGATAAGACTGTACACCCTCTTCATCAGAGTACAATCCTTGTCACAATTGCGCTCAGAAAAAAAAGCTTAATGTTCAACCAAACACGTCCTCTTCAATCATCTGTCTGGATCCCCAGGCTATATGTACATTCTGTTATGTTCGATGATATTTTATCAGTAGTCTCTAAATGATAAAAGGATTCTTACACGCATATGATGATTTAAGGTTTATTAGAAATAAATGCGAACAGCTACACATCGACGGTTTTACAACATTACAGTTACATTGCTATAACGTAATTTCCCTAATGGTGTGTTTCCTAGATGGTAAGTACTTTCCATTAACAAAAGGATTTAGAATGTTTTGGGGATAGACAACTCCTAAACGAATGGATTGATGTACTAAAGAATAAATCAACTGTTACAAACATGAAAAGAAATATATGAATTTGGCTTGATAAAAAACGTTTCACAACAATTTCTTTTTGCCTTTAGAGAATAAAAAATATTCTGAAATATATAGTATTGATTAACCGGTCAACCCAAATTACAATATGATTTACATTATATTACATTGTGAATGATTAGTGAATAATGTAATTCAACTTGACATTTAAAAGTTATATACACAAACTTCGGGTATTGTTACACACACACACACAAACACACACACACGCACACGTGTATGTGTGTATGACTTAAAGTAAGACTGTTGAATATATTCTTAACACAAAGCCATCTATTTTCGAAATCAAGAACCAATTGTCAGCAATTAATATACAATAGCTACAAAATAATGTACAATTTTGTCTGGACCAAGTATTAGAATTTCTTAAAGTGTCAAACGATTAACCTTTTAGTAAAATTATAGTTTCATATCACTTAAATTGACTAAAGGTTCAATATAATGGAGCTTCTAAAACTATCTAGTAAACCCATCCTTTAAGTTTCATTCTATATATTTAAGTGATTTCGCTTTTCACAAATGGAATTGATTTAGGGCCTTGACAACAACTTAGTAAACAACTGTTTCCGATTGATAAGAAGGAAGAACTATTTGGAGTTGTCTTGTTTTCAGAGTTCCTTCCCTCACTGTCCTGTTTCTCTCGGCCAGCAAGTGGAGTGTAATACCTTGAAGCAAACACTTGAAGAGAAGGTCGTGTTCTTTAGGATTTCGTATTGAACGTGGTTCTCAGACCATCCCGATTTATAAGAAATGTTATCCTTCTTTTTGCAAATAATTTTTAAAATTATCTGATATATTTTACATCGTATATATAATTTTTGTTTTTCAATTTCTCACAAGATATGTTTATAATAAAAATAATACTGTGCGAGAGTAGGAGAGAAAACATTAATAACACAACTGTTATTGTGAGTCACAAATAACTACCTTTTATTAATATGAAAAATGTTTAAGATACAAACTTATTTATAGACCAACTGTTTCGATTGGAGACTTTCGTATCTGGTTCTATGGAAACTAACTACACGCAATACGCAGTTAGTATGCCATTTGATTTACAGTTGATCATTAAACATTTCTGTTACATAAATTGAATACATGTTATAACTTAAAGCGAGCAAATGTAAAGACCTCATGTGTTATTATTTAGCCCTTAAGAAATTTATGTGTGCTTTTTCGATACCAAACACTGCTCAGTATACGTTCTCCGCTTTTTAACTTGACAACATGACAAGATATAAGAAACCATTGTTGGTAATTTGAAGAAGAAGCATTTGGCCAAACGTTTGCAAAATAGGTTTGTTAGTATTGTCTAAATCTATTGTACTATATTACTTAAATCTATTTTGATTATCAATATTTTATAGTTTATTCATTGGAATATTAAATATCGTTATTTCTTGTCTTATCAACAAATACCAACATTTTAAAATATATAATTGAGTAAGGAAACGCATTGCTATCCGAAAAAATACCTTTTTCCGATAAACCCTTTTATGAAATGTCCCTCTGAAATTTATTCTAGGATAAGTTCCAAAAAATGCCACGACTCAAGAGACAGGAGTCATTCAGTATATACTATGACATCTTCAAATTATTCTTTGCGCATTAATCACGTAAGAGAGTCAATACTTTCCCAGTACATAAAGTATTCATAGGTTGGTTGACTTTTTATCACAACTAATACCAAGGGATTAATCAAACTGCTTTATCTACATTTTTATCACAGACACGAAACACAAATCAATAGTGCGTGTATTACTTTCCTAAATATTAGATTACGTGTTCGTGTGAACGTGTTTTTGCACACAGAAAGGGGCTTTCAATTGTTTTAACTGAATTGAAGCTAACAGTTCAAGCTTTATTTCTAAAATTAATTTCTAGCAATATTGTATGTTTGTTACTTTTTAAGTGTTGTTGAAATCATATATACATTATACGTGATGATTATCACTGTAGACATGAGCATGTCCTTTTAATGAACAACTGATTTAGAGCTAATTCTAAAATGATTTTTCAAAGAAACAGTTCTGATTCAACCTAATGTGACTTTGACGTTTTTAACAGTGAACAGTGACTTAGGAAATATGCCATCTGACATTTCCGAAACAGGTTTTATTTTTATAATTACAGGAAAAAGGGAGAGTGTTGTCCAAAATTGTTGAAGGCTCTCATTAAATGGTTTGTAAATGATTCCTGACGCCATATATCAATACGCGGCAATACTGTGTACACATTCTGACATATTAAAGAGATATCCCCATTTTAAGCCTACATGTTCCAACTAAAGGCAATGCATTTATAAAGAACGCATGATTAAAACTATATAAGGAATAACAGATATTTATACTTTGTATTCGGACAAATATAAGGACATTGTTCTAAATCTTAAGCAAGCTAAAATAATTAGTCTGGTTGAAATTCACGTAGTAGACACTCTTCTATCATAACGTTGTAATCAGAAATAGGAAACTACATAACAATGATTTCTAATCTCTTAACATCGTTAAAGTAACATGTTTTGCAATATCATAATTTACTTCCCTATACTGTCTATTCAATTTTGTTTGCAGTCGTCTTCGGAATGTATTTCTTTTTTAGATGGTTTCGAAAATTAGTCTACACAACAACTACACCATACAAATCAGCTGATAACAAACCAGCAAAAAGCCTTAAAGAGACGATTTATCACTGGTGGGTTTTCAGAGACGTGATATTTTAAGTTCATAAATAGCTTACATAGCTCCTGAAGGGAGATTAAGCCTTGTTTTACGAGGAATTCATCACTAATTGATTGAAATATCTCATATTCTCTATGACGTTTCTTTTGTTTGTGTAAGTACTTAATTGTTAAGACAGATAAATCAAAGTTGACGGAACTGCAGGAACAGGAATTAAACTGTTAATCAATGACGAAAATAAATTCACAAATGATATAGTTTATATAAGTCTTTTATTCAAAAGAATTAGCACTTATTCAACTGTATCTGCCATTGATCAAGGACTTGTCTTTGGTATAAAATTCTCCCTCATTATTTGTTGAAATGTTTTGTTGATAATCATATTAAAATTCAGGAAAATGCTTAACAATTAAGAATTTTTTTTATTCAAAATACAAAATGCGGTACCAATAAAAGTAAGATGAGGTTGACAGAGATACCACATTGAGTATTTAAATAGATCATGATGTGTTTTAATTCCCTAAAGGACAATACATTATTTGGACGTGAATGGGAACTAAAACAGTTTTGTTGTGATTTTTCATCACAGAAAAGGATAGCTTCCGATTGAAATACAAAACAATATTGCTGCCCAGTTGACTTTTAAACATCACAAACTCTTATCATACAAACAAAGCAACAAGAACGATGTTAAAATTCCATACCTTTTCATTTTTTTCTGACAACATGTCCATGCTTATGTTACATTCACTTCATAGAACATCGACTTCACTTATAACAATACTGATGATCCCATGAAAAAGATTATGTATGTTTTTTTAATGCTTCAAGAGTCCTGTTTATTTTCTCTCACTGATAGGTAAAAAATCATGCTCTCTATTTTCTTTTTGAAAAACGGAATTTAAAAGTTTAAACCTGTATACCGACTGGTAACCAGTTTACTTTGTTAAAATACAGTTACTACATGTATGGCATATCTCACATGTCAACTAAATTATGTATATTGGTATCATTTCTGGGTAAAAACATAATGATTTAGAAAATACAAACATCTTATATCAATGACATCTTTTTCAATGAAAATTTCTCTTATAACTTTTAGACAATGATGTTATGATTATTATGAATGAGTGTTAATATCAACAATAGTTTTGTCAGGTGTCATGGGTCAACGAGAGAACCATCAATTTCAGTCATGTCATGAGATGAAACCAACTTTGGATTTGACCAATCACTTTAAGTATTCTCTTTTTTTGTACTGAAATATGTAAATAAATTACTTGAAAAAGGTACAGTAACTCTCGTGTGTTCACATAGCTGAAAGTAGTGCCCCAACTTGACCAGTGACATTTGACATTTCACAGTGAAGACAGCGTCACTATAGCAGGATATATATAGTTCATATCACTGATAAAATCCGGTACCTTATTGATAAAATCAATATTTCTTTTTTATTTTACTGATGCAACTATTCGTGTTCAAAACAATCTACTAGACAAAAATTAGCTGACATCAAAGGAACATCTTTAACATTATGTGGTCATAAATCTTGTGATAATGAGACACTTTGAAAGGCAAACATTTACCAGTCAAAGTGATCATAAAGTGGGGACATCAAAGACAGAACCTGATGGAACGGCAAGTGTTTCAAATTGAAACTTCACATGAATCAATTAGCATAGTTATCACTCATTTATGCAGATATGAATCATCAAGTTATTAATTTAGGTCCCAGTGGATACTTTAAAAGGGTAGATAAATGGATAGATAAATTTCCAATATCTCTTTGTACAAAATATAATAATCATAATCGTTTCATGGTCTATTTTCGTATTTGTGTATTTTACGCTATATACATGAACATATTATGTACATGTAAATATTGCAATATTGTGTATTTGCGCAATCATATGCATTCCCTCTTGTTCACACAATATTTTTGAGTGATTTCTCACATTGAAATGGCAAATTTAGAAGCACTATATGTGATTGTGAAGGAATATGAAGCAATGGAGAAGGGGCGGATATTCTTTAGTATTAGTTATAGTTATTTACCAATGCTTTATCTCACTGCGCCAAGCTTTCTTTTTGTCATCATGAAGCTAGGGAGGTTGCGTCAATAAACATTATAGCATATGTTATGTTTTTACTAGTTTAGCTTGACTTACATTATGATTGTTAACTTTGTGTAATTGGCAATTGTCAGATGATGTTAAGAGCATATCCTTCCAGAAAAAATTCATACATCATGTTCGTCCATCTTTAAGTATGACGGAGTATGCTATATCAACTTCTGTTTCATTTCACCCATAATTTACCGTTCTAGAAAACGTTTGCATAATAGTATGTTTCAACTAAACTTTGATGGACATCATAAATATCTGTAATTACCGTGAAATGTTGTGACGTTAGTCAACTTCAATATTGCCTGTGTTGCTTGACAATGTGTACTTTATGTCTGTGACGTTGTTGTAGTAAGCATGGGTTGTCAAAATCATTTGGGTTTATGTCAAACATTGTGTCACCTTTTTTAAATCTTTGCAACATAAAATATGTCATTAAGATATAGTTTGAAAAAATCATTTAGACAATTTTATCTTCTTATACATAACTTATGTCATATCTATTTCTTGTGAAATGTAAATTAAAAGTTCATAAATGTTATCTGGGTTTTCATCAAAGACAGATTATTGTTCTTGTTCAGAATTCATTTCATTTCAGACAAATTACAGGTTGGCAATTTCTAAAGGTCAAAAAGCATCAAGCCTTAATTAATTCCTCGCAAAACATGTATTTCAATAAATAGTCATCTGTTTCACTCTCCGAGTTTTAAACAATAAACTGCCCCTCTACTGTGTCTACCTCTATTATACTGGTTACCTTTGTTAGACAAGAAGCTATTAAATCATTTATCTGTCGAGAAAGGGATGAAAATGCTATAAGTTATTTCAAACGAATATGTTAACATTGTTTATACTTTGACAAGACGATGTTACGTTTTGCATGTTTGAGTATTCTGCAATATAAGAGCAAAAAGTTGACAGTTTACATGAACTGTGTCACCAGTTTAAATGTTGCGCTCCCTGATAAGACGTTAAAAGTATTTTGAACATGATACTTTAGCGTCATCAATAGGAGTGCTTTTTGTGTTAGATTTTAAAACTTAATCCTAAACAGATTTGGTTCCATGTCGAAATAATTGAAAAGAAATCATTCATTAACGATACTGGCAGAGTTGAGTTGAGCCCTAATACCATTTGTCTCACATACAAGAAATTTCCAGTCTTCAAACAGGGGTTGTATTTACCGAGTACCCAGTTCTGATATAAGGTAATTACTTTCCATCATCAGGAGTGATTTCAACTGATTAAGATTCAACCTCACAATAATTGCTTTTGATTCCATGTTTTATAGAAATAAATATTAAAGTTTTGAACAGTAAATAAATAATGTTTACGTTAACGATATAAGAGAAGATAGTTCGATTCTCTACCTGTTCATTGTGCTGAACAACGCTAGTCAGTAATTGATTTTGAAGTTTGCATGATTCATTAAAATTCAAACAATCAAATGTTTTCAGATGTATGCCATTTGAGAAAATAGGTTATTTTCCCATACGTATGAATTATGAAGAAGGAAAACGATGATAGGATACTTCAGATTTGCAATGATATTTTGTCTCAATATCTTCACCCAATTAACGCTGCTTTTACTAATTTATTGTTATTTTTACTTACATCACACGAAGGAAAATAGTGTTCAGATTACAAAGAGTTGTTTCATGAACGATTACATTTTTTAAAATATAATATTTTCTTAACAATACAATTCCATGTCCCTATTTAACTCTTCAACTTCTTACCTCTACAACAAATCTAATCATTTAATAAATTATAAGAACGTTAAAACAAACAAACTTTTAATTGTTGAAGAAAATGAATGAAAGGAACAAGTAAACAAATCCCTGTGCCTATTCTGTGTAAGGCAAGGGATCAAACTGACAATTCACTCCGGGTTGATAGGTGTGAACCAAGCAGACGAAAGTTGTCTGAAATCGTGCCACAGATTGTCCGGCATGCTTGGTGAATTTTGGAACTTTGTCCTTTGATTTCACATATTTTAAGCAAGTTTAAGTTTTGAAGCAAAGGGTTTCAGTACACTTTTAATCTTAATTAATTTATAAAGGTGGCGGATTATCACTTTTAATAAAGTTTTAATTGATGTTATAGTCTGGGGATTATAGTCAGGAAGAAAGAACTGATGAAGTAATTTTGAACCTTTAAAGCTTTTTTGGGGTATTTTTACTCTTTGCTATTGGTCTGAGGGGAAATTATTTGAGATTGGTCGTCCATACATTTTACAACAGTACATTTAACTTCATCCAATGCCAATTGTCATTTTCAGGGTATTTACATGGAAAACTACTTTTTATGTTGTAATTTATAATGGAAAAAATACCTTTTTATTACCTACGAGGGCAGTCATATGAAGGTTCATATTTTTCGTATGTTACCACTTTTTCATTGTGACGTCACGTTATAACAATGCTTTGACGTCACAGTTCACCTTTGACTCGAACTAAAAACGCTGATGCGAAGGGTGCATTACATAACATTTGTTCGTTTATACATACTCTCCAATCGAAGTGCATTACTGTTCGTGTATACACTGTATTCTGATTTTTAAAATTGTACTTGTGGTGCTAGATACTTCGCAAGCGACTAATAAAAAAAAGCGTTCCTTTTATTGTCAGGAAGGAAGATCTAATTGAAATTGTCTTGTATCTTCAATCTTGGATGACTTCCTCTCCCCGTTTCGTTGTCCCGCCACAGAAAAAGATAGTTATACCTGGGCACAATTTTGTGTCCAGATATAAATGTCCAGTGGTGCCTTTTGATTTATGTGTTAGATCATTTTTATCTCAGTCATAAAGTTTCTCTCCTCAAGAAAAAAGAGCTCGATCATCAAAACTAAAATAGTTCTTTTATACAGAGTCTTAAACGAAGCAGCAACAAAATATTTCTATCTTTCAACTTTCGTTTATTCTCTCACATGAAATGTCCTCGAGCCAATGTTCTTATTCGCCGAGTAAGTTGGGTGGAATTGGGGATGCCTAATTGGAGGCAATCAAAGTTTGTTGTGCAATCAGCGACGCTGTTCTAAAACCATCATTTTGGCTGCTGAATCATGGAAAAGGCATTGTAATATGAACCATACTTTCAATGCGAGAAGTTTCCCAGTTTTTGAAATATATTCAATCGGATCGTAGTGCAATTTTTTTTCCCAATTGGAAATTATAGGAACCTATGGATTTGGTTTAATAAGAATAGAGGCTCGATAAAGATTTAATGATTGTATTTGCCTCTGTTGGGAGGAATGCTTTCCTTAAAATGCATAAGATTAAAGTTTAGCAGGTATAACTCTAAATGGAAATAAGAATATGATTAATGAAAAGTTACTTCAAACAGCGGAGCTAAATGACTAATCTCAAGAGTTGCACGGGTTTAATTCAGAATGCAGTGAATTGCAAAACTCAATCGCGAACGTTTCTTATTTCAAAAACTTTTCATATCAATTTGACAGGCTTAACGAAAATTGAACCTTGTTGGAATAATCAATTATGTCTTTGATGGATATCACACATGACAACTACAATTGAAGGCAAATATTCTGAATTAAGACAATAATCAAAAATCCATAACAACTGCATTTGCGTGTCTGTTTTCTCTGACTATTAGATGATTAAAGTAAACACGGGTTGTCAATATCAATTTGGTGTATTTTCATATGTCATGGACTAATATCACAAATTAAATCATAACAGCTGTTTGAAAGAGAGTATCTTGAAGAGCAAATTGCAGTTTTCATAAATTCATATTACATTTAGAAAAAAGTCAAAATTCAAAGTGGAAATAAAGAGTTCCTATAAATGTCAATAAAATTGCAGAAAATAATACATAACTATCTTTAGATGAAACCAAACGCATCCTGTCGTCCCAAATCGATCCAAAGAAGTTTAAATAACAAACAGAGCAGTCAAGCAATAATGCAGACATGAATCATAGGTTAAGAAATAATGACAAAACATTTAAATCATTTAAAACTGAGTTTTCTATACAACTACAAAGCATAAAGTCTGTGCAGATAATATTCCATGTCAAGTTCCCTTTCAATACATTGTAAAACCAAATCATTTATATACAACACAAAACATAGTTGAAAATGTATTAACTCTACTGGGAATTTAACTTTCATATCGAAATTATGCAATCAAGCTTAACTGTCATCAATATTTGGCATAAGTGGTTTAAGACCACACTTCCATCACTTGATCACTTTCCTTAAGTTTAAGTGATAAACATAGTATAGGGTTTTAGATTATTGAAGAGTTAAATTTGAACAAACGTTTATCTGCGTCTTTTATTTACTCAATTTAGAATTTGATTAGTGTAGCCTGAATAGCTGTCAATATTGAAATGAAATGTTGCCTTACAGCAACACCTGCACAATAAGATGTATATCTAAATTTTATTATAATCAAAGTCATCTTAAGGAAAACAATAATTTCTAATAAATGTTCTCATTGTGTACCATAATCTAGCCCAGTAATCGACGCCTCTTAGTACAATAATTGAAACTAATTTCTTTATAAAATAAACTCTGTTTCTTTAAATGAAATAAAATCGAAAAACAATTCCATATTTAAATCAATTAACTTAATCCAAGTAGAAAAAAATAACACCAAAGCATCAATACGATACCCACAAAGTTGAGTTGATCTTAATAACATTAGTCTCACATGCAAGATGTTTCCAGTCTTCACCAAATGCCTGTTATTTCACCGAACCGAATTATGTGTGCAGGTAATTATGTAACGTGCAATCTAGGAATGATCACAATCTGCAGATTGTGAGCTCACAATCTGCAGATTGTTCGAACAATCTAGGAATATTTTTCATTCTTAGATTATTTAAACAATCTGCAGATTGTGAGGCCTGCACAATCTGGGAATGATCACAATCTAGGAATTATTTGTGTCAAACTGACTGAGTAGCGTAGTCCATTCCCAGATTGTGAAGGGCTATAAGTGGTAATCTATCTTCATTTTATGGAGTATAGAGATCGATTCCTAGATTGTGAGGTGCTCTTGGAGCTGGACTTGGTGTCCCTCTGGTGGGGCAGTGTGGTCTATTCCTAGATTGTAAAGGTCTTTGTACGCGACTTTGAATCTTAATGAACAACTTTAAGGGACGATTCCCAGATTGTGAAGGGCTTTTAACACGACTTAGAGTCCTACCGGTCGTCTATGAGAGACGATTCCATGATTGTAAAGGTCTTTGTACGCGACTTTGACACCTAATGAATAACTGAAAGGGACGATTCCCAGATTGTGAGGGACTTTTAACCCGATTTTGAGTCCTACTGGTCGACTATGAGAGACGATTCCAAGATTGTGAGGGGCTTTGTACGCGACTTTGACACTTAATGAATAACTATAAGGAACGATTCCCAGATTGTGAGGGACTATGTGTGCGTCTTGAGTCTTTATAACAATTTTGAGAGACGATTCCTAGATGGTGAGGGGCTTTGTACGAGACTTTGAGACTTAAGGAATAACTGTAAGGGACGATTCCCAGATCGTTAGGGACTTTGTACGCGACTTTGAGACTTAATGAATAACTATAAGGGACGATTCCCAGATTGTGAGGGGCTTTGTACGAGACTTTGAGTCCCACTGATCGACTTTGAGAGACGATTCCCAGATTGTGAAGGGCTTTTAACCCGACTTTGAGTCCTACTGGTCGACTATGAGAGACGATTCCCAGATTGTGAGGGGCTTTTAACCCGACTTTGAGACCTACTGGTCGACTATGAGTGACGCTTCACAGATTGTGAGGGGCTTTGAACCCGATTTTGAGTCCTACTGGTCGACTATGAGAAACGATTCCCAGATTGTGAAGGTCTTTTAACCCGACTTTGAGTCCTACTGGTCGACTATGAGATACGATTCCCAGATTGTGAGGGGCTTTGTACGCGACTTTGACACTTCCTGAATATCTGTAAGGGACGATTCCCAGATTGTGAAGGGCTTTTAACCCGACATTGAGTCCTACTGGTCGACTATGAGAGACGATTCCCAGATTGTGAGGGGCTTTGTACGCGACTTTGACACTTACTGAATATCTGTAAGGGACGATTCCCAGATTGTGAGGGGGTTTTAACCCGACTTTGAGTCCTACTGGTCGACTATGAGAGACGATTTCCAGATTGTGAGGGGCTTTGTACGCGACTTTGAGACTTAATGAATAACTGTACGGAACGATTCCCAAATTGTGAGGGGCTATGTGTGGGTCTTTGAGTCTTTATTAACAATTTTGAGAGACGATTCCTAGATTGTGAGGGACTTTGTACGCGACTTTGAGACTCAATGAATAACTGAAAAGGACGATTCCCAGATTGTGAGGGATTTTTAACCCGACTTGAGTCCTCCTGGTCGACTATGAGAGACGATTCCCAGATTGTGAGGGGCTTTGTACGCGACTTTGAGACTTAATGAATAACTGTACGGAACGATTCCAAAATTGTGAGGGGCTATATGTGGGTCTTTGAGTCTTTATTAACAATTTTGAGAGACGATTCCTAGATTGTGAGGGACTTTGTACGCGACTTTGAGACTTAATGAATAACTGAAAAGGACGATTCCCAGATTGTGAGGGACTTTTAACCCGACTTGAGTCCTCCTGGTCGACTATGAGAGACGATTCCCAGATTGTGAGGGGCTTTGTACGCGACTTTGAATCCCACTGATCGACTTTGAGAGACGATTCTTAGATTGTGAAGGGCTTTGACACTTACTGAATAACTGTAAGGGACGATTCCCAGATTGTGAGGGGCTATGTGTGGGTCTTTGAGTCTTTATTAACAATTTTGAGAGACGATTCCTAGATTGTGAGGGGCTTTTTAGGCGACTTTGAGACTTAATGAATAATTATAAGGGACGATTCCCAGATTGTGAGGGACTTTGTACACGACTTTGAGACTTAATGAATAACTATAAGGGACGATTCCCAGATTGTGAGGGGCTTTTTACGCGACTTTGAGTCTTACTGGTCGACTTTGAGAGACGATTCTCAGATTGTGAAGGGCTTTGTACGCGACTTTGAGACTTAAGGAATAACTGTAAGGGACGATTCCCAGATCGTTAGGGACTTTGTACGCGACTTTGAGACTTAATGAATAACTATAAGGGACGATTCCCAGATTGTGAGGGGCTTTGTACGAGACTTTGAGTCCCACTGATCGACTTTGAGAGACGATTCCCAGATTGTGAAGGGCTTTTAACCCGACTTTGAGTCCTACTGGTCGACTATGAGAGACGATTCCCAGATTGTGAGGGGCTTTTAACCCGACTTTGAGACCTACTGGTCGACTATGAGTGACGCTTCACAGATTGTGAGGGGCTTTGAACCCGATTTTGAGTCCTACTGGTCGACTATGAGAAACGATTCCCAGATTGTGAAGGTCTTTTAACCCGACTTTGAGTCCTACTGGTCGACTATGAGATACGATTCCCAGATTGTGAGGGGCTTTGTACGCGACTTTGACACTTCCTGAATATCTGTAAGGGACGATTCCCAGATTGTGAAGGGCTTTTAACCCGACATTGAGTCCTACTGGTCGACTATGAGAGACGATTCCCAGATTGTGAGGGGCTTTGTACGCGACTTTGACACTTACTGAATATCTGTAAGGGACGATTCCCAGATTGTGAGGGGGTTTTAACCCGACTTTGAGTCCTACTGGTCGACTATGAGAGACGATTTCCAGATTGTGAGGGGCTTTGTACGCGACTTTGAGACTTAATGAATAACTGTACGGAACGATTCCCAAATTGTGAGGGGCTATGTGTGGGTCTTTGAGTCTTTATTAACAATTTTGAGAGACGATTCCTAGATTGTGAGGGACTTTGTACGCGACTTTGAGACTCAATGAATAACTGAAAAGGACGATTCCCAGATTGTGAGGGATTTTTAACCCGACTTGAGTCCTCCTGGTCGACTATGAGAGACGATTCCCAGATTGTGAGGGGCTTTGTACGCGACTTTGAGACTTAATGAATAACTGTACGGAACGATTCCAAAATTGTGAGGGGCTATATGTGGGTCTTTGAGTCTTTATTAACAATTTTGAGAGACGATTCCTAGATTGTGAGGGACTTTGTACGCGACTTTGAGACTTAATGAATAACTGAAAAGGACGATTCCCAGATTGTGAGGGACTTTTAACCCGACTTGAGTCCTCCTGGTCGACTATGAGAGACGATTCCCAGATTGTGAGGGGCTTTGTACGCGACTTTGAATCCCACTGATCGACTTTGAGAGACGATTCTTAGATTGTGAAGGGCTTTGACACTTACTGAATAACTGTAAGGGACGATTCCCAGATTGTGAGGGGCTATGTGTGGGTCTTTGAGTCTTTATTAACAATTTTGAGAGACGATTCCTAGATTGTGAGGGGCTTTTTAGGCGACTTTGAGACTTAATGAATAATTATAAGGGACGATTCCCAGATTGTGAGGGACTTTGTACACGACTTTGAGACTTAATGAATAACTATAAGGGACGATTCCCAGATTGTGAGGGGCTTTTTACGCGACTTTGAGTCTTACTGGTCGACTTTGAGAGACGATTCTCAGATTGTGAAGGGCTTTGTACGCGACTTTGAGACTTAAGGAATAACTGTAAGGGACGATTCCCAGATCGTTAGGGACTTTGTACGCGACTTTGAGACTTAATGAATAACTATAAGGGACGATTCCCAGATTGTGAGGGGCTTTGTACGAGACTTTGAGTCCCACTGATCGACTTTGAGAGACGATTCCCAGATTGTGAAGGGCTTTTAACCCGACTTTGAGTCCTACTGGTCGACTATGAGAGACGATTCCCAGATTGTGAGGGGCTTTTAACCCGACTTTGAGACCTACTGGTCGACTATGAGTGACGCTTCACAGATTGTGAGGGGCTTTGAACCCGATTTTGAGTCCTACTGGTCGACTATGAGAAACGATTCCCAGATTGTGAAGGTCTTTTAACCCGACTTTGAGTCCTACTGGTCGACTATGAGATACGATTCCCAGATTGTGAGGGGCTTTGTACGCGACTTTGACACTTCCTGAATATCTGTAAGGGACGATTCCCAGATTGTGAAGGGCTTTTAACCCGACATTGAGTCCTACTGGTCGACTATGAGAGACGATTCCCAGATTGTGAGGGGCTTTGTACGCGACTTTGACACTTACTGAATATCTGTAAGGGACGATTCCCAGATTGTGAGGGGGTTTTAACCCGACTTTGAGTCCTACTGGTCGACTATGAGAGACGATTTCCAGATTGTGAGGGGCTTTGTACGCGACTTTGAGACTTAATGAATAACTGTACGGACCGATTCCCAAATTGTGAGGGGCTATGTGTGGGTCTTTGAGTCTTTATTAACAATTTTGAGAGACGATTCCTAGATTGTGAGGGACTTTGTACGCGACTTTGAGACTCAATGAATAACTGAAAAGGACGATTCCCAGATTGTGAGGGATTTTTAACCCGACTTGAGTCCTCCTGGTCGACTATGAGAGACGATTCCCAGATTGTGAGGGGCTTTGTACGCGACTTTGAGACTTAATGAATAACTGTACGGAACGATTCCAAAATTGTGAGGGGCTATATGTGGGTCTTTGAGTCTTTATTAACAATTTTGAGAGACGATTCCTAGATTGTGAGGGACTTTGTACGCGACTTTGAGACTTAATGAATAACTGAAAAGGACGATTCCCAGATTGTGAGGGACTTTTAACCCGACTTGAGTCCTCCTGGTCGACTATGAGAGACGATTCCCAGATTGTGAGGGGCTTTGTACGCGACTTTGAATCCCACTGATCGACTTTGAGAGACGATTCTTAGATTGTGAAGGGCTTTGACACTTACTGAATAACTGTAAGGGACGATTCCCAGATTGTGAGGGGCTATGTGTGGGTCTTTGAGTCTTTATTAACAATTTTGAGAGACGATTCCTAGATTGTGAGGGGCTTTTTAGGCGACTTTGAGACTTAATGAATAATTATAAGGGACGATTCCCAGATTGTGAGGGACTTTGTACACGACTTTGAGACTTAATGAATAACTATAAGGGACGATTCCCAGATTGTGAGGGGCTTTTTACGCGACTTTGAGTCTTACTGGTCGACTTTGAGAGACGATTCTCAGATTGTGAAGGGCTTTGTACGCGACTTTGAGACTTAAGGAATAACTGTAAGGGACGATTCCCAGATCGTTAGGGACTTTGTACGCGACTTTGAGACTTAATGAATAACTATAAGGGACGATTCCCAGATTGTGAGGGGCTTTGTACGAGACTTTGAGTCCCACTGATCGACTTTGAGAGACGATTCCCAGATTGTGAAGGGCTTTTAACCCGACTTTGAGTCCTACTGGTCGACTATGAGAGACGATTCCCAGATTGTGAGGGGCTTTTAACCCGACTTTGAGACCTACTGGTCGACTATGAGTGACGCTTCACAGATTGTGAGGGGCTTTGAACCCGATTTTGAGTCCTACTGGTCGACTATGAGAAACGATTCCCAGATTGTGAAGGTCTTTTAACCCGACTTTGAGTCCTACTGGTCGACTATGAGATACGATTCCCAGATTGTGAGGGGCTTTGTACGCGACTTTGACACTTCCTGAATATCTGTAAGGGACGATTCCCAGATTGTGAAGGGCTTTTAACCCGACATTGAGTCCTACTGGTCGACTATGAGAGACGATTCCCAGATTGTGAGGGGCTTTGTACGCGACTTTGACACTTACTGAATATCTGTAAGGGACGATTCCCAGATTGTGAGGGGGTTTTAACCCGACTTTGAGTCCTACTGGTCGACTATGAGAGACGATTTCCAGATTGTGAGGGGCTTTGTACGCGACTTTGAGACTTAATGAATAACTGTACGGAACGATTCCCAAATTGTGAGGGGCTATGTGTGGGTCTTTGAGTCTTTATTAACAATTTTGAGAGACGATTCCTAGATTGTGAGGGACTTTGTACGCGACTTTGAGACTCAATGAATAACTGAAAAGGACGATTCCCAGATTGTGAGGGACTTTTAACCCGACTTGAGTCCTCCTGGTCGACTATGAGAGACGATTCCCAGATTGTGAGGGGCTTTGTACGCGACTTTGAGACTTAATGAATAACTGTACGGAACGATTCCAAAATTGTGAGGGGCTATATGTGGGTCTTTGAGTCTTTATTAACAATTTTGAGAGACGATTCCTAGATTGTGAGGGACTTTGTACGCGACTTTGAGACTTAATGAATAACTGAAAAGGACGATTCCCAGATTGTGAGGGACTTTTAACCCGACTTGAGTCCTCCTGGTCGACTATGAGAGACGATTCCCAGATTGTGAGGGGCTTTGTACGCGACTTTGAATCCCACTGATCGACTTTGAGAGACGATTCTTAGATTGTGAAGGGCTTTGACACTTACTGAATAACTGTAAGGGACGATTCCCAGATTGTGAGGGGCTATGTGTGGGTCTTTGAGTCTTTATTAACAATTTTGAGAGACGATTCCTAGATTGTGAGGGGCTTTTTAGGCGACTTTGAGACTTAATGAATAATTATAAGGGACGATTCCCAGATTGTGAGGGACTTTGTACACGACTTTGAGACTTAATGAATAACTATAAGGGACGATTCCCAGATTGTGAGGGGCTTTTTACGCGACTTTGAGTCTTACTGGTCGACTTTGAGAGACGATTCTCAGATTGTGAAGGGCTTTGTACGCGACTTTGAGACTTAAGGAATAACTGTAAGGGACGATTCCCAGATCGTTAGGGACTTTGTACGCGACTTTGAGACTTAATGAATAACTATAAGGGACGATTCCCAGATTGTGAGGGGCTTTGTACGAGACTTTGAGTCCCACTGATCGACTTTGAGAGACGATTCCCAGATTGTGAAGGGCTTTTAACCCGACTTTGAGTCCTACTGGTCGACTATGAGAGACGATTCCCAGATTGTGAGGGGCTTTTAACCCGACTTTGAGACCTACTGGTCGACTATGAGTGACGCTTCACAGATTGTGAGGGGCTTTGAACCCGATTTTGAGTCCTACTGGTCGACTATGAGAAACGATTCCCAGATTGTGAAGGTCTTTTAACCCGACTTTGAGTCCTACTGGTCGACTATGAGATACGATTCCCAGATTGTGAGGGGCTTTGTACGCGACTTTGACACTTCCTGAATATCTGTAAGGGACGATTCCCAGATTGTGAAGGGCTTTTAACCCGACATTGAGTCCTACTGGTCGACTATGAGAGACGATTCCCAGATTGTGAGGGGCTTTGTACGCGACTTTGACACTTACTGAATATCTGTAAGGGACGATTCCCAGATTGTGAGGGGGTTTTAACCCGACTTTGAGTCCTACTGGTCGACTATGAGAGACGATTTCCAGATTGTGAGGGGCTTTGTACGCGACTTTGAGACTTAATGAATAACTGTACGGACCGATTCTCAAATTGTGAGGGGCTATGTGTGGGTCTTTGAGTCTTTATTAACAATTTTGAGAGACGATTCCTAGATTGTGAGGGACTTTGTACGCGACTTTGAGACTCAATGAATAACTGAAAAGGACGATTCCCAGATTGTGAGGGATTTTTAACCCGACTTGAGTCCTCCTGGTCGACTATGAGAGACGATTCCCAGATTGTGAGGGGCTTTGTACGCGACTTTGAGACTTAATGAATAACTGTACGGAACGATTCCAAAATTGTGAGGGGCTATATGTGGGTCTTTGAGTCTTTATTAACAATTTTGAGAGACGATTCCTAGATTGTGAGGGACTTTGTACGCGACTTTGAGACTTAATGAATAACTGAAAAGGACGATTCCCAGATTGTGAGGGACTTTTAACCCGACTTGAGTCCTCCTGGTCGACTATGAGAGACGATTCCCAGATTGTGAGGGGCTTTGTACGCGACTTTGAATCCCACTGATCGACTTTGAGAGACGATTCTTAGATTGTGAAGGGCTTTGACACTTACTGAATAACTGTAAGGGACGATTCCCAGATTGTGAGGGGCTATGTGTGGGTCTTTGAGTCTTTATTAACAATTTTGAGAGACGATTCCTAGATTGTGAGGGGCTTTTTAGGCGACTTTGAGACTTAATGAATAATTATAAGGGACGATTCCCAGATTGTGAGGGACTTTGTACACGACTTTGAGACTTAATGAATAACTATAAGGGACGATTCCCAGATTGTGAGGGGCTTTTTACGCGACTTTGAGTCTTACTGGTCGACTTTGAGAGACGATTCTCAGATTGTGAAGGGCTTTGTACGCGACTTTGAGACTTAAGGAATAACTGTAAGGGACGATTCCCAGATCGTTAGGGACTTTGTACGCGACTTTGAGACTTAATGAATAACTATAAGGGACGATTCCCAGATTGTGAGGGGCTTTTTACGCGACTTTGAGTCTTACTGGTCGACTTTGAGAGACGATTCTCAGATTGTGAAGGGCTTTGTACGCGACTTTGACACTTACTGAATAACTGTAAGGGACGATTCCCAGATTGTGAGGGGCTATGTGTGGGTCTTTGAGTTCTCATTAACAGTATTGAGAGACGATTCTCAGATATTGACGGGCTTTGTACACGACTTTGATTTCTACTGATCGACTGTGAGAGTTTATAAATACATAGGATGAAGTATAAAAGTACATGTGGAAGAAAGTACATGTAACGTTTCATTATAAACGTGCTAAAATATACATGTCAATAAAAAGAAATATGATACATTGAATTACAATAAAATGGGAAATTACAGGGAAAAAAATTATAGAATAACTCACAGCAGAAAGGTCACAGTAAAAAGTCACAAACTATATCATATGTTGAACAAAAGAATTATACAATATCATACAAGATTAGAAGATTAGATGTGTTTGCTTTGTGCTGACAAAAAGTTAAATGGTGTTAAGTACTGTAGCTTAGTATGACCTATGATTGTAAGGTGGTTCTGTAAAATAGTAATTCCCACATCAATGCGGTTTTTTCTTTAGAAGAGTGAGAAGAATCCTCTCTATATTCAGGTATTTGATTTAAACAGTATTTTATTTCCACAACAAGACGGTTATTCACAAAAATGAAATGTGACATACAAAATGAAAGGAAATAGGATCAGCAAACAGGCAAAAATAGCCTATATAAATGCTTCTCCTAAAATACACTTACAGAACAATTATATGACTACATTTATGGAAAATACAAGAAAATGTAACTAAACATGATAAATTAAACTCAAATTTGCATTTGGTACCGTATTGATATTGGAAACTAAGAAAAACTATTGGTCTCATTCATGTAATGATAGACTGAATTTATTAAAGTTTCGTTTTCATTCTTTGACAAAGATTCGTCGCCGCTTAGAATAGTTTGTAAGCTGATATTTTTTTGGAAAAAGTATTCATTTACTCTAAGAGAATCATATATTGGGCATTTTAGAAAATAATTAAAGGTATCAGGTATTTATTTATTGTTGAATTTTTGGTATAGATTTATCTTAAGTCATGTAGATTAAAGTATCAAAGTTTACTTATTTACGTTGCTTTCATTTCCTGAAAAAATCTTTACGTATTTTATTTCATAATTCCATTTAATCATCAAATGCTGTCTATACCAATCGACCAGTAAAATGTAGAAACTCTCACCTAGGATCTACGCCGTCGCCAAAAATGACCAATTGTAGTGTGTTAATCAGTCCTTTGTGCTATCAACTAGAAGTGTTAAATCAATACGAACCGTGACATATTAAAAATGGGGTCGTACTGGGAAGTAGACATTTGTTATTACAGTAAAAATCATTTGATGGCAGGGGGAGGAAGGCGTGTGTTGTTACAAGGGATTAACTCTCTGGGAAATACAAAATTCTGAACTCCATAACGAAACAGGAGCCAATTAAGTGGGCTGTGAATACTAACTCACTCACTCAAAAAGTCAAAGAAATTATTAGACTGATTGACATTGATTAAGTGAACACCAAATCAAATATATGATAAGTGAACACTACCTTACTCAAAACGTCAATGCAATTATTAGACTGATTAACATTGATTAAGTGAACACCAGCTCAAATATTTGGATATATAAGATGCTGGTGAGATACTGTTTCATCACTTCCATCATGGCAAACCAACAGTTAGAGTATAAATTCTTTCCGACTTCAAGAGGTGACAGATACCTGGTTTTAGATGGGTACATGTTCCGAACAACCCGTAAGAGAAATGCTGTAAACTGGATATCTTGGAGATGTTTACAGAATGTCATTGTCATTAAACGTCCTGGCGCTCATACCCACGAACGTGTCCACGAACGTGTGAAGGTATAATCATACATCCGTATAATAATGATATTAATGAATTAAATTATTGAATAATAATTAAAGTAAATAAATTTCTACTGTGAAAAACATAATAAAATGAAACTTTTCTTCTCTTCAGACTACGATGTCGCCGCAAAGACTGCCGCCATCGCCATCTTCCCCGCCTCCGAATGGAAAGGCTGCATGTTTCACTACACGCAGTGCATCTGGAGGAAGACGCAGGCCATTGGGTTGCAGTCTGCCTACAACCAGGACGTGGACATCACCAGATTCGTCCGACGTGCTGCTGTCCTACCTTTGGTGTCAGTGAAAATATGTCCATCCCTCCATAAAAATGTTACATCTTATAAATTATATATTGTGAATTATTAAAAGATGAACATGTATGAACTATGTCGATTCCTCCATAACAAATGGTTGTCAAAATTGTTACATGTTATTAGATAAAAAGTGCTTGAATAAATTGTGAACATTGTTTTCCATGAATAAATACAAACTTCTATATTCACTTATATTTTATGTTACACCTTATCTTCCAATTTCAGTTCATTTCCAGTTGCGAATTTAGTGCTACCCGCATGCTTATCATCACAGATTATGCCCATTGTTTCCCAAATTCAGTCGACTAGAAAATCCCCACGTGCCGCCCTCACTTGTTGTTATAAACATCACAATTGTCTACTTCCAGGTACTGAACCTTCAAAATGGACAAATATATATATTTTGGTTTAGATGTGTGATCTAATGAAAAAATATGCTCTTGCTCTTATTGATGAGTTATAAAATGTTGTGACATTTGATTTAAACAGTATTTTATTTCCATATAACATATACAAAACACACAACATTCAGAATATATATACAATAGGGAAAAAGGATAAGCAAACAGGCAACAAATGCCTATATAAATGTTTCTCCTGAAAAACATAAAACGATTCAGATATCAAATGTATTGGTGGAAATAAAAAATTTGCAATTATTCATAGAAAACTCAAATTAATATTCACCTTTGTCTACATGTACATTTGCATTTGGTACAGATTTAAGGAGAGAAATTTAAAATCGGTTGGTATCATTTATGAAATGGTATACAGATATTAATAGGGATTCATGAGCACTCTGTGACAAGGATTTGTCGTCGCTTAGAACAGATTTTAATGTTATTCCGTTTTTAACAAAGTATTGATTTGATCGGAATCTATCATATAATGGGCATTTAAAAAAATAATGAAAAGGATCCTCCCGAATGTTTCCACAAGAACAGGCACGGCTTTTTGACAACACTCTATCAGATAAATGTGAATTGAGATCGCTACAACCGAGGCGCATCCGGCAAAGAAGAATTTGATTGCGTCTTGGACCATGAGATGTAAAGTCCTATCACATGAAATCAAAGTTTTAAATTGTGACATTTTAACTGTTACTTACAAAATTGTTATACAACATGCATGTATATGTGACATTTTATTTTGATTTGTAATGCAAAAAGGTGATATAAACAAGCAAGAATACATTCATGATAGAAATATCGTATGTGTATCATTTCCTCAAAAACGTGATATGGTGTTACTTAATAGCTTAATGTTATTATTATGATATTATCGATTGGCTTCGGCGAAAATCCATAGAATCGCATTCTTCTATATGCTTAGTTGAAGCTAAACTATAAAATATCTTTTAAAAATATTTCCACTTTAAACTGATGAAAAAGTTTTATCAGACAGACAGACAGACAGAAGACAGACAGAATGACTTTATTTCGACTTGGGCCTTTAAGACCCCTCATCGTATGTTACATGAATAAAGCTAGGTGTGGGTACATGGCTATACATGGGGAAGAACTGACTTGTATAGTTGTGTACAACGCTTCTTATTACATAAGCTTATATATTTACTGACGTTTATGACATGAGTTTTGTTGTGATTTGTAAATAATTCCATTAACTTGTAGACACTCGGCCGTTTCCAATAGTAGGGGTGAATGAGATTAGTTCGTTCAACGTGATATGATGGGCACTGCAACATGAAGTGGTACTCATCTTCGATTTCCTGAACCTTTTGTACATTTAAACAATATTTACAGAATCTTTCACATCTTGGGGTATTTAAATACCTTCCAATTTCAATTTGCAATTGATGACTCGATGTTCGTAATTTGCAGATAGCTGACTTGTAGGGTTTTGTACAGACTATATCCAGATACGGTTCATAATGCAGATCCGTTTTGATAGTTTTGTAGAGAGACATCTTGTTGCTGTTTTCGATATCACTTCTCCATTTCTGTGTGAAGGCATCTACTAATCTTTGCTTAAAAATGGCTAGAAATACATTATTGTCAACACAGGAGGGGTTATCCCAGACATATAAAAAACCGTTTTCACTCAATAATTTCTTGACATTTGCCGCCCAGGTATTACCGCTATTGACAGAGATATTATGTAATGTGTTCAGGATACAATTAGAAGAGCTCCGCACCTTGAACCAGTACGATATCACACGTACACACCTGTTGATATAGAGGGGATATCTGCCGAGTTCTCCATAAACAGCTGCGTTGCAGGCTTTACTATGTACATTAAGAATCCTTTTCAAAAACTTTAGATGTATCCTCTCAATTTCATTTGCTTTGATATAGCCCCAAATTTCACATCCATAGCTCATTGTAGATGCGACGAATGCGTCGAACAACTGGCACTTGGTTTTTGGTGTGAAGTCAAGATTTCTCAGTATTTGTAGTAGTACGTTCATCGCTTTCAGACCTTTACCAGCCAAAGTCTTTGTAGACATAGTTAGAGAGCCGTTATAATTGATGATATTACCAAGGTAGTTAAAGTGATTCACTGTTTCCAACTGGCTCTCACCATACATCCACGCCTCGTTAGGTTTCAACTTTCCACCTTTCCGAAAAACCATAACTTTTGTTTTGTTAACATTGACGTTAAGACCCCAGGTTTCGCAGTAGTCGTACAATATATCCAGCGATGTTTGGAGACCTTCTTGTGTTTCAGAAAGCAAGACCATATCATCTGCGAAAAGTACAAGCATGATTTGTAGATACTCCAACAACAAACCGCTATCCATACCCTCTTGTAAGGCTGATTCCAGATCTTCTATGTATAGTGAGAAGAGAATGGGTGACAGAACCTCACCCTGCTTTATACCGACATCACAATGAAATAGCGTCGACAGCTCTCCATTAAGCTTCACACAGGATTTCACCTCACTGTACATCGACTGTATCACTGAAAGCATCTTTCCGCGAACACCACATCTATGCAACTTGAACATCAGTGAATTCCTTTGGATGGTATCAAATGCCTTAGACAGGTCAACAAATGATGCATAGAGTCTCTTATTAATACTTAGATACCTTGTGACTAGAGAATTCAACATAAACAGAGCATCAATGGTTGAGTATCCAGATTTATAGGCTAGCTGTGCATCAGATATGGAATTGTTTATGTTTGCCCACTTTGAAAGTCTTGCATTTAAAACAGAGGTGAATATTTTTGAGAAACAGCTATTCAGCGTAATCCCCCGATAGTTGTTTGTATCAGATTTGCCCCCTTTCTTGTAGATAGGAACGATAACTCCTTCACTCCACTGTGCAGGGAAGCGTCCTGTATTCAATATAGTGTTGAATAGAGTTGTCATGCTATTAGATAGTATATCCCCAGCGTTAATGAAGTACTCATTTAAAAGATTATCACTTGAGTGGGATTTCTTTGGTTTCAGTCTTTTAATAGCTGATTGGATTTCATCTTGCGTTATCTCACAATCAAGTTCTTCAAATACAGTTTCGCCGCTTAGTGAATCAATGGCATTATTGCAATCCCTATGTTCTTGTGTACTAAGATTTTCAAAGTGTTCTCGGAAATCATCGACGCTAAGCTCAATGTCATCTGCCCCTTTCTTCTTTTTGAAGTATTTCCAGAATTCTCTCGGATTCAACGTTTTTAATTTCTCTACCTCTTTACTCAGCTTCCGTTTGTGTTTTCTCCTGGCATTACGTAACACGCTTTTATAATATTTCTTCTTATCACACAGTGCTATCCTGTTTTTTTCTGTTGAGTTATCACTAAAGGCATTTAAAGCATGAATATAGTAGTTTTTCGCTGTTCTGCACTCTGTATTAAACCACTTTGCGTTACCAGAGTCGCTCATTGTGTTGTTGTTTGCTGTTGTGAAAACTCGCTTCGTCATGAATTCAGCACAGTTATTTAAGATTTGGCTATATTTCTCTATTGCCTTATCAACATCTTGGCAGGTTACAGCTTCAGTCAGGTTCGGTAACTCTTTAGTGACTGCTTCCCTGAAAGGCTCTCTGTATTCTTCATTCCATTTGTAGTGTACAGCCCTATGACCTTGTCTAGTTGTAGTTGCATTCCCGGATACACTAATTCCTGTCACGGTGAAACTTAGGGGTGCATGATCACTGTACTCGTTAAAATTATGAACAGTGAAATCCTTGACTTGTTTAATGGCAGATTCATGAAGAACAATATAGTCAATAACTGAACTGCCATTCCTGTTGTAAAACGTGTATCTACCATCAGCATCGCTGTTCAATCTCCCATTCCCTATACGTAGCCCTGATGCTTTGCATATATCCAATAGTTGTGTCCCGAATCCATTCACTATGTTATCATGGGATCTTCTATCAGCATGTTCATCAGGTATGTATGTTGTCTTGTCCACGTTTATATCAACACCGTCATTTACAACGAAATCTGCTTGATTGCCAACTCTTGAGTTAAAATCGCCCACAAAGTAAATGTCACCACAATTATTATAACAATTGAACACATCAAGTAATTCATCAAATAAATTAACATTATGTACCATGTAAGCAGATGACCCCTCTGGCCAAATGTAAACAAAACATATATACACATTGTTTTTTATACCAAAATACTTAGAGTCAAATTTTAAGCATACTATTGTGTCATAAATGTTTTTTACTACTGACACACCTTCTCTGATGGCGTCTTTCACGTAAATAATAGTACCTCCACTGTTCCGTTTAGCCCTTCTATGAACGAACTTCCTGTGGAATCTGAAGGCGTGATAAGTGTCTAAATCAACACAGCTGTCCATATCTGTCCAAGTCTCACAAAGACCTATGACGTCATAGTGACCCAACGTTAACTTAAACTCCTTTGACTCTAGTTTACTCGGCGTTAAACCGTTACAGTTCCACGAAAGGATACTCAGTCCGTCCCCTGCGTTGTCCTACTATCTATCAATAATAATTTATACCGTGTCATGTTATATAATTAGACCAGCCGTCTGACGGTTATTCAGATGGTTATCACAACAACGTGTCACTGTGTCGCGTCCATGTCTGACTTGAGCTGCAATCTCGCACAATCACACCAACTTCCTCCTTCTAATTGAATGTATATTCATTTCAAGTACATTTGTTGGCTGATTTGAGCATTTGAGGATTAATCAAGCATTTGCCACAGAGATCACAAGATTACACATACATGTAGTTGAAAGATTATGACATTTCACATAGAAATGATCAAAATTTTATTCAAAATTTCAAATAAGTTTCTCATAAATGATATAGTCAAATGTGAAGTTTTTGATCAAATACATGTATTGTTGGCACATGTCACTGCTGAATGTAGGAAAAAAAGTAACAGGAAAAAAAGTAACGGAAAAAAAGTAACAGGAAAAAAAGTAACACTTCTTATATAAAGAAACACTTTAGTAGGAAATTGAATTTGAATTATATTAGGATTAGTGTTGATAATCTTATCATTAAAGAAGAGTATCACACTTACATCACATTTAACATCAAAGGTACACTTGTTACTTAAAACAACATAATTACATTGGTATTAACTGTTTCCTTCTCACCTGCTCAATTATATCAACATAATACTCTCCCTTAATTGATCATTTGGACTGGCTTCCCTCATTTACTATCACACTGGCCTCACTCATTTACTTAATAATTACCTATCAAAACTTAACCCCTTTAACCACACAAAAACAATACCCACAACAGTTGGAATTTTAACAAAGCAAATTGGGAAGTATTTCAAAATATTTGAGAGCAAAACCTAAACAAGATGTAACACACTGGAAAGAAATTATGATTATACCATTACACAAACAGGGAAAAGACCCTGCCAAATCCGATTCATATAGACCAGTCTCCTTAACATCAAATCTATGTAAAACACTCGACTACAAGACTACAACACTATCTAGAAAGTAACGAATTGATCAAACAAAATGAAACAGGTTATAGACCTCATTAAATAAAAAACAAAACAAAAAACTGTTACTTTTTTTCCTGTTACTTTTTTTCCTAGCAAATACTGTTACTTTTTTTCCGTTACTTTTTTTCCTGTTACTTTTTTTCCGATCACCGTCACTGCTCTATTGAACTGGCCTTTCTTCATACCGCCAAATCAAGGTTCTTAAATTCAAATCCTAAAGAATATGAATTTGAAGTATATCTATAATGATAACCAGTAAATGTCAAAGACGGTAAACAGAGTACACTATTCCCAAGAAACTGCAATGAAAAGTACCAACAATTTATTTGTGCCTTAAAAATTGCCTCTTAAAAGGTATTTACTTAGGTAAAACAATTCTAAACACTGAAAAAGTAATACAGACGGGCGTTAATAATAATAATAATAAGGTTTACTGCTAACTATCCTTTCCATCAGACAATATATTTTCGATCACTGATTTCAATATTCTAAAATCTGTCTTTCAAAAGACACACACATAGCCGTTCACAATCCCAGGATTTTACCGTAAAATTAAATAGTTCTTGTTTCTAAAAAATATGCACACATTCCTTCACAACCTGGGAATCACCCAATACACCATTTCGTGAACAAAGAAAATAGCTCACAGTCCTTCACAATATTGAAATGGACAACACCTCACCGTCAGTTGGACATCATGACAAGCTAAGAGCCCTTCACAATCTAGGAATTTACCCCTATATTGCTTGAACTGATGATAGATAATCGCGCATAGTCCTTCACAATCTGGGAATGGACCATACTAACCCGTCAATTGGACACTAAGACAAGCTATGAGCCCTTCACAATCTAGGAATCGTTCTCTATATTGCATAAAATGAAGATAGAAACCCGCTCATAGTCCTTCACAATTTGGGAATGGACCATACTAACCCGTCAATTGGACACTAAGACCAGCTATGAGCCCTTCACCATCTAAGAATCGTTCTCTATATTACATAAATTGAAGATAGAAAACGGCTCATAGCCCTTCACAATCTGGGAATGGACCATACTAACCCGTCAATTGGACACTAAGACCAGCTATGAGCCCTTCACCATCTAAGAATCGTTCTCTATATTACATAAATTGAAGATAGAAAACGGCTCATAGCCCTTCACAATCTGGGAATGGACCATACTAAGCCGTCAGTTGGACACTAAGACAAGCTATGAGCCCTTCACAATCTAGGAATCGTTCTCTATATTGCATAAAATGAAGATAGAAACCCGCTCATAGTCCTTCACAATTTGGGAATGGACCATACTAACCCGTCAATTGGACACTAAGACCAGCTATGAGCCCTTCACCATCTAAGAATCGTTCTCTATATTACATAAATTGAAGATAGAAAACGGCTCATAGCCCTTCACAATCTGGGAATGGAGCATACTAACCCGTCACTTGAACACTAAGACCAGCTATGAGCCCTTCACAATCTAAGAATCGTTCTCTATATTACATAAATTGAAGATAGAAAACCGCTCATAGCCCTTCACAATCTGGGAATAGATCACACTGCCCCGCCAGAGGGACACAAAGACTAGGTAAGAGCCGCTCAGAATCTAGGAATGTAACCCTATACTCCATAGAATGAAGATAGAAAGTCGCAAAGAGTCCATCACAATCTGGGAATAGACTACACTGCCCCGTCAGAGGGACCCCCAAACCATGTAAGAGCCCCTCACAATCTAGGAATGTACCCCCATACTCCATATGCTGAAGATAGAAAGTCACTAAGAGTCCATCACAATCTGGGTATAGACTACACTGCCCCGTCAGAAGGACCCCAATACCATGTAAGAGCCCTTCACAATCTAGGAATATACCCCCATACTCAATAGATTAAAGATAGAAAGTCACTAAGAGTCCATCACAATCTGGGAATAGACAACACTGCCCCGTCAGAGGGACCCCAAGACCATGTAAGAGCCCCTCACAATCTAGGAATAAACCCCTATACACCATAGACTGAAGATAGAAAGTCGCTAAGAGTCCATCACAATCTGGGAATAGACTACACTGCCTCGTCAGAAGGACCCCAATACCATGTAAGAGCCCTTCACAATCTAGGAATGTACCCCTATACTCAATAGAATGAAGATAGAAAGTCACTAAGAGTCCATCACAATCTGGGAATAGACAACACTGCCCCGTCAGAGGGACCCCAAGACCATGTAAGAGCCCCTCACAATCTAGGAATATACCCCTATACACCATAGACTGAAGATAGAAAGTCGCTAAGAGTCCATCACAATCTGGGAATAGACTACATTGCCCCGTCAGAAGGACCCCAAGACCATGTAAGAGCCCCTCACAATCTAGGAATGTACCCCCCATACTCCATAGATTAAAGATAGAAAGTCACTAAGAGTCCATCACAATCTGGGAATAGACAACACTGCCCCGTCAGAGGGACCCTGAGACCGTGTAAGAGCCCCTCACAATCTAGGAATGTACCCCCATACTCCATAGATAAAAGATAGAAAGTCACTAAGAGTCCATCACAATCTGGGTATAGACTACACTGCCCCGTCAGAGGGACCCCAAGACCATGTAAGAGCCCCTCACAATCTAGGAATGTACCCCCCATACTCAATAGATTAAAGATAGAAAGTCACTAAGAGTCCATCACAATCTGGGAATAGACTACACTGCCCCGTCAGAGGGACCCTGAGACCATGTAAGAGCCCCTCACAATCTAGGAATATACCCCCCATACTCCATAGATTAAAGATAGAAAGTCACTAAGAGTCCATCACAATCTGGGTATAGACTACACTGCCCCGTCAGAAGGACCCGAATACCATGTAAGAGCCCTTCACAATCTAGGAATATACCCCCATACTCAATAGATTAAAGATAGAAAGTCACTAAGAGTCCATCACAATCTGGGAATAGACAACACTGCCCCGTCAGAGGGACCCCAAGACCATGAAAGAGCCCCTCACAATCTAGGAATATACCCCTATACACCATAGACTGAAGATAGAAAGTCGCTAAGAGTCCATCACAATCTGGGAATAGACTACACTGCCCCG
The DNA here is from genome assembly GCA_916613615.1 of Steromphala cineraria. Taxonomy (NCBI): domain Eukaryota; kingdom Metazoa; phylum Mollusca; class Gastropoda; order Trochida; family Trochidae; genus Steromphala; species Steromphala cineraria. The sequence continues at coordinate 67,147,476 of OU744725.1, read as the reverse complement.
TCAGAAGGACCCCAATACCATGTAAGAGCCCTTCACAATCTAGGAATATACCCCTATACTCAATGGAATGAAGATAGAAAGTCGCTAAGAGTCCATCACAATCTGGGAATAGACTACACTGCCCCGTCAGAGGGACCCCAAGACCATGTAAGAGCCCCTCACAAGCTAAGAATGTACCCCCATACTCAATAGATTAAAGATGAAATGTCACTAAGAGTCCATCACAATCTGGGAATAGACAACACTGCCCCGTCAGAGGGACCCCAAGACCATGTAAGAGCCCCTCACAAGCTAAGAATGTACCCCCATACTCAATAGATTAAAGATGAAATGTCACTAAGAGTCCATCACAATCTGGGAATAGACTACACTGTCCCGTCAGAAGGACCCCAAGACCATGTAAGAGCCCTTCACAATCTAGGAATGTACCCCAATACTTTATAGACTGAAGATAGAAAGTCACTAAGAGTCCATCACAATCTGGGAATAGACAACACTGCCCCGTAAGAGGGACCCCAAGACCATGTAAGAGCCCCTCACAATCTAGGACTATATCCCTATACACCATAGACTGAAGATAGAAAGTCGCTAAGAGTCCATCACAATCTGGGAATAGACTACACTGCCCCGTCAGAAGGACCCCAAGACCATGTAAGAGCCCCTCACAATCTAGGAATGTACCCCCATACTCCATAGATTAAAGATAGAAAGTCACTAAGAGTCCATCACAATCTGGGAATAGACAACACTGCCCCGTCAGAGGGACCCCAAGACCATGTAAGAGCCCCTCACAATCTAGGAATATACCCCCCATACTCCATAGATTAAAGATAGAAAGTCACTAAGAGTCCATCACAATCTGGGTATAGACTACACTGCCCCGTCAGAGGGACCCCAAGACCATGTAAGAGCCCCTCACAATCTAGGAATGTACCCCCCATACTCAATAGATTAAAGATAGAAAGTGACTAAGAGTCCATCACAATCTGGGAATAGACTACACTGCCCCGTCAGAGGGACCCTGAGACCATGTAAGAGCCCCTCACAATCTAGGAATATACCCCCCATACTCCATAGATTAAAGATAGAAAGTCACTAAGAGTCCATCACAATCTGGGTATAGACTACACTGCCCCGTCAGAGGGACCCCAAGACCATGTAAGAGCCCCTCACAATCTAGGAATGTACCCCCCATACTCAATAGATTAAAGATAGAAAGTCACTAAGAGTCCATCACAATCTGGGAATAGACTACACTGCCCCGTCAGAGGGACCCCAAGACCATGTAAGAGCCCCTCACAATCTAGGAATGTACCCCCATACTCCATAGATTAAAGATAGAAAGTCACTAAGAGTCCATCACAATCTGGGAATAGACTACACTGCCCCGTCAGAGGGACCCCAAGACCATGTAAGAGCCCCTCACAATCTAGGAATGTACCCCCATACTCCATAGACTGAAGATAGAAAGTCACTAAGAGTCCATCACAATCTGGGAATAGACTACACTGCTACGTCAGAGGGACCCCAAGACCATGTAAGAGCCCCTCACAATCTAGGAATGTACCCCCTTACTCAATAGATTAAAGATAGAAAGTCACTTAGATTCCATCACAATCTGGGAAAAGACAACACTGCCCCGTCAGAGGGACCCAAAGACCACGTAAGAGCCCTTCACAATCTAGGAATCGTTTCCTATATTCCATTCCATACACAGTTGCTTATAGCCATTCACAATCTGGGAATTGACAACACTACTCCGTTAGTTGGACCAAAAATATTCCTAGATTGTGATAATTCCCAGATTGTGCAGGTCTCACAATCTGCAGATTGTTTAAACAATCTAGGAATATTGACATATTCCTAGATTGTGAGCTCACAATCTGCAGATTGTTCGAACAATCTGCAGATTGTGATATACCCCAGATGGTTCGTAACAATTACACTCATCCATCAAGCACGAATTCAACAGATGAGGATTCGATCTTTTAAAATTTCATTTGATTGTATGCTTGAGGAATCAGTTTACCTCAAGCCTCAACAACAGTGAAAGAACTATTCTTGAGTTAAAGTGTTGAAAGTGAACAAAAAAAGATGCATGGATGCCTTTGCGTAATAACGAGGCCAGCTGAGTAAAAATCCTTGAAAAAACATTAATTGTATATGAGTTAATACTCTAAATAGTATTTTGCATTACCATTGAGTCAGTCTGATTGAAATCGACCGTACTCCGAGGAATAAAATATATAAAATATTGTCTCTATCGGGGCTCGGACCAGCCAGAATATCCTCTCCGTCTCGGTCTGAATGCACCCACCTCTATCGCATGTTCCTATGACCAGTTTAGCGCAGACAAACCCAGTCGTAAGCTATTCAATCACATCCTCGTTTTTAAATAGCATTTAGCGGCGATTATGTATAACGAATGGTACACTGGAGTAACCTGCCCCTGCATGATATTTTTCATGATATTCTAAATTGAAACAAAATAACTAAATTAACAATCTATAAGATGTATTTGAGTCATATATGTTGGTTATTGTATGTTGTTAATCTTAGTGTAATGGCGTTTATTATGGTAATTTCATATGAAGGTTTTTGGTTTTAAATTCTTTATAATTGAATTGCTTTCACATATTGAAAGACCAGTTGTTCAACTGAAGGCTTCAAAATATTGTGTATATTCTTAAGTGACTTTATAATCTTCAGAATAGTAAGTTAGAGTGACATTTCATACCCTTGAAAGCTAAACGTCCTGAAACGTTTTTGGACATATGGTTTCTTTGAAGTTGACATTTGAAGCACTAATGTGCATGAAATTATCCATACCCTGACAGCAGTAGAATAACTGTCATCCGTCTGTTCATTCTGATACACGAGATGACAGCCTTTGATACTGAACTTTTTACAGGGTAATCAAGTTTAGTTGCAAAAATACGCCTTTTCTGGCACACCAAAAAGTATTTTCTTTCACTGTTGAGGTCATTTTAATCCGCACCACAAAGTGAAAAATATTTTCTTTGTTAAGCTTGATTCCACACATTTTTATGAAAGGGCATATTCAGTGTAGGATATGGTCCGAAAAGTCTCCATTAGTTTGGCACGAGGGACTTGTCTTAGGCCGATAGGCCGTGGACGAGTCCCACGTGCCAAACTAATGGAGACTTTGAGGACCATAGCTAACTTAAAGCAAAGTCACTGTCAACTATTGGAGTTCTAAACAATGTATGGACTGAAAACACTTGTCTTTACGCCCAAACGCAACTTTCTTTGGTTTAACTATTGGAGGGTCGCTCTACCTTAAAAGCTCTAATTTCACGTGCATCAACACTAGGGAGTTTCACACCAGACTGGTCCGGGACAGGTAAAAAGGGCTAGCGATGACGATAATGATGTTTCATTACTCAAAACAGTTTCCAAGGTTCGTTTGACTTGGAGATTAACTCTGATTTTGAACAATTACTCCAGGCTGATGATGACATAACAGACAATTTCAATGTTGAAAATTCTGCTCTTATTTCTTCTGATAGCGACTTAGATTTAGTCGCAGCTTCACAAGAAATTGAGGAAAATCTTTCAAATAATGATAATCAATCTTTCAAATCTCATTGCCAACCCCCTAAAGTGAACCGATTTTCGGAACCTGTGACAAGCACTGATATAGAATATATGTGTAACTCTGCACATTCAGAAAACACAGAGGCGAAAAGTAAATGGGCAAATGGTGTATTTGAGGCATGGGTGGAGGAAAGGCTGCAGAAACATGCCAATGATAGGCCTATTATTTCTCTGAATAGGAATATTCTACAACTTGCAGTTAATGAACAACAATTAAACCAAACGTTAATTAGGTTCTTCATGGAAGTCCGAAACAAGAAAGGTGAAGAGTATAGGGGCAATACTCTGTATGAGATATTGACATCCTTGTAATATTACATTCGAAGAAGGGTAGTTAAAATAAACTTCCTCGAATCATCATCATTTAAAGGCCTAAGAGATGTGCTAGACGGTAGTATGAAGGCTTTGGCAAAACAGGGGATTGGAATCGAAAAGCGACAAGCAGGTGTTATTTCTTTACAACAAGAAGAGATATTGTGGCAAAGAAAGATTCTTGGTGACGACTGTCCGGATCTGCTACTCGACACCCTTGTCTATCTGATCGGCCTCCACTGTGCTCTGCGGGCTTGAGACGAACATCGACACCTGAGGGTCGGCCCCAACTCCCAATTTACTTTGTCATAAGACTCAAACGGTGAAAGGTAACACATAATTATATTCTATAATATTGAATGAAGAGTATTACCCGAATAAGTTGTCATGATACTTTTATGAAATGAGCGTGAAGTTTTATATTGCCCGAGCGAGAGCAAAGGTTATATTCAAATGCTTTTTTCTTCATTGCTCATTCTGTTTTGAATTGCCCGATTGCTTGTAATGATGTCAAAACCATTTGCAAACAAAAGCAATTTATTCAGGACAGCAATCGACACATTAAAGGAAGAGACATTCATGTTTGCTTAAAAATCTTACCAAATACAACATTTGTCGATATAAATTCATACCCACACATTTACACATCCCAAAGGCCAAATATATGACTATTCGTAGTTTTCATTGAAAATCAAACAGCACCTTTAAATGTGCACAGAAGCCATAGTCATATGCCATGTCCATCAATCATAGTTATATAACAAAGCCAAAAGGACTAATTCGTATCAATGTTTATGTTGATAGATACGTTTCCAAAACATGTTTGGCCAATTAAAGGACGCAAATGCTCGGTTTTCGTTTAAAAAACCTGACTTTCACCAGTGATATTGTCACTATACTGAACCGATAGGTCTTAAACTTACATTTAATCCTTAAAAGAATTCCCGAACAATTAGTTTATGGCATCCGGGACTTCAATTACTCTGACTCTACCTTTAAAGTATGCTCGATGTGCTCGCTCTTTGATCAACCTTTCGGTAATGAAAGTCCTCCTTGTAACTAAAGAAGGTTAAACATTTATTTTACTTTAATAATCCTCACTTTTCATAAAATACCTCAACTTATTTTAACGTATATAAATATACTTATAAATGAATATATGTCTGCAAATAATATAATCTAATATCTAAACTATGTTCCAGATTTCTGAAATACACTGAGGATGTATCAAAAACAAACAGGGGAGGACTAAACAGCAGGAAAATAGAACGGAAGGTGAGGCCTGTAAAAGGCGGAACAGGGTAAAGCGAAACCCCAAGTTCCGGGGCTGCTCTGCTTTTGCGGTATCCCGCAAACGCTAATCTAGTTTGAACTGTTTTTGTTGCCCCACCACAAGAAGGACAGTTATTCATGGAGACGATTTCATGAAGGCCGACAGATGTTAATGTTCAGTCGCGCCTTGTGATCTGTATAAGAAATCTTACAAAATACAAAAAAACGAGTTGACCGATAATTTTTTTGTTATCATTCCTTCAAACGTATTTAATGAAAAATTGTCCAAATCTATTATCTCATTTTCCCTGTGACATTTGTAATTTAAAACCTTTTTTATCACAGGGCAATTCTAAACGATGCAATTTCATTTCTCAAACTGATTCAGCAATACATTTGTCTTAATTAAGTAATTTGGTAAACATTTCTCAGTAAATCACGACAAAACTTGACTCAGTTTATAGGGCAAATTGTCATGGTTTTGATCAAAGTTTCACTTTTTTAAATGTCTTTATGCCTTTTGGTTCTTAGTGCAGAAACGTTATCGTCTTTTTCTCTAAATTAACGTTCCCAAGAGCAAAGTTTATTAAAGACAAATTAATTGGTTGATATTACTTTGCAGCGTGAGATAAGTAAAAGTGAGTAAATCAATATGCCAATGCTAGGAGTGTTGAGATTAAACTCGTACATCACAATCAGATAGCCTTTAAAATTTTGTAACATTTATGAATTGCAAAAATATTCCATTTGGATTGTAATGATAACAAAAATTAAGCTGACGTTGATAAAAATGTGTTCTTGGCATATATTTGTATGGTTCGAAATTCAGATTAAATTAAAGTAAAGCATGCATACAATTTCAATTAAAAAAACAAAAAAGTATAGATTAAACAACTAATTCATTGGAGGTAGGTGATTACATGTCCTCTTAGTAACGGCATGATAAACTTGATAGAACTCACACAACTACAGAACACTCAGGACAGTGCATAAAAGCTCAAAGCTGCTTCTGGCCGTCTGCCCTCACTTATCAATAAATCAAAATAATAATGATAATAATAATCCATTAATAGAGAGTACATATCCCTCAATTCAGTGGTTGCCCAAGGTGTTATAGAGTATATTACCATGGTCTAACCAAAACTGACATATCTGTCGCTAGAAGGTCACCATCAACACAGTTTGGTAACCAGGTACCCATTGCCTACTGGGTGAACAGAGCTACATGTTTAATAAAGTATCTTGCCCATGGTGACACAAAAATTCTCCCAACTCAAGTCTCAGTGTTAGGAAATACTTTCAGTTTAACCTTCTTAGTTTGAAACTTGACCTACCCAGCCACGAGCTGCTCCCGATAGGACCACATGTCACAACGATAGGACAACATGTCACAACGGCATATAATTTGAAAGGTTGCACTTGTTAAATCCATCATATGACCTGTATCGTCTTTGGGAGGCATTTTAGAAGTTGGAATGACAATAATGCAGAGGAATATATGGCTAACAACTTCTTTGTTGATTGTATCCGATGTTTTGACACAGATTCATTTGTCGTTCTCAAGCAGAGGAAGGTTTCTAACCCAAAAGAGAGGGGACACAGGGGATATGGCTAGTGCTTTCTCTTCCAAGTCATATACATTTCTGTCAAGATGGGAGAAAGAGGTGAGCCCATAGTAAGTCCATGTATCTGCTCGTAGATAGCATCACCCCATGTGAAGTAGGTAGAGTTAATGAAGGTTGCGGTAAGGTATGAGGTATTGTTTATGATCTTCACCTTAATTCATTAACTGTAATCACTTATGTACATCACTGGCCTCTATTCATTAAATGTAAACATATCCTGCATTGTACATTACGAGCTTCTTATCACTTATCTCTGTTAATTACACTTACCCTTTCATTAAGTTGTTGATACTGTTTATTGTACACTTTACTTACATATATGCCCCTACCCCATTACTCTTCCTCTGATTGAGAACGAATCTGTGTCGAAACAATTAACAAATAAGTTGTCATCCATATATTCCTCTGCATTATATGACCTGTAAGCAACAGCAGCTGTGTTGATGTCTTGACAGTCTTGAATCATAATTATTTCCAGTGGCTATTTTGGAAGACTGCAACTTCAAGGGTTTGTTACAATATATTCTCATTACTTATTCTATTCCTTGTTTCTGAAAAGACAGAACGTAGTTGCAATTGTCCATGAATTGATCTGATGATACATAAAAAGTTCATTTTCACGATTAATCTTGTTTGTTGAGAGAACATGTTTTAAAAATGTTCCCTAACAGTCCTATATGAATCTAGTGTGCTTTTGACTATGGTGAACGTCATATTAAATAAGCTAGAGTGTTTTCGTTGCAATTGCTTATATAATATCGATGTAAATATTGTATTTTGTTTTGGTGCGAATGCGAGGTCACAAAATCGCCTACAGCTGTCCGGCTACAACAAGTTAGTGTCATGTGACCGCATTTCACTACTAAAGAAAGTCCCTCTCACCACTGTGGTCAATTAGTGTGACAGCACAGAGCCTAGTCCCTCTTTGATATACCAAGATGGTGAAAGATCAGTTGCAATGTAGGCTACAGACATGATGTAGTAGCATTACCCTAATGTTTGAAGCACAGCTGGTTTTGTCCAACATTAATGATGGAAAAACATCAGATCTGGCATGTCTGATTCGTTGTGTGATTTCAATTTCAGCCATGTCTTCAAAATTCCCTTTCAAAACGCTATTTCTTCAACCCCAAAAAAGGTCTGATTATGTCTCCGAAATAACTATAACAGTATGGGTAATGTAATTTAAATTTTTTTATCATTAGAATTCATGTGATTTCACAAAGTACCTTCATGAAAATGCTTGAAACCTTTGTTTGGAGTTTGAAAGGATGTTATATTATTATGCTTTTTGTGACATGTAATATGATTAAGAGCTAACTTGAAAAACACTTCACATTTCTACACTACACTACACATGCCTTTGTAGAAGCCTATTGAAAGCAAGTCAATTTAGGATTTCAACCATTTCAAAATAAACGTCTATCATTGCAAGACAATGTTTTGTTATCAAATGTGTTGGTTATAAAACTAAAGTTACATTTCGGGTAAGCTTCATGAAACTTTACCCCTTAATCAAATCAATCTTCACACAGAAATTGCCACCAACAGTTTTTACATAAGAGCGGATATAATGGTTCATTATTGAGATATTTTACCATCTGAAGATGATATGTTTGTTGGCTGATATCACTTGTAGGAATTTTGGAGAATTTCAATTTCAACTGTCTTTTGAACGAAGTTACAAAGAAACATATTAAAGAAGTATATGTTCTTGACAGTTCTGTCGTTCTGTTCTTTCTAGTTGTCTCCTCAACAACTTGAATACTTGACACTCATTCTCATCAGGTTTTTTGTCTCAGATTTAATTAATTGTCAATGATAAAAAACTTGGTTAGACATGGACTAACAACTTTATTGAAATTCAGTTTTAAGTTTCCATCAAAAGAGAAACAGGCAATTCTTGGTTTCTCTTCGCAAGTCATATATCTCATTTTATTAATTTCCAAAAAAAGGTTTGATTTATTCCTTGAAAATGTATTTAATGTACACGATTTATAATCTTGCCAACCTGAATCCTTTATAACATATTAATTTGGACTTTTGAAACAACTCAGGGGTTAATCTCGTGTAATGATCAAAGCTTACATTTTCTTATGCACTTTTAGGTGATATTTAACAACTTCATTCAAAGCCCTATATTAAAATTCACATTTTAAAATTCGTTAATTAGATATAAGTAAATGTTTGACATTATATTCTACTGCAATATGTTTACAAAGAGGATGTAATCAACAATAACTACTACGATAAGTTATGGTTCCTTCATCATTCAATCAATAGATAGATAAAAGACGACCTTTGCAGAAACGTCTCAGTTTTGTGCTATGTTTTGACACAGAAATCTGATTATTTGCTTCAAGTGAACTACACAAAAACTGACATTTCTGTTAACAATCCTTAACAATGTTTGTGTTTGATTTTCTTAACTTGTAGATATGTTACTAATGTTTTGAAGGTGATATTTATAAGTCAATACATTTCAAGACAAGTTATCCCAAAAGGTTCTGCAAAATGAGCTTTCTTAATGAAATGCATCTACTCAAATGATACACAAATTATGATCCTATAGACAGGACCGCAGATTTTCATTAGGCAATCTAACATTGTTAATACCGATCTTTGGTTGATACAAACCAGTCACATTTCTTCATTAAATGATTTTACAATCATGACCCTAAAGTAAATCATGTTTGACACACGTCCTGACATGCAATGACAATTTGATGTTATTCTATCTTGGCTTACTCAGCTGAGCTTCTGTCTGGCGCCCACGTAAGAGTGCCCACAAATCATCCTGGGTCTATTTAGATAACTGAATAATAATGTCAAAACTCTGAGGAAAATCGTTTAGTTATGAGATTAGTTTTGCTGTCCCTGTTTTGCCAGTAACATATAATCTAATAAAACGGTAATGTGACAGTTCCAAAAATTCATTTCATTCAAATGATGATTCGCTGTTTTTGGTTATTTGCAATTATTTGCTCTGATAATACTAAAATTTGAAGACTTAAAGACGATGAGTCAATATTTGTATACTGATTGTTTTTCGAGTGACATTTGTCTAACATTAATATCTTTTAAAATTAGGCTAAATAATTACCAACATACTTCATTGGTTTGCCAAGAAAACTCATTTGTACTTCAGCATTTCTTCTTGCATGGAATAATTCAATCAGTTTTAACTGCACGAAATGGATTTTATCTTTTACAAATACATAGAGTGTCAAGCAAAACACATAAATTTTCAAACTATTTAAATTCCTTGCATTTTTTAGAATGTCGTTTAAAGTGTCTTCAATATCTCTGTGACATTACACCGTTGATCCTCATGTGTTAAGTTTGACAGTTATTACAAAGAAACATATTCAAATACAAGGTTATTTAAGTGTTTAACCATAAAGTAGTTTTCAACAACTCCTTCCACGAAGCTGGCAATCTCTTGAGATACTGTATTGACATTATCTGTATCTGTGGAGTTATTTTAAACTTTATTCATATCTAACAAGGGTCCTTATTTGGTACTTGCAGCTGCTTAACACAGTTTCTTTCATTTCTTTTTACCTTAAAAATTTAAATTATTCATTTGTCATTTTAACAAAAGTTGTGACATTTTGAGTATATCATGAAAACACATGTTCCCATCAAATACTGAAATATAATACTCAAAGTACTACACTTACACACTTGTCAATGTTTCTGATATCCCATGTCCATGTCGGTCCATCTGTTATGTTTGAAGTGTAATTGTGATAAAGATTTAGACATTTTTACTCTAAAAAAGTATGTTAAAACCAATTCATTTTTTATCACAAATATGACATAACTTAGGAACTTAGTTGGAAATAAACGGTTTAATCAATGAGGACTGAATCAAGTACGTGAATGAATATTTGTTCATGATGAATATCTACTGTAAATATTAACATTTATATCGCTGACCAAGAAACTGAATAAGCAACATAGTCATGTTTGTAATTTCATGTTCATCGAACTGCCCAAGCTCTAATCCCATCTGAGTTTAAAAAAGCGTAAACTGAAAAGCAAAATATCATTGGTTTAGAATTGTCAATAATTGAAGATTTTTATTCTTTAATCATTTTAAATTCAATCTCCACATTCCAAAAACAAATTTTGAGACATTAACGCAAGTCCAATTCACATCACATCACAACTCAATCTACATATTTTTCCAAATATTCAACTGATGCTTAAAAGAATGTCCATAATTGAAAATTTCTTTTCAATTTAATCAAATTTATCATTTCGATTAAATTGTTCGGTTCTTCTTATTGTGTGTTTAGGAATCGGATATTAAAATGAAGCTTATTTCAGTTTTCTATCCTCACTTCTCATTATGTTTCAATGCAGGTGATGTAAATGACGTTTTCTTATTGGAGCACAATTGATTGAGTACCTTCAGAAAAATTGCTTTGCTTAAATCTAATATACATAAAACGTTTGATTAACTTAAATTTTCCTACTTCTTAAGAGCTTAGTTAGCATTCATATCTTAGTTAACATGCAGAATATTGAACACTGGTTAATTATCATGTTGCATGAAGTTTTGAACATTGTGCAGCGTATTCAGATGTTTTCATGATATTGATAGAGATCTGTGTGTTACTTAAATGTTAGACTCATTGATTTAAACGTATTTTTAGTTTTAATTGCAGTTTTCATTGCCGTCTACCGACTTGAACAGACCATTTCCGATTGTCAGGAAGGAAGAATTAATTGGAGTTGTCTTATATCCTGGCAAGTTTCCCCTCTCTCGCTCTGTTGACGCTACACAGAAAGCAGGAAGTAGAGAGTTATCCTTGGAGGTGACTTATATCCAGAGTGTAAAGAGATGAAGTAATGAAAATTTCAGCAAATATTAAATCACCAGAACAAATTTTCTATTTTTTCAATTCGTCTAAAAAACTTTTATAATGTTTCATGGTTAGAACCAGCATGCAAAAACTGAACACAGATTGCTTTCTGTGAAATATACTCGTTTTAAAACTGCAAATTTGGAAAATATATAATGATTGCATCATTTCTTTAAATGTTTGATCCAATTTTAATGAATAATTCACATAATAACTAAATCACTTGCAACCATAAGTCTAGATATCGAACTTCATTTTCATTGAAATGATATAAATAAGAAAAAGCATATGCTTCTTATATCATACATAATTTATGTAATTTTTTGTTTTGAACATTTGTTATAATTTTTCATTTCAAGAAACACAGATTATCGACCATCAAAGAATTTTGTCTTTGATACGTGGCATGATATCATATCAACTGATTGCTGTTCAAGTCAGCTCCCTGACATTGTACTCTCATCCCAAGTTGCAAAAAACATATAATATCATGTGTTTGATATTTATTTTCAAAATTCCTAATTCAATGTTCAGAAGCTGGAACTCTAGGTAAAATACATGTTCTTTACTTATATGACATATTCAAGACCATGATGACGCCAATAGTACATTTTCAAACCATCTGCTCCTGCCTTTTCAGACTCGTTTGCCTTTACTTTGATGTTTTGTACTGCAGGTGCAATTGATGTTTATGTCAGCCAACGTATAAGTAAACAGAATATTTCACAAATCAGTAAGGAAAAACTTATGAGAGTTGTCTTATCTCTGAAACAGTTTCCTCTCCTCCGTTTTGTTTATATTATAATTGATGTAAGGTATGCTTCAGTCTCCTTCATTAGCTCCATTTATAATAAGTTGTGAAATACAGTTTTACCACTCAAAGGGTAAGTCTAAGCTTGACAAAAACCTCTTTCATTTACCTCTCATATCAAATTTATTATTCCTTTCTTTGTGTATTTTTGCAGATCACATTTGTTAAAATTACGATTTAAATATAAGATTATCTTCATTAGAGTATAAAGTTTGAATGAGACCATATAAACGTTTTTCAAGTTATGAACATGATCTGATAGATGTAGCCTTAATACAATTATATAAGATATGATTGAATAAAACTATTTTTCTTGAGAATAAACTTGTATTTACAATATACACCAGTAAACCAACTCTCCTTGCTCTATTCTATTCCTTATTCCGGTACTTGGAGGTTTTTACTGGCAGTGTTATTGATTTTCAGCCAACCAACGTCTAAGTAAAACAGACTATTTCCGATGGTCAGGAAGGAAGAATTAATTAGAGTTGTCCTGTCTTGAAAACAGTTTCCTCTCTTGGTTCTGTTTGTCCTGCACAGGAAGAGAGAGTTATTTCTGGGACGAGTTACTGAAGAGCAGATCCTTTGGTGCTGTGTTCTCTTGTTATTAGCTCCATCGATCAGTCAGTGCTAAAATACGTTCCTCTATACAAAGGTAACTCACATTTTGACAAACATTTCTTTAATGAAACTTTAACTCAAATATGATTTCTATTTTGCCTTCTTAGAATTAGTTAAAGCAATAGTTGTTTGGGGAGGATAATAACTGCATAGCAAACCAATATTCATAAAAATGCGTATATATCAAGACAGAACGAAGGTTGGGAGGGAGGGGGAATAACAGAAAAGAAAAATAACACATTAAAGTAATAAAAATAAAAGTTAATGAATAAAGTTTAATATCATTCACAATTCTTTATCTTTTACTGAAACATTAATCGTTTGATATCACACATACCAGGTACATGTAATACGAATGATAGTAGAACTCTGATAGACAAGAATTGTCATTGTCTGATAACGTTTTCGAGGCAGTACCGTAAGTTTTCTCCGAAAATGGCTATATTCTTATTTGCATTAAAGGTTTACGCAAAAGTACATACACAAAAATGTCAAATGTCGCATGTCATTGGAGTATTGAAAGTAACTAATCTCTGATGTCCCTGTGTTTGGTAAGGAGAGTTGTTCAGGATGAAACTATGTTAATAGTTCTAGAAATTATTTTGCCTAGTCTTCTGAATTGATGGATTTTCTAGCGAAAAGTTCAAGAGAGATTTTTTAGACTCAGCTACTGTTGGACAAGGGACCTCATCCCAGCATCAAACCCTCTGTCTTTGAGTATATTCAGTGTATTTGTTCAGGGTGAAACTATATTTATAGTTCTAAAACTTATTTTGAATTGATGAATTTTCTGGTAGAAACTTCAAGAGGGATTTTTCAGACTCAGACTACTGTTTGACAAGGCATGTCATCCCAGCATCAAAACCCTCTGTCTCCGAGTATATTCAGTGTATTTGACAGATGAGAGACATTGCCATTATACATGTACTCTGGGAATAATTCAAACCCCTCTTTACAAGGAAAGGATTCAAATGTTTTTGGACATGGGGTTCAATGTTTTGTTAAAGGACAGACTGATCAAATGTTTGCTTATGACAACACTTTTGTCATATTTTTCGTTGTATTCCTTCTTTATGACAGGACCGCGGATTTTTCTGGATTTTAAGTAATAAACCTAGGATAAAGTTTTAAATTTTTCACGAACAAACCTTTCTCCTAAACAATGTTTCTGTATTCTCTATCTCCAACTAAAATAATGTCTCTTCAATAAGGACATGAAATATTTTAGCCTTGATAGTGATATCCATGTAATGTTTTAAAATCAACACTTGCACAATTAGATGTATGTTTATTAGTATCAAATCATGTTAAGAAAAGCAATGATTTTTAATAAATGTTCTCATTGGGAACCACAAACCAGCCCAGAAATTTACGCCTCTTAGTTAAATAAATGGGAACAACTATTTTAAAATAATTTCTAAAGCTAGATTCTTTAAATGAAATAAATTCGAAAAACATGTTCATATTTTAAATCAATTAGCTTAATCCATGTAGAAAAAATAGAGCCATTGGCTCTGTAGCTCATCAGGCTTCATCATTTATTATGCTGTAGAGTGTGGCCAATGTGATTCCCCTTTTGTAGAGGCCACAGGGGCACCAATCATATAATTAAGTATAGGCGACAAGTTTCAGTTTTCAAGGCCTTATACTTCAGGAGAAGAAGATGAAAATAGATTTGAAGGGCGTTCCTGTTGCCTTTATTAGGTGCAACAGGGTCACCAAAGCTACAACTCATAATCCTCACTAGTCAAGGAGTCTGCAAACAAAGTTTCAGCTTACTAGAACTTATGCTTCTGGAAAAGACGATGAAAATAGGTTTTAAGGGCGTGGCCCCTGTGGCCCTTATTAGGGGACACAGGGCCACCAAAGCTACAATTTATAATCTTCACCAGTCAAGGAGTCTGCAAACAAAGTTTCAGCTTTCTAGGCCTCATGGTTCTGGAGAAGAAGATGAAAATAGGTTTTTAGGGCATGGCATCTGTGGCCCTTATTAGGGGTCACAGGGCCACCAAAGCTACGATTTATAATCTTCACCAGTCAAGGAGTCTGCAAACAAAATTTCAGCTTTCTAGGCCTCATGGTTCTGGAGAAGAAGATGAAAATAGGTTTTTAGGGCATGGCATCTGTGGCCCTTATTAGGGGTCACAGGGCAACCAAAGCTACAATTTATAATCCTCACTAGCCAAGAAGTCTGTACACAAAGTTTCAGCTTTCTAGGCCTCATGGTTCTTGAGAAGAAGATGAAAATAGGTTTTTAGGGTGTGACCCCTGTGGCCCATATTAGGGGTCACAGGGCCACCAAAGCTACAATTTATAATCCTCACTCTTCAAAGAGGCTTTACACAATGTTTCAGCTTTCTAGGCCTCATGGTTCTGGAGAAGAAGATGAAAATAGGCTTTTAGGGTGTGGCCCCTGTGGCCCTTATTAGGGGTCACAGGGCCATTAAGCTACAATTTATAATCCTCACTAGCCAAGAACTCTGCAAAAAAAATTTCAGCTTTCTAGGCCTCATGGTTCTGGAGAAGAAGATTAAAATAGTTTTTTAGGGCGTGGCCCCTGTGGCCCTTATTAGGGGTCACAGGGCCATTAAAGCTACAATTTATAATCTTCACCAGTCAAGGAGTCTGCAAACAAAAATTCAGCTTTCTAGGCTTCATGGTTCTGGAGAAGAAGATGAAAATAGGTTTTTAGGGCATGGCATCTGTGGCCCTTATTAGGGGTCACAGGGCAACCAAAGCTACAATTTATAATCCTCACTAGCCAAGAAGTCTGTACACAAAGTTTCAGCTTTCTAGGCCTCATGGTTCTGGAGAAGAAGATGAAAATAGGTTTTTAGGGTGTGGCCCCTGTGGCCCATATTAGGGGTCACAGGGCCACCAAAGCTACAATTTATAATCCTCACTCTTCAAAGAGGCTTTACACAATGTTTCAGCTTTCTAGGCCTCATGGTTCTGGAGAAGAAGATGAAAATAGGCTTTTAGGGTGTGGCCCCTGTGGCCCTTATTAGGGGTCACAGGGCCATTAAGCTACAATTTATAATCCTCACTAGCCAAGAACTCTGCAAACAAAATTTCAGCTTTCTAGGCCTCATGGTTCTGGAGAAGAAGATTAAAATAGGTTTTTAGGGCGTGGCCCCTGTGGCCCTTATTAGGGGTCACAGGGCCATTAAAGCTACAATTTATAATCCTTACTAGCCAAGGAGTCTGTACACAAAGTTTCAGCTTTCTAGGCCTTTTGGTTCGGGAGAAGAAGTCGGAATTCCACAAAGTTTACGGACGGATGGACGGACGGACGGATGGACGGATGGACGGACGGACGCCGGACACCATGCCATGCCATAAGCCCATCGGGCCTTACAGGCCAGATGAGCTAAAAATTAACTCCAAAGCATCAATACGATGCACACAAAGTCTTAATAAAATCTTAATAACATTAGTCTCACATGCAAGATGTTTCAAGTCTTCACCAAATGCCTGTTACTTCACCGAACCGAATTATGTGTGCAGGTAACTAAACTCATCCATCAAGCACGACTTCAACCAATAAAGATTCGATCTTTTAAAATTGCATTTGATTGTATGCTTGAGGAAACAATTGATCTCAACAGCAGTGAACTAACTATTCTTGAGTTTAAGTGAGGAAAGTTAACAAAATAAGATGCTTTGATATCTCTGTTTAATAACAATGCCATGTATGTAAGAATAAACGGCTAAATCTTATTTTTTCATTGTGACTTCACATTACTAACAATACTTTGACCCTACGGTTGTCCATGAGTTGCAATCTACATGCCGGTGCTGAAAAGGAGGGTTTGAGTATTTTATTAAAACATTGTAATAATCGTGCCTATGGCATTTCATGTAGACGACACTTATGCCTAAGCATTTGGGATAGCTCAGTTGGCAAGAGTGCCGGTCTCACGTTGCTGGGGTCTGGAGTTCGAATCCCATCCAGGCCAAGGTGTAAAAACCTAGATGTTCAACTGAAGAGTTCAAACAACTGTTTTTTTAATCTTTCGAATAGTACATTAAAGTGGCATTTATTATTTTGAAAGCTGAAGCTAAGCCTCCTTAAACTTTATTTTGACAGTTTGTCTTCTTTGAAGTTGACATTTGAAGAACTTTAGAATAGATAAAAGTCACCTGTATGTTCATACTGATACATGAAAGCAGTCTTTGACACTGAACTCTTTACAATCAAATCTAGTTTATCACGTTGAACAGATCAGCATTTTCTGGCATGCTTAAATTATCCTCTTTCATTTTATAGGTAATGTTATACTAGCCACAAATTAAAAAGTTTTTTTTTAGATTGATCTAATTTTTTCATATTTTGGAAAGTGCATATTATGTGATTAGTAATTACTATCATCACTATCATCACTATGATCACAATGCACTACCTTACCATCAAGATCTGTGTATTCATTTAGATTCTTATTCTTATCATTATTGTGGTTTTATGTATTGTATGCTATATAAAACATACCACTTTGTATTTGTCAGAGAGGACAAAGTATTTGAATTTGTTTTGGTTGCCCCGCCAAAAGGAGAGAAATATATTAAGGGGGCGATACATGTACAGATGTTAATGTCCAGTCGTACCTTGTGACCCATGTAAAAGATCTTAAGTGACAAAATGTAAAACATTTCTTTACTGCAGAAACAAAAGTTAGACAAGAAATGTTATCATATATTTAAAATTCATTTAAAGAAAGATTGTTTAATCTGTTAGCACATTTGTAACATCCTGCTTACAATTTATCACTCATCAATTCTAAACGATGCAATTTCATATCTCAAACTAATCAAGCAATACATTTATTTTAATACAGTAATTTGGTTAACTTTTCTCAGTAAATCACAACAATCCTTGACTTTAGAGTTTCAGTTTATAGGGGAAATGGACATGTTTTTCACTTTTTTGTAATATCGTTTTCATTATCATCCCCGTTAATCATTCACAAATGGACAACTGTTTTTATATCTTTACTTTCTTAGTGCAGACGCTTAATCATCATATTCTCTGAATTTACGTTTCTTAGAGCAAAGTTTATGAAAGACAAATTAATTGGTTGATATTTCTTTGCAACGGGAGATAAGTAAAAGTGAGTAAATCAATATGCGAATGCCAGGGGTGTTGAGATTAAACTCGTTCATCACTATCAGATAGCCTTTAAAACCTTATATCATTTATTGCTTTTCCAACCATTGGCTTGTATAACAGTGATCATAAGAAACTGTAGATAAGGATATTAGCTACATGGTTCGTTACAGTTACACTCGTTTTCAAGAAGGTGACAATACCCTATACAATTTACTATATACAATACTGTACATGCCATAACGTGCAAATTCGAAAATATTCTATGTGATTTGTGATGATAACAAAACTTAACCAGAGGTTGATGTTCTTGTGTTCTTGGCATATATGTGTATATATCGAATTCCAGATCAAGTTCAAGTATAGCATGCATACAATTTCAATTCAAACAATAAAGTGTATTGATCTAAAATTGTAGGATGGTGATTACATGTCCTCATGGTAACGGAATGGCATTGTGGGAAACCAGTTTAAACTTGATAAAATTTACACATGTGCAGAAAACTCGAGACAGTGCATAAAAAACCTAATGATACTTCTGGCCCTCCGCCCTAACCTATCAATAAACAAAATAATAATGACAATAAAAATCATTTGTAGAGAGTACGCAGTCGTTGTATCAATAACATGGTCTAACCAAAGCTGACATTTCTGTCACTAGAAGGTCACAACCAACGCAATTCTTGTTCCAGTTACCCATTTTCTACTGGGTGCACAAAGGCACATTATAAAGAATGTCGTACTACCCACAAGCTCACGTGGGTATAAATTTGCTACAGCTCTGCCCATTGGTCGTTCAAAATACAGGATATGCTTAAAACAAATATCATTGGCTGAAAGTTTCCAAGAGTAATATAGAGAGAAACTTCTGCCATTAGTTTTCAATATCAAATGTTACATAACTTTGGCGTCCAAAAGAAACTTTACTACATATGTAATAATTCTCATTAAAGACTGAAAAGTAATAGAACTTTAAAACAAAGTGCTTGTTATCGATCAATCATTTCAGTACACAACCAGCTAATAAAATTGAAGGGGAAAATCCGATTTAGCACTTCATCAATTTAAATTGGGGTTTTGTCGCTTTTAATTGGGGATTTGCGATGTTTTTGCTATTCTGTTAACCTGTTTTAAGTAGTGTTTTTCACTAACAGGGTGACACACATTTATCATGGAAATTTCTTTAACCTTTTTGTCTTAAACCTTTTTGTCACGTCACTAAGCTCCAGCGGAAAGGTCACGTGAATATCACATTTTTGCCACTTTTGCAAAAAGGCATGAATATTGCCCAATTAAAAAGTTTTAAACCTAAACGTTTGGGTTTCAACTTGTTGACAACTTAACTGAAATCATCGATATAAGATAGTTTTCAAAATTTCAGTTTTAAAATTGTAAAGTTTCTTTTGGGCGTAAGTTTAAATGTCTAGAATTGCAAGACAATGTTTTTGTGGTGGTTATAAAACAAACGTTACATTTCGGGTAAGCTCTGCAAATCCTTTTCCCCTTAATCAAATCAATAAAATGTTTAAATCGCCGCGACATATTTTACCATCTTAAGATAAAATGTTTGTTGGCTAATATGTATCGTGGAAATTTGGATGAATTTCAATTTCCATAAATGTGAAACTGTCTTTTTAAAGAAGTGTCAAAGAAAAATATCAAAGAAGTATATGTTGTTGAAAGTTCTGTTGTTCTGTTATTTCCAGTTGTCTCTTCCACTTATTGAAATACTTGACACTCACACAAAAACTCAGATTTCTGTTCACAATCCTTAACAATGTTTGTAGATCTGTTTCTATTGTTTTGAAATCATCCACTTCCTGTGGTTCTATTTATTAGTCAGAAACACAATTCAAGGCAAGTTCTCCCAAACGTTTATGCAAAATGTGCTTTCTTAATGAAATGCATCTACTCAAACGATTCAATAACTACTCGTTGACAAAATGAATATGCTAATAGGCTTCTCTTGCACTAAATATTATACTTTGCAGGACATCTCAAATAAAAATTATAGTCTTCAAGGTTCAGCATTTTCAGAACAGTGCTCAAAGACACTGTTAAATATAGTTTAAGGTAATTGAATATGACCATTTCAAAATAATAATGATAATCGTATATATGCTCAAAAATAAACATGTACATTTATATTGGAATTCAATGTAGTCATACATTTAAGTTGAGCACAATTATCATAGTTTCATCTATTTGAAACTAACCTTTCTCACAAATTGGGAAGCAAAATATGCTATCAGCGTTTAATCATGTTTTTTTTCTTTGACAATACTTAAACAGCTTATTTCACTTGTCATAGAATTGTTCATACATTTGTTCATCGTTCATTCAAATACTTATCACATCACTTATTATGTCGAGATAAAACCTTTAATACTAACTCATCTTCTGAATCGACCAATATGTTACAATGTTACAATATCATTATAAATCACTTGATAATTATTGATTAAAAGAAACATGGAATATATTCTCTATTTGTTTCTCTAATGTTTTTGTAGCAACTTTAAAATGGACATCGAATGTTCATCGTTCATTCAAATACTTATCACATCACTTATTATGTCGAGATCAATCAATCAATCTTTATTTCTTTGCAGTGGGGGCCATAGGACCAGTCTAAATTTATACCGATCTTTGGTTGATACAAACCAGTCACGTTTCCTCATTAAATGATTTTACAATCATGACCCCAAAGTAGATCTTGTTTGACACACGTCCTGACATGCAATAACAATTCGATGTTATTCAGTCTTGGCTTACTCAGCTGAGCTTCTGTCTGGCACCCAGGTAAGAGTGCACACAAATCATCCTGGGTCTATTTAGATATCTGAAAAACAATGTCAAAACTCTGAAGAAAATCATTTAGTTATGCGATTAGTTTTGCTGTCCCTGTTTTGCCAGTAACATATAATCTAATAGAACGGTAATGTGACAGTTCCAAAAATTCATTTCATTTAAATGATGATTCGCTGTTATTGGTTATTTGCAATTATTGGCTCTGATAATACTAATATTTAAAAGACTTAAATATGATGAGTCAATATTTGTATACTGATTGTTTTTCGAGTGACATTTGTCTAAAATTAATATCTTTTAAAATTTGGCCAAATAATTACCAACATACTTTATTGGTTTGCCAAGAAAACTCATTTGAACTTAAGCAATTTTTCATGCATACAATAATTCAATCAGTTTTAACTGCACGAGATCGGATTTTATCTTCTACAAATATACAAAGTTTAAGGTTTCAAGCAAAACACATCATAAATCTTCAAACTATTTTAATTCCTTGCATTTTTTAGAATGTCGTTTAAAGGGGCAGTAGCACGTTTTTTGATAATCTTATATCTTTCATTTTTCACTGATAATTGCAAGTGAATGCTAAATGTATTATTTTGACAGTGTTAAAAATCTCATTGCACAAGCCAATCATCCATAATCAGGGGACAAAGTATGAAGAGTCACATAAAATCCAGTGGCGGCCATTTTGTGTGAACACCTTTAATTCATTTTGTGTAAGAAAAGGGAATCGCATGGCTAAACTTTACATAATATATTTGAATTATTACTGCTCCATTTAGTTTAAATACACTGTCTTTCAAATGGAACCATTAATTTTCATTTTCCTGACATCACCTTATATCCCCCCTAAAAACGTGCTACTGCCCCTTTAAAGTGTCTTCAATATCTCTGTGACATTACACTGTTGATCCTCATTTGTTAAGTTTGACAGTTATTACAAAGAAACATATTCAAATACAAAGTTATTTAAGTGTTAAACCATAAAGTAGTTTTCAACAACTACTTCCCTGAAGCTGGCAATCTCTTGAGATACTGTATTGACATTATCTGTATCTGTGGAGTTTATTCAAACTTTATTCGTATCTAAAAAGTGTCCTTATTAAGAACTTACAGCTGCTTAACACAGTTTCCTTCATTTCTATTGACCTTAAAAATTTTGTTCACGTAAATTCGAATTATTCATTTAACATTTACTAAAAGTTGTGATATTTTGAGTATATCATGAAAACACATCGCATCAAATACTGAAATATAATACTCAAAGAACTACACACATTGGTCAATGTCTCTGACATTCCATGTCCATGTCCGTCCATCCGTTTTTTTTCTAGTGAAATTGTGATGAAGATTTAGACATTTTTACTCTAAAGAAGTATGTTAAAACCAATTCATTTTTTTTTCAAAAATATGACATAATAAAGGAACTTAGCTATTTACCTGTCTAAATAATAAAAAAAGAAGTTTAATGTACTGATCAAAGAACAGAGACAGATGTATTTACTATAAAATGTTTTATTTCATCTGGTAATAAACTGTTTAATCAATGAGGGCTGAATCAAGTACGTGAATGAATATTTGTTCATGATGAATGTCTACTGTAAATATATACATTTATATCGCTGACCAAGAAACTGAATAAGCATCATAAAAATTTAAGTCATGTTTGTCATTTCATGTTCATCGAATTGCCCAAGGTATAATCCCTTTCTGCGTTTAAAATAGCATAAAGAAAAACAAAATATCATTGGTTTAGAATTGTCAATAATTGAAGATCCTTGTTCTTTAATCATTTTTAATTCAATCACCACATTCTAAAAACAAATTTTGAGACATTAACGCAAGTCCAATTCATATCAAAACTCAATCTACATATTTTTCAAAATATTCAACTGATGCTTAAAAGAATGTCCATAATTGAAAATTTCTTTTCCATTTAATCAAATTTATCATTTCGATTAAATTGTTCGGTTCTTCTTATTGTGTGTATAGGAATCGGATATTAAAATTAAGCTTATTTCAATTTTCTATCCTCACTTTTCATAATGTTTCATTGCAGGTGATGTAAATGCCTTTTTCTCATTGGAGCACGATTGATTGAGTACCTTCAGAAAAATTGCTTTGCTTAAATCTAATATACATACAAATTTGGATTAACTAAACGTTTCCTACTTCTTACAGCTCAGTTAGCATTCATATCTTTGTTAACATGAAGAATATTGATAACTGGTTAATTATCATGTTGCATGAAGTATAACTTTGTGCAGCGTATTCAGATTGATTTCGTGATATTGATAGAGATCTGTTTCTTACTTAAATGTTAGGCTCATTGATTTAAACGTATTTGTAGTTTTCATTGCAGTTTTCATTGCCGTCTACCGACTTGAACAAACCATTTCCGATTGTCAGGGAGGAAGACTAAATTTGAGTTGTCTTATATCCTGGAAAGTTTCCTCTCTCTTGCTCTGTTGATGCTACACAGAAAGCAGAAAAGTAAAGAGTTATCCTTGGAGTTGACTTAGATCCAGATTATAAAGAGATGAAGTAATGAACATTTTAGCAAATAATAAATCAAAAGAACAATTTTTTTGATTTTTTCAATTCCACTAAAAAGTTTTATATGTTTCATGGTTAGAACCAGCATGCAAAAGCTGAGCATAGATTGCTTTCTGTGAAATATATTCGTTTCAAAACTGCAAATTTTGAAATATATAATGATTACATCATTTCTTTAAATGTTTGATCCAATTATAAAATGAATAATTCACATAAAAACTAAATCACTTGCAACCATAAGTCTAGATATCAAACTTCATTTTCATGACTGTGGTCGAATTCATATAAATAAGATAAGCTTTTAGATCATACATAATTTATGTCATTTTTTTGTTTTGAACATTCGTTATAATTTTTATTTTCAAGAAACACAGATTATCGACCATTTTTTGTCTTTTTCTTTGTAACATGGCATGATATCATATCAACTGATTGCTGTTTTAGTCAGCTCCCTGACATTGTACTCTCATCCCAAGTTGCAAAAAACATATTATTTTATGTGTTTGATATTAATTTTCAAAATTCCTAATTCAATGTTCAGAAGCTGGAATTCTAGGTAGAATACATGTTCTTTACTTATATGACATTTTCAAGACCATGATGACGCCAATAGTACATTTTCAAACCATCTACTCCTCCCTTTTCAGACTCCTTTGCCTTTACTTTGATGTTTTGTACTGCAGGTGCAATTGATGTTTGTGCCAGCCAACGTATAAGTAAAACAGACTATTTAAAAAAATCAGGAAGGAAAAACTTGAGTTGTCTTATCTCTGAAACAGTTACCTCTTCCCCGTTTTGTTTGTCTTGTAGAGGATGTAAGGTGTGCTTCAGTCTACTTTATAAGCTTCATTCATAAGTTCTGAAATACAGTTTTATCACTCAAAGGCTAACTCGCAGTTTTACAATAACCTTTTTCATTTAACTGTCATGTCAATTTTTTTTATTCTTTTACGTGTATTTCTCAGATCACAAAATGTTAAAACTAGATTTTAATATCAGAATTTCTTTATTAGAGTATAAGTTTGAATGACATTATATAAACGTTTTTTAAGTTTATATGATCTGAACCTCAATACAATTATATAAGATATGATTGAATAAAACTACTTGTCTTGAGAATAACCTTTTATTTACAATATTCACCTGCAAACCATCTTTCCTCGCTCTATCAGATTCCTTATTCCTGTACTTTAAGGTTTTTACAGGCAGTGTTATTGATTTTCAGCCAACCAGTGTCTAAGTAAAACAGACTATTTCCGATGGTCAGGAAGGAAGAATTAATTAGAGTTGTCCTGTCTTGAAAACAGTTTCCTCTCTTGGTTATGTTGGTCCTGCACAGGAAGAGGAGAGTTATTTCTGGGACGAGTCACTGAAGAGCAGATCCTTTGGTACCGTGTTCTCTTTTTATTAGCTCCATCGATCAGTCAGTGATAAAATACGTTCTTCTATATAAAGGTAACTCACATTTTGATAAACATTTCTTTAATGAAACTTTAACTAAAATATGATTTCCATTTTGCCATCTGATAAAAAGTTAAAGTAATAGTTGTTAGGGGATACCAGGTACATTGGTATTTTCTGATAACGTTTCCAAGGCAGTACTATAAGTTTTCTCCGAAAATGCTTATTTTCTTATTTGCATTTAAGGTCAACGCAAAAGAAGATGAATATTGTAGTTTGAAAAAAAAAATGTCAAATGTCATTTGAGTATTGAAAGTAACTTATTTCTGCTGTCCCTGTGTTTAGTAGGGAGAGTTGTTCAGGATGAAACTATATTAATTGTTCTAGAACTTATTTTGCCTAGTCTTCTGAATTGATAATTTTCTAGTAGAGAGATTTTTAGACTCAACTTCTGTTGGACAAGGCATATCATCCCAGCATCAAAACCCTCTGTCTCTGAGTAAATTCAGTGTATTTGACAGATGAGAGACACTGCATTTATATTCTGGGAATAATTCAAACCCCTCTTTACGAGGAAAGGATACAAATGTTTTTGGACATGGGGTTCAATACTTTTGAATAATTTCGTTGTATTCCTTCTTTATGTTTTAGTCTCAGCTACCGTTGGACAAGGGATCTCATCCCAGCATCAAAAAAACTTGTCTTTGAGTAGCTCCATGCAGTGTATTTGACAGATGAGAGACACTGCCATTCAAACCCCTCTTTACGAGGAAAGGATACAATTTTTTTGGACATGGGGTTCAATGTTTTGTTAAAGGACAGACTGATCAAATGTTTACTTATGTGGACAATTTTGTCATATTTTTCGCTTTATTCCTTCTTTATGACAGGGTATGACCTAGTATTAGGTTTTAGATTTTTAAAGATTTATATTTGAACAAACCTTTCCCCTTAACAATGTTTCTGTGTTCAACTAAAATAATGTATCTTCAATACGGAAATGAATTATTTAGCCTTGATAGTAATATACATGTAATGTCTTAAATCAACACCTGCACAATAAGATGTATGTTTATTATAATCAAAGTCATGTAAAGGAAAGGAATAATTTCTAATAAATGTTCTCATTGTGTACCATAATCTAGCCCAATATTTGACGCCTCTTAGTTAAATAAATGAAACGATTTTTTTTTTAAAATAATTTCTAAAGCCAATTTTCATTAAATGAAATAAATTTGAAAAACATGTCCATATTTTATATCAATTAGCTTATTCCATGTAGAAAAATGACCTCCAAAGCATCAATACGATGCACACAAAGTAGTCTTAATAACATTAGTCTCACATGCAAGATGTTTCAAGTCTTCACCAAATGCCTGTTTTTTTCACCGAACCGAATTATGTGTGCAGGTAATTACACTCATCCATCAAGCACGACTTCTCCCGATGAAGATTCGATCTTTTAAAATTGCATTTGATTGTATGCTTAAGGAAACAATTGACCTCAACAGCAGTGAAAGAACTATTCTTGAGTTTAAGTGAGGAAAGTTAACAAAATAAGATGCTTTGATGCCTGTGCTTAATAACAATGCCAGGTATGTAAAAATAAACGGCTAAATCTTATTTTTTCATGGTGACTTCACGTTACTAACAATGCTTTGACCCTACGGTTGTCCAAGAGTTGCAATCTATATGCCGGTGCTGAAAAGGAGGGTTTGAGTATTTTATTAAAAAATTGCAATATTCGTGCCTATGGCATTTCATGTTAACGACACTCATGCCTAAGCATTTGGGATAGCTCAGTTGGCAAGAGCGCCGGTCTCACGTTGCTGGGGTCCGGAGTTCGAATCCCATCCAGGCCAAGGTGTAAAAACATAGAGTTTTTGCTGAAACCAGATGTGAAGAGTTCAAACAACTGTTTTTTTAATCTTTCAAATAGTACATAAAGTGGCATTTATTATTTTGAAAGCTGAAGCTAGGCCTCCTTAAACTTTATTTTGATATTTTGTCTTCTTTGAAGTTGACATTTGAAGAACTTTAGAATAGATAAAAGTCACCTGTATGTTCATACTGATACATGAAAGCAGTCTTTGACACTGAGCTTTTTACAATCAAATCTAGTTTCATCACGTTGCACAGATCAGCATTTTCTGGCATGCTTAAAATATAACTCTTTCATTTTATAGTTAATGTTATACTAGCCACAAATTTAAAACGTTTTTTTTTTTAGCTTGATCGCATTTTTTCATATTTTGGAAAGTGCATATTATGTGATTAGTAATCACTATGATCACTATGATCACTATGATCACAATGCACTACCTTACCATCAAGATCTGTGTACTCATTTACATTCTTATTATTATTATTATTGTGGTGTTATATGCTTAATGAAACATGCCACATTGTATTTGTCAGAGAGGACAAAGTATTTGATATTTTTTGGTTGCCCCGCCAAAAGGAGAGAAATATATTAAGAGGGCGATACATGTACAGATTTTAATGTCCAGTCGTGCCTTGTGACCCATGTAAAAGATCTTAAGTGACAAAATGTAAAACATTTCTTTACTGCAGAAACAACAGTTTGACAATAAATCATTTATTTAAATCATTTAAATTCATTTAAATCACATTTTCCTGCTTACAATTTAAGACCATTTTTATCACTCATCACTGCTAAACGATGCAATTTCATATCTCAAGCTGATCCAGCAATACATTTATCTTAATTCAGTAATTTGGTTAACTTTTCTCAGTAAATCATGACAATCCTTGACTTTAGTTGGGACATGGTTTTGATCAAAGTTTCACCTTTTTGTAATATAGTTTTCTTTATCATCCCCGTAAATCATTCACAAATGGACAACTGTTTTTATGTCTTTACTTTCTTAGTGCAGACGCTTTATCATCATATTCTCTGAATTTACGTTTCTTAGAGCAAAGTTTATGAAAGACACATTAATTGGTTGATATTTCTTTGCAACGGGAGATAAGTAAAAATGAGTAAATCAATATGCGAATGCCAGGAGTGTTGAGATTAAACTCGTACATCACAATCAGATAGCCTTTAAAACTTTGTAGCATTTATTGCTTTTCCAACCATTGGCGTGTATTACAGTGATCATAAGAAACTGTAGATAAGGATATTAGCTACATGGTTCGTTACAGCTACACTCGTTTACAAGAAGGTGACAATACCCTATACAATATACTATATACATAACTGTAGATACCATAACGTGCAAATTCGAAAATATTCTATATGGTTTGTAATGATAACAAAACTTAACCAGAGGTTGATGTTCTTGTGTTCTTGGCATATATGTGTATGTATCGAATTTCAGATCAAATTCAACTATAGCATGCATACAATTTCAATTCTAACAATAAAGTGTATTGATCTAACAACTAATACATTGTAGGTTGGTGATTACATGTCCTTTTGGTAATGACATTGTAGGAAACAAGTTTAAACCTGATAAAATTAACATTTGTGAAGAAAACTCGAGACAGTGCATAAAAGAATAACGATACTTCTGGCCCTCCGCCCTCACCTATCAATAAACAAAATAATAATGACAATAAAAATCCATTTGTAGAGAGTACGCGATCGTTGTATAAATACATGGTCTAAACAAAGCTGAAACTTCTGTCACTAGAAGTCACAACCAACGCATCTCTTATTCCAGTTACCCATTTTCTACTGGGTGCACAAAGGCACATTATAAATAATGTCTCTTGCCCATTTGACACGGTAGTCAACTTGTGTCTCATTGTGGAACTTTGAATTGATCTCAGTTTATCCAGCTTAGTCGCAATTAACTTACCCATCTGCAAGCAGCTCCATATGTTGCTGAACTTCATACAGTGTTCAATTGAACTTTGCACAGGACCATGTATTACTATAGCATATGATTTGAAAGGTTGCACTTTTTAAATCCTTCATATGACCTGTACGCAACGATAGCTGTGATGCTGGTGATTGTAGTATGTTGATGTTGTTACAGTCTGAACGGCAATAATCACAGCATTTAAATCATAGTAATTTTCCAGTGAATGATAGGCTTTTTTGGAAGTCTGCAACTTCATGGGAATATATTCTCAATACTTATTACATTATTTGTATCTTAAAAGACAGATTTTAGTCGATCTGATTATACATAAAAAGTTTCATTTTCACGATTTATCCTTAATGTAAAGAGAACATGCTTTAAATATGTAGCCTTACTGACTTATGGGAATCTAGTGTGCTTTTGACTATGGTGAACATCAAATGAGAGCTGGAGTGGTTTCGTTGCAATTGCTTATGATATCAATGAACATGTTATGTTTTGTTTTGATGCGAGGTCACGCAATCGCCTATAGCTGTTGGTCTGCACCGAGTTACAATCGTCATGTGACCGCGTTACACGTCTGAAGAAAGTCCCACTACACACCCCCGATGCCTTTGAAGAAACGTGTTTGAATATTAGTCTATAAGAATATAAGAGGATTTCAACCAAGAAGAAATAAGCTGGCGTCCAAAAGAAACTTTACTACATTTTGTAATAATTCTCATTAAAGACTGAAAAGTAATAGAACTTTAAAACAAAGTGCTTGTTATCGATCAATCATTTCAGTACACAACCAGCTAATAAAATTGAAGGGGAAAATCCGATTTAGCACTTCATCAATTAAAAGTGGGCAGGGGTTTTGTTGCTTTTCAGTGGGGATTTGCGATATTTTTGCTATTCTGTTAAACTGTTTTAAGTTGTGTTGTTTCACGAACAGGGTGACAATCATGGACATTTCTTTAACCTTTTTGTCTTAAACCTTTTTGTCACGTGACTAAGCTTCAGCGGAAAGGTCACGTGAATATCACATTTTTGCCATTTTTGCAAAAAGGCATGAATATTGGCCATTTAAAAAAGATTTAAACCTTAACGTTTGGGTTTCAACTTGTTGACAGCTTTACTGAAATTATCGATATAAGATAGTTTTTTAAATTTCAGTTTTAAAATTGTAAAGTTTCTTTTCGGCGTAAGTTTAAATGTCTCCAATTGCAAGACAATTTTTTTGTGGTGGTTATAAAACTAATTTTACATTTCGGGTAAGCACCTCAAATCCTTTACTCCGCAATCAAATCAATAAAATGTTTAAATTGCCGCAAAAAAATTTCCACAGCAGATAATATGGTTCATTAATGACATATTTTACCATCTAAAGATCATATGTTTGTTGGCTAATATCTATCGTGGAAATTTGGGTGAATTTCAATTTCCATAATTGTGCAACTGTCTTTAAAGAAGTGTCAAAGAAAAATATCAAAGAAGTATCTGTTGTTGAAAGTTCTGTTGTTCTGTATCTAGTTGTCTCTTCCACCTATTGAAATACTTGACACTCACACAAAAACTCAGATTTCTGTTCACAATCCTTAACAATGTTTGTAGATCTGTTTCTATTGTTTTGAAAACATCCACTTCCTATAGTTCTATTTATTAGTTATAAGTTATCCAAAAACGTTTATGCAAAATTTGCTTTCTTAATGAAATGCATCTACTCAAACGATACAATAACTACTCGTTGACCACAATGAATATTCTAATAGGCTTCTCTTCCATGAAATATTATACTTTGCAGAACATCTGAAATAAAAATTATAGTCTTCAAGGTTCAGCATTTTCAGAACAGTGCTCAATCACACTGTTAAACATATTTTAAGGTAATTGAATATTACCATTTCAAAATAATAATGATAATCATATATATGATTGAAAATAAATATGTACATTTACATTGGAAATTCAAAGTAGACATACATTTAAGTTGAGCACAATAATCATAGTTTCATCTATTTGAAACTAACCTTTCTCACAAATTGGGAAGCAAAATATGCTATCAGCATTTGAACATGGTTTTTTTCTTTGGCAATACTTAAACAGCTTATTTCACTTGTCATAGAATTGTTCATAAATTTGTTCATCGTTCATTCAAATACTTATCACATCACTTATTATGTCGAGATAAAACCTTTAATACTTACTTATTTTCTGAATCGACCTTATGTTACAATGTTACAATATCATTAAAAATCACTTGATAATTATCGATTTAAAGAAACATTGAATATATTCTCTAATTGTTTCTCTAGTGTTTTCGTAGCAACTTTAAACCGACAATCCTCATTCCCTCGCTAAACCCCTCACAAATTTTAAGCTTACAGACAGCACAGATTCAGATTTTCATCAGGCAATCTCACATTGTTAATACAGATCTTTGGTTGATACAAACCAGTAACATTTCTTCATTAATTGATCTTACAATCATGACCCTAAAGTAAATCATGTTTGACACACGTCCTGACATGCAATAACAATTCGATGTTATTCAGTCTTGGCTTACTCAGCTGAGCTTCTGTCTGGCGCCCACGTATGAGTTCCCACAAACCAACCTGGGTCTATTTAGATAACTGAATAACAATGTAAAACCTCTGAGGAAAATCATTTAGTTATGAGATTAGTTTTGCTATAATCTAATAGAACAGTAATGTGACACTTCCAAACATTCATTTGATTCAAATGATGATTCGCTGTTTTGGGTTATTTTCATTTGCATTCGTCAGACTTAAATACGATGAGTCAATATTTGTATACTGATTGTTTTTCGAGTGACATTTGTCTAACGTTTAAACCTTTTAACATTTGGCCAAAATATTACCAACATACTTCATTGGTTCGCAAAGAAAACTCATTTTGGGGTACAAGATAGCTATGTCGGCAAGAGTGCCTGAGGTCCGGGGTTCGAATCCCATCCAGGCCAAGGTGTAAAAACCTAGAGTTCACCTCTGTTCGAACTCTTTAAGTGTCACCCTGGAGCCTAGTGTCTAGTGCAACAAAAACTGCCACTTCAAAGATCCCATAATTTCATGTCAGTGGCTGAATGGTTGATACATGAACACGTGCATACGCCGAGCTGTCGGTTATCAGCGTTCAGCAGTGTTGGACAAACTGCTGTGACTATGTATCTCAGTTCACCCAGCTGTAAATGGGTACCCTGTGAGGCATAGAATGGTCCCTAATCTGAGCACCCCATATGTGGATGCCGGTTGAATACTGCCAAGGGGGTTAAATTGAAAAAAATGATCGGACGGATAAAGAATGCCATTGACCAGGGGAAACAACGTAAGCGCCTTGAGCAACAACGAGTGGATGGATATGCGCACTATATAAATATTCATATGATAATTTGAACAAAAGCATTTTTTCTCGCATGGAATAATTCAGTTTTAACTTTCTACAAAGGGTATCAGTAAGAACTTTTCTGTTTACTTCATCACCTGCTCATACAATCATACTTGCACTTAACATCATTTAGATATAATCAATGCAGCAAATCGGACATTATCTCCTTAAGCTAAAGGTGTCAAGAAAAATCATAATAAATCTTCAGACTATTTTAATACCTTGCAATTTTTTAGAAGTTTTTTCCAAATCTCTGTAACCTTTAACCTTGATTGTCAGGTTTGACATTAATTACGATTAAACATTTTCAAATACAAAGTTGTTCAAGTGTTTAACCATAAAGTAGTTTTCAACAATTTGCTATCCATTGATATTCTGTATTGGCATTAACGTATCGTGTCTAACAAGCTTTTGGGGTTCTTGATTTGCTGCTCAACAACAGTTTTAAATTTTTCTTTTGATCTCAGTTCAAATATAATGTTATATTGTGTTCACATATGTTCGATTAATACATTTGCCATTTACCAAATGTTTTCTTTTGTAGTTTGTAGAAAACCAATTTATCATCGCAATCTGAAACACAATAATCATAGTACTAGAACTACACGTTCGGTTGTGTCTCTCGCATCCCTTGTGCATGTCTGTTGGTCGTGTATGTGGTGTAAAAGGGATATAGATTTTAAAGTTTTTACTGTAATGTAGAATGTTAATAAATGATAACCAATTCATTTTTTAAAATGATAACAATACATAGCAACAAAGCTGTTTATCTGTTTAACTAAAAGGCAAAACGTTGGCAACACTAGAGGAATTTATTTTATAGAATGTTTTACTTCATCCGATAGTAAACCCTTTAATTAATTAGGACTGGTATGTAAGTACCGAATCATGCATATGAATGAATATTTGTTAATCATAAATATCTACTGAAAAAATGTACATTTGTATACCTGACCAAGAGACTGAATAAGTAACATAAAAATTGTAGTCTTGTTTGTCATTTCATTTTCATCTCATGGCCCAAGATCTAATTCCTTTCTTAGTTAATAAACGATCAGTCATTTAGCCAAAATTTGAAAAAAGCAAAAGTCATTGGTTTTGAATAGTCAATAATTAAAGATCTTTATTCTAAATTACATCAGGTTAATTATTGTGAATTCAATCTACACATACAAAAGAGGATTTGAGACATTAATGCAAGTCCATTTCACATCACGACCGAATTTAATTTCTTTCAAATTTTTAACTGCTGCTCTAAGAAATTTCAATAATTGAAAATTTGTTTTCAATTTAATCAAATTATCATTTTGATTAAATTGTTTTTTGTGTGTATAGTAATCGGATATGAGAAGAAAACTTATTTCCCATTACACTTTCAATTATATTTAATTACAGGTAATTGAAATGGTTTTTTCTCATTCGAGCACAATCAGGACAATCACATCACTTGTGAAGAAATGGTAATTAACATCACATAAAAATGGTGATTTACTAACAGTTTACTACTTCTTATAGCTTAGTAACATCCTTGTCTTTGTAAAAATTAATACGTGTGGTATTCATTCTAAAAATTGCACAAATAGAATTTTTAGTCATTAGAGCATTTAAGTGGTTAACTTAAACATGTTCATGTTGATTTCAATGTGTTAAATCTCCAACAAACTAATTTCAAATGGCAAACAATACACCTCTTAAACATCTATTGTTTTGAAACTGATGGAAGTTTTTAAAAAAACATAACCTGAATCATTAAAAATTGAAACTTGTTAGTGTCGACACAAAATCCTGTTATATTTGTTCAAGTGTTACATTGACTCTGTCCAACTCTCACTAATTACATGCCACATCTTATCATTAATATGCAGAATATTGAAATCATAATGTTGCATCAAGCATAATATTGTGCACCGTAATGAGAATTTCTAATGATATTGATAGATCTGTCTCAAAGGTAAGGCTCATTGAATTCAATATATTTTGAGTTTCCATTGGTGAGTTCCGACTAGAACCGACCATTTCCGATTTTCAGGAAGGAAGAATTAATAGGAGTTGTCTTATATCCTTGAAAGTTTCCCCTCCCTCGCTTTGTTGACGTCGCACAGGAAGCAGAAACTAGACTCACATATTTTCTTGATTGAACAGATTTTTTTATAAAAGTTCGAACAGATCTGTTGAGTATGCTTAGAACTGAGGATACAAAAGATGCACAAACATTGTTTTCTGTGAAGTATATACGATGTAAAACTGTTAGTATATTATTTCCCCTGGGACATCAACTTACCGCAGATTTAAATAAATATAATGATTACATTTTTGCTTTTAATGTTTGATCCAATTATCATTAATGATTCACCAAATAAAAAAATTAAATAACCTGCAACCACACATATATATATCTAACTTCGTTGTCATGACTGTGAGCGTTTTGTTATGAATAAGATTAAGCATGTACTTCTTAGATCATAAATATGTCAGCTTTATGGTGGGGACATCTGATAAAGTTTTAATCATTCTAAAGCAATAAAGACTATCCTTCATCAAAGAATTTTGTCTCCGATAAATGCCATAAATTCATATCAACTCCACTTATTGAAATTGCACTCTACCAGATGTGAAAAGACATTAGTTAATGCATCATTCTCCTTTACAAAATCCATCTAACAGTTTTGACTGAAATCCAGTTGTACCAAATGTTCTTTACATGATAAAAACATCTTCCGTGGAACTTGATTCAATCTATTTTTAAGTGTATTTCTCAGATCACATAAACTGAAGTACAAAAGTACACAACAGTTTAGTTTGATTTGTTCAATATCTAAAAGACATATTATGCATTTGATTATCTCACATTACCATAACTTGTATCTGCAGCAGTTTAAACAAATATGTCTGGTTATTTTATGTTTTGGGGTATCTTTGTTTAATGTTGGCAGAGGTTTGAAAATAAAAAAATACATACATTTAATGTCAAGAACGTTATATGTTAGGTGTAACCGCAATTCATTAAACAAAAGTATGATTGACGAAAATATTTGCTTGTGAATAAACTTTACAATACAATGCAAATTACTTATTCTAGTACCCCGAGGTTTTTACTGGCAGTGTTATTGATTTTACAGTCAACCAGTGCCTAAGTAAGTGCCTAACAGATTATTTCCGATGGTCAGGAAGAAAGAATGAATAAGAGTTGTTTTGTCTCGAAAACAGTTTCCTCTCTTGGTTCTGTTGGTCCTGCACAGGAAGAGGAGAGTTATTCCTGTAGAGCAGATTCTCTGATGCCTTCTTCTCTTTTCATTAGCTCCATCGATCAATAAGTGATAAATACACTGGCATTTCTGTGTTTGTACATACAGAGTTTGAGTCAGGGAAAATACAAAATTGCTGAAATGTGTTGTTATTTATGACATTTAATCAATGGGTTCTGTTACTATTTTCTTCGGTTTGTAATATAGGTTAAGAAAAAAGTGAAGAAATTGTCCTTGAAGCAAGTATGTATCATGCTTGTGTTTTAGCATAAAAGCTTCAAGAAGTTATATTTGTGTTTTTCTTACTATGACAATACGAAAATGTCTAAGATTTTTCTCTTTTAAAATTGCATTTGATTGTATGCTTGAGAAAAAAGTTTACATAAAGCCTTAACATCAGTGAAAGAACTGTTCTTGAGATGATGAAAGGTAATAGAATAAGATGAATTGATGCCTCTGTGAAATAACAAGGCCAGCTAAGTAAAAAATACTTGAAGAAACATTCATGGTATATAAGTTGATACCCAATTTATTATTTTGCAAGCCCCTTTCATAAATAAAAGGAATTTGCTATTTGTTTTTGGTGGGTTTTTTTTGTACTGGGCTTCTCGTTTCGGCTGATATTGGTGCTTATCTTGTGCTAAATATTCATATAATTCTCATCTGATTTTAAAATTTATCAATTTTGGATTATAACTGAATTTTAAACAAATCCTTTATTGGGAAAAATAAATTCTATCTTCTCTTTGTAAATATGCTTTGTCCTTTTGTAAACTAATTTTATGTGTAGCTCAGGCTAGACAATGATTAAATCTCATTAAATTGTTATGATTTCTTGTTAACTTGGTTTGATTTCTCATATATTGAAATGGAAATAATTTAATGTCAGACATTAGCTAAGACAAGAGTGACAATAGGATAGGTCCTAAGACTGACGTGCCTGATAAAAAGGTTTTACCACTGTGTGTTTGGGCGTGTGGTTAGGTTTGCAAGAGCTTGAGCTTGTTGAGTTTGATTTCTTGGAGGCGATGTCATGTACAGATGTTAATTTTCAGTGATTCCTTGTGATCTATATCTTAGAACTTAAGTAACAAAATAAAAAAACGGTTTGATCATTTATTTTCGTGTTATCATTACTTAAAAACTTATTTAATGAAAAATTATTTTAATCTATTATCACATTTTCCTGCTAACATTTGGAATTCAAAACTTGTTTATCACATGGCAGTTCTAAACGATGCAATTTCATTTCTCAAACTGATTCAGCAATATATTTGTTTTAAAAAAGTAATGTGACTTTTGAGTTTCAGTTTATAGGGCAAATAGTCATATAAAATTTTCTTTATCAACCCTGTAAATCATTCACAAATGGACAACTGTTTTTATGTCTTTACTTTCTTAGTGCAGACGCTTTATCATCTTATTCTCCAAATTCACGTTCCCAAGAGCAAAGTTTATTAAAGACAAATTAATTGGTTGATATTACTTTGCGACGGGAGATAAGTAAAAGTGAGTAAATCAATATGCCAATGCTAGGAGTGTTGAGATTAAACTCGTACATCACAATCAGATAGCCTTTCGAACATTGTATCAGTTATTGTTTGTCCAACCATTGGCCTGTATTACATTGGTCATACGAAACTGAAGATATATAAGTAAATGTTACACTCGATTTCAAGAAGGTGACAATAGCCTATACAATTTACTATATACATTACTGTAGATGCCATAACGTGCAAAATATTATAGATAGTTTGTAATAATAGCCAAAATGAAGCAGAGGTTGATAAATATGTGTACTTGGCATATATTTGTATGGTTCGAAATTAAGATAAAATTCAAGTATAGCACGCATAGAATTTCAATTCAAACAATAAAGTGTATTGATCTAAAATTGTAGGATGGTGATTACATGTCTTTTTGGTAATGACATGGTATTGTGGGACAACAGTTAAAACTTGATTAAACGCATACATTCAAAGAACATTGGACAGTGCATAAAAAGGCCAAAGCTACCTCTAGCAGTCTACCCACTAGGTCCGTGTCAAGCATGCGCGGATATCAACCAATGAAAAAGAAACAGCACTTTCCCAAACACTTCAGCAAGGTTAAAAATAAGATGGATATATCTGTCTAAATAAAATAGCAAAACATATACCATACTTATCATAAAATTTCAAATAAGTACTTACTTTTTTTTTCATTTTTCACATTATCTTATGATAAACAATTTAATTAACTAGTGATAGCATTTAAATACTGAATCATGCACATGAATGAATATTGGTTCATGCTCCAATATACCTTTCTACGGTATCTTCTATTCTGCAAGGTGATACCAGTTAAGTTGTAATCACTTCAATTGGAAATGTTACTTAACAGCTTGAAAAACACAAGTTTTAACATGTAAAATGGTTTTAATTTGGTCATGTTACACTGTAGACAAACATCTTCTCAATATAATGAAATCAATGAAAAAAATTAGATCTTGGAAGACTTCTTTTCTTGGCTTCTGTATGGCATCAATATATTTCAATTTTCTTATCAATACTTTCTAAATCTATTCAGACAGTGTTAAGACTAATAATGTTACAACATAACATCTCTTTGGCGATTTGCCATACTAGATAGTTGAAAGAGTGTGCGGTTCCCTTAATAGCAATGAATGAATGAGCTGTACTTTAGTCGCACTTAAAGGCAGAAAGACAAAGTGTATACCGTATTTGCTTTTAAATAATTACATGTTCCAAATTTGTCCAAAAACCTTTATCCAGTTATTGACCAACAGGTACTGCTTTTCCCTATAATATGTCGTAATACACTGTAAGTGACCATATTTTGGAATTTAAACATATCATTATCAGCAACACAATTTCTATGATTTCACCTGACTTTCTTTTACTTGTGATGAGGCTACTATCAATTATCAAGTTTGAGATGTTTGAAAAATAGCCTCCACAATGTCTTTAAGGTTTTATGATTTAGTTACGATTTTAGTACTTGTATTTTTCTAGTGTAAGACACCCTATCTTTGACGAAACACAACAAGTGACCTTTCCATTGGCTTTGTATGCAAAAAAAGTCACATCCCTGGAATAACATCCTAGTGGAATATAAAGCAGTTATTCTATTAGAAATTTTCATTGTTATAATCCAGATGTTTTATTTCCAACGTTACAGCATAAAGGTAATAATTTTAAAACAAGAGAGTCAGTGGATAAGGGTTCTTTAAAGATTCAACAGTTTTTGCTGTTAAGTAGCATGTTACGAAATTGTAATCAATTCACTTTTTAGAAGGATAACATTTCATACGAACTCTAAATAAAAGAGAAAGACATATACCATACTGATAATAGAATTTCAAATGAGTAGTAAGGTTTTACATTATCTGATGATAAACATTTTAGTTAACTAGGGATGGTATTTGAGTACTGAATCATGCACATGAATGAATATTGGTTCATGATGAATATCTACTGAAAACTTGTACAGTTGTATCGCTGACCACGTAACTGAATAAGCGTATAAACATATTTTAAATCAAGTTTGTCATTTCATTTTTATCTATTGGCCAAAGGTCCATTTTTCTTCTTAGTTTTAAAAACAACAAAATCTGAAAAGCAAAATATAATTTGCTTAGAATTGTCAGTAATTGAAAAGCTGTATTCTAAATTACATCAAGTTAATCATTGTGAATTCAATCTCTACATACAAAAAAGTTTTAAGACATTAAGTCCAATTCGCATCACAACCAAAGTTCACTGTTTTCAATTTGAGAAGCATCAGATGCTTTAAAGAATGTTCATAATTGAAAAAAAAAATTCAGTTAAATCAAATTGATAAGTTTGATTAAATGGGTTAGTTCTTTTTTTTGCAAGCAAAGTCGGATAAATATTAAAAGAAAGCTTATTCAAATTTTATCCTCAATTTCAATTATCTTTTCGAAAGGCAATTGAAATGGCGTTCTTATTCAAGTACGATTACTTCAGGAAAATCAGATCAATTATTAATAGATATTTAATATCCAAAGAACTGTTGATTAACTAAGTGTTTATTATAACCACTGCTTCTTACAGCAAAGTAAATTGTCAAATCTAAGATAGATACAAAGGTACAAAAGTATCTTTACCCAAAAATGTAATTTTCAATATGTAACATTTTACTTTGAGGCGTTCCTAAAAATTAACCTTCAAACCTCTGATGGCAATGATCATATATACACATTTAACATTTTGTATCTGATAGACGTTAGAAAAATAAAACCATAACATGAATCATTAGGGAAAAGCAATTACAGTAAAACTCGGATATAACGAACTCCAAGGGACCAAAGAATTGAGTTCGCTATATCCGGTGTTCGCTATACGCATATAATCTTAATGATATTACATAGGGACGGGACTTGAGAATTTGTTCGCTTTATCCGAGGGTTCGCTATATCAGTGTTCTACTGTAGTTTCAACTCAGATTTAGACAAGAATACCTGTTATATTTGTTCCATTGACTCTGTCTTGCTCTAACTAACAACGTTCTTTACATGCAGAATATTGGTAGTTTGCTTTTCATGTTGCATCAAAATCATGATGTTACTGATAGAGATAAAATTAAATAAACCTTTAGATTTCTTGCATTCAATGTATTTTGAGTTTTCATTGACGGATACCAAGTTAAACAGACCATTTCCGATTGTCAGGAAGGAAGATTGATTGGAGTTGTCTTGTATCTGAATGGCTTCCTCTCTCTCGCTCTGTTGATGCCACACAGGAAGTAGAGAGTTATTCCTGGAGGCAACTTCTATCTAGAATTGTTTAAAGGTAATGCAAGGTTTAAGCAATAAATATGCAATTGTAACTTTCTTAAGGTCACATGTTCCTACTAATATATTCTTTTGTTCGCTTTCTGACTAAACAGGTTTTAAGGTAAAAAATTGAAAATTAAAACACATCTGGTTATACCCTGAGAACTGAGCAAGCAAAAGCTTTAAACTTTCTGTGAAATCCCTTCGTTTTAGAGCTATGAAGACTTATATCCCCTGGGATATCAACTAAACTGCAGATTAAAATAAATCTAATGACATTGTCGATCAAATTCTCATATATGATTCACCAAAAATCTGAAAGACTTGCAACTTTCATAACTATGAGCATATTGTTATGAAATTGGATTATACACAAACTTTTCCTTTTGAACATAAACATTCAATTTTCATATATGATTTCACCAAATAAATAATTTACTTGCAACTACACATCAAGATATCGAACTTCATTGCCTTGGCTGTGAGCGTATTGTTATAAATTAGATTATCAAAGCATGTATTATAGATCAGTTTTAACTTGTAACCTCCAATATATTTGTAATCATTCTAAAGCAATACAGACTATCGTTCATTAAAAGAGGTTTGTCCTTGATGCATGCCATAAAACATATCAACTGATTTAAGGTCAAATCAACTCACTGAAATTGAATTCTACTCACCAGATGCGAAAAGATACATTTTCACGTGTTTGATGATTGTTATGCCCCATTTAATGTTCAAAAGCTGGCATTCTATCTACAAAATACACTTACTTACTAGTTGTATGAAATATGTAAGGCCATAATAACGCCCTTTATAATTTTGTAAACCAACAACTCCTCACTTTATCAGACCCCTTATTCCTGTATCTTAAGGTTTGTAGCGCAGGTGAAATTGAGTTTTTGCCAACCATAGTCTAGGTAAAACAGACAATGTCTATTGGTCCGGAAGTCTTGTCTCTTAAATGCATCCTTCTTCCGCATTTCTGTTTGTTTCTGTACTGTTTTGAGGTACTGGATACTTAATAATTTGTTTATAAGCTCCATTGAACAATCAGTCAGTGATTCAGTGTGTCAGATTTATTATCATACATATCTCAGATGACATGTGTCAAAATTATGACTTGAATATCAAATTATCTTTGTATGAGTATCAAAATTGAATGATTACATAATAGCTTGTTTCAAGTCATAAATATGATACGTAAGGTGTAATCACAATAGAATAAGAAAAATATGTTTGCAGAAATTATTTGTCTTATGAATAAGCTTTAAAGTACAATGTACACTTATAACTATCGGCCCCTCATTCTATCAGATTCCTTATTCCAGTACTTTGAGGTTTTTACTGGCCGTGTTATTGATTTAACAGTCAACCAGTGTCTAAGTAAAACAGACTATTTCCGATGGTCAGGAAGGAAGAATGAATTAGAGGTGTCCTGTCTTGAAAACAGTTTCCTCTCTTGGTTCTGTTGGTCCTGCACAGGAAGAGAGAGTTATTTCTGGAGGAGAGTTACTGTGGAGCACATCCTGTGTTGCCTTCTTCTCTTTTTATTAGCTCCATTGATCAATAAGTGCTAAATGTCTGGCATTTCTGTGTTTGTACAGAGTTTGAATCAGGGGAGATACCCTGGTTACAAAATTCCTGAAATGTGTTTGTATCTATGACATTAAATCAATGGTTACTGTTATACTTTTCTTCAGTTTGTAATGTAGGTTAAGAAAAAATGCCAAAGTGAAGAAATTGTCTTCGAAGCAAATATCTATCATGCTTGTGTTAAGCATAAAAGCATCAAGAGATTCTAATATGTGTGTGTTTCATACTAAGACAACACGAAAATGTCTAAGATTTTACTTATTTGAGAGAATACGTGCAAAAATACCCACAGAAAATGAATCTTGATAATATTAATGTAACGACATATCCTCTATATAGGAGGCTTTCCCTGGGTACAGAAGTATGTAGTTCAAACTCCTGCAAGGGACAGGCACAATCTCATTATTCAAATCATTACAGTCCATCATATCGTTTTGTAAGATACTTACTTACAATTTGGCAGGCATTGTATGAACACTTCACAAAACAATCCAACAAGGTCCGTCATGGTAAGAAATATTGCCCTGCAATGGTAATACAGTTTTTTCATCTTAATGTTATTTTTTCATTTCCTGCAAAATATGTATCACAGTACAGAAACAAACTTAAATGTAAAAGCTCAATCATGACCCAATGTACCTTTCTACGGTATCATCTATTTTGCAGTGTGATACCAGTAAAGTTGTAATCACTTTAATTGGAAATGTTACTGAACAGCTTGAACAACACAAGTTTAAACATGGAAAATGGTTTTAATTTGGTCATGTTACACTGTAGACAAACATCTTCTCAATATAATTAAACCAATGAAACAAATCTTGGAAGACTTCTTTTCTTTGCTTCTGTATGGCATTAATATATTTCAATTCCCTTATCAATACTTTCTAAATCTATTCAGACAGTGTTAAGACTAATAATGTTACAACATAACATCTCTTTGGCGATTTGCCATACTAGATAGTTGAAAGAGTGTGCAGTTCCCTGAATAGCAATGAATGAATGAGCTGTACTTTAGTCGCACTTAAAGGCAGAAAGACAAAGTTTAATCCGTATTTGCTTTTAATTAATTACATGTTCCAAATTTGTCCAAAACACTTTATCCAGTTATTGACCAACAGGAACTGATTTTCCCTATAATATGTCGCAATACACTGTAAGTGACCATATTTTTTAATTTAAACATATCATTATCATCAACACCATTTCTATGATTTCACCTGACTTTCTATATACATGTGATGAGGCTACTATCAATGATCAAGTTTGAGATGTTTATGTTTGAAAAAATAGCCTCCACAATGTCTTCAAGGTTTAATGATTCAGTTACGATTTTAGTACTTATATTTTTCTAGTTTAAGACACCCTATCTTTGATGAAACACAACAAGTGACCTTTCCATTGGCTTTGTATGCTAAAAAAGTCACATCCTTGGAATAACATCCTAGTGGAATATAAAGCAGTTATTCTATTAGAAATTTTCATT
Organism: Steromphala cineraria; assembly: GCA_916613615.1. NCBI lineage: Eukaryota > Metazoa > Mollusca > Gastropoda > Trochida > Trochidae > Steromphala > Steromphala cineraria. The sequence goes on along the minus strand of OU744725.1, from coordinate 67,104,126 downwards.
GTTATAATTCAGATGTTTTATTTCCAACGTAACAGCGTAAAGGTAATAATTTTAAAACAAGAGAGTCAGTGGATAAGGGTTCTTTAAAGATTCAACAGTTTTTGCTGTTAAGTAGCATGTTACGAAATTGTAATCAATTCATTTTTTAGAAGGAAAACATTTCATAGGAACTCTAAATAAAAGAGAAAGACATATACCATACTGATAATAGAATTTCAAATGAGTAGTAAGGTTTTACATTATCTGATGATAAACATTTTAGTTAACTAGGGATAGTATTTGAGTACTGAATCATGCACATGAATGAATATTGGTTCATGATGAATATCTACTGAAAACTTGTACAGTTGTATCGCTGACCACGTAACTGAATAAGCGTATAAACATATTTTAAATCAAGTTTGTCATTTCATTTTTATCTATTGGCCAAAGGTCCATTTTTCTTCTTAGTTTAAAAAACAACAAAATCTGAAAAGCAAAATATAATTTGCTTAGAATTGTCAGTAATTGAAAAGTTGTATTCTAAATTACATCAAGTTAATCATTTTGAATTCAATCTCTACATACAAAAAAGTTTTGAGACATTTAGTCCAATTCGCATCACAACCAAAGTTCACTGTTTTCAATTTGAGAAGCATCAGATTCGTGCATTTTCAACTGATGCTTTAGAGAATGTTCATAATTGAAAAAAAAATTTCAGTTAAATCAAATTGATAAGTTTGATTAAATTGGTTAGTTCTTTTTTTTTGCAAGCAAAGTCGGATAAATATTAAAAGAAAGCTTATTCAAATGTTATCCTCAATTTCAATTATCTTTTCGAAAGGCAATTGAAATGGCTTTCTTATTCAAACACGATTACTTCAGGAAAATCAGATCAATTATTAATAAATATTTAATATCCAAAGAACTGTTGATTAACTAAGTGTTTATTATAATCACTGCTTCTTACAGCAAAGTAAATTGTCAAATCTAAGATAGATAATTAATTTGATGTGTACTTCATTATAGAATTGTACAAATATACCTAATTTTGTATTAGAGTTTTTAAATGTTTTAATCAAACGTACAAAAGTATCTTTACCCAAATATGTAATTTTCAATATGTAACCTTTTACTTTGAGGCGTTCTTAAAAATTAATCTTCAAACATCTGATTGCAATGATCATATATACACATTTAACTTTTTGTATCTGATAGACGTTAGAAAAATAAAACCATAACATGAATCATTAGGGAAAAGCAATTACAGTAGAACTCGGATATAACGAACTCCAAGGGACCAAAGAATTGAGTTATCCGGTGTTCGCTATATGCATATAATCTTAATGATATTACATAGGGACGGAACTTGAGAATTTGTTCGCTATATCCGAGGGTTCACTATATCCGTGTTCTACTGTAGTTTCAACTCAGATTTAGACAAGAAATCCTGTTATATTTGTTTAATTGACTCTGTCTTGCTAATGATGTGCCATGTCACGTTCTTTACATGCAGAATATTGATGCTTATCATGTTGCATCAAAATCATGATGTTACTGATAGAGATAAAATTAAATAAACTGTTAGATTGCTTGTATTCAATGTATTTTGAGTTTTTATTGACAGCTACCAAGTTAAACAGACCATTTCCGATTGTCAGGAAGGAAGAATTGATTGGAGATGTCTTGTATCTGAATGGCTTCCTCTCTCTCGCTCTGTTGATGCCACACAGGAAGTAGAGAGTTATTACTGGAGGCGACTTCTATCTAGAATTGTTAAAAGGTGATGCAAGATTTCAGCAATATATAAATCATTGCTGATCCAATTCTCATATATTATTCACCAAAAAACTGAAATACTAGCATGCATAAATTACGATTTCAAGCTTTCGAGGTCATGACTATGAGGGTTTTGTTATAAAATTGGATTAAAAAAGAACTTTGCATTTTCAACTTAAGCACCCAATTTGCATATATGATTCATTGAATAGCTATATAACTTGCAATCATACAAGCGTATTGTTATCAACTAGATTATTAAAGCATGTATCAGATGATAATTATGCCGATTTTAGGTTCTAACCTTCAATATATTTTAATCATTCTAAAGCAATACAGACTTTCCTTCATTAAAAGAAATTTGTCGTTGATGCATGCCTTAAAACATATCAACTGAGTTAAGGTCAAATCAAATCACTGAAATTGAACTCTTCTCACCAGATGCGAAAAGATACATTTTCACGTGTTTGATGATTGTAATGTTCAAAAGCTGGCATTCTACCTACAAAATACACTTACTTACTAGTTGTATGAAATATTTAAGACCATTATAACGCCCTTTATAATTTTATAAACCAACAACTCCTCACTTTATCAGACCCCTTATTCCTGTATCTTAAGGTTTGTAGTGCAGGTGAAATTGAGTTTTTGCTAACCATAGTCTAGGTAAAACAGACAATGTCTACTGGTCAGGAGGAAATAAAAGTTGTCTTGTCTCTTAAACGGATCCTTCTTCCGCATTTTTGTTTGTTTCTGTACAGTTTTGAGGTACTGGATACTTAATAATTTTTCTATAAGCTCCGTTGAACAATCATTTATTGATTCAGTGTGTCAGATTTATAAACATACATATCTCAGATGACATTTGTCAAAGTTATTACTTGAATATCAAATTATCTTCGCATGAGTATCAAAATTGAATGATCAATAATAGCTTGTTTCAAGTCATGAACATGATATGTAAGGTGTAAACCCAATAGATTATAAGAAAAACATGGTTGCTGAAATTATTTGTTTTATGAATAAGCTTTACAATACAATGTACACCTGTAACTATCTGTTCCTTATTCTATCAGATTCCTTATTCCAGTACTTTGAGGTTTTTACTGGCAGTGTAATTGATTTTACAGCCAACCAGTGTCTAAGTAAAACAGATTATTTCCGATGGTCAGGAAGGAAGAATTAATTAGAGTTGTCCTGTCTTGAAAACAGTTTCCTCTCTTGGTTATGTTGGTCCTGCACAGGAAGGGGGAGTTATTTCTGGAGGAGAGTTTCTGTGGAGCAGATCCTTTGGTGCTGTGCTCTTTTTTTATTAGCTTCATCGATCAATAAGTGCTAAAGTGTCTGTCATGTCATGTCGGTGTTTGTACAGAGTTTGAATCAGGGGAGATACCTGGGTAACAAAATTCCTGAAATGTGTTGTTATTTATGACATTAAATCAATTGGTTCTGTTATTATTTTCTTCAGTTTGTAATGTAGGTAATAAAAAAATCCTTTAAGCAAATGTCTATCATGCTCGTGTTTAACCATAAAAGCATCAAGAGATTCTAATATGTGTGTGTTTCTTACTACGACAACACGAAAATGTCTAAAAAAATTCTTATTTAAGAGAATACGTGCAACAATACCCACAGAAAATGAATCTTGATAACATTAATGTAACGACATATCCTCTATAAAGGAGGCTTCCCCAAGTTACAGAAGTATGTAGTTCAAACTCCTGCAAGGGACAGAGCATAATCTTATTATTCAAATCATTACAGTCCAGCATATCGTTTTGTGAGATACTTACTTAAAATTTGGCAGGCATTGTATAAACACTTCACAAAACAATCCAACAAGATCTGTCATGGTAAGAAATATTGTCCTGCAATGGTAATACATTTTTTTCATCCTAATGTTATTCTTTCATTTCCTGAAAAATATGTATCACGGTACCATTAAGAGAAACAAACTTAAATGTAAAAGCTCAATCGTGCCCCAATGTACCTCTCTACAGTATCTTCTATTTTGATAGATACCAGTTAAGTTGTAATCACTTCAATTGGAAATGTTACTTAACAGCTTAAAAATGGTTTTAATTTGGTCATGTTACACTGTAGACAAACATCTTCTCAATATTATGAAATCAATGAAAATTTAGATCTTGGAAGACTTTTTTTCTTTGCTTCTGTATGGCATCAATATATTTCACTTCCCTTATCAATACTTTCTTAATCTATTCAGACAGTGTTAAGACTAACAATGTTACAACATAACATCTCTTTGGCGATTTGCCATACTAGATAGTTGAAAGAGTGTGCAGTTCCCTTAATAGCAATGAATGAATGAGCTGTACTTTAGTCGCACTTAAAGGCAGAAAGACACATTGTATTCCGTTGCTTTTAATTAATTACATGTTCCAAATTTGTCCAAAAAACTTTATTCAGTTATTGACCAACAGGAACTGCTTTTCCCTATAATATGTCGTTATACACTGTAAGTGACCATATTTTGGAATTTAAACATATATATCATCAACACCATTTCTATGATTTCACCTGACTTTCTATATACATGTGATGAGGCTACTATCAATGATCAAGTTTGAGATGTTTATGTTTGAAAAAGTAGCCTCCACAATGTCTTCAAGGTTTAATGATTCAGTTACGATTTTAGTACTTATATTTTTCTAGTTTAAGACACCCTATCTTTGACGAAACACAACAAGTGACCTTTCCATTGGCTTTGTATGCAAAAAAAGTCACATCCTTGGAATAACATCCTAGTGGAATATAAAGCGGTTATTCTATTAGACATTTTCATTGTTATAATCCAGATGTTTTATTTCCAACGTTACAGCATAAAGGTAATAATTTTAAAACAAGAGAGTCAGTGGATAAGGGTTCTTTAAAGATTCAACAGTTTTTGCTGTTAAGTCGCATGTTACGAAATTGTAATCAATTCACTTTTTAGAAGGAAAACATTTCATAGGAACTCTAAATAAAAGAGAAAGACATATACCATACTGATAATAGAATTTCAAATGAGTAGTAAGGTTTTACATTATCTGATGATAAACATTTTAGTTAACTAGGGATGGTATTTGAGTACTGAATCATGCACATGAATGAATATTGGTTCATGATGAATATCTACTGAAAACTTGTACAGTTGTATCGCTGACCACGTAACTGAATAAGCGTATAAACATATTTTAAATCAAGTTTGTCATTTCATTTTTATCTATTGGCCAAAGGTCCATTTTACTTCTTAGTTTAAAAAACAACAAAATCTGAAAAGCAAAATATAATTTGCTTAAAATTGTCAGTAATTGAAAAGCTGTATTCTAAATTACATCAAGTTAATCATTTTGAATTCAATCTCTACATACAAAAAAGTTTTGAGACATTAAGTCCAATTCGCATCACAACCAAAGTTCACTGTTTTCAATTTGAGAAGCATCAGATTCGTGCATTTTCAACTGATGCTTTAAAGAATGTTCATAATTGAAAAATTATTTTCAGTTAAATCAAATTGATAAGTTTGATTAAATGGGTTAGTCCTTTTTTTTGCAAGCAAAGTCGGATAAATATTAAAAGAAAGCTTATTCAAATTTTATCCTCAATTTCAATTATCTTTTCGAAAGGCAATTGAAATGGCTTTCTTATTCAAGCACGATTACTTCAGGAAAATCAGATCAATTATTAATAGATATTTAATATCCAAAGAACTGTTGATTAACTAAGTGTTTATTATAATCACTGCTTCTTACAGCAAAGTAAATTGTCAAATCTAAGATAGATAATTAAGTTGATGTGTATAGAATTGTACAAATATACTTAATTTTGTATTAGAGTTTTTAAATGTTTTAATCAAACGTACAAAAGTATCTTTACCCAAATATGTATTTTTCAATATGTAACATTTTACTTTGAGGCGTTCCTAAAAATTAATCTTCAAACCTCTGATTGCAATGATCATATATACACATTTAACATTTTGTATCTGATAGACGTTAGAAAAATAAAACCATAACATGAATCATTAGGGAAAAGCAATTACAGTAGAACTCGGATATAACGAACTCCAAGGGACCAAAGAATTGAGTTATCCGGTGTTCGCTATACGCATATAATCTTAATGATATTACATAGGGACGGAACTTGAGAATTTGTTGGCTATATCCGAGGGTTCGCTATATCCGTGTTCTAGTGTAGTTTCAACTCAGATTTAGACAAGAAATCCTGTTATATTTGTTTAATTGACTCTGTCTTGCTATTGAAGTGCCATGTCACGTTCTTTACATGCAGAATATTGATGCTTATCATGTTGCATCAAAATCATGATGTTACTGATAGAGATAAAATTAAATAAACCTTTAGATTTATTGTATTCAATGTATTTTGAGTTTTCATTGACGGATACCAAGTTAAACAGACCATTTCTGATTGTCAGGAAGGTAGAATTGATTGGAGATGTCTTGTATCTGAATGGTTTCCTCTCTCTCGCTCTGTTGATGCCGCACAGGAAGTGGAGATTTATTCCTGGAGGCGACTTGTATCTAGAAGTTTTAAAGGTGCTGCAAGATTTCAGCAATAAATAAATCATTGCTGATCCAATTCTCATATATGATTCACCAAAAACTGAAATACTTGCATGCATAAATTACGATTTCGAGTTTTCAAGGTCATGACTATGAGGGTTTTGTTATAAAATTGGATTAAAAATGAACTTTGCATTTTGAACATATGCACTCAATTTGCATATATGATTCATTGAATAGAGCTATATAACTTGCAATCATACGAGCGTATTGTTATCAATTAGATTATTAAAACATGTATCATAGATGATAATTATGTCAGTTTTAAGTTTTAACCTTCAATATATTTTAATCATTATTAAGCAATACAGATTTTCGTTCATTAAAAGATATTTGTCGTCGATGCATGCCATAAAACATATCAACTGATTTAAGGTCAAATCAACTCACTGAAATTGAACTCTACATTCCAAAGCAAAAAGAGACATTTTCACGTGTTTAATGATGATTATGCCTCATTTAATGTTCAAATGCTGGCATTCTACGTAAAAAATACATACTCACTAGTTGTATGAAATATTCAAGGCCATATCAATTCCCTCAATAACACTCATTTCTAAGAGTGTTATTGATTTTAAGTCAACCAGCGTCTACCTAAAACAGACTATTTCCGATGGACAGGAAGGAAGAATCAATTAGAGTTGTCTTGTCTTGAAAACAGTTTCCTCTCCTGGTTCTGTCTGTCCTGCACAGGAAAAGGAGATGTATTTCTGGAGGAGAGTTACTGTGGAGCAGATTCTGTGGTGTTGTGCTCTCTTTTATTAGCTCCATCAATCAGTGCTCAAATGTCATTTCGGTGTTTGTACAGAGTTTGAATCAGGGGATATACAAAATAACTGAAATGTGTTTTTATTTATGACGTTAAATCAAGGGGTACTGGATTTTATTTCAGTTTGTAATGCAGGTAAAGGCAAATTCTCAAGTGAGGAAATTGACCTTGAAGCAAATATCTATCTCGCTTGTGCTAAAGCATAAAAGCTTAAAGAACTTCTTCTATTTTGTTTTTCTAGCTAGAACAACACTAAAATGTATATTTTTTCTAATTTAAGAGAATATGTGAAACAATACCCACAGAAAATGGATCTTGATAATATTAATGTAACGACATATCCTCTATATAGGAGGCTTTCCCGAGTTACAGAAGTATGTAGTTCAAACTCCTGAGAGGGGCAGAGTACACTCTCATTATTCAAATCACTACATTCAATCATATCGTTTTGTAATTACGGGTTGGACAGTATCATAATTTGGCAGGCATTGTATGAACAGTTCACAAAACAATCCAACTAGGTACGTCGTAGAAAATATTATCTTGCAATGGCAATACATTTTTTCAACTTAATGTTATTCTTTCATTTTCTAAAAAAAAATAGTAACAGTACCATAGAGAAAGGAACTTGAATGTAAAGGCTTGATCATGCTCTAATGTACCTTTCTATATAGTAGGATGGTTAAGTTGTCACCACTTTCAATGGGAAATGCTTCTCAAAAGCTTGAACAACACAAATCGTTACATGAAAAGGGGTTTGAAGTTGGTCATAGACAAACATAGTCTCAATATAATAAATAAATCAAAGCTATTAGGTCTTGGAAGACTTCTCTTCTCGGCTTCTGTCTGGCATCAATATATTTCAATTTCTTTATCAATAGATTCTAAATCTATTCAGACAGTGTTAAGACTAACAATGTTACAACATAAAACCTATTTGGCGATTTGCCATACCAGAAAAATAAAACAGTTTGCGATTCCTGAATTGCAATGAATGAAAAAAAAACTTCAAGGCAGAGAGACAAAGGTTATTCAGTATTTTCTTTTTATTATTTACATGTTCCAAATTTGTGGGGAAAAACTTACTTTATCGAGTTATTCACCAACAGGGACTGGTATTCCCTATATTACGTCCTAAGTCCAATATTCGCTCACTGACAACTATAATCATACATGGTTAGTGAGCGAGGTTTGGAATTTAGATCATTCCTATGATTTGACCTGACCTTCTATTTGCTTGTGATTAAGCTACTGTGAATTATCAACTTTAAAAGGTTTTTAAAATATCCTCTGCAATGTCTTCAAAGTCTAAAATTATTAGATACAAATTCAACACTTGCATTTTCTACTTTAAGACACTATCTTTGACGAGACACAACAATTGACCCTTCGATTAGCTTCGTATGCAAAAACGTCAATTCCCTGTTGATTGGTAGAGGAATATAAAGCAGTAGTAGTAGAAGTTTGCAGGTGCACGTGGCACCACTCAGGTATGGCAGCATTAGATGCATATTGATTGAAGTTCCATTCTGATTGGATTTAACAAGGTCATGTAACCAGTCTACATTTCGTTAACCCCTTAGTGGAGGTTACTCAAAATAACATTTTCAATTGTGACTGCTGATTTAACAAAACAATGTCCTGTGAACATTAGAAGTAATTCAACAGTCTTGCGTTGCGCAGTGATGAAAACACAATGATACACTTGGTTTGAATTTGGTTGTAGAACAACGACTCTTACACTGCTTGAATTTGGTTTTAGAACAACGACTCTTGCGCTGTTTAACGTCAGAGTTCTGAAGAATGACCCTTTAAATAATATTAATATTCAAGCTTCCGCACAATATCGACACTGACGCATGCATAGTCTTCCTGTCGATATCAGAACCGGAAATTCACTTTCTCCCAATAAACTAGAAATGCACTTTCACGTAATGAACTAAAACTTAAAGATGTGCAAAGCATACAACAACTTTGCTTTGAATAGTGATAGAAGAAATTCCCTGTCAGAAATTCACTAAAGTCCAGTCAGTGTTGAAAAAAAATTTCATTTCAAAACTGTTTTCACACAAAAAAAACTCTTGTACTTGATAACATTATTAGCGATCAAACAGTTAATTAGAAAATTCTCAAATGTTAACTACTTTTTGTTAGCTAACTCAAATAAGGGAAACCGCACTAATGTGGTTGGCTGTTAGGGCTGTTACAAAGACGTCATACAGTTGTTTTATTTTCATTTCATTTTGCATTGAATTGAAAATTTCAGTACATTTTGAAATCAGAATTTCCCTTAATAACTTACGAGTTTAAAAAAGATTATAACTGCTTTGACAAACACATGAAATTTATTTCTTAAATTAACAACATTTTTGTAATGATATCAAACAGGTAAGCAATTTTTAAAAATAAGGTGAGTAAGATTATTCAATAGTTTCAGAATTTATTTATTTATTGTTTCTTTGCCGACCAACGACCAGGATTTTTCCTGAATTCTGAAATTACTTTTAATGTGTAGTATTTTAAGTATAAGCGAATACTTTAAGTTATTTAATCAATGCCAGTAGTTGAAATTGTTACAATCCAGATGTCTGATTGTCAACGTAACAACATTAAGATAATTATATTAAAACAAAAACGTCAGTTGGTGAGAGTTCTCAGAGACTTGTTGAATAATGAAAAAGGTATTTTCATGTGGATTTGTTGTTAATTTTACGATGGGGAAAAGATGTATGTCTCTTGAATATGAATATACTCTTTAAACTTGAAACATAAATTTGAAGCTTGGAATACAGCAGTATACACTTAAATAATCCGGAGTTGGAACAAGTCTAATTTTTACAAGCTTAAGGAAAATCTTCTTAAATCAAACATTTGATTGAGAAGGATGTTGAAACGTATGGAAATCAAACAATACTCTTAGTATGCAGTGGAGGCGGAATATTTTTAATAAATCGTATTGATGTTTGCACAAGAATTGAATATATGTGGCTAGTCAACCTTAACGTGATTTGGGTAAATAATTAATTTCAACATTGTTGACTTAGTCCATAAAGCATATCAACAAATGAAAATCAATTGGAAGTTCGGTACATCAAGGATGTTATCTTTGCAAACTGAGTGTTTACGAAGAGAATATTAGTCCAGAGTTTGTATGGATTCCTCACGTAATGCAGTAAATCCACGTTTCGCATGTGCAAGTAACTGCATCTTAACTAAGGCAGCGTGTGAATGCTATTACATTATGTGGACAAAATGATCAGCCATCGGTTGGGTCATTGAGGGGTATCGGTCAGGCACATGGAGTAAACGGGTTTTCTCAATTGCAATATTTCAAACGAACTATTTTGGATTTTCCGCTGTTGTTTTTCTCTGACATTGCAGTTCAATTCGGCAGACCTTTATTTTATTTTGAAAAAATAGCATAAACCTAAATTGATGTTTTGTTGTGAACAGTAATCAAATAAATGTCAGACGTCTAAAACTTTTTTCACTGCAAAGTCATGTTGTGATAACCCAGATGTCTGATTGCTAACGTAACATCGTAAAGTTAATCTTTTAAAATGAAAAAAGTCAGACGATGAGAAAACCATGGTCAATAATCAAATATTCGTTTCGTACAGAGTTATAGTTTATTAAATAAAGAGAATGGGATTGATTGTTTTAGGCTTTCTATTTTTTGTATATAAATTATGGTGTTTTTTTCACGGAAATAAAACAAACGTTTGGACTTATATACACACAACGGCAAAAGAAACGTCCACTAAATTTTTTGGAGACAAAAACGAAACATGTTTCTTAAGAATAAGTTTTTCCATCGGGGTTTCCTATCATATTTTTATATCTGTTATAATCGCTTTAACGATATTCTGTTTCCTCGACAGAACATTTCGGATAAGGGTTAAATATTTCAAAAATATGAATATTACGTGAATAAAATATGTCGATTTAAAGCACCTTTTAGACAGGTTGGACAAAATTCTTCCATCAATTTCTACGAATTTGAGATTGTCGAAGCAGAAATTCTGAGGAAATATCACGTGTCTAGGAAAAATTACAGGATATAACCATCAACCTTCTCTCCCCACAGAGGCAGATCAAGTCATGTTGATTTAGCCTCTGTTCTATTACGCCGAAATTCGTGGGTTCCGGCAGTTTCCCCTGGCGGAAAAAACTTTCATCTCAATACATTTGAATTTCTTTATCAAATGACAAGGCTTCTCGCATGGAAAGGGTGGTTCATATCACAATGCCTTTGCCTTGTTTCAGTAGCCAAAATGATGATTTAAGAACAGCGTCGCTGATTGCACAACTAATTTTGATTGCCTCCAATCAGGCATCTCCCATTCTATCCCACAAACTCGTCGTAATATAACAGAGGCTAAATCAACATGACTTGATATGCCTCTGTGGGGAGAGAATGAACCATCAACTGAAAGTCATTTATTTGTTGTTAATTCTCAAGAAATTAAAAGCACATTGACGCATCATAGAAAAGGGACGTCATTAACATCAAAAGGTCTTATTTCACTTTCCAATCTTTCCTATTTAAGGAGATTTCGAAACACTAATTAGTTTTCAAAATGTGTAAATCTCGCTGATTGGCCTCTGAAGACATGGTGTAAGTATATGGATTTGTTGATTGTATCCATTTCACTCGGATTAAACTATCTTGCCTTGACGTTTCTTTTGCCACTGCGCGTAAGTTTCATCTTGAATCTTATTAGATTATAAGTGATTAACTCGCCCTCCGTTCCTTTATGCTTTAATTGTCAAACCTCTTTTTAACTTCGCGTCGAAATCAATTTCATTTTCAATTGATAAAACCAAAAACCAAATTGTAATACTTTGAATGATAATTGTTTATAAGCTTTTATATCTGATAATGAATAAGCAGACTGCGGGTATATGTGTTTTTGGTGATTAAGATTACCAAAAACATTTTAGATCGAACAATTTAAAATAACGTTCTGCACATCAAAAATGTTTGTTTAAATCTGAAAATTTATTTCAAGAGAGATTTGCATAGCAGAGAAATCAGGAGATATTCTAGATATTCTTAAATAATTCTTGGAGTCAAAGATACAGCACCCAAAACTTACTTCAGTCCTAAAGAACACAGACTTACACTCTTGACGTTGAAAATTCGGGTTAATTCCTGTCGTTTCTTTTTCTTTTAGTAAATCGGTTATTTTTTAACAAATTAATCAACTTATATATGCAATACTTTGCTGTTTTTTACGATCTGCACTGTCTTTTGATAAAATAGTGTCTTTTGTAACCAAATTCAAAATCAGAATTGTTTCATTGCGATACAGCATTTTTGTGTTTTTAGTGAACAGTAATTGAATTAATATTAGGAGTTGATCACTTACTGTCAAAATAAAGTAGTGTTGTGATTATCCAGATGTCTGATTGCTAAAGTTACATCTACAGATAATCATTTTAAAGTCAATGGAAGTCAGTCGATACGAATGCTAAGAGACACAAACAATCAAATTGTCATTCTGTATAATACATTTACCGTGGTAAAATAATGTCTTTGATAAGAATAAAACTTTAAACAACTGGGTGAATTTAGCAGTGTTCAATTAAATAATCGTACCTCGCGGAAAACAATTACCGGTACATGCCGAGTCTGTAAGACCATGTAGCACGAGTTTCGATGTTTAATTGCTGTAGTTTTTTCCCTAAAATATAGCAGTTAAAATGCATGCGGATTTTAGTAGTAGTTACTTCATCCAATCACTCGAGGTAGATCCAGTTACACCACACCTGATCGCTGTTTGATTGACAACTGAATTTGTCGAGGATCAGGTGTAGTGTAACTGGATCCACCTTGAGTGATTGGATGAAGTTACTGCTTTGTACCACGCCGACATTGCGTCAAATTTTCGGTGTGAGATATCAGCGCCCCTACAGGGGATTATTTGCATCCTCGGGTTACTTTCTGATTGGATTATTGCTTTCTCTCATAGTAAGTTAGAGAACAACCACAGAAAATTCAAGGGTCTGTAGCAAGGCATAAAACTGACAGTTCGGAAACTGGCGTTTTGGGCTTTGCGTAGGAAGATAAGGAAACTCATACACAGTTAAAATTCAGTTATCAAGCACTTTTATAACGCTAACGTAAAAATTATAATTAAAAGCAGCTCAGAGAATCTGATGGAGAAAATTTAATACTATTTGCGAAGCCTTCCATTCTCTTGAGAAAAGAGCGGAATCTTGAGTGAATTACGCGGTTATCGAGCAAATATATAGGATCTTCCTCGCAAAGCTTATAAATATAAGTAAGACAAGCAAGGTCCGCGAATGGAAGGTGAGAAAATAGTAACTGAAGGCGTTTTACAACTCTCATATTTGAAGACAAAGCAGTAGTTTTTGAAACTGCCATCTCTATCGGCATTACACACTATAGCATAAGCTATAGCGTTTTGAGTTGAACTCTTTTTCCACTTAAATAATAAAAAAATGATTTCAAAGTCATCAAACAGTTAATTCAGCTATTTTTTTCAAGCCTCAGTCCTGCTTCTTATGGAAAATACATGTTAAGATTTAGAACATTTAGTTCTGCCCGATTGGGGTTTGTCACATCAGATATGTCAACTATTGATTTTTTTGTTTAAAAGAAAAGTATTTTGATATTCTTACTATTAGCAAAATTCCTCTTCAGGTCAACGCCAACTGCTTTCTTACTTTATTGCCAGCAAATTGTTTGTACCAGCAACTGCGGCAACATCGAAATAAAGTTTCCAATGCGTACATGTAACCACCAATTATTTTTAATTTTTAATTTTAAAATTGACTAGAACAAACAAGTGATATCTGGAAATTTTTACATTTAACAAATATACGCCCAATTGGGTAAAATAGAATTTTAAGGTTCCATTGGTTGCTTTTAGACAAAGTTTCAATGTTATAATATTTTTAGTACCTAGATATTTAAAAAAAAAAAAATATTGAGAAAATATATGCCATGCATCTTATTCTCCATCTTCAGATTAATTATACAACTCAATTGACTAACTTCTTATACGAATTGGCTACAAATTATCCAGATATGTTACATAATTTTGATGTCAAACTGGCTTATATATATGACATTTCCATTTTCATTTTATTTCGACTTTCTACTTCGCTTCTCTCCACGCGCTACACAGGTGAAGGGGAATAACTCCGTCTGTGTTACTAACATTTGGAAGAGTATGTGTGATTTTCCTTTAGATCAAAATTCCGAATGATTTCAGACAGGGGAGGATAACTCTAAATATCTGAAGCCGGGCAAAGTTGCAAAACGAAATGAAACAGATTGTTTTCATATAAAATTTTGAGAAATTATCATTTATTGATATTAATTGGATTCCATATTCGGTAGGCACGATGTTCCTTTTACCGATGGAGATATTTTATGTTCATCAAACTCAATCATCTTTCCTGTCATTGAATTATTATGTTATAACTTTCTTTCTCTTTGCCACATGCCATTTTTTTTAAATCCTCTTATTTCACTTTCTTATTTCCAGGTAATCGAATATGCAATGTCAGTAAATCTATTGACTAATTATTTATTTGAGACGTATAATTCAAGGCTAAAATCTCTCGATTTTCGTAGAGTAACAACCACTTTAAAGTAATAGTTTGACACTACATGATTGGATTCCCATGATTGTGTAAAACATTTGCAGTCTAAGAAAAATTTATTTTTTTGACAATTATGATTCAGATGTAATGAGAATTACTACAAGCCCTAAAATATTTCCAAAGTAAAGAAGATATAATTGTTCTTTATGACTTACAACTGCTTTTTGATATTTGTGATTATGTTATATAATAATATAATGCAGCAAAGACGTAAATCTTTGAATGCAGTTAAATTAATTTTAGTTCTTGTTATTGTTGGAGATTATGGTATTGTTTGCTAAAATTATCGGAATATGTTTGAGACTTTTTGACTTTAAAATCTTTCCAATTTGAGGTTAGATACAATTACTATACATAATTATTATACAACAAATCTAGTTACTATAAGGAAGAGGATTATGAAGGTGGTCCCTATTATCGTGGGTCTTATTGTTTCACATGTATATTTCCCTCTAAATGAGTACAATCTAAATATTGTATCTTGTTTTTTAACTCTGCACATATATCCTTCCGAAATATGTTTATTAAACTTCTATCTATGGAAAATATATTTTTGGACATCTATATAAAAAATCTTATCAGTGTGATGTATTTTATCTGAAGTGTCCCTATTATCAAGGTAATTAGTATATGATAAATAAATTATTCTCTGTAGATATAATCACCAATGTAAGATTATTATTTACAAATTGAATATAAATTGATTTGAAATAAGGATATTAAAAACAATATTTGCAAAGCTGTAACAAAAAAATTCTAAAAAAAAGACGCCTTGTCGCAGTTTTACCTGGCAGCCATTTTTGATCAGTGATTTGAACACTATCTTAACAAAATGCCATTTTTTACTATAAAAGTATACATATAATATTTAAGTTACATTGGTCCTGACAAGTGAGATCATTGTTTTCACATTTATTGTACCTATAAAATGAAAATAGAATGTTGCAATCTATTTTGAGCTCAATTATAACCTACTTTTATATGGAGAAAAGGTAATAATTTTAGGGTTTGTATCTTATTTTCGCCCTAAATGTAATTCTTCATTCAACATCTTTGAAACCATCAGTACATTTTCCTTTCATACTTTTCTGTTTGTTATCTATCGAACTATTATCATACAAAATTAAAAAACTCTGGGACAGTATTTCTTGAAGACAGGATCATTTTTTAATGATTTGCACATGGAGCATATATTTCATGAATGCAAATGATACTCAATATTTCAGATCACTAAAACTGTGAGAAAATATTACTGAACATTTGAAAAAAATGTTTTTAAAATGCCTCAGTATTTAGTTTATTCATCTATGATGTGCTATGCAAATATAAATATTCCTCGTAGGCATTGGAGAATTAGATGAGTTTACCACGATAATAGGGTTACCACGATAATAGGGTCACTAGCCATATATAGATGACAACTTCTTTATTCATGTTAGGCAACGTTTCGACGTTTGTGTTGTTATATTGTCAAGCAACGTTGCCTAACATGAATAAAGAAGTTGTCATCCATATAATCCTTTTCCTTATTGTATTCCCAACTTCTAAAATACCCCTCAAAGATGTCAATCTAGTTACTGCTTGAAATCTTCTTATGAATGACAGTAATGAACCTTTGATATACAAAAACGCATGGGCGATAGTGCTTTTCACAAACATTATTGTTTATATGATGCTTTCCTAATGAATTTTCGTTCTCCCTTAATTTAATTTTATGGCATCCTGCTACATCAGCGTATATGTCTCCGCTAATGCTACAACCTATCACCTAATATCCTCCTATGGTCTTCTGTCGTATCGCTATATATAGCAAACCAATCAAATGATGCCCTTTCAGCAATAGCGGCAAACTAGTTTCTTGGCTTCGTTCCGAGTGCTCACCTCGTGATTCAAATTAACCAATGGGAGTGCTATTAGATAATAAATCTGATTCTCGTTGCAGTCCACCGCTAAGCTCCAAATCACGCGCTCTTAGATTTCCACGTGCGACATCACTAGACAACAGTGTATGGAGTTCGGAATAGTTTGACTGAAAACAGACAGGCTATAAATAGCGCCGAGCAACCAACCGTCAGTGATATGACAGAATACCATAGGAGGATATCAGGGGATAGGTTGTAGCATTAGCAGAGACATATACGCTGATGTAGCAGGATGATTTTATGGTTCATATGATGTTTCATATGATGTTTTCATACTGAATTTCAGTTTGCATCCTAAATTTTGTTGTTGAGTATTATCAGTATCTCTTCAGAGAAGGTGCCCAATGGTGTTGTTTTACCAATATCTCAGTTCCTTTTTTCACTTCAGGGTCCACTTCCTAGACTGCGATGGTCAGTCTGCCTAGACTTACTGGGGCGCTGCGAGTATTCACGAATGTTTCCGCCAGTGAGAATCAAGAAGCCAGGAGCAATGATCTTGCAGAGAGACGACTGCTGTCAGCTGAGAAGCAGAACAAGGGGGGACAATCCTGGTCAGATTTGTTGGCCCTCGTGAAGAAACGCGGCCAGGTCGAAGAGAAAGAATCAACTGCTGTACTGAAACAACTAATGACATGTGCCAAGTCTATTGGTAATTACTGAAAATATGTTTTGATTTTCATCATATTTTGTATCTGAACATCATTTTTATTGCAACAAGCTCCACTCCTATATGCTTCAAAGCAATGTTTTTTCTGTAATCATTTATTGCACGCTCTCCAATGTCACATTACAGTAAATTTCTACCTTGCGTGTGTAGTACTCTGTTTTCAGTTATCAAAACAAACTGTTACTGTTATTTATATTAACATTTTTAGATACTATTGTGACATGTTTTAACTCATATATCAGACTCTATTATTCTCTGAAATTGAGACATGTATTAACTCATAGATATCAAACTCTATCATTCTGTGAAATGTCTGTATTGCACAGCTAAGTCAATTTCAGTTGGATCCGAGGCAGCATCAGAAACAGTAGAAGGAGCAGCAGCCTATCTCTTTGAGATCTTCAAGTTTGCCGAGACTGTTGGTCAGAGAGAAACAACAACCTTGAGGAGCATCTTTGGTCCTTTCCCAGCCTCTGCCGCTACCAAAGCATGTGAAACTGTTTCCCGGATTGTGTCCTGGTTGCCAGGTGACGTCCTCCTCGAGGATGACTTCCATGGACGAGAGGAAGCAGACGGCGCCGCTATCATCCAAGAATTTGGTAAAAATATCAAATTTTCTCTTCCATCTCCGGAACGGGAAGATGAAGTGTCCAGTTCCGAATCTGAAGATGAGGTTGAAACTAAGAGTCTTGATCTCAAGTACACAGCTAAACCAGTCCCGGAGAAGAGGTCTGCAGGACCTCCTGAAGCGAGAGAAGATCGATGTGACCCCTCCTGGCTCCTGACTGAAGTGAGGAGGTACTTCACCTCCGGGGAGACGGATCTGGGCATGAGTGTGGAAGATCTCTCCACCACCATATTCGAAGTGCTGTGTTCAACCAAGACTGATGAGGAACTACAGAATGAGGTGAGGAGAAAGGGAATTGGAAGAGGTTTATGGTTGGACTTCAGATAATAGATTTTGGTTTCAGACTTGTCTAAATTTATTTTTATTGATTCCTTAAGATAATTTGGCAATATCAACATCACTCAAACATACACAGCCCTCCTCAGTTTTATGTTACGATTCTTAGAATTTGGCTGCAATCAACATTCTTCTATATCCAAAAGAAGGTTTAGGATTGACAGGTTTTATCAATTCTTCTCATTAAATCATTGTAAGCTATACATATATACTGGTATGTATGTTATTTAAAATAACTGCCAGGTGCCTCAAATAAAATATTGGTTACATGGGTGCTGTATTATTTTTTAAATTCCTGACATTGATTCAGTTTGATCTAAAGATATCTTAGTGAAGTTTCATCTTAATCTTCAATCTCTTACTCCCATTGATATTATTGAAGAAAAAGTTCTAGTCATCTAGGGTATGGACAGGAAATAGTTATGAAAAAAATCATAAATTTGTGAATGACTAATACTACATTGCATATGCATTCTTGGTTTCAGCTGTTTGACCTGCTAGGGTTTGACCGGTTTGAGTTGATCCAGAGTTTGCTGTCAAACAGGAACCGTATGATGAAGACCCTGGTTGCTGACTCTAACAGGGCGGCCATCGCACAGGCACAGGCTCAGAGTCAGTCTTTGTTAATAACAGTAATAGTGATTTGGTTTAGATCAAGCTGGAATTCCATGTGTACATATTAGTGTGCTGAAAATGTTACATGAAGCATAACAAGACGCTTAATGTCAGTTTCTACATGAGAATCTTGTCTGAAATTTAGCTGCAATGTTTTCTTCTCACGGGAATCACCCTTTTTGGTCTTCATTATACATGTGATAGACCATGAGACACTCTTTTAGGGAGATCACACACTATGTGATGTATATCAGAAATTTCCTTCCATGAAATCTACTGCTGCTATTTTGTTGAGTGTCTATGTCACATGGATTCCAAGCCTTAGTCATATTGTGGAACATGAGCATCATCATATTTTCCATATTAGCACATGTGCACAGAACACTTTCAATCAGAAATGACTGTTAAATACAATTCCCTATATATGTAGTCTCAGATTTTAGAAAATATTTGTATTACATATCACTGGAACTGGCTATTGCAATTGAACTTGGCTCATTTCTTGTTATGTTTATTTTATTCAAATACAAAATAAAAGGGATAAAATAGGGTTTTGAAACCTAAAGTGTAAACAATGACAACACAGAATTTGCTATGGCCATAAATCTTTCTATAGAACCCTGTCAATCATCAATGTCAAGACATGTATGATGAAACACCTGTCCTGTTGTGGCAAGTTTTACATTTTGATTATGTAAATTTCATATTTTGTTGTTTGATTTACAGGAAAGAAAGAAACAGAAAGGCCTACATATGGATGTCAAGTTACAATACAGGTATGAGAACACAGGTGTTAACTTTTCTTTTGAACATAGTGCAAATGTGGATCATTTCCTAATCAGTAGATGGACAATCTACCTTTAGAAATACTCTTAATTAGTCATGAGAGCATACAGAATCTTAATTTCAAAAATATAAATATATTGCAATATATATCTGCAGTATCGCAATACCCTTTTTTTCGCAATTTATTGCAATATTGAAATGAGGAAAAATACCCATATTTTTTACTCACTAACTCGAAAATGAGTATCACTTCTGTTTAGAATGCCCTTTTTAACAGAAATCGAGATGGTATATTCTACCTATATATTATCATTTATATCCATTGGAATCAAATCTAGCCCAAATATTTGCATCACAGAATACTTGTTATAAATTCCCTCGCAAAAAGCATATTTTTTTGCATTTAAACAAATCAATAGATTTCTTAACAGTGTAACCACAACCAACTAACAGTGATGTATATGTTTTGTACCATGGTGCTCATGTATGTTTACAATATGTGTAAAATCTGATAGGGATGTCACGATACAGGTACCTTGGGATACGATACGTATCACAATACTGAGGTCACAATTCGATACATATCGCGCTACACTAAATGCGACATTATTACGGTGAGATAAAAATTCAGGGATCTTAATTTAATATTCCTAAAGAGGCTTATTTGAGAAACCAGCATAAAAAGACAACTTCTTCATGAAAAGTCATTTAATGCTATATTAAATCTATCTTAACAATGAATTTAACTAACTCTGGATTTCTTGATTCGATATTCACACAAACACACAACGATATTCACCCAAAAATGAGCGTTATTCACTAAAATTTGTATCACGATACAGTTGACTGTATCATGTATTGTATCGTGAACTGTACCACGACGATGCATCGGTGTATCGTGACATCCCTTCAATCTCATGTATAATGAGTCTGTGGCCCTTTGACTGATATAAACTCTCTCTCTCTTGCTCACCAAATAAATCTTTCAAACGGACAGTCGGAAGAGGAGAAACAGCTGATGAAGCAGATCCGTAAGGAGGAGAAGAAGCTGTCCAAGAGGGACGCACGGAGAGGGGAGGAGGACACGAAAAAAACATTCTCTCTCGACCCCGCCGAACTCAGGGCTCAGAGGTTTGTTGTGTTTTACTTGAGTTGAAGAGACTAAAGATAAACTGGCTTATCTCACCAACAAAGGTTTTAAAGTTTAACAATATGCGAATGTTGGATATCATTTTTTAATTTCAATCACACAAAGAAACCTTTCTCCCTCAACCAAGCCGAACTCAGAGGTTCATATAGTATACTTGAGCTGAAGAGACAGAAGGATAAGCTGGCTTATCTCACTATCAAAGGTCTTAAAGTTTAGCAATATGCTGTTGTCTATGAGTTCATTGTTAAAAGTTTAATCATTTTTTAATTTCAATCACACGAAGAAACAATTTTCTCTTTACCCTGTCAAACTCAGGACTCAGAGGTTTGTACGGTATACTTGATTTGGAGAGACATGATGAAACTGGCTTATCTCACTATCAAAGGTCTTAAAGTTTTACAATATGATGTCATCTATGAATTCATTGGTTTAAGTTTTTAGATCATTTTTAATATCAATCACATCAAGAAACAATTTTCTCTTTACCCCGCCGAACTCAGGGCTCAGAGGTTTGTGGGATACTTGATTTGGAGAGTCATGAGGATAAACTGGCTTATCTCACTATCAAAGGTCTTAAATTTTTACAATATGATGTCATCTATGAATTCATTGGTTTAAGTTGATTAATCATTTTTAATTTCAATCACACGAAGAAACCATTTTCTCTAAAATCCGCCAAACCCAGGACTCAGAGGTTTGTTGCTGTATTCGGAGAGTCATAAGGATGAACTTTCCTCACCATCAAAGTTTTCAAAGTTAAACCTTACGCCCTCTTCTATGAATTCATTGCTGAAAGTTGTATATTCATTTTAGAATTTCAATCACATATTTTCTATTCCTATTGGAAATCTTGTCTCTCTTTCTGAGGCTTTATATTTAAGAATTTGATAATTAGAGTTTTGTTGTTATCTATATTGGCAAATCTTTTTCATAGTAATTATCAATATGCAACCAGAAATAATACCTAAGCAGAAAGGAAAATTTCTGTAATTACTAAATTATCATCTTTATCTTGTAAATTGTAATATTGGTGTACAATGTTTACAGAGAGGCAGCGTTGAGGGTGGCAGCTAACCGACCAGTGTTGTCCAGCTCACTCCGGGGCAGTGTACACCAGAGAGAAAAGTACCCCTTCGTGTTCGACATGTATGAAGAAGCTCGTCAATCGTCCGCCTACGTGGGAGGCAGTAAGGTAACATCTTATAATGAACCAAATCAGATGCTTAGATTTCATTGGATGAGAGTAGTCCTATGTACAACATATTTGCTCATTACCTTAAACAGAGAAAAAGGTAAATATAAGATCACAATTTTTGACTATAATGTGGAGCACACTGGTGGTTATAAGCTGTCCTCTTAGCCAAAAGCTGGGGTGGACACACAAAATATTTGTGACCTGGGTCTCAGTCTGTGTTGAGTCCCTTGGCAAGGCACTTCATCCACGTTGCACTCAGTTCACCAAACTGGTCGCGCTTAGCGCTTTATTGCAGCTTTGAAAGAACAATTCCGTAAGGGTAATGATGTAGGAGCGCTTTAAGCAGGTACTAGTACCTGGAAATAGTGTGATAATAATATCCTCATTATATTCTTATCAATACTAACTAGTCTTTTTTCATGATTGAAATGTAACAAATTTCCACAAGATTATTCCAATAATCATATTGTACAAACCACTAATCCATCATTCATACATCAATAATGAGTTTTAAACACATACATCATTTTGCTGTTTTAGATGGTTTTGCCTCAAGGATTCTCACGAAATGACTTCAAGGAATACGAAGAAGTGTCCATCCCTCCCACCGATGCAGGACCCATCAGTGTTGGCAACAAACTTGTACCCATCGCAGATCTGGACGAGGTAAACTTTCTTTTAGGGTGACAATTTTCAACTGAGAAGCTGATTTCTACTGTTTTTGGTTGTTCCAAACTGGTTTTATTCATTGATAACCGTCCACTTTTTCCATAAATTTCTGCTGTTTTACACAAACCCAATTGCCATTGTTCTTTATGTAATTTGTATAATCAATTGTTTTGATTTTTCTTATCTTATTTAGTATGATTTTTATATCCTCAAATTGTCATTATATATGTTTTTTATTTTTGCATTTATTATTTTCAATTTATTATATTTTCAATGGCTGAAATGTAAAGAAATTATCAATACTAACTTTTTAAAATTGGACATGTATCTGTGATTCATGTTTGCTTCAAAGATTCAAACAACTATTCTTAAATGCTTATGTTCAATGAATTTTCATTGATTTTCAATCATCAAGTTATGTAAGATGGTATGAAATATATTTGTTAACTAAATCTTTCTTCTTTACTGATTTTCAAGTCTTATTCATCACAGTGATGATAAATAAGGATCTCGTGATTGGAGTTTTTCTGTGTAAGGTAGTCTGAGGG
Organism: Steromphala cineraria; assembly: GCA_916613615.1. Lineage (NCBI taxonomy): Eukaryota > Metazoa > Mollusca > Gastropoda > Trochida > Trochidae > Steromphala > Steromphala cineraria. The sequence continues at coordinate 67,080,859 of OU744725.1, read as the reverse complement.
ACATGTTGCATGTAATACATTTCTAGTAAATCTTGCTTTCCCCGAGTTTAGGACATGTATCATTTTTTTTAAAGATTATCAATCATTTATGTATTGTCAATATTTTCAGATCGGCCAACTGGCATTCCGAGGCATGAAGAGTCTGAATCGTATCCAATCAGTGGTGTTTGAGGCAGCGTACAGAACCAATGAGAATCTGTTGATCTGTGCCCCGACCGGCGCCGGTAAAACCAACATCGCCATGTTGACTATCCTCCATGAGATAAAGCAGCATCTCTCCCAGGGCGTCATCAAGAAGGATGAGTTCAAGGTGGGGCTTGTGGAGTTTCTCATTTTAGTTTATTGTCATTTTCATTTTAGTTTATTGTCATTTTCATTTTAGTTTATTGTCATTGAGTATCTCTTATCTGTTGAACACTAGCTGTATAAGCAAAGATATGCAGGTGTTTGATAACAGAAAATAAGCCTGCGCAGGAATAAAATTATCTGAGAAAACTTGACAAAAGAGAAGTTTTGGTTTTGACAAACTTAGCTGGAATAAATGTCATGAAGCAAACTTGTTAACTTGAATAGATTTTATTATTTTCTTCCTCGTGAATTTGAGCTTCAGAGTTGCTATATGTTTTTACATTGGGATTTAGATTGAAATCAAGTGATCATTAGGTTTAATGTATGTATTCAATGTTTTAACTACAGTTGATTTTTAAAAAATCTTTTGTATTTATTCCCTGACCTTTCTTGTGCCACATTTAACTGTAGTATAAGAGTTTCATCCTTGTATTTTTTTCTATATTTGACTTTAATCCAGAATAAAATTGCAATAAATGTATTGACCAATGTAGTTAACATTTTCTGTTGGTAAGATAAGGGCAGACACTCACAAAGATGCCTTACATAAATGTGATTGTAGCTCAATGTTGCGACTGTGGCTCAATGGGGCTATTGGCTCTATTTGGTCTTTGTGAAATAAGGATTTGTTCAGTATTCAGTGTTTCTTGTATGACATGTTTCAGATAGTGTATGTGGCCCCCATGAAAGCGCTGGCAGCTGAGATGGTGCGGAACTTCGGGGGTCGTCTGGAGCCACTGGGTATCACAGTGAGGGAGCTGACTGGAGACATGTCTCTCACAAAGGCGGAGATCCTCAAAACACAGGTCGGCCGTCTTGGATTTATTTTTTGTTGTAGAACATTTTTGCTTAGTTAATGTTCATAAGAGTTCCGTAAATGTTCTGTTCAGTCATATTTCCAGTGGAACATGTTGATAGAAAACTCCCTCCCCCCCCCCCCCCCCCCACCCCCCAGAAATATTTTTATTACAGATAGAAAACTTACTTGATACAGATTAGTACAATATGCTTCGATTAAGTTATTTCTAGTCTATGTAAGCAGACAGAGAGTAATTGAACTTTCTTTCACAGTTCAAACAACCCAAATTATTTTTTGGGTAGATTGTACTCAGAAGCCTAACACACTAACGTTAAAAACTTGAAAGGGCAGAGATCTTTAAAACACAAGTCAGTCATTTTTTATCTGTCTCGTAATTTGAAATTTTGTTTTATGTTTTAAGTATTTTGAATAAATAACCAATAACAGTTTTCTTGCTCTAGCATATTCTAATGAGACCTCTGTTTGCCCCAAGATGCTGTAGCTGAATAATTGCCATAACTAGTTTTTTTCTCGAGCACATCTCATTTGACCTCTGTCTGCCGCTAGATGCTGGTGACGACCCCTGAGAAGTGGGATGTGGTCACCAGGAAGAGTACCGGGGACGTAGCCCTCGCTCAGCTGGTCAAGCTCCTCATTATTGACGAGGTCCATCTACTACATGATGATCGTGGTCCAGTTATCGAGAGTCTCGTTGCTCGGACAATCAGACAGGTAGGACAAAGTCCTTCCACTCGATTTAGCAAATAATCATATTGGAAATTGTCTGTGGCAGAAATTCTGATGAAACGTCTCTTGTCTACATAAAAATAATTGATGGGGCATCATTTAAGAAAGTCGTTTGTTTGTTGTTTTCTCATTTAATTAATCATGTTCATTGGTTAAGCTTAATAAGTCATAACTTCCATGTCTCAAAATAATTCAGAGAAACATCAACAAGGCCCCTGTAAGGAAAGGATCCAAAATATTTTTTACCTTCTTTTTTACCATCAAATTGTTAAGCATTTTTTGAAAAAAAGGTTTTTTGTTTATCAGTCGGCCTTCAAATATCAAGATTGTTGCAAAAAAAAGGTTGACCTCTGCTTTCATTCCTTCCAGGTTGAGAGTTCCCAAAGCATGATCCGAATTGTTGGGTTGTCCGCCACTCTGCCCAACTACATTGATGTGGCCCGCTTCCTAAACGTCAACCCCTACCTCGGCCTCTTCTTTTTTGATGGCAGATTTAGACCAGTTCCTCTTGGACAGAAGTTTATTGGTTTGTAAAAGATTTGTATTTGATGAAACATATCAATAATCTCTGAATTATCTGTATTTTTGACGAGTATCTACTGAAACATTTTGAAATTCTCTGCTAGGGGGGGGGGGGGGGGGGTTGTTTCCTAAGGGCAGAGACTTTTCAAAAAATACTTTTCCTCGCTCAGTGGGGGGGCTGAGATTTCGAAAGGGGGTTTAACCTTTGTTGTAGGTCTCATATCAAGGTTTTACATGTGTTCTACGTGCTCATTTTATGGATTGTGAGGTTGTATGGGGCTGAATTCCAAATTCGGGGGGCTGGAATTTTGATAGTCTGTAAATTTCTTTTCCAAACAATTTTCCCCCTAGAAATATTGGGGCATGCCCCCCCCCACTTGCTACGGGTCTTACGGCATTCCTCCCCCCCCCCCCCCCCCCCCCCCCAAACCCCCACCCCTTTAGCTTATAAATTCCTTTGTACCGTTGGGAATCATTCATTTGATCCGCAGCTATGTCTCTTAAAAGCTTTTCCATACTCTATAGTGTAGGTTAGCGCCGCCCCTACCCTAATTCCCTAAACTTGGTTGATTATGAAGAGTACACAGGTTGTCAATTAGTTGTGGATCTGTTGCCAGGTATCAAACCAACCAACCGAGTACAACAGATGATGGAGACCAACAACGTGTGTTACGACAAGGTGCACGAGCAGGTCAAGAACGGATACCAGGTACATCACAATATTAGTGATAAACAATAACTGCCTTCAAGTGAGCTTGATCCATAGATAGTATTTTATAGGTTTTTCATTTCACATCCTGTAGCAGTCCGAAGCTAGAATATCATCCTGAATTGAAAGCTTTTTGCTTTTCTTGCCGAGGGTTCCTTTGACAACGAGCTGATACAAGGTGCTTGACAAGTGATCTATCGTACATTCAAAATCTCTGCATTTATGAGGAAGTGTAAATAAATGATTTATTTACCTTGGACAGCAATAATTACCAAGGCCAAAAAAAGAGGAATTTTTTCAAGTGTCACGCATTTGCCATTCCATGTTATCTTCCTTAGGACATGTGATAGATATTTGTTTACAATTCATATTTCTTCTGATTGGAACTGATGCAAAGTTTAATCAAGGTAATGGTAAAACATATTTTTTAAGTCTCTAAGATTAGGACAACTAAGCATTCACGTAAATAAATTTATTAATGATCTCAACTTATGACTTGATTTTTTCAGGTGATGGTGTTTGTACATGCTAGAAATGAAACTGTTCGGACAGCCATGATGCTTCGAGACTTTGCCAAGAACCGCGGCCATTCTCTGCTGTTTCTTCCGGATCAGGATAGGAAGTATGGAGAAGCACAGAAAAATGTAAGTGAAAGTCTTGAAATCAGCAAAAGGCTGAATCTTGGCTGTTTCACATATTAATTTTGAGCTCGACCATTGACACATAATTTGAATATTTGGCATTGGTATTTCAAGGTCACATTGATCTTTAAAAAAGTTTTAAAAAAGTGAAATGTTTCATGTTGAGATTTAATATTAGGTCTCAACATTGTAATTGTTTTCTTAATTATTCACAAAAGTTCTGGTCACAAGGCAAATATCTCAAAGATACTGATTACATTTGTTTAGAATTTGTCATGAAAAAGTTTGGATCATAAATCAGTAATATCTGAGCTATGAATTTAACCATATTCCTTCAGACGATGCGATCTCGGAACAAGCAGCTGAAGGATCTGTTCCCGGACGGGTTCAGTATGCATCACGCTGGTATGCTGCGTCAGGACAGGAACCTGGTGGAGAGATACTTCTCTGACGGACTCATCAAGGTCCTGGTGTGCACTGCAACTCTCGCTTGGGGTGTCAATCTGCCTGCTCACGCAGTTATCATCAAGGTCAGTTATCAAGTTATATTACTTGCTCGTGTAATATACTTCAGTGTAAACAAATTATACAGTAGTATTACACACCAATTATGCTTTGTCTATGGCGACAAGTAATAAAGCTTGTTTAGTATCCTCTATTCAACATCGGTTGTCAAACTTTTGGTGTGCATTGCAACTCTAGCTTTGGTTGTCAACCTGCCGGCTCACCCAGTTATCATCAGAGTAAGTGTACATTGAAACTTCCAACCTGCCTTCTTAATGACAGGTCATATATTGCTTAGGAATGCTGTTACATCTCCTCCAAATAATGAGATAAGACTACAAAACTTCTTTCAAATTTCATTGACTATGTTCAAATTTTGCCATGTGTGAACCAGGGCACCCAACTGTACGACGCCAAGAGGGGAGCCTTTGTGGACCTGGGTATCCTAGACGTGATGCAGATCTTTGGTCGAGCTGGGCGACCGCAGTTTGACAAGTTCGGTATGGGCACCATCATCACAACCCACGACAAGTTGAGCCACTACTTGTCCCTGATGACAAGACAGAACCCCATCGAGAGCCAGTTTATCAACAGTCTCACAGACAATCTCAACGCCGAGGTAAGACAGGCCTACCAATCAAAACTGACGTACTGCAAGGAAACACATGGAAAATTCCAAAATTAAACGTTAAAATCGCAACATGAATTTATTCCTTTTATATTTAAATATACACCTGGAAATAAGTATTGCAACACCCTGTTTTGTAAATTGAAATGTATGTGAGGAGAATGTTAGGACAAATTGATCAATCAAGACCTAGCAATTGCTTATTTCTCGACTAAATTAAAAACTCTGCAACAAGCACAATTATGAATATAAGAAGAAAAATGTGAGTGTACTGCATTTAGAATTCATTTATTGTTAACAACATTCTTGACACCAAGTTGACATTCAGACACCAAAATATCTTTTATCAAGCATCACAAGAAGTTAGTGAGACATTGAAATTTCAGTTTATTTTAAAGGAAAAATTGAGATAAAGCCTGCAACTTTACCATCTGCGCATAAATTTGTGATTTTTTCAAATAAACTTTGTTGATTAAACACTAAGCCATTATCATTAATACTGTCCAAATTTGCCCAATAAACAGTTTCCAAATTCAGTAAAACGTTATTTGAGTAAGTGTTTTCGTCTTACACTGCTAAATGATCTTTCTTTCCAATATCACAATGTGGCGTTGTCTTTTTCTTTTTAGAAAGATTTTTATGTCCAAAAAACTTTGTGTTGCAATACTTTTTTCCAGGTGTATAGTTAAGTAGTCAAAGAAATATGACAAATAATACCGAGGGAGTGCCGCATTTAGTGAGTTCTTTGTATTTTTCTAAAAAATTAGCTACTGCCTCTTTAATTGATGACAGAACAACATAAGATAAAATTACTGTAGGCAAGCTTATTGCAGGAGGCATACATTGGTCCTCTGTGACATGTCACTCTTATCTACGAATGCTACTGTACTTGATGTGAGAAGTCTTGACCAAATTACAGAGTTGTCTCCCTTATGCCATTAGCAAGGCATCTATGTTAATAAGCAACAAGGCCCAGCTTGCATAGAATTCAATTCAACTTTGGCGTATCTCATGGGCATCTATAACATTTCTTTGTGACCAGCCTTCAGAGATGACCCTAGGCCTGTTTCTATATATGTACAAATATTTTTTACTATTACTAAAAATATTATTCATAAATTAAAGGAAGTCACGGCTGGTCCAATTTCGGCTCGCTGTCAACACTACTCAACCAGGGTAATGAGCGCGTTATGTACTATTTTTAGTTGCGTGTCGGGCTCACGTGACACAAACTGGGTCCAGCCCGGTTCGAGCCATCCTGTAAACCAAGGACTCCTTTTCTCTCGCTTTTGACGCGCTAAAGGATGAAGTCACCTGGTTTACATGATGATTTCGAGCATGATCGCACCCTTAAAGATATATTTTTTACCTCGATATCGTAAGCAATTCTAACGAAAGTAATATCGTTTGATTTATCCTTTAGCATATTCAAAGGCTCTCCGTAACGCAATAAGCTAAATTCTCAATAGTCAGGCTGCATTTAATTAAATATTTTCTAGGGGATAAACATAGAGAATGAAACATTTTTAGTCGGACGATTTCGTCCACAACTGCAACAACGTTGTGTCTAAGTAGTACTTTTCAACATATACTAGTATGACATATACAACTGTTTAGTTTCGTAAGTGTTTTTTAATTCTAATATCCAAACGGTGGCGATTGACAAGACATTGTAAGTTTTGATTATGGCTGGAGTATTGACAAACCGCCATTAAACTCACTCTGTGAAACAAAGCTTGAGATTTTCGTATTCTCTAAATATAATTTTTTGTAGATATATTATTTTAATACAATCTCAATTGATGTCTGAATTAATTAACAGCGGTAAAGTATTGACGAATCCTCTTATGGCAAGTTTTTGAAAAGGAAATTGTACACAAACAGTAGGCCCCCTCCTGTCTATCATGGAGGCATTCTTGATTATTTATATAAATTCCTCTTTTTTTAATATAAGAAGCCAGCTTCGATATGAGGCATACCCAGCAATTAACATTTCAAAACATATTACATACCTACATGTTAACATTTACAATTGTTTCTGAAGCTTCACACTTTCTTGTCTTTGTGTCCAGTTTATGAATCGTGTATATGAGCGACAATAAAAAAGCCTAATAATCCCGTTCGCCATTTTTTGTTTTATTGTTTGAAATAAAATAATGTTTAACCAATCACTTTGAAAAAAATGTTGCTCATAATAACTGCCTAGACAACTGATAAGTACATGTATGAAAGATAAGGGGTTTAAAAATATCGTTTTAAATTTGTGTGATAAATTGAACAGCCTGAAATCACAAATGATATATTCTTTAAAAAGTACCCTGAAGACATCCGGACATCTGCTATTCGAAGTTGTGTATTATGAAGACGGATATTACAGGATAACAGGTGTGAGGTGTCAGTTCATTGATGTCCAGTGACTCTAGGTATGTACGTGTCGTAACAAGTCATAAAACTGCCGGGTCGCTGTTTGATGGCGCCATCGTGTCTGGTTGAGATGACAATACATTTGTACAAGGCAATTGCCGCCAATTAAATGTTATTTCCTTCGCCGACAGAATGTCTAGCTTAATAAACCAAATAAACTAAAAAATCGAATGAAGGTTTCATTGTCCGGAATTTTTTTTTATAATTGAACACTTCCAATATTGTACCGATATGCTCAAATGCATTGTTTTGGACAACATATTCATAAGAAATAGTACTGAATGTTGCACAGTTTTAAGTAAAACATTATGCAAAGTATGAAAACAACGCTAGTTTAGAAACTCGCACACGGTTGAACATATCGCGCTTGTACGGCAAGTAGTGGCGAGTTGCGCAAAGCAAACAGCGCTGAGTAGGGATGACGCTGATTGAGATTCCCGACTCACTGTGACCTAATTAATTTTCGCTTTCCAGTGTTTTATTACGAGCCATGACCATCTTTAAGGTTAAGATATTTTTTCAGTCCCATCTTATTACAAACTCAGCAAATTGTTGCGAGTTTTTAATGCTGATCATTTCCATTTTTGCTTAAGTTTTTGACGTTTGTTTGATTGATATTCTTACATAGAAAATGGTGTATAACATTACTATAAAGCTTATTAGATTAATGTATGAGGCCCTTCTCTTACAGGTTGCTCTGGTTCTTATTAATGAAAATGTTGTATAAATTCATTATAAAGTTTATTAGATTACTGTTTGAGGTCTTTCTCTTATAGGTTTCCCTCGGTACAGTGACTAACATCGAGGAAGCCGTCAAGTGGTTGAGCTACACATACCTGTTTGTCAGGATGAGGATCAACCCGCTAGCGTACGGCATTCCCTACGGTTCAGTCATGGTGAGTGCCTTTTTTGCATCCAGTGTTCAAAATATGTTTTAGTCGTTTCAAGCAAGCAGGGATTGTGTTTTGAAATTTACCATCTTTCCTAAATATTTGACAGGCCCTGAAATATGAGGACAATTAGATTACTTAAAATCACACATGCCAGCCAGGCTTGCTGACCTTTCCATAAAAAAGCTTCTGAAAATATTCCAACAAGCAAGCAAGCCTTGTTGTTTCGAAAATCAACCAACCCTCAAATCCATTGAAAAGCCCTGTAATGTGAAGACAGTTAGTATATCTAAAGTGCGTAAGTCATCCATTAATTCAATGCTTACGGCGAAAACCATGTCCCTTGACAAGTGCCAAAGATGCACACAAAAACTCGCACTTACGTGTGCACGTGACTTACGTCCATTGAGTATTGTAGAAGGGGGTGGTTTCAAAGATTTCTGCAACGAATTAAATCCATCCTACAAGGTCCCCTGCACCAAAACTATTGCAAACTATGTGTCCCTGTCCTACGATCAATACGCTGAATGTCTAAAGGACATACTTAGAGACAACCTGGAAAGCGTTGACCAGTGACCACTGGACCAGTTTAGCGACTGAGGGTTATATCACTGTGACGGCACATTTCATTGACTCGGACTGGCGCTATCAAAACTGCGTGCTCGCCACTAAACACGTTAGAGAATGCCACACAGGTTAAAACACAAGTCTTGAAATAAAATCAATAACAGATCAGTTTCAAATTGAAAGTAAATCAATTCAGGCAATTGTTACAGACAATGCTTCAAATATGGTCTCATGTGTGCAACATCTCACCTGGCCCCACGTGCGGTGTTTTGGTCACACCCTTCAGTTGGCCATAAGGGGTGCGTTTGATTCGAACACTGCAATTTCAATGACCATTGCCGCAGCGAAAAAACTTGTTGCACATTTTCGCAGATCAGTGGTAGCCAACAACGAACTTAAAATTAGACAGAAGCAAATGAATTTGCCTGAAAATAGCCTTATGATAGATTGTACGACACGGTGGAACTCCACTTTTGACATGTTCGAAAGGCTAATATAAGCAACAACGCCTTGCTGTTTATGCTGTATTGCATGACAGCAGGGTTACCACACGAAGTGATGCACGTGTCATAGACATGACAGATGACCAGTGGAGGATCATTGAGGGTATGATCCCTGTCCTCAAACCCTTGTATATGGCAACAAGGTCATGTGCTCAGTCAGTGGAGTGTACCCGATCGTGTACAGCCTGTCAACTCATCACCTGCAAGTGACAGAAGTGGACGCCATTGCAGTTGCTACTTTCAAGACGTTTGTTGCAAGTGACTTGAAAAAGAGATTTCACATCAGCTCGATCAGCAGAAGCATGTCACTCTCTCCCTATGATGTGTAGGCCTACCTTTATCGATCCAAGGTACAGATCGCTGCCATTTTTGAGTTCTGAAGACTGGTCCCAGGTTCATGACGAAATCAACCTTAGAGGTGGAGATGAAACCAAAATTGCAACTGTTGATTCTGGGGACTCTGGAGATGACAAGGATCAAATTGACCATGATCAACCCACTGTCACTAAGAGGTCAAAATTATCTCAAGATGACATGTTCTTTCTACTAGGCTCCTTTTTTGAAAGCGACTGTCAGGTCGTGGTCCCCCAGTCTATCGATGAAGAGATAAAGTGGTATTGTGCTAAAAAGCCTGTTTCCACCAAGAAAAATCCTCTTTCTTGGTGGAAGGTGAACGCGGAAACATATCTGCAATTGTCAAAGCTATCCCTGCGACGTCGGTGCCGTCAGAACAAGTTTTCTCAACCGCTGGCGGCACCGTCACCAAGCTCTGTGCGTCACTTGATCCGGACTCTGTGGACAAGTTAGTCTTCCTCAACAAAATGTTGAAATACAAGTCCAATTCAAAGAGTGAAGACTGTCAAGACACTGCAGCAGTACTCCGGTACAAATAAAGCAGGAGGCTCCTGAGGTCCTGGAGAGTGAAGCGTCTGATGTCTCGGCTCTAGATCGAGTGGATCCACCACTTCCACGTCTTCCAAATCTACCAAATCTAGCCTAATCAAAACAGCTTCCAAATGCATTTAAGTGACACTAAGTGTTTTTGTGACATTATCCATCCACACATTCCCTAAATGTGACATTTACAGTGACTGTTCCATTTTAAAGTTAAATGAAATTTGTTTATCCGTTGATATGAACGTTTTCTTTCATAAACATTTATGAAACCTAGAATTATTGTCAGTTGTTTTTCTTCCACCATTACACGTTATAGTTACCTTGAAGGGAGAAGGGAAAGGGAAAAATAAGTTTAATAACCATGCATAAATCTCTTAACAAAGACACAAAACGTGTATAATATAAGCTTAATGCATCATTTTCTATACTTAGACAGTTACAGAACCATGCCAGTTATATTTGGACAGTCAGGTTTTTTCCTTATGCCAATAATGCCACTGTCTAAATATTTAGATTATCGCAAGATATACCTACGGAATGTGTGCATGTGTTGAAGATAATATACGGAGGTATTAACTGAGATGCTAATCAAGTATGCGCTGTCAATTCGCAATAAAGCTCCATATTGCATTCCAATCTACGTCACAACCTCTGTAACATTCGACTCATTCAACCAATCACAACAAACAAATCGCTAAGCGCATGTCTGTTTAAGTCTGTAAATGTGAGGTGTTCGTCTGTCAAAAGATTACTGGACGATCTTCAAGTTTAATACTTTGAACTGAAACTAATGCTATTGACTTATTGTATTATAAATATTTAACTATAAGTCTATCGATCGATTCAAGAAACAGATTCATCTCAACAGTTATATGCGATGTAGAATCGAGTTTCATGTGGAGTGTTTTTATTAACCTACATTTTGTCGCCGATTGATACGTGACTTGCAGCTTGTCTGTTGACTCGACAGGAATTTATCATGTCAAATATTTGTGTGGAAGATTAAGATAGGTCACTAAGTCTTATTGAATATTTTATGATAGTATCATATTCATGGCAGAATAAATTGCTGTTTGATATTGATATGAGAGATCGTTGATTTCTGATGTTGAATCCTCTTACGTGAATAACATGTGAATTTGACAGAACACATCTGAAACAAATAATTTGAAAAGTTAGTATTCATATATCAGTAAAAAATGGTTGATTTTGATAGGCAACTATACACTTCTGTAAAGTTCTTTTGCAAGCTATTTGATTGGAACATGTCTAGTGTCACCAATCACGTAAAGCATTTGATTTTTTATGACAATAGTCTATCCCATGCACCAGGTCGTGTACATGGTAACGTTTCGTTTTTTTCATACGTTTACGTTCATACGTAAACGTTTACTAAATTTTGTAAACTTCCCAGCCTTGTTGTAATGAATACTGATTAAGAGTACATTGTTTGTGATCTAGGATGATCCGATGCTGGAGGTTCATCGACATGACCTGATCACAGAGGCTGGACGCAAACTGGACAAGGCTCGCATGGCGCGCTTTGACGAGAGGACCGGATACTTCGCCTCTACCGACCAGGGTCGCATCGCCAGTCACTTCTACATCAAGTATGATACAGTCGAGGTAAGGTGTCTAACCCTAACTTGTATCAAGTTTTTAGTTTAGTTTGCCCTTGTCCAAAATTTCCAGGGTAAAAGTTTATGTTGCATGTTCAGAAAATGAAAAGACCTCAAGAAAAGCAATCAAAAGGAAATCAATGTGAAAAAGAGTTACTTTTTGTGAATAGATTAATTAAAATCTTGCTTTTCCACTATTTAATGCTATTAAAAGATTGATATGAATTTTAGATTTTTCAGGATAAGCTTTAACATTAAGTATAAATGTTTTAAACTATGTTTTCAATTAATGTTGTTATCTTCATATTTCATCTGGTAATCATTTTAACTTATTTATCCCCCACCCTCTCAGACCATCAACGAAGGGTTTACGTCCCACATGACGGAGGCGGATGTGTTCAACATTGTAGCCAAGTCTCAGGAGTTTGAACAAATCAAGGTTCGTGTGTTCGTGTGTCATATTCTTATTAAGCTATCAGGTATTCAAGTTGATATAGTTTATTTTTTACAGTTAATGTCTGTAATTTTAGACCTCTTGTTGGTGTATTTTCAATTACTTCAAAATATGATAGATGGAGTGTTTGAGTTTATTGTGAAATAATTGTTTTGTTTCTTAAAGGGGTCACAGGCCTATGATTCAGATATTGTACAGGAGATTGTTGCTTTACAGAGAGCAATAGAATAGTTAATACATGTTCATGTTGATTACACTCATTTCCTAAAAGTCATATGACTATTTTCTTGGTTGATAATCTCTATGTTTATGATAGATAATGTGATTGCTGATTGATAGAAATATTGAAAGAAATGTATTTTCCATGCACGATTCATATGTAAGGGATACTAAATGCATGATCTTCCATTTAATACTTTTTTTATGAAACGAGTTAATGATTTTGTATAAAACCAGCAAAAGCGTGTTTGATACCAAATATTTCACAAGTTTGATAAAAATAGTATCAATTGGAAGGGAGTTTAGTATTCTTTTTATTACTTGCCCTAAAAAACAAGCAAATTTTGACAGTTTGCTCAAATGGCGCGCTTACACAATGACATCACAAGCATACTCTACTGTGACGTCATACTTCAATTGTTTTTACACTGGTTTAATATTGCCATACAAATTTTTCACTGCGAAATCTTACACAGGCCAGTAATAATAACAGAATATTTGTTTTGGTGTTCACCACTCTTGTGTATGATGCAGGTGCGAGAGGATGAGATGGAGGAACTAGAGCAGCTCGTGTACGATGCGTGTGAGATGCCGGTGGCTGGCGGGAAGGAGAACCCCAACGGTAAAGTGAACATCTTGCTGCAGACGTACGTCTCCAGACACAGCCTCGACTCTTTCTCGCTCATCTCGGACATGGCCTACGTCGCACAGGTGAGTCAAAATCTGATTGTGATAATTATTTAAATTTCATTTATTCATAAAGCACTTTCAATAAAAATTAAAAGGTTTCAGTCCAAAAAAAGCTTTGAGGGACAATTCTATTGATTTCAACTTATTTATTGCATAAGAACAATCCATAAAATTGTCTCTTAATATGATCAACAACTTCTAAAATGCCAGTCAAAGAAGACTAAGAAAGTATTTGCTAAAGGTTAAGAATTGCAGATGATCCTGCCTTTTCAGACATTATCAGAAAACAATGGTGATCCTGTTTAATTCCAGAATGCGTCTCGTATCATGAGAGCCCTGTTCGAGGTAGCCCTGAAGAAGGGATGGCCAATCATGGCTAGTCGTCTCCTTGCTATGAGTAAAACAGTAGACAAGAGACTCTGGGGCTTCGAGCATCCTTTACGTCAGTTCCCGATCCTCTCTCAGGAGATTCTCTACAAGATAGAGGGACGCAAACTCACCGTGGACAGGCTCAAGGACATGGATGCCAAGGAAATAGGTTTGTTGTTAGATATCTTTGAGACCTACAGAGTGTCGTACTTGGTCTGGGTCATTTGGTCTATAGTTGATATAGTCTAGCATTATCAGTTTTGTTTACAGTTTTCTGTTACAATGTGATATTAATGTTGTAACCAATTTGAAATTATCTAACTACTGCCACAATTTTGTTAAATTTAAATTGTTCATGCATTGACATATCTATTTTGATTATGTAATACAAAATAGTTTTTGTAAGATAAAATTTAAATTACAAAGTATTTGAAAAATTTCAGCCAATGAAACACTTCTCTTACTGAAAAGGGTGTTTTTTATCACAAGGCTTTTGCCATGATTCAGTAGCCATTTGATTATCGAACAGCGTCACTGCTTACTTTGCATCCAATCAGGCTTCTCCCTTTCAAACCCACAAACTCGGCTTGTTTATACAGAGGTTGGATCAAGGGGATCTTGGGAAAGAATGCTAATAATGGCAGTGTATGAAATAAGACCCGTCCGACAGCCCGAAACGGGTAACTTCTGGTCTGGGCTGTTAACTTTTTAATGTTTTGTTGAATTTGACCATGAAATTAAGTAAAATCATTCTTTCGGGCTGGTAACTTCTCAGGCTTATTTCATACACTGATAATAGTCAGGGGTGCATGAAGAACCCCCTGTTATGTAAATAACGGCCTGTGCCCCTACTATAGGGAATTCTGTATGCAATCTTGTTATTCAGGGCACATGGTGCACCACATCAGGATGGGCACGATGATCAAGAGATGTGTCAACCAGATCCCCGCCCTCAACCTTGACGCAAACATCCAGCCAATCACGCGCACCGTGCTCAGAGTGAGGCTCACCATCGAGGCAGAGTTCGTCTGGGATGATAAGGTGCGTAACCAGCTGTAGACAATCATTGGTAGTAGAGGAAGACAAATCCATCTTCAAATCATTTTGGTGATGCCCAGGGACAGCCAGACTTTGACCCAGCCCAGATATAGATATAAACAGATTCCAATATAGTTTAGATCCCTGTCCTCTCATTGCTTTTTCCTCTGTGTGTAAATAATTTCGCACTCAATGAAACCAAATTATGTCACTTTTAAAAAAATTTAAGAAAAGAACAACAAATAAGTAAATTACACAATGCCTGTCCTTAGAAATTATTTGTAGAATAGGACGATAAATCTGTCATCACATGTAATTTACACAATGGCTCTTTCTATCTTGGATATCTCCTAATCTTTCAAGTTGTTGAAGGGAGACAACTCTGGTTGCAGGTTCACGGTAGCGGTACAGAGCCGTTCTGGGTGTGGGTGGAGGACCCTGACAACAACCACATCTACCACTCCGAGTACTTCCTGCTTCACAAGAAACATGTGAGGGGAGATTAGTCTATTTGTCTTTACTGAATAAGTATAGTGAAATTTCTTATCATGCCTAGTCTAATGAGTTCTCAGAATATGTAATGTTGTCTTTTGAAAACTGAGTGAGTGAGTTGATATTTGCTCAACTAGATGAAAAGTGTTTAGTGATGTTAACGATGGATTGTCATAAAAATGATTTTGTTCTGTCATAGATAAATAAAGTCATTGATCCTGATTATGGTTTCCCAATATCTACCATTCACAAGTATATGAATATAGTTAAGGTCCTGTTTGTTTAATGGTTTTAAAAGGTTCATTCCAAAATGACTCAAAATATGGTTTTGGTTCAACATGGCCTGTCTACTCATTACATGCTACAGTGCTCTATTCCTTGCCGTTCATCCAAGCTACAGTCAGTTCAATTGTTAACCCTTTGCCTATTGTGTGAAATCTTTATGAAACTCTTTATATGAGAATCAACAGCTTGTCACTTTTTTCTTATTGTAAACAGGAAAAAATCTAGAAATCATAAAATCATTTATGCAGGTGATCAAGAACGAAGCCCAGAACCTGGTGTTCACCATCCCGATATTTGAACCTCTGCCCTCCCAGTACTACGTGAAGGCTGTCTCCGATCGGTGGATGGGATCTGAGGCCGTGTTCCCCATCTCCTTCCAACACCTCATCCTGCCCGAACGTCACCCCCCTCACACAGGTCAGTAAACTCCCCAGACCTAAGGGTGAGTATCGCCCCCTCCCACGAAACACTGGTAAGATATTGAGGAGAGCATCCCTTCCCTTGCATTCGCTAACCACACCTGCTTTGAATAGTCTGTTATATTTATACGATCGATTGCAGTTAGTTAAGTATGTTGGGTGTTTATTAGTCTGACAACCTCTGATTTGCTATACTGCATTCTTAGAATAGGCTGTGCAACAGTGTAAGTTGTCTTTTTGAAGTTTATTGTTTACCAATGTGCTAGAAATTCAGATAAGCCAAATTGTAGACCAATGATTCAGGATTTTGTGGTCAGTTGTAAAATGCCAAAAGCATATATATCAAAGTCAATTATGTCATGTCATGTCCAATTATAGTACTGTTTGTAGAAAGTGCTATTGAAAAGAGGCCATCTTTCAGTAGGATTACAATCTTATTGTCTGATTCCCTCCAGAACTGTTGGATCTGCAGCCCCTCCCCCTGTCAGTGCTGAGGAACCCTCTGTACGAGGCTCTGTACCGCTTCACCCACTTCAACCCCATCCAGACTCAGATCTTCCACACCCTCTACCACAACGACTGCAACGTGCTCTTAGGAGCTCCCACAGGCTCGGGCAAAACTGTGGCGGCAGAACTCGCAATATTTAGGATCTTCAACCAGTACCCAAAGCATAAGGTCAGTTCAACAAAGGATCGTTTGGTAATGGTTTTGGATTGTACTTAATTTTTGAATCTGCATATAATTATTTTGAGCTCGATGCAGAGGCTTTGAGCCAGAGATCCCGATATAATAATAATAATAACAACCCTTTATTATCCTCAGTACAAAAACATGTTTGAAATTTGTTTCGTGCCTAGGCACCCGTCAGCCATGGTGCAGCGCCAGTTAAATCATTGTTCTGCCTTTACAATGCTGAGTGTCAAGCTAGACAGCAACTAATCCCACCTATGAACGTCTTTTGGTATGACGCGACCGGGAATTGAACCCCGGTCTTCCGGGTGACGAGCGGACACTCTACCACTGAGCTACGTCCCTGGATATTTCGGACCTTTCATCAGTACCCAAACCATAAAGTCATTTCAATGATACAGTGTTTGGTAGTGGTTTGGATCTTAGTTATGTGTAGTTATTTTGAGCTCTGGCTGTATTCTCCAGGCCGTGTACATCGCCCCACTGAAGGCTCTAGTCCGGGAGAGGATGGAAGACTGGAAGGTCAGGATAGAACAGAAACTTGGAAAGAAGTTAGTAATAAAACTATTTTTATTCATCTTCAGGGTTAGCTAGTAAAATATTTGATAATATATTAATGTTTTATTTTGTTATCAACCTTTCACAAGGACCTGTATGTGACTTTGAATGTTGTGATGCAATTAGCCAGTCCATGTTTAATTCCATTTGCTAATTAGAGCTGTTTTTTTTATTATGCCCCCGAATCGGAGATTCCGGGGGTATATTGTTTTTCACCTGTCCGTCTGTCCGTCCGTCTGTCCGTTTGTTCACAAAAACTTTAACCTTGGTCATAAATTTTGATTGGTCAGAGCTAGGTCTTTGATACTTGACATATGGATCCCTTGTGATGAGACCTTTCAGATGACACCATGACATTTGACCTTGTGACCTTGACCTTGACACAGCAAGCAGGATGCATCCGGGGGCAATCGTGTTTCACGAACACATCTTGTTCAAAATATATATAAGTTACCCACTTCAGATGTGGTCTGAATGAATAACTTTTCATTTGATAAAACCTGACAAGGAATCAATACCAACCCTTCGGAGTGCTTTGTTTTTACTCTATCCAACTGAGCTACACCATGATAAACACTACAGAGTAAAAGTAATGGAATGATAGAAATGAGGGACCATTTTACTGTGAAAAGACTTCTACTTATGTCTTCCTGTAGTCTGTTCTCTTGTCTCCACCCTACAGTTTATGTTCTGTTTGCTCATTTCTACAGGGTGGTTGAGCTAACAGGGGATGTAACTCCAGACATGCGAGCGGTAGCAAACGCTGACCTGATCGTGACGACCCCTGAGAAATGGGACGGTGTCAGTCGATCGTGGCAGACCAGGAGCTATGTCAAGTCTGTGGCTCTTCTGGTTATCGATGAAATACATCTCCTTGGTATGTGCAACCTTTGGCAGTTATTCTAATGTTTTGACTGAAATTTTTAACAATATTAGCACTTATTTCACTGAATTCTAGTCTTGTTAAACCAAGCTCGGTTTATACAATATTCGACCAGCTAAGGTGAAAATTTGATGATACCCAAATACCAAAAGTATTCTACTGGCTGATATGAAAACTTGATTAAAAACTGTTGGTTCCAATGGACATTTGATAAGTTCCGAAAGAAGGACAAGGCTTAAATCTTTTCAATTTGCATAGTTATGTGTACGTGAGCTTTATCTTTGGGCTTAATTCATGGGTTTGCATGTTTGTCAATTGACAAAGTTGTGAGATCATGAGCCAACATTTTATGTTTTTATTCATGTAGTTTTATTTATTGAGTCATTAAAATTACAAAGAAGTATGGATTTTTATCTGCATTGGTGTCTAAAGAGAGCAATGAATAAGTGTTTATGTCTATCCACCAGGGGATGACCGAGGACCAGTGTTGGAAGTAATCGTGTCTCGAACCAACTTCATCTCCAGCACAACAAAGACGAAGGTGCGAGTGGTTGGTTTGTCTACAGCGCTGGCAAATGCAAGAGATCTTGCTGATTGGTTGGGCATAAAGCAGGTTTGTTAGCATTATTATAAATTTGCAAGGTTTATATTGATTTGAATTGATGTTGATCATTTGAAGAAATTTTTGTAAATTCTGATGCAGTTTCAGTTACCTTGTCATGTTGACTTTTTTATTATTATTTGTTTTTAACATTTTTTGTAAAACTCAATAAAAGTTCAATTGAAAATTTAAAAAATATCATTAATCTCTTATCAATCATTTTTCCATTCTTGCATGAAGTGTCATAAAATCTTTCTTCATTATTTATAAAAGGATACATAATATATATCTGATGTGGCATGCAGTTAAGGGAATTCACTTTTTTTAGCCTTTTTCACTAAAAGGATTTGAATACAGTTATTTTATTTTTGCAGAAATTTATTGTCTAAATTAAGGAATTTTGTAACATGATTTTGACTAATTAAAAAGAGAAATAATGCTCAGTGTTCCCCTGAATAAAAAGTACCCCTTAAAGGGAGTTTAACTCATGATCTTCATGATTGACAATCAAAACATTAACTCAACTTTTAAACAGTGTCGACAGTATTTTTGAAATATTTTCTTCAGATGGGTCTGTTCAACTTCCGTCCGTCTGTCCGTCCGGTGCCACTTGAGGTTCATATATCTGGTTTCCCCGGGCAACACTACTGTCCACGTATGGCAACCATGAACAAACCAACATTCCAAGGTGATGACAATATTTCTTTTTTTTTCTCAGTCTGATTAAAATTGACTGTGCTCAGAGGAATACAATAGTAAAAATATTGTCTCTATCAGGGTTTGAACCAGCTGGGATATCCTCTCTTCCTTTATTCCTTGGAGTACGGACAATTATAATCAGACTGCTTATTTCTTGACAAATCATGTCCTAATCTCTCTTCATTATCTTCTACATTTGTATCATCTTCTAAACTGGGTCCTAAATATTTTGACTTTTCATAAGAGTGTGCGTAACAACTTATTCAAATTGATGTTGGTTATCAACATATTCTTCCTCTAAGAATGACGTTACTGTCCCTAAAATTTTGATTCAGCAAATATGTGTCAACATACCTTCTCTCTAAGAATAATAATTTTACTTGCAGGTCAAGTAACAACTTATTCCTTAAATTACATGCCATGAAGCATTGAACGCACTCTTAATAGAAGTAAAAGGTCAATTATATATATGGGCTGAGAATGATAATATTTCTTGCAGGAAAAATAACAACTTACTCTCTTCATTGCAAGCTATGAAGAATTTTACACATAATTGAAAAAGTCAGGCATACATATAGGTTGAGAATGATATTTAACTTCATATTCTAAAGTTTTATCTCAAATTGCAGCGGTGAAGACCCACTCCCCGGAGAAGCCAGTGCTGGTGTTTGTGTCGTCCCGTAGACAGACCCGACTCACTGCTCTCGATCTCATCGCCTTCCTCGCTGCTGAAGAGAACCCCAAACAGTGGCTGCACATGCCGGAGGCTGAGGTAGGTCAGAGCTAGGTTAATGAATAGAGGATTCTAAACTTCCTTCCATTTAATACTATTTTTATTTAATGAGCTCAAGATTTTGTATAAAACGAGCAAAAGCGAGTTTGATACCAAATGATTCATGAGTTTTATATAAATAATATTAAATGAAATATTAAGTTAAATATTCTGATTATTTTCTGCCCCTAAAATCAAGCAAACTTGCCAACAATGCACCCAAACTAACATTTCCACGACCCAGCAGCCATCGTGACGGGTGTGCTTACAATGTGACGTCAAAACAACATACTACTGTGACGTCATATACTTGCTTTGTTGTATTACACTAGTTTGATATTGCCGTATCAATATTACACTGCGGTATCTTCCACGGGCGAGCATTATTTGAGGTTATAACAAAATAATGATATTAAAAATAACATTTGTAACCTTTTTATCATATATCAAACTTTTGTTTCTCTGGCAAAAAAATTGTTTTTTTTAAGAATATTAGTGTGATTTCTTAGTGTTTCGAGGGGACCTTCTTGTGACCTAGCGCCTTTTCATGATGTTGTTGTTTGTCTCAGTGACCCTAAGAGCTCTGTCAGAAGGTCATTCTATTCCAGGCAGGTTCAACCAAGCTGAACAGGTCAACTGTATTTGTTCCTTACAAATGTCATGTCACTCAAATTCTGTTTTCTTCATCTTTCTTCAAGTTTTTTCTCTTTGCGTTTCCCTCACTTACCTGATCAGTCTACTGTCCTTGAGATGACATCTAATTGTTCGATAACTGAAGTGTTATCGAATATTATATCGAATAAGACAGAATGTATTTCTCATGTATGGTCAATCCTTGAATAATTGTGATTATTTATTTCAAACACCGATTTGACCCTGCGATATTCAAGACAGGCGATTCGCGATTATGTTTTTAAAGCCATACTTTTTAAATTGAAATTAAACAAATCAATCATCATTGGTATTTCCTTATTGCGAACATTGAAATTAAGATTCGAATCAAATGTAAAGTGTTTCATTAATATATGCCAGAAGTACTAAAAAAAATGTGATATGAATAGTTTGTTGATGTCCGAATCCGAAGGCGATTATTTATTGTAACGAGGCCTTAGACCAGGTGTTTATTCAAGGCAGGCAATTATTCGAGGATTTCCGTTATGTACACTATGCATGAGGTCATAATGAAGTAGACAATACTACTTATAAAAAATATCTTAACCTTTTATCTCATTTAAGATATTAGGGTATATCAAAACCTGAACATAATCCTCGTTCAGCTTGTTTCAACTATTTATTGTTCCTATTTTGTGCAAACCCAATCTTGCACTTCTTGACATCCCTTGGTGACCTAGGTCATCTATTACTATACAATGATAGACTGGTGATGAGGTCAAAACCTGTTTTTATAGACCCCAGGAAAACAATATTGACCGAGGACGAATTCTGAGGTCAATATTGTTTTCCTTGGTCTGTAAAAACAGGTATTGACCAAATTCACCAGTCCATAATTGTTTTATTATGTCTTGGTTTAAAAAGGAAAAGGAAATGGAAACTGCATGAGTGGTATATTGGCTCGATTGTTGGAAAGGACGGGTAACAATAGAATGACGTCATGAAACAACGGTTTGACGTCATCAGCTCTATTTTTAGAACATCAAGTCAATATCAGTTTTGGTCGGACTCACGGGGGTCAAGTCAATATCACGTGACGGGTTCTTGACCAATGGGATTGCTGGAGAATTATGTTCACATAATAATTTTCATTATTGATTGCAGGTAAATTAGGAAGAAGGATAGGTACTTCATTACATGAATAGAAAGTATGTGCAACTATCCATTTGTGCCTTAAAATTACCAATTTTATGTGCAAGTGGGGGCTGTCAAGCCTTTAAGAGTTTGTGTTAGTTTCCTTTCCTGAAAAATCAATAGTGAAGCTTATGTTGGTACATCAATATTTCATCAAAATTGTTTGTAAACAAAGCCTAATCCTTATATAAATGTAAGGAGCAGGCTGTTAGTAAGATGTATAGCGTTAATGGGATTATGCCAAACTTGCTAGAAACATGTATTTGTGGCAGTTTTGTGGACGATCGTTTTATAAAGAGTGTAAGATATATGTCAGTTTTATGAATTTTTTAATAGTAATTTTGTGTGTAGAAACTGATCGTTTTATAAAGAGTGTAAGATATATGTCAGTTTTATGAATTTTTTAATAGTAAATTTGTGTGTTGAATTTTGGATAGATGACTTAAGGACCTTTAATGATATATGAAATGAAATTTAGTTTAATAATATTACGAAGAACTTACCTTATTTAGGTACATACATTGTATAGAAAGGAAAACCCTGAAATAGCGTTTTTCTTTAAATTCTATATTTTCAAATTTTCACTGATAATTGTAAGCTACACAAACCAATCATTCATGGACAGAGAACAAATTAAAAAGATCAAAATAAAGTCTATTGATGGCCATTTTTGTGTGAACACCATAAATTCATTTAATGTATAAAAAAGGAATGGCATGGCTGAACTTTACTTTATGTATTTGATTTTCTACGTACTGCTTCATTTAGTTTAAATACATTTTCTTTCAATTGGAATTGTTATTTTCATTTTCCTTACATTACCTTATACCCCCTAAAAACGTGCTACTGCCCGTTTTATATTTCGGAAGTCAGGGGTTAATGATCACTTCAAAGTTGTAACAGTCAAGTTGTAACTGTCGAATACTTAAGACATGTTAAATGTAAATTTAACACTACTATTCAAAATAGGCTTGATAAGACTAAAATGGATATAAGTGTCTTAAAGAAATGCTAACTTCAGTCACAAGCTGTTTGTATTAAAGACCTCACACTGATTTTGAACACTTAATTACAGGTGAAACGGTCAGCATCTAGATCTCTTGAGGAATTGATTGATGTGAACACCACAGCATTTACTGTCTCTTGAATAAATTTTAAGTTTATGAATGTCACAAGATAACCAGGGATTGGAAAAGACGTCTTTACAAGTTTCAGAGTTTTTAGTATTGTTCATAATTTCATATTTGCCATTTTAACAATTGTAAAGTTCAAAATTTAATGGGCAATATCTTCATGCATACTTTTACATATCTTCTTTGCTGCCTATCCAAGTTCAGTTTGCAACTTTTTATATTTATCAAATCATGAACTAGACTTAATATACCAGCGTCAATGACATACATATTGATCATTATCATAATTTCAGTAATGACTCGTTCACTCTTTTTATCCCCCGCAACAACAAAGTTGTGGGGGGTATTAAAATGGGTACCGTCCGTCTGTCGTCTGTCCGTCCGTCCATTACACTTTGTGTCCGGCTCATAACTTTGTAACTAATCAACCATTTCAATTCAAATTTGTCATGGAAATGAAGAAACATGTAATAATGTGTCATGTGTAACAATTTTATGAAAATCTACATAAAATATTAGGATTTTGGAGAAAAAGTGGTAAATTTGTAAGAAATCTGTTACAAGTCCCGACCAGCTCACAACTTCTAAACTAATCATCACATATTGATCAAATTTTATATTGTGATACATATTCATAGGAAGATGTGTCATGAAGAACAATTTTGAAAATATTTTTATAAAATTTTGCTTTTTTGGTCAAAAATGAGGACTCTGTTGGAAAACTGTTACAAGTCCTGTCCGGCTCACAACTTCTAAACTAATGTTTAGATATTGATAAAATTTGATATGAAGATACATAATCATAGGAAGATGTGTCATGAAGAACAATTTTGAAAATATTTTTATAAAATTTTGCCTTTTTTGGCCAAAAATGAGGACTCTGTTGGAAAACTGTTACAATTTTGAAAATATGTTTGTTTACATATTATGATCGAATTGATCTTGGAGATCCATATACATAAAACAAATTGTTTTATTTTAATTTTGTCATGTTACTCAAATTATGCCCAACAGTGAACATAAAGTTAAGTTGGTATCATTAAGTTTTTTGATTAGAACAGTTTCCTTCATATTGTTGAATTTTTTTGTTATTTTGTGCGACAAAACTTAGTCACCAATATGATAAGGAAAACCTATATATGTTGTGCAATTTGCGGGTGATATAGCTCGACCATGTCAGCTCCTTGTTGTTACTTTTGTTCAACATGAACTAATTATCATGATTATAAAATTTAAAATATATTTTTTTTAATTTTTTTTATTAAAATAATCAATTTCATGTAACTAATGTCCCAAGTAAATACAAATTCTTTGTATTAATAATATCAACCTCCATCGGAAACTCTTACCAGAAATACTTTTCTACTGTAAGGACAATTCAGTGTCACTGTATGTATGGTGACAAGTTTTATTGTGATAAATTGTCAGAGTAAAAGGCTCACAAGTTATTAAGCCTGAGGGTATGGAGATAAATTAGGACTAATAACTGAAAAGTGAGAAGATAAGGTTCACTTTAAATACAGATCAGAATTTCCTTCAGGGAGATAAACATGTTATGCTATTGAAGTAACTAAATATCTCTCATAAAGATATCGTAAAGGTATATCTTTCTCCTATGGCATGTTATAAAAATTTTCTTTAAATATTTCTTTTGTCAAAAAAATATTTTTTTTTGAGGGATGGAGGGGTTGCTTAGTGACAGAGGATTTGGTTTAATGAAATGTTTTCATCATATTCATTAGTTCAATTAAATAGAAAATATGTTTGACTTGAATATTATCAAATGGTTGGTGACCTATTGTTTTCAATTGAACTGTTTTTTTTTAATTAAAAATATGCAATACGGTGATTATATCAAAATATTAAAACTCTCTGTAATATTTTGTAGAAATGAGAGACAATCTAAGACATTCTCATAATACTTATATGTGAAATCAGAATATTTATTTGTGATATCCTCACATTTGCTTGTACATATTAGGTAACTAATATATATCTATATTGATATTGAATGATTTAATTAATTAATTAATTATTTAATTCACCATTTGAATATTATCAAATGGTTGGTTGACCAATTGTTTTCAATTGAACTGGTATTTTTGATTAAAAATATGCAATACAGTGATTTTATTAAAATATTAAAACTCTCTGTAATATTTTGTAGAAATGAGAGACAACCTAAGAAGTTCTCATAATAGCATGTGAAATCAGAATATTTATTTGTGATATCCTCAAATTAAGTAATATATATCTACCGGTATATTGATATTCAATGATTTAATTAATTATTTAATTATTTAATTCATCATCCTGTAAAGTAAAGCCTGTTTTATTCACTACATTTGTTGCCCAGCATGAGGTATTGGTCTACAGCTGTTACATCATACACTATCTAACGAGACAACAGGACGACAGCGTAATACCTGTAAATTAATTACTTATGTATTTAACATGCAACTTGAAACTTGATCAATATGTAAGGGAATTTAATAAATCACAATTCCTAACTGTCCTGTATCTTTGATGTTGCGAGTGACGCTAGGATTAATTCAGATTGCGATGTTTCACCTCAGGCTAAGATATGTGTCACTTGTGTCTTGTGGGTGATGTGATGTGCTCATTTACAGTCCTCGCAGACAAAAGGTATTGTAGCTTGGTCGGGAAAGTTCACAGAGTTTGCCGAGAAGTTGTTTTTGTTCTGATGGATAGTCAAATGAATACAACATTTGAATCTGACTTGAGAGCCTGAAGTGCTTTGTTTACAGTTTTCACAGACAAAGCTATTGGTGTTGGGGACGCTTGTGGACTAAAGAATAGAAGAAATGTGATGACGTGTATGGGAGTTGTGTTTATTAATGAAGAGGAGTTAACAGCTTGAAGTGACTTATCTATTTTAGTCTTCACAGTGAAGAAGTATTGGAGATCAACCTGAAAAGTTTGTGGACTCAAAAAAAGAGATTTGATGATGTTTGTGAGTTTTTACAAGGAATAACTCACAGTTTAACCTGAAAAGTTCAGAAAGTTTGTGGACTTACTAGAAGAGATTTATGATGTTTAGTGAGTTTCCATGAGGAATAACTCACTCTTTTAGTTCTGAAGGAAGGTGTGAAAAATACAATTTACTTTTATCTGTCTTCAGGAGTAAAATTACAGTCTTGATAGTCAAGTTAAATAAGTTTGTGGACCCAAAACAGTGGAGATTTGATGACATTTTTGTGACTCATTTGATTTTTGGGAAGACTTTGTTGCTGCAGAAACTGGTGTTCCAAGGATAACGTGAAACATACACAACCTACTTAAATTGGTCTTAGGAAAATTGAATTGCTTATTTACAGTTTTCATTAACAAGAATTGTGGTCACTATAAGTGATAGAATATGAAGTGAATTGACCACACATTTCTTCAATTGTTTCCAAGGCTTACAGGCACTTTATTAAGTCAATAGCAAAACGGCAGTCAATATTCAACGTGCTTGATTAAGAAGGATACTTTTCATCAAGAGGTGGGCAATAATTGTAGCCAATGTTATTTCCTGTCTATACAAGACATGTTATCATTTGTGACTAAAACCATGCTGCAACAATTTTGCTAAAAAAAAGCAACAATTTGGAAAACAAAATTATTCATTTAAACCTCCTTCTGTCATGCAATTTGACAAAGGTCTGTCTTTGATAATTGTTATGGACTAAATCAAAATTATAGATAAACTCAGCACCTAATCAGATCAGTTTATGACACATTATATAGTAACAAAATTCAATAAAACTACGAGTTATTTGATGTTTGTGATATTACTGCTAATTAGAACCTAGTGTTGCCATGGATACATTAACAGTTTGAATTTCAAGAATAGTCTTTAGGATTAACTGTTTAAATACAAGTTTTCATGACTAGGGGTATAGTATTTATTCATTTGTATTTATTTATTGACTCATATTCTAAACATTGATATACCTTATTTTTAAAATTATATTTGGCTGAAATATTGGATGAAGTTCAGAACTGATTGACAACCTTTGCCTTGGAACAGAATAACATTGAAAACCTTAATTTACTATTATTCTTCTATTTACTGAATTTGTCTCATGTAATATTTTATCTTTTTTTATTAACTTAGTCTTTGAGTTGCCTTTCTAAACTTTAAAAGGGAAAAGAAATCCAAATGGAATTGATAGTACTTTATCATTTCTAATCTGTAAATGAGCAAATATACGTATATTAGTGGATAAGGGGAGCTTTGTCAGTTGAAATATATCATTATTTTTTTTTATAAATGACCGTTTGTAACCAGTAGCATTTAAATATGTCATTCATCTCCTATTTTACTGAAAATAGTTAGCTATGTTTCATACCATGCATCAGTATTATACATCTATATCAGTTATTATAATACAATTATAATACTTATCACCATCAGACGACAAAATCATATTTCTACATCACTTTTCAATATCAGTTGTCACTATCATACGTTTTTATCTCTTGTCAATATCAGTCATCAATACGTCTATATCACTTTTCAATATCTGTTGTCACTATCGTACGTCTTTATCTCTTTTAAATATCAGTCATCAATACGTCTATATCACTTGTCAATATCGTACGTCTAAATCACTTGCCATTACGGTACGTCTATATCACATGTCTATATCACACGTCTATATCACCTCAGCAGCAGTTACCTGAGAACCTCCTGCCTGGAAGAAAGTTGGCCAGCCAGTCGTAAAACAGCTGTGGGAATACATATTGAACAGATGTGTGATAAATTGCTCTGCACTTCAGGGGATTGACTGACGACTTGAAGTTTACACTGTGGGAGATTAATTTGAACTTGACCAATTGTAGTATAAACTCCATCCTGTTATGCATATATTGTGGAGACACTGTTTCAGAGTGTTTAGTGTGACGTTGGAACAGTGAAGATAACATCACAGATAAGTTTGTACACTGGAGCCTCATGGAGGCTTAACCTTTGGACAAGCCCTGGAATACCTCAACTTGAATCACAAGAAGGGATCTCAAAAATGAACATTTGGTTATTGTGAAATGGACATGATTTCCTTAACAATTTGGTTTGTTCAATGGTGATAAATCAGCAAGTTTTGTATTCAGAAGCCTTGGAATGCTAACAAGAAATCTCTGAAAATTTAAATTTTCAAAAGGACATAATCTTCTTGACTTGATTTGTATAATTATGGAATGAAACTTTAACATCAGAGGGCTAAGGATTGGAAGAAATCATTTCACAATTTTGGAGGAGACCATTTTTGAATCTAATTACCAGATGTCCAGATGACAAAATGATAGATTGCAATTAAAACATCAGCATTGAGTGTGATATTGCTTATAGCAGACCATAAAGTTTTAAGCAATTATTTTCACCTGATTGACTATTTCTACTTACATTTCTACTTCTACATTCTACAATGATCGGAATCATTGGGATAGTGAAATTCTGTGGAACTCACAAGTTCCTTGTCCTGATTTGTTTCATTGATGTGTGTTTCATGGCCTATGAGCTGGGCTCCAGGAACCGGGAAATGTCCGGGGTGACCCGGGATCTTCTACAACAGACCAGGCTGGTTCAGAAAGAGACCGAAGATCTTGTACAAGAAAATTTGAACTTCTTTCGTAAATATATCCTTGATAAACAGAAAGAAAAGGCAAAAATAGCCCAACTGACTGAGCAGTTAGAAAGCATTGAAGCTATGCTTGTTGAAATGAAGAAGTCAACTGAATTAAAAAATGTTGAATTTGAATATACATAGGCGATATTTTTATATTTTTCATGAAAAAAGTACCATTTGTATTTATTTTTTAAACTCATCTTTACTCAAAATGTTTGAAAATATTTTTATTAATGTCTTTTGAGTATGCATTCTCACCAAATGGAGGGTTTTATTCATTGAAGCAAACATTCCTTATTCATGCCTGTGATTATACAAATTGAGATTGTCATGTTCATGTTTATGTTTTCAATAAATCTTTGCCTTGATTTGATAATATTGGAATATTTTAGGACAAGCCATTATGTATTTGCAAGTATTTATTTTCTTTTACATTTTCACTTATTGAAATATAACGTTCATATCATTTATGTTAAAGTAACTGTTTTACAATCCACCATTTTGTTTTTCAAAAGTTCGATTTGTGTTATTATCTTGAATACACTCAATAAGCATACTTCAATAGAAATGTAGATATTTACATGGTGCACACAGGCCTTAAAAAGGCCTGGAATTTGAAGAAATGCCTTAAAAAGGCCTTAAGTCAGGCACTGCCTTAAAAAGACCTTAAAAATTGACACAAATCTTTGAAAAGGCCTTAAATTTAGCAAAAGTGTTTTTCAAACTGTGAAATAAGTTCACTTGTATTCTTAAATATTCTTGTGTCCACCTCCGTGAAGATAACAATTTTAACATTCAGGTTTCATTAGTTGAATTTAAATGTTTTGAAATTCCATCTCTCGAAAAGTGCCACAAACTAATTACGAGGATGCATTTTCTCTTTAATAAGCGCCCTGTTATTCAGTGACAATTAACCCTTAATTGTGGGTTTTGAAGCCTTAAAAAGGCCCTAAAAAGGCCTTAAATTTTATATGGTGTTGACTGTACTCACCGTGATTTAGTTTTTTGCCTCCTATTCTTTTACATATGGCTGTGTTTTTATAATATATCGTTAACAAAATGTTCAATTTTTTTTAAAGTGAATTTACTTCAACAGTTCTAACAAAATCCAGCAAAACAACAGTTGTAGAGTAGAAACCTATAATTAAAACAATTATTTTTTTGTAAGATAATAGTCAATTTCATAGTTGAAATACGTTTTGTTGGAAATGTATTATTTTCAAACTAAGTCCATTTTATGGTTTGAATA
The DNA here is from genome assembly GCA_916613615.1 of Steromphala cineraria. Taxonomy (NCBI): domain Eukaryota; kingdom Metazoa; phylum Mollusca; class Gastropoda; order Trochida; family Trochidae; genus Steromphala; species Steromphala cineraria. The sequence goes on along the minus strand of OU744725.1, from coordinate 67,051,073 downwards.
AATTCCCGTTCAAATCTTTTGATTAAATGACCAACTCGATAACAAAAATAATTAATTTAATTGAACATTCGTTGTGTAAATATTTAAAAATATTAGGAAGTTATATTTATAGGTGTTTCTACTGTCAAATGCATAATATATACTGTATGAATGGAACTTTTTCAAATTATTATAACTGGGGTAATAGTGATTGTAATAAATAAGTCAAATCATGATATATGTTGATTGATAACAATACAGAGAAAGGGTGTACTAAATAATGATAAATTATGATGAATTAAGTGGTTATGTCTTGGTAAGATATATATTAATAATATAATTTAAAGATATGATATTGTCAATGTAAATTAGTACTGTATATAAGTTTCAGTAATTGTATTGCACAGATGTTAGTATTTAACATGTTTAGTTTGAAAAAGGATAAACGTTTGATAGGATTTTAATTGCAATGAATATATCATTTCATAATAAAATGTCTTTTTTAGATCTGATAATAAATTAAAACCTGTAAAAAATATCAATTTCAAATACACACGTTGCTATCTGTTATGCATCCTTGATCTGAAATGGATTGTGTCTTATCAAACGAGAGAGTTGGGGTAATGCTTATATTATATTATATATGTCAAAAGTTAGTTGAAGTTTATTATTATAATTACAGATGTCACAATCAATAGACATGCCTTATATCTTGAACAATTTGTATTTACCTCGGTGAAGCATAAGGAGTATGTGTCTTGACAAGAGATAGATAAATTGCTTATTTGAGTCTCGCCGCATCATAAAAGTGAATGCAATACATTAAATAAGGAATTATGAGAGACTTACATTATAAACTATTTTAAAGATATATACAAAGAGCAAAATAATTGCTTAAAATTATTATTATTACATTAATACAATAATGGATAGAGCTTAAATTATGAATTTTATTCACATGCACATAATTTTTTGATGTAGGTAGATGTTAATTAAACTGGTTTTGAGTCAGAGACAATAGAATCTTTTATACAAAGAAAAAGTAATTGACACTCGAGCATTCAATTGGATTTTTGTAAAAAAAGTTCTTGTTAAATTAATTTAAAACCCTTGCTCTTGTTAGATGTATAAAAATCAAACTTGTAAGATTAATTCCAGGGTGTATTATTCTATAATTGATGTTGTCATATAAAAATTCAAGTAATATCAGAAATGCTTTGTGCATTACATTGGTATTGTTATGATTTTATCATTTGAAAATAAACATCAAATAGCATTTTCTAGCAATTTTGAAACTTTAACTTCGGAGAGTTTTATTCATTTAATATTCACTTGATATGTACTTGATTAGTAAATTGGTTTTGCTAATCAGAAACTCAATCTGTTACATGTATCAAGTCAAATGTTTTTGTTCTGTTTTCAATTTGTTATGGTTTATTGATATATGAATAAATGATATTTATTATGATGATATTATGGTGCCTTAATCATAAACAGTTGGTGGAGTTTAAATCTCAAATTGTTTATGTTTTTACTGGTGGAAGGAAATATCAATAAATATATTTTTTACCAAGGTACCATTCTTTTTCCTTTTTTCAGCAAACGATATTGTAATCTAAGGTAAAACTGTCTTCATCTAGATATTTTACTTAACTTTTATGTTATTTCAAATGTCTTTCCTAGAATATAAGGGTCTCTTAAGCTGAAACATCAGTTATAAAAGTGTCTGATTTCTTGCACACAATCCCTGTTACACTGATAACTGATGTTGTTACCGGCAATACTCATTGCAGTAACAATACACTCATAAACTCCCAATTATGATGTTGATGGAATAAAGCATTTATAGAATTCACCAGTTAGTAATGAAATATGAAGTGAATTTAACATATAAAAGTTAATGCAAAGTAAATGTCTTATAAAGTCGTTGGAAAATGAAATTTGATTTTACAACAACGAAAATGTACTAAGTGTAAGGTAAAAGTTATGTAAATGTGAAATCAATGTTAGTGATATAACTTATTGAACAGATGTAATAATCTGGTTTAATTATATGATTTGTTGTGAAATACCGAGATCTAGCAATGAAAATAAACTGTGTAACTGTTATTAGTCACTAGTGACAATAACAATGGAACATGTTATCAGTCACCAGTGACTGATGACATCAATCATCTGACGTCATCGAACAATGCTCTGACTCAATGACACGCTCATGACGTCATATTGTTGCATAGGCGACAGGCTCTCTTTGGAGTGGACTCAGTGTAAATGCGCTTCAATTTTGTTAGTACTACAACCATTTAATCATAAAAGAAATAAAAGATTTGTGTTTTCTCAAAAAATACCATGTTAATCTCATCTCGTGAGGCAGAAAAATTATATATTTTCATTCGTGGCCGAGCCACTCATGAAAATATAAACTTTCTTCCTCACTCGATGAGATAAACATGTTATTTGTCAAGAAAACACAAGTATCCTCTAATATGGATTTGAATGGCATTACAGTTCTACAGTTCTAGGGATTTACATGCAGTTTACAGGTATATGAAATTTGAAATAAACATGTTTTACAGACTCATGCACTGCTTTTGAAGATACTGTTACATTGCATATTTGGGATACTGTTATTCTCTGAGTCTCAATCCAATTTGATTTTTTTCTTTTTTATTTTCACTGCCACATTTTTACACCTTAAGAAAAGAAACTTTGAGACATGTGTAGGTATATTACACTTGTTTTGAAATATAGAGATTATTTCATTGCTTTTGCTGAATATCATTTCTATCTCATCTAGTGGAGTGAGAAAGTTATTTCAATAGCAAGTATTCAAGTTATGCATTAAAATTTGTAGGTACATAAAATGTTTACAGTAAGCAATATATATTTATCATAGTGCCAATATTTGATGCAGCTGTGACATAGGGACTTGTATTGATTGATATACCTTCCCTTCAAGAAAGATACAAGAGTGTCAAGACACATCTCACCTAAAGATGTATTTCCTATTGCAGTATGGTTTGGAACTCTTTAATGTTGATATATTAAAAAGCTTTACTGCTGATCAAGATTTTTTTTTTTTTAAATTAACAAAAGGATAAACAAAAGACAGCAACATCCAGGTCCTTCTTTCACAAAGCCTTAAGGTGATCGTCAATAGTTTAGGTAGTGTATTGGTAGAGTATGGGAGTTAAAGGGACAGTCCTATCCTTTTTGTGAAAACAAAATTTAGGAGGACTTTCCTGTTACAAATATACAGTAGAACACGGATATGACGATCTTCAAGGGACCAAAGAATTTAGTTTGCTATATCCGGTGTTCGCTATACACATATCATTTTAATGATATTATATAGGGATGGGACTTGAAAATTTTTTCACTTTATCCGATTGTTCGCTATATACGATTGTTCGCTATATCTGTGTTCTACTGTATATGATTTTTAAATGATTATTTCACATCGGAGCTACAAATGTGGAATGCATTACTACAACAAAACATTGTCGTAACTGCTATTTTTTATTATGAATTATTTGTAAATATGCCCTTCTTCTATCAATCAATTAGTTATTTCTTAATTTTGTTAATGAATTAGCATCATAAAGCAAATTTGTTTTCTCGCAATGCTAAAATATATTTCAAGATGGCTGATGAAACCCGATCGATTGGTGCATTTAAGGAGACAATCTTATCAGGGTAATCTTTTTGGAAACCAAATTTAAGGGACATTTTTACATTGAATGTTGAATGTTCTTAGTACATGATTAACATTCAATACAGATAAAACATGTATAACATATATATTTGTTCATGTTTTTTTGACAATTTGAACAAAAAATGCACACTGGATAAAGAAAATAATGATGAGAAGTGTAGCCAGTCAATTTTTAACAGTAATAATAATAAACATACATAAAAAAATGGACATTTTCCAGATAAACATCATTGAGGAACAAGGGCCTTTAAGGTCAACATTAGTGAAGGTTGCTTTGTTTCATACATAAAATGTTTACAAGCTGTAAGGGGGCGGGATAGCAGTGGTTAGCGCATTCAGCTTCGGATCAGGAGGTCCGTTATTCGAATCCCGCCAGGCAACTTTGCAGTAGAGAACTGTTCTACACGCACACAGCTTTGGGTGCAATTCTACACTGAATTTCAGTGCAGTACCACCCATGGTTTGCTTGTTCCAGACGATGCTTGCAGGTTTCACCGCAATGCATATCCACAATAATGTTGCAGGCCTCCTCCTTGCAATAATACTAGCAGCTGTGATATAGGTGAAATACTCTTGAAAGTATCGATGGACCCCACATCACATTACAAGCTGTGAAAGAAAGTCTCATAATATTTCTGATATGGCTTTCTGCTGTCGGCCATGATTCACCCGATGTTTTTGTATCCTTGTACCTTATGGTCATCAATGGCCCTTTTGAGCATTTCCTTTTCAATTGCTGGTCAATAATAATATCTAAAAAATATGTCACAATTTAATCAACAAAAACAAAAGTTCAACAGCATCTGTTGTCTATAATGCCAATTTTCTATATACAGTCAGGCCTCGATAATCCGAACGCTTCCGTTTTTCATCAAAATCGTACGGATAGTGAAGCGTTCGGACTACTGAAATGAACCAAACAAGTTGGTGTTACCTCACTTTGATTCTACTGGGAGACGAGAACGTATTTAGTATATCAAACGAGTTTATTTTATATACATGTATATATTTATAACTATTACACAATTTACTAAAGGCATAAACTACAGAAACACAAAGTGAGACATTTCAATTTATTACAATCACAAACTACCGTCATGCTCAACTCACATGTGAATCCACTGTCATTGAAGATTACCGATCCAATCAGTGTGTTGATCACTTACCCGAACGGATTTGATGAACGGCCGGATTAATGAAGTAGAAATAGTGATAATTAACTAATCCGTTACAGCTAATTGGCGTTTGGATTCGGAGACTGAATCAACGGATTAATGAAGCATCATTTAATGAGTTTATATAGAGATAAGTTTGGTTACAGCTGGCTACCGTTCGGATACCGCGGGATTTGGATTATCGGTGGACGGATTATCGAGGTCTGACTGTATCTATAAAATTCATCTAATTTTATCACCTTAAACCTAGCTATATCATTTTAGGAAAAAATCTGATAAGGTTATTTTATCAAATATTCTTAATGAGATATTTATCCAATTTCATCATCTCCTTAATACCTGCTGTTTCTTTTCTCAAATCTCAACAGGGAGTATTTCTACCTTGCTATATGAACAATACACATAGTCTGCAGAAGTGCTTTAAATATTGAATAATTGTATGTTTTTTGTTTTTCCATCAACACCTGCATCACAAACTCGCAGTACTGATGAGCTGCTGTTGGCTTTCATAAGTGGCACCTAAAGCGACAGTCCTATTAGAGGTTTGGGTTTTTAAAAACAGAATCTCAGCTGAACATTCAAGTTTTTCTACTGAGATTCTACTGTTCTACACGCAGTAGGGTTTATGGTCAAGCTACACTGAATTTCACCAATGGTTGGCTAGTTCCAGCCAATGATAGCAGGTTTCACCACAATGCATGGCCACAATGTAGCAGGCTTTCTTCCTGCATTAATACTAGCAACAGTGATATAAGTGAAATACAGTGAAAGCAGCTTTAAGCCCCATATCACCTCACCTCTTCATACAAGATTCTAAAATTTGCCCTTGACATTATGAAGTCAGCAGTGAAATATATTTTGATCAATTCCTGTGATAAAGTCAAAATATACTCAATGGAATGTAGAAATCTTGTAACTCTTTAGATTGAGGGAGACTTAGAAAAGGACAACTGCACATTACAAAATGGAAACCGCACATCAAGAGAGAAATTCGGTGTTCCTAATTGTTTAATTTTTTTTTTTTTTACGTGTTTGTGAACTAATGTGTATTTATACAGTTTATTATTTAGACAAATTTATTTCAATAGTTAATGGGATGCAAATATAAGAATAAGGTCCTGTCAATCTATTTAAAAATTAACAGCAAAAGTTTATACAATTGATAATTATGTCCCCTGCAAAGCTTTGCGGGAGACATTATGTTTTGGGTCCCATCTTGATTCCGTGATTCCGTGATTCTGTGGTTCCAAAATGCTTTCGTTTCCTGGCCGTATCTATAATAACGTTAAACATTTTTTTTAACGAAACTTGGTTTATGGTTGGATCTAGTGATTGAGTTGTGTGTTTTGCTATATTGGTTATTGTGAATTTTTTTATCCCCCGCAACAACGAAGTTGCGGGGGGTATTAAAATGGGTACCGTCCGTCCGTCCGTCCGTCCGTTACACTTTGTGTCCGGCTCATAACTTTCTAACTAATCAACCATTTCAATTCAAATTTGTTATGGACATGAAGAAACATGTAATAATGTGTCATGAGAAACAATTTTCTGAAAATCTACATAAAATATTAGGATTTTGGAGAAAAAGTGGTAAATTTTGTAAGAAATCTGTTACAAGTCCCGTCCGGCTCACAACTTCTAAACTAATCATCACATATTGATCAAATTTGATATGGAGATACAAAATCATCTGAAGGTGTGTCATGAAGAACAATTTTGGAAATATTTTTATAAAATTTTGCCTTTTTTGGCAAAAAATGAGGACTCTGTTCGAAAACTGTTACAAATCCTGTCCGGCTCATAACTTCTAAACTAATCATCACATATTGATCAAATTTGATATGGAGATATATAATCATATGAAGGTGTGTCATGAAGAACAATTTTGGAAATATTTTTATAAAATTTTGCCTTTTTTGGCAAAAAATGAAGACTCTGTTGGAAAACTGTTACAAATCCTGTCCGGCTCATTACTTCTAAACTAATCATCACATATTGATAAAATTTGATATGAAGATACATAATCATATGAAGGTGTGTCATGAAGAACAATTTTGGAAATATTTTAATAAATTTTGACTTTTTTGGCAAAAAATGAGGACTCTGTTGGAAAACTGTTACAAATCCTGTCCGGCTCATAACTTCTAAACTAATCATCACATATTGATCAAATTTGATATGGAGATACATAATCAACTGAAGGTGTGTCATGAAGAACAATTTTGGAAATATTTTAATAAAATTTTGCCTTTTTTGGCAAAAAATGAGGACTCTGATGGAAATCTGTTACAACTAAACTAATCACATTTTTGATCAAATTTGTTATTGAGATACAAAATCATATGTTGGTGTGTCATGAAGAGCAATTTTGAAAATATGTTTGTTTAAATATGATCAAATTGATCTTGAAGATCCAAATACATAATACATAAATTCATTCATTTGATTTTAATTTTGTCAGTTAAGTCCAATTATGCCCAACAATGAACATAAAGTTGGTATGATTTAGTTTCTTTATTACAACAGTTTCTTTCATTTCCTGGAAAAGTTGTGTTAATTTGTGCGACAAAAATTAATCGGCTATATGATAAGGAAAACCTATGTATACATATTGTGCAATTTGCGGGGGATATAGCTCGACCATGTCAGCTGCTTGTTTCTTCTTGTTTCTATGGAAACAGTTTAAGCTTATAGTGCATATTGGGGGAAAAGATCTGTTCCATATCTCAAAAACTGTTTTAATTAGTAAGTATTTAGACCTATTGATGGAGTGGTGCCTTTTGCTATTTGGGTTATTATAGACTTTTATTTTTCTGGTTTCCATGGAAACAATTTGACCTTAGTACATATCAGGCATATGGTCAATTTCTGATTAAAATTTGGGGCTGGGGACATCAAAGTGCTTCACATGCACATGTTTCTAATTTACATTAATCTCATGAACTAAAGAAACAAATGTAATGATTTTATAATTGGGTTAAAATTCTTAAAATAAATTTAACATTAAGTATGAGCTTTAAGTCTACTGTGAAGACCACACCTGAGCAGGTGTGTAAATTACAGGTGTGAATTACATTACCTTGATTGATAGATTGATTGGTAAATCTCAACAAGTGTCAGATTATAGTAAATAACAGGTAGCTCCTTTGTTTTTCCTTACATTGATCGCAGGCTTTGTCAACAAGTCAATGAGGCTTATTGTTTAGCAGTCACCTGGTGAAGTATATATATTTCTCACCGTAATATATATGTTCTCTGTGAAAGGAATAGTTTCTGATTAGCATCAGCATTAGAAGATATAGGTATACGTTTACTTAGCCAGAATATAATGTCACTGAATATCAGCTAGTGAAACATATATATTTAGATAAATGTTGGCTGTGAAAGGAATAGTTTCTGATTAGCATCAACTTTAGAAAATAGGTATATGCTTACTTAACCAGTATGTAATGTCATGAGATAGAGAGTTGGCTCAAATTACAGTTGTGAGACCTTGGTCCTGTTCCACAAAGCTCAAAGGTGGCTTTAAGTCACTAAGGTAGCCTTACTTAAATCTAACGGCGTCTCCTAATTTCGTGGTGTGTCGTTGACGTCATATTCCCGGTGTTTCTTGCTCTCGTTTACCGTTCGAGATACCAATATGGCATCCCCCATCGATGCCGGTAAACTTGATTTTTTCCAACTTTGAATTTTTATTGCAGATTTGGTGATTTAGCTAAAAATTATAAGCCAAAGTTGAAGGATTTATCAATATACATTGTTTTAAAAGGTCCTTTTTCATTTTTCATTGGAATTTTCCTATAACCAGTATGTAATGTCATGAGATAGAGCGTTGGCTCAAATTACAGTGTGAGACCTTGGTCCCGTTCCACAAAGCTCAAAGGTGGCTTTCAGTCAATAAGGTAGCCTTACTGCAATGTTAAAGGGGATGGCACTAAAGTTAACTCTAGTGTAAAATTGTTTCGTGCAAGGCCCCAAACACTGATGTTTGTGTCTTAAGAAAAGTACCTTCAGCTGTGAGACATTTTCTAATTTATGGAATGATAGTGCTTCTAGGGATATTAAATGTTTATCGTAATGGAAATTGAGTGTCTGTAATATGGTTTATAATTAGGAGATAAACATACTGTGTTTGGAAATCAGCGGCATATAACAGAATTATTTTGGCTCTAAATTTGATTTACAGTAGAACGTGTAGACACTTTATTATTCGTGACGAAGACGTTTTATTATTTTGTGACGGTTGTTAGTGTTTTAGATATGTTAAGTTCTTCATGCCATATATTCACAAACTTGACGTCAGTATAATTGCATTGGTGTTGTAAATGAATTTAAGATAAGCGCATGCTGCATACGATTCATATTCGTATGATATTCTGGCCGGGTAAATTTTGTTGAGCTCGTTTTGGTCTAACGCTACAGAATGATGGACCGTGCCAACGGCAACAGGAAATCTGAACTGTTGTCAGTGTTGTGTATTTTACCGGTTTTGACAGACTGGCGAGACTGCAAGCGTTAAGCTTATGGAAAGTTATAACAAATTTCATAAATAATGCACATACAACGCAATATTGCATATTTTGTGAACAGCAATATTTGAGAACTACTTATTGCAAGGCAACAAATGAATTCTTGCGCATAAGACAAAGTAAACAATGCACCGTATAACCAAATTATACGGCCTCTGATTTTTCACAGCAGCCAATCAGAACGAGTATTTTGCACATTTATGTTAGAATTAAAAATTTCGGGAATAAAGTGTTTGTTTTAATGAGTATTAATCTACTTATCCATGTATATATGTATGTAAGTGTGTGATGTGTAAGTAGTCGAAAGTGTGAACCATGTGTTGATATTGATTTTACTGTTGTAGCTGTTGAGAGAAATGTTATTAATATATTGTACAAGTTGATCTCCTTTTTCACTTTACAACATTACTTCTACATTCTGTTGGATATAATTAGACTTAAGAAACCTGTTGCACACAGGTATTATAGAAATTCAGATCAAAGGGCCATGGCAATAAGAATGATGATGTTCAGTCAAGTTAAAGGGGCTGTAGCATTTTACAAAATTAAAGTGATCTCACAAAAACAATGATAAATGTTTAAGATGTTTTAAATCAAAGAACATAACATGTTCAAATTGGGATTTATGTCCCTATGATATTTAAAATTTGATTGGTTGTTTAAACTATTACTTGATTATAAAACCAAATAGTTTATCTTTGACATGTATATTTTTGAGAGAGTCATTCTGACCCCTGTTTTGTTGATAATGAAAAAATCAATCAATAATTGATTGAATAATACCCCACCCTCTGAGGCAGAAGGTAATTACTAAAAGTAATGCACGCTAAGAACAATAGAGTGATGTCACTAATGGTTTTATGTTAATGATAGCACATATCAAAGGGAAATTATCCTGGACTGATAATTACGAGAAATGTGTCCTCTTCACACAAAAGAGTGATGAAAATGGATATTTGTAACTATGGATATTTTGCAGATGATGAATTTTTGAATTTCTACCTCACAAGATGAGATAAACAGGGTACTGGTCAAATGATAGATATTATTTTTTCCTATGATGATCATGAAAGTCTTGAAATTTTGCCCAAAAAAGGCCCACTTTGGTAATAGTTTGACATCATTTGAGAATTTGTAACATCAGGACATTGTTGCATGATCATTTGTTATTTCAACTTTCAAATTAAGGATGTGCGGTATTATTGATATATCGGTATATTGCGATACAGGAACAACCTGATACGAATCGGTAAACTTCTGTAAACATTCAATATATCAAACGTTTTAAAACAAGCTAATTCTATCTAAAATTGCAAAAATACACAACCAAATAAGACATGATTGAAGGAAAGTTATTTTCAAAGTGTGAAGTTGTATTGAAAAAATAGCTCAAATATGTATACAGATCATATTAAACATTGATTGAAAAAATATTTGTTCCAAAACAGCTCATAGCTGAGCAATGATGATCGTTCTTAAGCTCATATTAACATATTAAGACAAGATAGCATGCACATTCTTGAATTACAGAAGTACCAATATATTGCAATACGTTTTGCAATACACTTTTCTGTATCGCAATATATTGCAATACAGAAATGAGGAACGATACCCATCCTTAACGGAAATTAATAATACATCATCAACATTGTAGACTTATTGCAGGTATATTTCACAGTATTTCACAGCTTTCATATTTATAAAAATGATAAATGTCACACATAATGGGTTTTTTCTCTCGAGATAAATGAATGTTGGTAACCATGGTTATTCTGCAGATGGAGAACATCATCAGTGGGATCAAGGACACCAACCTGAAGCTGATTCTGGCGTTTGGTATCGGCATCCATCACGCGGGTCTCGTAGAGAGGGACAGAAAGGCCTGCGAAGAACTCTTCGTCAACCAGAAGATCCAGGTGAGAGGTCTTGAGGTTTTGGGGTCTTGAGGTTTTGGGGTCTTGAGGTCTTGAGGTCTTGAGGTCTTGAGGTCTTGAGGTCTTGGGGTCTTGGGGTCTTGAGGTCTTGAGGTCAGGTCTTAGGGTCTTTGGGTCTTGAGGTCTTGGGGTCTTGAGGTCTTGAGGTCTTGGGTCTTGGGGTTTTGGGGTCTTGAGGTCTTGAGGTCTTGGGGTCTTGAGGTCTTGGGGTCTTGAGGTCTTGGGGTCTTGGGGTCTTGAGGTCTTGGGGTCTTGAGGTCTGGGGTCTTGGGGTCTTGAGGTATTGGGGTCTTGGGGTCTTGGGGTCTTGGGGTCTTGGGGTCTTGGGGTCTTGAGGTCTTGGGGTCTTGAGGTCTGGGGTCTTGAGGTTTTGGGGTCTCGGGGTCTTGGGGTTTTGGGGTCTTGGGGTCTTGGGGTCTTAAAATAATGAGTGTAAACTCTAGTCCCATGGCTGCTCATTGACTGTACATTATTACCTTAAAGGAATTGTACAATAAAATCCCTCTTTGTGAACAGGTTTCATATTCAGGTACCAAGTTGTACAGCTAGGTGAACTAAGTGAAATGATGATGAATCTTAGGCCATGGAAATTTTGTTTTACAGAAAAATTTTAACAATGCCATATCAATGATAAGTGAACACTAACTTTAAAGGGGCAGTAGCACGTTTTTAGGGGGAATATAAGGTGATGTCGGGAAAATGAAAATTAATGGTTCCAGTTGAAAGACAATATATTTAAACTAAATGGAGCAGTAATAATTCAAATATATAACGTAAAGATTAGCCATGCGATTCCTTTTTCTTACACAAAATGAATTAAAGGTGTTCATAAAAAATGGCCGCCAATGGATTTTGTGTGAATCTTCATACTTTGTCTTCTGACTATGGATGATTGACTTGTATAATGAAATTGTTGACACTGTCAAAATAATACATTTAACATTAACTTACAATTATCAGTGAAAATTTTAAAATATAAAATTATCAAAAAACGTGCTACTGCCCCTTTAAGATGTAGAACAGACGCCATGAACGCATGTCTAATGTGACAGGGCGTCCTGATCATATTAAGACCTGTAGAATATTCAATAGTTCTGGGGATTACAATTTCTTTATTCTTACCTCAAGTTGCAAAGTTTAAATTTTTCTTTACAGTTTTTGATATTTTGTCAGTGGTCATCTTGAGAAAAAGTAGAAAAGTGTAAAATAGCATTAAGGTAAGAGGATTGTAGATTGACATTGTCAAAATTCACCCAGGAAAGAATATTTCACCTTGGTGTTTTAGGGTGTGTGCTTTTTCTCAAGATGACTTTTGACAAAATCTGCTGAATAAAAAAAAAGAAGCTTTTGGACTTGCGTTAACAAATAAGAAGTTGTAAATCATAGAACTATCATTTATTTAGAAGATAAATAGTTGCGTTTGTAAAATTTCCGGGATTCATTGTTATTCAACACCCGCAAATTTAGTTTAAAACCGACGGCGTTAGCCAGAGGTTTTAAACGCTTTAATTTGCGGGTGTTGAATAACAATCAATCCCGGAAATTTTACAAACGCAACTATTTATCGATATTGTAACATGACCGTTAGTAATAAGCATTTTAAGAGCGAACTCTATTTTTGCGTAGGGAACTCTGAGTTGAAAGGATCCAACGACTGATCCATTATTTTTATAGGTGTTCGCAGCTATAAAGAAGAAGCAATTCCATGTGTGATAGACATAAAAATAGTGTTCTAATATTGCAAACCAGTTGCACTCATAACGATGAGATCTTATAGTTTTCACTGTGAAATTTATGAGAGAGAAAACAGTTATATCATTCATAAACCAACAGGAACAAACCCGACTGAACAAATATCTTCAACTCGCCCAGACCATTGTGACGGTGACGCGATCATTTTGACGTCATAACCGTTGGCCTTTGTGACGTCGTGCCATGGGAACGGCATTCGAAAGAAACCGGCCGCATGACACAAGGCGGCAAATTAGGAGAAACTTAGCCAATTAAGAAAGTTTGGTTACATCAAACTAAAGCAAATAGAAAAGGAATTTTGGCATCTACGGGAATGCGCAAGTTAGAAAATGACAGCAACAACAGTAAAATGTGAATCGGTCACGAATATTGGGAGACATTTTAATGTTGAGGCGGACCAAATAATATATCCTTTCGCGGTGATTCGCCTCGGCCAATTTGCGGGTGTTCATTGCCATTTAACACTGGCAAATCCTTCAAATTAACCAATCAGAAACGAGTATTTACCGAAGTCATGTTACAATTGACAGTTCTTGATGTGATCTGTGCTGTAGTCTAAGTAGCATCCTGGTAAGCAGTTAATAGACATATCATAGATTGATATTGTCAACTTTACTTATAGGTATGCAGTGTATAAAATAGATTGAAAACCTTGCCTGTCCTATAAATAAACTGGTCAATCCCTTACGGGAAAATAAAGACATTTTTTCAAAAGTGATCAAAAAGTAACCAGTTAAAGGACTAGTGGACAGGCAATATTTTAAACACTGAGGTATGTATATTCCACCTGTGTGTTTGTTTCAGGTGTTGATTGCAACAAGTACTCTTGCATGGGGCGTCAATTTCCCAGCACATCTGGTAGTTGTCAAGGGAACAGAATATTTTGATGGGAAAACCAGGAGATATGTTGATTTCCCAATCACAGGTCAGTTTAACTTTGTGGTTTTGGTAAAGACAAAAAGAGTCATAAAGAGAAGATATTTCATGTGATTATTTTCTGATGAAATTAAACAAAAATTCCTTTAATTTATTTGATCGAAATGATCAAGTGCCATCTATTTTGACGTCTATGGTATGAAGTATGTCATTAGTGGTTGGTTTTGAACTTTGAAATATTTTATGAAAGCTTCAATTTGTCAATTCTGAACATTAATTATGTTGGCAATTGATTGATCCATTTAAAAGACAAAACTAAATAACCTTGAATTATTATTAGAGTATGTCAATCATGTCTTTTTGTGTGATGCCATATCCATGCACTAGAGAATGCTCTTATGTAGGTTCTTGTGTGTAGATCTTCAAAACTTCTACAGTCTTCAAGTCACTTGAATATTTCTTGAAGAGATAGGTCTTTGATAAAGATTTTAAAAGCACCAAGACAGGTTGATGTTTTAAAATCTATGGTAAGACCATTAAAGAAAACAAAATCATTCATACTAAGACTAAATAGAGAGGTTTTTCAAATATTTATTTAAAAAATCAAACTATTGCTAATATCCTATGAAGATAAAATACAATATGACATTACCTAGAAGTAACTCTTTTAATTTTTAGTTGCACACAAAACAACTCCTAAGATAGTCACTCAATAGAAAATCACTTGGCAACAAGCTTATGAAATGTCCCTATCAAAATTAAATTTAGACATTATGTAGTAAAAGGGAGACAACTCTCTCCCTTACATGGCATTCATACCTAGTGATAAAGACGCTAACTTCTAGGCATGATGATTCAGTGGGTAGGTATGTCTGGTGCATCACAGCACCATGTGTATTGCTTACTGCAACACGATGACATCACGATGGACGCTCTCACGCGTGTCTTCGACTTTCAGATGTCCTGCAGATGATGGGCCGCGCTGGACGTCCTCAGTTTGATGACCAGGGTAAAGCCGTCATCCTTGTCCATGACATCAAGAAACACTTCTATAAGAAGTTCCTGTATGAGCCTTTCCCAGTGGAGTCCAAGTAAGAAATTATATTTATGTTTCTTAAATGGTTTCATGTTTTTGAATTCTGTTAAATGGTTTTATTTGTTTACATTTATGCATTTATTTTGTAATATGGTTATATGTATACATTTGTGTTCCTGTTGATTTTATCCTGGTCACTGACATAAAGAAACACTTCTATTGGAAGTTTTTATATGAGGTTTTTCTTGCGGAGTACAAATAAGAAATAATGTTCACCTTTGTTTAGTGATTAAGTATATTTTGATTAATGTATCTATTATGTTTTTAGGAAATTATGTATACATCAAGAAACATATTTTAATTCTTTTTCCGTCTTTCCAAAAGAAGTCTACATAAGAAATAATCTTTTTGTTTTTGAGAAGTGATAAATGATGATTTTTGTTTGTATTTTCTATATATACATGTATGTACAAAAGAATAGGTTTCTAAAACTTCCATTGTATTCAATTGAAGAATAATTTGGTTATCCAGATAAGGTCCATTATCATATTTAAAATGTATCTTGAGTTCATATGTTTGAATTTCAAGTTCAGACAATACTTTGTTGTAAGTATCATTTTAATGATAATGATTTATTTTTGGAAAACAAATTCAAGGGGATATTTTAGTTTATGCATATTATGCTTTAAGTACAATGATAATAAAACATTTTTGTTGATTTATATTTGACAACTTGACAAAGAAGAGCCCCAAAGCGAAACTTGTTTCCACAAAAACCTCTGATAGGACTGTTCTATAATGAGTTGCATTTTGATTTTGTTATAAAGGCTTTTCATCAGAATAAAGAAATAGGTATGAATATATAAAATGATTAAATATATAGAGGATACTGAACGATCTTTTATCTAATATTATTTTTTCTCAAACAAGTTAATGATATATGTATAAAACAAGCGAAAGCGATACCAAATCATTCACAAGTTTCATAAAATTAATATCAAATGGAAAGGAGTTTAGAATTCTGTTTATTACTTGCCCAAAAAATCAAGCAAAAATGGCAGCAGTTTGCTGAAACAATCATTGTGACGGTGCGCTTATACAATGACGTCACAACCACACACTACTGTGACGTCATACTTCAATTGTGTTATTACACTAGTTTAAAATTGCTGTATATGCTGTACACTGTGATATATTACATGGGCGAGTAATATTATTATAATAATTCATAACCTATGATTTTATTCAGTTTACTGGAAGTGTTGCCGGACCATCTGAATGCTGAGATTGTTGCGGGAACGATCACCTCGAAACAAGATGCGATGGATTACATCACGTGGACGTACTTCTTCAGGAGACTCGTCATGAACCCAAGGTAGGTTATCGTGATACTACTTTCCTTACAAACATCTTTGGGTAAAATAAATTTGTGAGTTTATTTACCAAATCTCCCAATGATTGGGAAAGACAAAGGTCTTGGGCCTTTTTGCACATTCAATGAAAAAAATGGCCCATTAAAACTTTGAAGTTTACTATTGATATAATGGGAAATGGCCTATTTGATATTCAGAGAATTGCCCAAAAAAATGAATGTCTTTCCCAATCCCTGATCTCCTCACATGATTTTGACTTATTTTGAAACAAATACTACTCGGAACCCCCCTTATAAATAATGTTGAAAAGTATGAAACTTAGAATTTGATTTTGCCATTAAGTTGTGTCAAAATATATCATTTATGGTTCAGACAGAACCTACTCAAGAGTTGCAGTGTTTTTTTGCTGTTTGCAAATTTTTAAATTTTGATACAAGATATCCAGTCCATCACTGTGGAATGGTGGTACAATGTACAATATATAACCTTAAAGGGACAGTCCTATTGGGGTATTTTTGTGTGGAAACAACTTCCCTGTTTATACTTGTATATGATTATTTCACAATTATTTCAAATATTTGAGGCTAATATTTTAGTTGTTCTAGATTTTAAAATTTGACAAAATATAGAATGTAACTCCTCGTCCTCTTGAATTTCGTTTCCATAAAAATTATAATAACTCTCTTACTATACCATAATTTTTAACAATAACAACATAACAATGTCTTCACATTTTAAATTTTTTAATGTACATAATTTTCATGCTCATTTTGTATATATATTGTAATAATTTGTTTGCACCGCATTTCGGCACTTTAGCCCTTGTATTTTCTGTAAACTTTGTCTGATGAAGGGGGTCAAACGACCCCCGAAACGTCACAATTAAATTTTTGAACCTACATGAGTTTCACTCCTGTGTTTTGACGGTACTCCCCCCCTGTAACTTTAATGGATAGTTTATTTGCTGCATGTAGGTATTCCATGCAACGATATAGGTGCATATACTATTTTAGTTCAGGTACCCATTTATACATCGTTTAAAGTCCAGGTAAATTTTGTTTTTCCACCTTGATGGGAACCTAAACAACAGGTGCCACAATGGAGTGTTGGGCGCTTTTTTTTTCCATTATCTGGGCGACCGACCTAAACCTAAGAGTTAATATACTTTATTCTATTCTTAACTAGCTGTTTCATATGAAAATTCAGCACCTAAGAAGGCAAAACAAATACTGATAGTTTTTATGCCCCCGAATCGGAGATTCCGGGGGTATATTGTTTTTCACCTGTCCGTCTGTCCGTCCGTCTGTCTGTCTGTCTGTCTGTCCGTCTGTCTGTCTGTCCGTTTGTCCACAAAAACTTTAACCTTGGTCATAACTTTTGATTGGTCAGAGCTAGGTCTTTGATACTTGACATATGGATCCCTTGTGATGAGACCTTTCAGATGACACCATGACATTTGACCTTGTGACCTTGACCTTGACACAGCGAGCCTTTTCCGAAAACTTTAACCTTGGCTATAGTTTCTATACTGTCAGTGCTAGGTCTTTGATACTTGACATGTGTATCCCTTGTGATGAGACCTTTCAGATGACACCATGATATTTGACCTTTTCCGTCCGTCCGTCCGTCTGTCCGTTTGTCCACAAAAACTTTAACCTTGGTCATAACTTTTGATTGGTCAGAGCTAGCTCTTTGATACTTGACATATGGATCCCTTGTGATGAGACCTTTCAGATGACACCATGACATTTGACCTTGTGACCTTGACCTTGACACAGCTAGCATTTTAAACTTTAACCTTGGTCATAACTTTTGATTGGTCAGAGCTAGCTCTTTGATACTTGACATATGGATCCCTTGTGATGAGACCTTTCAGATGACACCATGACATTTGACCTTGTGACCTTGACCTTGACACAGCGAGCCTTTTCCGAAAACTATAACCTTGGCTATAGTTTCTATACTGTCAGTGCTAGGTCTTTGATACTTGACATGTGTATCCCTTGTGATGAGACCTTTCAGATGACACCATAATATATGACCTTTTCCGTCCGTCCGTCCGTCTGTCCGTTTGTCCACAAAAACTTTAACCTTGGTCATAACTTTTGATTGGTCAGAGCTAGCTCTTTGATACTTGACATATGGATCCCTTGTGATGAGACCTTTCAGATGACACCATGACATTTGACCTTGTGACCTTGACCTTGACACAGCGAGCAGGATGCATCCGGGGGCATTCGTGTTTCACAAACACATCTTGTTTTCCTTTTAGTTCTTAATGAAAAAGAAGATCTTAAAAGTGGCTTTTGATATTTTGTACATTGATAATGATATTTTATTACTGAGATAATTTTGCAATGATATTACCATTTGACTTTCACATATTCTTCTTAAATAACATAATATTTTTAACGTGTTCTATGTACTCGGCAAAGAAATGTTCTGTGATATCAATAATTTGCCTTTGCAGATCCTTGTTTACATTTGCTAGAAGATATGAGGAATCTCACAATATCTCACAATCAACAATAATCATTTGAAAATAAGACAAATAAGATTATCATTTCAACATTTTATTGTTATTATGCCCTAGTACAAGATATGTATGTAGTATCCATCTGATCCAAGCAAACAAGGAAACTCATGTTTATTAGTAAACAAAACAACAGAGAAATTGACAACTAATCAATTTCATGTAAGAAATCAACATCAACTTATCAGAGACAGAACCACAGAAATTGGAATAAATAACTGGAATTGTGTGACTGTTACCATGGTTGCAAGAAACCAATAATTTGGAAAGAAATATTTTGTCAAATTGATTTCAAATTTTAAAGGTGTTTTGAGATTTGATGTATTTAACAGATCCATTTTTGAATTAATTTCTATTTGAATTGTTGTAATATTTATCAAAATAGAATAGAAATAGTTTATTATTAAACACAGTGATTGAGGCTTTAAGCAAATTTAAGAATTTTTATGATTTGAAAACTATGTAAAACAAAGTTAAGAATTTTTATCATTTGAAAACAATGTTAAACAAATTTAAGAATTTTTATCATTTGAAAACAATGTAGAACAAAGTTAAGAATTATTATCATTTAAAAAAAATGTAAGACAAATTTAAGAATTTTTATCATTTGAAAACAATGTAAAACAAATTTAAGAATTTTTATCATTTGAAAACAATGTAAAACAAAGTTAAGAATGTTTATAGTTTGAAAACAATGTAAAACAAAGTTAAGAAATTTTATCATTTGACAACAATGTAGAACAAAGTTAAGAATTGCGTATCATTTGACCAACTGCTTATAGAAACTTCAAGTTTAGAGTAGAATGTTTGACCTGTGGTTCTGTCCTCCAACATGACCTGAATTGCTCATGGCTGTAACACTGATCAACAAAGGATGTGAATATAGGATGTGACATAATCAATTTCATTGAGAATGACACTTTGTATGAGACATCAGATGAGAGTTAATCACTATTCTTAGTTTGCTTCATTTAGAAATTATTTTTTCTTTCCATGTGTTTTTTTAAATAAGAATGTCCAATTGGTTCTTTTTCTTTGTCTCTTCAGCACAAAAAGTATCCTGAAAATACTTATGTATTTCTGAATTTCTTTATCATTTTTTAAGGAACATTAAAAAAATATTTTGCAAATTAATTTTCAAAAGATTCTTTCATGAAAACATATGTAATTGATATTCCGGAATCTATCCAATTTCAAACTTAAGACTGTTTTCAGAGAAATTTTCTCAAGAAAACCATAACTTGAAAAAAAGAAAATGATTTATATGTGATACATGATGGCACAACTTTATTCATGATATAAGTTAAATAACTTATCCTCAAACTACAGATAATTTAGTTTACTGAATATTTACACTCGCGGACATGCATCTCCACCCATGGTTGAGCGTTCATTTAGTTTGGGAGCATGTCTTGCAAATAAATACCTCAATTATTTACAACAAACATACATGATGTAGAAAAATAGGGAATGAATAAAAATATCACAGATAATATGGCATAGTTCAGTTTCACCAAGGGGCATAACTCCGGCAGCCCTCTTGGCCATATGGTGACTAGATGTAATACAAGTATGGCGTGTTAGTTTAGCACTATGATACATTGCACATGTTGTCCTAACACCGAAGGTGCAACTCTAGTATAGTGTGGTCAATAGCATGTCCATTTCACGTTCATTTCACGTCAAGTGTCTTTACACCATTTAATGGATGATGATGATGATGTTAAATAGCACATGTAAACGATACATCAATGTTTTGTCTCTCAACATTGTCTTCTCTTTGACTGAGGGTACAATCTATTCTACCATCCTCCACTTTGATGATGAATTCAACGTTGCTCATCCAAGTCCTGTTCTATTATACATCGATTTCAAGTCCTCATCACACTTCACAATCACAATACACAGTTTGGTCAGTAACAGACCACAAACTCAGGCACTTTTGGTTGAGTCACTTCTGTAATCAGAGTCACTTCTGTAATCAGTGTCACTTCTATTATCAGAGTCACTGCAGTCTTAGTACAAAACGCAGAGGTGCTTGATTTGTCCACTGGCAATGTAAGCCGTTCTCAAACCCACACTTCACTTCAGCTCCAACTCTTTGCAAGTGCAGGAAGTCATATCAAGTGAAGCACTCTTTGAGCTGTTTGTGTATCTTCAACTTAGGTCACGTGGTTCCTCTGCCTTGTCGTGTAGTATCCGGAAATACTACAATGAAACTTAATAACCTGAAAGTTTGAAAGCTCATCCGCTCTTTAGCCAGCGTGACATGCCAAGAGGTCAAATCAAGCACACCCATGTAGTAAAGTTGTTGATCACAGAGTTAAGTCACTAGCAGTGATAATAGTCAATATCCACATTGCATTGGTTGAAGTCTCCACTGCTTCTAAATGCTGGGTTTCGATGATCCAGAAACTGATCTTTTTCCTGGTAGTAGCGACGTTCTTTGAACCTGAAATATAAATGTTTATTGTTTTGTTATTTTATCAAAATGCATTTTTGGCAAATTCTTAACTTTACAGACATTTTGAAAAAAGTATATAAATAAATTCAGGAAAATATTTTATCTTGATTATTCTTATAAAAAACAATATTTGTTTACATATTGAACCTTTACCAACAAATTAAGATAACAAATTTGTAATAAATAAATAAAAAAAAATTACCATTTGATGACGAGGAGTGTGAGGAGAATGATGAGGATGACGCTGAGAGTTCCGATGACTCCTCCGGCGATAGCTGCTGTAACAGAGAACATCATACAGTTACTGGCATTTTGTAGTCACATGCACATCTCATGGTTCACATACAGATTTACTTAAATCTTAATATGGGTCCTGGTGCACCAAACACTAAGGTGACCTTTAGTCACTGAGGTAACATCAGTACAATCTTACAGGTTGCAATTAAGGTTAACTAAGTGTTAAGGATGTGTTACACAACAACACTCTGCGCTCAAAAACTTGGGCATTAAATGAGGATTGCAATGAAAAGATCCTTTTTCCTCAAACATAGATTATTCTTTTCACTCCTAAAAGTCAAAATCAAGCTAAAAATGTATATTGTTTCTGATTTCTATCGGATGAAGGGTGAATTGAATTTCATATATGATGCTATACGACAAAAGAAAGTGTTCTCACCAAAAGGCAGGGATGTTTTTGAGGTCTCTGGCGTGACAATGTACACAGGAATGGGTGTGGTACTCGTTGTGTCGGTGTGTGGAGTTTGTTTGGGAGATTCTGTTGTCACCAGCCGGGACTTTGTTGTGCTCCGTCTCTTCCCATCAGACGTATCTGGTTGTGTCGTTATCGTCTTCTTGGTGGTTGTTGACAGTGGTGGAAATGCTGAAAATCAAGATTCAAATATCCTTGTTGAATTTCCTTCTAAGAACTTTAGTTTTGTCGAATAATTTCATGGTTATGTGTCACTGGATATGAAGCTTTCAGCCAAAATGGTGTTAAACTCCAACTCAATCACTTATCTAAAGAAGTTGATATTTTACAATACTATTAGGATTTCGATTATTTTTCAGTTACAATACCATAGTTAAACCTTTAAGTGTCTCTGTTTTCATTGGTGACATAAAAAAGTACCAGTATAAACATAGAAATGGTCAGTCTATAGTGACAACATTTAAGATGACACTAACTAAATCTATTTATGAAATAAGCTCTTGGTATATATACCTTCATAGTACAGCCAGAATCCTTTGCTCTTGCTGTCCGACCCAGCCTGCAGCTCAATCTGCAGGAAGTTGCTGAAGGTCTTGTAGGTGTCGTTAGCTCGACGTCCGCACAATGTGATACTGTGGAACTTGTCGTTGAAGTACATCCAATCAGCGCAGTCGGTCTTTCCCTTGGCCTCGAGGTCCATGTCGATGATGTGGAGAAGAATCCGCTGGGTCTCATGGACCTCGATCTGAGTCTTGCAGTCCTGAGCCTCATGGTAGTTGTTGGGGTACCTCGGGGTCGAGATGTAGCCGCTCTGTGCTGTCAACTTGGGCTGCGTACAGATGTCGTTGGTCACTGAGGCTGGAAGAGAAGCGACAGGGTTAGATACAGATGATTGAGGTCAAATTTCATATATAAAATTCAATCAAGGTTATGATGTGTCTGATTGTGCAAGTCCTTGGTGAATGCATCTTTGAGGGGCATTTAGAAGTTGTCTAAATAAAGAAGTAAGAGTTCTACAGATTTTTTAACTTCATTATTGAAGGAATGCAACATTTTGGAGTAGATACTAACACTAGAATCAAGCAAATAATAAATGTTTGTTTATTAAGAAAGTCTTTGTTAATGAAATTGGCAGGTATCGTGAATGTATATTTAAATCTGAAATTGGTTATAAAAGGTTCTGCCTTTTAATCAACACCTTAGATATAAGTTTTGATTATTTATTCATCCATTAAGTGTTTATCAATGTTGACTGTATTACTCAGCTTCTAACTAAGCCTACATGATAAGAAAGAATTAAGGTGTGATTTGATCAATCTTTGATAAAGTTTGTCTATATGATCATGATGATTCTGTTAGGAATGGTTGATTGAAACTGATTGTAGTCGTTGATTGCTACCAATATGATTAAAATTGTGTATACTTTTGATTAAATTATCTACTTTACTTTAATGTTTACCATATTCTTATCTCAAAAATGCTGATATAATTTCATGATAAATGCCTTATCTTGTGTATATTTTCATATATAACCAATTTGCTTTGATCCTAAATCACTTGATAATATTTCCAGATACGAGAGGAATTGTCCTGGATTACACTGCAGGGTTGGATAATGTTGTGATTGTTGTGCTGATAATTCCCCCATGAATAATCAATGAGTGAAGATAATAATCTTATTCACATGTTCCATCTGTTCTTTCCCCCAGGAACTCACTTGAAACCCAAACTGATCAACAAATCATCTCAAACCATGTACTTTTGAATTATTATTGTTATCATTATCAAGCGAGCTTTTTTCAATATTTCTTGGTGACATACAATTCCTAATACAGAATTGTGTATCCTTGGTTCCTTACCCCTTAGCTATCCCTAAACCTCTCTGTTATCCTGTCTTCGATAGCTATAGCTGCATTTCGTTGTTAATATCTCTAATAACCTCTGTACACCTCCAATAACCTCTGTACACCTTCAATAACCTCTGTACCAGCAGCTGTGAGTTCAGGTATTTACCAGGACCAAGGGTAGTTGGTGCAACAGCTGTGAAGAAGCAGGGTTATTGTTGGCAGGAGAGAGTGATTGTATGGGGGAGGTAGGGAGGGGAGTCAACTATTGTATGGGGGAAGGGGAGGATCAACTATTGTATAGTTGAGGTTTTGAGGAGGATATTTTGGGTGGGACAAGCTTTGTGGTCCCGAGAGGAAGGACAAGCTATTTTGTGGGGTGGGGGCAACAAGCTATTGTATTTGTTAAGGAGCAAGTAATTGTATTGGGGGAGGGAGGTTGGAGGGAGGGGGAGAAGGATAAACTATAGTAGTGGGGGAGAAAAAGGTCAACTATTGTGTGGGAGGTGCAGAGAAGGGGGGAGGGGAAGCTATTGTAAGGGTTGATCTTGGAGCAAAGTTATTGTTAATCATGGATACACAGTCCTGCTGATTATAGAATGCTTAGCCTTTGAACAGCTGTCACGCTCGTGTGGCTCAACTCCTGTTGCAGCCGTTTTAGTTTTTTCATTACATTTGGTTGAAATTAATATGATACAAGGAATATTAAGAGAAAAGGTAATGGAGAACTGCAATTCAATTTCGAGGCTGCCACATGTGGCCATGTTTTATTTCATCTGTAATGAAGGTGTGAAATTGCTTGCAAAAGCAAAATAATCAATTTGTGTGTGGTTCTCAAATTTACTGTACAATCTTTTTGTAAAACTTTGCTAGTCCTTAGCTCACTAAGTAAAGAAGAGACTCTGGCATACTTATAACATGTGAAGTTGTGCACAGACCTTGAAATTGTCGACTTCTCTGATAGGAGATAAGATTAATCTGCCATTGACTCTCATCCATATGTAAAGTTCATCACGGCCCAAATGTAACTTCTCTTTAAATTTTATACCGTACAT
The DNA here is from genome assembly GCA_916613615.1 of Steromphala cineraria. Classification (NCBI taxonomy): domain Eukaryota; kingdom Metazoa; phylum Mollusca; class Gastropoda; order Trochida; family Trochidae; genus Steromphala; species Steromphala cineraria. The sequence continues at coordinate 67,026,099 of OU744725.1, read as the reverse complement.
GAATGAGTTCACAAGTCTTTCCAGTATAAGATGTTTTAAGGTAATTTACACTCTAAGTAATTGTATTTAAAAAAAATCTGAAATTTATTTCTGAAACGATCTTTAGCTTATCCACTATTTTCGTTACAAGTAATGAAAAAGCTTTTAACCATTAATAGATCTGTGACTTTATACAAAAACAGCATGATGCATAATTAAGGTTGGCATCAATGAAAAAGTTATTTCTGAGCCATCCTTGGCAATACATCAAGTCTAAGGAAGGAATTGGCCTTTAGCATGAAAATATATGATATTTATAAAATTTCATGTTTCTAAAGAAATAGCAAGCTGTAAAATCACATAGGGTTCATAGGTTGAGGTAGGGATGTTATGAAAGTCTAACCAAACGTCTAACCAAAATAACACCAGTGTTACATTAATATGTTTATCTTATTATGAGACCCTATAGGTTTTGGTTTGTCAGTAAAATAAAAAAATATGATAAATTTGTAAGCGGGAAAGAATATAAGGGTACATGAAAAACCAAAAGGGGAAGCTATAAAATGGGTTCTAGTTCCTAGTCGCAGGGGATAATGAAGAATATGGGAAGTAGAAATCATGTTAGTAGAATTAGGGGAAGTGGTTTGTGCAATGGCAGGATAGTATCGAGATGGGTTATTTTGAGGTAATAAAAGGTTGACAGTGACAGTATCTAAAGGGAATAATTTTAATTTTTTGATCTGAGACAGAATCTGGACAGGTTCTTAAGTTAAAATGGAAGAGGGACGATCTACAACAGTATCTAGAAGTGTTTTGAGGTGAAAGAAGATGTATACAGGTAAAAGGGAAAGGGGAATGATGTAAGATAGAGAGGCTGCTGTATGTAAGTAAAATTGAAAGTTGGAGGAGGTTGTCCGATGGCGCCAAGCTCTCCTGATCTGAGACAGTATCTAGATGAAATGTTAGAGGAAAAAGAGGTTTCTGTGAGTTAAATGTAAGATCTACGACAGTATCTAAAGGATGTTTAAGGTAAAAGAAGTCGTATATAGGTAAGATGGATGTAAGTCAAGATAGGGAGAGGTATATAGGTTAGACTGTAAGGGGGAGGGGGGTGTCCGATGGCGCCAAGCCTGCTGCTCTAAGACAGTATCTAGATGAGATGCCAGGTAGCTGGTAGAAGGCCGCTGTATTGGCTAGGAGCCATTGCTAGTGTTGCTACTGATCTCCAAGCCTCTCTGCACTGGGCTGTTTTGTCAACACCATAGTAAATACGAAAATAACTAACTTGCTTTTGCCAATCATAGCCTGTCACAGCAAGTGCACTCTGGCCCTGCCATATTTTTTACTGCCTAACTGGAAAGTCAATCTGGAGTAGGGCACTGGGTTATATGTTGTAAAACATGTTCAAGATGTTTTGTTTTATTTGATTTTCGACCAATCCATGTTAAAAAAAGGTACATTGTTGTCAGGTATGTGTTTTCAAAAGCATTTCTTCTGATAACAGGTATGCCTGTTGATTTATCCTTAAAACTCGTTAAGACACAAGCAGCCAGGTGAAAAGAAATTGATATGCTTTTAGAGGGTTTTTCAGTTCTTGAAGGATTCCTACATTTGACACTAGTTATTAGCCAACCAAAAATAAATCAAGCACTATGTGAGTTTGGTTTTCTAACGTTATATTCAATCAAGACATATTTTAGTCACAGCCATAACTTCTTGTATTTAAGTCAACCCAAAAACCTCTTGGTATTTTGCCCGCTAAATTTATTTTTCAATCAAGACTATCATCTCTTTGAAAAATATCATATTCCAGTCAAAATAAAATGACTACTTCTATAAATGAAAACAAAAGGTCTAAAATACTTTGGTTTTCGCTCAAACCCAAAAAAGCTTCTTTTGTTCACTCTAAAAAAACATTTCAGTCAAAAAAGCTAATTGTACCACTTGTTTTAAAAAATACAGGTAACAAATCCTTACCTGGCACACATTCGTATTCCACCTGGAAGTAGTTGCTATAGCGACCACAGGACTGAATAAGGCTCCCATAGGTCCCAGTGGGGAGGTTGATACTGCAGTATTCCCTCCCGACACACGGGTAGTTCTCATACTCTGGGAGGGTGCAGTCCCCCTCCTTGTACTCGCAGGATTCCGTGGGGGAGAACCCGTAGAATGCCTTGATAATCCGAACCATGGCGCCGGCGCCACACACAATATCTATGGACTTCTTGGTGCTGTTGAAACATGCTGATAGCCGATCACCTGCAAAAAGAGAAAACGGTTGAACTCTAAAATCTTGTAAGGTTTTGTAAGTGCTGTATATAATTAGTTTATAGCGACAAGAAGAAAAGGAGGTTGGATTTTCATTATTGATAATTTACCATTGGCTTCAATGATTTAAGATTTATATTGTCAATATTTTCTTAATTTCACATCTGCAAAATGTTTTTTATATGTTTAAAGGTTTCGGCTTGTGTTTTTATGATTAAGGATATTTTGCAACTTTTTATATATGACTGAATGATCACATTTAGATTGATAGTATACGTTTTGAGAGAATGTCAATTTCAATAAATATCACTTTTATGAAAATAACGAATTGGTCTTTCCAAACTCATATTTTAAAATCTATCACAGTCCATGACAGTTTTATAGATGAAAACTTCTTATTTATTCATACTCAGTTCTGGCATTTTCCTGTATAAATCAATATGCTTGTCACAAATGTAGAACTAATAACACATGTCAACTCAGACGTGTTCAAGCAAACTAGTTCATGGAATAACATTAAAAATACACAATTCGGTTGATATGAATATACAGATTTCTAAAATATTCATTTTTTTATTCGATATGAATATCCGAATTTCTAAAATATTCATTTTTTGCTTTTGATATCAATATCAATATTTCTCAAATATTCATTTGAAATACTATGATAAAGGTTATAATTCTTGAAATATTTACAAATTACTGATTTCTGATTAAGTATTGATTCTGTTACATGGCGGTCTGATAGAATACCTCAGTTATTAATGCAGAACATAAAGATTACCAGATATCAGAGTAATGCAGTATAAGGTATGAGATTTGAAATTAAGAATATTTCAAACTAAAATATGAAATATGAAATATTGCGTATGGGTATAATGTATGATAACAAATAATAAGTTATAGAATGTAAGAAATGTAATATGAAAAATAAAAAATAAAGTTACTCATATGAAATATTAAAAAATATGAAAAGTTAACTTACCGTGTGCCATGGAAAGCCAAGAGATCAGAAGAACGGATGCAAGGACGTATATGTTGTTGTTTGTCTTCATCATTTGTCGTTTTCCCATATTTCATTTATAACCTTTGGTCCTGAAATAATATAAATTCAATATTAGGTGACAGAGACAGAGTGCATTGTTCAAGCTTCATGAGAGAATTCACAATTGTTGCACATGATATTTACATTGACGAAGCAGAGGATTTGATAAATAGTGCAGTGTTACATGTCACATGTCATCATACACTGCCGACATTTCTTGCCTTGACTTGGGTCTATAACAAACTAGCCCTAACACAGAATTCATTGTTGTTTTTCTGGTCCTGAAGGGACAATGTTTAAACTAGGGAGATAGAATCTGCCTGTCTCACACAAGCCTCCAACCAAATCACTTAAAAACTATTGGCACTCGTCCCAGTTAAATAAGATACAGTTTGGAGTCTTTGCTAACCGCAAACACCTCCGCAATATGTTCTGTCAGATTGAAATCATCTGCCAAAAATCACAAGCTTCCATCAACAGGCATGGCCAGAAGATGTGCCTCTAATTAACTCTGCCGGTTACTGTCCTGAATGGTTGATGTATTCCTGGCAAGAGCTGTGTAACACTGAGCTCCAGCAGTTGAAGTCCAACACATCTGTGTCGATGCCAACACAACACAACACAACACAACACTGCATGAGCCTCAGGTAAAAATAACAGGAGGCGAGTGGCCAAGTTCAATATTACGTGCGATTCTACATGGCTGGTAGTCCTGAGTCTGTCATAGATTAGACAGAAGCCATATTGTAGATAGAACACTCCGTAGATAAGATAGCCTCATTAAATGTAAACACTGTAGTACTACACAATGCTAGAGCATCACTGCAGCTAAGCACTCACCCTCTCTCTCTCAAGTCTACCGCGGACTGAATAACGTCTGCTGCCGGCAACAGCTTTTATAAGGAAGGGCTCGTGCAGCCTATCTCGGCTAACGAGAGCAGCAGGGTTCGGGCAGTCAGACTCCAGCCTAGTGCCGCTTCACCGGCCAATTCATCAAACAGATAGCACCCACTGGCCAATGGGAGCAGGCCTGTCTCTCTTTGATCCCTCCGATAGGTGTAACATTAAATCTGCATCCCGTTACAAGTCGGTAGCCCTATGATAAATGCTGCTTGAGGACGCTGGTGCACCTGTCGTTAACATCCTTTGATGTGTGGCGTGTGCCGCGGATACAATAAGGAGATAATAGCAGCTAAACCCCCATGGGTGTTTGATAGTGTCCCCTCTCAAACTCTCCTGTAAATTTTGATAGGTGAACAAGCTAGCAGCCTGGAGTATTATCCAATAAGAGTTTGCCTAGGGCAACACCTGGTCGTGTGCCTGCTCTGTTTCTGAATTAGCTGATAATGGGCTTTGTGTTGAGCCCTGCTGCTGGTCCCCTGATTGAAAGCTCAAGGGGAACAAGGGGCGGGATTCACAAACTCTCCATTGTCTCGGCACACGCCAGACACGTGCTGCAGGTTGGAACTCACTCAACCAAATCTGATTTAGAGAAAGTTTTGGCGGGAGGAGTGAGGGTATGTCACATTGAGAAGTGTGTGGGTATGTCAGATGGGGACCAGGGGTTGTGTGTGGGTATGTCAGATGGGGACCAGGGGTTGTGTGTGGGTATGTCAGATAGGGACTGAGAGACTCTCCCAGAGATTGCTCCACTTACTGAAGGTATTCCTCCACCCTGCTTGCAATCTGTCTCCTGCCCGCTCGCCGGAGGTTGTCAATAACTTGTCTTTCAATCAATTTCCAACAAGCCCATTGATCCGACCAAAGGTTCATTGTTTAATCCAGCTTGGACAGAAATCCCATTGAATTATTGATAGTTCCAAAGGCAGTCTAACTTATCTCAGTATAAGTTCCCCCAGTGAGGACACCGTGGGATATAGGCTCGTATCACAGTTACAATACGGTGTGTATATCATCGTGGGATAGAGGCCCATAACAGTTTCAATACGGTGTGTATTCCACACTCCACCCTTTGGTCTCTGTCCCGTATTGTATCTCCTGGTATCAGCGGTCGTATCGAACCTTACACCTGATCATCTTACCTGTATGTCACGGCCTGTAGCCACTCATGCTCTCCCAAGTCGTTTCTTATGTGATATATTTACCTCATACCTCACACTGCTGCCAGCAGGGGTCTAGTCTTGCTTTGTTTCTCTGATCTTATCTGCAGGTTTGTCACTTGGACAGGCTCTGATTACAAGCAGTTCCCACCATATACTCCATGTATCAGTCCTCAACCACAGAACATCTTACAAACAAGATATGATAACTAAAGATCTCACCTGTATATTGATGAAGATGATAAAGGAGACAGACATACCTTCATCATGTAGCAGTCCTCAACTACTGTACATCATACAAACAAGATATGATAACTAAAGATTTCACGGATGAATTTATTAAGGAATGATAAAGATGATAATTGATACCAACATATATACCTGCTTTATGTCTTCAACTACAAATCTTCTTGAAAATATGTCCTGAACAAAAAAGTAACCAAAGAAAACATGATATAATGATACGGTAACAGTATGATAAAGATAATGAATACTAGCTAATGAGACTTAACTGTTTCATTTCGGTTTCATGTACGTAGTTATCAATAAGAAGACAAGGAGCTTTATCAATGATCAACGTCTTTGTTGTAGAAAGTAGCGACATTTCTGTATAGATCCTTAGACCATTTATTAGGATCAATACTGAAACGTTGCTACTTTCTACAATAAAGAAGTTTATCATCCATAAAAATCATTGTCTTCTAGACATTTCCAACTTCTTAACTCACATTTATCATTGGAAGGTGTTTTAAATAAGATTTTTTTTATTTAAAAAAAAATTATACTTAGAGTGGTTTCTGTGTAATTTAGTGTGTATTTACAGTGATAAATCATACACCTGTTTAGCATCAAGTGTTACATGCTTGGCAAAGTGGTAGTGGACGTGTATCGTGGCCGAGTACATCAACATGTCCCAGATGTGTATAAGAGCCGTGTATTACCATCCAGTACACTCACATGGGCTCCATTGCCTGCTTAATTCTCAACACCTGTCCTTAACGAGATTTTGACATACAGGTGAAGATGTATTTTATCGAGGTAAATGATCTTTTCTAAAAGCAAGTGGTGATGAGATGTTGTTTGGCTCAACCTTTTGACTGTATTTTGACACAAACATTCATCTTTTGAAGTAAAACTTCATTTTTTTTAATCAGTCCTTTTTAGAGTTTTTCCAAACTTGAAAATAATCATGAATGATGTGGTATGGTAATTTGGTATTTATTCAGCTATTTCAAAGCTTTGTTTAAGTAGAAGATTAAGTATTACTTTGATTACAGAAAGATATCATACTTTTGTATAAAAATAGTTTTATGATTTTGATAACTGGAGATGAGTTGTTAATAGATGGTTCAATTATGAATACAAATAACTCAAAACTGATTATGATATTTAACTTTACATTTTTATATAAAAGTTTGGTTAAGAGTTAGATGAAGGACATTGTGGTATATGGGTATCTACTTCTTGAGAAAGGAGGGAGGGGCTTAACGAGCAGCTGGTTCAGGTGAAAATACAGGTAAATACCTGGACAGATGTGGGATTAACACCTTCTTAGCTGATTAACACCTCTAATGATAACAGCAGGCACACACCTGGGCATGTTTCTATGTGGGGTTTTCTTTTGTTTTTGTGTTAATTGTAAGGATAGAGCCTTTTGTTTTAAAAATTATCAACAGGTGAGATATCCGATGTTAAATGCTTGTTTACCTGAGAAACTTGTGAAATAAGGATCAAAAGACCTTTTACTTGTTTCAATGTTTTACAGTTCTAAAGAGTAAGTGCTTGTCAGAAAGTATTTCTTCACAAAGATAATTACTCATTTTATTTAAAAAAGATAGAAAATTAGATATAGAAATTCTTAGTTTAAAATCACCTGTTCATAAGGTGATAAATCCTTTTTTTAACAAATGATAAGAATGGAGGCACGGACATGATTTACCTGAAAATTTCTCAATAACTGAGATATTATTGATATCTGATGAATATGAATAATAGGGGAATAATAATGTACTAGACGCTGATTCTTTTACAAACTTTAAATTCAAGCATATCAATTTCAAGAATTTAAACTCCTTCTTATTGATTGAAATCAATTTTGTTGCTAATTATGTAGAAATCGATGTAACATTCCACAGAAGATATTGTGGTTTACAAAACTCTGAAATATTCATTCCTTTTGTGAAATGATACGGTTGACTGAACAGGTGACGTGGAATAGACGAACTAATCAATTAAATAGGCAAACTCACAGAGCATGAAGGTGTGAAAGTCAGGTGACAGGTTTACATAATGACAATTAGTTATTTTTACATTTGTGGGAAGAAGTATATTTGTTCCGCTTTGTTCAATGTATAGTTTGACAACTCTAATTGTCTAATGTGTGCACTTATATCTTAAATTGATTTTAGTTCTTAATTAAAGGGGTAGTAGCACGTTTTTTTTTAGGTGGAATATAATGTGATGTCAGGAAAATGAAAATGAAGAAGTTGTATAACCATAAATAGGGTCATTGTTCTTCATAACTACACTTGCTAAAATGCCATTCAATAAGAAATGGCCATGTTCACCTAAAGAATATAATTATTGACGGGTCAAATATCAAATTTAATACTTCCTTCTTTTCAAGTAACTATTGAATTTCATTTGCCTCAAAATTTCTTCATCAGCAAAAGCAAAGACATAAAGAAATCATCTTAAGAAGCATAACAGATCTTCAAAGTTTGACATTTGAAAAGTCAAAGAACTGAAATATCAATAAATAAGCAGTTAAGATCATTATACAGTGTTCTTATTCTTCAGGTAATCTAAATTTCATACTTGAAAAGAAAAATATCCATTTCATGTTGCAAGTGAAGAAAGAAAATATGTTTCAACAGCTAGAAGAAATATCATCAAACAGGTTTCTCTAACCTCTGGTTCAACAACACAACGTATTTGTACTATAAACAACTAACAACATACACAATCGGAGAGATCGTGACATTTTAATTTGACACATTGTCTTCCCAGCATGCAAGTGTCAGAGCGAGGCTATTTGTAAACACTTTAATTGCAGTTAGAGTCGCTCCTAGTGTCAGGGTAAATGTTAGTAGATTATCAGTTAGTAAACCCAGGCTATATCTCCCACCCAGGAGATACCCCATAGTGTCGGGGAGATAACGGTAATTAGCAGTACTTCTTCTTGTAGGCACTAGATAGAGGGGTTCGGATCATTTGTAGACTGTATTTAGAGTCTAATTAACATTTAATTACAACAGATTTTAATTTTCCTTATATCGCTAGGTAAAAGTTTTTCTCAAAAAAAATAATCAAGTATTGTTTATAAATATTTTTTCATCACTTTGCAATAAGATATTATTATCAAATTCTGATTGCAAGACTTCTTTGAGGAAGACTATACTGGAAAATTACTTTAAAACATTTTGAAGGCAGAATATTATTAGTCAAAACTAAGATAAAAGAGGCTTTTAATCTATCTCATCATCTAAAGTGAGCCTTTTGGTGAATTCTCTTGTAAATCATTGTGTTAGAGTCCCTCAATAAAACTTCAGTTTCTTTAAGGCTCCTCTTCTGTGAATATTTTAGCCCATCTTTTTTTAAAGCAATTCCAAATATAGCCTCTCATCCAAGCCTTTTAACAAATCCAAGTTTTATTAAATAAGGAATTCCATATTTTGACTTTAAATTTTGTATAATAACTTCATATTTATTTTAAAACTGATTTTCGTTGAGTGCAATTTTCTTGAAAATTCAAACAAGAAGTATTCGTTTATCTTTTGTGCATTTGATACAATTAATATCATTTTGATATTTCAACAACAACACAATTATTACCAATCTAAAGCTTCGAACATAGGGATTGTTTGTGTCAACATTGTTTCACATAAATCCCTCAGTGATTCTGACTTCAAAGTTTTTTTGTGATAATCATTTGCAGAAAATATTTTCAGGGATAAATAGTATGAAAATAAAAACATTAACCATTATAATACAATTACACTTTTAAGAAAAAAATCAAATTAAATGTTATTGTGGCCAGTCTAGATGCCACCATAAGGTGTTCCCACACATGGTAAAGGATAAGTTTAATTAGGCAACACAAGTGTATTGTTAATGAAGTGGTCTGTCTTCATGGAGAGCGACAGATAGTGGTTAGTCTTGATTGTGTCTAACAGACAGCTAGCTGTGGGTGTAGCGTGAGAACCTACACTGTATGCTGTGGGAGATTGGTCATGGGAAACAATTAAGGTTGTTGGTGTCTTTATTAAAGTATTATCAATTTACAATTGTAATTTAAGTTTTTGTAAAAAATAAATATTTATTTATTTATTTATTTATTCATCATGCTTCCGTTAAGGATATCGCTGTTTGTAAAATCTTCAAAGTTATTACTTTGTGTAATAAAATCGCACTCTTGTTACTATAATGACGTCATAAACATTACGAATGATGTCATAATGTAAGTACAAGGATTGCACTTCACATTGGCAAATTTCTTAATTTTATTGTCTTATTTAGCAAGTAATAAATTAAATACTAAACTCAGTCCCGCTCAATAGCACTATTATGAAACTCGTGAATGGTACCGGTGTTAACTTAATAATGCTCGTTAAATGTTAATCCACTCACTCGTTTCATAAAAATGGTATTAAACAGGACTTTGTTTAGTATGCTCTATGTATCTTGTTTTGTCATTTCATACATACCATACATTCTCCAAAACGTAATAATTTTCACAATAAAGAAGTTGTTAACTCGAAAATATTTACTGTTCTTATCTGCCCTTGAAAGACTGAAGTGTTTATGGTTATGATTAAAATTTCCAAATTCTTGAAGTCAGATTACTTCACCCTGCATACTTACCATGTACCTGGTAAGCTTGGAAAGACATTAACCTTGTACAGTTCACTCAGGTTCATTTGAAGATTTTCTTAATTACAAAATTTAACATCGTTAATGAGACCAACCTGCGTTGTGATCACATCAGGGTGCTCATTGTGCACTTAAATGTGCCCTAATGCACTAATGTAGCCGAAACTCATCCACCTTTGATGTCAATGTTGTTGAATAAAACTGTCACATGTCAAGATATAACTCTTCCAATTTTTTCTATAAGAAAAAATAGGTAAAAATTAAGGTCAAAGACTGTTTATGAAAGGAAAAATATAGGTATGAATCCCGGAGGAAATCAAGCTGAATTCATAATCTACACTTGCTTACCGTAATAACATACTTGCCACTGCTTAATTGCTTTCAGGGTCAAGTGTATTTAGATTAGAGTTCTTTTAAAGAAATAAATGGATAGAACTGACACAAAATCCTGCTCCCTAGGTTGCCTAAACTTAAATTTAATCTAGGGAATAATTTCTAAAAATGAATTATAAGCATTTTTCACTGTTTGTTTATTAGTAAAATCTAGATTTTTCTAAATGATGACTTAGACTGTATGAAAGCTCCTATTTGATACCCATGCTCAGAAGTAAGGCAAATTATTATCCATACATTGGCAAATACGTAGTTACATATTTTCAATATGAGCACATGTGCATATATCTATTTGCCAGTTAGCAACAATTGTTATAGCATAATCTACTTTAACTTTCATCTATGACATAATGTCTTGCATGTTATATCATTCATACACAGTTTTTTCTTTAGAGGTTGTACACACAAAAGCAAACTTTTAAGAATCTGAACTGATATTGCATGATAATTATCTTACCTCACATACAAAACCACCTTCCTCAGTATGCTGTAAGATACAGGAATGCTTTGAATCGATGATGAACTACCTTGAAACTACAGCTTCTATGTTATATCATTCATACACACCTTAATTCTTCAGAGGTTTTACATACAAAAGCAAACTTTAACAAATCTTGATTCCATTTGTCTGATAATTATCTTACCTGACATACAGAACACACCTTCCTCAGAATGTTGTATGATACAGGAATGCACTGAATCTCTGGTGAACTACATTGAAACTACCGCTTCTATGTTCTACTCCCTGGGGTGTTGTAAGGGAAGGGAGATGAGATACTAATATGCAATGTTATTTCTGAGATGTGGGTTATGGGGGAACCATCATTTAGTGCTTGGTTTATCATGTATATGTTTATCAATATGACAGCCATGAATTATTGCTCCATTTTTCAGAGTAAAATGATTTATGTTCTTGTCTTTGTCATTATGGCGTTTTTTGTTTTTCATGTGTTTGTTTATATTTGTTTTAGCAAAAAGGTTTTGGTTGTTTCAATGTAAAACATTGAACATTTCTTTTAGTTTTGATGTAACTTCACATTCCATTTAGTTATCATCAAACTTTCTGTTTGTATTATTGTTTGTGTATTTATAATGCAATGATTGAGTATCAATATCATAACAATATTGTCTATCATCAAATAATTAATAGATAATGCTTTAAGTATTTTGTCACTTTGGTGAAACTAATCATATCCAATAAGATTACCCATTTTCTTTGATATAAGATTAATTTCATGTTGTTAATTACTTTGAAATCTTCATGTCATGGCAAGTTAACAGTGCATTGATACTCAGAGTGTCAAAATTAATTGTGTGTTTCGTTTGTGATTGGAAAGTTGATTCAAAGATACGCCAGTCCAAAATCAAACCATTTTTAATAATAGATGAATTCAGTGTCAAGTTTTGATCTCAATGATGAAGCTCTCAGTGTTTCTTTAATATTAAATATGATCCGTTTATCATTTAAATATGTGTTATAAATGTGAGAAAATATTCAATAACTTCCCATTATATCACAATAATGATGGGAAAAAAGCCCAGACAACTGTAAACTCTAGCGTCTGCGAGCTCTTACCATTCGGTGCCCGATGTTCTGTGACTTTAAAAGGGCTGTTCTCCTGAGTTTATGACAGATCATATCTCAGCCCTTCAATCTGATATGAATAATTCAATGGCTATCAGAGCAATTCCATGTCAGAATTTGCCTTTATCTTGGATGATTTTGCTCTTACTGTAAATAATGGATCGGTATCACTCAACATACCCACAACTCAGCCATGAAGCTCCCTGAGAAGTGTTCAAGGTGATGGGAAAATGTTCCAATCATAGCCGTATATCTTTTGTTTGATTTCTTGTTATTTAGTCTTCTGTACAGATCCTGAATCTTATTTAGTCACGGAACATGTTTTGACACTAGGTGATGTATTAAATTTGTCCTATTAATTGCTGCTGGTTTGGTCTGAATTTGTTGAACAAGATAACCTTTTAGACCTTCTTTCCTTCACCTTGTTTTTTAAAATTTTATATATACATGTATGTCTCCAATTAGTTTTGTACATATTTCCTGTACAGAATTTTTCTAATCATTTGTCAGTTTCAATAGATATGTTTACAAATTTTTCCTGAAACTTCCTAAAACAATCTTAGCCTGCATGATATTACTTCTTTGAGGGACATTTAGAAGCTGCAGGATGAATGAGGAAAAATTCTATGGATTTTTCAACTTCTTTATTAGTTTCAGGGTGGATACTAACATTGTTTCAAGCAAGTGATCATGAATATCAAGTTGAAAATATTACCAAATGGTATGCCAGTTGATAAAACTACCTTCATATCCTTTATTTTGCTTTGAAGATTTACATCACATTGTCAAAAACTATATGGCCCATCAATTACTTTGGGCAAAAACAGGATATGGCAGTTTCTATGTTTTTAGTAATAACAAACTTGTGAAGAAGAGGAAATAAACTGAACAAACAAAGTCCTAAAGATGAAAGCACAGAATGCAAAATATGATATGCATGTGGAGTGTTTTATTGGAGATAACATAAAGAGTAGTGGAGGTAGTAGTTTTCCTTGTGGTACCCCAACTTACAAAGCGATAAGGAGCTAAGTACTTGTACCTCGCTGTAGATGGAGCTATAATGACTGGATCTCTTATCTTCCTCTCCCGATGCCTATCACCCTAAGTGTTATTCTAGCTACTGTCCAAATATCAGCCACGTGCCTCATCCCAGGGGGTATTTGACCATTGGCTTTTATCAGAAAATGCTTTTATTTATTTTATGGGTGGTCAGTCTCTAGTGATGGAAACAGGAGAGTAGTGACAGCTTGTTTCTTATCTCCTTCGATAAAACATTTAGAAGTGATATCTGTTGATAAATTGTTTTGCATTAAAAAGAAAGAATTTTAAACTTTTATTTCTGATTTTGAATATTTTTACAACTTGTTTTGAATTTCATATTTTCATTGGGTTAAATGAAATTTCTATAGTGTATGAGATGATAAAATGAAGTTACAGAATGGAGAATGAACAGAATTTGTTTTCCTGATAAGCAACTTATCTCTTAAAAGCCTTGTTTTGGATTTTGTTTTAAGGTTTTGTTCAGCCCCAAAAATCTACTGAGAGTGACAGTGTTGTCCATATTAGTGAGATTGAGTGATGTCCATTTTGAATAAATTTGCAAAATATTTCCTCTCAGGGCCTTGATTGAACATGATCTTGACTATAGTCCTAAATTGTTCACATAAAGAAAAGCTTTGACTTCATGATTAAATTAGGATACTTTTAACAGTTCCAGATCTCCAAGCTTATCATCAGTTCTTTGAAGTTTGCTGTTATCTGCATCCGACCCTTCAACACTGTTCCTGTTCTGCTCAATAGTCTGTGAAATATATAATCCAGTTAATCCCGCCCCACGTGCCGGTCATTAGCACCTCAATGAGCATGTCTGGTCAGCCCGGGGCAGTGTGGCCAAACAGTAAGTCACTGACCATGCATACAGTCCTTAACAAGCTCCAGATGTCCTCTAATTGCCCCTAGTTTGCTCAGGCTGTCCATGTTTTTGATAAACTACATCCAGGGTCTTTCCTGTAACACAGTCTTCCTGTGTTGGCGCGTGCTGTAGATCCATTAACCAGATGGCCATCTTTCATTGGATGCTCGACTCAAGTTCATGTTCAGTAGATCATTGTTTTGTCTTCAGTCCCAGCAGGGAGTTAGCCTTGTCTGAAGGTACTTGGCTTTTGTAGATGATTTGGTTCATAGATTAGCTGGATGGTTTGTCATGAGATTGATCATCAGATCTTTGAAGTGACCCTCTCTTTAAAGACCGGTCAGTTTTGAGTGACCTTCCAGGTCAAGAATCAAAGGACAGAGAGCTGACCATAACAAAACACATCAATCATAGATAAAGAAATAACAGTACATGTTTCAACATTTTTTATGAGAAAACCTTTAATCCCCTTTCAACACTCTCTTATTTTGAGTGACCTTTTGGGTCAATAATGACTGAGATGAGTTTCTTTGGAGAGTTTTTAGTACTTCATTTGAAAGCTAGTTAAGGAGGCTGCCAGTAGTGTACTTGTGTACTTATGAGTGTTATTTCTTAGCTGTGGGTCACTGCACTGAATTATAATTCTGTATTGGCCCCCCCCCCCCCCCCCCCCGATTTTATACATATCTTGGAAACCAAATAACTGTGCACATTTAAGACTAAGGGTCAATACAAAGGAATTAAGCTTATTTGTCAAGATGTTGCATTGATATTTTCAGCATTTTTGCTAGTAATAATTCATTTTAAAACTATAACAGCAATTATGAAACGGCTGATCTCTGACCATAGCATAACACCTAAATCAAAAATATATTGTGTATATAAACAGCATTCATAAATCTTGATTCAAATGTACTTTTCATATTGTTTTTTTTTAATTAAAATCATTAAACCTTTTAAAGCTTTTTTTCAAATCAATTATTGATATCCTTATCCTCTCTGAATTCTAAATGACTGGATCAAAGATAAGGCACTAGCTGAAAGAATTAACATTATCAGAAGCATCAACAGTAGCCATTTGCACTAATGCAAGATTTCAATCCAAATGCTCTTCACTAAATGATCTTATTAAGTAGTTTTGGATCGGAAATTAACAAACAATTTTATCTAAAACACTGATCATGTCCTTTTTAAAATTCACTTTACTAAGGGAAATCGTCTTGATTGAAGATGTTTTGCCATCAGATAACAGATGAGCCTTGAAAGGATAAACTTTAATCTTTCGTATTTGGTCTTATCTAAAACCACAAGTCTTATCATTTAAAAGGACTACTGCTTGTTGATTTCTAATTGTGTTCATCTTGTTTTCAATTAACTTAAAAGAGATAAATATCAAATAAGTTTGTTTTGGCTATTTTCAATTATCAAATCTACAGTTGTTAATTATTTTGTTCTTTTATAAATTTTCGACCATTCTTTTGAGTTAAGAATGATTTAAACACATATATATATACCTATTTATCTTTCTTTTTTTCTGTAAAAATTTATCATTATTTGCCTACGAGAAATGCAAGTTTTTGCAGATGTATGTTGTAGCCATTTCCAATAGGTGAGCAATGCTCAGGTATGACATCAAGGGACGATATTACTACCGCAAATTTGTATAAGTCCCAGCAAATTTAAATGAGTTCTTCAATAATTAAGCAAATTGGACCAAAAAATTAATTTTACATTCAAAAAATCGCAGCTTCAATTTCATGATTCCTTTCTAAGTATATGATGCAAGAGTATATGGGACATATGTCAATATGTGAATATGATAATGTGTCAATGTTTGTGAGTTTTTTCCTGATATTTGGTGACTACCTAGGAATCCAAGAATTATCATGCACCTGAAATGTTAAGCACCCTTGAATGAGTAAAATTATCTTTTTGTTAAATCTCTGTAATAACTTGCTTTAAAGTAGAACAGAGAGATTCTGTGGAAAACATCTCATGTATTGTGAAAGTCAAAATGTTTAGGTATAAGCTTGCTACCCACTCCTATTGGAGTGAGCATATTCTCAGAAAGATTTTCACGAAAAGATAGTTGTTTATCAGAAAATCATGTTGTTCATATGTATTTCCTTTAAAACACTCTACAAAAACTTGATTAAAATATTTTTGATTTATGATTGAGCACATTAGATCTTTTTTTACATTTGAAACTTTTAATTGAAATCTACCAATATAATTTGCCATAGCCTGAAAGATCATATCATGTACCCTTTATTTGAAGAATCAATTTTATGAATTATCAAGCATTTTCTATTCTTATATTAACATTGTCTGTCTCCTAAACCAGTTCATATCAAGTTTACACTTTCGGTAAGTCAAGATTTCTATAAATGAAGAGATGTCTGAGAGTTTTCTTATCTTTATCTCTGTATTAAAAACATAAAAAATAAAACCATTGAATACTATTTAGTAAAACATGTTTCAAGAGATTCTATTTGGGATTTAAGTCCTTAAAACACATTAAATTATTGATAAGAATATGTGTCAGTATCTGTTACATGTATCACAAAATAAAAATTCAAATACCCCTCCAGAAATATTATTTTATGAAAAATTAATTATATTTATAAGTCAAACATCTCATTACTCATCCAGAATAACTTAAGTCAATAAAGAAAGAAATATCATGTATTAAGCAGAGTACGTGCAGCCATTTTAATGTGAACACCTTTTAATTATTTGAGTAAGAGAAATGAACTTGGCCTGTTTCACAGCTTAAGGATTTCGTTTATTGATTGAAAATTACTGTCTTGCAATAAGTGATGAAACAGTGTACTTGACCTTTTATGCTCAAACATGTAGAAAAGAGTCATTAGTTCTTATGAAATTTGCACTAGAAAATACGATAGCATCAAGCACTGAGTCCAAACTTTTGTCAAGTGATGTATAATAAGTAGAATTTGTTTTTCCTATTGTCAAATTACTGTTTCAATGTCTCTTAGAGAAGTCACTGTCAAACATGCTACGTTGCTTTTAAAGGAGTAGTAGCATGTTTTTTTATAAAAAACAATCATCCATAGTCAGAGAACAAATTATTAAGATTCTGTTTTCACAAATAGCTAAAAGTCCATTTGTGGTCATTTTTTTTTGAACACCTCCAATCCATTTTGCGTAAGAAAAAAGAATCCTAGGCTGAACTTTACATTATGTATTTGATTTATTGTTGCTCCATTTAATTTATATTCATTGTCTTTTAATTGGAACCATTTATTTTCCTTTTCCTGACATCACCTTATATTCTCCCTAAAAACGTGCTACTGCCCCTTTAATGCAAAAACAATCGACGCTTAATTCATAAAGCAAGCTATCAGATGATATTGAGACCATGGTTCACCTGCCACAGGTAGGTCTATCAGTATGTAGATAATATGATATATTGAAGGTACAGTGTACTATCTTTGTACTGGATATCGGAATCAAGTCATGTGTTGATTGTTATATAGGGATTATCTCTGCCATTAATCATCAACAATTAATGATAACTATAAAGGTGTGAAAATGGAGATAATTATGGTTTCAAATAACAATCTTTCATGATTTTTGTATGTTGTTAGATTAGTAGTTTGTTTAGATTTTCGGACTGATTTTAATAAACCAGAACCAATGGTAAAAGAGTAATGCTTTAAATTATTCACGCATAACTTTGAAAGTTACTCTCACAATGTTCTGTTATCAAATAGTTAAAATGTGTGAATATTTTCAAAGTGTTAAGGTGAGGTAATTCCTTAAGTTGAGTTACTTTATGTGGTACATGTTAATCATGCAACATTTTCTGTTAAGATAAACAAAATTGGAAAAAGGTCACAAACCTTTGTAGTGAAATGCGTTACCTTGTGTGGTTATAAGTGAAAAGGATCTTTTCCAGATCATTGATCGAAGTGTAAGAGCATATGTATATTTAATCATTGATTTGTGGTTCGATGTGCATCACCAGTCACATGGAATTTCAATTCATTGTTCCAAACCAATAAGCAGCTGAAATATTAACACAAGTCATTCTGAAAGATTTCAACACTACAACCATCCAACCATGTCAATACAAGGAGACAACAACAAATTGCCCATCCTCAAAGTTTAAACATTTAGCGCCAAATCCTAATCCCTCGTTCAAGAAATCCATACCGCAATTGTACTGATTTTACAATTCAAACATAGAGGCGGGCAACTTCCTAAGCCCTTATTGGTCAATTACAAAATACCCCGAGGTCACAGGGGTCATGGGCCCCTGAATCAACAGGACCCATCTGTTGGGAGGTCGCGTGTCGCCTATTTAGGGTCGTGTGCCCCAGACATCTGTCGGGCCTGTTATTGATAGGATAGAGAGATTTGTATATGTCTGGGGCCATGGCTATCTACCCTTAGGGATCGCCTGCTCATTTTGGGACGTTTAGCCTTCCTTGATTGTCATGTGTTGCTCTTGTTGAAACTCTAATTGGTTTAAAAGCTTTAATTTTTGTTTATTGTGTTTTAATTATTATAAAAGAAATGGCAGAAAATTCTAGTTGAACATGCAAATAGTTTGTCATCAGTGATTTCTTTGAAAACATAATTGGTCAGTTTTATGTTTTGTGTTTTCTTAAGAATAAGAAAAGTGGCAGAAAATAAGATTTGAACAAAGACTTTGACATCCATTATTTTATATAAAAAGATATGTACTTTGACTTTTAAAAGTTGGAAGGTTGGAAGTCTACTTTTTCATTAAATGCATTGAAATGTGTTCAGTATGCTGTGAAAATAATTACATTGCATTCATTGTTTTTGATTTTAAGTTGATCAGTATTTTTATTACCGAAAATATACTTATTTTGTGGATTTGATCACTGTCTGAAAAAAAGAAGTTGATTAGTAATTTATATCAAGAGAACATTATGAGACTCAAGAAAATATGGGGAATTCTAATCTAACATTTACACTGAAATGGTCAAGAAATCTAATATTTGATAATTTTTGTTTTTGGATGGGATAAAAAAGAGATAGAATTTTCTAAATTTTCGGACAGAGTTGATGAAGCTTTAATGTTATTTTAAGGTCTGGCTAACAGACTAGGGGAATACTTAACCTTGGTATAACATCAAAGGAATACAACATACTTCATCAGAATGCAACTTACTTCATCAGAATGCAACATACTTCATCAGAATGCAACATACTTCATCAGAATGCAACTTACTTCATCAGAAAGCAACATACTTCAGCAGAATGCAACATACTTCAGCAGAATGCAACATACTTCAGCAGAATGCAACATATACTTCATCAGAATGCAACTTACTTCATCAGAAAGCAAAATACTTCAGCAGAATGCAACATACTTCAGCAGAATGCAACATATACTTCATCAGAATGCAACTTACTTCATCAGAAAGCAACATACTTCATCAGAATGCAACATACTTCATCAGAATGCAACATACTTCATCAGAATGTGTCACTTTGAGTTGTCTGAGACATGGTAGAGTCCAAAGAAATGTAATCGTTTTTCTACCAATTACGTCTGAGTCATGCAGAATTGGACATAACACATTATGAACGTCCTGTCTGTGATCATGTGATTCATCAGAACCTGTGTAATTACACACTTGTCTCCTTACTTCACACCATTTGGTCTGGCTGAGGAATAGCCGCCCAAATGGAATTATCTTTTTTTTTGTCTGAAAATATTTTTCGTTTCACGATTTTGCTTTTTCTGATTTTGACTGTTACATTATGATTTATATTTGTTATGGCTATATGTTATTTTTTTAATTTTATAAATATTTATCAATTTATGAAAAGAAATCGTTGATTATAAAGTTTAAATCATTTAATCCTTTTGTTTGATATTCTTTGTAGTTTATGTTCAGTTTGACTGTTGATAAATGTTCTATTTTAGAATGATGAAAGAAAGTAAAAGTAATTAAGTGATGAAAGTTGATGAAATTTTCATATCATATTGGATTTTTACACTAAATTAAAGAGCTGTTTCTTTAAAAACTATTAAAATGTGTTTGAAAGAGAGGATGAATAATTTAAACAAAGCTATAAAACTCTAAATCAAGGAAATGACAATCCCAGAAGAAAAGACAGCCAAGATGACTGATAAGACATTTTTTCCACATGAGCGACTAAAATATCACATCTGCCCGGAAATCAATTCAAAATCTGAAATAGACCATCTAATATCTTGAGTTTATACCCCGGGGCACATGAAATACACATGAGTGAGTTTAAGATACTTTGTTTTGACAGCTTTATGTTTAATCTTTTCCGGAATCTTCCTTTAAGCAAGTCAACATTTTGTCCATATTTGTGTTGTTCATATTTATGATGATGATAATGTTGCAATAATCAAAGATCAGAGATTATGCCAAATTTGACGTAGAGCAAGTTGTGAACCTCCGTACTTGCTCAGCATGTGTTTGTTTCCTATCACTTGTACTTTCAAAATAGTTTTCTATCAATAAATTCATAACAAAGGTCCCATGTTACAGTTATTCCATCATTATAACCTTCCAAAAATTTATACAAATCATAAGTTCATTAAGTCGAGTTCCAAGTTCATAAAATGAGGTATGTTAATACAAGCAATTTGAAAATGTTATACAAAATTAAAAATGGGTAATGCTAAATTTTATGGGGATTTCACTTTAGGATGAGCTGACTTTGAAAAAAGATAGTCATCAAAATGATTCTGATGGATCATACCATTGAGTTAAATGAGAATCTTGACTTTAAAATGAGATATGATCGACAACAATGTCAACTTTAGATAACCATCTACATGTAACTAATGAATTCTCTGTCAGTAAATTACAGATTATTTGAAAAGTGGTCACAAAATGTATAATCTTAAAAGAATCTATGAAGAGTTTTGGTAAATTAGAATTATGAAAAATGGAAAAGAATTTTAATGATCTTGTGAATACTTTGTAATAGATCATATGAAAATTCATCACACAAAAAAGGAGAATGAAGCTAGCGAATCCCTGCATGGCAAGAAGACAATATGAGTTAGGAACTATCATCTCTACTTATCTACAGATGCATGACAAATTTCACAGGGGATGTGTTCACATAAATTTTCAGAAAATGACTACCTGAAATGTGGATTAGAATGAATTGTGTCAAATGAAAAATAGATCATTTTTATTCATCAAGAAAGAGGCTTATGTCTAAGACAAATCTTCATTTTTGATAAAATGACATAGCTTACAAATGAAATAAAGGAATGACTAGAAGAATTCAATAATATTTTATGACAATAAATCTCTGTGTGTAAAACATAAACCATCAGGTCATTCTGAATTTTATTATTTCATACCAAAAAATTAATGGTTAATCTTTGAAAAATCTAGGCATTAGATGTAATGAAATGATATGTACACATGAATCTCTATGTTCAATTAACAACAGATCATATTGATATCAATCATAAAAGCATTTCATCATGCTCAACCTTTTAAAGAGCTCGACCTAAGATGAAATGATATTGATGAACCGCTCTGTCCAATCTACAACAGATCAAATTGATATTCATCCTTTCAAGAAATCTCTTACGTTAATCTTTACAAAATCTAAACCAAGGATGAGATCAAATGATTTTGATGAACATTTCTGTCCAATATGTAGAGGCCATCCTCATCATCATCATTAAAAATCTTCTACAATGCTCAATCTTTAAAGAATCTAGACTTAGGATGAGATGAAATGATTTTGATGAACCTTTCTGTCCAATATATAGAGGCCATCCTCATCATCATTATTAAAAGTCTTCTACAATGTTCAATCTTTCAAGAATCTAGACTTAGGATGAGATGAAATGATTTTGATGAAACTTTCTGTCCAATCAGCAGGGGTCATCCTGATCCTCATCCTAAAAAAAATCTTCCACAATGCATCCAATTTCATTCATGCCGTCCATTAAAGCTGTGTCCAGTTTCAAATCCCTGACATGGATATGCTGACTCTGATTTTATCAAGGGTTACAGGACAGGGATGAATAGACAGATTTAAAGATGCCCTATCAACTTCCATAATTCATAGGAAGTGGAACTCTTCAGTGAAGAAGTGTGACAAGTGATCGTAGGACTCTCCATTAAACATTTATAGAGGCTTGTTATCGTAAATGCTATCAGTTTGAGTTAGGCTCTGTAAAGATCTATTTCTTGCTTATTCCCGGAGGAGAAAGTGTCTATAGGTGTCTTAATTATTGATAGTGAGATGTTTTGTTTGTGGGCTTTAGATAGAATATTTGATATGTTCCATTTGAAATGGAAACTGAGTGATCGGTACCTTTTGAGGAAATTGAAAAGTAGAATGATACTTTGAATAACTACCTTGAAAGCATGATCACGAGCAATGATAATTAAGTGTGGGTTGAGGCAGTTTTACTGTATTTTCAAAATATCTCCTTTACTTATGTTACTGTGGTCATATGTCATATTTAGTTCAAATAAATAGTATTATGATGAAAATCACTGTTTATGACATTATTTCCTTTTGAAAAGGTATAATATTTCAATAAAATTGTATTACATTTCATAATGATTGTTTTACTTTTCTTAAAACAAGAAGGAATTAGTTACTTAGTTTTGACCTTCATATACAAATGTGATACTTTGTATCTAAGTATAATTGTAAGGTAATAATACTTAATTCAAGACCACACAAGTTTTATGGCTTAATTGTTATAGAATATGAATATTATATCTTAAAAACAAACTCAAGTAACGGCACATTTATGTTTCATATGTTATGATATGAAAATAGTTATGTTTTTAATATTTCTAGTACAGAATTGAAATAGATTCTGATTTTAGTTACTCAAAATGAAAATTATGGAAATGATTTTAATAATTTAAACTGAAATCTCTTAAAAAGTTATTTCCAAAAATACATTGCTATGGTAACCTTTGAGAATCTATAAGAATTATCTCATATTGAAGGCACAAGAATTAACTAGAAACAAGAAATAAACTACCAGATGAGAAGAAAGGCAAGAATTATTCGAGCATTTGTGAGCGTGACTTGAATCAAAACCCGAGAGAGGAAGCAGACAGTAATTATGAAATCAATACAAAAATGTTGGAGACAACTGTTGGCATTTTTTGCCTTATTAATTATTGACGAGTGATATTAATTGTTGTCACATTATCACGATGATCCTGATGGGTTTACAGAGCCCACCGGCAGTCTGACTCAGTTATGGCCATTTTCCTCCAGGCATGAGAGATTACTTGTGTTAATTGCTTTCTGCCTCGTGGGCTTCTTGCTTCTAGCTCTTGTAATGATATCTTTCTTTGGTTTTGGATCAAAGAATATGTTTACTTTGAAAAATGACTTGCAAAAAATCTATCAAATTTATTACTTCTTTTGACGTTTTGGTATTTCTTTTCATATTTTATTCCATAGATTGCTTTTATGACATGAGCTTTAAAATGTTCTTTTAATATCACTTGTTTGAAGGTTTGATAATCAAACTTTCAAAGAAAAGTAGATTTCAAAATCAAAAGCATTTGTTTTAGATTACAAAGTTGAATTATCAAAGAATAATTGTTTATGAAAGTAAAAACATTTGTAAGATCTGAAATTCTACCCTCCTTTGCCAAATGTCTTCATTATTCCATTGATTTTTGCAAATGAAAAATTATTTCCTTTGCAAACTGTTATTACATGTTTGCGTAACTCATGTCATTTCCATAACTTTATTGTTGCCAAATGTCAAATATTTTGTTGTTAGTGTTGTTATTCACAGATAATGAAGTTTCTCGCCCCAGTAGAGTATGATAAAAGGTTTGCTGATAACTGAAGCATGCTATCTCAAACAGATGATTCTCGTATCTTATCTCTCTGATGACTCTCACTACAGCTGGATGATATAGCTTCCTATCTGCCGCTTGTCTCGTAACAGCTGATTCTGATTGGATCGTTTGAATCTTAGAAGAAAAAAATGACATTCTCTCAAAAAAATATTAAATTGTTCTGCTGTTATTAATGACAGTTGACAGTTAGTTATGGTCAACAAATAAGTTAAAACTTAATAAGAACTAAAACAGATTGTTAAATAGCTAAAGAGTATTGTTTTAACTGTAGAAAGTTCAAGAAAAACATATGATAATTTTACTTTTGGGAACTAAACACGATAATCCAACAAATTTTGAAAAAACATGTTATTACTTGTTTTAAAAAGAAAATGTGTTGCTTAAGAAAAAGAAGTTTTTTAATATGATTTAAATTTTGGAGATTCAAGATGTCTGAAATGGAAGACCAATATCTCATCTTTCTTTTCTATTACTCTTTTCTGAGCAATATCATATTAGTATTCTAAGACAATATGCAGTCATCATACTCTTGACTATATGTTGTTGCACTTGGTCAAGATTATTACTATTTAAGGCCTTAAAAATGTGTTCTATCTGCCTTTTTCTTTATGATGTAGTCAAATTTACATTTCTAAAGGACTGTCCCTTTAAGTAAAATAAAAGGTGACGGAAGTAGTTCTACAGTAAGTGCTTATAATCCCATCTGGTCATTTGTGCTAAATGAACTGTTAATGAAGTGATTGTTAAAACAAATTAGCTAAATTGACCACTAGTTGACCGGTGATAAATCATTCATTCTGTCCATACAGTTGACCATGCTTCATTGATGACCATATTCACACCACTCGGGTCAGCCCTTTACATTAGTTATTTTCAATTATTTGTCAATTTGTCATAATTTATTCATATGCTATTGCTCTTAACTGTTAATCATTTAGATTGATGTGGAAAATTTATTTGGTCTTAAGTTAATAGGCATGTTTGATGCACTTATTTACAGATTTTGTTATTATCTGTTTGCTTATTTCGAAATTTGATGACTAAAATTATGTTAATAATGATTTATAGAATAAAACCGGATGTGAAGATAGGAAATGAATAATTAATAAGGGATGTTTGAATAGTAAAAGTTTCTCTGGATACTCAACTTTTTTTATCCTACTGTCTGTCTGTCCGTCCATAAGGATTGATTTCCAGAAACGAACTCAAAAGTTTAAACCAGCTGGTATGTGAATTAGTCAGCATGTGTAGATGTGCCTTTTGGTATTTTCAAATTCTTCTGATTTTTATTTTTGGCAGTGTTCATTGAAACCTAATTTTATTGGGGACTGGTCGATATGTCGTCTTCTGATGGCCGTTGATTATGCATGTGAGGATTTGATGACAATATAACTTGCTGAGAATGCTGAAAAACAATAACTGGTGTATTTAGAGTAATTCATTTATGTTAAATGAACTTACCGGTATTATACTGTTGGTATCTTTGGTAGCTGCTTTTCAACGAAAAAATAACTGGTTTCAGCAATATGAACATACAAAAACTTTAATTTTTCAAAAAATGAAATTCAGTAAACGTTCTTAGTGACAAATTCTTTCTGTATTTACAGTAATAGCTATTTTTAAAGCAGATGTGGTTCTTTTTGCAGCAATGAATGGGTCTATCTTTATTTAATTGTTTTAATCAAATTAAGACTAAAAGACAATTGCTAACATCCATTAATTAAAATGAACTCACAAAGTTTCCCATAAAGTAGATTAGGTAGGATTTCAGCTTATCCATTTCTTGAAAGTTTTTGGCACATTTTTGGGTTTAAATGCAATTATTTGTAAAAGAAGATGGATGTTAAGTCTGTTAATTGAGTAAAAGTCAGTCATGGTTTATCTTATGGTGACAACAGTTTCGTCTTAGGAATTTAGTGTCAATTTTCTAATCATTGTTTCTTTCACTTTATTAGAATGGGCCTGTCACTCTATACAGAGTACAGTTTTAATTTACTTTAATCATTTTCTTTTAAGTTAAAATGCCAAATCTTATTAACAGTTACATTTTTATTAAGTTAAAACTTGTTTCTCACTTTTTGAATAAATATTGCTATTGTGAATATTGTGAATAATACGTGATAGATCGATCCACCTGAAATTTGACTACTTTTTAACCTTTTATGTTTTTTAAAAGAAAATTAATGAGACACTTTATAGTTGTTCAAAGGAAAGATTTTAGATCCTGAACAGATTTCTAACAAAAAGAATACTGCCCTTGATCAACATGTGGAAGTATTTGAATGTTGCACCTGACTTTTCACAGTTTCTGATTGGTCAGAGTTTTGTCACATGACCACCTGTCGACAGCTGTGTTATTGTGTGGCGTGTGTCGTCATTTATACCTGTCCAGGTACACATAGCACAGCACCTGGGCTGTTCCCGGTATAATTATACCATTGTCTCTTACAATGGTGGACAATTCACACTTGGCTTGCTTTCACCTGAGCCCCACTTGTCTTCACCTCTTTTAGTCTCTTTTAAAGAATCAAAGGGCAGTTACAGATTTATGCTTTGATTTTAATCCACGAAATCTACAGACCTTACATCCTGTTATAAATTTTAATTCTGTTTAAATTTATTTAACAATTCTGTTGATGGTTTTTATTGTTAAATTCGTTGCTTATTTCAATGCAAAATTTTGTCATTTGTAAAATGTTTGCTGTCCTGTTTTTAACTTTTTGATATTATTTATGTATTCATTTCATTAAATAAACATATTAATATTGACCATTTCAAGGAGTTATTTTTAGTAGTCATAAATCTTATGGCATTTAAATCTGAATGATTTGTAATACTCATTAATAAATTGTAAAAAAAACCAAATAAATATAAGTGTTGAGTTAAATCAAGATGATAACTGTTCACAACTATAAAATGGTTTCTTATTTCCTGAGTAATGTCATCTGTATCATATAGAGAAAATTAATACCATTAAGTGTTAGTTGTAGTGTATGAATGAATAATTTATTTCATTGCTCAGATCATGGATTCCCTTACGTTCTCTAGGGGATGATTAGCATGTGTAACAGTCTCTTGTTATTATTTCCAACTTCAAATCCACCTCTGTGTACTACCATATTCAACATATTAAGTGCCCTCGGCAGTTAAAAAATTGGAAAGATGGGGCGCTTATTAAAATGTGTTAATCATTCAGTCGAATGATAAAAATGTGTGTATATTCTTGATCTGCATATAGTTTTTAGCAAAAAGTTACAAATCCAATTACCGTGATTAAAGGGAAGACTGAAATCAAGTCTTCAAACCAATTTTTATATAAAATTTCATAGGTTTCTCAAGTTAGGTATGCCTGGAGAGGGGGCGCTTAATGGTTTTTGAGTTAGAGCACCGTTAGGGGGCGCTTATAGGGAGAGGACGCTTATTACGTTGAATACACTTTAGTGTTTCAAACAAAGTCATTGATTAATTTCTGTCCCCAAAATAAACTGGACAATAAGAAATTAAATTTAATATTTTTGATTTTGTATTTGGAATAATTGACTGCCACCCTTTCTTAAAAAAAATTGTCCAATTTTTCAATACCCTTATGTTACATTCTTATCCATCACTTGAATTTTACTTATTTATTTGTGTGTATAATCATCCTTAAGTATAAATGATACAAGTTTGAAATTGTAAGTTTAAGCTAAACATAAGGTCGGTTATGAATAAATGCACACAAAAATTGCTCATCTTTAATGTTAGTTGGGTTGGTGACCCCTTCACTCAAAATTGAACCACTTTTATCAATATGGAGTATAAGTGTCAATTATTTTCATGCCTCATTTCATAAGACAATTTCAATTTTTTCACATTTAAAACTTTGTAATTATAGAAATCTAAGCTCATGTTCTCAGGAAAGTTGATGAAAACTTTCAAGAGGATGCGATCATTACCTGTCAAGAGGAACAGAATAAGACACCCAGGGTTGTTTAGAGTATGTTGACTGTATATAAGTAGAAGATACTTATGTCTGTTGATTACCTCACGCGGTCATCACTTGAAATGCACGTAATGTAACACTTAGTGATAATGAGTAAAATAGAACCCCTCGCGACAGCTATCTCTCCCACCCTCAGTTAAAGTGTCTTGTTAAGTGTTAAATAAAAGTTTGACGCACTTTCGGAGGTGTTAGAATATATAGTTTCCTTCGTGCCATGAAGTAGGGATATATTTGGAACTGAGTGTATATTTGAAGTGTTTTTTATGAAAGTTATTTTTTAACACTTTCTTTACTTACTTAATCCTCTTCGTGCTTGAAGCACACACTGCCTCTACCATAATTAACACTTTCTGCTGATGTGAAATTATTTTTATTTTAACTCTCGAGAATTATCTAAATGTAATTTCTTTTACGCTTTATTGATTTTATTGCCAGTGTTTTCTGAAGTGTTGTGACACATTCAGGGTTTTGAATGTATCGCTTAATGTTTAAAGAGGAATCATAGCTAAGGTTTGCAACTGAAGTTTATGTAGCAACACCATAAGATTTAGTTTTTTAGAATTAAGGTTTTGTTGAATTTGATATTGTTTTTCACTATTAAATTTAATTCATTCAGCAATTTTTATTTTGAAACAATCTAATGACAATGAAAACAGTTAAGTGTGTGTCTATTTTTAAACAATGCAATATTCTGATTCTATCTAAGCAATAGTAAGTTCTTACTTAAATCTATTTCTTCTCAATTAACCATCTATGACCTTACTTTTTAAAAGAAGATTAAAATGAAAGAATTATCCACACTATAACATAGAGTTTTCAATTGCATCTCATTTTGCAAAATACGAAATTAAATATTTCGAACTGTTAAGTGTATTCCAGCCATAGCTCATAAAAATTACCCACGTACCATGTGACCCTGATATTAACGCTTGTCAATATGAACTGTCACATCTAACTGATGTCTAATCAATCACAGCCGTTGACAAATTATATGTCAGAGGAATATCAATTTGATTGAACATGATATTAATTTCATTGTTAAACATAGGACCCTTGCACTCAGGGCACTTGTTGGTTACTTTGTGTTAGATCAAATATTGGAATATTGTTTCATATTCAGAAGCAAATATACTCAACGAGAGAAGGAGAGTTTATCATATTCAGCAAATAATTAAGTTCATAAATTTGATACATGTTCGAAAGGTCATTCTCTCTTGGAGATATCAGATATGATATATCTGTTTGTTCACTTGTCATTGTTATTGTATTGATTGTAGTATATGTCACACATTTTATCATATTTCATCAGTATTTATAAAGAAGTGAGATCAATCAAATTCATAGTTACTTATTTTATTCATTATCAAGCTGTATTGCCAAGAAATGTTTGAATTTATTAGCTCATCAGGTCTAAAAGACCCGATGGGCTAATGGCATGGCATGGCGTCCTGCGTTAGCCCATCCGTCCATCCGTAAACTTTTCACAATATCGACAGAACTAATGACTCTAGAGAGCTGAAGTTTGATGTGCAGACTCCTTGGCTAATGGGAATTCTAAATTGTAGATTTCATGACCTCATGACCCCAAATGGGGTCACAGGGGACAAAACCTTAAAAACCTATTTTCATCTTCTTGTCCAGTTCCAAAAGGTCTAGAGAGCTGAAAAGTTTTGTGTAGACTCCTTAGCCAATGGGGATTATTACTACTAATCAATGACTGTTTATCTTATTAAAGATAGTTAAAGAAAAATTAAACATGAAATGTCCTAAAAAATGTACTCTCTGCTTGTAGTAAAGACATTGGCTATCGTGATTGAAAATAAGATAATTTTCCTTTACAACAATCTGGATCATCTGGAAATCTAATGAATGTCTTCTTTCATTCCAAAAGACAGTGTGAAGGTTAATAGTAAATGATAGAATCCAAGCAGTCTGTTTGAGCAAATACATTTAGTACAATTAGTAAATTCAGAATTATACTCAAATCATGAAAAGTTTCAGCACGTAACTTTCCAGCATTATAGGGGTTAAAGTAACATAATCATACTTGCATGCGGTTCGGGATGACATTTAGCGATTGAAAATATAGATACATCACTCTGTAGACAATTCTTTTGTCGAAATTTTGATATCACATTTACCATTTTTTATCAACAATAACATACCTATTTCGACGTTAGAGCACAGTACCCCCAGTAAACAGGCATAGCATTTAACGAACCCGCTTTCAGTGACGTAATCAAATATGCTTGTAGGATTTATACCGTGTCTCAACTACCGTAAATTGTGTTCGATGGATATCAACTTTTGCAGCAACAAACATCTTATTCGGAAAAAACGAAAATAAAATCTAGTCGTGCGCGACAAAGACGTTTTTCAAGCGTATATTTAGAAACCGGAAGTTGCGAGATGGCCACACTTGATTCGTCTTTATGTCAGGTGCCGTTTCGGTCAATTTGGTAAATTATCTCCTATTTTATGAATTTTGGTCCGATTTTCCCTAGGTTGGTTGCAAAATTTAGCTAAAAATATAAGGAAAACAGTAAAATTACTTTTAAAAATTTTGAACTCTGAGTATGTTACTTTAAGCTTAACCTTCCCTATCAACAGAATTTTTTTATAACGTTTCAAGAAGAGCTGTTTTATCAATACATGGCATGCTGTGGCAATATGAAGCTTAATTTTCAATGGGATTTTCAATGTTCATTTAATGAGGCAATCCATTGTAAAGAGCTAATATACCATCTTGGTGCCATCTTAATGCCATACTTCATCAAGTGGAATTGCCTCTGACAATTAATTTTAAATGAGATCATGTAAATCTGCTTCAAGTTAGAGCCAGATTGGCACATTAATGAAATTCATCAAATATTTTAAAGTGAAATCTTTACATTTCATATGAATATTTCATCTTTAGGGGACTGTATAATGTACTGAAATTGACATTTAATCGCTTTCTTTTTCAAATAATGTTAACAAATTACTACTTTTTTAAATATCAGTGTAATCATATATATTGTTTCAGAAAATTTTGCATTCACTGCAATTAAAATAAATTCAAGAGTCATTAGAATAATTTTAATGATGGTCAAATATTGTTATGATTTAAACTGAAGACTACTATTTCAAAATTACTCTTTCTTCAAATATTTTTATTCATAAGCTTATCTGTTTTCATATAATTTAAGAATAAGTGATAACTTTATCAGGTAGGAACAACCATTGTCAAAGACAAAGTAACAATTTTGGAATGTCATTCTGTCGATACATATTGATTTTATATGTCTCACTCTTTAAGAGAGTGACAGCTTTATTACTATTTATAATCAAATAAATTCTTTCCATTCATAATTCATTTCAACCATGATTGACAAGATGGTCAATCAAATGCTTATATAGTGCAGTAGTAGTGTTATTAATATAAATAAACATTATCTACTTGATTGACTTCAGGAGATTACTATACAAAGTAACAGGAAAATGGCAGATAATGATAAGATATTCATGATAATGATTTCATTTCACAGTTGAGTTGATCATGTTACATTGTTTCATTGTTTGATGATCTACTATCCTTAACTTCTGCTAGTGATAAATTCAAATTGACATATAAAACCAAACAGTTGAATCTTTTTTTGCCTAATTTTATTGATATTGCCACAGTTAATCATTCCCTTTAAAGGGGCAGTAGCACGTTTTTAGGGGGAATATAAGGTGATGTCAGGAAAATGAAAATTAATGGTTCCAATTGAAAGACAATGTATTTAAACTAAATGGAGCAGTAAAAATTCAAATATATAATGTAAAGTTTAGCCTTGCGATTCCTTTTTCTTACAGAAAGTGAATTAAAGGTGTTCACACAAAAATGGCCGCCAATGGATTTTATGTGAATCTTCATACTTTGTCCTCTGACTATGGCTAATTGGCTTGTGTAATGAGATTTATGACACTATCAAAGTAATACATTTAGCACTAACATACAATTATCAGTGAAAGATTTGAAATATAAAATTATCAAAAAACGTGCTACTGCCCCTTTAAGAACTCCTTAACTGCTATAAAGATAACTATTCAATATTTAGATCAGCTTTGGTATTTTGGTCTGTGTTGTCAAAAATATTTTTCAAAAATAATTAAAGTGGTTATTTAAGGTACAAATTATGATAAAGAATTAACAGTCATTTTGTAATAAACTGAAAAAGTTTAAAGAAAAAAAATGAAGTTATAATACAACTATCAATTTAGATTTATTGCATTTCTCATTGCATCAATTTAGATTTATTGCATTTCTCATTGCATCAATTTAGATTTATAACATTTCTCATTGCATCAATTTAGATTTATAACATTTCTCATTGCATCAATTTAGATTTATTGCATTTCTCATCACATCATAATATAATATGAGTAATTATAAAGAATCTAGTTGCACTCCCTTTGACACTCGTGGTTTGCACAATTGTTGCTATTGTCATTGAAAAATTAATTTCATATTGTTATTAAGACATCTTAAAACTTCAATCATATTAGAATTCAAGAATTGATAAATAATATTTTTTACCTCTCATCTGTTAAAAAAAATTCTTACGTAATCATAATGAAAATAATTGTGAGAGTGAAATAAATATCTTACCAATGCAATCATTAGTTGACTTTCCACTATTCAGATCATCTTTCCTCTAACTCTAATATGCATATCAAGGAAGGAAATCTTCAACCATGGTTCTGGCAAGTTTGATTCCATGACTTGATAGAAAACATAAAACAGATCACCATTTGGCAATACCTTAATTGAAAGCAGCTGAAACATAGCAATATTGCAGTTTTCAAGAACATCTTAGCATAACCATATATATAATTTCTGACGATGTTGATTTCAGAACTTGATGGAAAACATTAAAAAGATCATCATTTGGCAATGGCTTTGAAAGCAGCTGAAACAAAGCATTATTAGAGTTTGCAAGAATATTTGATCATGGTATCATAATTGAATTAGAATAAAGTCCAAACGGTCGTCAAGCATCCAGTAATGGACCTGAAGTGTGGAGTGTATCCACTAGTGTCAAGTGTCAGTTAGAAGCATCGGCTGTGTCAACTCCTGCAACTAATACGAGGACAGATTGGACCCAGTTCCTCATTGATTCGTCTTTCTTCTGGCTTCTGGTGCCTGGTGCAGGAATCTAATCAGGGAATCCTCGCTTTTCATGATTAACAAGAAAGGTTTGCAAACATGATCCTGGCAGATGAGATGAAAATGAATTGCAAGAGCTTTGTGTAATCTGGTCACAACTTGAGATTAGGAACAATTGGTATGTGATCAATCAAGTGAAAGCTAATGGAATATGGAAGAGCGGAATTATCTTATTCTTTAGTATTTGAACTCTCTTGTATTGGAGATTGTTTCCAAATTTGTTGTGGGTAATCTGATTATGACTTTCTTCTCTGGAAGGGTATTGTTCTCAACCTCGGGATGGTATTCTCCCTAAGAAGTCCTTAGACATGTGTTGCCACAAAAAATCGTTTGCTTGATTAGGAATATCATCATATATTTTTTTTAATATTACAGGAAAATTAAGTGAATACTCAACAAACTTATGATGTTGTTTTCTAGATATTTGTTGTTGCAAGATGAATTTTTATACTATTGTAATCATTATTACAAAAAGTTTCAGAATTCTTACAGGAATCCATGTCAACATGACTTTTGGACTATAACTCTCCGTTTTGATCTTTTCAAGATACATTTTTATTTCATCATTGAAGTATACACAGATGTTGTGAAGTATGAATATGATACCTAAGATAAACAAAAAAAAATCAAAATTAAGTTAAAAACACCAACCATATGTTAGCCATTCAGATCACCTAGAAGTTATCTTAATCAATCATAAATGATAGTGACAGCAAATGTAAAGATTTGAAAATATCAACCTTGAGTGAATCAAAGTTAATAATCATACAAATTGAAGTCAATATTCATAAATGAATTTATCATTGAAGTAGATTATCTGCCACCATCTGTTTTTACTCTCAACAATTATAGTAAATGCAATTACCCTATCTTGTCTTGCATTGAAGATAACTGACTATAAAGGTGGTCCCCATTTTACGTTTCCTCTGGATCATGGTAGGATATCTCCCTCAATTTGGGTTGATTATGGTAAACAGGGCCACACAGTGAGTTCAGTTCAGGGAAGGGATAGCACAGTGGTTAGCATGTTGGCTTTGGATCAGGAAGTTCATGGTTCGAATCTCCCAAGGAGCTCGGCACCTTTGTCTAAGACAAAGGTTTAGCTTCCGTAGGTTTTTTGCAATATTGACAATATTGATAAACAACTTATGTATTTAAACAAAAGTAGCCCAGACTTTTTAGCTTCTACCTAGAGCTGAGTGATTTAGACTTGCTATACTTTTGTAGACTCGGTTGGTCGTCAATTGAATATTTTTGCTCTAGGGTCTGGATGACTTTGACTGCAATAGCATGAAGGTTTGAGTGCAATGCTACACTGAATTTCAGCACAGTACCACCCATGGTTCAGTACCTCCAGGCAATGCTAGCAGTTTTCACCGAAATGCATAGCCACAAGAGTGTTGTGTTTTCTTTCTGCAATAAAGCAGCAGCCCTGATATGTACATGAAATACTCTTGAAGGCAGTGTTAAGCCCCAAGTCACCCCAGCTCACATGTGTTCTGTTCATCAAGTGTTAACCCATAATGGTCGACTCTCTGCTTGTTAAGGTATTACATTGGTAGTTGTCTTTAGATCTGCACAAAAGTGTTATGATAAAAGACTCACAACATTACTTGTAGAAGCCATGGATTTTTATTTAAGATTTGCTGGTTTCACTGATATGTAATGCCTAATGTTGATGCAGGATTTCATACAACATCCATACTCGGGTACATGTGAAATGCAGTGTCAAGCTAAAAAAAATCAAGAAGATTTAAAACACTCAACAACCTTCTTCTGAGGATGGACACTTTAAATACATTGTATCTTTATTGAATGGGACAGCTCAGAATAAATATCATTAATATTATTAGACCTATGATCACCAAAGTGTTATGAATCTGATAAATGAGACCGCACTGTCCGTGCTTGAAGTGTATAGATAGTGACAGGCCGTGGTATTATCCCTGAATGAATCTGTGGGGAAGAGTATTACACCTGTAATCTGCTCAAAGATGGATTAGTGTTGGGCCATTAGATGCCTGGAAGTTGTCCTGACCTGACAGTAGGAGCTCAGAGGTTTTGGTCATGTCAGGACAATTTTCTTTGACCTCAGCATGCGAACATATATTGGTGCATTGATCACTAGTCATACCTAGTCCCAAAACCATGAGTGTGTATCTCTAGAAACCTTGCATCAGTGTATGAAATATGCAACTCTTTGGCCAAATTTGGCATTATAAATTTGAAAAAAATCATTGAAGCCTTTGGTCTCTTAGAATTCAGATACAGATACATTTAGGTGTCTGATTCAGTGGTGAATGAGTTGTGACCTTTTGTACAGAGGATCTTATCAGGGCCTTTTTTTCTGTCAAGATTTAGTCTATCTGATACATATACCCAAGAATTTATTAGATAAGAATAGCACTGCATTATTTGAAATAAAAAGAAATGATTTCATAAATCTAATATTACTCAATAAACTTGTAAGTCCATTAATCAACCAAGAATAACTTCTAAGATTTTGTGAAATGAAAAGGACTGTTTATGTGTTTTTAGAAATATTGATAACTGCACAGCAACTTTGATTTTAATATAATCTTACTTAATATTATTAACTAATTTGCATTAATCACAACTAATTTTATTCAGTTATTTACCGGATTTGTAGCTAAGTTGGTAGAGTGTTTGCTCATCACCAAGAAGACTTGTGCTTGAATCAAACCAAAAGAAGTAAAGAATTGTAGTTGTTTCTTGAACATTTGAGGATAGAACAACGCTTTTGCTTGCACTGCACTGTGGCTGATTTTTGATGCAATATACTAAAATTCAATTTCCGATGTACATTGATGTTTATTGAGGACAATAAACATCTTGTAATACTTATATCAAAACAACTTGATTGTAACAAAAAAAAATTTCTTTGCAGGTAGGTAGATGTTTCTTTATCCAGTAATTAAGTCCTTGAGGTAAGTGTTGAACAGTTGTGTTCGCAGTCTAAGTTCCATCTGTTACTCAAGCATCATACTTATCTTCCTACAGTCAACCTCTTTATTCCTCTTGAACGACTTCTCTTACACAAACTAGTAGGGTGATTAAGAAACATCAATTTGAAGCCGAATGGCTATTGCTGTCTTTGCTTTGAAGATTTTCTTCTGATTAATTTCATAACCACAACATACATTTTGACTCTGATTGTAAAATCTTTGTCAAATTAAACAAGAAGGTAAATTCAAATAGAGTTATGAAAGAAACATCTATTTGAAACCAACAATGCAATTGCTGTTTTGGCTTTGAAGATTTTCTTTCGTTCACTTTCGTACCAAACAGATGTTTAAATGCTGAATGCAAATCCTTCTATAAAATAAATCAAGGAGGTTTATCCTACCTCTGCCGTTTTCTATGTACATGTCTAAAATATCTAGGATACATGCTGGTTTAAGCTTTGATCAAGTTTTGTTGTTAGGCTGGGGACAGATCCAGAAGGACTTAGAGGGGGGTACCCTGCCCAAGAGAGTTCCATATATAGTAAATTGAGCGTTGCAGTTCTCATACATGATACCTCCTGAATCTAGTTCTAAGGCTTATTTTCCTGTGGACACATACACTTTTATCCTTATATTACAGAAATTGAGAAGGTGAAATATTCAAGATGTATTGATGTTCATTGAGAACCATTTTCAACACTAATTTTGTTAATAACAACCAAACACATTCAAATGGCTATCATTCGACCTCAAGGGTTCAAAAGTCAGAAAGAAAATCAAAAACATGTTCAAAGGTCCACGCTTCTATATCTATGAGTGATTGATTCTTCATTTAAAATGCATGAATCACTCTACAGACAAGTTCAGAAGGCAACCAAACAATTCCGAAGGCTAAATTGGGTAAGATCATTGATAAAAATAATCCAGGTAACCTGCAGAGATTGTTTATTGACACCTGAACGAGAATGATAATCTCTCTATGATCTCTAAAATACATCTGACAGTCAACGAGGACTCTGGGGGCTATTCTATCCGATTGATCGAGTGATTGAGAGGGATTCGCTAGATAACAGACATGGGTATAAGTGAGGGAAGGGGATTCTACATAGCAATTATCTGTCTTGTACAAGTCACGTGGGAGGGGTATTTCACCGTGAGTCAGTGACAGTTATCTGTCATTGGTGGAGTCGAAAACTCCTAGGAGGTCCCTTGATATGACTTTTGGTATGAAATTATTTGACAAGGAACAAGATTTTATGGATATTCAACCTTTTTAATTCACAGATTAGCAACGTTTTGGTATATATAGTAAATGTTTGAAAACGGTTTAAAGATCTATACTGAAACATTGCTCTTTGGTGAATAAAGAAGATGGATATATCCTCAAAATCTTGTACTTTATTACCTAACAACTTCTCAAACGTGTGAAATCATTGATTAATATTTGAAAAGTATTGACAACGAAACAGATTTGTAATTTTTAGCTTTTTTGTTCTTTTCTGTTCTTCCTCATCAGAATATACTGTCTAATTCTATTTTTTTTTCAAAATGATAAATGATTATAAAATGTCAAGTTTATTGGTTGTACCAATTAATGACTTGTGACGACTCTTTGAACATGAAACAGCTATGACCATCATCTTGCATACTCTTTATATTTATAATTGAAATATTCTATTAATGGCTTATGTCTTCTTTTTGATTGACTTTGTATTCTATCTTACAAAGTCAAATAATGTACTTCAATATTTTTCTTATTGATGATTCTTATATAGTTCCTATCTTAAGGTTTAACCATCATTTTAAATTATGGTTCTGTGACCTAATGGAGAGAGTTTTAAACATACATAAATATTAGTTTCACTTGATTCTCATTAATTCAATAACTTTCAATATCTATGTCCAATCATCACTCTCCCCCAAATTAAGATTTGAAAAATCTTTAAAAGTCTTCCTTATTCATAAGTTAATTACTACATTTATTACCCATAGGGTAAAAAATAAGAAGTGACATATAATTTCAATATGAGCACATGTGCACATATCACTTTTGCCCAGCAACGATTGTTTTACCGCAACTCTGTCTGTGACATCATAAAACCATGTACTTTTAGACATATCAAGCAGATTCTCTGTAAATATATTTCAATCTCTTAATGCCAATGCCAGTAACACAAAGTAATTGGTCCTAATCAACCAAACAAATCTGTGCATTGTTTTCGCTCATTGGCTACAATCTGGCTGAAATCATGGCAAAACTAATCATTGCAATGAGGTCTCCAAATCAATTCCAAGTTGATTTGAGGGTGATTAATTTGTAATAGAGTTCCTGGGAGTGTGATAGGAGGCCAATTGAGGAATGCGGAGAGTGAAAGACCTGTCAAATCAGACATATTTCTCTCTCTGTCCTGGAACAAGTTGCAAATCTTCTAAATCTTTAATGTTTCTTCACAACTGTTCTTCAAACAACAGGGTGTGTTGCCATGGATACCAAACAACAAAATCCCTTTTTTTATAAATCAACCTTAAAAAGAATATGTTAGTCAAATAGAAGATATTAGGTGAATTTGTTGACAAATTGTTGAAATATTTCTTTAATTTGAATTTCTTGAAAATGATGATTAATTCTGATTATTATTCAAAAAAATTGTCTGAAAAATATTTTTTGGCTTTGAAATAATTATTTCAGTAAACGTAAAAAATATCTTTGATTTCTTCTTTTCCTTGAAGATATTGAAATCAATAACAGTGTTAATTTTGATTTTTAAGTTTGAAGATGTGGTGTTTCAGAAAATCAATGATATAAATCAATCAAGGTTTTTGTTGGTTCTTTAGTTATAAAACTGCAAATCTTTTTTAACACATAATAAATATTCTCTCCAATGCATGATGCACGAACAGCTGAAATATTGCCAAAGCATCGCTAAACTCCAACTCACTCACATCGGAGTAAATTATTAATGCTCAGTGTGTATGATTCTATTTTCTGATAATCATAGGTAATAAGATTATCCTGAAATTGGTGTAAAGGTGTAGGCGGCTTCCCTATAATGAGATGAGTGTAGTTGTTTAGTAGCTCAGTGAATGTACCGTTTTGGTGCATGAGAAATCCTCTTCATCAGACCTTGCCAGATCAATGAAGTTCTCAGTTGCAAGTTAAAGGGACACTCCTGTCGGGGTATTTTTGTGGCAACGAAATTCAAGGGGACAATATCAGTTTATGAATTTCTTAATTGCAAGTTTATTGGCTGTTGTACCAATTAATGACTTGTGATGACTTTTTAAACATGAAACAGCTATGAATTTACCATCATCTTGCATACTGTTTAGATCTTAATTGAAATATTCTGTTAATGGCTGTTAATGTTAATATCATTTATGATATGCAGCTTTATGATTTTTCAATCCAAAAATAAAGGTATTAATGATTTCATGTTAAACCTCTATTCAACTGGTTAAAAAGATACAACTTTGAATCATAACATGAAGCTTAATATACATAATGTTATGAGTACATGATTATAAAACAAGCCAGTTGAAACAAGCGACTTTGGGTAACATTTTTGTTGATTTATGATTGAAAAATGTTTTACTACAAGTTGGAAGTTTGTCAATTTGTTTAATCACTAGGTATTAGGTTATATTACAAGGAGTGTCTTCCAGCATACCTCACAAAAAAAAATTTCTAGTCAAAACCCAGGACTCCAACAAACTTTATGTTCTCTTGTGGCCCACTTTGCCTCTCCCGTCCATTAGCGCCACCAACACATTCATCAACCACAGCTACTTCTCTGAGCTACAGGAAATGGAACTAACTGTCCAATTTGTCTTGATTATGAGAAGTGATGAAAGTTTTTATAGAGAACAGATTTTACCATCTCATATAATGTATGCCTCCACTTTTTACATGCCAAGTGGCAACAAACATGAATCGCGCACCAAATGTCAATTAAGGGTGTGATGCTGTCAGATTTAATTAGATACCTAATTACAAATATTTCTGGGTATGTTCATAAACAACTAGATAGGTGAGAGAGTCATCGGAAGTGTCTTCGAAGGCAAGAATAAATTTTGTATGGTCAATTGTAAATGCTGTCAAAATTAATTCAAAATTGTGTAATTGTTTTTTGATAATGTCAGTTTTTTATTTTTCATGAACTAATGCAATAACAAGTTAATATGATCAATTTTGTAGGTTATAAAACTTAATTCAAAATTGTGGATCGTTTATTGGTAATGTCAGTTTATTATTTTTCATGAACTAAGGCAATAACAAGTTAATATAGTAAATATTAAAGGTTGTTAAAATTAATTCAAAATTGTGGAATTGTTTTTTAAAAATGTCTGTTTATCATCTTTCCTGAACTACTAGATAAAATGTTTATGCAATATATTCAGTGATATCCACACCTGGCCTGTAAACAGAAGTTCTCATTTGAAACAGATATTCAGGAAATATACCATTTGGAAACGATTAACCTCTATTTGATAGAACGTACAAAAACCACATTGAAGCTTATGTTGTCTGTTTCTGTATATGATGATGAT
Source organism: Steromphala cineraria (assembly GCA_916613615.1). NCBI lineage: Eukaryota > Metazoa > Mollusca > Gastropoda > Trochida > Trochidae > Steromphala > Steromphala cineraria. The sequence continues at coordinate 66,985,441 of OU744725.1, read as the reverse complement.
TCAGTTTCACAACATACAAGAATTCTGTACATTTTAACAAAAGTACATTTATATCTTTATTCCCACTGATATGTAATATCGTGGGATATAGATATACCACCATTCCCATGTGACATGCACCATTGTTGTATTTGCATGTCGTCAAATGTTTAAAAATTTATTGGAGATAAATTGAAATGATTCTTCAAAATTTAATGAGAAGAAACCTATGTGTTACAGCATGAAGCAATAATTCCTTATTGGTTACAAAGTCTGTTTGGGTTTGTTAACCCTTAAGTTGCCAAATACTATCATGACCAATTTAGTTCTTGAGTGAATTTTCCAATACTCCCCTGACTAAGGTGTCTTTTATTGTAAGGTTTCTCTCTCACAAGATTTAGAGCTGCTGTCAAGACTCCTGCATTTGTTAACCTTTTGCAATGCTATTGACAAACCCAATAATATTCCTGGATTGGCAAGTGAAGTGTTAAGCTTCTAAGTGTGTAAGGTTTGATCACCAGCACAGAGTCATTACTGTAGTACACTAATGCAATATTATGTTCAAACTAACCAACAGGCTTGAGGTTTGAACATGATAGTAATAACTCCCCTTCCTTATCAAGCTGTCAGTATTCTGTATCTAAACATGAGGATAAATATCAGGTTTATCTCTGGATGTGACATGTGTTTATTTAGCCATGTTATTAGCAGGGTATTAGCCAGGGAGACATGTTGTCCCCTGTAAACATCCATGTTACTGTTATAGTCGGTAACAGATGGTGGTAATTCAGGAAATGGTTCTGACCTGATGGCCATCTTGTGCAAACACTGTCAGTACTGACTCTCTGCGGCACATCTTGTGTCACTATAGATTCTTGTGTTATTGTGACACATTAGTGGTCATACATGAAATTACTCTCATCTGATGGCCATCTTGTGTGAGCAATGTCAGTACTGATTCTCTTCTAGTCTCAGCCATACCTAGACCAATATTTAGTCTCGGAAGTTGTTTTTTTTCAATATTGACAATATTTTAAAACATTTCATGCTTTATACCAAAATAGATCCCAGGAGATGCTCCTAAAGCTGAGTGATCTAGACTTGCTATACTTTTCTAGACTGGGTTGGTCATCAATTAAATGTTTTTGGTTTAGGGTCTGGATGACAGACTTAGACCCAAAAAAAATGACAAAAGCCTTTCAAAGTCTACAAGAAAATTGGGAGCTTGCTTCTGAAAATTAAGAAAAAGTCAGCTCCAATTTCATTTTATTAAAAAAAATATTTCATCAATTTTAGATTTTAGACCATTTCAATGCAGAGTCTTTGACTAGCATTCCCTGGTACACATATTTGTTTCTAGGTTTATAGCCAGCAACAGATGGTGGTAATACAGGAAATGGTTCTGACCTAATGGCCATCTTGTGCAAACACTGTCAGATTGTGGCACATCCTTGTACCTTTATAGCCCCAGTATTACTGCTCCATAACTGTGTATAAAATAGAAGACTAGGGCATCGGTTCCCAGAGCAACCTTTACTAAGCTTAATTGAAAGGAGGCCCTCATCCTCATTAATCCAGTCTCAACTTCGCCAATTATACTTTGAATACCAAGAAAATTAAAGCATTCGATATTTTTGATGTTTCATAAACTAGATTTTAGTCCTTGCATGTGTAAAGTATGAATGAAACATGCTTTCATTTTTTTTTTATGCTCATTTGATTTAATATTTTGTTGCTCTTTCTAACTCAATATCCTGTAAACTGTAGTTTCTATTATATTTTAAGTGATTTATAGTAAATAAAGCTTGTATTTCTAAGTTTTAAAGAAGACTATATGTCCTTGCTTTAGTCAAATAACTAGAATGGTCAATGGCTTTTAACAATTTTGAGCAATTTCCAGTGTTTCGGCAAACCTTGTAGGTAGAAAACTAATCATTAGATTTGATTCTATTTATTCAAGGTAATTCATTATGATCTGTGAACTTACTGTTTTATGAATGGAAGACATGAATTTTCAAAAAATTCAATCTTGTCACAATTTGAAACCACAAACAGTCAAGCATCTAAGCCAATTTAGTGTGAGCTGGAGTAACAGATGTTGGGAGTTTGCTTGATCTGATGAACATGTTTGACAAACAGTGTCAACTCGGATTATCTGTGACAACTTTAAGCTTTTACTAATCTCTTTGTAAACAATAACACAATCACTGAAAATAGCATAATTATCATATTTATAAGAGAATTAATTTGACTTAATGTGGAAGTGTTGATTTTCTAATTATTTTCTATTATTGACCTTATATTAACCACAAAGAAAAAACATTATTGCAATAAATGTTTTTTTATTTTTTTAAAATTCAGATTTGTGTCTTTATAAATTGATGCTTTGAATGGATAAGCTTACTAAACATTATAGAATTATAAATGATGATAACAGATGTAACCTGGTTTCACTGGTTTAATACTATTTTTATTAAACGAGTTAATGATTTTGTATAAAACGAGCGAAAGCGAGTTTGATAACAAATCATTCACGAGTTTAATAAAAAATAGTATTAAATGGAAGGAAGTTTAGTATTCTGTTTATTACTTGCCCTAAAAATCACGCAAACTTGCCGAAAATGTGCTGAAACTAACAGTTTCACGACTCGGAACCCATTGTGACGAAGCGCTTACATTGTGACGTCACAACAGCTCACTTCTGTGACGTCATACTTGCATTGTGATATTACACTAGTTTAATATTGCCGTATAAATATTACACTGCGGTATCTTACACGGGAGTGTAATAAACAAAAATATGAAATGTGTTAACATGAATTCAACAAATTTTTTAACAGTTTTTTACTTCTAAATCTATATATATAAGAAATAAGCTTGTCCAAGTGGTCATTTCATTATTAATAACAGGAAGTGTGCCGTGATGCTAATCTGTCTTGTCAAAAAAAACGGAAACACCTACAAAAAATATTTCTCAAAACTCCAGATCAACTCTCTGACAAGCATACTTGAAATTCTAGATCCATATGATAACCTTGCTACATCTCTACAATAGAGGATGTGATACCGCTGTTCTCTGAAGTTGTAAATTTAGTTTTGATTAATATTCATCAGGCCTGTCACAGTGATGAAGATTCTTATCCTGGTACTTGACAAGCTCTCTAAAGCAAGATCCTCTATGAAGACACTGGTATTGTTGTATTCTCTTAACTCACCGGAAGACTTGAATCTCCTTTGTACATCAGAAAGGGAGGTATCCTTTGAATTCATATTCAAGAGCACATCTTATCAGTCTTTTAGTGTCATAGAATTCTTCAAAGTAAGGATTCCATTCTTTGAATTCATGTTTGATTAGATATGTCTTATTTCTTTGTGTCTGTCTTAAAATTCTTTGAAATTGTATACCGGTACATAGTGTCAAGATATTTCCTATAAAAGTTTTAGTTTGATTATATTATAATAATTAATAATATATTGTACCTGCTAAGGTATGAATGTAGGTTACACATTTCAATCTTGTATCAAAAATTCTTTTTTGTTTTACTTTTGTGAATGATGGTAATATAATAAATATTTTTTATATATTTCGTATGTTATAAGCTATGTTCATTTCAGATCCTAGATTATTAATATACTATGTTATTGCATTGAAAGGAAATAGTGTCATTTAACTAAGTCTTTCACATTTTGAGTTAAAGTTTGACTTTTGATAATCAATATTTGCATATAGAGGTTGTATCAAAGATTTTGAATCATTATGTCATATGATTTATGTAGAAAATGACCTTTGAAAAATGCAAATAGCGTTTTTTTTAAATGTTGTCTCTTTGGCTATGAAATGTATCACTCTCCTTGATAAAAGCTTCCTCAATTGTTTATTGTACTTTGCACATCATTGTGTGTAGAGAAGTGAAACTAGATACTTGTTTAGAATACAATAGCTTTGTATATACACTTTAGGTCATTTACAATAGGACAATGACTTGCATCAAAGATAAGCAAATTCTTTTGTTCACCTAAATGGACTGTCAAAATTACATTAATAGTCATTATATACTTATTGATACTATCACAACTAAAGTATGAATCTGCTTTTGATTTTACTGATAGATGTGATGCACACAGCAATGATTTTGTCATATCTTTTGATTGAAAATATTATACTATGATACAAAAGGGTATGTCATTTCGATGTGTCCTGAGATTTCTAAACAGAAATTCGAAAATCAATATATCTTGATCTTTTTTTAAAAATATACATACTATGCTTTTATCTAAGATAGATAAAAAAAATTCTAAGTGTTTTCGTTTACTTGAAAGAAGTTAGGTATCCATTATGATTTACAGGTGTTCTTATAGAATACTCAAGTTTGTTCTTTTAAGACGTTTTGTTTTTCACAAAATAAAGGCTGTTTAGTCTGCAACTAAAATAACATTTGAAATTACAGAACACAACTTCAAGGCTTTGCACAGCTTCATTTTGACAGTGATACATTACATGAACAGTTGCATGTGTCTGTCTACTGATACAAGTCTACTCATGTAAGTCTGTCTACTGATCTGATATGCCTGCCATTAAAATGTAACAAACAGGAGTGGCTTACCGTATCCTTTGTCGGAAGAACAAAAACTTCAGAAGAAGAAATTTATATATACTCAACATGTATCAAGCTAGCATATATACTCAAAAGCAGAATTTATTTGTCTGTTTACTGATGCTCCTCTTTTGATGTGACTGGTACAAGCTAACCTGTCATTATTAGGTAAAAAAACAGGAGTGCATGACTTTCCTCATCCTATGTCAAAACATACAAATCTTCGTAGGAAGAATTTTATCAACTCAAAGTTATCAAACTAGCATAGATGATAAACAAAAACAATTAGGACCACAGTTTTGAATACGAAGCTCACATATTGATGCATATAATATTTTAATATTTAAGATTTGTTGGCTGGACTTATTTAAATTAGTTTACAGTATATATAAGTTAAGTAAAAAAATCATGAATATTCAAGTATCATATTATATTGATGTGTATATATGTAAAAGTTAGCTATAGACTATTGGGTGGTCTTTTGCTAATTTTCTTGAGTATACAATGTATTAGTTCAGAATTAATAAAGCTTATTCCAGGTAACTGAATGAAGTTAATGTGTTATTTTGAGCATCATTAGAAAATAAAGAAATATACCGATAAATACTTTCCATTCTTTTTCTCTCTAACAAAATCCAGATTTGATAACAAAAGTGCTGTTTTCACCAAAACTGACGTTAATAGACATTATTGAATGAAAATGTTGCCAAGTTGAATTGTTAGACTGCATTCTGTTTAGTGTTATGTGTAGATATTTTTTCTTACACCCTATTTCAAACTTTTTATGTATAAGGTTTTTCCCAAGGTTATCATTTGTTATTCAGCTTTTTTGACAGTTAAAGGTAATCAAAAGTATTTTACCAAACAACTGAAATCTATTCTTTATTTTCAATTCTCATTTTCTTTTCAAGGATGTTTCTTCACAAAAAAAAATTATGTGGCTTTGTCCGAGATACATGTTCTTCGTAGATGATACATTGCCAATATACATAAGCTTTATTTCTTTATGACATGTATAATAACCAATAGATAGTTTCCATGCTCATCAACAGCCGACATATGAACTTGCTCTTGATTGATGAGTTGTGTGTAGTTAACTTTGGCGTCTTGCCTCAGTTTTATTGCTTGTATCTAATGTATCATCTTACTTACTTCCTTGCAAAAAGTCTTCTTTTTTTACCACAGTGCAATCCAAGTTTCTTGTGTGTTGCTAGACTAAATTTTAGTCTCTGAAATGAAAATACATATTAAATGCAGCTTTCTACTATTAAAATTGAAAGGAGACCACTGAAGCTGTTCATTTTCCTGAAACTCCAGTGAGCTAGACTTACTACAATAATATAGACTTGTGTGGGTCTTTAAAGATATTTTTTTCAGGGGCTGTTAGACAGACCAGTGTGTTGTAAACATGTAAACCTTTGAAACACTTATCGTCAGTCTTACAGCAATTCGTTGTTGCATTGAGTTTTTGATAAACCTTTTTGGTTTGCAAATCTAAAGGGATGATTTAGGTTTTTTTCATGATTGAAAATATTGAATGATAGCCAAGCAGCCCAACAGCAATTTGTTAAGTTTTCACATCATGGTCTTAAGTTCTTTCATACAAGAACATAGCCCCTTGAAAATTATAAAACATTTACATTATCTGGAAGCTCTCATAACATCAACTTTTTTGCAAAAGATCAAATTTCCAGCTTTGGAACCAATAAAGGTACATCCTTTATAATATGAAGAACTAAAAGCACATTTTTATCATAAAAAAGCATCAAGAATGTTATTCTTGAGAAGATCAAATTCAAAATGTGATCCCTCAACCAAACTTTTTTTCCTCTTTACTGTATACCCTTAAAGAAAACCTTTGTCTTCAATATAAGTCAAGCCATGAACACAATCCGAGAAGTATGACATTCAAATATTTAGTCAGTAACATTGTTACAAAAACGGGTTCTTCAAGATTTGAAGACATTTCTCAGAGGCTTCTTTGGAGAATTTACTTATCAGAGGCATTAAATTTATTCTACCAATCTGCAGGCTGAAATAAAATATTTGAGGCAATACAGTATTTCAACCCAGAAAAAAGGCAAGAAGTATTGTTGGAGAGTAAGATATTTTCGGAGGCAGCATGGGGAAGCTTAGCCAGAAGATCGTATAACTGATTATCAGAGTCGTGTGCCTGTAGGATCAGGTTACGTTGCTAGGAAGAGAGGAACAGTTTAAATGTTCTTTATGCCTCTTCTCTGGAAGGCAGCATGGGTCAGTGCCTCTAGCAAGGAGTGAGTGAGGATGGAACGTGATCTAAATGGGGCGTGAACACTTCCCTTTTGATCTTACCAATAAACTGTGGATCCTACATATTATTTGTACATGGTACTTCCTTGAAACTCTACCTTATTAAGTAAACAAATCAGTACCATGTTTATACACTGCGTTGGTGGTAACAATATATCAGCCATGGTTTATATGATTTATTTTTCTTTAAACAATTTTGGACTCTTTTATTTAACGTTTATTACCTATATAATCTAAACTTGAAGGTACTTCCTTTATAGTTTTTAATTTAAACCACGGATATGTGCCATGATTAAACACTTATATGTCACTATATTATGCTCTTTTTTTCCTTTTTACAAATATAACTCTAAAAAACACATTTATTCCCCTTAAATTATTGATGCTTCCTTGAAATTATGTTTTGTTAAACAAACAAGTAAGTACCATGCTGTGTATATCTCTGATCGTTGTTAAATTTGATAAATCTAATACAATGATTTGTTTTTGGTGAACTGAACACATTTACCTCTGTTGATAATATAAACCTGAAACAATCTTTGATATAGAACATATGTGATAAGACAAATGAATGAGAAACGTATATAAAACTCAATAATAACTGAATGGTAAATGGTAACAAAATATATATTCAATAATTACCAGTTTTACTATGATGTAGACAATGTTCATTCAAGTTTTTAATTGTTGACGAAATAAGAAAGGCCTTTGCATTTTCAGCAGCTAATCAAATATTGACCAACAGATTTTGGCTAGTAATCAGCTTGATGCTGACCAAAGGCTAAAAACACAACTGCATGCATTATTGACTGCTAATCTTCATTATTCTGTACTCTGTAAATATTGTTTTATTGATAGGAAGAACCATTGTTTGGCAATCTGTCTCTGTGCTGGGTATAAGACCTGAATAAACACTCATATCATCCTATAAACACATAAATCTTAATTTGATAAGATGTGACAAGTCTAATAAAAATATTGTTTGTATTTGTATGTCAGGTCCTACATTTGTTGTTTTGAAATTATAGCTATAGGTTCCTTTCAGAATTCTTTATCTCTTTTTGGGGGGTTTCACTGAAGTATATATATATATATTGTTATCATAGTCAACCAGTTTGACCAAGACCCCTTTTGTGCAATATTTCATTTGTCTTTTTGATAACCTTGCATAGATGTTAACAAGGAACTATATATATATATCCCATGATGTATACTATATAGTAAGGTCAGGATGACACGTGTCAAGGATGCTATTGAGATATTATATCCTTGTCTAAATATACATTTGAGGTTGTGTTACAATAACGATAATCATCATCATGATGAACATGTTTGTAACTGTTCGCAAATAACTTGAAATCTGAAATGTTATAATTGCCTTTTATGATCACAGTTTAAAATACACTGGCATCTTGTTCTGTTATGAACAAGTGTCTTACTTTCAGATTATTCATATTGACAAGAAACAAAAAATATATTTCAAATAATGTTCTTGCAAAAATTGTGTTCAATTAAATCTTGCAGTAATATTCAAAACAGCTAAAGTTTCATTTCCAAATATCTCAGTGGTGCTGTTGCAATAAACAGTCTTAAAAGGTCATCATATTGTACAAATAATAACGTGAGTGTTTGTAAATATTAAGTAAAATGAATACACATTTGAGAGCAGTGGATCAAAATCATTGGCATTGTTTGCTTATTTTCAAAATAACATTTCAAGGTCAGATTTGCAAGGACCCTGTATGTATGGAAATAAGACAATTACAAAACATTTTGAAATTATTTGAAATAAAGATGCGTTAGTATTGCACTGTAAAACAATTAGACATGAAATTTCTAAACAGGCAATAGTTTTTCATCTTTGCAGACATTTTAAAATATGTTTACCGTATATACTTTGTTGCCATTGTAGAATAGTTTGTTAGTATTCGTTATCTCTAGTACATAGTAAAATTGTTTTCTAAAGCATACCAGCTACAACTCAATGGAACGAAAAGGATGGCATCCAAGATGGTTTCAACTTTTTAGATAGATAGCAAGTAGATTCTTCTCATCAAGATGCCACGTGCATATCGGGTATCGTCGTAGTATTGCACCTTCTCCACGTATAATGCATGCTGCAGATGCCAGCAGAATGCACATAATGAGTGCAATGCACCATACTGCGCAACATGCGTAAGATTGCTGCATACCGTGCGCACGAGATGTGGATAAGTATGGAGGTGTACAGCAGGGAGAGCCGCTACCTCCAGCTTTGTTTATGTACACACATGTGTTGTTGTAGAAGTTGTGCATGTGACCTTGACAAATGGTTTCCAATATCAAACACACTATATCAAATGTGATTTGAGTATATCAATTGTGATTTGAGTATATCAAATGTGATTTGAGTATATCAATTGTAATTGGGTATATCAAATGTGATTTGAGAATATCAATTGTGATTTGAGTATATCAAATGTGATTTGAGTATATCAATAGTGATTTTAGTATATCAATTGTGATTTGAGTATATCAATTGTAATTGGGTATATCAAATGTGATTTGAGTATATCAATTGTGATTTGAGTATATCAATTGTGATTTGAGTATATCAATTGTGATTTTAGTATATCAAATGTGATTTTAGTGAATCAGTTGAGCATAGAGAATATCACAATATGATAGGAGTGTGTAAAATGTAAATATAGTCTATTTAATTTGAATAAAGTAAATGAAATATGAATGTAAATTCATATCACAGATATGATGGCAAGCTGCAATGTAACAGTTGTAAATCAATTGTAAATACAGGATGTCAAATTGAATATTGTACTAGTGCATCAAATTTAATATCAAACATCTAACAGTACATCCTGTGTTCTACTGCATGGTAGATTTTGCCTGTAAACAATCTGATATTGGTGACTTTGAGAAATGGAGATTTCAGTAATTCATGTAACAACAAAGTTTTGATTCAATTTAATACACTGAGAATGTACACTTCCATTTACTTAACTGATAACCATTAATTTCCATTATATCCCAAGTATAATCTCTTAATTACATTCAACACCTTTATGTTTTATAATAGAAGGTGACTTACCTCGTCATTAATGTGGAGGTAAGCTGATTTAGTTTCAAGGAGATGTCAAGATGACATTCAAGACTGTTTTTAACCAATTTACAGCAGAAATATATACCAAATTATGGTTAAGATGTTGCGAAAGTATAAATTGATTTTCAATCTTTTTGGTATGTTTACATATGTCTTGTTAATTCAAACTAAATCGATAAGCTTGATAGAAGTGATGTGCCATGTCTGATTGAGTCCATAAAAAGCATCTTTGATGTAAGTTGAAAGTTTGTTCTTTAAAAAATTATTATTATATGCAGTTTTAGGAATGTCTAAGAAAATAATAACTACCGATACATCTAAAGTGTTTATGTATTTACAAGCTATATATCCAAAGACTTTAATTGTTCATGAATTTAAAGCTGATGTTACAAAGGTAAAACTTCATTCAATCTGGTTTTATTTTACCATTAGGACTTGACTGATACTTACTTGAACTCTTATTTGAAATCATAATATAACATCATTTCTTAAACAAAAAATAATTCCATTTCTCTTTTGTTTGATGATTTTGTTTGTTGAATTTTCCGATTTTTATAAACACTGATAGTCATATCCTTATTTACCTGTTCAATAATCTTTTATATTGTGCTTACCTTGTATTAATTAGAACACCTGTGTAAGCAAAATTACTCATGCAGTAAGATTCTGCATTGACCAGAGTGCAAACAATTAGTGCTGATACTTCCTGATTATGAAAACCAGGAACGAGATCATATTAATAGGTTGTTTATTTCATATATACATTCCTCAAGCTACCTGTCTGAATGTGCAAGGTTATAGAGTTTACCTGTTAATTGTTGCAGATGTAAAATATAAAGCTAATTGATTAATATCACTGCATCTGCATTATTGGAGCCATGCATTGTTGGGTGTTTTTTGTTTTCTAAAGGAATATTTAACCTGGATTTAATCTGGTGCAGGGTTAATTATTTTGTATGTTTTCAAGAACATGTGCAGGGTATTCATTTTCTTTTCATACCTAACCCTTAAAGTTGATCTGGTGAACAGAATTTGAAGTCCATTTTCAGTGTCTGGATTAATTCCTGTTACCATTAAGAAATATTGTTTTACTTCTACTGTTATAGTCAGTAGCCATATTGCATAAAATGTATAGCATTAAGTGTCTGTGGTACAATGACGATGATAACCAATATCATAATTTATCAATAGTTAATAATGTATGTAAGAATACTAAATGTTCACAATAATTCAGCTAAAAAAATTAATATGAAAATTCAAGAAAAATAAAACAGGGTTGATTTATTATGATTTATTATCCCCCGCCGCGTGATTAGCGCGAAGCGGGGGATATAGTATTCGGCAGCGCCCGTCCGTACGTACGTACGTACGTACGAAATGGAATAACATAAGAACTATTCTGTACATCCTTCTCATATTTTGCATATAGGTTCACCTCAGTGAGAGTAATTGTCCAAATGGGTTTCGTGACCTTGACCTTCATTTCAAGGTCACAAGGACACTTTGCCATTTTACCCTTGTTAGCGCGATATCTCAAGAACTGTTTACTGGATTCTCTTCATGACTTACATATACCTTCCCCTGGGGAAGACCTTGGGCTGATTAGATTTTGGTGACCTTGACATTATTTTCAAGGTCACAGCGGAACTTTGAATTTTTGGACATGTGAACTTGCATGTTTACCCTTGTTAGCGCGATATCTCAAGAACTTTCAACTGGATTCTCTTCATATCTTACATATACCTTCCCCTGGGGAAGACCTTGGGCTGATTAGATTTTGGTGACCTTGACATTATTTTCAAGGTCACAGCGGAACTTTGAATTTTTGGACATGTGAACTTGCATGTTTACCCTTGTTAGCACGATATCTCAAGAACTTTCAACTGGAATCTCTTCATATCTTACATATACCTTCCCCTGGAGAAGACCTTGACCTTGACCTTCATTTCAAGGTCATTACGAGACTTTGACATTTTACCCTTGTTAGCAGGATATCTCAAGAACCATTCACTGGATTCTCTTCATAGCTTACACAATGCATCTTATTGGGAAGGCGCCGGGCCCAGTCGATTTTGGTGACCTTCAAATTATTTTCAAGGTCACAGTTTATACATTTCGTGACCCTCTGACAACAAATAAGAGGTCACAGCCAATAATTGATTGATAATTTGCGGCGGGGGATTATGTCACCTCAGTGACAAACACTTGTTATCTCATAACCTTAATCCCATACTCAATGAAAATGCATTCAAGTAGTCTTATACAGGCAGTATTTTACGATATTTGTCTCAAAAGAACCTCTCGAAAAAAATCAAAATTTGAAGTCAACTACACATAACTGAGATAGTCATTAGTCAGAGACTCCTTTCCTATTGTAAAAAAACATAATCAGGAACTGAAAAAATGTCTAGTTTTACGGGTGGAGGTTATTGATTGTAGTGGTACCTTTCAGCAAAAACACTAGTCCAGAAAACCATTCCATCGAAACACTAGATCCAGGATGCACTGTATGTAGTGTCATGTTTGTTTACAGGAGAGAACAAAGGAGAAACAAGGAGTGACCTTTCCACTATATCCTGTATCAAACACATCTAGCTTCCCCTCACTACAGATATAGTCCCAGAGTAGAAACAAGGGTTCTAGAAGGTAGCACTTGTACTGATAAAACATGAAAGGAGAAAAAAGGACATAAAAAGTACAAGTTTTTTTATTGATATCCGACTTCATTATTCACAGAATAGCAATGTTGATGTGTAGAACAAAAATAACATGGTAAAACATTTTGATAACAAGATAGATAATAAAAAGTATACTTCACAAGATAGATAATATAAAGTATACTTAACAAGATAGATAATAAAAAGCATACTTCTAGAAAGTAAGGATCCTTCTTGAAAACTCTTGTTTTCTGTACAGTTAAACATGAAAGAAAAAATCAAGGACACGGTCAAAATGTGTTGATGACAAGATAGATTATTAAAAGATTTCTTCTAGAAAGTCTCTACTCTGTCTTTGATCTTGTAAGGATGCTTCTTGCAGATTCATGTTTTGTGCATTGTTAAAATATGAAAGAAGAATTAAGGACATTGTCAAAATATGTTGATGTAGGGATAGATAATAGAGAGTATTTTTTTTTCAAAAAAGTATTTTACTCCTTTATGATTCATGTTTTCTTCAATTTTAAAACAGGAAAGAAGAAGAAGGAAATGGACAAAGAATGTTGATGACAAGATTGATAATAGAAAGTATTCTAGACATAAACACTTTGTATGGATCCTTATTACAAATTCATATTTACTGATCTGAAGGAAGGACATGATCATAGAATGTTTATGTAGAGAAGCATAATAGAAATAATCCACTCCTAGAAAGTATTTTACTCAAAGATTTTTTACAAATCCTTTTTGCAAGTTCATACATTTTGGAAGTGTTTTCATCCACCATTGTTTTTCTTATATAACCTTGTTGTCCTTTTTCATTCAGTTTATAGCTATAGATTTGTACCTTCTATTGCAGTTTATTTGAAAGTTTTTATTGATTATTTTAGGATTCTTTTGCAGTTGACTTGTTTTGTCCTTTGAGTCTGATGCCTCTTTGACAGAAACTGATACACTTTATATATGGGTTTAAATGACCACTTATGTATGATAGACAATAAATTAATTATACCCAAGCACAGAACTAACAAAAAGTTGGCTGAAAGTCTGTACTACCTGCAATTGATGTGAACTGTCATCCATGTTCACCAAATCATACCTTAAAAGTTTTGATTTCTAATAAATGACATTTATAGTATTTTGATCATTTTTCCTTTAATGGGCTGTTTATGGATTTTCATTCGTTTATATGATAATTATTTTTCTTTCTTAGACTTTGTTCCTGAGCTATGAAATAATCTTAATTATGCTTAACTTGGAAGAAATGCAATGATAGATTTTCCAGTTATATCTAAGGGGAAAAGGTTTAAAGTTTTGCATCAAAAATGTATGTTTTAATATGTATGTATGTAAGCATTTTACCAGATCTTTATATCTTCAACAGCAAATTACTAATAATAAAACCCAAATACAGTGAAACACAGATAGACATCAATCCATTCAGTTGAAAAATGATATCAGAAAACTTGCTCATTAAAAATATATATCAAACATTAAAATAGGGAAACTTGTGTAGATATAACTCTTAAACTGTATCAAACTGTTCATCTCTTAAAAATTAATTTTGAATCATTTCATCTTTGAAGGCAAAGAACAAAAATCGGAACAATCATGGTGAAATCTAACTCCTAAATCATATCAAATCCATCTAGTGAAAAAAATACTCAAATCATTTCATCTTTTGACTACAGCAAAAAAAAAATAATCAAAATGAAATCATCAAATCAGTATCAATTGTTTTGAATTGAAAAGGGTATATAATATTTATTGATAGCTCAGCTATGAAGAGAAGCATTAAAGGCACCACTCGACCGCGTTTCGTCCGCCATTTTGAAACGTTAGCATTCCGAGAAAACAAATGTGCTGTATTATGCTTATTCATTAATAAAATAAAGAAATAATTACTTGACTGATATGAGAGGAGTATATTCACAAATAATTCATAATAAAAGTTACCAGTTACAACAACATTTTGTCGTAATAATGCATTCCACGATCGTAGCTTCGAAGATTGGCTTCATTTCACGAAGTTTTTAATTTTCGAGCGATACACTTTATTCTTTGGCAAATTGTTTAATCTTTAACAACTGCAATGCTAACCTTACAAACATAATTGAAATTAAGTATGAAATTATCATGTAAAAATCATTTATAACTGTAAACAGGAAAGTCCTCCTGAATTTCGTTTCCACAAAAAATACCCCGCTCGAATGGTCCCTTTAAGAGAAGGTAGATATGATATTCTGTGATATAGAATCATAACCTTTAAATTGCCATGCTGATGATAATCATTCCAAGGGAGCTATTTATTGACACATTACACTCTTTGGATAAGAATTAAATTGATATCACACTGATATCATCAGATATCTTCCATCAATAATCAGAAAATTGGAATTAAAGTTTTCATATCAGAGATTTCTAAATTTCATGAGTATTTATATTAAATTTTTATATTATATACCTTTGTAGTGTTATGAGACAATTTAGCTTATTCAATTCATTTTAAGTATTTGATAAAAAATAATCAAGAGATAAAAATCATCTAAATATGTATTATATGTAAATATGTATCAACTTTGTATAATGCATGTAAGATTTGAAATTTTTTTTACTTTATCTCTCGATCATATATATATTAACATATCTACTGCTATTTTCCCACAAAGTTGTTTTGACTAGCTTATGATTGTAAGTAATTTATTTGTAAGTTTTTTAGTCTTATTTCTTTTAATTCAATGAGTCATGTTTCAAAATGAAATACAGACATCATTTAGCACACATTTTCCAGGAATTATAACAAATTAAGAGAAGAGACTAAATGTCAAGTTTGTCGGCAACTGAGCATTTCTATGAACCATTTCTCTACTCAAGTTACACTACATTTATAAAATATCAGAATCTTTTCAAACTCAGCTCGGCTAATACCAGACCTCGATTTCCTTTATCCTCGACTAGGAATATTCTATTGAAATGATTAAACTTACTAAATGTCAAGTTTTTCAAACATGATTTGGATTTTTCCCAATATATTCATAGAACTTGAACACAATGAATCCCTATGTTTAATACATACACTTTTAGAAATGGAACTGAAATCTTTATAAGACACTCATTTTAACGCTTTAGAGGTTTATTGATAATGCATGCTGGTGACATTTAAAATCTACAAATACACAATACAAATTTCATGCTAATATTCCGTTTCGAAAAGAGTTATGTTCTCTTTTATGAAAGTCTTCTTTTAATTTTCTCTGACAAAGAGTTTTATGTTTACGACAAGTTTAAATCATTTGGAACTGTTCATTTACAGATACCGTTAACAATTACTTTCAATAGCTGTTATTGGTAATGGTAAAATAAATGACTCATCTACAGTTGAGGAACATGATTATGAATATTTATAATACTTCCAAGAACTAGTACTTTAACATTTGAACTTATGAAACAGTAATATATAAATATTTTATCTATTTATTCATGCAAAATCTTACAAAGAATTCTTTTAAAAAGATGCCCACAGAAGAGGCAGAATTATTTATGCCAAAAGTTTTAGTCGTTTTAAAGTAAATTTATAAAATAGAATAAGATAAATAGATAAATTAATGAATATTAAAGAGTAAAGGTTGTTATTGACGAAAAATAAATTAATCTCAAATGATTTGTTATAAACACATGTACCATGTATCAACAAGTGCAAAATAATTATAATATAAGCAAAATGATAACTAAATCCAAATTTACCAAACAAATATGAATCTTTCCTAATGAAAAAAATGCATTCATATCTGTTGGATTACTTTGCCATATTACAGTACCTTTGTAGGATTGTACTCAAAGAAGAAATGCTGCCCTCAATAAACATCAGGTTTCTAATGAACAGTTGTACTAAGTATTACTTTTACCACCTGGGCTAAATGCAATTAATAAGAGAATAAATGAATTCGTCTAATATGCATTAGAAACAATTTGCAAAATCACTCATGTTTATGATAACTTAGGCAAAAGTGTAATTGCAGGTACTACATTATTAGATTTGGGGATATTAAGAAATATATATTTATGTTAACGGTTCAAACAAATGTAATCTGTAGGGTGCTTGTCAGTACGAATACGAACAGAAAACAGATGATGGTATTTGCATTGAATCCTATATCAAATTATGAGATATTTGCAAAGTGCACGAAACATATCATCAGGATTAGAGGCATTTGTTTATGTGCATTGCTAGATATTTAAACTGTGTACAGAAATATTGAATGTATAATTGATGATTCTCGTACAATAACGAATTATTCATTAACCTCTTTGCTTGGGATGGTAGAGATTAAACCTGGATCTTAACCTTCAGCAGAGTTTCCTGATAAAAGTTCAAGTTATTTCTGTTAGGCTATAAACTTCTATAAACTGCTAAAGAAATAAACTAACTTTTAGCAGTTTAATCATAAATAGCAAAACAGAAGTGTTTATGAACTTTAACATGCAAGACCATGTTCTTTTTAGTTATGTTTAATTTTTAATTGCTGAATCTGTAAGTGATTTGAATCTGCAAAATATGTACCAGTCAATTATGGCGTTTTAAAGTTATGTCACAATGTCTTTTCTTTCTGATTGATCTAAAGTAAAGTGAGGAACACTATGAATTAAAGTCACATTCAAAACAGTGCATGTTCAAAATATGTTTAAGTGCCTTCAAGCCCTGCTCGCTTATGGTTTGAAAAGTCAACCAGCCCTTCTAAATTTCTTTTAAGTCCTCAGTGATTAATTTCCCTAGTGCAAACCATAACAAAACTTTATCTTAGTAAGTCTCTGAACTCAGTAGGTCATATCTTTAGATTGATCACCGAATCCTTAAATTTTAAAGTGACACAGAGTATCTTTCTTAAAATTTTATTTGGTTTTGATAAGCAACAAAATATTTAATATGCAGATTGAAGTTCATATCTCATCACTGGAATTGCAAATAATCCATTTATGCATAATATATCTAAAATGCTTGATTTTATGGAAAAATCAAGAAAACATCTCAAATACGTTTAATTTTTTAAATTATGCATCCAATTAATCTACCTATTAGTTACAATACCGAACAAACACAATGGAATCGAATATATCTTCCTGTCAGCTTAAGACAATTAAGGTTTCAAAATTACGCACCACTCGAGCCACATTGTCCGCTTTTCGATCAACATCTCGACTCGAATGGTCGTATTTTCGCTCTAATGTACTGATTGACCTTTAACTTTTTATTTTCAGTAACAGTTAGTGGTTCCCGATGTAATAACATCGATTTCAAAATTGGACATATGTGATCCTATCAACATACTCTGTGTCTTTTTAAGACAATAAGTTAGCTTTAAGTTACATAAGACAGGCTGATCTGAAATTTGTTTTTGAGCCGCTGATTAACAAGGTTAACAACTAATGTCCCTGTTATGAGCAGGGATTCACCCTTGAAGCCTTCAAATACTCAGATTATTGAGCGATAAGGCGGGTCACCCATCCAGCAAGCTATGCTTTTGCTGAACTTTCTGAAAGCAGTGACCTGAATATTGCACATGTACCCCCACAATCATGTGATTTAAGAGTTTAAACTATTTGATTAAAATATCCATTCTAATGCATGCATAACTGACATAATTTGAATCATAAAGGATCATCATATGATATTTATTAGGTTCTTTACTTTAAAATGAACTAATAATCATGAATATTTTATCATTAATATCGTCCAATATTCTTGTTACCATATACAGTTATCTCCTCAACTCAATTAAGTTTATAACATGTATTCTAAATGATTACACTAATACTGCTATATCAAGAGACTAATCATTTGATTGGTGGTCTTGTCAATGATGGTGTAAATAAATTATGAATTGTATTGAAAAGTATTCATTTCATAACAAAAAATAATATACCTGATATTAAACAATCCATATTCAATTTGTTTAAATACACTGATAATCATAGTGTTCATTTGGTAGTGATAACCAATTTCCCAGTCTGTTCTCCAGACCCTAAGGGACTATATGTTAGTCTACCAATTTCATTGCAGGATGAAAAATGATCATGTTGTAGGGGGTAGATTGAGTGATAGACCTTTAAAATCAGCAATACAGGGGACAACATTATCAAACAACCGACCACTTTGGTCTTGGTGGAGGTCATTCTGCAATGTTCTATCTGTCGACACTGATATATACAGATGACAGGAGATCCAGAGATAACACTGACTACATTCACACCTCTGTGGGGGCCTCCTGAGGGTGTTTTTGTCTTCCAGAAACTAAGGAATCTTTGAGGTGGTGTTTAATAGCACTGGAGTAGCTCTGTTGTAGTTACCATGGACATTCTGAGATCATCTCTCTTTAGTCAGTAACCTATTCCCCAATAATAGATTAACACATAATAATGAGTTGTGATTCCTGCAGATTGGCCCACAGAATGGTCCAGCATTTATAAATCAGTTAATGTGCTTCATTTGTGAAGGCAGTGCTACACTGAATTTCAGCGCAGTACCAACCATGGTTTGCTAGCTCCAGTGGATGCTCACAGGTTTCACCGCAGTATATAGCCACAATAGTGTTGCAGGCTTTTTTTTCCTGCAATACTACTAGCAGCCTGATATCCATGAAATACCCTTGAAATCTCTGTTAAACCCCGTATCACCTCACCTCATTTGTAAAGTGTCATAGGTTTCTAAAATCTAATGATAAAAGTGGTCTTACCATATCAATTTTTATTATTCTTATATATAAAAAATATATATGTGTTTGTTATTATTCATGTTTCTTAAGAAATGCTTATTCATAAGTTTTAATCCGATTTCCAAAGGTAGAGAAGTGTGTAAACAATTTGGAACCACAGAAAGGAATTATTTATCTCAAGAAAATAGTATCCTTTTTCTTACTTTGATTTTTGCACACATATTTTATATAAAAGAACACTGTTACTGACAGTGTTACACTCATCATTGACATATCATGGGAAGGAGAGTTTGATATATGTTAAACATATGTATATAGACATTAATTTTACTGATACCTGTGCATGGTTTGTGTACGAACATCACTTTCCCAAGAGTTTATGTGCTCAACATGTACAATATATCACAAAGTTAAATATTTATCACAAATACAAGCCTTATCTTGTCCACAAACTTTCATCATTTGAAGAATTTATGTACCTAATATATTTCTCTTATTAAGATTTTTTCTACATACGGTAAATAAATCTTACATTTGTTGTTCATACATTAGCGTTGTTTGATTTCCTGAACAAACAAAGCTTTTGATAAAGACGTTGACATGTTTGCTATCTTGATCTCTGCTTCTTGGGTGGCTTATTTTGACATTCCCTCTGCATGTTCTTGATACGCTAGCCGATTTACTTGAATCAAGTTAAAAAATCTAGCTTGTTTATTTTTCTCAGTAGCAAATAATGATAATAATATTGATACTTATGTGGTGAGTTATCCACAACCTAAGACATGCTAAAAGCACTTTCAAATCATTTCCCTGAATAATTGTACTTTCACAGCTGCTGCTTGGTGCTAGTTGTGACAAAGTCAGTTAAATTCCTGTTTTCAAGTACCGTAATTTCTCTATCAATTCGACCCTCAAAATTTCAAAACATTTTCAGATCACGTCCATGGTCGAATTATTTCTCCCAAATGTTTGTTTGTTCGGTAGGATCGTCGAAATATTAGATGGGATTTACATAAATACCTTTCTCCGGCGATTAGATGTTGTCCCATAACTAAAACTAGAAGCACGTGTTGATTTTCATCCAAAGTATTTCTCCTTGTTTTTCATTCTCACGAATTAATTTTCCAAATGGCGACTGTTTACGTATGGTGATCATAATTCCAATTCAATTATTGAAAAACAAGAACAGGTCCACCTATAAATACTTCGATAAAATTAGAAGTTTAGAAGAACATGCATTGACTCGATACAAGAAGCCACGTTTTAGCTGTACTCCTTGCACAGAATATAGAACCCGCTTCAAAGCCTTCGGGGATTTCATGTTGAAAAAAATGATGCTTTGAGTTTTGATATAAATTTCATTATTGATTTAGGGGCCCACCCTGTAATTGCTGTATATCGAGGGACCTCCTTAATGTCTTCAAACCGAGTAAATCGAGATACGTTTTAAAATAAATGATGATAATACTCAAAATAAATATCAAAATGAAATTCCTGACTTTCTTCTGTCGGCAAAAATCAAGTCAAGTTTAGATTATTTAAACTGTAAAAACATGTGTTCTTGACTATATAAGGAGGCATCAAGTAGGCCACTGGTGTCACAGGAAAGAGGAGAATAATAAAATATAATTTTAAAACAACTCCGTTCGTTTATCTAATCTTTAATCTGAATGATCAAGTTGTAAGAGATCGACAGCCATTACTGTGACGCCATAACCTATCTGCATAACATGTTCTGATTGGATAAGACACACGGATTTCCCCGTAAGGGCCAATGATATTACCTGTTTCATTTTGTTGTTATTCTAAGACACGATGGAATCACGCTATGCATCGGACAATTTCTCGCTGTGAGAAATGATTTTATTATTGTTTTAGATCTATGATGTGCTTACAGACTGTAACTGCACATTTATCTGTTCACATTGATATTTTGGGCTTATATGAGACCTTAATATACCAAAATATTTTAATATCGTGATGAATTAATTGTTTAAATGATAAAAATATTATTGTTTGTACCAGGCTGGAGATCGTCGGCTTAGCTTCGATATTAATTAGATTATCCATTTAGGGGCCCGCAGTGTTTGAGCTGTGCCCTTAACCTGTATACAAGTGTAAACATAAGTGTAAAAATACGACTGATAGCTTGCTTGAAGAATTTCAACGTAAATAATTTGTGAGTGGTAAGAAATAATATTGACATTGACGCTATAAGTATTTTTTTCATTATGTTATTTCGTTATGTTTTCATTCCAAGATGTGAGTGAAGCGCGATCGTCAAGACACAATCAAAACTAGGCACAGGTTTACATCGACAAGAATTATTCAAGTCAGAGCTTTTTACAGTTACATTAATATAAACAGCATATGAAATACAACCTAAATATTATTAGTATTTCAAGAGAGAAATATAAACTTCATACAAAGGCTGTTATCATTAGAGTCGGACACCAAAGATAAGCATTTGTCAGTTATGACGAATGCCTGTAACTTTCGCCGCGATGTTCAAGATAAATATTTCACTTCCACAGATGGGATCGCAGATATGGAATCAATCAACCAAATGAAATAAAAGATTTAGATTTTGTTTCACAACAATTCTACTAAAAATAGTTTTGTATACCATTTAATTGTGTCGGTTTCAAAGCTTACGTTTACAAGACAAAATAAATATTATTTGTAGCACAGTTTGGACGAGTCCACCATTATAAGGGCATGGGGTGATGGATATTTTGATAGGATGATAGAATTTATTCTTCATGATAACCTAAATAAAAATGTATTTGTTTTGCTGATACAGAATTCCTTATATATTTGATTATCTTTCTGTCATTTAATGTTTTGTTAATGTGGGATTATTAGGTCAAATTTTTACAAGTTCATCATTGCAACCCCTGTAAAATAATGGTTTGGTCATTTGTAAACAAATATGGCGGGAAGTTAAGCAACCACGTGAGTGATTGTCCACAGATGTGACAGATGTTACGATAATTTGTGAAGCATATTTCTTATATATGTTGCTGATTTTAATTGAGATTTGCTATGAAACCCGAGTCACTCATGAAATAAAGTAGATATTTGATCTTGATTAAACAAAAAAAAGTCGATACGTTTCATGATTATTTTTTTTTCAGTGACAATTTCTTTCTTGATTTGTAAGTTGTAGGGCTGAAATAGAATAGATATGTATATATAACTGATAATTTGACGACTGTGGTCGATTTATTGGAACGTGAAAATGACCATTTGGTGCATGGTTGAAATGTTAGGGGTGATTTGAACTTTTTAACCTCCGATTAACGTACGTGGTCGAATTATCAGAGATGTCGAATTAATAGAGTAATTACGGTACCCATTTTAACAGCTGGGTTGACTGACTGCAATGTTGATGAAATGCCTTTCCCAGAAATACAGAACAGGATGAGACCAGGGTTTCAAATTTTTGGTGACTCCGCTAGTGTCCCTTAGGAAGAGTTGGCAAAAAAGACTGATTTTTTATTTATTTGGTGTACATTCTTGCCTAGCTAGGCCATTTCTTCATGGTTTTTGTTATCATATAGAGATTCTGGCCTAAGTAGGTTACTTTTCCCCCATCCTTGGTTATGACGCAGAAAGAAGAAATTCCCAGTTTTGTTTGATAGCATCAACTGATAAGATTTTGATTAAGCTGTCTCCTTTCCCAACACTTTGTATTACCAGAATGATATGAAAAGAGCAATTAGCAAACTTTTGAAGCCCAATTTCAGTGCCTAAGATTCACAGTAAATTAAATTTTTTAAGATAGGTGCATGGTCATTGTGCTCTGTTATTTTTCTTATCCAGTTATTCATACAACAGACCCATGTATTTACAAAGATAGAAAAACAATCACATTCATCATACACAATAACTTCGGGTGTGTGAAATCTAATATTTAGGTTGAATTTTCAAGTTGAATTTTTTCAAATGCCTTGTTATTTTGTAGAGCCCCTCATTTGAAATGTATGATAATATTAATTGAATTTGAAAGTCCCCGTAAAACATATTTGGAAATTCCATAAATGCTTTTTTTCCTTGTAGGGAAATATCTGATACTAATTATGTCCTTAGGCAAACTGTATACATGAATGAACAACTCAGATATTTGACCATATATTCACAGTTTTCAAGTTATCCTTTTAAAAGAGCATATGTCTGAATTAATTTTAAGTCTATCTTCTATCCCAAATGCGACATCTGATTAATACTTTATTTGAATATACCACTTAAATATTTAACTGATTTAGCAGACCACATTTAGCCTGAAGCCTATATAACATCCTCTACAACAAGTACCATTGTGATCTTAATGTTATCCAGAAATAGCTGACTTTTATGTTTTCTTGTATGTGCAATATTAATAATTATATAAAGGTTTGCTATTTGTGAATCACATTGTACACATGATTTATAATTTTAGGGAAGAATAAATGACTATAAGTGTTTGACTATGACACTTCTTAGGGTAACAAACAGGGAAAAGAAAGAGGAAAAAATAGCCCAGCTAGGCCATAAACTGAGAAAAATTGGCCAAGGCTATCTTCTTTCAGGGAAAGTTAAGACTTTGGAAGAATTGGCTTGCTACACTGGAGTTTGAGGCCCGCATGCATGTCTGTATAATTCTTGTCAAGTGAAATTTTTTCAACATAATAAGAAGGTTTTTTTTTTGAAAAACCCCATATCCTCATAGTCTGGCATCATGCACGCAGTAGACGGCACTAACCTTCCGTTCATCTTCCACTCAATCATGCTTTCTCGAATAAATATCGTTTTTTAATTCAGTTGCCTTCATTCAAAAGTCAATGATTAGGAACAAAATGATAGTCATGCTTCTTTACATCATGTATTCAGATTTTTTCGTCTTTATGAATAAAGCATTAGAAAAGGTTACCTGGCTTTTTTTCCCACAGATAATTGATGTTCTGTTTTGATAGGCAGTTGATTGAATACTCAGTAGATTGTATACTCAGTAGATTGAATACTCAGTAGATTGTATACTCAGTAGATTGAATACTCAGTAATTAATGACATGTAGAGATAGTTCCAACCTTTTAGCTCCGTGTTTAGTTTCTGAGTTCTTATTTTGAGTTTAGTCAGGGATGCAATGATTTTTCCAATTGAATAAATAATAAATTTGACAAGCAAAATTTTATATTTAAGACTATGAGTTCTTTATTGTTTGAGGGTTATTTCTGTTGTGCATGCTTCGAATACAGATTTTGTATTTTTTGATGTGCTAAAAACAATGTTTATCAGTGAAGTAATCCAAGAAAGGTTTCATATATTGTTTTTAAAAAAATATCATTGTAGTTTGTTTTATTGACATTATCACTATAGCTACGCTTTGAATTGTTCTGTGTTTAATTATGAAGAATTAGATAGAACATGTATTGAAATGAATATTTAATTTTCCTTCCCAATAAATTTTTAAAACAGCTGACACATCTCTTTTTATTAATGTGCAGTTATACCAAAATCAAACCAAAATAAAAAATCAAACAATCATGTACTATCATATCAAAATATGCAAAATATTATCCCTCGAGATTGGCTTGCATTTTTTTCCAAGAGATAAGTGATGTTCTTTTTTTGAATATTCAGTAATTAATGAAATGTAGAGATAGTTCCAACCTTTTAGCTCTGTGTATAATTTTTTTTTCAATTTAAGTCAGGGATGCGATGATTTTTCAAATTGAATAAAAGGATAAATTTTACATGGTTGATACACCAGATTTTACGTTTAAGACTTTCAGCTTTTTATTGTTTGAGGGTAACTATTGTTGTGAATGATTTTGTATTTTTTGATATGCGATAAATTATTTGTTTTATCAGTGGGTGTAATCTAAGAAAAGGTTCATATATTGGTTTTTGGAAATTATCATTGTACATGTAGTTTGATTTTTTGGCTTTCATCAATGTAGCTATATCTTGAAGGTATGGTTCTGTGATTGATGGAGAAGTAAGTAGATGACGTTTTATTTGCCTTTAAAATCAAAATTCATTTTCCTTTTCAATGATGCATTCATTCATGTGCAGAAACACCAAAATATTAATATCAAACTTTAGCATTTCTAATATATTTTGCATCCATCCGACAATTATTCAACTTTTAAAACATACCTTATAATCATGTTCTGAAAAATTCCACATCTTTCATAACCTCCACAATCAGACCAAAATCAAATGATCAAATATCATGTTCTATGATATCAAAATATGCTAAATATTATCCCTGGAGAGATTACTGAACCTTTATTTATACAACAAGTGCATCAACTGATAGCAATGGCATCCTCCCGATGCAATATCCCATAATGCATCACACGCTCCACATCTTCTGTTGCCCGAAGTGTATATGAGCTGTGCCAGGCATTCTGTAGTACCTTACTGTTTACACCCTCTTTGTGTTACCGACCTACACAGCATCGCAGCATCGTAGTAAAAGTGTGGAGAAGCTATCTGTTCACCTGGGTTCCTGCCAATATCGTGCTCTAGTCCTTACATCAGCTGATTCCTGAGACTTGCTGCCAACTAGGGGCCGTATCAACATTTATTTGGCATATTTCATCTGATAATGCAGAGGAACATATGGATGACAACTTCTTTGTTCATTGTATGCGACGTTTCAATACAGATTCTTGTGTCGTTTTCAAGCAGAGGAAGAGTAATGTAATTAGAGTAATTATTGTCCTTCCAACTTCTAAATGCCACTCAAAGAAGTAATTTTTCATCTGATTTAGAAAAATACTTGATTTACTATTATTTTTATAGTTAAAAGAGTCAATGAGTCATTTAAATTTTTTTTGGCATTTTGAACACCTTGGATTTCATTCGATCTTAAAGTATTTAAACTATTTGTTCATTATAATTACAGTTAAAGAGTGATTTTGTCATTTCAACATTTGTTTGGCATTTTGAACACTTTGGATTTCATTCGATCTTAAAGTATTTAAACTATTTGTTCATTATAATTACAGTTAAAGAGTGATTGCGTCATTTCAACATTTGTTTGGCATTTTGAACACCTTTGATCATGTGATTTGGAAGTTAATACTTATGTGTTCATTGATATTATGGTTAAGGTGATTGTATCATTTCAACATTTGTGAGGCATCTTGATCACCTTTGGTTAACTGATTTTGAAAGGATTCTTATTATTGATTCATCATAATCATTGTATGAATAACCTTGGAAAGAAGCCAGCCCAAAAGCGGTATACTGTAATTTGAGTTAACCAAAAAACTAAAATAAAAGATTTACTAGTGCTGACAAAATTAACCAATTCATGCTGGCTTATACCATTAGCTATCGTTATGGTTGATGATCAAATAAGTGAACATTTTATTTGTGTTGCGATAACTGTTATCATAATTCTTCATCAAAAGAGTGACTGAACCATTCATAATTATTTGGCATTTTGTACATCTTGGACCATCTCACTTTGAAGCATATCTTCATCATTATGGTCTCTATTATAAGAACTTCATTATAGTTGTATGATTGAGATATTTTAATTGAGTGGCTAATAACTGAAATCATTTCTCATAACCAAAAGAGTGATAGATTCAAAATGATTAAATTAGGATATCGTGGAATGATTTAAGACTTGGGGGATAATATTTGATATTGTACTTAAGCTTTTAGATTTGTTATGATTTCTTTTATTATATGCCAATCAGGCCTAAAAGGCAAAATGGGCTAAAGGTATGGTCCCTTATCCAATGTCAATTAACCATCAGCATATTCCTAATATCTCACCTAATTTAGCATTTTGACTTATGAAATTGTGGTTTCTTTAAATTTCAAATTTATCATGAGCAAGAAAGTGGAAATAAATGACTTTTCCCTGAAATTTAACCACAGTTAATAGAAGTTATCTTTAAAAGGAGTTTTTATATTTTTATGCAGTTCATTAGAATGAAGCTAATATACTCCTTTGTTTCAGTTCAAGAAATGTCAAAAAAAAGCCTATTAAAACAATTACCAATCTTGCAATCCATGATGACTCCGTTTTATAGGACCTTACAATTCTTGTAAACTTACAATGCAGGATAGCATTTTTAAAGTAAAAATGTTTTAAAATTTTCAAAATATCATTCAAGGCTTGGACTAATCTTAGTCAACCTCTGAAAATAAAAAAAACTTTAAAAGAAATTATTTTTAATTTGGGAAGAACCTCCAAATCCTCTTCAAGATCTAGACTTGCTAGTCCTTCTCAAGAAGTGATAGTTTCAAGGTAGGACGATTTCAGGTAAAAACAAACATGACTTCTCAGGGCTTGACTACAGAAAAAGATGCCTACCATAACCGATATACAAGAATACTCTTGAGACGGTCCCCAGAGCAAGCCGCTGGTACAACTGTAGGAGCAAGGTCCCAAGGGGGAGGGGGAGGGGGAGGGGGCGGCAGGAGGGATGGGAATCTGTTGGCCATCAGCCAGTGCCTGCTCCAGAATCCCCTGCCAGTTACCCAACCTCCCCATGACCTGCTTATACAGCTTACATTATCACTCACTTATATATAGATCAAAATGTTTACCTGCGCTGACATTTCATTCACTGCCAAATGCACAAGTCGTGTCAGCTCTCTCTACATACTTGTGGAGCGCTTTGCTGTATTATATGATGCAGAGTGGTCGGAAGGTTCTTGTTAAGTAAATAGAGATAAGGGTTGGAGAATTTATCTCTCATGTTTTTTGTTATGTGCATTTTGTGACTTGACACCTTCAGAAAGATGGAAATTATGTGTTCCTGTCAGAAAATGTGAAAGGTGTCATATTGAATTTTTGTATTTGCAAATTAATCATATTAGATCTATTTTACTTCTTATTGGTTTCTTGTGTTTTACTAGGTAAAAGATAAGGCTTTTTTGGATTTTAAGTCAAACTGACAGAATTAATTAAGTAAGTTGGATATTTCATTGACTTCAATGACTTCAAGAAAGTTCATGTTATCCCGTGAATATCCTATATTCTGTGCAATTTTGGTCTCTGAAATTAAGTTGCTGACCACTTAGTATGATGCTAAGAGTGTTGATCTTGATGGTATCTCTGTCTGTTACTGTTCTAACCTGGTTCAATAGTTTGAGCAGGAAAAAAGAGATAAATATTTAGTTCCGAACTGGAAAACCAGTGTTCCCTGCTGTAATATATACTTTATCATTGTCCTGCATTCATTTAGTCTTTGTAAAGTACAACGTTGTATTTCTTTATAGTACAACACATCATGGTTCACTGGGTCCAGTAAACACTGGCAACTTTCACCATAATACATCATTGGGATATTTGTTGGGATACCTACAACAACCAAAACTGATTTATATGGCTGATATATGAAGTAAGCCAACATATCCCTATTTAGTGAAATATTTCAAATCACCTTGCTTCACTGATTTTATATTTGCCCTTGTAATTTCAGTTAATTATTGCCATCACGATGCCCCTTCCTATCCTTAAAAAGTCGAACAGTCTCTTGTTTTTGCAAAACTAGAAGTGTTCTCAAACCTTTCCTTTACTGAACAAGCCCATACACGATTATAAACCACTATAATTAACCTGACAGGTGGGTCCATGTAGACCACACCTCTCCCAGTCTAACTTGCTGGATGTACAAGTCTGTCCTGTCTGTCCACAGTAAGACTGGCTGTCCATAGGTGCAGTGAGTCCAGAGTGTGATGAGTAGTCTTGTCTACACCCCTCGGCAAATCAAGCACCTGCTTTGTGAAGCTTGGAATGTCAATCTTTGAGGATTTATGTTTAAGTTTTCAGTTCAGACACTATAAATGTTAACCTGTCTTGTCCACTTGTCAACTATTGTTTGTGCACTATTTCAGTTTCTGTTATTAGTCCAGTTAAGTAAAAGACTTTATCATTATTATGTAGGTTTAAAATTTACAAACTATTTTGGTAAAATCTGAGTGAGTGAGTGAGTTAATGCTTTACACCGCTTTGGCAATATTACAGCCATAAGCGGCGGGGTAAAATCCAGAATTCAGAATGTAAACTCTGTACCAATATGAGCATTAAAGAAATGAAACTCTGAACAAGTAAAGTGGACGGTTTCAATTCTTACAAACTTCATAAAATTTAAATTAACTCTCTACCTTACTAGTGTTTGTCATGCGAAGCATTTTCAGTTTGTGGATGCAACATGCAAACTACGAATAAGACATTATCCCAATGCAGTCATTGACACATTATGTTTGCTTTATTTTGGCAATCTGTATTTCATCAAGTTAACAACTTTGATATGACGTAAGTCCCATGTCATAGACTCACCACTCACGCTTTCTGTTTGGCAACATGTGCTTGATATCTGAACTAGTTTGACAACTTTCAAACCTTCCCAACATGTCTTGTCAACTAAGTCGTGTAAAGATGTTAAGAGCCAGGGTGTGATGCTCGCTAGGTGTAGACTCACCTCGGGGCTGATCTGTCTACATAGTGTAGACTCACCCCAGGGCTGATCTGTCTACATGGTGTAGACTCATCCCCTGGTTGATCTATCTACACGTTGTAGAGTAGGACCAGAATGTAGTGCCCTAGTCAGGAATGTCTGAACATGAAAACTCTTGTGATCTCCAGCTGTGAACATTTAATGTAGTACATGTAATTGCATGTTGCTCAGTGCAGTATTTGTAACATCTGTAATACTTTATGTACTTGAAGATTCAAGAATAAGCATTTCCAACATATGTATGCATTTTGTCACTAGGTCAAATATTTCCATATCTGATATTGATGATTTTGATGAGATAATAATTAAGATGGTCAGAACTTCTACTACTTTATGTCTTCTAAATACAGTGCTTGTTACATCTAAGTAATGATCTAAATCAAGAATTGCCTTATTCCACAAGATTTATCCTCTTTTGTGAATGATGATACATATGATTATGATAAGACTGAAATTGATGATGATGATGATGATGATGACAAAAATGCAACAAGAAACCAAGAAACTAGATTAAATTAATATTAGAAAAAAGGATTTAGTATTTTTAGAATTTTTTTACATAGACTACATTTTAGTTTACGAATATCAGTCTTTGTTACAAAGAGATGCCAGACATTGCTGAACCCTGTAGTACCCCAGCAGGGAGCAATATGAGTCCATCTTCTGAACCTTCTCCAGCTGAGTCTTGTATCAGGTTGTTGGTGAAAGGAAATGGGTGTTTTCCTACAAGAACAAGTGGTTTTGGATACAGGGCGTGCAATGTGGTCAACACTTCATCCCTCCACAGTCTAATCCCTCAGCATGGATCATGTTATAGACAGGTGCTTGAATACACCAGGTCGGTACTGAGTGTACATCTAGGTGTATGTTGTATGTATTGACAGGATATGCTTGGAATACACCTAGGTCTCATATTCACCTGTTTTTTGTTTATTAACAGGATATGCTCGGAATAGTTTCGAGGAGGTTTTCACCTGTGTTGATATATCACACCTGATTGTGGCCTTTCAGTATCTATTGTTGATTGGCCCAGTGGCTGCATACACTATAGGTCATACTTATCAGCTGCTTTATTTGTCCTGGTCTGTAGTGATATTTTGGATAGGAAGGTGGAATCTTGTAGCAGATTTGATGCAGATGGGTCTGAATCTGTTCCCTGGTTTTTTAAATGGGACTTTGGAATTATTTAAAAAAACAATAAGACTTGCTTTTTTAGAGTCTTGATTTTACTGACATAACAATATTCTACCTCTGGACTTGGATTTGCAACATATCTGCCTGATTCTATGTTTTACTGATCATTCTTTGAATGAAACTTTTAATCCAAAGGCGGTTTCTACCATGGGTGAGGCTCATTATTATCACTAGATCTGTTTAATACCACTTTAACATCAAAAATAGGTTAACGTATTTATTGCTGAAAGTATTTCTTTCATGAGGTGCTACAGTAACACTAAAGAAATAGCATGGCATTGACATTAATTTTGACATGTCAGTATGTTTTTAACATTTTTACTCCAAACTATATCAATCAAGGTACATCTGGATTTTGATTCATTATGTTATCTTAGTGATAAAAGCAATGGTATACTTCCACACAAGTATTATTTTTCAAGTTTCTTTTAAATTAATATCATTCAATCTTTCTGGCAAGGACTACAAAAGATAAGGGTCTGCCAAATTTTATAAAATAAATATTTAATAAATAAGCAGAAGTAACAATGTTGCCAGAGGGACAAAAAGCTACTTATTAATTCCCCCCATTGTTTCTCAAGTATATAAGGGAGGCAGATTTGTAAACAAATACATGCCCTGTTCACTTTGATCTCCATCAATGGCAGAGACAATTATACACAGATTCCCTGAGACCCTGACATGTTTACAGTCAATGAATGTTTTGACCTACATGATTTAGACCCAGAATAGACAAAGATATAGTCCCTGAAAAAATATTTTATGACTCTTATTTTATTTGAAAAAGATTTAAATAAAAGCAGTACTACACAATACTATATTTCATGGTGAGGAAGCTAGACTTGCCAACAGTTTCTATTTTCACAACTTTTGGCTCAAGGGTCTGGTGAACTACATCGGTATCTAGAAATGTTTAATTTTTTAAAAGCTTGTTGTACCCTCCAGAGTAAACTAGAGAAAATGCAAAAATATCACTTGTTAGGTATTTCTTTCTACTGAGAGAAGCTAACTGGATTGTCCTAAATAACAACTTGCTCTCATTGCATATTGCTGTTTTCCCTTTTGTATGATATATTATGATCATCAAACATAAGATAAAGACATTATATCATGTATGCCATTCCCATCGTTGTTCTGAAGTCTGAGGTGAATCAAACAGATTTTAGTATTTCATCATAAACATCAATAAAAGAAGACTCGACTTCTTTCCCCATATCTCTGATGCACTAGTTCAGCAGATTAAGATGGAAGAGATGGTATAATGATTTCAGGCAGATTGTGGACATACAACAGAGCTCTATCTCTCATTCTTACACCTTCATCGGGACAGTAATGAAACCAGAAATAGATCCTGAACATGCAGGACCAGTGTATAGAAGCTGTGGGGTTCTGCTGCCAAAGAATGGCAGAAGACAGATAGCGGCCATCTTGAAATTCATCAAACTGACAAAAAAACGTCAGAGATCTTGTGTGTTTCTCAGCTTACAAATAAAATGATGTAGCATCACTTGAAAGGTCTCCAACCTGACTGCTAAGACGCAGATGTCCTTGCAGTGTAATGCGCTTAACACAAACAGTTAAAGACGTTTTCAAGTTGGCACACATCTGTAAGACGGGTTATGAGTTTGAAGTGATACCGTTAAGGCTATTTCTCTCTGCAAGATGCAACTAGGATGAGGTAATGTAAACATGTAAGGGAGGTAATGTGCCGTAATGTGTTTCAAATGCTGTTATTAGGTCAAAAGGTCAATTTTGTTATGTCAAGAAGTCATTGACCTATTGACATGAATTTGGAATATATGAGTTTTTTATTTCTGTCTCTGGGTGTATTTTATCTCTTAGAATGTTAGGTTATTTAAAGTTTCAACATAAGATTCAAGACTATTTGATTACAAGTTTGTTTTTTTTTTCATTATGAAGAATCATTAAACACAAAAAATATATAAAAGTCTGTTTCATATGTCAAAAACAAATACTCAAATTATTGTAAACAATCCGTAATCTTTTTCCAGAATCTTTATTTTATTCTGAGTAAAAGAAAACGAATTTGTGAAACAAGTAATTTGCTATAATAAATGTTCTTTCAAATACAAACATGTTTCTTAAGGAGCTATCACTTCACATACAACTGAAATATTTTCAGTAAAATTGTCTTGAATAAAAGTCAGTTAGGTATGGTCAATCTTTTGTCATTCTAAAGTAGAAACACAGAACTTAAACTTTAAGCAGAAGTTTTTAATGTCATCTCAAGCTGACATTTCCTTACAAATAAAAGTTATTTATCGACTACAACAACAAAGGCGCCTGACGTCTTCTGAATCTGAAAACACCTTTGTCAGCAGTTCTCACAATCAAACCTATCTTAACGTCATTAGTCGACTAAATCGGTGATTAAGTACGTGGCACCAACTCAAGTTGTGGGAAAATGGAAACCTTGCAATATATTTCTGTAGGGAATCAATATGAAGCGTTCTTGTGGAGAGACAATAAAAACGGTATATTGAACATAGAGTTGCTCTGCTAATCAGTCATAGGGTTGCTTCATCAATATTGGTGTGGTTCCTCATGCGAGACTGGAGTTGTTTGGACTACACCGGTTCTTTTTCATGGAACATCCTCAACTGAATGAGAACATTTTTTCAGGGCATTCATAATTGCTGAGGGAATAGATAGGACAGATCGAGAACAATCATTATCTGATAATTAAGATCTATTATGATGACTTCTCTGATTCAAGATAAGGAAAAAAGAATTTAAATTCATTGACAAATTTTAGTGAATCATTGGACCTTCGATTCATGAATGTGTTATCAATGAAGCCTACTTAAATATTAAGCATGTCTTTGTGCAAATATAACAATTTAAAATCAAGATGGTAGCCCATATGATTATTTATCAATGAACGAATTCTGTCATGATGTCTCCAATGAAAATAATTACAATTTTGTATCAATTGGCTACATCGACTGAGCTACCATTGATTTTTTTTTTTTAAACCCATTCATCCCCAAAAGGAAATAAGAGTTAGAAACTTAATTACCATCTCTTTTTAATTTAGTTAAAAATACTCTCAGAAAAGATATTTGCCAGAGAAACTAAATGATGGTCTTTGCCAAATTGCAAAGAAATGCTGCCAGACGATAATTAATCAAGTCCAGATGTATAAAAGGAAAAAAAATCAATGTTGACACCTGTTTTCTCTGATATGTTGTAATTAATCGACCAACTCTGCCCAATTTCTGCTCATGTTCATCAGAAAGACAGGTACCTCGTCTGTAAAATACATTATCTTTTAACATGTGCCTTAGTAATTAGAAGCTTAATGTAGTTTCTGTCCTGGTTTTCTTATATAACGGTTTATGTCTGCAACATCTGCTTTGTATCATGCTCATATTTACTGTATAATTCAACTAGATTAATTAGCCCTTGTTTTGTTGTGTCTGAATCTTGAAGGAGATATTAATTGAAGTGATCATGATGTATGCTTGGTTGCCTGTACTAGACTGTTAAAGGGGCAGTAGCATGTTTTTAGGGGGAAAATAAGGGGAGGTCAGGAAATTGAAAATTAATGGTTTCAATTGAAAGACATTGTATTTAAACTTAATTGAGCAGTAATAATTCAAATATATAACGTAAAGTTTAGCCATGCGATTCCCTTTTCTTACACATAATGAATTAAAGGTGTTTACACAAAATGGCTGCCAATGGATTTTATGTTAATCTTCATACTTTGTCCCCTGACTATGGATGATTGGCTTGTGTAATGAGATTTTTGAAACTGTAAAAATAATACATTAAGCATTAACTTACAATTATCTGTGAAAAATTTGAAATACAAAATTATCAAAAAACATGCTACTGCCCCTTTAAAGGCACTATACAGCTTTTTCTCAGGGACAAAAAGGAATCTCCAAAAGTGAAGAGTACCAAAAGTATTTTAGAAATTTTAATTAGTTATAATTTAACCAATTTCCCTTAGACTAATGATTGAAAGGTGTATTCATTAAAATGGCTGCATGTAGTTTTCTTGGTCCATCACACGCCCCTATTGATGTTCTGACTGGTTTACCCTCTGAAGAAAATTGAGTTTACAATAACATGTGCCTAAATAGAAACCTTGGCAAGACAGGTTACTTTTATCAACTTCTGTTCATATATTGATATTGGAAGACACTAGATATTTTAAACTTTGTTTACATTATGTTTATATTTTGATGATAGAAGAAACTACATATTTTCAACTTTGTTTACATTATGTTTATATTTTTGATAGTAGAAGAAACTACATATTTTCAACTTTTATCAA
The DNA here is from genome assembly GCA_916613615.1 of Steromphala cineraria. Taxonomy (NCBI): domain Eukaryota; kingdom Metazoa; phylum Mollusca; class Gastropoda; order Trochida; family Trochidae; genus Steromphala; species Steromphala cineraria. The sequence goes on along the minus strand of OU744725.1, from coordinate 66,950,139 downwards.
CGTGTATTCATATATTGATATTTTGAGAAACTAGAGGATTCTCTATGTAAGAGTTTGAGATCTTCCTACTACTGGCAAATCAATCTCACCTTTGGTTTCAAGAGACCTGTATCAGTCATGATAAGAATCTATATCAGTCTGATGTTAAACGGCAAAGGAGCTTAATCAATAACACTCTGGATATTATGTTCCTGATTTAATGAGCTAAGTTTATCATAAGTTTTGTTTAATATGTTATACCTCATTACTTAATTTGTAGGGATTTTGTTAATCATGTTGAACCTACTTTAACCAATCTAGTAAAGAAAACTGAGATCTTAGCACATAACATTGAATGCCTAAGTTAAATTCAAATTGGCATTAAGGATGTATGCCTACTTTGGCTATTTCCACTCAAAATTACCTGATAATCAAGAACATTTAAGATACTTTGGCATGCTTTCTTTAGTGGATCTTGAACAAGAACCTGAATATTACTATCCAACTGTTCAAGAATTTCTGAAATGAACATGTCAAGTTTAGTTCTGCTGTGTGAATCATTTCCCAAACTGGAGCATTTTAAAGTTGTTTGCATTAAAATGGCTACATGCAGTTTACAAGGGATTTCCACAGGTCAAACAAATTGGACTCCAGTACTCGAGGAGTTAGGCTAGTCTCGATTGGGACCTGAGTACCCAAAATACCCTTTTCCAAGTCCTCGAGTCCAGCTTGACCGAATCAAGGTCAGATACTAATGTACCCGTTGAATCCCTACAGGATATATGAAACCTTTTCTATGACTATTGATAATCAGGTTGACCAAAAAGATGTACTTCACTCTGAAGAATATATAATATATAAAGAGGGGTCAAATTTGAACAAATTACACATCCAAAAGCGACAATGGTGCCTTTAAGAAGTTTCCAACTGAAGCATGATGGGAAGACAACAGATACGAGATGCTCTCTATCATCACTCTCAGACGGTGCTGGATTTTCTTACCAATTTTTTCCAGGACAAGGGAAGAGCGTGAGAACTGTCTGATATTTTACCTGGAAGCATGTAAAGCTGCTTGACTTGCACGTAGCCAAAAACATGCCATTTATCTGGATTCAATTTCTCAAAGAACTCAACATGACATTGCCAGATATATCATGAATTATCCAAAGGTTGCATGATAGCCCAGATAATGATGTGTGTTCTAACGACACGACATAAGCTTGTCGTTATTCAATATTTTTGATTGTCTTAAAAAAATATTTGTCACATCTAAGATCATCTTAGGTGACAAAAAGTAAATGTCATGGTCATGTTATGTTGGCATATTGGGACGTCCATTAAGCTCATTGACAACTTTCATTCTTATGCTGCTAATAGCTTCAAATCATGTTTAATCTTATTCTGAGTGTATATCCCACAGATAATTAATTTGTTTTAAGAAAAGAAGAAGACCAATTGCATAGAAAAATATTTTGAGTTTATCACACTGTTTTTACATTTTTAATCTTTATTTATTCTTTGAAACGTCTTTGATATGTCATTCAAAAATTACTTATTCAGCAGTATTTGAGCTAAAGTTGTCAATTCATTATTCATCATCTCTTCTTGATAACTTTGTTTGCATCCTCTTGCATTTAAGTGCATACATGTTCATATTTCTTAGAATGTACCTGCAGTACAAGAACATTCAATTTCATACTCTTAAAATCCTTTTTTTATATATTTGACATCTTGTCCTTTGGTTTACAACAGGCAGATAATGGTCTGTTTGCCCATAAAGCAGAGATGTTTAGCCACAGGAGTTCTATTGCTGCTTGTCATTGATTTAATCAAGGTCTTTTATTTTTGGCAAGAAGGAAAGTTCTGTTGCTCCCTGATAGAAGCAAGGACCCCCTGTGTCTTGGCACCGAACCAGTTTTTTACTGCGCCTTGAGCTAAGTGACCTGCTTGCATCAACTGTTCAATCAAGAGGAAGCATGTTGTAGGCCAATGGTGATGTATGAAGTCAGGTATGACCTCTGACCTCCAGGTAGAAACAGATGCTGTACAAACATGTTCCTGAAAGCACCTGCTTGGCTGTCTTTTTTTGAAGCAGTTATAATTTAAAAGGGATGATCAGGGAAGTTTAACCCATCCTGTTAAAAATTTTGATATAAAATTTCTTTAGGCATAAAACATACTGAAAATCTGTTCAAATCACAATTTTACACTTCTCTATGATAGAAAACTGTTTTTCCCTTGTTTTGTTCTCCTTGAAATTCTCCTTGGTAAAAGGTGTGGATTGGATGCCCCCAAAAAACTTTAAATTTCTTATGTATGTTATGTAAGGTTTATATACACCAAGGTTAACAATCTTATAAATGAGAGAGAGCTTGAAATTTAAAGTTTTGAACAAAGAACTTCATCAAAATTTAAATTAAAATGAAAAGTGTTCATATTTAGCAACTTCAACATGTTACATCATAACTATATATCTAAACTTTTTTACACATTCTTCCCTTCATCAACCTAAAATGAAATAAGTTTCCTTAATAAAACCTTGTATTTCATTACTATTAAAGAAGCATTAATTGACTTGAATAAAAAGATGTACCAAAGAAAACTTAATTGAGGATATAAAAACTAATGATTGCCTTCTTCAAAGACATTGGTTTTATTGCCATGTTTTGTGTGATGGGTGACAAGTTTCTAAGAGGCAGCAACTTGAGTCTGTGATTCTGAAGAATGTAATGAGCGTCTAAAGGTCGTTCTTTCATCTTCATGTAAGATCCCCTCATACCAGATAAGCGTTTAACCTTCAAACGTTACAACCTTTATTTTCTGCACTGCAAGTGATTAATTTTTTGTTTGTTAAAAAACTATGTAAACACAATTTTTACAAGAAGTTTGTTAAGAAATATAAAATCTATTTTTGTTCAGTGTGTATTAAGTAGATTTTCTTTAAACAAAAAAATGTTTTTGCCCATGGATTATAATCTTCCAAATACCTTTGAAAAGGTTCATGGGTGCACCAGGAGAAAGAAGTGGTTATTTGATGCCACCTTGTCATTTATTGCCTGTATTGGGTTCATTGTTAAGAGAGATAAGACTTAAATATAGGGTGAACTGTTTGTTATTATCAAAAATACCTTTCTTTTGTGATTGTGAGTTGTTTTTTAGCTGTGATCAAATGAGAAACCTTTTTTTCTTCTTTTGAGTTTTGTATTTTTTGCCTTTCAATCTTCTCTGAAAAAAATGATAAAGAGGTGCCATTCTGTTATCGCGAATATTTTCTCACCTGAAGACAACAAGCATTCATTGTCCGAGATGTGATCCTCAGAAAGATTTACACTAAAACTTAACTTAAAATAGTATTGTGATTTATACAATACCAGCACCCTGCTACATCAACATGATTGAATCAATAGAGTTTCTGTAGAAAGTCCCTAGAATGTCCCCTAGAACAATTTGTACTATTGCAGATATTGATGGCCCAAATATAAAAATGTACCATTTATTCACTATCTTAATGGCATGGATCTCTGATACATGCAGCCTTTAAAGCAGTGCCACTCATCATCTATCAGAGGGGTAATGAATGTAACAATTAACAGCTCGTTTGACAATTTAGTGGAAGGCGAAATTGGCAAACGGTTAGCTGCTGGTAAGGTCATTGCTGGCAGCGTTGCCTGACTCTTAGGGTGTGGGTTCGAATCCCGCATTCAACTCAGCCCAAAAAAGCACAAGAATTTGTACTATTGCAGATAGTTTGATCCCGAATATAACAATGTTTCTTTCGATGAATACTCTGATATCCATACTAAGGATGTAACGATTCATCGATACCTACGATACAATCGTAGCTTGGGAAATGGTGATTATTGTATCGTGAGCTTCCTATATCGTGATACACTAAAAATAGATTTCACTTACTTAAAAATGAAAAGAAAAACAAAGTGAACACTATAAAACCAGCTAGTGTTGTGCAGTAACTAACTACAGTAAGCATGAAGCAATCTGATTCATAAATAACTGTTTTTAAGAAAAAAAACCTGTTTTAATCTGATCATCTCATAACACAAAATTTCCACCATCTTGAATATTTCACAAAATATGCACGAAGTTATACTTTAAACAATGTATTGTGATACATTCTGTATCGCCTGTCTGTATCGTGATACATATCGAATCGTGAGATTTCCCATGATACTCAGCTCTAATCCATACGGTCAAATGCGTTGTATTGCTGATGGCAGGTTGTCCATGTTACATTTTACTTTCTTTGGCCCATGATCCCAAATACATATCAAACTGTTACATGTTCTGAATTGTAATGATAACATATCAATACTTTTTGTTTATATTTTATTAATATCTTCTTCAAACCTATGATATTTGTTACTTATATTGATATATTTGATAACTGAAGAAATTTAGTGAGATTATTTATATAGACATTAGATACAATAACTGCACCTGTATGTTCTAAATGATTTTCCAACTGCATGGCCGGTATACAACCCTTGAAAGCCTCTGTGACATGTATCCAATATCTACACAAATACCAGTATAATGTTAACATCTGTTTATCTGACCTATTTCCAAACATCTGTCTACAATGAAGGCCATAAACAAGGATCAGTTCAATATAACTGTGTACATATTCGAAGACTTTTGTTCATTCACACTTTCCCTCCAAGCTTTGTGTTGATAAATTTGTTTTTTTAGACTCCTAAATTTTAAGGGAACAGTTCCACATTAAACTTATGTGCACCCATTTTCGTTCACACTTTTTCAAACAAGCTTTGTTTTGATGTAGTAACCATTGTAGTTTTAAATCATGAAGGTATGGGTAAGTATCTACTAGGAACTATAAGTAGTTGTATGGAAAATCTTATGTTAAGTAGACCTGTCTGTTATCCTAAAATATTATCTTTACAAGTTTGTCTTTATTATGTTGACGTTTGCATTAACCCTAGGATGTGTGAATTACTTCTTCTCAACTTGTAGTTAGAACAGAAAGCATATTTGTAAATTTTGTGATCGATATCTTGATGACATTGAAAAGTAAATTCAAAGTATTGTCTTGAATCCAAGGAGTTATATATAGGCAGGGCAGGATGCCACATTGAACCCTAACTATTTCTACAGTTTCTATCTGGTCCACACACCAACATGCCATGTATCAATACAAGGAAATAATGACCTTTGCTTGCCAACATGATGCTGTTTGTGATATATTTTGTTTGTGATAAATTATTGAATCAGATGCCAGGAAGCAATGTATACCAACTTCAACTCTTGATCAGTATTTGTGTCATCTGCTGATCTAAACCATCAGCAAACATCTGTTATCTTGACCCAAAATGGATTCAGAGCATTGTTATTGTTTGGATACACGCTTAACCTTACTCACTGTTGTGTGGATGAAACCATTTTATTATATGATTGGTGGTGAAATACCGAGATCTATTAATGAAAAGAAGCCGTGTTATCAGTCACAACAATGATCTGACATCATCGAACAATGCTCTGACGCAACTACACGCTCATGACGTCATGATGTTGCTTAGGCGATAGGCTCTCATGGGAGCCCAATCAACGTAATTGCACTTCAATTTCGATAGAAAAACAACGATTTAATCGTAAAATATTTAGAAAGTTTGTCTTTTCTTGACAAACACCACATTTCTATATCTAAAGGAGCCATTGAACAACCCAAACACACTCATTCTGTTGCATCAGAGTAATTGATCCTTGAAACTCCTTCAATACCATGATGTCTATGAGTGCACTGATGCTAATTGATCCTTGAAACTCCTTCAATACCATGATGTCTATGAGTGCACTGATGCTAATTGATCCTTGAAACTCCTTCAATACCATGATGTCTATGAGTGCACTGATGCTAATTGATCCTTGAAACTCCTTCAATACCATGATGTCTATGAGTGCACTGATGCTAATTGATCCTTGAAACTCCTTCAATACCATGATGTCTATGAGTGCACTGATGCTAATTGATCCTTGAAACTCCTTCAATACCATGATGTCTATGAGTGCACTGATGCTAATTGATCCTTGAAACTCCTTCAATACCATGATGTCTATGAGTGCACTGATGCCTCTAACGACTAAAAGTCAATGGTTGGCTCAATGTCAAACTTTAAGGGCTTCCAAGATACACTTGTACTCGAGCCTGAGTCAGATGCTGTTGGACCGGAGTCCATATTCTTGGACCTTTTTGCCCATGGAAGCCCTAACCACTATCATGATCAATTATTACCCTACTCTATTATATTACTGCTATGATGTTACTTTACAGGATGTATTTGCCAACTTTGTAATATGTGCACTATCACTGTGTAATTACATATCGCAATGCTCCTGTTTGTAACTAATAACTGCAACATTTTAAGACAGTGATGTCCAAACATGCCATATATAGCCAATTACTGGTCAATATTTATGTGTAAACTATCTAAGCTTAACAACAATTACATTATTTTGTGAATAAAGTTAAATTTTCGGGTACTTAGGTCAGAGTTGGGTCTGATCCCTTGAGAACTGGAGTCTATGGAAGCCCTAACCACTATCATGATCAATTATTACCCTACTCTATTATATTACTGCTATGATGTTACTTTACAGGATGTATTTGCCAACTTTGTAATATGTGCACTATCACTGTGTAATTACATATCGCAATGCTCCTGTTTGTAACTAATAACTGCAACATTTTAAGACAGTGATGTCCAAACATGCCATATATAGCCAATTACTGGTCAATATTTATGTGTAAACTATCTAAGCTTAACAACAATTACATTATTTTGTGAATAAAGTTAAATTTTCGGGTACTTAGGTCAGAGTTGGGTCTGATCCCTTGAGAACTGGAGTCTATGGAAGCCCTAACCACTATCATGATCAATTATTACCCTACTCTATTATATTACTGCTATGATGTTACTTTACAGGATGTATTTGCCAACTTTGTAATATGTGCACTATCACTGTGTAATTACATATCGCAATGCTCCTGTTTGTAACTAATAACTGCAACATTTTAAGACAGTGATGTCCAAACATGCCATATATAGCCAATTACTGGTCAATATTTATGTGTAAACTATCTAAGCTTAACAACAATTACATTATTTTGTGAATAAAGTTAAATTTTCGGGTACTTAGGTCAGAGTTGGGTCTGATCCCTTGAGAACTGGAGTCTATGGAAGCCCTAACCACTATCATGATCAATTATTACCCTACTCTATTATATTACTGCTATGATGTTACTTTACAGGATGTATTTGCCAACTTTGTAATATGTGCACTATCACTGTGTAATTACATATCGCAATGCTCCTGTTTGTAACTAATAACTGCAACATTTTAAGACAGTGATGTCCAAACATGCCATATATAGCCAATTACTGGTCAATATTTATGTGTAAACTATCTAAGCTTAACAACAATTACATTATTTTGTGAATAAAGTTAAATTTTCGGGTACTTAGGTCAGAGTTGGGTCTGATCCCTTGAGAACTGGAGTCTATGGAAGCCCTAACCACTATCATGATCAATTATTACCCTACTCTATTATATTACTGCTATGATGTTACTTTACAGGATGTATTTGCCAACTTTGTAATATGTGCACTATCACTGTGTAATTACATATCGCAATGCTCCTGTTTGTAACTAATAACTGCAACATTTTAAGACAGTGATGTCCAAACATGCCATATATAGCCAATTACTGGTCAATATTTATGTGTAAACTATCTAAGCTTAACAACAATTACATTATTTTGTGAATAAAGTTAAATTTTCGGGTACTTAGGTCAGAGTTGGGTCTGATCCCTTGAGAACTGGAGTCTATGGAAGCCCTAACCACTATCATGATCAATTATTACCCTACTCTATTATATTACTGCTATGATGTTACTTTACAGGATGTATTTGCCAACTTTGTAATATGTGCACTATCACTGTGTAATTACATATCGCAATGCTCCTGTTTGTAACTAATAACTGCAACATTTTAAGACAGTGATGTCCAAACATGCCATATATAGCCAATTACTGGTCAATATTTATGTGTAAACTATCTAAGCTTAACAACAATTACATTATTTTGTGAATAAAGTTAAATTTTCGGGTACTTAGGTCAGAGTTGGGTCTGATCCCTTGAGAACTGGAGTCTATGGAAGCCCTAACCACTATCATGATCAATTATTACCCTACTCTATTATATTACTGCTATGATGTTACTTTACAGGATGTATTTGCCAACTTTGTAATATGTGCACTATCACTGTGTAATTACATATCGCAATGCTCCTGTTTGTAACTAATAACTGCAACATTTTAAGACAGTGATGTCCAAACATGCCATATATAGCCAATTACTGGTCAATATTTATGTGTAAACTATCTAAGCTTAACAACAATTACATTATTTTGTGAATAAAGTTAAATTTTCGGGTACTTAGGTCAGAGTTGGGTCTGATCCCTTGAGAACTGGAGTCTATGGAAGCCCTAACCACTATCATGATCAATTATTACCCTACTCTATTATATTACTGCTATGATGTTACTTTACAGGATGTATTTGCCAACTTTGTAATATGTGCACTATCACTGTGTAATTACATATCGCAATGCTCCTGTTTGTAACTAATAACTGCAACATTTTAAGACAGTGATGTCCAAACATGCCATATATAGCCAATTACTGGTCAATATTTATGTGTAAACTATCTAAGCTTAACAACAATTACATTATTTTGTGAATAAAGTTAAATTTTCGGGTACTTAGGTCAGAGTTGGGTCTGATCCCTTGAGAACTGGAGTCTATGGAAGCCCTAACCACTATCATGATCAATTATTACCCTACTCTATTATATTACTGCTATGATGTTACTTTACAGGATGTATTTGCCAACTTTGTAATATGTGCACTATCACTGTGTAATTACATATCGCAATGCTCCTGTTTGTAACTAATAACTGCAACATTTTAAGACAGTGATGTCCAAACATGCCATATATAGCCAATTACTGGTCAATATTTATGTGTAAACTATCTAAGCTTAACAACAATTACATTATTTTGTGAATAAAGTTAAATTTTCGGGTACTTAGGTCAGAGTTGGGTCTGATCCCTTGAGAACTGGAGTCTATGGAAGCCCTAACCACTATCATGATCAATTATTACCCTACTCTATTATATTACTGCTATGATGTTACTTTACAGGATGTATTTGCCAACTTTGTAATATGTGCACTATCACTGTGTAATTACATATCGCAATGCTCCTGTTTGTAACTAATAACTGCAACATTTTAAGACAGTGATGTCCAAACATGCCATATATAGCCAATTACTGGTCAATATTTATGTGTAAACTATCTAAGCTTAACAACAATTACATTATTTTGTGAATAAAGTTAAATTTTCGGGTACTTAGGTCAGAGTTGGGTCTGATCCCTTGAGAACTGGAGTCTATGGAAGCCCTAACCACTATCATGATCAATTATTACCCTACTCTATTATATTACTGCTATGATGTTACTTTACAGGATGTATTTGCCAACTTTGTAATATGTGCACTATCACTGTGTAATTACATATCGCAATGCTCCTGTTTGTAACTAATAACTGCAACATTTTAAGACAGTGATGTCCAAACATGCCATATATAGCCAATTACTGGTCAATATTTATGTGTAAACTATCTAAGCTTAACAACAATTACATTATTTTGTGAATAAAGTTAAATTTTCGGGTACTTAGGTCAGAGTTGGGTCTGATCCCTTGAGAACTGGAGTCTATGGAAGCCCTAACCACTATCATGATCAATTATTACCCTACTCTATTATATTACTGCTATGATGTTACTTTACAGGATGTATTTGCCAACTTTGTAATATGTGCACTATCACTGTGTAATTACATATCGCAATGCTCCTGTTTGTAACTAATAACTGCAACATTTTAAGACAGTGATGTCCAAACATGCCATATATAGCCAATTACTGGTCAATATTTATGTGTAAACTATCTAAGCTTAACAACAATTACATTATTTTGTGAATAAAGTTAAATTTTCGGGTACTTAGGTCAGAGTTGGGTCTGATCCCTTGAGAACTGGAGTCTATGGAAGCCCTAACCACTATCATGATCAATTATTACCCTACTCTATTATATTACTGCTATGATGTTACTTTACAGGATGTATTTGCCAACTTTGTAATATGTGCACTATCACTGTGTAATTACATATCGCAATGCTCCTGTTTGTAACTAATAACTGCAACATTTTAAGACAGTGATGTCCAAACATGCCATATATAGCCAATTACTGGTCAATATTTATGTGTAAACTATCTAAGCTTAACAACAATTACATTATTTTGTGAATAAAGTTAAATTTTCGGGTACTTAGGTCAGAGTTGGGTCTGATCCCTTGAGAACTGGAGTCTATGGAAGCCCTAACCACTATCATGATCAATTATTACCCTACTCTATTATATTACTGCTATGATGTTACTTTACAGGATGTATTTGCCAACTTTGTAATATGTGCACTATCACTGTGTAATTACATATCGCAATGCTCCTGTTTGTAACTAATAACTGCAACATTTTAAGACAGTGATGTCCAAACATGCCATATATAGCCAATTACTGGTCAATATTTATGTGTAACTATCTAAGCTTAACAACAATTACATTATTTTGTGAATAAAGTTAAATTTTCGGGTACTTAGGTCAGAGTTGGGTCTGATCCCTTGAGAACTGGAGTCTATGGAAGCCCTAACCACTATCATGATCAATTATTACCCTACTCTATTATATTACTGCTATGATGTTACTTTACAGGATGTATTTGCCAACTTTGTAATATGTGCACTATCACTGTGTAATTACATATCGCAATGCTCCTGTTTGTAACTAATAACTGCAACATTTTAAGACAGTGATGTCCAAACATGCCATATATAGCCAATTACTGGTCAATATTTATGTGTAAACTATCTAAGCTTAACAACAATTACATTATTTTGTGAATAAAGTTAAATTTTCGGGTACTTAGGTCAGAGTTGGGTCTGATCCCTTGAGAACTGGAGTCTATGGAAGCCCTAACCACTATCATGATCAATTATTACCCTACTCTATTATATTACTGCTATGATGTTACTTTACAGGATGTATTTGCCAACTTTGTACTATGTGCACTATCACTGTGTAATTACATATCGCAATGCTCCTGTTTGTAAACTGTTTGTAATTAATAACTGCGAAGGACACAATGTCGAGCCAACTACGTAGTATTTAGGAACTCGAGCAACTTTATCATCTGCCAACATCGACACTATGCCAAACATGTGTTTTTAAGGCCATCACCACAATCTATACAATATAACTGTTTGTAACCCACAATGCTCATAAACACAAGGTGGATGGCAAATATTTGCCAGATTTTTCTGGTTTGTGTATGTTAGTATACTTATTAGAATTGCTAATAGAGCCTGTGCTGTTCCTGCCATATTTAATCAAATTGCAAGGTTTGTAGGCTTATCTGGCAGTGTGACAAACTACTTGTTGTGTTTCATTCATTCATGCTTCTATCATATAACAAGTGTATATTATCACAGATGGGACACCTTTGTAAGAAAGAATGATAAATAGAATTGATGTTTTCAGTTTGTAAGGAGTGAATTAATGAGGAAACAAATTTACTACTGAGACCAGACCAAATTAATTGCTCAATGCACTGATTTAGGGGTAAAATGTCAATAGAGCGGAGATATGAAAATTTTCCCTTTTGCAACATATCTTAGAAGGATTTTGAGGAGCATTTTATGTTACAAACGGATGCATTTTTTTCAAGTGCGTGACAAAATAAGATTATAGAAGTAATGCTTATTACATCACATTCGTAACAGTACCAGCATTTAATAATCAATATCAACGTATCATCTTGTTTCATTTATGTGTAACACTGAGCCTCAATCCGTGGTTCGAATGCCGTCAGGGCTCAGCAACTTTGTCTGCAGTAGAGAACTGCCTTGAGTTCAGTAACACGAAATTTCCCGGGATGTTTGTGAGACTTGCGAACACTCAATATCAAAGGAAGGATACACGCCGCAAAACATGTGTTACTGAACGCAAGGCAGTTCTAGACAGTCAGGTTTGGGTGCAACGCTACACTGAATTTCAGCACAGTACCACCCATTGATAGTCAGTTCCAGCTGATGCTCGCAGGTTTCACCGTAATACTTAGCCACAATAGTGTTGTGGGCTTTCTCCATTCATTAATACTAGCAGCCGCGCTATAAGTGAAATACTCTTGAAAGCGGCAATAAATCCCACATCACCTCACCTGAGCCTTATTCATGTCTTTATATATACAGTAACTCCCTCTACAAGGAAAATCCTGTGCAAGCCAAAACGACTGGCTGATTAAGGCATGAAGCATGTCCCCAACTTCTGTGCCTGTTCCTTGGGCTACCACAATGACACTGAATTTTGGCATTTCTATGAACTTATTGACTTGCCCATGTATTTTATCATTGGTATATAAAAAATAGATCTTATAGTTCAGAAAAACAGTTCTCAAGGCATTTTATTTCTTTAATAAGAAAATGAAGCTGCTAAATGTAGTTAAATTCTAATCTAGACTTGTTTTCAAGAGATGATGTTGAGGTTGAAATATTGATAACTACAACCTGTTCATAAAAGTAACAATAATGTTTACTATAAGGTTAGAGAAGATATTCTCAGATCTTTGTGTATCTATTTTGAGATGGGAAGACAATCAATGTTTACGTTGTTGCTAACATATGTCAGTCGCTATGTCGTACTGTTGTCACTCAAGCGTTTACCGGCTTCAGGTGAAGGTCGTTCACCCATGGCTGATCCTGGGAATTTTGCGGTTTTCTCTTCCCACATTAATTATTGATTTATTTTGTTAATGGAATCAATCAATAATCAAGTGAACTAAGCACAGTGATGAGTTCGCGCATTCCATCATTCCGTTATAAAAATTTCAGGTGTTGTTTCCATACTTATTGACGTAAGTGAAAGCAATTATTCCATGTATCTCTTGAATGAATGTAAATAGGTTTGTGGGAAGATTGTTTGTGTAGACACTAATGAATTTCTTCGAAATATTTTTCATTCCCAATGATTTTTGCTATAGAATATATAAAAAATATGACTAAAATTTTAAATTTACTTTTTATTGATTTTAACAAGGAAACATGTTTTATTAAATCAGATAATTATAAGAAACTTAAATTCCAATTTTTAATTTACAAAATTAAAGAATCACAATGAAATATGTTACCAATATGTTAGTCATTCAAAAGAAATTGACTCATATCAGTTCCTACTATATATCTTGAATTTAGATTTGATATTCAGAATATATAAAATGTATTGATAACAACATGTACAACAATGAAAATAAAGTTGAAATATTCAAAAAGTAAATCAAATTGAAGTTTTCTCATTATTTTTTACAAATCATATATTTACAACATCATAAATGCATATTAAACATATCAAAGAAATCACCAAGCTGAAATGTCAGTGAATGAATACTTATTGTTGAACACATAAATGTCTAAGAACACTTGTTTAAGAGACAAATGAAATAGTACAAGCCAATACTCATCAATGAAACTTAAGGACCACACAATATTCAATATTCAATATTCATATATACATCATATGGATCAAATTGTAAATGAAAGTATATCTCAATCTTACAATTTGCGGTGATCCCTAACTTATTTTGTTTATTTAACATTAATAACATCAATATCTGCTTTATCTAAACAATAGATATTTATGAATATGCAATGATGAGAAGATATATATTATTTGGCTCAACCATTTTTATGGTACTTCTTGCATGTCCGGTCACAAGATTCTACAACGTGGTAAAACAATGAAATAGTTTGTAACTTTGGCACTTATGGATTCTTATGTTCTTCAATTCATTCTTATCTACACTATTTCACATCTTCTCGCATAATATGTTTGCAGAATCATTGACAGGATCAGTGAGATTTTTCTTTGCAAGGGTTTCCTCCATTTCCTTTGAAACGTCTTTAGGGAGAAGACTTATCCCACCAGGGTTGAAGGCCTCGTACAACTCGTTCTGAACCATGATGCTCAAGTCATCATCATCATCATTATCTAGGATCATCCCTAAATCAGGATCTTCATAGTTGTGGCTTGATTCCTGTGGTTCAGGATGATTACAATTCTTCTTCTTCGGACTTGCCATGTTGGTTCCTTCATACAGAAGGTTGTTCACCATAACAAGAGCATCATCTTCAGATGTTGAGGTGTCCAGAAGAAGAGTGTTGTCACTTCTAGGTCGTCTTCTCTTCGAGCCTGTTCTTCTCCCTGTGCTTGAGGACTCATCAACGGACATGCTCTGCTTGTGACCATAATTCTTCTTTCCTTCCATGTTTTCTGCTGGAGTCTTGAGGAGAACTACCTTAACACTTGTGTTCTTCTTACTGGCATCAAGACCAATTGCTAAAGCTGGATCCTCTTTTGTAGAATAGCTTTCATAATGTTCCTCTGATCCAGAATTGGTGCTTATCAGGGAGGCAGTTGATCCGACTCCCACAGGAGAGTTCTGATAGATGTCCTCCTCTGAGTCTGCTGTTGAAGCAAGTCTTGGAGACAGTCTCGCTTTCACCTCAGCACCTGGGACATTGATATATCCTGAATCTTTTGGATTTGGCACCTCCAGGTGAGTCTCTTCATCAGCTATTTGGACATCAGGAGACTCGGTTTTGTCCATAAGAGTTTCTTGATTCATGTAGATTTCCTCTTCATCTACGTCCTCAATCTCTTTTGGAGTTGTCTGAGTTTCAGTTTCAGACTGAAGTGATGAGAAATTTGCATATAATTCAGCATCCAGAATGTCTCCAAGATCAGATGTGTCTTCTTGTCTGATCTCACTCTGGTCTTCTGGGTGGACATCTTCCTCAGTGTTTTCATCAACATCAGGTTGTTCACCAGGGGATACAATCCTCTCCAGGGAATATAGACTATCTTCCTGATCGGGCGAACTCTGGGACAAAGGTGTTACCTTCAAAACATCAATATGTACAGTACAAGAAGCATTTGATACTTCAGGAGAACGTATCCTCTCTGCCTCAGACTCATCCAAATCCTCAACAAGTGACTGATTGGCAACATCATATGTACTGTCAATGACATTTGGCGACAGATTTTTTAATTGACCATGGGCTGCAATGTTGTAATCACCATCATCTGTCGTGGACATTGCTGGTGCTTTGAGGTGGTTTGCTTCTGCGTAGTCGTTATTGGGCATCGGCCCTGGTCCAGTAGCAAGATCATAAGCTGTTCCATGGTCTGTCACCTCAGCAGTGCTGGACATCCTGATGTGGAACTCCTCATCTACTTCCTCATAGTAACTCTGGTTCTCCCTGGCAGGTGCTCTACGAGTTGATCCACTCGCTCTCTTGCTGTGGACTCTGGGTATCCTTTGTTTCCTTCTGTAAGTGAAGTGTAGTAAGAATATACTGATTAGTGTATACAATTATAGATAGTGATGAGGTCAATACCTGTTTATAAGAAAAACAAAAGAAGTTAAGGAATACTCAAGTAGTAATATCATTTGCACAAACTTTAAATGTCCGCACCAGAGAGAAGTTTTTTGTTTGAAGTTTTGTTTTTACCCACATGTATTAGAGGTGTAACGATACAGGAGGGTTGCGATGCGATACGTATCCCATTATGAGGGTCACGATACAATACGTATCCCGATACGTATTATCTCCTGACACTATGATCTTTTCACAAAATATTTGAGTCAGGTAATCTTCAGAAAGAATTCACTTGCAAATTTTTTTATGTAATTGTAATATAATCCAACTTCCAAATTTTAGGAGAGGTTGTTGTGTGCAAAATGAAGTATCTTTTTAATGTATATCTCAGTTTTTAGCACCTACATCAGAGTTAATTATTATTTTTTGTATCCCGATACACATCCTATGATACGATACAATATATTGTGGCCCATATATCATGATACGATAATGTATTGCCGTATTGTTACACCTCTAACATGTATACCTGGATTTGGGCTACAGATTTTTAAACTTTATGGAATTTTTTTAATTTTTTAAATTTAGAATTTTTGATCACATTTGTTCAAGAGAATGTCTTCATGGGCTGTTTCTCTACCAGGAATTCCCTTTCAAAGCTATAAGGTCTCCAAGACAAGACCAAACTATTTTGACCCAAACCATCTGACTTCTGTCTCTTTTGTACTTAGCTTCTAAAATTGTTCAATTGAGTTCACGCTATTTTAAAAATCTTATACTTTTTCAGGTCATTTAAGGGGTAGGTTTGATACATACATTTTGGATACTTCAGAAATGTATCAGGTACATTTTAACATTATATACATGTACATTTAAAATTTACAGATGTCCGGGGGCATTATAATAGTGTTTCACAAACACATCTTGCTTGTTTTGATTTGAATACTTTCAAGACTAGTTAATTCTTTTTCACTTTACCTACAATTAAGTAAAAAACAATGAAACCCTTTTACCATCCCATAGTGTGTTCCAGGAAATTTTATGTGTGATTCATTGAGTTTATTTCATCGCATATAGTTAAAGGGAGATAACTCAGCCAAAGTTAAGAAATGACACTTAGGGGCGTTATTTAGTACAAGAAACCTACTCATTTCAACATACCGTATTCGACGTTATAAGCGCCCAAAGCGCTTAAAAAATTGACTTGAGTGGGCGCTTATTAAATTGGTGTGAATGACGACCGAAAAATAAAGATTCCTCAAATGGAACTGTGTTTAGATTGTCTATGATAACTGATACAGACGTTCAAAACATACTTACACATTATTGAGTAGAAAATAATACATATTGCCGCTATTGTATCCTTTAATTTCTCTTTAAACAAAGTGAATACGTTAAATTTATAATTTTCATACCGCTAGTACATGGGCAGTTATTAGACCTATAAATACAAAATCCTTTTGGGGGCGCTTATTCGAGCAGGGCATTATTACGTCGAATACGGTAATGGCTTAATTAATACTTATCTGGTAGCCAAATTATTTACGTTAAAACGTATAGGAATCAAAGTTTTATGCTTTAGTAATTTTATAAGTTTAACCATGAACAAACCTTAAATTCTTTAAAAAAAAAATGTTGTAAATGTCGAGAATACATAAACGTCACCAACGAATTTAGAAACTAAGTGATACATTTAAATCATCCAAATTATTAAATTATCAAAGTTTTCATTCTAAATAGCTTGGAAACAACTAAGCAAAAATATGTATATTATTTTATTCATAATTAACTAGTTATTCCAAACATAATGTCTGAATGTTTATATTTCATTTTGTATTGATTGTACATGAGCTTATGGCCTTCCTACTGAAATAAACTTACTACGAAATAATCACTTTAGAATATTTTGATTTTGTAAGAGTTACCTGCATGCTCTTGCCAGGAACAGAATGCTGACAATGAAAACGATACCAGCTATTGGCAGCATCACCAGAGAAGCCGTCATCACTGAAATAGGAAAATTAAGTATTTTTTGGTAAAGCTTTTTACTTTATCATTTTGTAAGGATATATATTTATTAATCATAGGTTTGAAAATTAGTTAGTGACATATTTTCAATATTTGCACATTTTTAATTGTATCATTTTGTAAGTTAATATATTTATTAACCATAGGTTTGAAAATTTAGTAGTGACATATTTTTAATATGTGCACATGTGCACATATCACTTTTGGCTATAAGAAAGATTGCTGTAGCATGACTTCTTGTGTATTCACGTCTTTGATGTCATGAATCTATTGTATTGTGATGTCACTGTAGCCGACCATTGCAAGGGAATCAAGCTGGATATTTCCAAGAGAAATATATAGAATAGGATAGGTAATACAGAAATTATTACCTGACTAAGTGTGCTAATGAAGTTTATTTTGCCATCAGATTAAGATACTCATGTGATGTTTACATTAATCAGGCCAAATATATAATCAATTTGTTTAGCATATAGCAACAAAATTAAGTTTTATTTTTTTAAATGATTGACTTACAAAATTACAAGACATTTCATAATTGTTTGTTTGTTTTTTAATATCACAATTTCAATTTTCTTTGAAAAAAACATATCCATTGATGAAAAATACTTTTAAACAATAAGTTCTTACTTTGTCATGCATGTTATGAAAGAACAAATCTTTGGTGTGAAAAAAAAGTTGAATTAAATATTTTAATGTATATAAATGATAAATTGAGCACTTTGGTAATTTATTTTTAGAACAATATATTTAATACAATTTTGTTAAGACAACTGGTGAGCGCCAAAAACCCCTTTGGAAGGGAAAAAAAACCCATTTGAGACTTTTCCGAAATATGACATGTATGCTAACAGATGTAAGCAGTTGTGGGTTGCTAAAATACAAATTTAATGAAAGTACCATATTCATTCAAATAATCCCTTATAAAAAAAACTCATATATGCAGCAACATTGCAGCGATGTTTTCACTCACCGTTGCACATAGTTGCGGCTGAAATTTCGAATTTACCATGCAAATGAGCGTGCGGCAAAGTTGCGGCTAATTCATTACGCATAAGTTGCAACAACCGTTTCCCTCAAGTGATCAGCAAGCGTTGCGCTCAAGTGATCCGCATGCGTTGCGCTCAAGTGATCCGCAAGCGTTGCGCTCAAGTGATCCGCAAGCGTTGCGCTCAGGTGATCCGCAAACGTTGCGCTCAAGTGATCCGCAAGCGTTGCGCTCAAGTGATCCGCATACGTTGCGCTCAAGTGATCTGCAAGCGTTGCGCTCAAGTGATCCGCAAGCGTTGCGCTCAAGTGATCCGCAAGCGTTGCGCTCAAGTGATCCGCAAGCGTTGCGCTCAAGTGATCCGCAAGCGTTGCGTTCAAGTGATCCGCAAGCGTTGCGTTCAAGCGATATATATATAATATATTCCGTATATATGTTTTGAAAGTAGCTCACATTGTTTCTCTCATGATGTCACCTGTATAAAAGATACAAACACATCATATTCATTTTAATATTTTATTTTGATTATTCACTTGTGCATAAAATAACACACAAAAATATATATATCAGTTGTATGTACAGCGTGAAAGTTTTTTATATGACATCTCCAAGCATTCTAGCACTAAGAGATTTGAGACACTTGTTGAATTATTAACTGAACATTTAATATATTTAATTTTGGATCTTGTTTCAGGGTATAATAGATAAAAGTTTTTATGTGACATGAAAAGGCATCCTGGCACTAAAAGATTTGAAACAAATATATGCCAACAGTTGCATTCTAAAATAAATTACAAATTCAACTGTTAAGATTATACTCCAATATCTAAGATTTAATTCACTGATTAACCTTTATAGCTATTAAATGAAGTCCTTACAATAACAGGACCATTTATAGATTATTACAATTTATGTTGAAAAGTGTCACATCACTATGTTATGAATGACAATTTTTGGGGAAACTTATGCTAAATGTGATACATTCAAGTATATAAAGTGAAGAAAATGAAAACATTTTTGTTCAAATTAATTTGTCTGTGTTCACATCTGAAGAGTTGTGGCTTGGTCTTCATTCTGAAACAATAAACAAATGTTTGTACAATCAATTAGGATGCTCGCCATTGAAAATAAAACAATAGTTTCTCTTATACATGAATCACAATTTTATTGCATACATAGATATGAATTAAGAACAGAATTGCAATGTGGTTCTAATCTGTAACTAAATTGGTCAGAAGTCATTGATCAATCTGTTTGTTTATTTAGCACTTCAGTTTACTTTAATGACACTGCTTTGCTATTCCTGTTAGTTCCCTTATGTTGTGAGGTCTGTGTATTGTAAGCTTCAGTGATCACCTTAAATAAACAATTCAATTCATTCCTTCAATGTATGGAAAGAGAAAAAAGACCACAACTGAACGTGCTCACTCAGTTACAAAATGGTGAAATAACAAGCAAAAAAAGTATGACACCTGGATCACTTTAATTACTATTTATTATAATTAATCTATAAAAACAGATAGAATTTGAACTAATAATTTGACATTTGAATGTGTAAATGATTTTTATACTTATTTATGATTATTGTATTACCATTTATTTGGCCCCAAAACTAAATGAAAAGAAATGAATGAAAAATAGTGAAAAGATTTTGAATCATTTGAATTTCAATTATTATTACCTTAAAGACTATGTCTACAACTGTCAAGCTTGATTATTACTATCATAATCGTGTTTGGTAATTAATTTTTTTTATCAATCTTCAGGTGTCAGTATTTTAAAATCTAGACTTCTTTATAACCCAAAATAAATAATGAAAAAGGTTATATGTCTAGATAATTTGAAGAATAATAACATTTGAATAAAAAAATATAAAAGAATATACAATAATTTAAGAATTGAACAGAAAGACTGTCATTGAAAATCTATATGATCAAACTTTAAAAATTGTATTAAAACTAAATGTGTCCTGAACTAACAAAAATTAGTTAATTGATATATCAAAAGTCTTCAAATTGATTTACAGCTCATAAGCATTTGGAATCAAGTGTTCCCTCATGTATTTACAGCATACAATCAACCTGTCTGGGTGTTTACAAATTAAAGTGTTATTAATCAAGTCCATTTATTTGCAAATTAGGTTGCAATTGTCTAATCTACAGTCAAGGAATATACAGCATGTTTATTCAAGAATTAAATCAGGATTAAGAACAGTATAGCAATGTGACTCAGATTTGTCATTTCTTAAACTGTTTGTTTATTTAGCAATTTAGTGTACTTACTATGAAGACACTGGCTCCTTATCCCCTCATGTTGCCAGGTCTGTGTATTGTAAGCTTCAGTGGTCACCTTAAATAAACAATTTGCATATTACAGTCCTTTTATGAAATGAAACAGGTATAGGGAAAGAACAACTGAATCTAATTATTCAGTTATATATATATAAGCAATATATGAAGAGTTAGCAGAGATAATTTGAACTAACAAGTTGACATTGAATAAATCAATAACTTTGATAGTAATTTGTTTGTTAAGAAAATTTTATCAATTCAAAAGGTTTATGAAACAGTTTGAATTTGCATTCATGGTAGACTACACATTGGTAAACTAGTTATCAAATAGAAACTTCAACAGTTTCTACTTGATGAACAGTTATCAATTGTACAGAAATGGACACACTTGAAAATCTATTTGATCAATCAAATATATATAGAATTCATTGCAAAAGTTTTATATAATAAGTCTTTAAAGATCATAAGCAATTGAAATCAAGTGCTCCCGGTATATCTATGATATACAATTGACCTGTCTGGATGTTTACAAATAAAACAGTCAGTTATCAAGTCCATTTACAATTGCATTTTGAATTGTCTAATCTACAATCAAGGATTATAATGCATGTGTATTCAAGAATTAGATAAGCATGCCAGGTGTGCAGTTTTCAAGAATTAGATTAGCATGCCAGGTGTGCAGTTACCTGCAGTTACATAATCTCTGCCTGTGTCTAGCCTCAGTTGTCCTCTCATGGCAGCCATGGTCCAGTGCACACTTGTGTCAACAATGCCATCTTTTGCTGAAAATTACCAAGTAATAAAACCTAATGACACATCAAATCAGTATCACATTGCAAAACATAGAGGTACATAATAATGAAATATAACAATACTTTACAAGATATTCAATCAAGAAGTAACAAGGTTTGAAACCATTTGTCATTTTGACTGCATGTGAAGCCAATATTATTGAAACATCATAAGCTCTTGTTTATGATTTGGAAAAGAACATACAGGCAACATGAACTTGGAATAGTATTCAAATGTACTTACTCTGATATCAGTGACTGAAGAAATGCCATTTTAGCTGTTAATGGGCTGTGATTTAACTATTATATCCAGTCATCTTTCTTCCCTCCTTCTTGCATGTGGCTTGTGCAGTGGTAAAGAGCTAAATATTGCAGAGATTCTGATTGGCTAATGTCCAGCCCAACTTGATTCTGATTGGCTAATGCACAATGCATTGCACAGTGCACAGAGTACTTGCCTGATGGTTATGCAGAGGGTTTTGATAAAATGTATTATTTTATAGCTTGGAAATTGAATTGTTATTGAATTTGTTCATGCTGATAATGATAAGTATAAAAGTTTTTTTCTTTTTAAATCTAACAAATATTTTGTAAGTTTATTGTTTAGTGCCACAATTGCTATAATTGTGTTTCTTTTAAGTGACATTTTTACAAACATTTATTTCCTTTATAATTGTTATTCAAGAAGTTTTTCCATTAATTGATTACTTATGAAAAATAGAAGGTAAGTATCCAATAGACATAAAGATCAATTTTACATTTTACAACCAGGTTTACAATATAAAATTAGTCTTTTGATTAAAAAAGATAGAATTGGAATTAACAAGAAAGAAAAACCTGGGTTTACAATAAATGTATCAAAGTATGTGAAGTCTTGAATAAAAATGAATAAAAAGGAAATAGAACCTGTGAAACACTAAGTGATTATTTGTTTTCAAATAAACAGATGTCACTTACTAAGCAACTTCACAAGTTTTTAATAATTAACAGATAAGTGACAATAGACTAAACCAACAAACTCGTCAACACATGATGGTCAGTGTCAATGACAGGAAATCACAACTTGAAATAACAACTAATTGTATAACTGATATCCCTTACATAGCAAAATAACAAAGTTAATGACCCTTGAAGTAAATACCTTTTAAGGTAGCAATCAACAATGCTGCTTTCAGAGAGGGATAATGGATGCTTTTGTCATTGGCTAATACTGAATATTAGCTCCACCCATCTCTATCACTGTAACTAATTCATTTACATCTTAAACAATGTCGACACAAGTTATAGCAATGCAGAACATGTAAGTTTTATTTATTACAATATCATACATCTTTTATGTAGGAGGATAATAAAATTTATTAAAAGTGATAATCTGAATCAAAAATTTTAAATCTTCTTTCAAATGATTAAAAGAGGAATATCCAAATTATTTGTACGGTACTCTTCTGTGTGTTTGATGAATGTGTGATATCCTGATGTTTACTTAAAGAGTCCAACAGCAGGAGATTCAATTTATCTTAAATCTGTAATAACAATCCCTTTATGAATAATTCGAATATTGAGATTTAACTTCACAGCTTCTCCTCACAAGACTTACTTAGTTTGTTATGTATGATTATTAATATAGATTAAATTTTGAATTAAAAGAACATAAAACCTGTGGAACACATTTCAATTCAGAATATATTTTCAAATTACCAGATGTCATTAAGAATTTAACAAGTTTTGAGTAATTAACAGATAACTGACAATAGACTAAACCAACAAACTCGTCAACACATGATGGTCAGTGTCAATGCCAGGTAATCACAACTTGAAATAACAACTAATTGTATAACTGATATCCCTTTCATAGCAAAATAAGAAAGTTAATGACCCTTGAAGTAAATACCTTTTAAGGTATCAATCAACAATGCTGCTTTTAGAGAGGGATAATGGATGCTTTTGTCATTGGCTAATACTGAATATTAGCTCCACCCATCTCTATCTTTGTAACTAATTCATTTACATCTTAAACAATGTCGACACAAGTTATAACAATGCAAAACATGTAAGTTTTATTTTCTACAATATCATACATCTTTAATATAGGAGGATAATAAAATTTATTAAAATGTGATAATCCGAATTAAATTTTATAAATCTTATTTCAAATGATTAAAAGGGGAATATCCAAATTATTTGTACACTTCTGTTGTGTTTGATGAATGTGTGATATCCTGATGTTTACTTAAAGAGCCCAACAGCAGGAGATTCAATTTATCTTAAATCTGTAATAACAATCCCTTTATGAATAATTTGAATATTGAGATTTGACTTCACAGCTTCTTCTCACAAGACTTACCTAGTTTGTTATGTATGATTATTAATATAGATTAAATTTTGAATAAAATGAACATAAAAGCTGTCGAACACATTTTAACTCAGAATATATTTTCAAATTACCAGGTGTCATTAAGAATTTAACAAGTTTTGAGTAATTAACAGATAACTGACAATAGACTAAACCAACAAACTCGTCAACACATGATGGTCAGTGTCAATGATTTGAAAATTAACAGGAAATCACAACTTGAAATAACAACAAAGTTTATGACCCTTGAAGTAATTACCTTTTTAGGTAGCAATCAACAATGCTGCTTTTAGAGAGGGACAATGGATGCTTTTGTCATTGGCTAATACTAAATTTTAGCTCCACCCATCTCTATCACTGTAACTAATTCATTTACATCTTAAACAATGTGGATACAAGTTATAACAATGCAAAACATGCAGGTTTTATTCACTACAATATCATACATCTTTTATGTAGGGGGATAATAACATTTATTAAAAGTGATAATCCAAATTAATTTTTTTAAACCTTATTTCAAATGATTAACAGAGGAATATCCAAATTATGTGTTGGATGAATGTGTGATATCGTGATGTTTACTTAGAGAGCCCAACAGCAGGAGATTCAATTCATCTTAAATCTGTAAAAACAATCCCTTTATGAATAATTTGAATATTGAGATTTGACTTCACAGCTTCTCCTCACAAGACTTACTTAGTTTGTAATGACATGAAAAACAAACTCAATAGAATGAAATTTCAAAGAGGTCTTATTAATTGTTCTTAGAACATGGTTTGATTAGTCCTTTCATTAGCATTATAGTCAGTCGCTTCTAGTCTGATATCATATTATCATTGCATATTTTATATTATGAATAAGAAGGCCATATACATTTTAGTGCAACTGGGATAAATCAAGCGTATATTAATTGTGAAATGGCATGCTGTACCTGTGTGTTAAGCTGAAACTGCTTATTGAATATTGTATTGTTATGATGATCCAGGTACATATCCTTGAACATCGAATGTTATACAACTATTACAATGTTATGATGATGAATGGTTATGATTATATGAATCGGCTAATTACACCAACCCCAATAAATGCAATGAATTGCATACAATTGTCTTTGTCTTTCTTTATCAATGCATAAAAGTGAAAACTTTGCGGCAATGTTTTCACTTTTTTTTCCATCTAATTATTAATTGTCACATTGCTGCATATATTTATCTAAACGAGCACTTGCGTTTCACAACCGTTTCGCTTGTTAGTGAATGTTTCGCTCCTAGAAAACAATACGCCGCAATGTTGCTGCACCATTGTGGCTAACTATAATTTTTTGTAAGGGATTATAAATGTTTTGTCAAATCTTAATCACAATATTTGTTTACTGATCAATAATTCTTCAAAGTGAACAACCTTATGCAAACAAAATTCTAAATTTAATTACTTTAAATTTCTTATCCTCTTGAAATACCCATAAAGTAAAATTTTTCAGGTTTGCTCTTTTGCATAAATGTGTTTTTGCAATCCGAGGAAGAAATGTATCTCCAGGAACTGTTTTACTTCAGATCGAGTTTTTATATGAATGTGCACTGCTGTTATCAACATTTAAAACTGAAGCAGTTAAAATCTATTTAGTATGTACTTCTTTGAAATTGATGAAATAATAATCACTTCCATAATATGTATTAATTTACAGGAATGTCTCACCTTATTCATTCCCACAAAAATAACTCAATAGGACTCTGATGGATTAAAAACAATATGAGTAACCTAATTTAATTGCGATGATAATGTAATGTATCATTAAAATTTGATAAGTGAATTACAACAGTACATTGATAAATTGTGTGTTTTTTGATGACCGGACGTTTACTGTTAAATGTCTAGTCATATGACGTAACCAGTGACATAACTGTCCGGACCCTGTATATCATCACAATTGGCTACAGAATATCTAGCAGGGTGATCAACAAATTTGTACATGACAATGATGGCTGATTGTCTGGGCATTGCCTTGTTATTGAATATGCTCAGTCGGCGCCCAATCTGACCTGCCTGACCTTGTTACCTGTAATATCCATTAAAGGCACCACTCGATCGGGTTTCATCCGCCATTTTGAAACGTTAGCATAAAATGCGAGAAAACAAATGTGCTGTATTATGCTAATTCATTAACAAAATTAAGAAATAACTACTTGACTGATAGAAGATGAGCATATTTTCCAATAAATCATAATAAAAGTTATCACTTACGACAGCATTTTGTCGTAGTAACGCATTCCACGATCGTAGCTTTGATGATTGGCTTCATTTCACGATGTTTTTATTTTTTGAGCGGTACACTCTTTTTTTTGTTACACTGTTAAATCTTGAACAATTAAAATGCTAACCTCACAAACATATTTGATATTAAGTGTGAAATTATCATGTAATAATCAAATATAATTGTAAACAGAAAAGTCATCATGAATTTCGATTCCACAAAAAATACCCCGCTCGAATGGTCCCTTTAAGTAACCTGCTCATCCGCAGCGGTCAATTATCGGGAGGAGCTTCGACCCAAAGTTCCTTTAGAACACAATGCCAGGGGTTATAATCTCTATATGTATATTGTTTGTTATAGAGCAAAATAAAATGCTTCATAAACGTAATCTCCAACACAATTTTACCAGTTTTAAACAAAAAATGCTGCTCCCATACTGTCCCTACAGACAGGACATCAAGCGTCAAAATATATATTATTTGAAAATCTATTACATACTTCTTTCAGATTCTTTCCTGTATTCATCCAGTTGTTTGTTGGAAGAATCCAGTGCTCTCGTATTGTTAGACCTAGTTTCATTCAGGTCATATTCATTCATACCCATCTCTTTCACACGTGAATCATCGTCACAGATGGAGGTGTGGTTGTCTCCCCTTGTTCCATTCTCATATCCCGTCAGATTCTTTTTAAAGAGTTCTTCATGGAAGTATGAACCAGTTATAGCTTTTCTACTGCAGTTGATGGTAACAATACCTGAAAAATTTAAAGGATATGAAGTCCAGATTTTATATTGATTGATTGACTATAAAAATAAAATAGTTATGATAACAGTTAACAGTATGATATTCATCTTACCCTGTAGAATCAAGAAAAGAAAAATATGTAAACAATTGAAAACTTTTATTTTTTTGGTGATAAAAATCCTCTCATTTGTAAGCAAAAACAATATATATTCTATACAAATTGACCATTCATTAAATAAAAATTCTTCAAGCAGTGGTCTCATGATAAGTATTAAGTTTCCTTACTTTTTGACATGACTTGAAGATAGATATGTTCATCAGGCGAGAGGTTGTTCAGTGTCTGAAGCACAACTCCATCATCATTCAAGGGCGCTTCTCTCCTGCACTCTGTAGGTATAACATCTCTCGATCCTACCCCAAGAAAACAATCATTCCCTCCGTGAACGTCGTCCATCTCCACAAGGTCCATCATGGACGTATTACCACCAATGGTCAAACTGACCATTCCA
Source organism: Steromphala cineraria (assembly GCA_916613615.1). Taxonomy (NCBI): domain Eukaryota; kingdom Metazoa; phylum Mollusca; class Gastropoda; order Trochida; family Trochidae; genus Steromphala; species Steromphala cineraria. Next base: position 66,922,621 of record OU744725.1, on the reverse strand, counting down.
TTGGCCTCGCACCACTTCTCAACTTGGAGCCTCTTCAGAAGGATGTAGAAGTCTTCTGTGGACGTTATGCGACAGGAGCAGATAGAACTGCTGGAGGTGCTTGAGGTGCTGGGGGTGCTGGGGGTCTGGTGGAGGACCGGAGATTGAGAGGTTCCTGTTTCATTGCACATGTTGAGGACTGCTGTGGAAATAAGAATATTGAAATGTTTTAGTGGTATTCTAGAAGTTGTTTTAATAGAGTACAACATTTTGTGGATATCCAATTTCATTTTTTACAGAATTGGGACGTTTATGGATCCTTTTACCATTTTCCTGTTCCATTGCACTTGTTGAGGACTGCTGTGGAAATAAGAATATTGAAGTGTTTTAGTGGCATTCTAGAAGTTTTTTAATAGAGTACAACATTTTGTGGATATCCAATTTCATTTTTCACAGAATTGGGACGTTTATGGATCCTTATACCATTTTCCTGTTCCATTGCACATGTTGAGGACTGCTGTGGAAATAAGAATATTGAAGTGTTTTAGTGGCATTCTAGAAGTTTTTTAATAGAGTACAACATTTTGTGGATATCCAATTTCATTTTTCACAGAATGGAGACATTTCTGGATCCTTTTACCATTTTCCTGTTCCGTTGCTCATGTTGAGGACTGCTGTGGAAATAAGAATATTGAAGTGTTTTAGTGGCATTCTAGAAGTTGTTTTAATAGAGTATAACATTTTGTGGATATCCAATTTCATTTTCAAAGAATTCGGACGTTTACAGATCCTTTTAACATTTTCCTATTCCATTGCACATGTTGAGGACTGCTGTGGAAATAAGAATATTGGTAATGTGGCTTTGCATATTTGCATATTGTCTTGGTTAAAACGAAGAAGTCTTCTATGGATGGTATTATTGTAAGGGTTTTGTCAGCATTGCTCTAGGTTTGGTGGAGGACTGGACCCTGATCTAAAAGTTCCTATGCTCTTGCACATCTGAAGGACTGATGTGGAAATAAGAATATGAATGTGTTAATGTGGCTTGCATATTGTCTTGATTTGATTGAAGAAGTCTTCTTTAGATGTTATCATAGGGAGAGTATTGTCAGCATCCTTTTCTGTTGCACATATTGAGGACTGCTCTGGAAATAGGAATATTGGGTAACTAGGCTTATGAAATTTGCATATTGTCTTGTTAGAACGAAGAAGTCTTCTTTAGGATAGGAATATTGGGTAACTAGGCTTATGAGATTTGCATATTGTCTTGGTTAGAACGAAGAAGTCTTCTTTAGGATAGGAATATTGGGTAACTAGGCTTATGAGATTTGCATATTGTCTTGTTAGAACGAAGAAGTCTTCTTTAGGATAGGAATATTGGGTAACTAGGCTTATGAGATTTGCATATTGTCTTGGTTAGAACGAAGAAGTCTTCTTTAGGATAGGAATATTGGGTAACTAGGCTTATGAAATTTGCATATTGTCTTGGTTAGAATGAAGAAGTCTTCTTTAGGATAAGAATATTGGGTAACTAGGCTTATGAAATTTGCATATTGTCTTGGTTAGAATGAAGAAGTCTTCTATGGATGTTAATATTGGGTTAGTTATGAGATTTGCATATTGTTTTGGTTAGAACGAAGAAGTCTTCTTTAGGATAAGAATATTGGGTAACTAGGCTTATGAGATTTGCATATTGTTTTGGTTAGAATGAGGAAGTCTTCTTTAGGATAAGAATATTGGGTAACTAGGCTTATGAGATTTGCATATTGTCTTGGTTAGAACGAAGAAGTCTTCTTTAGGATAGGAATATTGGGTAACTAGGCTTATGAAATTTGCATATTGTCTTGGTTAGAATGAAGAAGTCTTCTTTAGGATAAGAATATTGGGTAACTAGGCTTATGAAATTTGCATATTGTCTTGGTTAGAATGAAGAAGTCTTCTATGGATGTTAATATTGGGTTAGTTATGAGATTTGCATATTGTTTTGGTTAGAACGAAGAAGTCTTCTTTAGGATAAGAATATTGGGTAACTAGGCTTATGAGATTTGCATATTGTCTTGGTTAGAATGAAGAAGTCTTCTATGGATGTTAGCATTGTTTTGCCATCATTGCTCTAGGTTTGATGGAGGATATAGTGATATAAAGGTTCCTATTCTGTGGCACATGTTGATCAAAACTGAAAAATAAATGCTGGAAAGGGAACTAGCTTGACATGTTAACAGCAAATCTGTTAATGTAAGTGACAGGAACTAGAATTGCTTGGGCTTGGTGGAAGACTTGGGACCAAAAGGTTTCTGTGATGTTTCACCTGTTGAGGAGCGCTGTGCTCATAGAGTTGAAGATTGCTGTGAAAGAAAGGTCTTGATGATATAACATACTTGTAAATATGTTTTCTGTGGTTGTTATGTGACAGGAAACTGCCATTGGTTAATATTTATACTTCCTTATTGTTTATTTCTGACCCAATAAGTTGTAAGTTATACTTACAGCTGTATTTTAAAACAGATATCTAACTTTGAATACATATTTTGAGGTCTAGTCTAATACTTCAGAGCTCAAGAGTAATATATTTGAAAACCTCATCTTAATCATTGTGGAGAGTTACCTGCAAAAGACAAGATAGGTTAAAAAGGCTATCAACTTAGTGTAAATTAAATTAAACTATTAATTCATCCATTTTTTTAGTTTATTCTGAAAATATAATTTATTCTACATATTTATGTTTTTGAACTTCTTAAACATCCTAAAACTGCTATTTCATCATAACAGCTTTTCACGAAGCCCATTATGAAGAATATCTTCATGATAATATTATTAGGACAGTATGACTTTTATGTAGATCTATTTGCAGTTGTAATTTAGGAAGTGAGTACAGTCATTTCCTGTGTCGAGGCCTAATGATTAAAAGAAATAATTTTGCTAAGTGCTAGTAGCCAACATAGATATCACATCTATATTATTCTCCTTTGTAGACACCTGAAACCATAAACATAGATTCTCAACTAGTTGTACTCTTCTGGGTCCCTTGCTACCTCAATATCAGACATTTTGTTATTTTTCTATGCACAATGTTTAGTTTTGTGAAATCAATTCAGATAAACCTGTAAAAGTGAGGTGTTACATAAAAGTTCAACTTATATGATGGTTCATTCAAACAAATAGTTGTTTATTCCTATGCCATAAATATATTTTGTATGATGATAAAAGTCAATAATCTGACAAGAACATGATAAGCTATTGTAGTGCCTAAGTGGAGAGGAATGTAAATATATCATCTCTTCACAAAGTTTTAAGTTTAATATTTGACAAAAAGTTTATGTGGAATCATTTTAACATCGCATGGTTACCTTGTCAATGGAACCTCCACAGTTACCTCTCAGAGGGATATCAAAAAGGCAATTTATTTATTTACCGTATTCGACGTAATAAGTGCCCAGGGCGCTTATGAAATTGACTTGGGTGGGCGCTTATTAAAGTGGTGTGAATGACGACCGAAAATTAAGGACTACTCAAATGGAACTTTGTTTAGATTGTCTTTGATAACTGATATAGACGTTCTAAATAACTGATATAGACGTTCTAAACATACTTACACATTTTCGAGTAGAAAATAAGACATATTGTCGCTATTGTATCCTTTAATTTCTCTTGAAAGAAAGTGAATACGTTGAATTTTTAGTTGTAGTACCACTGGTACATAGGCGGTTATTAGACCTATAATTACAAAACCCTTGGGTGCTCTTATTTGAGAAGGGTCTTATTATGTCGAATACGGTAACTAAAATAAGGTCAATCACATTAAAAAATCATGATTATTATGAAAAAGCTGCCATGTAATAAACTTCAAGTATGGCAAAATGCTCAAGGATTAATTATACAATTAAAACATTAAACATCAAGGATATCATTTATGCAGCATGACAATAGTTTTTTGTAAATGATATCAAATATCAACTACCTTAAGAACTAATTATAAAGTCATTAGTAAAGGAGTCATCAACTACCTATAATAAGTTACTATAAAGTCATTAACAAAAGATTGCATCAACTACCCAATAACTCACTATAAAGTCATTGATAAAGATGTCACCAACTACCTTAAGAACTAACTATAAAGCCATTAATAAACGTCATATTATAATACAATAAACACAGATTAGAATATGGATCGAGTGATTGCTTGTGATATTAATAATTATCATGCTAAGATAGCAAATTATTCTGTCAGCCAGACCCTAAAATAAGATAAAAGCCTTAGCAAATCTGTAAGACTAACAGCTCAATTATGTGTCCTTTTCATTTCATTTTATTTATTTAAAATTTTAGTTTTATTGACAATTTTATTTCAAATTCTAAGCATAGACTTTTAACCCCCATATTTTCTTGAGCCTCATAACGTTCTATATATATATAAATTCCTTAAACTTTCTTTTTTCAGACAGTAACAATCATAAATGTAAGTTCATTTTCGGTTATAAAAATACTTATTGACTTATTAAATGGAATGCAATTATTTCTACAGCGTACCAAACATATAAGATGATGCATATAAGAAGACTTCACAATTGTCTTCGCAGATTGAGATTGATTGTGCAGTTAATTAGTACATTAGACATAAAGATATCAAATGTAAGACATGTTCCTTGCTCATGTGTAACAATTATGATAATAATAATATATTACCACTGAACCTGATAAGAATATTAAATATAAAGTGTAAGAAATGCCCCTCATGGAACGGGAAATTAATTGTGCAGGGACATCAAGGATATCAAATATACAACATGACAATTGTGCATGGTTTAGTGGGATCAAATTTCAACTCACCATGGCCGAGGGTTAAGAACAGACTGAGAAGGAGAAGAAAAATGCGTAGAATCCAAATCCCCATCTTTTATGTCATGGTAGTATTTCTTAACCTCATTTCTCGGTCGTCTCAGCTATGATATAGGACAACGTTAGCAAGCAGGGCCACATTGTGTACTTCTCTCATTGTGATTATAAGAATTGAGGAAGTAATGTCTGACAGGATATGAATGTGGGATGTAGTCAACACTATCAGTCACCGCCCTGCTCTGCCAGTACAAGATAACTTTTTGAGGCATTATTTCTTTCATGTTCAAACATTAATTTTACTTTAACAAATGTAATTAGTCGTACCAGAATTTTTTTAAGATAAATATTTTTATCAAGAAAGCATTTTCATCAATTTCAAATCGTTTGCTTTTCTTTGGTCATGAGTGAGTAAAATTTTAAATATTTTTTTTTATGGCAATCAATATCAGTTTCCCAAGCAGCTTATATTGCCAATGAAATTCATGTAATACATTCACTCACAAAGAAATAAAAAACAAAAATTAGGTGTAAGAAATAATATAAGAACAGTTTATATATGAATAGAGTGTATGATGTATATCATGCATGTTTCTATATAAACACTAAACCCTATACATTAGTATTAGAGAGATAATAAATCAGTGTTACTATGTTTTGTGTAATGTACTATGTTATATAGCTCTGAGACAAAAATATGAGAAAATTCCCTCAGTTTGTTTTTCAGTTGCAGCTAAATAATTTGAACATTGTTGCAAAATCTTTTGCTTCCGTGACATTATCACACTGTTCAAAGAGGATACTAATTGACCTTCCATTTAATACCATTTGTATTAAATGAGTGAATGATTTTGTATAAAATGAGCGAAAGCTAGTTTGATGCCAAATTATTCTCGAGTTTGAAAGTATTATTAAATGAAAGTGAGTTTAGTATTCTGTTTAATGCTTGCCCTAAAAAAAAAAAAAATGTCGATTGTTTGCTGAAAATTACATTTTCGTGACTCGTCAACCATTGTGACGGCATTGTGACAACACACTTCTGTGACGTCAGACATAAATTGTGTCATTACACTAGTTTGATATTGCCGTAACGGTATTACACTGTGGTATCTTAAACAGGGAGTACTAATTTGCTTATCTCCCCTGTCATTGTTTCAATTACCTGACTTCGTATAGCAGATGACTTTCAAGTTACAACTGCAATGCATCAAAACAAAGCAAAATACAGACCGCGCTCGTTTTGTTTTTACATTTTATTATGAAAAATTGTGAGAAAAAAACCAAAAAAAAACACGACTTCCTCTCATTCACATACAAATTATATATTTTTTGTAGTTTGAACAGATGAAGACACAACTCAAACTGTTGTTGCGTCCAGTCACCTGACTTCACTATAGCAGTACTTCGTAGTAACCACGATGCAGAAAAACAAATAATACAAAAGTACAAAATACAGACCTCACTCGTTTTGCATTTTATTATGAAAAATTGTGAGAAATGCAATAAGTGAGAGCTACTGTAGCAAGGCAGCAATTGGATTCTTGCACTATAGACAAAGTAAACAAACCAAATCATACGTCCAATTTTTCACAGTAGCCCAACAGAAAGAAGTATTTTGCACATATATTGTAGACGGCCAACAAATGGGAAATGAGACAGGATAGATATAATGCACAAGTGGTTTTGTGTCATGTTCCATCACTCGAAGTTTAAAATTTATGTATAACCCCAATTGTGATGTGTATATATAGATGTACATGAACTTAATTTCAGCTAGAAACAATACATCCTAGATGCACAAAATTTATATGATTTTAGAAATATGCATATGATAAGGATATGATTTTTGGATACTATTATTTTAACAATTTATGTAGTATTTGCAATTTAGAAATATATCCCCAAAATTAAATTTCATGAAATAAGTGTTCAGATGAAACAGGAAGTAAATAGAGATTACAAAACGAGTGAGTGTTGAATATCGAAAATATTTCAACGAGATATTTTCAAATGTTTTGATTTATTCACGAGCGAAAGCGAGTGAATAAATCAAAACTTTGAAAATATTGAGTTGAAATATTTTCGATATTCAACACTCACGAGTTTTGTGATCTATTTATTACATACAAAACGAATTTCTATTTCTTTGAAACCACGATCAATCCATGCGCGACATAGTTGCGTAATGATACACTGGTGAGGTACCTCTGTGTTCGCAAAAGCAAAAACATAGTCCCGTTTTTCGTTAGCATCATCTTCAACCCTAAATAAAATCCTACTTTTAAACAATCATGTGTGTACAGTTTATCGCCTGAGTTATCCAAAACCAAAACATTAGCAAATACTTTAACAATAAAAAACGACGCTGTTGTCGGTACTGTAGCAGAGAGATCCCCAAGCTTGATGACAGTGACGTGGATTTTGAACGGTTCAACCGTCCTTGCTAAACGTTTCTAGACGAAAACTGATAATTCAGTAATTTGCTTGATTATGTAAAGCAGTGTTCATATTATAAATGAAACTGCATGTTAACACAACCCTGAACCGTTTCTAAACTATCGGCTTTCACTCAAACTTTCAAAGCTCCGTGTTGACAAAACGCGTCCGTTGAATACAAAAGGGAGATAACTCTTTCCAAACTAAATTTAGACAAGATATTTTTTAATTTAGTGGCGAAAAAGCCGAGATCGGTACGCGAATATTGGTTTGATAATTTTGCACATTTATCTTTGATGTGATGCAACTTTATTTTGAGGGAAAATACGTAAATGGAAAAAAATATGATAAATTAAAAATTTGAAGCGGCTGAAGGTTCGGTTGCACCCGATCAGCTGATTGCAAAAGTAGTACGGCATTATGACGTCACTATCGTTGAATAACCTGCTTTGGTTACACAACACTCGTTGAATAACTTTCAACTGGTTACACAACACTTGTTTCAAATAACCAAAATTATCTCATGAAGATATTCAGAACACGTATGTAATAAGTAATAATATCTGCATACACGTCTAAATCCGTTTGTACATTGACAATGATACTTGTTCCTCCCCCCCGTAACCCGGAACGGGGACGATGAATTCAGCGGTGTCTGTCCGTACGTAAGTCCGGATTCTTGTTGACGTGATATCTCATGAACCATTTTACTCAGAGTCTTCAGATTTTGATGTCAGTCTACATGACGGGAATATGCAGACACCAGTCGATAATGGTGACCTTGACCTTGTTTCCAAGGTCACTACGGCACTTTGACCACTTTTGAAGCTCTTGTTAACCCGATATCTCATGAACCATTAGAGACTTCAAATTTGATGTCAGTCTACATGACAGGAATACACATACACCAGTCTATAATAGTGCCCTTGGCAATATTTCCAAGGTCATTACGGCACTTTGACAGCTTTTGAAGCTCGATCTTGTTAACTCAATATCACATGAACCATTTCACTCAGAGTCTTCAAATTTGGCGTCAGTCTACATGACCGAATTTTGCAGACACCAAATGATTATTGTGACCTCAAGCTTTTATTCAAGGTCACTACAGCACTTTGACCATTTTTGAATCTCTTGTTAATGTGATATCTCATTAACGGTTACACATTTTCAAATCATTACAGCTCTTATGGAATGTGTGCCAGCAGATATTTTAGTCATTATAACTATATCTACTTTATATTATTCTGATATGTATAGAGAGCATGCTGTCTACCAAATTATTGAAACTCAAAACTGAATTCAGTAACACTTGTGTAATCTATTTTTGGTGTTGATACTAAATCTAATTTTGCTGTTGGGATGTTTGACTGGCCTCAGTGTAAGTATTGGCAGTGCCATATTTTTCTGAACATAACCTCAAACTTTTGGACCAATTATCATCAAAATTGTTAAAATGCCTATCCATATAAGGTAGATTGGACTGTTGGAGGTTTGATCATCAGGAGGAGTAAACCACAACCAGAGATGTCCATGCCACAGAAATCTATCAGTGATCAATCTACAGATATGACCCTCTCACTCAAGGAACTGCTATCTCACTCTCACTCAAGGGACTGTCTTGTGAGTCCAATCTGATTTAAATGAGTGCTTAATAAGTAAGCACATAGTATCACAAACAAAAATATGCATCCCAGGACTCACAGCTTAAATTTCTACGAGTCCTTTCTAAATTCTATTTAATTCTATTATTCTGCTATTTGAAGCAGGACTCGCTGGTAAATTTATCCCTGATTTATTCATGTTTCATTTAGAGTTGAAGGCAAATCAAAAGTAAATTAATTCTAAATGATCATCTCAAAATCAATATCTAGCCCTTAATGCTTTTCAGTGTAAGACAGCACAAGGCTTACCAGGAAGATTATTGACAACCTGTTCTGTGGTGTTGTAAAATAAAATAAGCTTGACAAGTTTACTTCCTTCAATATTTTAATGAATTATATATCTTTTTCTTTGAGTCAAATATTTAAGAAATAATAATTTAGGGCGGAATGTGCAACCTTCCTTTGTCTGGTTATAGTCAAGTGTTTGACAATATTTATCTGCAATTTTTTTATACTCCCAGTAAGGCTAGTAAGGTTCGTAAATAAAATAATAGCTTGTCGCTAATGGCTAAAACACTGCCTAAGAGGCGTAAAACTCCAATTCACTCACTCACAAAAAATAATTGAAAAGTAAGAATAATGTAGGTAAGGGAGACCACATTTTTTCAGGCATTTTTTAGAAAATATCAAGGGTTTGAACTCCTGAAGTCTTACATCTGTCAACCTGATAATCCAACTCTCAAAAAGGTTGACAAGATTCTTTATTCTCTAAAACCACGCACGGTGGTACATGAGCAATTTTAAATGAGAAATAAAGATAAGAATTTGGCATGCATAACATAAAGAGTAGCATGTAACACTTATGATTTTTTAGTCAATGTTACCTCTCAAAGACATGAATATTCAACACATTATTGAGATAACGGTTTAAATCTATGATTATACAACTTGACATATCCTAAGAGATTATGGAATGTGTATTAAATTTCAAGATATGATTTAAGGAATATGAAATCGAATCAACTCTATAAGTCATTTGATGTTATTCTTTACTGGTCATTAAGTTTGGTTGCAACTCCTTACGTGTCATAGTGATCTTCCTTATTGCGTCCGTTAAATCAGGAAGGCAGCCAGGCAGTGAGTTTTCAGATGCGCAGTATATATATATATATATATACACTGTTAGGCCATACAAAATTTACAAGTAGATTTTTAGGACAACATGTTTTATAAAAGTAAAAAGAAAATTTGCTTTAATGGTGAAAAGTTTTCTGAAATTATTCAGATATAGAAACGGATTTAAATTTTTTTTTTCTCTTTTTTTGGGGGGTTAAGGGAAAATTGTCAACATTTTTATTCAACTGGTTCTGAGTAGAATTTTTTCCAGATAAGTCAAAATAATGTCAGGAGATTCCATAAATGTATTAATATTTTCATATACCAGTATGATTTTTAATCAACATTCACAGGGGTTATGTTACCCGACAACATGATTAGTTTGAGTGTGCATGTCAAGTGATTGTACAAAGTTAAGCCATGAGTCTTAAGTAGCATATCAAATACCCTAATTGATAATACAGTGTATGCCAATAGAATCAAATCATTTAAAGAGTTAATGGCACCGTAGTACGTTTTCTGCAATGTTTTATTTCTTCAAAGTTTTTCTATAAATAGAAGTGTAAATAAAATATATTTTAAAGTGTGTCTTATACATCTGATTTCTCTACCGATTTTCATAGTAAAAGAATAGCATGATTTGCTAATATAAAGTGAATACTGCATGTATCCATTTTTAATCATTTGAGCTAGGGGATTGATTTCATAGCTATGAGACTGAACTAGGCAAGTTTCTATAAGAAATTCTGTTATTGCTTTAAAGAGATTGTCCTTCAATTGGTAGCATGTTTGAATAAGAATAAAGATCTCACAAATAGGAATAATATTCTACCAATTGCAAAATTGTTCTTTTGATTAATTGTTTTTTAATTCCAAATTTGCAATTGTTTTTACATTCAAAATTTGCAGTTATAAAACAAGAGTAACATGTTTGGTGAAAATGCCCCCAAGTGATATTTTCTTGATACTGTAAACAATTATGCTACAACTACAAATTATTGGGTACAGTTATGAGATGTTTGCCACCTAATGAAGTTAATACATGTGACATAAATTAGAATTATTTTTTTTTCAAAACTTGCCACTGTCACTTAAATTTCAACTTGATGAGATACAATGTTTTAAAACCCCTATCATGTTACAGTGCCTCTCAGGGGTGACGTCTTGTCAAGTAGGTTCATGAAAATGATGATTGACAGTCTAGTTGGGTTTGAGTTTAGTCAAGTACTGTTCAGTGGCCCATCAAGATAGTCACTGGCAGATCGGTCACGGAACATCAAGTGTTGAATGTCCGATACACTGTTATCATGTAATTGAGGATTCTGTACTGGATATGTGCTTGTATTTCTAAAAGTGCACTTCAAGAGGTAGAGGACCAGATCATGACAAGGAAGAAATGACTTGATACTATCTCAAATCATGACCGTACATGAGTTTCGCTAGAGATATAACTATTTGTGGTATTTTGTTGATTGTGAAGTTGTTTGAATCTAAGGTTCTTTCTTTGCTAGGTGGGCTCAATGATTTTGATAATAAATGCTATTGCAGTGTATTCCTAACAACCTCAAATGTTAGTCAAGCTGCAATAATTCTTGTGGATTCTTCTTTCCAAGATGACAGAGTATATATTGGGTCCCTTCCGTTAGTCATTGTATCCTTCTGCCTGTCTAAGTTTTAAAGGGTCAGCTTTTCTTAGAAACTATTTAGGATAGGATATCAAAATTAGCCGAGTGTCTTTGAGGTATCAATACCGTGATTGTTTTCAAATATAATTATTGACTTCAAGTGAGGTTAATCCAATGATTTGTTACCCTGGACTCCTGATATCCATTGAGACAACACTCCTGTGGATATCATGTGTCAAAGATTGATAAATCATTGGATCAACCAAGTATGATGTCTGTAATAATTGTTTTGTTATATTAAAAGATCTTGAATTACTTCATCTTTAAATATAAGGGAGATAACTCTTATTGAACATAGTCACAGATCCAAAATGATGCCGAACATCTAATTTACAATAATACATGTTATATACAGAGTTTTATACTGGAATTTAGGTCCTTGGATTATTATATATAAACAACCTTTTCATATCGATACAGATAGGGTTTTTGTCAATGCTAAAATGTGACCATGTTGACCAATCCGAATGATGAAAATTTCCAATTTTAATAACAATAATTTTTTTTTAAAGATTTAAGATAAGTATATAGAGTGATTTGTCATCATCTGATGAATTATGTTGAATGTTGCAGCTACTACAAGCTAGACAACACAGACCAGGACATCATCAACAAGTTCCTGTCTGGACTCGTGGAGAAGGCCATCATGGAGCTGGAGTGTTCCTACTGTCTGCAGATTGGAGAGGTGAGTAAATATTTGATTTTGATTGGCTGATATGAACAAGTACCTGTCTGGACTGGTGGAGAAGGCCATCATGGAGCTGGAGTGCTCGTACTGTCTGCAGATTGGAGAAGTGAGTCAGGGTATTATATATTCGTAAATACTTGATTCTGATTGGCTGATATGAACAAGTACCTGTCTGGACTGGTGGAGAAAGCCATTATGGAGCTGGAGTGTTCCTACTGTCTGCAGATTGGAGAGGTGGGTCAGGGTATTATATATTCGTAAATACTTGATTTTGATTGGCTGATATGAACAAGTACCTGTCTGGACTGGTGGAGAAGGCCATCATGAAGTGCTACTACTGTCTTCAGATTGGGCAGGTGAGGGTATAATGTATTGTAACAAGACAACAACTTGCAGTTACTGTAATTTTCATCAGTTGAGCTTGTGACCGAAATAATTACAAATCAACACCATACATCTCTGATTCCTTATGTTGTTGCTTGCAACTATATTTCTTTTACAACTAATGCAGATATACCAAAAATATAAATTCCCTTCAATCATACTCTGATATATATTAACTTTTAGATAAATTCAAAAAGAAGAGTGAGTATTCTTCATAGACTTGCCAAACCGTTATTTCATCCAGTGCCTGGCCAACAATATCGATAGTCACTTTTAAGTAGAAATTTCACTGAGGAAATGAATCTTTATTGTTTGAATTCAATCAGCTGACTTCATTCCTCAAGTGGATTTTCCTCCATTGTAACCACATTTGACAAACAGTAACGAACAATTAATAAAAGCTTGTGCCACTATTGTCAACAATATGAGTTCCCTCTCAGGATTGTCTGCCTTTGTTATGTTCAACAAAATGTGATTCCTCCCCAGGACAACCGGAGTATTGCCCCCCTGACGCTGGGTCGTATATCCTCCTACTACTACCTCAAACACAACACGGTCCGCATGTTCTGTGATGAGCTGAAAGCGGAGTCTTCACTTCCTGATCTCATCGAAGTACTCTCTGTGAGTATCGTTCTTGATTAAATGAAATAGAACATGTCTGAAAATATATATTGTTTGTAAGTTTTTATGATGAGTTGAACTAATTAAAATACTCTCTGTAAATTATTTTCTTAAACAAATGAGCTAGATTATGTTTGAAAATAAAAAAATTATTGCATTTTTTGTGATGTTAAAGCCTATATAGCCTTCACTTTCTGAACTCATCAAAATACTCTCTAAGAATTTATTGTTCTTAATGAAATGAAAAACAACATGTTTGAATGTTTTTTTAAATATTCAAATGTTTTGCGATGAGCTGAAAACTCAGTCTTCCATAACTCAAAAATACTCTCTGTAAGAATTGTTCAGATCAGAACATGTTTGAAAATAGAAAAATATTCTCAAATGGATTTTGCAAAGTATGTATGAATACTTGAATGAATAGTTTTTATTTCCCCTAATTTAGTTGGAGAGTACAAAAATATTAACACAAGATATTTACTTCAAATAACACAGAAAAGCAATAGGTCATTGATAGGTAACATTTTTAGGGCTTTGTATATCTTAGCCTGGACATTGAAATGCAAATGAACTGTTGTATTCACACCAATAATTTGGGGAATATTGCTAACGCACATTACTCAATTCCTCTATACATCATCAGGTTCCTCTAAGTAATCGAAGGAAATGCATCAAATTTGAAGGAAATCAGTTTATATTCGAAGGAAAAGATTCATAAACGGGAGAAAACACAGCTTTTTCCCTGAAACAAACACGTCAATATCAGAGATTTACGTCAATAATTGAAATTTCCAGTCGCTAACAGAAGCAACATCATCAACTTCAATTATGCACTGCTTTGCTTCAAATTTGACGCATTTCCTTCCATTACTAAGGGGGGTCTGGTTATAATTTGTTTAATGAATGCTAATGAGCACTGTGTCCCTCCAGAATGCACACGAGTATGCCGAGCTCCCTGTTAGACACAACGAGGACCAGATCAACAGGTGGGTGCTTGTCATTATTTTATGATGATTATTATCATATTATTCATAATGAAGAATCATAGTAGTGAATATAAAGACTATGTCTGGAAATCTGAAAAAAAAATTAAGAAGCTGTAATTAGTTTGTTATATTAGCAAAAGTGAAAAGTTTATAACTTTCAGACTGGCTCATTCAGACCCTAATTAACTTGCGCCACAACAGGCCTGAAACCAGCCTTGTGAAAATGTGATTTTGTCTTGATTCAAAAAGTTTTTTATTGCTATGATAGATACAGTTATAAAACTATTCTGATTTGTTGCTGTGGCTGGATGAGTGTTACCCTGCATCTTTTGCTACAAACATGACCAGTCATTGGTCTCGGCTCTGACAGTTTAACAATATTTTGTCCATCACACCTGTGAAACTATGAAACCTTTGCAGTGACCTGGCCCAGAAAGTTCCTCTCCAAGTGAACCCCCACTCCTACGACTCTGCCCACACCAAGACCAACATCCTGCTGCAAGCTCACTTCTCCCAGCTCCAGCTGCCTTCATCTGACTACAACACGGACACCAAGTCTGTCCTTGACCAGGCTATCAGAGTTCTGCAGGTTAGTGTATTGGAGGGAACAAGGGATGTATTGTTACTACAACACAGACACCCAGACTTTCCTAAACCAGGCTATATGTCTTAGATGTAATATCCACATTTCTTGAAGTCTGTTGTCGATATTCCTTCTGCTTTCGAGAATTGTGTGGCCTCTGAAGGTTTGGTATGAAATGTAATTTGTAAGTACATCATTCCACACTTACACACTCAGTATGACATCATATCTTGATTTTCATGTCACATCAAGCAGCAGTGAGTTATCTTACTGTATAAACTAAGATATTATAGAGTTATAAATGAGTAATATTTTCACATCCAATATAGTTAAACAACAGTTTAACACTAGAACACAACTTTATTTCCCCCCAGGCAATGCTGGACGTGTCAGCTGACCAGGGCTGGTTGGCGACGTCACTGAGGGTGATCCAGCTCATCCAGATGGTGATCCAGGGGCGGTGGCTGTCAGACTCCACCCTCCTCACCCTCCCCCACGTCATGCCCTACCATGTCTACTGCTTCAGGTAACTCCACCCTCCTCACCCTCCCCCACGTCATGCCCTACCACGTCTACTGCTTCAGGTAACTCCACCCTCCTCACCCTCCCCCACACCATGCCCTACCACGTCTACTGCTTCACGTCATGCCCTACCATGTCTACTGCTTCAGGTAACTCCACCCTCCTCATCCTCCCCCACGTCATGCCCTACCATGTCTACTGCTTCAGGTAACTCTACACTCCTCACCCTCCCCCACGTCATGCCCTACCACGTCTACTGCTTCAGGTAACTCCACCCTCCTCATCCTCCCCCACGTCATGCCCTACCATGTCTACTGCTTCAGGTAACTCTACACTCCTCACCCTCCCCCACGTCATGCCCTACCATGTCTACTGCTTCAGGTAACTCCACCCTCCTCACCCTCCCCCACGTCATGCCCTACCACGTCTACTGCTTCACGTCATGCCCTACCATGTCTACTGCTTCAGGTAACTCCACCCTCCTCACCCTCCCCCACACCATGCCCTACCACGTCTACTGCTTCACGTCATGCCCTACCATGTCTACTGCTTCAGGTAACTCCACCCTCCTCACCCTCCCCCAAGTCATGCCCTACCACGTCTACTGCTTCACGTCATGCCCTACCATGTCTACTGCTTCAGGTAACTCCACCCTCCTCACCCTCCCCCACGTCATGCCCTACCACGTCTACTGCTTCACGTCATGCCCTACCATGTCTACTGCTTCAGGTAACTCCACCCTCCTCACCCTCCCCCACACCATGCCCTACCACGTCTACTGCTTCACGTCATGCCCTACCATGTCTACTGCTTCAGGTAACTCCACCCTCCTCACCCTCCCCCACACCATGCCCTACCACGTCTACTGCTTCACGTCATGCCCTACCATGTCTACTGCTTCAGGTAACTCCACCCTCCTCACCCTCCCCCAAGTCATGCCCTACCACGTCTACTGCTTCACGTCATGCCCTACCATGTCTACTGCTTCAGGTAACTCCACCCTCCTCACTCTCCCCCACACCATGCCCTACCACGTCTACTGTTTCAGGTGAACATAATCTTGCTTTGTATATTATTATATGTTATGTTTGTGGAGCACGGTGGTGTAGTGGTTAGCGTGCTGGCCTGTCAAGGCGAAAGCTCAAGTTCGAATCCCGGTGGAGACACCAACAATTTTTAACCTGGGCTTACCACTGTGTTGTGTCCTTAGGCAAGGCACTTCATCAACATTGCACTCAGTTCACCCAGCTGTATAAATGGGTACCTGAACATGGGGAAAGTATGGACCTGTATGGTCGCGCGAGGCACTTAGTAGCTTGACACGAAAGTACAATTCCTTCAGGGTAATAATATACATTCTACAGCCATTGTATCGCCGTTGAGCAGTCCTGGACTGGATACTAGTCTTCTATGTATGGTATTCTATTAAAAGAAAACTGACCTCTTTTGTAGGGTGAGTTCACCTGTCAAAAGCTAAAGGTTCAAGAATGCAGGCATTTACAAAGTTTACCTAATAACTAAGTATAACATTTTTATTTTCATGTTTACACATACAGTCATGTTTAACATAATGCTTGTTATAAATCATTGAATCTCCTTATATATGTGTTTTAGGCCACAAATGGGCGGAGCCAGGAAGAAGGGTTTCCCAGAGTTGCGTGGACCAATAGAAACACTTCCTGAGCTGATGGCTGTGTGTGACGGCAGGTTTGAGGCTCTGGCGGCCATGTTGGAGGGCGAGATGAATCGAACACAGATTGATCAGGTGTGGAAGAGATTCTTTGTTTATTTTCAACATCACAAAATATTCACGAAATATTCAAAATCTACTTAAAATATTGATGGACTTGCTACAGCCCGCATATAAAGGCAAACTGTGACATCTAAGAGTTCTTTATAAGATAATAAGTTTTTCATTTTGGCTTAGCATGGCATAGTATAGAAACTATGAACCCTAATAATACTGTCCTTGGAGGTGATTAAAGTCGTCAGTACTGAAGAAGTAATGAGAAACTTGTTTACAATTAGGAAAATTGTTTTGAAATCTAGAAGGTGTATATGAATGATATTTGTTTAAATAAAAACATTCAGCCTTAGGAGCTATGCAAGTTTACATCTATCACAGCACAACTACTGCTCATCCGACCTTGAATCTAGTAAGACCAATTGAGCAAGTTGGTTAGCTATTCATTGTCGGTATTGCCCTACTCTTTAGGGTATGGGTTCAAATCCCACTCGACACAAAAAAACACAAGAATTATTTCAGATAAGGTCATCCTAAATATGACAATATTATATTACATTTATTTATCTTATAAGAATAGAACTATGTTTTCAATCCAAAATAAAAAAATATCTATAAATAAGGCAATATTAGCAGAGGTAAGTATAGAAGATATGAGAAGATAATGATAATAATGAGTCCATCTCAACTGCGCTACTTTTCAACACTATGTATGCTCAAAGTTTTGCACATGCAAGGTGTCCACTAGTCGTAGTACTTCCTGAAGAGAATGAAGGGTAAAATGGCAGAAAGTGTTATTATTGTGTCTTTAACTATCCCATGCCCCGCTACAGGTGTACCGAGTGCTGTGCTGTCTGCCCCAGATTGACGTCCATCTTAAGCTCAAGGGATTCTGGGAAGGGTCACATGGTCAGGAGGAACACAGACCCGTCAACCTCACACACGCAGGTATACACTTGAGTAATATATAATGCTGAGAATAATAATGATAATGACAATAATAGTAATGATAAAAGATGATGAGATGTTTTTGGACTGCTGCAAATTGTAAATACATAAACATCATTACCTGTAGAAGTATGTCATGTGACTTTTGAAAACAATTGTGAATCTTGGTATTACCCAAGCAATGGAGAAGGTTATACACAAATTTGCTAAATTTTCGTAAAAGTCATATACCGCAATTCTGTATGTTTTAATTTCTTTATAACCAATATTTAGCCATTTGAATTGAGGATACATCAACTAAATGCAGCTCATATCTTTGCACCTACAATCAATTTGTGTTTGACATCAAAAGAAAGGATGAAAGGGCTTCACAAAATCAAGGAAGGAAACAAGTTTTCAAGTCTTTATTTCAACTTGCTATTGATTTTTTTTAGGGTCTGACTGACTAACTACAACAAATGTTGCTAGGCAAAAGTGATAGGTGGACATGTACACAATTCACCCTATGGGTAAAAATCTTTACAAAGGATCTCTCCTTGAATTTCAGGTGGGCGTCGCCCGGACTCTGTGTGGATCCCAGTACATGCTGACCAGGAGTATGTACTACAGGTGGAGCTGCATCGAGCCAACAAGACTAGGGTGCGTGTATTACTGTGTATTCTAGACTTTGTACGCTCCCTGGTTTTGTGTATTACTGTGTATTACATACTTTGTATGCTTTGTAACATGTTTTGTGATTTTTCAATTGCAATTTTGGGAAATATAACTTCTTCAGGTGGTAAAACGTCTTGTCACTTAATAGTAATTGGTATCAAATGTCAGGCAAAAACTGCATTTGACAATTTCAATGTGGACATATTTAAATCATTCAAATCATTTCATGGGTAGAAAGACTAACCATAGTTATGAAATAATGTCTTTACTTCTTTGATTTATTGGAAATGAGAAAAAAATGAAAGTGATTTTATGAGAGCATCAGTCAACATTTTAATTTTGAAAATAATTATTGAAATTCAGGAAAAAAATAATGAGAAACTTGTTTCTTTTTCATTGTTTTCAAAATTTACAAAATTTGACAAGAATGTACTGGTTCATCCAGAAAAAACATTTATGCAAATAGTTTGAGTTCAAATACTTAAAAAATTTATTATAAATTATTATTTCATATCTTTTCCCTTCATATGACTTGATGACAAGACTTTGTCTTTTAAAGTGATATTCTGTAATTTAGCCATAAATAATATCAACTAGTAAATGTTAAATAATATTTCAAAATTTAAATTAATTGACTTCCCAAACAATGCTGATCTCGAGTTAGTTATAACAAATAAAATTGTATGCAACTTCAATAGTTCCTTTAATTCAAGATGGCCGTCTAAAAAGAAAAGATTTGACCAAATAAACTAATAATAATTAAGATACCAACTAATTACCTTGCAGAAGAATGACAGCAAGGCCAGCACCCCGAGGTTCCCGAAGCCGAAGGATGAAGGTTGGATGTTGGTGGTGGGAGAAGTTGAGACCAAAGAACTCATTGCCCTGAAGAGGGTGGGCTACATCCGGGGCAGATCCAAGGTGCAGCTTGCTCTCTTCACCCCTGAGACGGTGGGTCGAGTGATCTACACCCTCTACCTCATGAGTGACGCCTACCTTGGTCTAGACCAGCAGTACGACATCTGTCTCGATGTGAAGCCACCCAGTATAGAGACTCAAGTCAACACTGAACTCAAGGATGAACTCGATGCTTTGGACTTCGGTGATTGAGTGATGGGGAGACATGAAGGCAAGGGATGGAAGCGTTAAGGACCAGCAGTATGACATCTGTCTCTATGTGATGCCACCCGGGCCAGTATAGAGAGCAAGATCAACACTGAGGTCGAGGATGAACTCAATGATTTTGACTTCTGTGATTGAGTGATGGGGAAGGGGCTTGTTCCAAAGTGGTTCCAATGTGATAATGTTCAACTCCGAGTTCATAGTCAGGTAAACTGAGCTGAAGGATGAACTTGATATGTTGGGTGATAAGGGATTTTTTTGGTGATAACAGACAACTCTTGGTGCCATTCAGAGATGGAGATTTTGGTTTTGAGACATGAAGGCATGAGAGGGAAGCATTCTGAACCAGCAAAACGACATGTCTTGATGTGATGCCACCATGTAAAGAGGCTAAGGTCAACACAGAGCTCAAGATGCAGTGCATCATGACCTTCATGACTGAATATTGCTGGATGGATTTGATTGGGAAGGTTATATGATAGAGGTCAATCTAAAAAATGGTTGAGTTGTTAAGGTCATGGATGATGGTGGCTGGGTGTTTAAGACTGGGTTTGGGGAGGTCATGTTATATAGTTCAATCTAAAATGGGCTGGAGTGGGATTGGGGAAGGTTATTTGTAGAGGTCAATATGAAGTGAATATTTGAAAATATTGTTGAGTTAAGGTCATGGATAAAGTGTCTGCATTGTTTGGAATTTTTCTGTTTGAATTCAAGTTTAGTGAATGAATGCTGAATGTGTTGCTGCCCTCAATTATCTGTTTATGATGAAAGATGGTATTTATTATATATTGATGTGATATAAAGGATATATAGTGATAGTGTGCCTGTTGATAACTATATTGCTAGCTGCTGAGTTGAATCATAAGGTGATGGCTAGTCACTTTTCCATTAACATAGATATACTCCTCACAAAAATGTAAGCAATAAGAATATTTTTCAGCAAAATATGTTTACCATTCTAGGTAGCTATACGTCGGGAAATATGTAGACAGAGAAATCTTTAGGAAAAATAACCCTTATTTAGTTAATTGATCACATTGGATGAACACAACCATCCTCTAAAGCATGAAATATGAAAAAATGCTTTCGCTGCATGTTGCTTTATTTTTTCTGAGGAGTATAAATGATGCCCTGTTTAAAAACATAATGATATGAGTGAGTGGTTGGTATTTAACAACAAACGTGAGTTTAATAAAGATAAGATTCATAAAAATGTTTTTAACTGAAACTGCGATTAGTATTTTATTTGTTACTTCAATTCATGAATTATATCATAAAGAATGTAAGAAACTTGCAGACATGATCATGTCATTCTTAACAATAACAATGTCATCATTTGATCGGCACGCGATGTTGTTACACAATATGTCCTGCTTAATGCGCTGCCATTCATTTAAAGGAACCATTCGAGCGGGGTGTTTTTTGTCGAAACGAAATTCAGGAGGACTTTCCTGTTTACAATTTTATATGATTTTTACATGATAATTTCACACTAATTTCAAATATGTTTATGAGGTTATATATATAATTAGCATTTCAGTTTTTCAAGATTTAACAATATTTTACAATAAAGTGTACTGCTAAAAAAAGAAAAACATCATGAAATGAAGCCAATCATCGAAGCTATGCATGATCATGGAATGCATTACTATGAAAAAATGCTGTCGTAACTTATAACTTTTATTATGAATTATTTGTAAATATGCTCCTCTTCTATCAATCAAGTAGTTATTTCTTAATTTTTTAATGAATTAGAATAATACAGCACATATGTTTTCTCGCAATGCCAATTAACATTTCAAGATGTGGGATGAAACTAATCAATTGGTGCCTTTAATGACAGTAGCTGATTGTTGGAAGCTGAATGTGGTACAGTGCATCCAACTGAATGATAATTGATACATTTTCAGCAATATATTGGAATATAAGTGAAGATATTGTGAATTCAAAATCAATCACATCATATATTTCAAAGAAGATTGTGTTTTTTTTCATGCAGCTGATGTCATTGACTAATGTATTTGTTTGTAAAATGTAACCAAAACATTTTGTGATAATTAATAATTAAAACAACCTAACAATTTATGTGTTTAAGTCAATCTTGTAACATGAAACAGAACCATTTGGATCATGATCATATACATGATACTCATACTGCTAATTGTTTTAAACGTAATTTATTCATTGAATGGGATCGGTAAACAAGCCAAATGGCTTATATAAATACCTTTCCCTAATGCTACTAATGATACTGCTAATTCTACCTTTTTAATTTGTACAATAGAAACCATGCTAAACATTTTAGGTAATGTACGAAACTTGTTTCTAGATTTTGAATTTATTCCAATTTTTGTCAATTATCCATCAGTGTCTCATCATTCTCTTGCATCTTATTTTATTTGAAATCATGCAAAATTATATTGTTGCTATTGTTGATTTATTGTTGCTATATTGATGACATCATTGCTTGTCAACTTTAAAATTTCTTTTGAAGGGTATACAGGACTCCAGATAATTATTTTGACTCAAGCGTTTTTCACTCATCAAATTTTAAATTGAGGAGTAAAATAGCAAATGAATAAAAACTTAGGAGTTTTTTACCAATTTCAACATTTATTTCTGAAAGAGACAAGTTAACTTAGCAGCCCTGAACCTGCTTTACTGATGACAGGATCAACATAGTCTAGACATGCTTGATAGTAACATTTAGTCAGGGCTTGCTGTAATCAAAAGTGTTCCCCGAACATGGATGATAATTAGATCGATGGCAGAAGGCTAGGAACATTTTTAAATCTCTTTGTAAAAGCTGAACATTCTATTTAAGATGTTACAAATCATATATGTTGAACCGAATCAATATTTGACAATTACCTCTACGCATATAAATGAAATCTGACTCAGAAGGTCATGCGTATCTGTAACTCATTGATTTCATAATTTATGCGTAAATCTAAATTGTCCATGCATATTTTACGCAGATATGCATCTTATCTGGAGCCCTGGTATATGTGTGTGCTGTACTGATTGTGAAAAAAACATCATATTTTAAATGAGTACAAGTTTCCGAAATTGCATTCCTTCAAGTATCAACCAAATGATGTAAAATAAATGATATAATATGAGCAATGTCATTTGTTTTTTTGAAGGAGGAAAACCACTTACAACCACAATGATAACATACATGCTATATTCTTTGAAGGTAAAATCACAGGGGTTCGAATCTCAGAATGGACAATAAAAAGTAAAAGTTCAAAGATAGCATTTGTTCAAAGATAGGGGTTGTGTTAAGTGTGTCAGGGGTCAAAAGTTGGAATTTGAAATGTTGGGTGAGGTGTCAGCATGTGAAAAGATTGATCTACGATTCCAATGGATAGTTTTGCGAAATTTAGTATTAATTACACTGCACGTTAAAATATTCAATGTGTCCTGTTTTTGATCAGGTTGTGCGACTGGAGTGTCCCCCCTTGTGTTTTCTATATGATAGATTGAGAATGAAGCTAAAATCTTTATTTCTTGACGGATTTTGTTCAAATTTTAAATGTAGGTTTATCTCAACATGTAAAAACAATATACGAGTGCAAAAGTCCAGGTTTGAAAATGTATTTTTAATATATTGTCCACTCCGAGATGTGGGTAAAATGCTGTTGAGAATCAGTTGGTACACTATTGGTTTGGCACATTATCAAGATTTGAAAAAAATGAAATCACAACACAACATTAAAACCCAGTATGCAGAATGTAAAAGTGAAACAACTTAATAAGAGTTGAATAATGTTGGTGGCATGATATATTTCATTTCTTCCTTAAAACAAACAAATTGTTACTTTAGAGCCTCATTATCCAGAAGAAAATGATGAGGAGCGGTTGTGAGTGGAGCCGGGTCTATTACCTAACATAACTAGTACAATCAGAGCTATTGCACTTAGTGGCAAAGGCATCTTCCCACGGCAAGGTGAAAACGTATCGAGCAACTCTCCTCGCTTTAGACCTTGCCTTCACAAGGTAGAAAACTGGTGATCAGGAGCAGCGACACCTATCGTGATCACGAGTTACGCCGCTTATCAGCTCTTACAAAATAGCCAATGAAATTTCGGAACAAATTCAAAATACTAACAGACGATCTTTTTGAAAACTATCCGAGTGCAGAGAAGACAAACATTTATGTATCACTCAAATTAATTGTTTCTCGCCCATGTAAAACAAATATAAAAGTATTTTTTCAAATCGGTTCAGTTACCATGCTGTCTTCTGATTGGACTATTCTACTTCCGTGCAGCGGGTTGAAATGCTAGCACAGAAATCACGGCCAATGATGTCAAGGGAGGAATGGGAAAGTTTAGAAACTTTTTCGTTTCGCCCGTGACGTTGTGAAGATGTGGCAAAGGTAGAACACAATATTACTAAATGATAGATACCTAGACACATCACACTTTGTTGTACGCGCTGAACCAATATACGACACCACAGCTCAACATACCATTCAGCCCCTACATACAATTTCTCCTTTCAGTAATGTAATAAAATTTACATTGAAATGCTAAATATGAAACCACAGACAGCACAATTGAAAATAAGAGCATTCACCTTAGTAAAAGAGTTTTAATAATAAAAACAACAATGGCTGATCTCAATGACAATGTTTTGATCTCCAGTTTCCATTTCCAGTTCTAAGAAACCAAACCTGTTTATGATATAAGCATCATTAACAAGAAACAATCACTCAAACATCGATTTTGATAATTGATGTCATAAAATAATACAACCATTACTATATATGGGACTGTACACACTGGGTTAACTATTTCAAGAATACATAGTCACCAATATCACCTGTCAGATAAGTTATAAACATATATAAACCAGAGTAAGGAAGAATACTATGTGCTTCTGATTGTCAAACTCCATTAGGTATTGTTTCACCGAACACACGCAAAGTTGGTAATCCTATCCACTATCTTCTGAGAAAATTGTACCTTTAGAAAATACCCAAAGTTGAGCCCAAATATACAGAACAAGGGCGATTACTCCTTTGAAATAATTCCAAGGTGTAGATACCTTGAAGTCCAAAATCGAATTGGTTATCCTACCTGAAATACTACCTCAGAAAACTTGTACCCTTTGAATATACCCAAGAGCAAAGTTTCAAAAACACACAGGATCTGTAACTCTGTAAGTAATAATGTATGTCATACTTCACATTTTAGAACTCCCTCAAGGTATTCATAAGCGAAGGAGACCCAGAAAAGTATTGTTTATTATATCTTCAAAGGTTTCCTTTACAAGCTGTCCCTTGTGATACTTAATAGTATTATGTTAAAGGTAGAGAAATACACCCATTTTTTCACATTAATGATTACTGATTATTTTCATGTCACTAAATAAAGTCTCTCGGTAAAACACTATTTCTTTTGAATATTATTGGTTATAAGTCAACAATCATTCGATTTTCATGACTGTAACATGGTCAACAACAATATGTTTGTTTAATCATACAGGAAGTCACTAAACTCCAACATTGCACAATCTACAGCTATCATGATCATGCAGTTTAAAGAGGTCAATACATAATCACAGCATGTAAGTCTCTGATGATAAAACCAGTCAATCATTTCAATCAACCAGTATGCACAGCCCTGTCAATTTGAAGAGTTTGCTGAACTGGACTTGCCAGACTGTGGACGATCTTCCTCAAGATTAAAATGTGGTAAACTATTATTGAAAGGAGGACTTTCTGGTATTGGAGGGGAAACAGAACGGGGAGGTTCAGCTTTAGTCCTATTAACGGTTGACATGTCCATGTAATCACCTCCATCGTCATTTGAACTGCATATAGAAGGTACACCGCCATTCTTTTCAAAAATCACATTATCATATGGGTTATATTTTTTTGCTCCTACTTCCTCTGCTTCTGCGCCTCCTTCTGCTTCTCCTATTGCTGGTCCTTTAACTACTCTTGTTTCTCGTACTTCTACTTCTGTTTCTCGTACTTCTACTCCTGAGGATATTTCTGATTCTATACCTATTCCTGTTTCTCGTACTTTTACTCCTGATCCTGTCTCAACTCCTGGGAAATCACTTCCTGTACCTGCTTCTGAACTTTCTTCTCCTGGTTCTGATTCATCAATTGGGATAAGCATACCATCTTCACCAATATTTTGATAAACCTTTTGATCTGTGTCTTTTGCAATGGACACACGCTGCTCCGAATCTATTCTATTTTCAACTTCAGCTTGTGTTCTCTCTTCACGTAAGCTGTACTGAAGATCAGGTTCGTCGTTTGTGACAATGTCGGAAAATTCATGATGTGGAGGCGTGGGGACTCTTCGCCGGTTGTATTTCCAGCCTGATTCTTCTACTTCCACGGAAATATCGTCTGAGCCTTGTTGTGGGAGTGTTCCTTTGTCAGAATCCTCTTCAATATCTCCAGCAGCAAAAGCAATGTTGTCTTCACCTGGGATCTGTGCCAGTTGTGCTCTGTTGTTTTGCAAGTCAGCCTCTGCCTCCACAACTTCTCTGGGATGACTTGTCGACCGGTTCCTCTGTCTGTTTGAATGTAAAATGTTATTGTAGATGATGGCTGTATTCGAAAATTGTTTTCATTTTGCTCAATACAATATACACATTGGACGTGTAAGAAATTACAAACATGGAATTAATTAAATGAAACAAATGGCTGGAATTAAATGGATTTATAAAACTGGAGTACTGCATTTAACACGACGTTATGGTTTAGGAGTTTTAGGGCTATGCAATGCTCAAATATGTACATTGTTCATGCAAATGTGATGAAAAATGATTTTGGGTGATAAATAGAATCTCACCCTCGTGTCGTCTGATATCAAATTATATTAAACCTCGTTGATAAAAGTAAAATATCTTTTGTTACTATATTTGTTACTTTTATCAACTTGTGTTGATATATTTGATATCAGAGGACACGAGGGTGAGATTCTCTATATATGTTTATTGATACACATTTAAGTTAATGCAAAATGTATTTTCTCTATAGGTAAAATGAATCATTTTACTAAATAGAAAATCTCACAAAAGTGTCTTTATTTATATCTGAAGACAAGAGGGTGAGATTCTATTTAATATTCAAAATCAGTTTTCATAACGTTTGCATGAAACATGGACATAATTGATGACAGCACTTCCCTAAAAATCCTTAAGCAGAGATGTCCTAGCATTGTTGTATTATCGTGTTTCTGTTACTTGCCAACTGCAGGTCATTGCTCCAAATCTACTGTCAATGAGATATCGCATGATCTTTCAGTAGCGATATCTCCTGTGGAAAGTTTGGATGATAAACTCTTTAATGTAGTCACATAATAAAGAGTCTCATTATATTGAAACAATATACTATATATACATGTAGGAATATACTTAGTGTGAACACATTTTATTCATTCGAGTTAAGGGAATGATGACCGAAATTTCAAGGTATGTTGAAAAACTTGTATTTATTTTTTAAATTGGTCTTGCAATTCGTAACAACTGTTTCCCTTGTAATGAGATCACTTTATTAAGCAAATAATATGTCCTGAATTATTGTTTCTAATGGGCGCATTTTTATCTAAATCACAGGAGAAAGCGATTGAAATAATTATTCATATGAATTCATATTTGCAAAAGGGTCTTTAACAGTTGTCAACTCGAACATGGCTCACTCTTTGGTCATCCAAAGATGATCAACAATATCTACCAGATTTTAAATCAACTTTCATAATATCTATTTAACGGTAATAAGATTTTCAGTATCATTGCCATTTGCATCAATGTCGAGAAATGAATAAAGCTCTACTAAAGATAATACTTACAAGAAGATGATTGTGCAAGTTACTATTAGCGCCACAGATAGGATGCACACGGCCACTGAGAGAATGATGATGATTATGATGTGATTGTCTTCTGATGGATCAGCGTCTGTGGAAAACAATATTTTAAGTGTAAAACATGTAATCCTGTTTCACTTATCTGAGGTTAAATCAATATCCTTTCTCAAAGGCATATGCTTTTTGTGGATTCAGAAAGACTCTTTTAAAATAGCGTCATTACTCGCTAAATTTTAAAATGTTCTTCATGATAATTCAAAATTGATTCACGATATGCCCCACGTGCAACCATTTCTGTATCAAAAGAAATTTGATATCAATCAAAACTTCATTAGTTTAGAGTTAACATTGCTTTTAGAACCTTATGGATATAGCAATTTAAGCAATCATGTGAGTACAAAATTGTTATACTGTGGTTTGTATATATACTTAGAGTGGTTTGGAGTGATAATAAAGCTCCAAGCTTGTTAAGGATCATATTTGGCATTAGCAGACGTTGACTTACCGTCATCTATCTTACCGTCATCTATCTTACCGTCATCTATCTTACCGTCATCTATCTTACCTTCATCTATCTTACCGTCATCTATCTTACCGTCATCTATCTTACCGTCATCTATCTTACCGTCATCTATCTTACCTTCATCTATCTTACCGTCATCTATCTTACCGTCATCTATTTACCTTCATCTATCTTACCTTCATCTATCTTACCTTCATCTATCTTACCTTCATCTATCTTACCGTCATCTATCTTACCGTCATCTATCTTACCTTCATCTATCTTACCGTCATCTATCTTACCGTCATCTATCTTACCGTCATCTATCTTACCTTCATCTATCTTACCTTCATCTATCTTACCGTCATCTATCTTACCTTCATCTATCTTACCTTCATCTATCTTACCGTCATCTATCTTACCTTCATCTATTTTACCGTCATCTATCTTACCTTCATCTATCTTACCTTCATCTATCTTACCGTCATCTATCTTACCTTCATCTATCTTACCTTCATCTATCTTACCTTCATCTATCTTACCGTCATCTATCTTACCGTCATCTATCTTACCGTCATCTATCTTACCGTCATCTATCTTACCGTCATCTATCTTACCTTCATCTATCTTACCGTCATCTATCTTACCTTCATCTATCTTACCTTCATCTATCTTACCGTCATCTATCTTACCGTCATCTATCTTACCGTCATCTATCTTACCGTCATCTATCTTACCGTCATCTATCTTACCTTCATCTATCTTACCGTCATCTATCTTACCTTCATCTATCTTACCGTCATCTATCTTACCGTCATCTATCTTACCGTCATCTATCTTACCTTCATCTATCTTACCGTCATCTATCTTACCGTCATCTATCTTACCGTCATCTATCTTACCGTCATCTATCTTACCGTCATCTATCTTACCGTCATCTATCTTACCGTCATCTATCTTACCTTCATCTATCTTACCTTCATCTATCTTACCGTCATCTATCTTACCGTCATCTATCTTACCGTCATCTATCTTACCGTCATCTATCTTACCGTCATCTATCTTACCTTCATCTATCTTACCGTCATCTATCTTACCGTCATCTATCTTACCGTCATCTATCTTACCTTCATCTATCTTACCGTCATCTATCTTACCGTCATCTATCTTACCGTCATCTATCTTACCGTCATCTATCTTACCGTCATCTATCTTACCGTCATCTATCTTACCTATCTTACCGTCATCTATCTTACCGTCATCTATCTTACCGTCATCTATCTTACCTTCATCTATCTTCGATTCCTCTGGTGTGGTCTCTTCTTCAGATTCTGCCAATGAATAGATTTTTTTAAACACCTCAATGCATTAAGATAATCACGAATTATGAAATTTCTAAGAAATAATCGTATGTAACTTTCTTTTTGAGAAACATAAAGGTGACGAATATTATGTGCAAACACAAGCACATACACGTATAACTTATATCCAATAACTATTGTCATTGCCTTATCTTAAATTTATTTGATGCCATTAATAGTCGATTGAGAGGTCACGTCCTTCATGAAAAGTTGTCGTGCAATAATACACAAAAGTATACGCCATGGCTCCATGAAAACAGTTAAGGCTTTCTTCTACCTCTTGTCATACAAATTTTACACACACACAATTTCGCAAAAGTCTAATTGCTATTTTGGTCCGGTTATAATCTGACTTTTGTTTCGGTTGAAATTTGTTTAATTCAGATATATGACTTGATAATTATTTTCGTCATTAACAAATCATCGATCTTTTGAATACCACTGAATAAGAAAGAAAAGTTTTTGATTGCTATTGTTACAACAATATTAATAGCATTGGTAATAGATGTAGGACATGTGGTAGTTGTAGTAGAAGTAGTAGATGTAGTATGAGTAGAAGTAGTACTACTACTACTACTAGTAGTAGTAATGGTGATAGTAGTAGTAGCGGTAGCGGTGGTCCTAGTAGACGTAGTAGTAGTAGCAGCAATAGTAGTAGTAGCAGTAGTAGTAGTAGTAGTAGTAGCAGTAGTAGAAGTAGTAGCAGCAGTAGTAGTAGTAGTAGTAGTAATAGTAGTAGTAATAGTAGTAATAGTAGTAGTAGTAGTAGTAGTAGTAGTAGTAGTAGTAGTAGTAGTAGTAGTACGTAGAAGTAGTTGTAGTACCAGTTGTTGAAGTAGTAGTTGTAACTGTTGTGTTTCTTTGTTCGTGGTCGTCTTCAAGAGGATTTCCTGTTTATAGAAAGTTGTCGTTATCCCTAGTTTAAAACGCAACCTTGTTATGCTATCAGACAATGGCTCGCGTTATTAAATAGAAGTCATTTTGAAAACTTGCCTTAAGTTTGAGTTGATAGTTTCTGTTATGTAACTAGCTTTCCTGTTTATGTTATTGCCATTATGGCTAAGGGATATCCGAAAGGTGTTGTTCGAATTATATTGAAAGCTAATAATTGTCTTAAATTTGACGATTTGGAATGTATATGTTTTATGTTTCGTATAAATATTAATCATAATTGGTGTTTTGACCATTATGAACATAATGACTCCCTAATGAAATACCGTCGTGGAGCGTCAGACTTACTATGTATATAAAGTTTCCAGCACTTGGCATTACCTAATCATATACTTGATATTGATCTACCAATTGACTATCCAGATTTATCTAGCTGCAAAAAAGGCTGGTAACGAAAACCTCTTCCTTATTTCAATTTTGTCAAATATTTACAACGAATGATCCGGTTTTAAATGAAATGTGCAATATCAAGAATTTCATGAATAATTCTCCTTCCTTATTCGCTATTAGATAACTTACAATTTGTATAGATACCTAATGTAAATATAATGTTGAATTTAGCGACACATAGTCCACTAGAGTTACACTTCCTTCTTCAATCTGTTTAACTATCACACGATCTATCCAGTAAGTATGCCCAGTGTCAATAAGTAAAAGCTTTATCTTATCAAGTACCATTTATCATATCCACAACTGCTTCATTACCCCCATTACGTTCTTATCATTGATTCAACATTCACATTTCTGGCCATTCACAGCAATACCGAAAATATGCTATACACAAATTGAGTCATACGAGTGTCACCGTTTCATACGCTGTGAGCTGCTTTAAATAAGAGCCTGAATACCATATGCCTATGTTAAGTTGAAATCATTTCGCAAAACTGTTGGTATAAAAAATATTGTATCAATACTTAACTAAGGCAAAAATGTACATGCAGTTTGGAACAACAAAGTAAATATCCTGTCATGTCACATACCATTGATGATGTTTTCATCTCTTTTCTAAGATGAACATATCTACATTCTGTAAGACGTCAGGGACTATATTCATAAACTTTTTAATGCTTTTTCAAGTAATGAAATATGATGAAATCCTTGTCAAAGTTCACTCACGATATATCAATGATAACACTTGAATTTTTTATTAACCAGGACGGTATAAGTGTTGCACATCACGACCTAGCCACGCTCACTTCCTTGTTGCAACCGAAGAACGTGACCGGGTGACGCCATCGCTATATATATATAGCGTATGTATATAAATACATACTCTGTGGAAACCCATGCTACATAGTTATGTATTAAAGAAGCAGTCATTTAACTCCTTTATGATTTTCCTTTTCTATTGGTTTTTAAATATTTGTGGCATTGACGTCTAAATTCATAAGAAAATTCATACTTTCTGCAGATGTATGTTTTTGTATTGACTAACTCAGGTGACACATTTATTAATAAGTGTTTGCTTAAATAATATACGTAACAGTGATAAAACACGTTAACCGTTGGATAGATATAGGATATCTTTTGAGAAACCTTATCGTTTTAGGTAGAAAGTGTATATCGTTTAACCTCTATACATAACTCCATTGAGATAATTTAAGTGATTTAAACTTTGTTTTGCTACTTTGATTAATAAAAGAATTATTTTACTCACATCAAATAATGATACAACTTTAATAAGACAAATATTTAAAACTGATTAATACGATCTTGATGGCGCTCATTTAAGAGTTGCATAATGTGTTTAACATGCTGTGAGGCCAAACATATTTCCTATGTAAATGATATAAATTGATAGTTGTGAACCCCTAATGGTCATTCTCGGTTTCCAATTATAAAAGTTGATATTACCACAAAGAGAACAACAGACGTAACTCACCTGGCAAACAGAAGCTGGCGGTGAGCAACAAAAAGGAGAGACGAAGTACAACGGAACATGTTGTCATACTGATAATCACAAGTCCATGTAAGGTCGAGCGCCGCCATACAGGTAGAGTCGCTCAGTTTGATTCAACTTCCTCCTAACCGATCAAAAAACACAGGTATTCTAAGGGTACCTATATAAACACAGAGTCATCTGGAAAACGTATGTTAAGATAAGGTAACAGTAGGTTTGTGTGAAAGGGTGGGTCATATGGTAGTTTGTGTGAGAGGGTGGGTAAGATAGGAGGTTTATCTGAGTGGGTGGGTGGTATGGTAGGTTTGTGTGAGAGGGTGGGTGATGTGGTAGGTTTGTGTGAAAGGGTGGGTCATATGGTAGGTTTGTGTGAGAGGGTGGGTGATATGGTAGTTTTGTGTGAGAGGGTGCGTCATGTGGTAGGTTTTTTCTGAGAGAGGGTGGGTGATAATTATGGTAGGTTTGTGTGAGAGGGTGGGTGATATGGTAGGTTTGTGTGAGAGCGTGGATGATATGGTAGGTTTGTGTGAGAGGGTGGGTGATAATTATGGTAGGTTTGCGTGAGAGGGTGGGTGATATGGTAGGTTTGTGTGAGAGGGTGGGTGATATGGTAGGTTTGTGTGAAAGGGTGGGGCATGTGGTAGGTTTGTGTGAGAGGGTGGGTGATATGGTAGGTTTGTGTGAAAGGGTGGGTCATATGGTAGGTTTGTGTGAGAGGGTGGGTGATATGGTAGGTTTGTGTGAAAGGGTGGGTCATATGGTAGGTTTGTGTGAGAGGGTGGGTGGTATGGTAGGTTTATGTGAGAGGGTGGGTCATATGGTAGGTTTGTGTGAGAGGGTGGGTCATGTGGTAGGTTTTTCTGAGAGGGTGGGTCATGTGGTAGGTTTCTGTGAGAGGGTGGGTCATGTGGTAGGTTTGTGTGAGAGGGTGGGTCATGTGGTAGGCTTGTCTGAGAGGGTGGGTCATATAATAGGTTTGTGTGAGAGCGTGGGTGATATGGTAGGTTTATGTGAGAGGGTTGGTCATGTGGTAGTTTTGTGTGAGAGGGTGCGTCATGTGGTAGGTTTATGTGAGAGGGTGGGTGATATGGTAGGTTTGTGTGAAAGGGTGGGTCATATGGTAGGTTTGTGTGAAAGGGTGGGTGATATGGTAGGTTTATGTGAGAGGGTTGGTCATGTGGTAGTTTTGTGTGAGAGGGTGCGTGATATGGTAGGTGTGTGTGAGAGGGTTGGTGATATGGTAGGTTTGTGTGAGAGGGTGTGTGATAATTATGGTAGGTTTGTGTGAGAGGGTGCGTGATATGGTAGGTGTGTGTGAGAGGGTTGGTGATATGGTAGGTTTGTCTGAGAAGGTGGTTCATGTGGTAAGTTTGTCTGAGAGAGTGGGTCATATGGTAGGTTTGTGTGAGAGGATGGGCTATATGGTAGGTTTGTGTGAAAGGGTGGTTCATATGGTAGGTTTTGTCTGAGAGGATGGGTCATATGGTAGGTTTGTGTGAGAGGCTTGGTCATGTGGTAGGCTTGTCTGAGAGGGTGGGTCATGTGGTAGGTTTGTGTGAGAGAGTGGGTGATATTGTAGGCTTGTGTGAGAAGGCGGGTCATAGGTTAGGTGTGCGAAAGAGGGTGGGTCATATGGTTGGTTTGTCTGAGAGGGTGTGTGGTGTGGTAGGTTTGTCGAAAAGGGTGGGTCTTTTGGTAGGTTTGTATGAGAGGGTGGGTCATATGGTAGGTTTGTCTGATACGGTGGATCATGTGGTAGGCTTGCCTGAGAGGGTTGGTCATGTGGTAGGATTGTCTGAGAGGGTGGGTGATATGGTAGGTGTGTGTGAGAGGGTTTGTGATATGGTAGTTTTGTGTGAGAAGGTGGTTCATATGGTAGGTTTATGTGAGAGGGTGGGTCATATGGTAGGTTTGTCTGAGAGGATGTGTGGTGGTAGGTTTGTGTGAGAGGGTGGGTCATATGGTAGGTTTGTGTGAGAGGGTGGGTCATATGGTAGGTTTGTGTGAGAGGGTGGGTCATATGGTAGGTTTGTCTGAGAGGATGGGCTATATGGTAGGTTTGTGTGAGAAGGTGGTTCATATGGTAGGTTTGTCTGAGAGGGTGGGTCATATGGTAAGTTTGTCTGAGAGGGTGGGTCATATGGTAGGTTTGTCTGAGAGGATGGGCTATATGGTAGGTTTGTGTGAGAAGGTGGTTCATATGGTAGGTTTGTCTGAGAGGGTGGGTCATGTGGTAAGTTTGTCTGAGAGGGTGGGTCATATGGTAGGTTTGTCTGAGAGGATGGGCTATATGGTAGGTTTGTGTGAGAAGGTGGTTCATATGGTAGGTTTGTCTGAGAGGGTGGGTCATATGGTAAGTTTGTCTGAGAGGGTGGGTCATATGGTAGGTTTGTCTGAGAGGATGTGTGGTGGTAGGTTTGTGTGAGAGGGTGGGTCATATGGTAGGTTTGTGTGAGAGGGTGGGTCATATGGTAGGTTTGTGTGAGAGGGTGGGTCATATGGTAGGTTTGTCTGAGAGGATGTGTGGTGGTAGGTTTGTGTGAGAGGGTGGGTCATATGGTAGGTTTGTGTGAGAGAGTGGGTCATATGTAGGTTTGTGTAAGAGGGTGGGTCAGATGTTAGGTTTGTGTGAGAGGGTGGGTAATATGGTAGGTTTGTGTGAGAGGGTGGGTCATATGGTAAGTTTGTCTGAGAGGGTGGGTCATATGGTAGGTTTGTCTGAGAGGGTGGGTCATATGGTAGGTTTGTCTGAGAGGATGTGTGGTGGTAGGTTTGTGTGAGAGGGTGGGTCATATGGTAGGTTTGTGTGAGAGAGTGGGTCATATGTAGGTTTGTGTAAGAGGGTGGGTCAGATGTTAGGTTTGTGTGAGAGGATGGGTCAGATGTTAGGTTTGTGTGAGAGGGTGGGTAATATGGTAGGTTTGTGTGAGAGGGTGGGTCATATGGTAAGTTTGTCTGAGAAGGTGGTTCATATGGTAGGTTTGTCTGAGAGGATGTGTGGTGGTAGGTTTGTGTCCGAGGGTGGGTCATATGGTAGGTTTGTGTGAGAGGGTGGGTCATATGGTAGGTTTGTGTGAGAGAGTGGGTCATATGTAGGTTTGTGTAAGAGGGTGGGTCAGATGTTAGGTTTGTGTGAGAGGGTGGGTAATATGGTAGGTTTGTGTGAGAGGGTGGGTCATATGGTAGGTTTGTCTGAGAGGATGTGTGGTGGTAGGTTTGTGTGAGAGGGTGGGTCATATGGTAGGTTTGTGTGAGAGGGTGGGTCATATGGTAGGTTTGTGTGAGAGGGTGGGTCATATGGTAGGTTTGTCTGAGAGGATGTGTGGTGGTAGGTTTGTGTGAGAGGGTGGGTCATATGGTAGGTTTGTGTGAGAGAGTGGGTCATATGTAGGTTTGTGTAAGAGGGTGGGTCAGATGTTAGGTTTGTGTGAGAGGGTGGGTAATATGGTAGGTTTGTGTGAGAGGGTGGGTCATATGGTAAGTTTGTCTGAGAGGGTGGGTCATATGGTAGGTTTGTCTGAGAGGGTGGGTCATATGGTAGGTTTGTCTGAGAGGATGTGTGGTGGTAGGTTTGTGTGAGAGGGTGGGTCATATGGTAGGTTTGTGTGAGAGAGTGGGTCATATGTAGGTTTGTGTAAGAGGGTGGGTCAGATGTTAGGTTTGTGTGAGAGGGTGGGTCAGATGTTAGGTTTGTGTGAGAGGGTGGGTAATATGGTAGGTTTGTGTGAGAGGGTGGGTCATATGGTAGGTTTGTGTGAGAGGGTGGGTAATATGGTAAGTTTGTCTGAGAAGGTGGTTCATATGGTAGGTTTGTCTGAGAGGATGTGTGGTGGTAGGTTTGTGTGAGAGGGTGGGTCATATGGTAGGTTTGTGTGAGAGGGTGGGTCATATGGTAGGTTTGTGTGAGAGAGTGGGTCATATGTAGGTTTGTGTAAGAGGGTGGGTCAGATGTTAGGTTTGTGTGAGAGGGTGGGTAATATGGTAGGTTTGTGTGAGAGGGTGGGTCATATGGTAAGTTTGTCTGAGAGGGTGGGTCATATGGTAGGTTTGTCTGAGAGGATGTGTGGTGGTAGGTTTGTCTGAGAGGGTGGGTCATATGGTAGGTTTGTCTGAGAGGATGTGTGGTGGTAGGTTTGTGTGAGAGGGTGGGTCATATGGTAGGTTTGTGTGAGAGAGTGGGTAATATGTAGGTTTGTGTAAGAGGGTGGGTCAGATGTTAGGTTTGTGTGAGAGGGTGGGTCAGATGTTAGGTTTGTGTGAGAGGGTGGGTAATATGGTAGGTTTGTGTGAGAGGGTGGGTCATATGGTAAGTTTGTCTGAGAAGGTGGTTCATATGGTAGGTTTGTGTGAGAGGGTGGGTCATATGGTAGGTTTGTGTGAGAGAGTGGGTCATATGTAGGTTTGTGTGAGAGGGTGGGTCATATGGTAGGTTTGTCTGAGAGGATGTGTGGTGGTAGGTTTGTGTGAGAGGGTGGGGCATGTGGTAAGTTTGTCTGAGAGGGTGGGTCATATGGTAGGTTTGTGTGAGAGGATGTGTGGTGGTAGGTTTGTCTGAGAGGGTGGGTCATATGGTAGGTTTGTCTGAGAGGATGTGTGGTGGTAGGTTTGTCTGAGAGGGTGGGTCATATGGTAGGTTTGTGTGAGAGGATGGGCTATATGGTAGGTTTGTGTGAGAGGGTGGGTCATATGGTAGGTTTGTCTGAGAGGATGTGTGGTGGTAGGTTTGTGTGAGAGGGTGGGTCATATGGTAGGTTTGTCTGAGAGGATGTGTGGTGGTAGGTTTGTGTGAGAGGGTGGGTCATATGGTAGGTTTGTGTGAGAGGATGGGCTATATGGTAGGTTTGTGTGAGAGGGTGGGTCATATGGTAGGTTTGTCTGAGAGGATGTGTGGTGGTAGGTTTGTGTGAGAGGGTGGGTCATATGGTAGGTTTGTCTGAGAGGATGTGTGGTGGTAGGTTTGTGTGAGAGGGTGGGTCATATGGTAGGTTTGTCTGAGAGGATGTGTGGTGGTAGGTTTGTCTGAGAGGGTGGGTCATATGGTAGGTTTGTGTGAGAGGATGGGCTATATGGTAGGTTTGTGTGAGAGGGTGGGTCATATGGTAGGTTTGTCTGAGAGGATGTGTGGTGGTAGGTTTGTGTGAGAGGGTGGGTCATATGGTAGGTTTGTGTGAGAGGATGTGTGGTGGTAAGTTTGTCTGAGAGGGTGGGTCATATGGTTGGTTTGTCTGAGAGGGTGGGTCATATGGTAGGTTTGTGTGAGAGGGCGGGTCATGGATATAACTACAATGATTTTACAATATAACAAGCGAAGTATCACTATTGACGCTGGATTGTGTCCTGCCGAATTTTTCAAATGTTTAGCTATGCCTGTTGTGAAGTCGGGTACATTTCTTTCGGATGATTGTCATTGAAGTTTATTTATTTCGACCTAGGCGTATTGGAGTATAGTAAAATGTAAAAGGATAGTTTTATTTGATTAACTTTAATACTTCAAATCTAATATTCAATTCAGTTCACTTCAATTCAAATCCGATCCAATCAATTTATTTTGATTCAATTCAATTCAATTCAATTCAATTTTAAAAATCAGTTCAAATCAATCCAATGCACAGACAAGGTGAGACTCAGAGATGTAATGATCATTCTACCCAGCCATATGTGGGTTAGTGGAACGATGTGGCTGAGGCTGAATCAGCTTAAGTCAATAAACAGCGTGTCAAGGGGGACCCTGTTCAACGTGAAGGTTACATTGAATATCATCATATCAACAATAGGCTACCCTATAGCGTCATATATATACGGGGGAAAATGAAGCTTTTTCAATGTTATTTTTGGACATATTATTTTGGAATTGGAATAAAAATTATACAATGTTTAAATTAAAACAAATAAGTTGTTATCAATATAAACAACCTTGATAGAAATTAATTTGTTCACATATTGTTTCTTTAAGTTGGATTAAAAACAAGCAAAGGGGCCATTTTCACTTACTTTTCTCGTCTAGTCAATGAGATTTTAAACGACGCTTTCTGTAAGGCGTGTTTTTCAAAAACGTTAACAGATATAGCTTTGAAATAAACATTTAGTTCAGTTTGCTCTTGAAGACATTAAAAAACCCTTTTCAACAGTAACTATCACTTGTAGCTTAATCTATCATGCAATGTTTTGGTATCGTTTCTATTGCCCCTGAATGCAAGAAATTAAATTTAATGTGTATTGGTACTAATTTTCAGATATACAACACAACATTTGTGCTGCTATCTTGACATTCACATATCAAATCACATTATATCTTGTAAAATCAGGAAGCTGCTTGTCGTTGAAAGTGCATCCCTGTTGTCAATAGTTATTGTAAATTAGTGACGAAAAGGCTGTAATCATACGATTTTGGAATAAATTAGGGATCTTTTTTTAGTTCAGCTCGTTAATTAAACAGTTCTCATCGACTTCGAGGAATCATTACAGTTAATTCGGACATACGTTTTTGTATATGGTCGTTTCAATTGATTTTATTGTTTTTGAAATTTTCGACTTTAAAGGTTTAGAGTGATCAAACTACTGACCTTTGACCTAAAGGCCAATACTAAAATTTTACAAGTTGCCTTGAAAGAATGGAATAACTCACTTTACGACTATATGTACCAATAATCACTTTCATTTTTCAGGAAATTTAAGCTTGTTTTTCAACATGAACATACCAATGAATATCCAATAAATGCTTAATTTTTTCTGAAAGAATTTCTCTTCCCAAACATACTTTATAATGGTTCTACCATATCATTCGATCATATTTACATTACATAAGTACATTGTCTCCTTTCTTATCAGGCCATTTTTCCTGCGGGAAAAACGTGAGGGTGAATAACAGTTTTCTTTATGTAAATGAACAAAACTAAAATATAATTCATATCCCGAACTTGTATATATAATATCATTTTGTAATATATTTAATAATCTTGCTTTATGACTGTATAAACAATCGAAGCCTTCAATACAGCCCACGTTCCAATCAGTCAATCGAAGCCTTCAATACAGCCTTCATTCGAATTCCGTAAGTCTAGATTGACTGAAATGAAAAGCTTGCAAAATAACATTACATGAAAGAATGTAAATTGTTATTCAAGTATTAACGACTACATTTAAGTATTTAAAAATCAACTGCTGTATATGTGTAGATGACTTGTCTTTGAATTTATGAGCATACCGACAATTCTGTAAAATTTCAAACATAGTTTGTGAAGTGTGTTATGTAGCCGGTGAAATGACGGTATAAAATCTCTGGCTTAAAACAGCTAACCCTAACCCTAACCCAGGCAAACATGATCACTTAGCAACTTTTTGCTTAATCATGATTGAAGAAATGTGCCTTATCAAACCAATAAACCAAAATTAGTACATATTGCATGAATTGTTTTTCTATTATTATACTACCCCCCTTCCTCCTTATGTATACTTTACAAAATGCCAATCCTAAATTTAATTTCAAAGTAATTAGTTCAATTAAAGGAGAATTGCAGGTTTTTTTTATGTATGGAGATTTCAAAATGTTGACAGTTCACATGTGTTAAGATCCTCAATCACAAGGAGCCTTATTCATCAGTTTCTCCAAACGTAGACTGCTTGCCAAATTGATTCTTCGAAAGAAAAATGTTACAAAATTGATAAAGAAAACTCCCATTTGGACCCCTATCTTCTGGAACGTTTTATTAATCTCCGAATTTGGCTTACCCGCTTCAAATGGTCAAACCATAGACTACCTATTGAAACTGGCCGATGGAGTAAAATTGATAAAACCTAACGGATTTGTGATATCTCCATCGGAGACGAATTCCATTTGCTTGCCTGCCCCTCCCTTTCACAGCTGAGAAGTAAATACTTACCATCATTCTATTGTAAATAACCTTCAGTTGATTTTTTTCTCCCTTATGAAACCACCAATAAACCTCTTTTACTAAAATTATCAAAATTCATAAAAGAAGGTATATGTGTTGCTTCTGATACAAACAAAACTCTTGATTATCCTTGTTTATATCATAGCATTGTATCATTTATACATACTTATTATTTGAAAACATGTAACTTATTGTACAACTTATTCAACTTGTTCTCTATGTCACTTATGAGAAATAAACTTCTGTTCTGTACTATCACATTATCTACTGCCTAGACCGTACTGATCAGTGATTCAACAACAACGAGTTGGTTATCAATCTTGACATTATATCAAAGCAAATGACTCGTAAAGCTCACAACAGGTACTGGTTAAGACGCAGAAATATGCAGTAATTCGAGGACCCGATGCTAACTATTTTGAAACCACCAGTCCTTTCATCCGGCTACTGCCGGGTTATCCATTCATAAGTTGGTTATATACTGAGCAACAAAAGTCTCTGGCTTGATCTTCTTTTAATTTGTTAAAAGCAAAATCGTTTTGGAATTGACTACCAAATTGGAGTGCTGCAATAACTCTCTGACATTCCTTTTCTGTTAGCCTATGCAAGAGAAATATCTTATTCTCCCGAGAAAGAATATAATTGTCAGGTCGTACATCTTGAACATTAACTTATCAGTAATAAAACGAAGTCGCTCATTTTAAACACCGACAGTATGACAAACCTTTGACTGTAGAAAGTCATTTTTCCATGATTTACAAACATCACCTTTACATTTGCGTTTTGTTTTTGTAGTGTTGTTTTCGGTTAACTTGCACATTAACGTTATTTTTTTGATAAAAATCCGTGTCACAAGAATTATTGTTGTTGGTTATGTATGACAAGCTTGTTATGTATATATATATTTTATGTATTTTTAATGTTGTTCATCAGTTAGCTTAAAGCAGTAATAGATTAGCTTCTCTGGGTATTGTTCTTTTAATTGAGTAAGTAGCTTCTTTCTTGAATAGTCTTTGTCTATATCTTAGGGGCTTGGGTACTTGGGATAAACTAATAGCTTATATCATTCTCTGGGTTACTTTTAAAGAGAGGTTTTATGTTTCTAATTCAGTTTTTATTGCTTTTGTGCATAAATCAGGTCGCGTTGACTGTGAATCCATGTCGGTGTAGTATTTATATATTTTAAGCCCTATACTTTGTTAGTCTGCCAGTATATCTTGTATCGTGTACCTATATATTATAATTATAACCACTTTATTACAACTCTTATGTATTAAACTGACCTTACTTCTTATTAAATCCATTTTAAGTTCTAAAATTGTTGTGTGATATCTTTTAAATTCTTGTTATGTGGTAGATTGGGGTTTTGCCCATTAGACTTTATATCTGACACATAAGCTATACGAGGCATTTACCTTCATGGATATAAGAGTATTTGAGAAGTTTCGCGGACATAGGTATAGACTCTTTCAGAGCTAATCGGACGGCAGTGTAATGACCATAAATATACACGTCAAATTGGCTTAGCATAGATAATGGTCGTTAAATGAATAAAAGAAACCTTTCCGTCCGAACACGTATGTTGATAGGATCACATAATTATGTCAAATTTTGGAATCGATGTTATTACATCGTGAACCACTAACTGTTACTGAAAATAACAAGTTAAAGGTCAATCAGTACATTAGAGCGAAAAAATGGACATTCAAAGTCGGGATTTTGATCGAAAACCGGACAATGTGGCTCGAGTGGCGCGCGGAAATCCGCCAAACGTAATTTTGAAACCTTGTCATAAGCTGACAGGAAGATATATTCGATTCGATTGTGTTTATTAGGTATTGTAACTAATAGGTAGATTAATTGGATGCATAATTTATAATATTAAACGTATTTTAGATGTTTTCTTGATTTTTCCATAAAATCAAGCATTTTAGAGATATTATGCATAAATGGATATATTTGCAAGTCCAGTGATGAGATATGAACTTCAATCAGCATATTAGATATTTTGTAGCTTATCAAAACCAAATACAATTTTAAGAAAGATACTCTGTGTCACTTTAACGACTCCGACAGCTGATGTAGCAGGTCGAACTTGAATTACCTCCATGAGGATGGTTGGTGTGTACAATGGACTCTTCGTAGTTATAAATGGAAATACAAAAAGGTATTGTTATTCAAAAGGAGTTGCAGTGTTAACAGTTAGGATATGTTTATTTTGAGTAGTTGGCATGCGTCAGACAGAAAGGAACAGACTTTAAAGGGGCAGTAGCACTTTTTAGTGGTAATATAAGGTGATGTCAGGAAAATCAAAATAATTTGTCCCAATTGAAAGACAATGTATTTAAATAAATGAAGCAGTAATAAATAAAATATACAATGTAAAGTTCAGCCATGTGATTCCTTTTCTTACGCAAAATAAATTAAAGGTGTTCAAACAAAATGTCCGCCGATGGACTTT
Source organism: Steromphala cineraria (assembly GCA_916613615.1). Taxonomy (NCBI): domain Eukaryota; kingdom Metazoa; phylum Mollusca; class Gastropoda; order Trochida; family Trochidae; genus Steromphala; species Steromphala cineraria. Next base: position 66,879,817 of record OU744725.1, on the reverse strand, counting down.
ATGTGAGTATTTATAATTTGTTCTATGACTATTGATGATTGGTTAGTGCAATGAGATCTAATTAATACATTTAGCATTAACGTACAATTATCAGCGAAGAATTAAGAAAATAATATTTTCAAAAAACGTGCTACTGCCCCTGTAAGTGGTCAAATTTCAGTAAAGTGTAATTTTAAAAAAGATACAGGATATAATAGGATTATAACTCACATGTAATAACATATCTACATTGAAAAATAAACAATAATAACTAACATACATAGATTATGACACTATAACAGAAACTTGTGAAATACATGTATGCTGTATAAATGTAGAATATTCATTTCCACTGATATATAAAATATGATAAAAAATATTTTGTGCAAACTCTTATAATTTCGATATTTCAATTCAGAAAAGATACTGCAATACGTAAAACATTAATTAATTGATTTGAAATTATATTTGAAATTAATTTTCTAAGTACCATATAGCGTTTGTTTTAAAAACTTTTGGGAAACATAACCATATATACTTTAAATGAAAATCATTGGGTTTTTAACCAAATGTTATAACCATGTACATATGTTATAAACTGAAACCTTTAATGTCGTTAACATAAAAAATACCCCGATAGTCCTATGAACAGTCTGGCGTATACCTTTTACTTAATATTTTCAATTTCCTCAATCTGCAATCTGAAATTTCGAAAATTATTCGCAGTAGAAGTTGGTAAAATATAATTCTGCTTAAATATCTAAAGTTGAGCTCGTGTCGAGATATCGCTGTATTTTGTTTGCAATGTGAACAATGGTAAAATATAACCGTCACATTTTCCAGTTATTTACAAAAAATAACAAATAATTGTTCTTATCATTGATACAATATTCAGTAGCAAGGCGTTCTACACTCGTTGACACATTGAATGGCTTTTGTAAGTGAAGGCTTTCAAGGTGAATGAGCGTCATTCCTAAAATATTTTCAAAGTTAAACCAGTAACCAGAATTAGTTACTTATTATAATTCAATAATATGACAATAAAATAATTTATCTTAATGACAGGTATGAATAAACAGAAATATCCCCTGAAAGTTGCTTTCAGCAAAAAAACACCTCGTCATTACTTTATCTTTTACTACTAACTTTTCGCTTAATAGAATGCAAATTACATTGATCCAACTTGCTCATACCAAGTTACTTAATTTTGCACATCTGAATAAACATGATGTTTATACATCGCGCCATAGAAACCTTCTACCGATGGAGCAAAAGGTAAACAAACTTTCTGCTGACAAGGCAGTTCTCATTTTCCGTTTTGGGTAAGTGCCCACAAGAGGTGATAACTGTTGGGAGAGATTTTAAGTTTATTTACATGACTTGTCTTTCATCGAGAGTACGATCATAGATTAAGTTTGTTGTAGTGAGCAGCTTCTTCTCTTTCTGTTGACATGCTTCGGTTGGGCTGACTACAATTGACAACCTCAGCACTTCCTGTTACCGTCTCAGAAAGGTTCAGTTTGTTGTATTCAAAAGCTTCTTCTGTTCCATCGGTACCAGAAACTTTCTGTTCGGGCATGTGTTGAAGAGGAAGGTTACCAGTGACGACCTCTTCTGTTCCTTTAACTGTTTCACAATGTTTTAGTGTATTGTATTCCGTATCTTCTTCTGGTCCATTTGAAGATAAAACATTGTCTTTGAAGTTGCCTCCATTAGGCTGGCTGGCGTTATTTGTTTCACAAAGGTTAAGTTTGTTGTATTGACCTTCCATAGTATCAGATGTTGCTTGTATTGCCGTTTCCTTGGTACAATGAAGGCTTGTATCATGCTTTACTGTGTCATACCCTGTATTCACGACATCAGCCGTTTTCTGTACCAACTTCTTTTCTTTTACATCAGACCTTGGATCTGAGAGGCTTAACGTATTGTAGTCAGAGGCTGAAGGGCTCATGTCGCCTTCAAATAATTTGAGTTCCACGGGCTTTTCTCTTAGGTTGAGAGTATTGTATTCCGTATCATCATCTTCACTTGAATTAAGGTATTTTGGTTTTGGCTGTGAACCGTTGGCAGTTGTAATCTGTTTCCTTCTTCCTGGTGTAGCCTGCTCTGATTGGACAACATCACAGTTTGACCCATCTTCACCGGGAGAACGTTTGGAGACAAGGGGTATGTCAGTGTCAAGCATAGAATCTTTCGGGTTTGACTCGTCATCGACAGATTCAAGAGTAAAATAGCCATGCTTGGTTGGATCAGAAACACGTCTAGGCTTATCATCTTCAGTAGAAAATTTGGAAACAATAGACACGTCGCTCTCCGGCATGCAACTTTTCTCTCTTAACCCTTCATCAACAGACTCAAGAGTGAAATAACCATTTTGGGTTGGATCCACAACATCAGGGCTTTTGGCTGAGATTTGACCTACGATCTTTGAATCTGAAGAGCAAGAGCTTTTAGTCTTCCCATGTATGACATCAGCAGATTTCGGAGTAGAATCATCATGTTTTGGACCGGGTTCCTTGATTTCTTGGTCTATCTTGGAATCAAAAGTACAATCAACTTCAGATTTAGCATCATCAAAATCTATGTTGCCAGATGCTTGTACTGCTTCATCTCCGTCGTTGCTATTCTCTGATCCATCAGCGTCATTCAGGAATGAAAAGAGCTTGTCTAAAAAGATGTCATCACAAGAATCTTTCCTGGTTGTCCTAATGAATTCTCTAGGCGCCGTCGGCTCTTCCTGTTCCGGAGTAACATGGATGACAGTGACAGGAAGATCGATGTCAGTGTAGAGCTCGTTGTAACCACTGTCTATATCCGTTTTTTGGTTTGTCGTGTACACTTCCGAAGGACCGTCTAAATCTAGCTCACCCTCCAGATCGACCTCACTGTATATATGGTCTGATTCTTCGCTTGCCTTAATTTCATCTCTTGTTGAAAAGCTTTTGGACCACCTAACTGGAGTGGTTTCATAAGGGTTCAGTACACTTGGAGGACGAGATAGGGCGATTCCGGGGAGCTGTTCGTCCTGCCCTTGTTTCTTGAAGGGGTTGCAGTAATGGCATCTTCTCCGTATGCTGAAAAAAAAAGTATTCTACAGACGAGTGCCATTAATAAAAAACTCTACGGGAATATGAAGTAACCGATTTTGAGGAACGTTTTACATAAGGCAATTAGTTATGTGTGCATAAAGTTGTATCTTGTTCCTTAGGGTTCAAACTATTTTCGTTAAAACGATACAATCTTTCATCAACTTACCAGCAGACATAGATGGTAACTGCAAGGAAGGCAATCAGTGAGAGGGCCGACACAACACTCAGGGCGATGATAATAGCAGTATCTACAAATACAGAATAACAATCTTTATACTCAACTTAAAACGGAAATAATACCATTAAAAATAAGCAAAGGATATTTTCTTTTGGGGGCAAAGTTTCAACAAATATACATACCAAATGAAGACACGAAATATATATATGTATGGTGCAGAATATTTCTGGAAACATTTCATTTGTATGGATATTAATTGTTTTTTCTCATTTGCAATTGAATTTTATTTAGATTTAAATCTTCTATATTTGAAAGATAATTATGAACTTGAAAGGTTAAGTATATTTCATATTAAACAACGTGTTCAGGAAGTAGTATTAAATGTTTCCCATAAGCACATGAATTCAGAATTGTAACAAACTAACATGATTTAAGAAAACAAAATACAGCCGTCAAGCAGCTATAAGGTGCCAAGATGTATCCATTGCCTGCAAATGGTGCCCTACAGTCTGTGAACCTTGATGACTTAGATATACTGGTAATCACTATTTTTACAGACTGGTAGGTTGAAAATATATGCATAAAAATAATGGCTTACCTCTATTTCCAGATTCAGTAGTGTCACGAGGGTATCCTGAAGTACCGACATTCTTTCTGGTTGTAGTGCCTGTATCTGAAGAGGTAGTGGCAGAGGTAGAAGCTGTAATAGAAGTATTAGTTGTCAAAGTTGCAGTAGCAGCCGCAGCAGAAATAACAGGAATTGTAGGGGTTTGAGTAGCAGTAGTTGCTGCAGGAATTGTTGTAGGAGTGGTAGAAGTAGTAGTTGTCATTGTAGTAGGAGTAGCAGAAGTAGTAGTTATAGTTGTAGTAGGAATGGTAGAAGTAGTAGATGTTATTGTAGTAGGAGTAGTAGAAGTAGTAGTTATAGTTGTAGTAGAAGTGGTAGTAAAGTTGTTGTTTGTGGTACTTGTATATGTCGGAGAGGTTGTTGAATAAGATGTTGTATACGTTGTAGATGTTACTTCAGGTGAAGTCGTTTCGTTATTTGCTGAAATAGAAATGTACATAATGATAAATGGATATCTCACCAGTTAATTATGGTAGGAATGATTAAAATAGGTTATTTAAAAATGGACAAAAGGGTTAGTCAGGCCTCAAGGTATTGACTTTTTTTGTCAAATAGCATAGCTGTGTCTATTTTTGAAATTTACAATAAACAGATTCTTATCATGTAATGCACGCTGGTGTATGCTGCAATGTGACATTCTTTTTGTGGGGAGGGCAGGCACAATTAATTTTTTAAATGTTGAAAAAGATTTTTATTTCAAAAGACTAAATAAGTATATCAATTTTGAGCGATAGAGATGGTGATTTTCACTGTATTTGTAAGTTGACAATATTGCTGAAGGCGATAGTTGTTTTAATGAATTATCAGTGCCATCCATGAATGAGAGTAGTATCTAAATTCTTATATTTAATAAATAAACTAACTTCTAAAACCGGTTTGTGTTTGGCAATGAAAAAAAAAAAGTTTTCCGCCATGATGCAATAACCCTTCAAGATGACATTATTTTTAAGATTCGTATTATAAACAGACCTCAATATTGCTTACACTCGTTTGATAAATCATTTACCTTCCGAGCATGTGTACCAAACCTCCATTGTGACCTGGAGATGTGATGATACCTGACAACGCCAAACTCTGCTGTAAGAACAGTTCTGCTTATTTTCACACATAGTTTGTATATCTCCTTTATTTATGTGTGGACAAACAACAGTTTCTTGCCCACAGCGGACAAGTCCTTGTGGACAAGTTGTTACGTTGACCACTGATATCACGGTGTCAGGCCCACAGGTCAGGTCAAGTGTTGCGTTGAAGTCCAAGCCAAAACCAGAACCAGTTTCTGTTCCATTGATATCAACTCGCGTATTCTTGACTGAAAAGGAAAATTTCAAATGGTTTTAAAAGAATATCAATTGCTGTTTAAACTAAATGGCTTCATGGTTGAAAACAATATAAGAGTATGTACCACAGTTGAAACCGATTTGTTGTTTGAAAAAATTCTCATCAGAAAATACATCGTGTTTATCTATAAAAGTAAACTCTACCACTTATATAATGAATTTATGACAATATGCAAAGATACATGTAAGATGTCATCGTTTCAAGTACACTGTATCACATTAGTATAATCAACTTATAATCGATTTCTGCCGATGAAGTTAAAAGGGCTTGATAAAAACCTGACAAGATATTAGATCAACAATACAAAACAAAATAAACAAAAGTGAACTAGTTCATTGCTTATTCTTTTTGATGCAAATAACTTGTTATATTGTGTAGGCTTAATTTCACCAACGCCGGGTCAATCTTGTAAAAAGTTAAATTTCTTCATCATATCATAAAACGACATTTACTATAAGATACGCGAGGTTCATCAATATTTTGTTTAATAATTTTCTTAATTTAATATTTCATGGAATTATTAATTTTCGAAAATAAAATGAAAAAACAAGACCTATTCTTCATTTATTATACCATTAATGATTACCTCTCAAAGAACCAAAAACAGGTCATTTTATTCAGGAGAAGTCTTCAGGAAAGGTAACAATAACACACATGCTGTCTTTAGCAAATAATTCAATTATTTATTAGTAGTCAATGAAATAATATACCGATTTATTTCAGTTTATTATATGCTAAGTGGTGAGACAGTGATTTTTCTCAGTTATGGAAAAGTGTTCTCGCCATTGAGTGTGATATCACCTTTTCAAGTCGTTTAAATGTCACAGAGGGGATGACATCATGTGTACAATGGTTTGACGTCACTTCTACAATCAATGCGACGTCATCACTGTGCTATGACACAACACTGTTATGACGTCGCAAGAAAATCAAAAAGAACTTTTTGACGTAAATCACCATATGTTCGACCAGAGGCCGTTTTGCCGTAAATATTATTTCAAATCTTCAAGGCGGCGCTGTGTGGGAGAGTCGCCAGCCGAACTGTCGTAACGTCATAGCTAACAGTGACGTCATAACATTCCTCGCTAGGCTTGTCAAACGTAACGAAAGCTAACGACGTCTAACTTTTTCTCTCTGGTTGTGTGCGGTCAATAAATAGATTTTTTTGTCATATGAGACAATATGTTTGTGATAAAATGTGATATTTATGTGACAATTATTAACTATTTATAATTAGAGCGTATTTTGCGAACTACTTCGAGCCGCCCATCGTGAAGTAGTGAGCAACATTATGAATGGCGTATGAGTACAATTTGTACTTTACTGGCCGCGCGTAGTTTTTAATGTTACTCTTTTTTTCCCGTTTTATGCATTAAAATGATCTTGGGTAAGAAAAAGAATAACCAACTCGGTACTCGGAATTACGGATTATCTGTCCCTCGTTAATTTTTGTGTCAAACTCCTCGCTGAAGCTCGGAGTTTATCGCAATAATTAACTCAGGACAGATAATCCGTAATTCCTCGGAACTCGTTGATTATTCTTATAATCATGCACGTTTTAAAGGGGGAGTATCACGTTTTTTGAAAAGTTGCTGTTTTAAAGTTTCCCCGATACTTGGACGTTAATGCTAAATGTTATTTTTTGATCTGGTCAAACTTCTCAACACAAAAACAAATCATCCATAGTCAGAGGCCAAATTATGGAGATTTACATAAAGTCCATTGGCGGCCACCTTTACTTCATTTTATGTAAGAAAAAGGAATCGTATGGCTGAACTTTAATAAGATGTTTAATTTAGTACTGCTTTATTTAAAATACATTATCTTTCAATTGGAACAAATAATTTATATTTTCCTGACATCACTTTCCCCCTAAAATGTGCTACTGCCCCTTTAAGGATAAGAATTTCTGACTTCATGATCCAGCCTCTTAACATTGAAAGTAATATTTGCAGGTGAGGAAAGAAAGGAAACAAGGAGAAAAGAAAATAGTACAGGTATTTTAGATCATAAACAGAAATATAAAACGAGATATTATGTCCTTTAGTAGCCAAATTGATTGATAAAAACCGTGTTTTAATACACTTACAGTAGAACACGGATGTAGAGAACTCGGATTCTTTGGTCCCTTGGACTTTGTTATATCAGAGTTCTACTGTAATACATAATAAGAAGCTAAAGCCACCGAATGTGAATTAGCCCTATGTCAATATGAAAACACACCTTCGGTGATGTATACTATGGCGACAACTACCACATGAGATGATTGATTACATGTATATGTGAAAGGATTTAGTACTATCCCGAATAATAATAATAATAATAATAATGATAATAATAATAATAAAAGGTCAATTTGTATGGCGCATTTCCATGCTCTACATCATGTTCAAAGCATATCAATATGACAACCACAGTATATGTATCTATTCCTTCTACTTCTCTAATCATTGTGTTTTTCCATGTGCAACTCATCTTAAACGACACGAGGAAGGATTACAGCAACTTTATGATATTGATAAGTATATCTATAAAGACTTAGTACTCACTTGTTTGTCCATGAGAAAAGGTTGAACATAGTAACACAATTACTACACTGAAGAGAACCATCTTTAAATGGCGATTCACGAACCGTACATACCGTTACCTGGTATGGTGTACATACGTTACATATGCATAGTCCTTTTAATAAATTCAAAGTCTAAATTTGCTTTTGGCGGTGTCGCGTAGTTTTCAGGTATTCAATGTAGTGTTTGTGTAGTGATAAGGAAAATATTTGATGGCAGTCGGGAAGATCTGAAAGGAAGTTTTGCAAGCTCGGCTTTGAATCTTGAATCTTTTGTGCATTCCACGAAGTCTATTTGATTGCTTGTAAAACAAACACCGACTTATTTGAGCTTGAATGAAAATGGAGAACTTGAGAAGCTGTGGCATGTAGAATGTATCTTCAAAAAGATACATGATAGATCAACATTATTCAGACTTAATCTTCTGGGTTGTCCTAGTATTGTTTTAGAAGAATGTTTGCAATCCTGCGTAACAAAGTTTAACAAATTGAGACTTATGTTCGAATTTATGTGTTTAATTTTGTGTTTGATTACAATGAGTGGCCAGGATTTTCACATTTAGTCAACAGCAGATTGTCTGTGGCACATTTATCTTTCTGGTATAACCCAGCAGCAATGAAATTTGTAGTTTTCCTAAAATTGCTTGAAATATATGAGCCCACAGGCGAGAAAAACGTGTCATTTTCACGCCCGAAATTATTCAATAATCGAAATGTATGTTTCTAGTGCAAGCTATCGTATGTAGATGAGCTGTAATATCGGAATGGAATTGAAGAGTTTAGTGAAAGAACATGATAAGTCGCATTTTCCTGAAAACTACAAAATATTTGTGCAAATACATGATATATCACTTGATATTTATTATGACTTTTTACTTGACCATTTCGTTATTATATGCAATATCCTTACATGTTACAAATTCTGTTTTGTTTTTAGCTCTATTACATGATGTGATTGGTAATGGCACTTTTCAGTTTTAGCAGACAGGAAATAGTTCAATTTACACAACACAACAGACTTCCTGGAACACATATGCACCTTTTGCACTAAGGACGTGGTTATTGAAAGAAGACATATACAGTTCTTGCAGAGAGGAATGCAACATATTATGAAAGCACCAATTGGCTCTTAAATATTAACAAATCATATATTGCACTTGTTTGCTTCTGATCATTCATAGAAGCACATGGTTAGATTGGTGCTGTTGCACCTTCTGATTCAACAGTAACTACATCTTCTAGAGCTTATAGATACTGACAATGACATTCAAACCATAGAAAGCAATGGTTCCGTCCCCATTACACCAAAGACTGAAGAATCTGAATCTGAAGTTCAACAGATTATTCCTGATTTCAAAATGGCTGATAAGTAATAACTTATTGAATACTATATGTATGAAATACATTTGATATGTGAGAGATTATGCTGGCAAAAAAACATTTGATATCAATCATTACTGAAGTGACGTCGAATCAAATATCATAATCTTATGAATGCCAAAAGACAACATTTTAAGAATTAACAATTCAAAAAGATAAAAATGCCCAAAAGATTTGCTATTGTTGTTTCATCATGACCCTGATATTGTTTTGGATTATGTAAATGCTTACTGATTCAGTAACATCAAATATACTCACGGGCAAAAGCAACGTCACCAAACTATTGTTTTCTTTTTTTCTTAATATGAAGTTACCAAAAGTAGAAAAATGGTTGAATCATCTATCCCGAACGTAACCAACATACACTTTGCGTTGATTTTCATGATTACGAAATTTGCACTTAATATTGAAAAATCTCTTGCTAAATACCAGTCAGTATGTATTCAGGTATAAAAAGCGAAGAGAAATGTTGCATTACATCATTACATTGTGTGATAGAAAGGAAACATGCCAAGATTGACAGTTGAGCAGAGAGAACGAACCATTGGTATGCTGGACCTGGGAGCGACTCAGTCCCATGTGGCAAGACAGATGAACTGTTCAAAGCGAACAATTCTGAGATTGAGCCTAGAAGTTAACGTCCGAAGGTCAGGACCCCCAGGGAAGACTGCATTTACGACTGCTTCATCTCAGGAACCGTTTCAAGACTGTGACGTCATCCGCCCGAACTGCCCTTGGTCACCCAGTCAGCCGAAGGACTATTGCCAGACGTCTTCGCCACCAGGGTATTAGAGCCCACCGACCCCTAAAGGCGTTGACGTTAACGCCTCAACATCGATGTCAAAGACTGAGGTGGGCGAGAACGTTAGAGTCCTGGCAAGCAAGAAACTGGTCAAGACTGCTCGAAAGTCGGTTCCAAGTCTTCAAAACTGATGGTAGATAACGGGTATACTGAAGACGTGGAGAACGTACACGACGTTGTTGCATCCAAGAGACTGAGCACTATGGCCGTGGCAGCGTGATGATCTGGGGTGGGATTAGCGGGGATTTAAAGACTGTTCTTGTTGTCATACAGGGTAATCTGACAGCTGCGAAGTACATCGATGAAGTTTTAAGGCCAATCGCTGTGCCTTTCATCCAGAATCAGGTTCGCACGATCTTTCAGCAATACAACTTCACACCTCACAAGGCACGTAGCAGTATGGAGTTTCTTAATGCTCAGAATGTGACGTTACTACCCTGGCCAGCTCAATCTCCCGACTTTTCTCCTATTGAACACCTGTGGGATCACCTTGGTGTTATTCCAATCCCCCAATCTGAATAAACTATATATGGAGGGGTCCTTCTAACTGAAAATTTATCAACAAAAGCGCGAATCGACAGGACCTGTCAGAAAGCAAGACAAAATTTAAACTCACTCAGATCTGTTGGATTAAATGCCTCACAACTTCATCCATTTACATGTGTCAAGATCTGGTTGAGAATGATTCTTACAACAAGTCTTTATGGTTGTGAAATCTTACCAAATGTAAGAGGTCAGCAAATCGATGCACTTGAACTTACTCAAAGATATTTTGCTCGTATTGTACAGGGATTAGATAACAGATCATCAACAGACTCTACTATTGCACATTAAGGTCTATGGACGCTTGGTGGATACATTGATAAATGTAAACTCATATTTTGTGGACGTCTATGCAAACTCTCTTGTCATAACTTTGCAAAAAACATATTTTGTTCTTCAATAACAACATATTCAAACTCGTCCTCAATCTGCAATGATCTGTTATCAACTCTCTCTAAATATAATCTAAATGTACACATCGAAAAGTATATATCTGAAGGCGCATTTCCTTCGAAGCTTGAATGGCGAAAAATTGTAAATACAACTGTACATCATTATAAAGAACACCTATGGAAAATGAAAACTTCTTTTAACGCAAACATGAGTCTTTATGGACGCATCCACACCAAACTTAATTCACATATTCTTTGGCATCTAGCTTATTTACATCCAAACTATAAATCTGCTATACAATTATGCATTAAAGTCTCATCACGAGGAAAAATATCTAAGGAATGCAATTTATGCAAATACCATACTAACGATTATGACTTTCATATACTCTTACATTGTGAACACCTACATCCTAAACGAAATGCATTTTTTGTCTTTATGATAGATCTTCTTGAGGTTTATGTTTATGTTGCTTTTGAACTACAAGATGAAATTGATATGCTTGCCTTTTTGTTTGATGGTGAAACTGAGTTTAATAAATATATTGACCAAAGTTATCATTCTACAATTTTCATTATATGTACATGACCTGAAACATCATTTCCTACAATGATACTTTCAAAAACTAAATTCTCTGCATTGAAACTGTTTTTATATTCTTATATCACTTCCTAATTGGTGTATTTGTATACATCATTGTATCATTGTATCACTGTTTTTGTTTTTGTGTAAATAATTGTATTGTATAAATGTTATGATCTTCGGTTGAAACTGGAGGAAATAAAGAATCTCTCTCTCTCTCTCCTTGGACGACAGATCAACAAGGGCTATCCCCCCATACAGACAAGAGCGGCGTTGGCACAAGCCCTATAGGAAGAACGGCGAAGAATCCCGATAGCAGTCATATGACGGCTGACATCATCCGCAAGACGACGTGTTCATACTTGTATTCAATCTGGGGATGACCACACACGATATTGACTGTGTTGAATGTTCTGTCATCATTTTAGAGCATTAGCAATATCTGACTTTGTTGTATTTTTATATGGTAACAAAAGAGAGGCGACGTTTCTTTTGCCCATGCGTTTATATACAAATAATGTCATGAGCAATATTTGATAGCAAAAAAACAGGTTATATATAAAAATGCGACATATGATTTTGTGATTTTTAATATAGAAAAGACCCCTGTGTACCGACCGGCTCCAATCTAGGGAGAGCTTCTAGAATTGACCTGGAGAGTTTACTTTTACGTTACCATGGTTATTGCAATTCAAACCCAAATTGCAATGTACCCTGACCATCTTATTGTGGCAAGTGTTTCGTAACAAATGTTCAAAGGCAAAAGGTTTTTAGAGACCATGGAAGAAAAAAGTCTTTGGACTGATCTCTAAAATTAAAAAAAGGAAAAACTGCCATTTTGAGTCCGAAAGACATTTGTAGCTGGGAGGAGATCAATTCTTGTCTCAACAAGTTCCCAGAAGACCATCCACGAGAAACAAAGAAGCAACTTATTTGCGATAGCGACTCATGTTCTGGCCAAAATAGAAACAAGAATTTGATATATTTTTAGATGTCTCTCATGGCCAATGGAAGGTTTACCAGTGTTGAACATAAATACCTTGTTCCAGGCTACACTCTTCATCTTGTGATTTTGCCCAAATCGAAAAAAACCCCGGAAAAACGAAATCGTTTTTGTGCCAAGTGATTGGCTTAGAAATATCAAGGATTCAAGGCGGAAGATACTTTAAACGATTTAACATGTTCATTCTGCTCCTGGGGCGAAACGGAGGATGAAGCTCATATTTTTTTAGTTTGTAAAGCCTTCTCTGAATGTAGAAATAAATTTTTGAAATGTGTTAATGCCAATCCACAAACGATGTACAATCTGCTAAATTCAACTAATCCTAAAGTTATTTATGATGTTGCAACTTATGTGAAACAATTAATGTACAATATGAAATCTTATGTCAAATCTTTAAAGTCACGTGACCAACAACGATAACTGTAAATTCAACTGTACTTTGGGCCACCGAGCCTTTAATACTGAATAAACATGTCTGTCTGTCTGTCTGTCTGATACCCTTTCACGTCACAAACATGAAGTGAGATGATTTTTTAATCTGTCAAAAAGAAAAACTTCATAAAGAGAAAGAAATGCGACAATAAGGAAAAAAACAAACTCAAAGGACATTTGCTGGTTTAGGTTTTCAGCAGACGGATTTATATTCAAATATGGATTTCATGAAGCAGAATTGGATCATGTTAATCTTGGAAGGCAAGGAAAGTACCCATAATAACCAACATTCACTGTCCGTGAACCGATGACCGTAACTTTAGTTACGATCATCCCAACATGGCGGCAGGCAATACGCTTCAGAACTTTTCAAGCGATATTCTAGTTGTTCAGATACATTCTTAAAAATTCAATATTGCACTTAAGTGCAGGCTGACGGGAGACGAGGTTCTAACAATATTATCTTTAGTAAATACATATTAATGCAGATATTCAAGTTTGAAAAATCGGGCATGATGACGGTAACTGGAAAATCATAAATGAGGATGATGACGGTAACTGAAAAGGATAGATGACGGTAACTGAATGGTGTGGGATCTGGTCAAATGGGCGAAGGATGAAAATATATATATTCATTGTGATCAACCTACATTTGATAGTTGTAATATGTTTACTTAGCCAAGTTCAATCTACCAGTTCCAATTGAAGTCTATGGTTACATCTATCTCAGATGTTCTAGATCTAAATTTTGTGATATAAATAAGGAAGCCTGTACCCTATGGACCATTTGATATGTAAATGTGAACCAGAAAGATGTTGTCTAAAACAGTACTGTCTAAAACTACAGCTGGAAGAGCGAATAGTGCTGAACGATAATTGTGCGACAATAAAAATATTGTTGAAATGTTGTTATGATGTCAATAAAAGATGGAATATAAATTTTTGCTATGTTATTTGTGGGTATTTTTTTTAATTCGGCCCTTATGGCTTGGAACACGGCCCATTTGACTAAATGGCTCGGCCCTTTTGACTTTCACCTCTGTCGTTTTGACTTTGTAGTTCTCGGCCCTTTTGACATTCGGCCCTTTTGACTACAACCCCATGGTGTGAAGAAATAGAATGTATATTATATGTGTATGAAATAGCAATTATTAACCAATAAAAAGGTCACACTGGGTGTTTGAAGTCGGAATTACCAGTTGATCATCTGATAACGTGTGTAATGATTTGTATGATCATGTTTGATGTATTTTAGAAACACTAAACAACGGTATGGACAACACAATGCAAGTTGTCATATAGCAGCAATATTGAATTTTTCAATTAGATTTCACGAAAAAGACTAATCCTCCTAAACGAATCCAGATATCATTCTGAAATTGTAGTATGTTATACCCATGGTGATTCCTCACAGAAAGGTAGACGTTTCAGTTTTGAGAATCCAAGATGGCCGCTATGGCAGCCATATGAATTTTCAATTACATTTCATGAAAAGACTACTCTTTCTAAACCAATCTAGATATCATTCTGAAATTGTAGTATGTTATACCCATGGTGATTCCGCACAGAAAGGTAGACGTTTCAGTTTTGAGAATCCAATATGGCCGCCATGGCAGCCATATTGAATTTTCAAATAGATTTCATGAAAATGACTACTTCTTCTAAACCAATCTAGATATCATTTTCATATTGTAGTATGTTATACCTATAGTGATTCCTCCCACAAAGGTAGACGTTTCAGTTTTGAGAATCCAAGATGGCCGCGATAGCAGCCATATTGACTTTTCAGTTGCAGATGACACATCATTATTACTAAATTTTAAGCTTTCATCAAGTGATCACTGGCACTATATAAATTCTCTAATTTGAACTTACTAATCATAATATTATCTTGAATATGGAATAATTAAGATTGTCATGCAAGTTGTTCTATATTTTTAAGTGTTTCTAAAACATTAAGATGAAAGACAAACATGATTAATTAATTTGTTTAAAATGTTTATGGCAACTAGCTGCAAAAACACAATGACATTAAACATCATGTTGAATTTTAAACAATGGTATCTCCCTTATATTCCTTTAAATACCACACAAAAGGGGTCAACCAGAGTTCAGATATTCCTGTTGAGTCAACTATGCTTTTCTAATACACATCCCAATACAGGCTGCTAGCATCACAGTCTCAGCTGCTAGTCTGTTGCATAATCAACCTGACCTAATTGATATGGTAGAGCATTATGCTATATGGCCATGTGTATGCAATAAGAGTTATGGAAATTAGACTTGTATGCTCATGACAGTGATATGTTATTTCTAAGAATAACAACTTACACAAAACTTGTTAACAATAAGCTTTGTGTTTAGCAATCTACATGATAAGTTGATGTGGAAAGAGCTATTTTGCATCAGGTTCAAGTTCCTGTGTTTTACTCATATTTGTACCATTTCTATATCTAACAGAAGTTCTTCTTGACACAAAATCAATTTAGGACATAAGCTAACTATATTTTGTGAAATTATATATATTTTTCACAACAATTCATGTTCTCTCCCGTTAAATCTTTTAATACCACACATAAGGGCTTAGCCAGAGTTCAGGTTTACATGCTCAGCACACTAGAATGCTTCTCCAAATATACGTACACAAAGCCAAATACACAAATTACTACACTCTCCTTAAGGATCTGGGGCTAGCAGCCCTGCCTGCTTGTATATTGCATAGTAATCCTGACCTAATTGATAAATAGAACATAATGGACTTTAATGGAAAGTATATAAATTGTCTTTATGAAAAGAATACTTGTATTCTATTAATAGTAATACTTTTTACAAATAACAATTTAAACAAGTCAAGAATCAGCTTTTGTGTACAACAATCGGCACGATGAGTTAATATTAACAAGTCAAGAATCTGCTTTTATGTACAGTAATCTACATGATAAGTTAATAATAGAGGTATTTTGTATCAGGTTCCAGTTCAAATACCATGTGTTTTATAAATACCTGTAAAACTAAATGATAATTGTATCATGCTGAAGGGGTTCTGGGAACAACATGTCATTATAGAAGTCATTATTTTTCAATTAGATTTTAGAACAAGTACTACTCCTACTAAAACAATTAAGATATCATTCTGAAAAGTGAGTAATTTTTTATATAGTGATTCCTGACAAAGACGCATTTATTTTATTATCAAGAATCCAAGATGGTCAATATGTCAATTATATTGAATTTTCAATTAGATTTCATGAAATTCATTGAAAAGAATACATTTCCTGATCAATCAAATCAATGTCATTATATTTGTATTGATACGCTTGTTGTAATATTTATCAACACTATAAATACAGTTAGAAAAAAATGTATGCATCATCTTTATCTGCGAACAGCCTGAAGGATGACTGTTTTAATAAATCCTTTTTAATAAAACATAAAATGATAAAAGTTGTTCACTCCATCAGTGGGTTACATAATTCCTGACACTTCATATATGGCAAATAACATAGCCAGTGAGGGATAAATATACATTTTTTAATCATCTATATCTGATTACGATCTGAACAATGATTATCTAGATAATTATATTGATCATTCAATTCAAACAAATCCTTTTCAAAAGCATTTAAAATGAATAAATTTGTTCACTCCCAACACTAACTGTTAGTTTTTTTACTCCTTTGTTCGCATGCAATTAATTTATTCCAAATTGAAAATTTTGGTTAATGAATAATAAATTATCTTTTATTTTGTTTGTCATGCTAATAAAAGATATCATTTAATATTCATCTTCAAAACTAATTGAACAGCTGTCTGAACAATTCTTTTTTTACAAAGTTATTCTCACCAATTCTCTCTGTTAGTTAAGATACTTCAATAAACATATTACTGAGTTGACCTCCAGATTATTTCCGTTGCAAACCTCTCTTCTACCCCCACCCCTTCTATCCCCCCTTTCCCTCCCCCCTTTTTTCTCCCGTCCTTCCATTGCAAACCTCTCTTCCATCCCACATTCCTTCTAAAAGTAGCATTTTGAAGATTAAAAAGTCCAAGATGGTCATCAATTCAGCCATAGATATACAAAAAAGTTATACAAAAACCTACTGCTTGTTAACAAATCATGATTATATCATTCTTGTATTCATTTTTTTTCAAGCTCTAGTGGTTTTCAACAGAAGAATAGCATTTTAAAAGATAAAAAAATCATGATGACAGCCATAATCAATTATCATATAAAAGATGGTTACACAATTAAACCATATTACCACATCATTCATTTTAAGGTGAGCTTCTGTACCCTCGGTACTTTTATTTAGTTTGTGTTTAAGTATTGGGGCTTCAGTTGAGCACCAGTATCTTCCTCCTGTTTTATTATATTATTATTATTATTATATTTTACAAAGATATACCATCTTCCTTCCTATTGAGTTACTACATTTATGTCTTTTAACGTTAATAGTCATTAGAAGCTACAATTTGCGCTCTTGGAAATGCTCAGTTACCGTCATCCTAACTTTGACGAACATTTCAGTTACCGTCATCATCATGTTTCAGTTACCGTCATCATGCCCGATTTTTAAGAATGTATCTGAACAACTAGAATATCGCTTGAAAAGTTCTGAAGCGTATTGCCTGCCGCCATGTTGGGATGATCGTAACTTAAGTTACGGTCATCGGTTTACGCACAGTGAACATTGGAACTTGTTGAGAAGTACGAAGGTCCAAAAACCGTACAGAAAAAATATGATGATCTTTTGAAACTTCTGCCTTATATTCCCCCTGACACCAGGCAACTCTATAGAACTCTGGTTTACAAAACCGAGATCGAAGCGTCAGATTCAGAAGGGATTTAAAAATACATTGATTTGGCTACCGTTGAGGAAAACTTTTACTGACTGTTTATATTTGTTTATATGAAATGTACTATAGGCCTGTGGCCTCCTCAGTACTGAAAAAAAGATTGATTGATTGACTGTTTATATTTTTTCTGAACTAACTATGGCGATATATCAATGATTATGTTTGTGATATGATGCAATTATTGAGTTCTTTGAAAATAGTTTTGAGAAAAATGTATCGTATTGTCTCTGTTCGACTTTCTATTTGAAGAATATGTGTATGTCTCTAGATTTAAGATGGAATCTAGGCTTGTTATACTATTTAGGTTTAAGACAAAAAGTATGGGGAATGAATGGTGATTGTTTCTTTGTAGATGTTCTATATTTTAAGAATTTACTCACGGAATGTCATTCTCTCCTCACAGAGGCAGATCAAGTCATGAAATGTTGATACAGCCTCTGTATTATTACGCCGATTTTGTTGGATAGAATGGTATAGTATGAGTATAAGTCTTTGTCTTGTGAGTATATGTAATTTTAAAGACTTTCAAACAGAATAAGTTTGTCATGTGCATAAGGTAAAGAAAAGGTTATGATCAAGTTCTGCTTAGCTTTGGGATGCTCTATTTTTATGTATTCACTCAATTGATTTTGTTCTCATGATTTTTAGAATTAACTCATTTTAGAGTTATTCTGGATTTTTTAAATAGATTTTCTTACCAGAGATTTTGTAAAATATTACTTTTGTTCAAACTTTGTTAAAAAATTATTTACATTTTCGAAAAGAAAAAACATAGCACAAAATTATTATGCAAAGAAATGCATTGATATAATTTTTATATTCACAGCAAAGTTAAGATAAAAACAGCTAGAAGTCAATGCTACATAGGTGTTTTAAATGGAAAACTGTTATATGAATAGTATGAAGAGTAACATAATGGCAGTTTATTCTCAGAGACCAACAATTTATCAAATGAAAGAGCCAATCAATGTAAGATATGTATAACTGTTATTGAAAACAAACAATGTTTATTGATTAGTGGTCACAACATTTTTAAATGATTGATTTTGTATTTAGATAAAGATTATTTTGTCCTTCCATTTATGTTTAAAATGTTTATATTTATTAGAGCAATAACATGACAAAATAAAAATATGACCATAAACTAATAATTTCAATTAAAAAATTAGTTTTATGTCACACACCCTTCTCAATCTAATATATGAACCTATATGTTTCAGAGCTAATAGTGACTCCAGTAGCAAGACGTTCTTGGACACTCTATTATGAAACAGATTAACTTGGTGTCAATCATAATTCTGTATTCGTTGTAAGAACATGTTAAAATGACATTAAATACACTAGGGTTTAGATATGACAGACTGTTTATGCACATCTTGGTAAGGGTTAATCACTGAAAGTAATCAAGTGTTATTTTGAACAACATGGTACGACGATTATGTGTTTTGAACGGCTTTTAATTTTCCAACCAAAACTAGAAAACGTAATTTGGGTGTTTTCAACAAATGAAGATTAACTATCGAAACATAAATAAGATATTTATTACAGTAAATCCGTTACATATCACATCATGATATATCAATCACTAGAAAGATATATCTAGCTCTGCACATGTCCTCGAGCATTCGTTATTCCGATACATCTCAATTTAATAACCAATTTCAAAAGTTTTATGATAATTAGGTAAAAAATGATTATTATATAATAACTCAACTCAACGAGCTATATAGATTGTTTGTGGGATCATTTGCATATGTGTTGACACGTTCATAATCTTCATCCCCATTAGTTTCCAGTGCTAATTCTGAAGAAACATCATTGGTTTCAGGCACATTGTAATATCCAGTGTCTACGTCATTTGTTGTGACGTCAGTTCCATTGTTCTGACAAGTCACTTGGTTTCGCTTCCCCTCAGTTTTCATGTGATGACGGGGTTTAAGGTAGAGGCTGTAACAAATTTGAAGAACAATTGTTTACTCGATCAACTTTAAAGCATTTTTTTATTTGATTGATAGGACAATGTTTTCTCAACATATTTTTGTTAGAGTCTCATAGCGTGTAAATACAAAAAATAAACCAAAATCATAATTCAATAAATTTTCAGTAGTTCGCTTATGTGATTGATATGGAACTTTTTAAAATTAACATATAAATGTTAGAATCTCATAGCCTGTACTCTTAATACTTAATACAAAAATTACACCAAAATCATATTTGCTATCAAAGCATAAAACAGGTGGTACTTACAAGAAGAATAGTGTAGCTGCTAATGTACAAACAAGGATGACGATAACAGCGCTCAATGTCCCGATGACAACTGAAAGAGAAAAAGTGTGAATTTCTAAAAGTATATAATGCATATAGAATATCTAATATTTTCATGAAAGTTTTTTTACAGAGAATGAACTTTAATCTAAAATCTCCAGTGTTTGTAATTTCTTCTTATTTTTCAATTTGAAATTAGTTTATAATTTATATTACATGTAAGTTGAATTACATTCTTGGATTTTCACACATATATGAGACAGAAACGAACGAAAGGCACACATGATGTATTGTGCCGATTACTGCTACATTCTTACATGTGAAAGAAGATGTGACAATAAAACTGAGATAATTCACATCATTTACATAGTGCGCAATGCGTACCAAATACTTCAGGCTTAAAAGGTAGAAGTTGATTCCATAAAGGCGTAATACGAAAACGCGTTACACCTTGCCCATCACGTTGTACGCAGTACGCATACCTTGGATAAATTTCTACTATTTCAGTGTTAATTGTAATAATAGTATAAAGCATTGATCACAAGGCATTACGGACACATGGAATGCCGTCATAAAAGACATTAAATACAACTACCTATCAAATTCCCGTTGTTAATGAAACCAGTGTTCAACGGGATGGAAGGATCCAACACGTTGGGAGTAGAGGTTGTTGAGGAATTCAGCTGTTCTGGAGAGTCAGCAATGGTCACTGTAGCTACTGTGGTCACAGCTGCTTGAACCTCACGAAGTGTAGTTTTAGTATGCGGGACTGTGGTTCCACCACTATTTCCTGACGGTTCCGTGGATTCAACAGGGAAAACTACATATGTTGATCAACATTTGTTACATTAAATAGGTCGAAATGTAATATATCAGGAGGAAAATATTCTCTGTCTCAAATCACCAGCTTAACGAATGTCTTCTCACTCAAAAAGTATTTTTCATTTTGAGCTAAGTTAATAAGTCATTATTCTTAATGAAATAGTCGTAGCATGTAAAAAGAATCATTAAATAGTGTGGACACAATGCCATCCATGAATGGGAATATTGTCTAAATTCTTATAATTAATAAATAAACTAACTTCCAAAACCGGTTTGTGTTTGGCAATAAAAAATCGTGTTTTCGGCCATGATGCAAAAACCCTTCAAGATGACATTATGTTTAAGATTCGTATCATCGACAGACCTCAATATTGCTTTATACACGTTTGAAAACAACATTTACCTTCCGAGCATGTGTACCAAACCTCCAATGTGACCTGGCGATATGATGATACCCCACAACGCCAAACTCTATTGTAAGAACAGTTCTGCTTATTTTCACACATAGTTTGTATATCTTCTTTATTTAGGAGTGGACAAATAACAGTTAATTGCCCACAGTTGACAAGTCCTTGTTGACAAGTTGTTACGTTGACATCTGATATCACAGTATCAGACCCACAGGTCAGGTCAAGTGTTGCTTTGAAGTCCCAGCCAAAACCAGAGCCAGTTTCTGTTCCATTGATATCAACTCGCGTATTCTTGACTGAAAAGGAAATTTAAAATGGTTTTATAAGAATATCAATTGCTGTTTAAACTAAATGGCTTCGTGGTTGAAAACAATCTAAGAGCATGTACCACAGTTGAAACCGATTGTGTGAAAATACGGTCTCTACAACTTATAATAAATTTATGACAATGAATATATATTTTTATCAGTTTATACATGTTCAAGTCACTTTTGAGATCGGACACCGGATAAACCCTCGTTAACGAATCAAATGTGTTACAAATAAATAACAACTTACAAATAGCAGCAAAAGGATACATATTAGTAGCCCGATACTATCTAGATTGTAATAACATCCCACTAATCTGAGCTTGCGGTTGGAATAGTGAATAGTCATTCTGTGTTACCCAAGTCAAAGCGTCTTCAATAATCATATACAATTTACTGACAAGTACATCTTAATTGTTAAGTACTCACGTTGTTGTCCAAGTATAGATGTGGAACAGAGGAGAACTGTAACTGTAACTAAGCTGACGAAAAACATCTTTAATGACGATCTCATAAACCGTATATTCTGTCATCGGGTAACTTATAACTTATATATATGTCACTGTTCAATCAATTTTAATACATGTACAGTCTCTATTTGCTTTGGACCTGTCTGATATGTCGAGTAGTGGATTCGACGTTTCTTCAAGAAGGAGAACGCTTGTGCATATATGAGTCGGTAGTTCTTTGTTGCAGCATTTGTATACGTTCAATGAGTTTTGGCGTGCATGGTGCATATTGTACAAATAGGCCTACTTTCTAACGCATGGTTACCTGAATGATTCTGTAAAAATGTAAAACGCAAAGAGTCTTTATGAAAAAAATTCATAAAAGATCTATTTTGACATAATAACATGGGCACCACTACTTTAAATATTAAAGATTATAGTGGTCTGAAATTTGGCTGCTATATTGTAACAATGAGAAGATCATGTGACGGCATACATTCTAACAAATTCTTAAGTGAAAGTTTTCAATTTTATTTGAAAGTGCTATGTAAAGAATACTTAGGAAAAGAAGTTAATCATAATCTTTTTTGTGAACTAAGTTTTGTTAGTGAACTTGCATTAAAGCAGCGGCACTAATGTGGAAAGAGATTAGAGTCTGTTAAAGTAATGAGGTCAGTTCTTTTGCTGTAATTTGTTTTTGTATTTAATATATAGAGGATACTTATAGTCGGTGGGCCGAAACCCGTACGACATTTACAAATGCAGGTTCGCTGCAACTTGTCGGTGAATAAAAGAACTTTATACAAAAATACTCTACATTATACCCTTATCCTGAAACAAAAATGTTCTACTGAAAATCTGTGTACATTAATGCGTATGCTGACTTTTTTTTATTTGAAGCATCATGTGAACCGTCTTGTTCGAAACTGACCTAGTCGCATGAATTGTAAAAATATAAACATTAACAAATATTACGGATATACGCTTCAAAATAGCAAGAAACGAAATTAGTTTCAATGGCACCTGAAGTACAAACTGTTGATTGTCCTGTATTCGATCAGTAAACAATCTTTTCAAAATTGTTTATAAAACGTTATTTTTCTGCTTATTATCGGTATTAAGGCTTCACGAGAAGCCACAAAGCATTAATTGTCAAGCATGCAACATTAAAAGGCACTAAAACTTTATTAATTTCCTAAAATGTCACCTTTTGCCTCTGCAGTACTGTCAACATGTCATTTTGTTGTTTTTCATTAAGGAGCTACTTTTGAATGAAACTAGCCTTTTATTCCCATCTGTTTGACAGAGTAGTATATTCTCTGATCCGAAACAGACATTTCTGCCCTTCCAACGTTCCACAGATTCTCACAATAAGGGTCTCCGGAGGTCACTTTCAACAATTTCCACAATGACCTTGAAAGGTCAGAGGGAGTTGAATATTCAGCGACGCCATCTCATGATAACATTCATTCCAATGCTAGCATGATACAAACTATTTTCCAGTTTATGACGTCAATATGAGAAATTTCTTCATGGCACGAAGCAGCCGTAAACTGAACTCTTCCCTTAGGGTTATCACCCTTGGAAACAAGATTTGACGTCTGAACAACATGTCTGTTGTGATTAACTCGATACCACCTATGACTATTGGCATTGTTAACGATATTTGAATTGAGAGTTGACATTTCCCTCCCCAGCAAACGATCCAAACATCTTTTTAACTGTTAATTGTAGTTTGATGGGTGTTCTCTTTTTCTTACATATTGATGTCATATGAAAGATCAATTCTACACCCAAATTATGCCCTAATTGCATGCACATTATTTTTTAAAGAAAATACAATTTTTGGTGCAAATTGTGTATTTTTTACCCAAAATTATATTGTGGAACCATGTTGGCGCAGTGCATTATTATTCTGCATTAATTAGACATATTTTACCAGTCTTGGTAAAAATCGTCATGAATCAGAGAAATATTGTAAAAGGTAGAAAGGTGACGTTTCGTTTGTGCTTCAGTTTAGAATATTTTAAACAGGCGCATTGCAGAGTATTCTACATTCCGCATCGGGAAAAGCTACGTGGGGGGTAAATATACGCACACACAAAAGTTAATCTAGTTATTGCAATTATATGTATATTAATTGTTCACTTTGAATTTTTTTTACATCTTTTTGAAATTTAGAAGACAGGAATCTTTATTAAAAGGGTTACAGACACAATATTAAGATGCTTACGCCTAACAACGGCGAAAACAAAACAGTATAAAAAGAAACCAAAATATGGATCTTAAATCAGTTTTCACGTAGCAGGTACCCATTTTAACAGCTGGGTGGACTGAGTGCATGAAGTGCCTTGCCCAGGGACACAACACAAGATGAGACCCAAGTCACAAATTTTTGGTGTCTCCACCGGGATTCGAACCCGGGTCTCCGGCGTGAGAGGCCAGCATGCTAACCACTACACCACTGTGCTCGTTTGAAAACTTCGAGGACTCTCCTTCACCAAAGACATTTAAAAAGATTATTTTACATTAGAAGTGTTAACCTTTAACTTTCATATTGCCACACGGTTTTCTCAAATCTTGTATTTTCCTGACATAAATTCGAAATAAGAGTTCATCAACGTCAACATAACGTGCATGCCCACCTCTGCTGTAATCTTCACATGCAGCGTGTACCGATAACCAGCTCTAGCTTTTCCATCAAACTCAACAGAAATTAGCCTTTTCCTTTCGTCTAGTAATGATAATTCAATTACACATTTACAACATTTCCCCGAACTGATTTCTCTAAAAGAAATTAGCAGTTTATCGCCGTACAATTCTAACATGTGACGTCAACGAGGCAGCCATGTTGTAGTGTCGGGCAAAACAGTTGCGCGATTTACTGATTGGCTGTCAAATCAGTGTATCTATGGTAACATGTAAACAAAATTATCAACTTTTAAAGGCGATTTTCTCATTAATGTACACATTTTGGAAGTAGAACATTGATCATTTAAGTTTAAAATTATGTGTTTTATTCAACTTTGATAAGAAATGTTATTCACGCATTAGCCTGAAGCTAACTTTCACATTTCCTGGACTCGGCCCACGGACTATTAATGTAGTTTTCCAAATACCAGGTTTATTTCATCGAGTGTCATGGGTTAAGTTGATATTTCACAAGTGGCGCAGCCACGAGTAGATATTAACTTTACCCATGTCACGAGATGAAATAAACTTGGTATTTGGAAAACTACATTAAGTATTCTATTTATTATATGATTTTTTAATGAAATATGCAAATAAAATGACTTTAAAACTGGAAAGTTACCCTCTTTTCTTCACATGGCTGAAAGTAGTTCTGACACCTGACCAGTGACGATATAATATATCGTCACTGGTCACAGTGAAAATATCATATATCGTCACTGTTGCCTGATAGACAGTTTATTTCACTGATAAAACCCAGTATTTCATCGTTGATCATATACTAAAATGTTTTAGTACTATTTCAAAATAAAAAACTTCCCTAAAAGTTCACAGTTATCATTTATAAGAAATAATTTTCATAATCTGTCTGAAACTTGTGAGTTAAACTGTTGTATAACTGTTCATAGGGTTCAAATAGGTTAAATTAAACCGTGTGGAAAAATTAACTTCTTAAATAAATTTGCCCCCCTTCTATATTTGTATTTCTAGTTATGTATTCAATAAGAAAAATAATTAAACAAGCGTAATCATATTACCACAAAACATAGCCATCGTTTTTACGATCATAAACGTATAATTTAAAAAATCCTGACACATAGAAAATCGGTGTACCGGTGTCACGTACATGTATGAATCAAAATACACATCTGCCGTATGACAAAATACCAAGTAAAATCACGAGGTGTAACTGCATTCTTCTTACACTCTTACGACTCATTACCTTTGTTGTCGCGTATGCTTTTTATTCAAACGTGTAATTTGATTGCTTGTCATTTCAAAAACATTCTCTCTTCTCACAGAGGGAAGACAGACATTTTGCTACGATTGATATGAGTGAGGTGCCTCTGTAAAGATGGACTGTCCAAGCATTACATGTATCTTCCGAAGGCAAGTTTTAAATATGTCAAGATAACCTCCATTCGTTTCCTACCTGGTCCTCATGGTTACCTTTATCCTTACCGGCTCCTTACAATTGGTAAATCTCTGTTTATCATTGGACCTATGGCAAAAAGTGAAATGCGATGAAGTTTATCCGATCGAAATTCGATAACAATTTCCAATTCGTATGATTACTATACAATCTAAGTGATTGTAGAATTTTTGATAATAAATGTTTGTCTTTTTGGCACCTGCTTGGTGGTTTTGATCTTTATTCATTACAGAAAAAGGGTTTCACAGAGGCTCCGTAAACGGTAACAAATGTATCCCTTCTTTAAATTGTTGTTTCATTAGAACGCCACAGTTTGATTTAATCGTGTTATACTATGATGTCAGAAGCTGTCAGTATTGATTTCTGTTCTTTTACATTCGAGTTCGTTTCTTATCTTTTTGTGTTGTATCTGTGTGGCCCTCAAACATTTTAATTTAACTCTGATCTGGTTAAGAGTATTCCGTAACGTATCCTTCATCTTCAATTGTTCTAAGATATTTTTTAGTTGTTGATAACAGGTATTTGTTTTTCGGTTGACATACATAAAGAGTCCACATCTTATCTATGCTTATCTTCACTTTTCAAGACAACGCAGCTGTTCTTTGTAACTTCATCAACAGATTCCAGAAAAGCCTATATTGGTCTGGATCCGAAACACAATGGACTGATGATGGTTAAAATTTGACCTACATTTCTAGCTTGAAGAAGGAGAAGTTTATGATTTATGTCTTTGTTGAAAATAAATTAATGTTTATTTGATACTAAAATTTTACAACACTTCACCTCTCTAGCCTGGCCTGCCTTGTTTAAGGGAGACCACTCTATTTTTTAATATGCTAAGGGGCATCTTTATATATTATTTTTATTATTATATCATGTCATAAGGGGCTCAAATGTGCAATGTCCCCTTGCCATCAAACAGAAAACTACCCATCCTTTCTGACTCATTAGTTTAATATCATTCTCTAAGGATATACTTTTTTTTTACCGCGGTTCATATCATTCTGTGTATTTTTATGTCTATGTATGTTCACCTTTCTTTGAAGTCATTTCAGAGGGAAAATGGAAGTTATAATTAAATACAATTATTACATGTTGTATTATTTCCTGTTTTGTGAAGAATAAACTTGACCCTATTCCTCCAAAGATCAGTTTTGTTGTTATTAGAATTTCATGTTTATTACTAATGAAAAGTTTAATTGCAAATATAATATTTTGGAGCTAGTTTGCTGGTTCAAAGACTCTGCCCAATGAAATGTGATCATAGGAATCCTTTCTGGATGTCACATCTCTACGCGTCGTCAGGTCTTGCAGACTTGGACGAATACTGATGACGGTCACAGGAAGATTAATTTCAGTGTAGAGATCGTTGTATTTTCTGTCTACATCCGTTGTTTGCTTTGCACTGACGACTTCTGAAGAACCTTCCAAATCTTCTAGCTCGACCTCGCTGTAGATATTCTCTAACCCTTCTCTTGTCTTGATTTCATACTCTGATGAAGAGCTGTTGGACGCTTCTGGTGAAGATGTTTCATTAGTGTTAGGCACCCCTTGTTGACGAACCAGGACGTCGTCCGGGAGTTCCATATCCTGATCTTGTTTGTTGCAAACATTGTGGCAGATGCATCGCCTTCTTTTGCTGCAAGTATATAAGTAATTACAAAAGAGGGCCATCAACGTTTCTGTTTTGAATAATTGACGAGGTAGTGAAACCAGTTTAAAGAGCGAGCTTTTTTTGCGAAAACTGTTAAAGCTATCAACGTTTTGACTTACCAAAACACATACGATATTACAGCGAAAAATGCTATCAGCAACAAGACCGACACAAGGCTTAGATTGATGATAATGATGTCAGTATTATCTGAAAAAAAACCAATTCAACTTTAAACAATCGTACCAGGAAGTCTTAAAAACGGATTAAAACATTATAAAAGTGTATTAAAGGGAACAGAAAATAACAATAATAATCTTTATTCATTTAAATACAGTGTAGATGTCAATACCGCTTAATACAATGCATATCTTTCCGCCGCTAGTTACGAAAATGTTGCCCAACCGACGGTATACAATAGCTCACTCACTCAAATGTTGTCACAGGTCAATACAATCTACGTAAGTATATTCACATTATGTACCTATATCACCAGGTATTCCACGTATAGTCTGGTAACTAGAGACTCTTCCCGGGGTCACATCTTCAACTTTGGGACATGGAGTGCCACACGCAGAGGTTGAAGACGATGCCGTATGTGTTGTTAATGGATACGTAGTTGAACTGAGGTTAGCTGGAAAGAAAATAATTATCAGTAGCAAAATCGTGAACAAATCTTATAACTATAGATTTGGTCGCCACCCATTTTCATTACATATTGTTTTACTTAACTGTATTAAGGTTAGGTTGAGCTTAGTTTTAAGTTTAAGGTTTGGGTTAGTTTTATGTTTAGGTTGGGGTTAGTGTTAGGCTAAGGGATATACTTGGGGTTAGTGTTAGGCTAAGGGATATATCTATAGTTAGGGTGAGGGTAAGGGTAAGTCTTTTTGGTGGCGAACCAATTCTAGAGTTGCTCCCGATGGTCTTTTCTTATTTTAAAGATAACATAAACATTTTAACTTAATAGCTTATCCAAGCTTACCTTTTGAGCATGTAAAGACAATCTCCAGAGTGTTCTCCTGTGCGGTGTCACACCTCCAAATTACAGGGAAGGAACAGTTGTTGCGGTTCTGACAGGCCATGGTGAAGTTTCTCACATCAATAACTAGACATTCTCCAGGAAGACTTGATGTGCACTCACAGGACGGGGTTACATTCACCACGGCCTGAACTGTATTGGACCCACAATTGAGGGTTACAACTGTGTTGAAGGAAGATCCAGGTTTCAGTCTGTTAGCAGCAGCCACTGTGCCATTAAATGATTTCTTTATATAATTTGCTGAAACAAATTCATAGGACAGGTTGAATGTATAAAGATGATATTGCTTATGTTGAGTTTAACGCCATTGATAGCTCATAGAGACGGAGTGCGTGAGTCACGAGTTCTAATTTTTTTATCATTTAATGTTTTTTCTTAACAATAAACTGAATCTTGCTACCAAGGTTATTTGTAAGCGTGAGCATAAAGCACGTTTTAGTTTCAGCTGGGAAACCTTCCATCTTATACTATGTTTATTGATCTCGTGAATAATTGAGTATAATATAAGTATAAATTAAGACAACTTTTAAGTATTATTTTATTTAAGCATGAGTGTCGTTATTATAGAATGTCATCAAAACGAATATGATAATCTGTTTATTACGTAAACCGCGAAATCAATGATCTACTTTCAAGTGAGGTCCATTACCCTCCGTCGGCTTATTTAATACGCGACGTCATAGACGAACTGTGACGTCAAAGCAATGTTTAAGACATCACGTCACAATGAAAGACTCAATAAAAGAATTCGTATGGAAATAACGAACCCCGATTAGACTTCCCTCATAGGTTAAAAAAGTGTTGATATGAAGACAGAACTCACCTTGTTGCCCACCTACAGAGGATAAAGAGATGAACATTAATGATATAACGATTGGTAACATCTTCAATTGTTGACAAGATTGCCACACGTTGAGTTAGGCAACTGTGTCTTCAGACATTTTGCATTGCATCCATATTTGTTGCCAATCCTTTTCGATATAATTGCAGTGTAAACCCTTCCTCCTCAGTCAATGAAAGGGGTTTTCGGCAATAAGGAAAAATGTCATCATAAATGAATCTCCTTTTGAGAAATAAAAAATGAGGAACATGCCACTTTCATCGAAGCAGATAACATGCCTATAAAAAACATAGATCTGGTGAAAAGGTGATATTGCCAGAGAAATGTATGACTTTCATTTTCGTATGCATGATTTTCCATGAAGTTTTTTCATTTATTATAATTTGAAATAAAGTTGATTGAAAACATTTTGCTGCTAAATGTAAAACTACAATCACGTTCTATTTTCATAAATAGGAACAAAATATTTTTTATAAATTTAAAAAAAATAAAATTATTTTTCATACTCCATACAGAAAAAGGACATGTAAGAATAACAATTCCAGACATAACACGTATATACAAGTTATAATTTAACAACGTACACAAGATTTGATGAATAGACATTTTATATTCAAAGTTCAATCTGACATTAGGTGGAAAGTAGTACATATTAAACAAAAATTGTTAAACTGATAATAAAACACCGATAAAAAAAGATCGAGTAAAAAGCATTCATAAACAAGTAATTGTGGTTGTAGAGAAGCAAGAGGAAGACACATAGAAAAAAATCTGATGTCGTTAGTTGGCCACTTATTATATAAAAACGATTAACCATATAAATGATGTCATTATTGATTTATATCCTTGTCAATATCTTAAAAGTGTTATTTTGACTTCTTGCACATAATTGCATTTAGCGCCAATTTAATAGATTTTCGTCAAATTCAAAAGGTATGAAGTGCTTGATGAAATTCTAAAGGCAGTTTACAGCTGCGTACTCTATGTGTGTGTACTTGCCTATGTATCTTAGTGCATTTATCATACCATTTAGGTTTGCTTTGGGCGTCAATTTATTCAGTTGAACTGACAAGGATCTCCCAGTGTCTATATGTAAATCAACCATTATGTAAGTAGTGTTTAGTATTGACTTGTCTCTTGTGCAAAGTTAGAATGTTGGCATAAGCAAAAAGACGGAAGGGGGACAATTTTGGAAATTCCGATTAACTATCCCACGTCGACTTCCTGAGAAAAACATCAGCACAGGTTCATAAACTTAATTCAAATATACTACATATAAACACATATGACTTGTGAAAAAAGCTGTTGATAACAAAAGGAGATTTTTGAAGAGAACTCAATAATAGAGTTTTAGAAATTTGGACCTGGATTTGGATTTAAATGACCTGCTAAAACTATAAGGTTAACTGTGAGATATGGCATACCATTTTGGTATGATAAACTGAATGTATAAACTATTGCAGTGAAAATCAAGTTAATCCGTTTCGTTGTTTCATTGCTGCGATGCCAAAAGCCATCCCAAATTAAGTGATATGTGCGATAGGATACGTAGGTAACTGATCACACTTAGGATACGCAGTTGTATATTCTATATCATCATACATGGACTTGCTTGCAAATTATTTTAGAATTATCCGTGATGGATGAAAAGATGAAAACCGCAATAGCGACTCAGTGACATGATGTAAATTAAAATCCACGGTGGATTCGAACCCCAACCCTCTTATCCAAAAGCAAACACTCTAACCACTAGTCCAACGGACCAGACAAAAGTTATGTCAAACATTTTATTAATTGAGGTTCAGATTTCAGTAAAAGAAATTTGAGTAATAGCCTGGTGTGTCTATGAAAGATTTCGGTTAGTATTTGTTTAATGTCAGTGTTTGCTTGTCGTAAGGATTTCAAATAATATTATAACAGGAAAGTAAAGCCATGTCTCCATCTATCCTCTTTAAAAGCACCCATTTGAACCAGGAAGAACTTTAATGCCATAGTAATGCAAGCATGTGTGGCCTCATTGAGGAAAAAAATTACGATGTAGACATAACGGAATACCCTTTAATGCATACTTTCCTAAAGTGTCTACATGAATAATTACATAAGATGAGGGGGGAGTTTGTATTCTTGGTCCCTTTATCAGTATCTTTTTGTCATCATCAAAATAAAAATCATCATAATTTAACTCTCTGTTATAGAATTCAACACAAAATAAATCCCACCAGTGTCCTATTTAAGATCAATGGAAGAATATCTTCACACATATTGCTACAATTATCATGAATATAGTTTAATTCTAGCAGAATATAAACATTTATCATTAGTTTTGGAAAGTTCTTTCGAAACTTATTACCGTCAAATATTTTAATCAAGGGCCTTCGCCATCCAAATTTTAATAGACCTCGATCGACGGTTCAATGTTTATAAAAATGGTTTACCTAGATTTATTTTGATTGTCGGCGTCCTGATGAACAGAAACTCTTGATCACAATCTTAATTTGCCCCGTCATCAGATTAGGAACACGATCCATTCGGGCCTTCCTATGGCTTTTAATCCAGACTCTCTGATGCTGGTTCGGGGGAAGGAACCTCCTTGATGTGATTTTCTTCGACTTGAGGTGGATGTTTCTTGCAACATTTACTGAATGATGAAATAACACTGTTAACCATTTTTGATAACACTCTTGTTTTTTTGTGATTTTGTTTTATTTTGAATATTTAAAAACAAAACGAATTTAATTTAAAATATAATATAAAAGATTTACTTTACAGTGCTTATTTGATTCCCTAGCCAATACATAACTATCTAGTGCCGGACTACACTGAATAAGATCTCTTTTTCGAAGAACAAAGTCTGATCTTATATCAACACATTTAAGCATTCAATGACGAAACACGGTTAATTAATAAACTCATTATCAAAGGCCTCTTTTTAAAGTTATAAAAAGTAATACTTACAAATATAAGAGTATGGTTAGGACTATCAGTATTAGGACGCCTGAACAACCAGCCAGGAAACCAACGATGATAAGGTAGTCATGTTCTGTAACAGATGATAGCCGCATGTTGAAGCTTAACATAATGCAAATTAGCACTAACGATGAAGTTGATACAAGTTTTAAGTTAGTATTGGACTTTGTATTGATCTATACATTTACATAATTCTTTCATCATGTAATTACTACAGGAAAACAAAACATGTCATTAATTTCTGTTATGTTGAACAGTATATGTTTGCTTCGTCTAAAATCTGTCCTTCCACTAAATGTAATATCATAAGACGTAACTGTTGACTTCATAGCAGTTTGTGAAGCCATTAGATGGCAGCGATAAAGGCAGCTAAACAGTATCCGCTCTTTGTTATCGAGTTAACTAAATACGTTTTTGAACCTTAACTGCTTATTGAGGCTAGCGATATAACATGTATTAAACAGCAATAAAAGTACGGTTAATACGTGATTAACGATAGTCCTACTTGAATCGGGCATAATATTTTCAAACAAAACATCCCGAATGCTCATGAAAGACATAACGTAATAGAAAAAGTTGCCCACTTTATCTAAATCTTAATGCCGTGGTATAATGTGCCAATACTTATTGAGTTTTTATAATTAACTGTCACGGAATACTTAACTTAATATGGCAATGCCATAATTCAACAAACTACCACGTACACTTTCGAAACGAAACTCAGGGATATTTAAATAATGATACTGTCATCAGCCCTCATTTTACATATGTGTCAACATCAAGAAACAGTTTGCAAGAGTTTAAACCGTCATTTTGTCCTCGATTTAAAAGTCATATCAAACCTGTACCTGTTAAGCCCCCACTGCAACTGGAACCACGGGTCTCTGGGGTAGAAGACGGCGTGTTGTTTGTTAGAATATCTGGAGAAAGAAACCCGGTCTTTATACTTTGTATTTTCAGTTCTAGAAATTGATTTTATCAATATTACCTCGCCATAAAATTGATTAAGAGAGCACAGAAAGTTCTTTTAATATTTTTTGAAAGATCAGAGTCCAAGTTTCATGAACAGATGAAGGTCACATTACTTTACAATGTTTACGATCTTTATGAATTTCTTTACTTCATGATCTTTATAGATCAATTACTTCACGATCTTTATGAATTAATTTACTTCATGATCTTTATATATCACATTACTTCACTATCTTTATTATCTTCCTCAAAGCTAAAAAGTCAATTCCAAACTTCATAATTTACGCCTTACTTCCGGCACTTGACTTTTCTGTGCTTGCTCTCTAGCTAACTATAATGCAATTCATAGTCCAGTCAGAAAGCCCTTAACAAACTACATCGGGCTTGAAAAAACATGGCGGCATTTCTGTCCAAGTCCGTCAAATGTAAAAAGTGTAAAGAGAGAGAAGCACCTGTGTAGTGAAGGTCAATTTTTTTTTCTTAATTTTACGTTTAAAATATCAGTACAAGTATTGCGAGACCGAAATCAACCGAAACAAAATGCTTGAAAAGATTAGACAAAGCCAACCCACACAGACCGAAAAATGAGGGTCGTTGATTGGTTGAAGCAAGGGAAATAAGAGGGCGTTGTTAGCAAACCAGAAATAGTCACGGGTCGACAGCAAGGGTTAGATAAGCCAGGTCTGCGAATGGCGTTTTTCTCTTTGCGTGGGAAGATCGATCACATTACTTCACGATCTCTATTACCTCAAGTGTTATATTCGTACAGAATCTTTCGTTCCATCAAACGATCATAAAGGATAAGAACGTCTCTCAGTTATCCCGAAGGCAATTACCTTATGTTCTTCATGTTGATTATCTTGCGGATGCATATGTTAAACATCAATTATTTTTGAAGGTCAAACATGAACTACTAAACCATACCTTCTTCAGAGCAAATATACCAGATGTCCAAATAGAGAATGAGTGACGTCAATGGACAGCTCGCAGAAATATTGTAGACACAATGTTGTTTGTTGTTACAGACTGTTAGATCCACGAGCTGACAGAAGCCTCTCGACCTTGGTGTGCAATCTCTTGTGTAACAGTTCGTGATGTTCAACACTGATATTAGTCCGTCAGATTCACAAGTCAGATTGAATCCTGCATGGTAGTTGAAGACTAAGTCAGTTTCGCTTTGAGTTCTGTGTATTATAATCCTTTTGTAGTGTGCTGTAAGAAGAGAAAGATGGTTTCTTCGAACTTCATCATATACATGTATGTATAGACAGGACAGGATAAAAATGACGACAACCTTGGCATGATGCTCCTTTAAAATAAGAACGTTCTTCGTACAATAAGGACAATTCTTATGGATGAACGTCGTTGTAGAATCTATGCCGAAACGTCGCATACTCAGAAAAAAGAAGTTGTTCATCCATAAGAATTGTCCTTATTGTTCATCACACCAACTTCTAGAATGCCAATCAAAGAAGACGTTCTTCGCATGAGACATTTCGGAAACTTATCCGTTCTCAACTATCACTTGTCTGATTTATAGACTCCACCTAATTCAAATGTTTTCTCCGTTACAGCTGAGATAGCGATTCGTTGATGTTCGAATTCGTGAATTTGGGATAATCACTAGAATTTAACAGGGCACTAGCAGTAACTTAAAAAAGCTCTCCCTTTTGTATCCCGTGTATCGTGGACAGTGTTTCATTATTTGGGTAGAATGTAATAATGTTTATGATTTAGCAATAAACTTGAGTCACTAGTTCTAACGTAATATGTGCAACAAAATACATTTGAGCCAGCACTAAGTCTGAAATTGTGTCGAATGGTTTATATGTATACACCATTATCCATTTATATTTTTTATTATATACTTTATCCAACAGCAGGTAATAGTCGTCCTTTGGGATATTTTTTAAGGCATTTCCCATCATTGTGCCGTTTATACAATTCACTCTTGAATTTCTCTTCAAAATCAGATGTCATGACTGTTTGTAGGTAAAGGTAAGACTTGTAAAGTTTTCTGTGACACAACTAAGCTTATATGCCTTGATTAATCAGTTGATAAGCTGATTAGTCAAGTTAGCTTTCAGCTCACCAATCAAGATATAAGCAGGTTTACTCTCATCCTTGTTACATACATTTACTAAACCTGCTCAGTAAATGTTTGAAAAAATATACTCCTGATTTCAGTAAATACATGTATTTCCTATTAATTTTAGTAGATACGTGTATGTACTGAGTGAAACAGTAATTTGTTAGTAAATACATGTATTTACTGATTTCACAGATTTACTGTAACATATATATCGGAGGTAAAGAGGGACCAAGAGGGTCCAAAGGGTGAATGTCTTGAAATGAAATAAAACATTGTATACCTAACAAGAATAATACGAACAATAAATCTACTTACGACGCTGTGCAAGAACAAAAGCCATATTAGGAAAAATGAGTACTGGCCAGAGTAAAACCATTTCTTATGATGAGTGGAAACGACTGTTCCAGTGTCATAGGTTTTTATCTCTTTTGAAGTCGCTGTATAAATGATGAAATGTGATAACAATGTATTCCCATAATGCAAACTTAGTTTAAATGCTGCTTGTTTGCTTTATTAATGTGATAGCTGCGGGGTTTTGTCAATAATATAATAAAAATCCTATATGTCAAAAGGCTATGATTTAAGAGATACAAATTTATACATACTTTGCCAGTATTGTTTTAAACAGTTAAGCTTCTTATCTCTGTTTCTAATCAATGAAACGCTTTATTCTAGAGGGAGTGGTTGAGCATTATGTGAATAAAGATACGAGGCAAGAGATATATAGATATCATGCATATGCCGTATTTTCTGAATTGTTCAAACAGGCTTCCAATGACTCTTTCAATTCATAGGGGACACTCTTTGTTCGAGAGGGCGTGGAATGGTGTACATGTGATTGACAAAAAGGATACATGCTACATGTAAATAAGGTGGTATGTAAACCACTGGTATGTACAAAAAAAATAAAAAAAATTATAATTCACATCAATATAAAAATAAAGGTTACGTGTAGTTACTTTTAGGAAACTCGTTATTTTTTAAAGAATTCTGTGTTGAATCAACAAGGTAATCATGGCGCGCAAATTGAAGTAAACAGCTAGAGGTTGAACGTGATGAGCCAATTTTCACACATAAAAGATTCAATATTTTCCGGCTGAAATATATTCATTTCAAAATGAACAAGGAAAAAACTTGTTATCCTCTTAACATACTCTTGAACTTGAAGGTAAGCGGACTCGATTCATACGCCATAGAAAGAGTACAAGAAAAACATTCCAAACTTTCAATGTTTCAAAAGGGTATGATAAGAGGTTTGATGTGAGGAAGTGTTCCTTCTTAGCATTTGTTCTATCACTACTGATCGTCTAAACCAATATCTCAATTTAAAATCAAAGGTTGTTTAAACTTGCAGTAGCACGTTTTTTGAAAATTATATTTTTCCAATTTGTCATTTTTAAATAATTTGTTTATGCTTAATGTATTATTTTGATAGTGTCAAAAGTCTCATTTCACTAACCAGTCAACGATAGTCAGAGAACAAAAAATAAAGATTCACATGAAGTCCATTGGCAGCCATTTTTGTGTGAACACCTTTGATTCATTTTGTGTAAGGAAAAGAAAACGAATAGCTGAACGTCACATTACATATTTGATTTATTAATTCCTTATTTAGTTTAAATACACAGTCTTTCAATAGGAAACATTTATGTTCATTTTTCTGACATCTCCTTATATTCCCCCCAAAAACGTGCTTCTTCCCCTTTAAGGCACTAACGCACATTATATTTAATAGATTCCTATATAGATATCAATAGATAATGGGCAAGAGTCTTATCTCTATATTACTAACGATTCGAATTCGTGTTATCTATTCAGAATCAGAATCTAAATAATGAGTTATGTTTGAACCTAGCGTTCCCAAAATCTGCGCCAATTGTGTTATTAGTTTCATATCAAAACCTAGAATAACATCTTCATTTTTTTATATCTTTAATAGTTATTGTTTTGTCAGAAACTTATTTTGCATGTAGTGTAACCAACCTTTACATTTTCTAGGAATTGAAACAGAATTTTTACATCGTGACATCTCAATCAAATCTTTTTTAAAACATTGTAATTAGTGTAAAGCTGTTTAAGGAAACATAAATATCAAGTATAAGTAACGTAAACCTAATCAGCGAACGTATCTATGCAAACTTAAAACCTTAAAAACTTAACCTTAGCTTCAGTTTACACGCAAATGAACGCTGTCAATAATATATGTATCGTTTAGATTGAGATCTAGATAGTGCACAGATTTTAAGTGATTAACATTCTGGTCTCTCACGGTAGAGACCTTATTTTGAATCCCGGTGGAGACACCAAAACTGTTTGGCCTCGGTTTCAACCTGTGTTGTGTCCCTTGGCAAGGCACTTCATCAACATTTCACTCAGTCTACCCAGCTGCAGGATGTACTGACCTACATGGTCGTGATGAACGCTTAATAGCAGCTGTGAAAGTACCATCCTTCAGGGTAATGATACAGGTAGCGCTTTGAGCATGGCCTAGGACGTGGAAAAAACCCAATTTAAATATCCACATTATCATTATTATTTATTGTCCTGAATCACCCTTTCCTCATCTTTCTATCCCAATACAAAATATAACACATGCACAATAAATGATATCATTTTACGCGTAATTTACGTCTAAGGATTCGGTTACTTCCAAAGTTGTACTTTTCATAGCTTAAGTAAAAAAGAACACATATTTTGTAATTATTTATTTAGACAAAAATTTCATCAAAATTACAATCATAAGACAAAATTAGAAAAAGCTTATATCAATAATATTGAAAATGACAGTTACTGATTTAAAAAAATAACTTAAAAAGACTTATGACTTGACTTATGGGTTGTCCAAATTATAGATATAGATAATATAGATACATTATAGCACTTGTTATAACGTTTTTACAAATATTATAACGATGTTAGGAATATCCTTTTTAACCATTTCCGTTTATATCATTGGTAAACAGTTATATTTGAGCAAAAAATTAGATATTACTTAAGCTTAACATGGATGAACTAACTGGTCTTATTATTAACACGGTCCCACTACCATCACTGATATACATGTGATATGAAGAGATAATGACACAATAAAAATCAATTCCAGTAAGTGTATCTGCGGCTGCGGAAGTTGTATCTGAACAACGTGCCCTTGATTTGACTTCAATAAAACTACTACGTCGATTGGGCTTGTGGTCCTTAATAACCAGTGAGTTATCAATTGTTGATAAATATTCTTACATTTTGTACTTTTAAATTCTATATAGCATGTCTCGATTTTCCTTAAATCTTCACTGATTTTGTTCAAATTTGGAACTTATGTAAGTCACAGCAATTCATAAGTTAAAATAATTCGAGTCCATTTGGTAAGGTTTTCTTTTCAAATTTCATATTCAAGTCACTAATCATGCTAAAAAAAGGTTGAAAATCAAGATAACAAGACAGGTATTTCCAGCATCTAATGTCAAAACCTTTTTTCATTCTAGCAAAATCAAAGGTGGGTAAAATCAGTACATACAGTCAGCTCTCGTTAATCCGACCATCATGGTTGCAGAGAAATATGTCGGATTCACGAGAATGTCGGATTAACGAATCTGATCGAAAATAATTGACTCGATGTTTACTGAATGGCATGATAATGCTGCATGCTTATCAGAAATACATGGTTGACACGTGTACATTCTAGTCAGCTAGATCGTATATAAAAGACTTCAAGATAATAAAAAAATAATAAAAGTTCACCCTTGTTATCGATTATTAACATGCATAAATGGCATAACATACACATATATAATCACTTAAACAATCAGTTTCATAATCACAAAACTCACGTTTGGTTTTACCGCATATCAGTAGCCATTTTGACCCGGATGTGAAATAGGTTACAGTTTCCATGCAACTAATTTAATTGTTAAATCTGACATGTGACAGCATCTAGTGACTATGATTTGAAAAAGACTTTCATCTTTTTTTTTGTTTCTCAGTCTTGGCAGATGTTTTCATCAATTGGGCTTTGAGAGTGTCAATGTAGTCAAGGGCTTTTACGTCAAACACATCTAGGTGATGTGTAAGAAATGTCTGCAGTGTGTTCAAAGCTGTTTTAGCCTCGGAGAGCTTGGGGATATATATATATATATATTTATATATATGTACATATGTATATATTTATGTGATGACATTTCACAGGTGATATAGTGTAGAGCACCGGATCATAGAGCCCTAGGTTCTCGAGGGTGAACATCTAGACGTTTCACATGTTGGAGTCACAGCGTTCTTCACTTTTAACACATTGGTTCTTCACTTCAAGTTGTCACGCACGTCCACAGGTTCATAGATACCGTCCTGTTTCTCAATCTCAACGTTGACATAGTTATCGCCCTTGTTTTTGTTTTTGTTTGCTTGTTTTGGGGATCTTGTTTTCTTCTCAGCAGCTGCTTCCTTGCGTCCTTCACCATACGGTATTTTGTAATCCTTTTCATATACATTTTTATCATGTTTCTTTGATTGGGAACTATTTTTGAGGTTGTTGTTGACATTCGGGGCCTGGTCTTCATTACGAAGTCTATTTTTAAACCATTTACTGAAACAGATAAAACGAAACTCATTGTCAAACATTGTTATCACTTTTTGAACTGAAATCATTAAACATATTCTATATGAATATTGACAGTTAACATCAACTTATATTTTTTAATAAGCAATTTTCA
This sequence comes from Steromphala cineraria, assembly GCA_916613615.1. NCBI lineage: Eukaryota > Metazoa > Mollusca > Gastropoda > Trochida > Trochidae > Steromphala > Steromphala cineraria. The sequence continues at coordinate 66,839,405 of OU744725.1, read as the reverse complement.
TGCACGTTTGAAAGAAATGCAGATGTTAATAGTTTTGCTTTGCCATTGTTGCTTATTCACGTGAATTGGAATATTGGAAAGTAATATGATGACATCACAAACAAATTAATAGTTCTTTAAGCGTTCGTCTTCTGGGCCTCATGTAAAATTGATTACTGTATATGACTCGAGAATGTAAAGGTATCAAAACGAATATATGTGATTGTGTTTTTGTCGTTGGTCAGTGTTTTGGGGGGTTGGCGATGTACTAGACCTACGTTATTTCACTTCTAGCGCTTTTCCTTATTTAATAGGAGTCATTTCATTTAGCTATTTTGCCGATGCGTTTATATGAAGAAAACTAAATGTTCAATACTCTATTCATAAAACACATCAGAACCTTTCAAAACAAACTTCCGCTTACATTTCATATCTTGAACGTTGATAATCTTTTAAAGTCATATATGTGTTGTACAATTTGTTGATAACAACCTGATTCATAGAATGTAGAATACGTTCTTATCGAAAACTTCTTTTCATTGTATACTACCTTATAAGAAAACTACATAGAATCAAGTTTATGAGGACGAATCAAACAATCAAAGACGAATCTTAAAATATTCACATGCAAAATATAATGAAAATGTTTATAATTGAAATATCATGAAGTAACAAAATAAATTTGATGATCTTAGGAATGATACTCACAAATACAAGAGGGTGGCCACGATGATGAAGATGAGGATACCAGAAAGGGCAGCAAGACACCCAATGATGATGTGATACTTGACTTCATAACCTACAGTAGTAGATAACAAAATAACAATACTTATAATGCCATAAATTCAAATCAATCGCATGCTCTAAGCGGTATTACCCATTTATAAGAACAAACATTCTTTTCCCATTCTCCACTCCATGGGCGTCTGTAACCGAACTACCAACCAAGGGACTGGTATGGTTATCTCTATACATTGTGTTTACTTCCAAACAAGGTACCCAATTGTACTGCTGGCAGCTTCGAACTGCGCCACTAAACCAGGAGGACACGCAAGTCTCTCAACTCATGTCCCGATATTGGCAGGCCATCGAACCTTTAATCTCTCAGATTATCTATCAATGACTGGGTCATACAGCGACCTCTGCCCTTTGTTGGTGACCTTCACTAAAAACATTGAAAAATGTGCAAGCACGTGATATCATTATTAATTTTGGATAAGGCTCACATTACAACCCACTAGTGCATTTTCAACAATTACCAATATTTTTACTAAACTCCATATGTGTCGCTAGAAGGTCATAACTGTTTACCAGGTACCAACTTAGTGCAGGGTGAACAGAGGCACAATTGATGATGATGGCTGAGAGTAGTCATTTTCATTTTCTCAACTCGTGTCTTAAAGGGACAGTAGCACGTTTTTAGGGGGGATTTAAGATGATGTGAGGAAAATGAAAATTAATGGTTCCAATTGAAAGACAATGTATTTAAACTAAATGGAGCAGTAATAATTCAAATATATAAACGTAAAGTTTAGCCATGCGATTCCCTTTTCTTACAGAAAATGAATTAAAGGTGTTCACACAAAATGGCCGCCAATGGATTTTATGTGAATTTTCATACTTTGTCCTCTGACTATGGATGATTGGCTTGTGTAATGGGATTTTTGACACTGTCAAGATAATACATTTAGCATCACCTTACAATTATCAGTGAAAAAATTGAAAATATAAAATTATCAAAAAAACGTGCTACTGCCCCTTTAATGTGTTGCAGGGATACAACCCTTAAAACTCACGGGTCACCCAGTCATCCCGCCAGCCGCGGAATGGTTGCTGAACTAAACTGATATCCGTCAACTAAGCATTGCAAACGACCCAGAGTATCGCAACGTAGTTTTTTTTAAGTTAAAGTGTTACACTGTTGACTCGCTGTTCTTTTTATTTGAAAAAACTATATCAATACAAGAACATAACTCTTTAGTAAATATACTTTAGGAAAAAAATCAAAACTCACCTTCAAGGCCATCAGCATGTGATGATTTTTCTGATGTTGAATTAGAGAGAGTTTCATTCGTCGTTGTTGTATTCTCCATCTACAAAAATATTAGATTGTATACTTATTCTTTATATAAGATATGATTGACAGCAACCTATTTTGAATAACGTAAGTGGGTTATTTCTTGTGCTCTCGTTATGGAGATCCACATGCCGAAGACAGAATGTAGCCTAGAAACCTTGAGTAATGAATACAGACGGTTTCATATAGTGGATTGCACTGTATCGTTACTCTTTTAAACGCCCTTGAAACATTTTAGCCTACACGGCACATGCTCTTATTCATAGACTGGATGAAGAAGATGGCGGCATATTAAATATTCATTTTGCGTTCGGTATGTGGGTCTATGTCAGCAACAATGTAATATCACCTTATAGGGAGTTAACAAATAACCAACTGATAGCAAAGCGTTATGATAACAAATTGAAACAAATATTTGTGTCTAAAATGTCTCGTTGTTGACCCGATGGTTAGTGTTTATGTGGTCAGAAAGATTTATATACGCTCAAATCTGATGAATATATTGTTGTAACAGCAAAAAACAAACATATCTTTTTATCAAGAACGGTAAGAACATTGACTCGAAGAACTTTGTTATAACACATTTAAATTCATACATACATTTGAAACAAATTCATTTAAAAACTTAAATTAGAATCTTTCCTATATCTAAATATTTGTTATAAAATTGTAGAATTTGACACAAATAACGAAAATAACTCACCATGCCCTGTGTTAAGACATCACCAGTACTATTCAGCATCTCATTCAACTGCACCATCGCCCAAGGAAAGCAGTTTCGAGCAAACACATCTTTTATGTAGCAATGACACGAAGATGGCGGTATGAATGTATAGTCTGTACAACAGTGCGCTTAAATAAGATATTCAAACAGCCTTTTGAAAGGAAAGGCTAGCCTTAATCTAAACCAACATAAAGTTATCCCTTTTCAATGAATCTCCTTGCGCTTCACATCATTGGTATCACCATTTTATCAAAAGGTATTTCCCCCATTTTTACTTCCGATATGAGGGTATTAAATACATTCAAGACATATGTTTGAACAGAGTGTAGGTCTACAAACGACAAACAAGATCCTTTCAAAGAACTGGTCTAATGCCGTATTGAGATATATTCTGGTTACTTCAAACATCAAATATTTGACAAATATGAAACAAGTTTACTTTATATCAGTAAATTAAATTATATGTATCTTTAAATGAAGCGTATAATTTGACAATAATCTCTACCCGTCCGCCCATGCATGTGCATCGATTTGAGAATTTGACTCTTTAGTTTCGCGAAAGGTTGTCCGATATGTTATCAAAATTGAATGTGGACCTTTCCTCTTCTTTATCTAAATGATTTTTTACCCAAAAGGATAATAGTCAGCCTCTAGGAAGATAACACAAAATGTATTCAACCTATTTCATGAAATATTTGGCAAGCAATTGGTTTATTGGTTCCTTTTACGATATACGAATTAGGAAAAAAAGATGTTTTGTACGAAAGCAATGCTGTCATAACTTATAGAAAATACCAATTTTCCTCTGTCCTTACGTTATATCATTAAAATTCTTTAGCAACTTTTAGAAAATAAACTATTTTTTTAGAATTTCTATCAGGAAAGTTTCGTTATCACTGCACGTTCAGTGTGTTTCAAGCTACATTCTTGACTCAAGAATTCTAATCACTCGGAGGATGTAATCAAGTATTGATATTTGACCCTCAGTCATTCATGAACATTCAAATTGATATCCTCATTGTTGTCCTTGCATTTGAATGTACTGAATTACTTTCCATAAAATGTTCTACTTGACACAAATTCAGGTGCATATTGAAACTAACAGGTATAACTGTTTCCTCTCCTGCAAGATGACTAATTTGTCTTCATTAGGTGTACACTTTTTCTCGACATAGGCTATCTGAACCTAGCTCTTGTCTTCCGTCATGAACTCCATTTTAAAGTTTTAGATTCAGTTTTGCAAGGCAAATATTGATGCACCTCAGGAAAATAGTTCACGCTTGCATAAAATTTTCCCCTACCGTTTCAATTTATTTTCAGATATCTGCGTGCAACTTTTCACTCATTATTGAATTCAGACTTTACTGCCTCTGCTCGGTTTCTAACCCAAGTCGTACCACGTCATTTCACAACAGTTATGTGAGAACCCGACCTGTTGTGAAGTTGCAGCAGCGGACATACATACATGTGGCGACTGGATGCATCGGAGAACCGGTCTTTAAATATTATCTGAACATTGGTAGGACACATTGTAACCATTCGGTCATTTCGAATATGGGTTTGACTATGAATATCTCATATCTAATACTTATATCTAATACCGAGTCATCTGGGCCACGCTGGTAATACCACCTGAGAATCGTATTTTCCCCCCAAGTTTTTAACCTCTTTGTGTTGCCTTAAATCAGCATGAAAGCCTCAAGAGGCCGGGTTCATGTTTATCATAGAGTGTTACTACCTACAATGCGATGTGGTTGCAATAAAACAATTCCTGTCATCATCAAGTTTGATTTTAACTAAGCATTCAATATAATGCCGTAACCGGACAAATCCGCCGCTAATTGCTAATATACTGCCCAAATGCGTTAAAATCCAACTCACTCAAAACAACAGTGTAATCACGGGTGCAACGTGTACATATTTGCATCAAGAGAGAAGTCATATAAAAATATATAATAGTTTGTTTAATATGTAGAGTTAAAAAAACACCCGAAAATTACCATATTATAAAAGAGACACAGAGTATGTTGATAGGATTACATATATGTGATCCTATCAACATATTACATCGGGAACGACTAACTGTTACTGAAAATAACAAGTTAAAGGTCAATCAGTACATTAGAGCGAAAATACGGCCATTCAAAGTCGGGATTTTGACCGAAAACCGGAAATGTGTCTCGAGTGGCGCGCGCAAATTCGCCAAACGTAATTTTGAAATCTTGTCATAAGCTGACAGGAAGATATATTCGATTCGATAGAGTTTATAAGGTATTTTAACTTAAAGGTAGATTAATTGGATGCATAATTTCGAAGATTAAACTCATTTGAGATGTTTTCTTGACTTTCCCATAAAATTAAGCATTTTATGAATATATTATACATAAATGGATATGTTTGCAAGTCCAGTGATGAGATATGCACTTCAATCAGCATATTAGATATTTTGTAACTTATCAAAACCAAATAAAATTTTAAGAAAGATACTGTGTGTCACTTTAATGTGACAAATCTTTCAATTAATGTAGCAGAGACAATGTAGTAGATTGTAAGTACAGTTATCTCATTAAACGATAAGATGCACAAATATATAAGTAAACAACCAATCACTTAGTGATTTATGAGGGACTAAAAAGCATCCAATGGTAAACTGAAGTTATAAGTACATGTAGGTATACTACACATATAGGTTTTTCGAATTGTTCATGTTCACATGACACTGTTTTCGTTTCGTAGATATTAACTACGATACCATAAGAAGTTAGGGGTTAAACCTATATTTTCCAGACAGTTTGATAGTAGAAGAACCATAACGTGGTCGCAAGAATAATTTGGCAAAGACAATTGGTTGTACTCAAGGTGTATGAATCACCTGTTTGGAACGACCCTGCAGCCTAGCAAAAGTTTTCCCCTCCAGATCGCTTTGCTGACGTCAGACAATGACAAATCATCCTTTTAAGAGCGACATCATCATGGTATGGAGTTGTGTGCTAAAATTGTTTATGGAAGGGCATATTGCATATCTAGGAACTTATACCACCGTTCCATTTGGGTGATCCTTTAAGATTAATTTATTGTTTTAAAAACTGACCACTCTTGTCATCATTGAACTAATTGATTTAGCAAATTATTATATGTATAAATAACGTTATATACACTTAAGGAACACAAATCTTTCTCTTTCTCAATCTCACTCTATGGAAATACCGCTGTTTGTTCTTCAAAATCTCATCCTGCCAATTTCAGGTAAATGTATAAAATGATAATCATTGATATTGAAGCACAGTGGTATAGTGGTTAGCATGCTTGCCTCTCACGCCAGAGACCCGGGTTCGAATCCCGGTGGAGACACAAAAAATTTGTGACTTGGGTCTCATTCTGTGTTGTGTCCCTGGGCAAGACACTTCATCCACATTGCACTCAGTTCACCCAGCTGTACAAATGGGTACCTGAACACGGGGGAAGTATGGACCTATATACGGTTGCGCGGAGCGCTTGTTAATAGGCGGCACCGAAAGTACTATCCCTCCAGGGTAATAATACTCATGGCGCTTTGAGCATGCTCTGTCATGGATATATGCGCGGTATAAGAAAGCTATTATTATTATTATTATATAACACATGAACAGAGAATTTATTCATTTGAGGTTTATTTCAAAAGTATCAATCGTCAAATATAAGTCAATACTATGTTGAATTTAATACTGATCCTATCTTGGTAAAATAATGGATTATGAAATAATGTTTAGTTTGTAGTAATCAAAAACTTTTGTTTTATCGATAAATATTGACACAATGAATATCACAAATAAAGCCATTAGTTATGTGGCCCATCAGGCTTTATATGCAATTTTGTTACTGTAATGATGCTGAGGAATATATGGATGACAACGTTTCGAAACGTCGCATACAATGAACAAAGAAGTTGTCATCCATATATTCCTCAGCATTATTGTCATTCCAACTTCTAAAATGCCTCTCAAAGATGTTAATTTTGTTACTGGTATGGTCAATATGGTTCCCACCTCAGTAGGGGCAACAAGGTCACCAAATGTTCATTTTAGAATCCCAATTAGCTGAGGAGAATCTAAAAATAATTTCAGATTTCTATTCCTTGTGCTTCAAACGTAAATGACATCATGCCATGCCATTAGCCCAGATGAGCTATAAAGTATTACAAAAACGTATAATTATTGCATTAATCATGATAATTTACAAACAAAAAATCAATGTGAATACTATCTAATCTCACAACTTGTATCAATAAATTCTATCAAAAATACTACATGTAATTGTTATACTTATTGAAATACTTATTCTTCTGAATAATGTTTTGTCAAAATGTTATTATAATGAAATAAAATGGTCCATAGAGGGTTATCACAGAAATTGCATTTGGTGATTTTCGGATTCAGTCATATGATGATCTCCTCATACGGAGATGACTTGTTCCTCTGACGAGTGGCACCAGTTTGTACAGAGGCTGCAGCACCACCAGCTTTTCCGATCTCCTCATATGGATTTGATGTTCTCTTGGCTCCACTTTCTTTATCATCTTTAGCAGGTCCGCCTTCGTATAAGATATTGTCTACCATCACTAATTCGTTATCAGAGGAGCGCGCCTTTGGTTTCGATGTATCATGTTTAAGTTTCTTTTCCTTCGTTGTTTCCTTCCTTGTTTGGTTTTCCTGCAACAATTCGTTCCCCGTGACCTCATCATCCACAGGGAAGGAAGAATAATGATTTCCGTGACCATCAATATGAGAAAAGTCAGGTTTGCTCTTTTTAGACCGCTTACGACTTGCATCAGGTGAGCTTCTCTCGTATAATACGTTGTCAACCATAACAAAACCATCATCTTTGCCACTGGAAGATTTTACATTTTTCTGAGAATGACTTGGCAACGCATCTTTCACATCTTCATGCCCAAGTGTAACGTCTTCATGGAATCCTTTCGTATTTGGTTGGTCTGGAGCACTTGGATCTGGTGTTTGTGACGTTTCTGCAAAAGGCTTGTCCTCGGATTCACCATTCACTTTTCTTGCTAGAGTCGTGTCCAACTCCTCGTCTATTCCGTCCATCTTTGGTGGAACTGGAGGCACAAACACAGAGTCTGAGACCGGACGTAGAGAATCAATGTCCTGGTAATCGTGGTCACTCTTACTACTGCTAGCTCTGCTCTTTTTGGCAGAGTTCTTACCAGCAACATCAATTGACTCATACCCATCACTATTGACACTGGATTTTGATTTCTTCTTAGTCTTATTCTCTTTCTCTTTCCCTTTCTTCTCACGGATGTCCTTTGTTGATCGGAACTTCTTTGGTATGACTTTTGCATAGATTTCTTCAAGCTTCTTACTAGTGTAAGGAAGACCCGATGGTTGTTGGTCGTTGGCGTGGGCTGAGGCAGCTGCTTGGCCACTCTTCTCAAGACTGGCACTCCGTTGTCTTGCATACGGTTCTAGTTCGAAGTACTGATGTGATGAAGGACTAGGGACACCATCCGAACTCTGGTTGTCAGATGCATCTATTACTGCAAGGTTCAGCGCGTAATTGTGCAAGTTGTCTTCTGAATTGGCTCTCGTGGAGGAATATGCCTCGTCAAGCTTTTCTTTGGATCCGAGGTATGATTTGTACTTCTTTCGTCTAAAATCAAGCATAGTTCTTTATTACATTGTGTATCAATGACTTAATGATATTTATCTTTTTATATGCGCGATAACTTAACTTAAATCAGTCATCAAAAGATGTGTACACATGAAAGTGATTAATTTATCAAATGTTGAAAGCTTATAGATAAAGTCCAATAAGTATGTACTACTCACCGCATCATGATACACACGACAACGACCAAAAAGGCAGCAACAACTATAACTGCAAATACACTGCCTACTGCAATAGCTGTCACATTGGATGGATCTGAATCAAAAGATTCGAAAGTTGAGTGGGATATTTAACTAATAAATCAAGCAAGCAAATTGACGAAACAACGAGCAGAGACAATATACACAATTTTGAAAAGTTGACTAAAATGTTTAGGAGGGAATCGGAACTATTGATGACCGCAGTGTCACTACTAGAATACAAATACACCTGTAATTATAGTAGTTATGTTTTTTTCCATGAAAAAATGAACTTCATGATCAATGTTGCTCACGTTTTTAATACCATTAAAATGATAAATCTTAGGAAAGTAATAAATAAAGAACTTTTAAAAAGTGTAAAGCATGCACACAACAGAATGATATTCTAATAAATGTGATTAATCACCTTTACGACTAGGTGAAGTCTTGGTTGATAAGTTTTCTACAGAGGAAGACACAGTGACAGTCGTGATGGAAACTGAGTGAAAGATACAAGTGCAATCAGAAGAAATGAAAACATAAAGATGACGAGAGACAAAAATCTACGAAAAAGTGTCATCCAAAACAAAATAAGTTATATCTACATTCTCAATATTCAAAAAAAGATCTGAGAAGGAGAGTTCTTTATTATTTTCTTTTTACATGTTTTTTAAAAAGCAAAGCTGATAACCAAATTTGAAAAAAATGGACTATGAAGGAAATTTCATTCATCAACTCTTGATAGGTCACACTACTGTATTAATATCATATTTTCACATGAAACAAGAAAACACTATCTAGACCAGATGTACCAACTTGTTAATCTAAATAACTAAAGAATAATAAACAATTGTCCTATTGTCATACTGTGGATGTTATTACAAGATCGTATTCACAGGACTAAGACGTGAAAAACTTAAAGAAAGAAAAGATCATATAATACTTCTATCATTGCAATCTAGATGAGATTCTAAATATCACTTTTAAGAATTGTACCCGGAATGCTTGTATCATTCAGTGGAGATGCAGTTGGAGTCGGTGCTATTGCTGGTTTTGTTGCTGTTGTTGTTGTTGGTTGTCGGTTACACCGTACTGTTATTTCGTCTGATCCTGATAACAAAGACAAAAAAGATTTACAGTAGACATGGATTACAATTAATGTAGTTACATATAAATGTAACTACGAAAAAGAGTTACAAAATAATTCACTTTGTAGCCACATTTTACAATGACATTTTGATATTTGTTCTTGTTGCCGATCAACATTTTTTAAGTCCTGCTCAATGATAATGAAATGGTTTATAAATCACAGTCCTTATTCAGCAAAGTCTACATGGTTCAATGCACATGACGAAAAACAAATCAAAGGCAAAGTTTTAGAAACATAATTCATAGATTACATTTAAATTTGAAGCAGTTATCATGTCCTTTACGCATTTTTGGCACCCTAAAAGGGAATATTTGATATGTTAAAGACATAAGGATACGAGATTTGCATACATTTTTGCAATTGCAATTGAAATTACCTTGTAATCTCAACCACATGTGTTGCCTAGTTTTCTCCCTGGCATCATAGAACAGTGTTACATTCTCTGTTTGACTGAGAACAAGCTTGTTATACTGGAGGAAGTTTGGTACAGGACTAGAAGACCACGAACCGGAGTCTCCAAGCAGTGTAACGTTAGCTCTGACTTCAGGGAAGAAGCGGAGGAAAAGTTCAAGAAACTCCACTGTAAGGTCTGATCCAGATATATCACATTCACAGGGGACTGACGGGAAATCATCAGCTCTTTTAATATAGTCAGGTGATATCAGGTAGAGTTGTTGGTCAAATGTTTGACTGAAGTCTGCACAGACGTCCATAGGTGATTCTGAGAATAGTAAATCATTAATGTTTATCATTTTCCATATATTTTGAACACATGTGAACATCATTGTCTATACAGCTATATATGTTATAACTGCCTCACATTAATCAACATGGAAGAGTTCTTAAGAATATTTGAGAGTATATGTTTTCCCTCATCTGGATCACTATTTTCTACAGGTTTAAAATTTCATTTTAAGAAATCAATATGGTGTTGCAAAAATGTCACCGTACTCTCCAACAATCCCGTTATTAATCAGATACATGTAAAAACTCAAACATGTTTTTAAAAAAATCATCATCGTACAAACGTCCACTGGTGACTCTATAAAATAAACACAGAAAATGTCAGCATTATTTCAGGACATTTTTTGGGAAGCCATGTGAAAGCACACAATAAAGTAGTTAATCCAATTGTCCTTATTGTTCACAACAACGTCTAGAATGTAATCAAAGAAGTGACGTTTAACGGTTCGGGCTACCGACAAGAAATAACAGGACTTGTTGGAATCATTATATTGTATCACTGCTCCAAATGTAAAACTGTAGCTGGTTTTATTACCGAACGTTTCGGTACTTTAGCACAATGATGTTCTCCCCTTTGTAAAACCCACAATTCTTTCATTTGTCTGTTAATTGAGATACTACCTCAACGGTTCTTTCAGCGTTTGTTCATCTCAATTTCATTTGTAAATGTAGGTTTTCCAATAAAATATACACGGGAGTGCGAGTGAAACAGTATGTGGAATTTCATCGTGACATGTCCACCTCAACTTAATCAACATTCATATTCACAGTTCCCTCATTCTGTTGTTGGTAGTTTCTACATGTATCTGCTTAGTATGAAACCTTCTGTACCTAGAATATTGTAGATACTTGAGGGTAAATATAGAAAAACATATTTATATCCATATTATTGGAAGAATGAATCGCTAGATCAAATGAAATGCTTGTTTCTGTTTAGAAAATTAGAAAACAAGCAATACGATTCAGCTTAAGAATTTGCTTCTTCTGAATATAAAAGGATAAATATGTATATACCTGAAATACATCCATATGAAAGCGTCACATACACAGGTACTGTGTGATTACATGTCTTATTTATCTTCTCATTTTTGATAGTTTCATCACAGGTCTGTTGTCCATTACAGTTTTGTATCATTGTATCATCAGAAGACTGCACCAAGACCTGACAGTCTCCATCTACAGTGTTGCAGTCTTCTGAGGCTGTCTGGTAGAGGAAACTGATGATGTGGATCATCTCACCAGGGTTACATGTCAGCTGGATCAGATCTTCATCAGTTGTCAGACAACTGTTTGTAGATTTGAATGTCTCAGCTGTGAAACAAAAAATGTAAAAATTCAAAATATAACCATCATTATTTCGCATAACTGACCCCTGTGTAACCTCAACAGTTTATCATTCACCAACGACTATCCAACATTACTGTTTGTTATGTAAGGAACAAAGTCCAGAAGATAGATTGTTGAGTATTGGAAGTTGTAGCCTGAATGTCTGTATCCACCATGTTAGATTTTATCAAATATTAGTGCCCAGTACTAACTTAACGGATTTTGGCTAATAAATATTTTCAATGCATTTAACCTGCTATCTTTATAGCTTTATACATCAACTTTCAAACATGCAATAACTTATATGAAATCTATTCAAGAATCAAATTACAAAAAAAACCCAGATTCCTAAACTGAACATATTTCGAATATGGCTTTATGACGGAAAGGAAATATGGTATTATACTTTAAAATTATCAACCTTTAAGATGGAAAAAATATGTTTATTGTTTATCTAATTTACTCTTATAAATCTTACTCGTTTCATTCACGTTCAAACACATCTGAGAATAATAGCAGTGAATTAACATTTTTCAGTTTAGTCATTTCAAATGAAGTGAATAAGAGTTTCAAAGAAAACCTCATGTAGATAGGAAAGTCAAATGCATGTAGAACCCTTACTCACATCATGATTTACATATTATGATTTTTTACTTACATCATCATTTACATATCAGAGAAAGGGTCTAACAAACACATACACTTGTTAATGTACCTACCTGCTGTAAGGTAGCTGAGGAGACATAGGAGGACTCCTCTCACAAGCCACCGGTAGTCTTTAGTCTTCATTGTTACCACAAGTGTAATGGACGGGACTAACAAAAGGTGTTATGTCACGCTAACTTCATCTGCCGGCAATGTCATGTAAACAAAGGGGAATTCACAATCGTTGGTAGAATAACCAGTCCATACACCTTTGACAACAGAGATCATGCACTGTCAGCTGAATTTGTATAAACATGTTTTCATAGAAGATGGTCAGTTATATCCAAGATAACATCAACACTTCCTAGATAATCAAAAGTGTAATGCTCTTCTAAAAATATTTGAATTTCATTTGGGAGTCACGATCGGGTTACAAGGTTGTTATTTTTATTCAAGACGACCACATAGGTGACCAATTATTTTTGGATCTACGTCAATATCTTTATCGGCTCAGGTTTCACTTATTGTGTCTCTCCGTCACACTTGAATCAGTCACTTGTAATAAATGAATGTCTCACGTTACTTTTGGTATTCAGTACTTACACTCTTGTAAACACAACTCAAGAAAACACGATACTCGATTTACAGTCAAACTTTTTAGGTTACGCCCGTCACTCCTTATACTTACAGTAATAGAAAGATATATCTCCTGTCACCACGTCACTGATGTATGTTCATGTGGATTTGATCAACACCATACACAAACTCAGTTCGTATTGTTTGTGTTACAACGCACACACCCGTCAGCGCATATCACAAAGTTTCAAATTTGCCAAAGAATGGATTCTGCTGTCAATACACGCTAGTTTTTAGCTGCCAAACCTATAAGCACTCAACTGTAACATCGAACGGTTGATGTATTGTATTGATTGAAGTTATAGATCACATATTCATAGATGTAAAATCCTTAAACACATCTAAGCAAGTATGTCGACAAATTAGTTAATTGGTCGCGAGTTTATATATTCACAGAGGTATCCGGGTCCAGAATTCAGTTGGCGACATCAGATAGCAGCGTGTACATCCTTCTTTCTTATATATCCACAGTCATGTACTTCCAAATCGTCATCAAGCTCTACCTATTGTGTAAGATCACAGATAAGCTATTCGGGTATACCTTTACAGCATGATATGTCACACGTAATGTAGTGACAGCAGTTCTATTTGTGACTTACTCACATACTCAAATATTCCAATCCGAGAAGGCACGTACTCCCATTATTAATATCGACCAGGTCATTACAGAGGCCCTTTATGATGATACCAGATCCATTTAGCAGTCCAGCACTGTGAAGTGACAGCCCCTGTATGTCACACTGTTTCTCGGCTTTGCACAACAGTAGACATCCAAACAGATCCACAGGCTACAAGCAGTAGACCTCACCACGGAAACAGGCACAATATATCCGTACTCGTACCCCTGTCAAAAAATTCGCATGTTCGTTCACACATTACAATGTTGCCATTGCCGTTCAACACTGCTTGAATGAACCTTCCAATTGCTTATTCGCGTGACTGATTTCAATCCACATTGAGTCACAGTGGTTGGTCACGCTTGGTCTCGTGTACGTGTCAAGGTAACAACACAGGTAGCGTTTAACATTCCAGCGTCCACCAGACTCGGACAGGGGTCACTATATTCTTGCCTGACTTATCACGTGTTTCCTATTATCTTTATGTCATCCTAAGCACGTGTGTCAAGGAACCATGTTTACCTCATCTGTTCTCACAGGTAAATGTCATCAAAAATCGATGACTTACCTGTCCGTACATGATTGTTACAGGCACTTCCAAGAATGCACTGATCAATAATATGTGCTTTGTAATGACGGTCGCTTAGGTATTTTTTTCTCAAAGTCTCACACTTTTTGACACGAAAGCACGCTGACGTGCACATAAATATCACATTCACAAGTAACATAGAGAACCGTGTTTATATGCGACCATAATTGACAACGAAACCAAGGGTCGTGAGAAGATCTTCACAAATACTACCCCTCGATATAACGCGTTTTCCATTGGATTCTCAGGTTGCGTACAGAAATCTACGTGCCTTTATTTGTTGAAGTAAGGACATCAAGGGACAGTACACATTAATACAAAGAGCAAACATAACAGACGAGTGTGTTATAACGAGGTCAGTGAGGCATAACTTCGTTATAACACCTTATGGGTCACCAACAACAAGACGGGTTAAGTGTGTTCTAAAAATAGATCAGTAACCCGACTTACGTGTACTATGGTATTCAAATTAGGTAGAAAAACAATACCATACCGGTATTCGTTATGCCAATATAAAAACAATGTCGTAAATATATTAAGCATACCTTACACAATAAATGTTTACAACACGAGTGCCTAAATATCATTACGAAGTTTAATCAACATTTTGCGATATATAATTTCAAACTTGTGATAATTTTGGAGATGTATGGATGCTTCTGCTTCATTCAGTTATAATACTTAACAGAGCACACGTGAAGACTCCCTCATTGAATCACTTTTGTATGATAAAATACATGCCTTGACGATAAACCTTTAAGTAATAAATTAAAAAATTATGAACATGAAGTTGCCACTAGTTCATGCTTGCTGAATGATGATAGGGATTTTATGG
This sequence comes from Steromphala cineraria, assembly GCA_916613615.1. NCBI lineage: Eukaryota > Metazoa > Mollusca > Gastropoda > Trochida > Trochidae > Steromphala > Steromphala cineraria. The sequence goes on along the minus strand of OU744725.1, from coordinate 66,824,240 downwards.
CCCTCGAACAATTTTGTCAGTCTATTTCAAGATCATCTCTTACTTCTACAAATATAATTTAATTATGTCCTTGTACAAATGATTTAAATGCAACTTTTGTTTATCATTTCTATTTCAATCTATCGATATGAGTGGATTTATTTCCTAAAATATTCATTGAGAATTTTAATTTTTTGGTCTGAGACAACATTTAATTTTTTTTTAGAAAATGTCAAGCTGGAACAAGAAAATACATTGCTTCACAAGAACATTACATGTCATATGGACTGGTTGCAATAAAATTCATATAACCAACATCAAAACAAAACTGTGAATCTGGTAACAAATTGAAATAGACTTTCAGGCATGTAATGCCCCTATTTCACTACGAGAGGAATTCTCACGAATCGCCACGAATAGGTGATTGTAAAAATTCGTGAATATTCTTGAATATTCGGCAACATTCGTGAACTGCATTTTCACTTGTACGAAACGTTTACGAAAATTCGTAGCTTTTAATGCTAAAACACTACGAAACCAATACGAATTGCTTCCGAATTATGTACGAATTGTACGATATAACTACGAAACAACTACGAATATACTACGAATTTTCACGAATATGATACGATATTCGTAAATGTTTCGTCCTTAATTCGGGACATTCGTAATTGTTTCGTAGATGATTCGTAAATAATTCGGGGAGAGACCATCAAATATATCAACCACGAATTTCCAAGAACTCGTTACGAATTTGTTACGAATGACCCGAATTAATTACGAATAGTTTACGAGACAACTACGATAACAAAATTCGTAGTTGATTCGGGAAAATCTTTTGACAAACAAAAAAATGTTCACGAATGCCACGAATTGTAAGAATATTGCCGAATCAATCACGAATTCATTACGAATCACACAATAAATCACGAATTGTCTACGAATGTTCACGATTGTGAAATATTTCTCTATCGGGGCGATTCGTGAGAATTCCTCTCGTAGTGAAATAGGGGCATTAGGTGAGGTGATTTTGGATTAAACTTCACTTTCAAGAACATTTCACTCACATCACGGTTGATGTATTATTGCAGGGTGAACGCCCACAACGCTATAGTGACTGTGCATTTCGGTGAAACCTGCGTATATATGCGTGCATAAACTAAAACTAGCAAACCATGGATGGGACTGAGATGAACTTCAGTGTAGCATCGAACCCAAACTATACTGAGAGTAAAACACGTGATAACTGCAGACAAAGTTGCCGAGTCCAAGACTGAATGTGAAGTTTCACAATATGGATTTGTTGTTTTCGAGTGAGAAAACAGACTAGATGAGATGTACTTAAAGTAATATTCTCATCACATTAAACATTTTCCACCACACTATAATAAATAATCTGTTCCATCATTTGCATATTCTGTCAAATGTTCCTAGTCTTCATTTCTACTTATAGAATCGCCCGTTTGTGCTTATCAGTATAACTGTTACTCCTATCAGCCACATTATAGTATCATTCATTGTCACTGGCATATCTCGTTTGTTCCGATGCTGTATTGCTGTTATTTGTTTGACTTACATTGTATTAACATTCAGTGTCACTGTCATTTCTCGTTTGATCCGATGCTGTATTATTTGTATCACTTACATTGTAGTAACATTCATTGTCACTGGCATCTCTCGTTTGTTCCGATGCTTTATTGCTGTTATTTGTTTGACTTATATTGTAGTAACATTCATTGTCACTGGCATCTCTCGTTTGTTCCGATGCTTTATTGCTGTTATTTGTTTGACTTACATTGTATTAACATTCATTGTCACTGGAATCTCTCGTTTGTTCCGATGCTTTATTGATGTTATTTGTATCACTTACATTGTAGTAACATTCATTGTCACTGGCATCTCTCGTTTGTTCCGATGCTTTATTGCTGTTATTTGTTTGACTTACATTGTATTAACATTCATTGTCACTGGAATCTCTCGTTTGTTCCGATGCTTTATTGATGTTATTTGTATCACTTACATTGTAGTAACATTCATTGTCACTGGCATCTCTCGTTTGTTCCGATGCTTTATTGCTGTTATTTGTTTGACTTACATTGTATTAACATTCATTGTCACTGGAATCTCTCGTTTGTTCCGATGCTGTTACAGTATTATTTGTATCACTTACATTGTAGTAACATTCATTGTCACTGGCATCTCCCATCTGTTCCAATGCTGTAGAACTGTCACTGGTATCAACGACACTGTAGTAACAATCATTGTCATTGGTCACATCTCTCGTTTGTTCCAATGCTGTAGAACTGTCACTGGTATCAACGACACTGTAGTAACAATCATTGTCATTGGTCACATCTCTCGTTTGTTCCAATGCTGTAGAACTGTCACTGGTATCAACGACACTGTAGTAACAATCGTTGTCATTGGTCACAACTGTCGTTTGTTCCAATGCTGTAGAATTGTCACTGGTATCAACGACACTGTAGTAACAATCATTGTCATTGGTCACATCTTTCGCTTGTTCCAATGTTGTAGAATTGTTACTGGTATCAGCCACATTGTAGTAACCATGATCTAATTCATCGGTTGTGACGTCAGCTCCATTGTTTTGATTATTCGACTGGTTTTGCCTCTTCTTAGTTCTTTTGAGACGATGCACTCTATAGAAAAGGCTGAAATTAGTATCACTAATTACAGTGGTGTGAAACATTTCACATTCGCATACAGTCGGTACTTTATATGCTTGGAGCATCTAAAATTTTACAATTGGTAGTTATAATAGTAATTTTATTATGGTGATATGGTGATGTACAATGAACATTTGGCCAAAATAATTCATACTTTTTGGCATAAACACAATTACGTCTGCTACTAATTATATAATAATTTCAAAATCTTCTGTACGTTCTGAATATTGTAAGCTTGAGACTGAGCTTTGGTAAAATGGTAAGTGTAAATTGTACGTTCTATGATTCACATATGTCATACTTTTACTTACAAGAAGAATAAGACAGCTCCTAGTGACAAAACGAGGACGATAGCACTCACTATTCCGAGGACAACTGCAAGAGCAACAATATGATACACAATGCGATCATTGATTTTAAACGATCATTGCCTTTAAACGATCATTGCCTTTAAAGCGCTTTTACTGATCAATCAATACATTTGGTGTTCGAGAAAAAATACATAATAATAAATCTATATTAACATGTTGTAATATCATTTTATGCTTACTTATCCGCTTCCACTTCAGTCCTAGTTCACTTACTGTCTAATTTTGGTTTAAACATATTTTTATTTCAAAAAGAAAACGGGATTGGCAAACAAGCAAATAATGCTTATGTTAATGCCGCTCCCTAACAAAATACAGTTAAATCAAAGTGACGTACACATGGACAGGTCATTACACATACAATGCACGAAGACAATATTGAAACTCTGATTTTGAAAACTAAAGCAATGTAAGATTTAGGCACACAATTTTAGTAACATGGTATAAAAATAAGGATAAAGATAGTCAAGCAAGGCAAGATCTCAAATTAAATTTTTTGATCGTTTTATGTGAAATCTGAAAATCTCTTTGATATAACGATATAATGATGTACTGACTTCAGTATTTCTGCATTTACATGTTTTGATGAGCCTGGATGTCCATAGAAAATTGAAGATAAGTTAAACCCTTTTTTGAAGAAGAATGTATCGGCTCTTATGTCACTGAAGTTGGGACAAGTAAAAAAGAAATGAAGAGCATCTTCAGTGTGATACCCGCAATTACATTCAGAGCTATTTGAAATGAATCTATGGAACTTATCTCGGTTTAGATCGCTACACCCAAGCCGAAGACGTGAGTGGATAATTTGGCAGTATCTAGACCCATCGAAGATGTCGAAATAAAAATTTGTGTTATTTTGTTCTTTAAGTTTGTTTAAGTCTTTAATTGTACGTTCTATGATTCACATATGTCATACTTTTACTTACAAGAAGAATAAGACAGCTCCTAGTGACAAAACGAGGACGATAGCACTCACTATTCCGAGGACAACTGCAAGAGCAACAATATGATACACAATGCGATCATTGATTTTAAACGATCATTGCCTTTAAACGATCATTGCCTTTAAAGCGCTTTTACTGATCAATCAATACATTTGGTGTTCGAGAAAAAATACATAATAATAAATCTATATTAACATGTTGTAATATCATTTTATGCTTACTTATCCGCTTCCACTTCAGTCCTAGTTCACTTACTGTCTAATTTTGTAATAGTTCATTCCAAACTTGTGTCTCTCCCCCAGTGGTTAATAACAGCTTTACAACAATAATAATAACAACAAATGTTTATTCAAGTTATTTTAAATAACTGCATTACCTGTTGACGACCTTTGGTTTTCAGCTGTGTTTGTGTCTGTGAATAAAAGTAGATCACTAATGACTTGTTCACAATATCAATTAAATCACCATATTCAATGTGCAGTGAGGTTCAATATTTTTACAAGTATTTTTAATTGTATTTGTTGTACTTTTTTCAAATTTTGCGACCAGTCTAGGGAAATTCGGACCAAATGTTTTTAAGTAGGATACAATTTACCAAATGACCAAAACAGCAGCCAACATGAAGACGAATCAAGTGTGGCCATCTTCGGTTTACTAAACATCCGTCTTTGTCGCGCACGACTAGATCTTTTTTTGTTTTCTCTGAATCAGGTAGTCGTTGCCGCCCAAGTTGATACCCATCGGACGCAATTGCGGTAACATTGAGGCAGTGTAACTCCTACACACATGATTATTACGTCACCGAAAGCGGGTCTGTTAAATGCTTTTGCACTTTTTCAGAGGTTAGTGTACTTTGGACGTCCACTTAAGTATTTTATTTTGATTAAATTTGTAAATATAATATCAAACTTTCGATTAAATATTTTTCTGTGATGTATTTATTTTTCCAAGGGCTAAATTTCAACACGAACCGCATGCAAGTATGACGATTGGGCTTTTAGTCAACACAGCATTGCAAGCTCAGAACTTCATTATCTTAAACGTAATTGTGTCGTTTTACTTTACAGTGAACTTTTAAAAATGTTTAAGTGCGTTAATTTTCATGGTGAACATTATTTTCATAAAAGTCGGCTTTACATATTTTATGCAATCCATCATTGAATCGTTGTTATCAGAAGCGTTGGTGGTGAGTATATCAAATGTATTTTAAACATCAAAGTGTTACAAGGTTAATTCTATACTGTTCATAATTAACCATATTCGAAATTGAAAAGTAAGTACAACTTTTTTAAGCTAACAATAGAAACCTGTTGGCATCATTCTGTATAGAAACAAAGATTCGCTTGACTAAATACAATATACTGTTTTCAAGATTAACGATATTATCCAGTAACGGTGCAAAATACATATATGGAAAGGACCTCAATCACTTGCCATTGTATAACTTTGATGCAAATTGAATATTTGTTTGTTAGCTGATTTGACCTTTCATCATGCATGTGTAGATTTGTCATATACTGTTCACCGGTTTAAGAAACATGACATCTTAACGTTTATTTGTTGTAATTGTTAGCTGGAAAACATGTAAATGAAATAGCTTTATGTGCAAAACTATGGAAGCGTCCTAGTGACACAGTCATATTCCCCTAATTAGTAGATACCATCACCTTATAAGGACTTAATTATCGCCTAGGACATCACCTATTAGGAGATACTAATTCCTAATTAGAAGATGCTAAGCCCTAATTAGGAGATGCTAAGCCCTAATTAGGAGATGCTAAGCCCTAATTAGAAGATGCTAAGCCCTAATTAGGAGATGCTAAGCCCTAATTAGGAGATGCTAAGCCCTAATTAGGAGATGCTAAGCCCTAATTAGAAGATGCTAAGCCCTAATTAGAAGATGCTAAGCCCTAATTAGGAGATGCTAAGCCCTAACAAGAAGATACTTTATTTGTTTATCTCTTATTAGGAGTTACTATGTCCTATATTTAGGAGTTAGTATCTCCTAATTAGGTGATAATATCGCCTAATTAGATGATACAAATATTTTGACTTTTGGACTAGAATGCTCCCGTACAATAGAAACCTTTTACATTCATGGAGTCATTCCATCATACACATTGACAACATTCATTTGTATAAACTTACATTAATACATTATTGTTAAAAATGATTCATTAGAGTACACTTTGCTTTATAACGATTTGTATTATAACACATAATTTAAAAAAAATTATTTTCTTAAATGGTATGTTCATGAATTATCAAAATATATAATTCTGCACACAGAATCCAGCAAACCTGACTATAATAAATGTGATACTATTCTTTAAAATCAAAAATGGTACCTGGTGTCACTACTGTGATATTCGACGAGTATTGGGTAGCTGGTTCAGTGACTAAGGTTGTTGTCATGGTTGTTGTCGGCTGTCGGTTGCACTCAACTGATATCTCCGCTGATCCTAATAATAATGAGTATATGAATATCGTAAGTACATGTACATACCAACGACATTAAAATGAAAGTGTAAAAATCTTCTGAAAATAACCATTTATCGAACATATCAGTTCACAATGACTTTGTGAATTATTGGTATAAGAATCGGTACTTATGCAGTTTACTTTTTCTACGTATTTTCGTCATACGATCAATAAAACAATATGTTTTAACAGAAAAGTCTAATTAAATTCGACAGAATTTTATTTCATTTTTCGGGTACAAGAGCAATTAGAGATCAAGTTAAACTGGTATTTAGTTGGTAACATGTTTCATTATAAGTAATATATTAGTGTCAACGTTTTGAAACCATATCCTTTTCAATTAACAATTTTATCTTCTCTTTAACCTTGCATAATATGGTAAACTTCAGTGTTAGAAAAAGCTGACCAACATTCGGTAGAGGAGAAGAGCAGAAACTGTAACGTTAGTCTATGTACCCGAGGATTACCTTGTAGTCGTAGCCACTCGCATCGCATATTGACATTCTTGGTGTGATTGAGAACAAAATTGAATAGTAAAATGTGAAAACAGCGTTGGAGAAAAAGAAGGGAAGATAAGTTTTTGATAAAGTTGATCAAAATATTTACCACGTAATCTCAACCACATGTGTTGCCTAGTTTTTTCCCTGGCATCATAGAACAGTGTTACATCCTCGGTTTGATTGAGAACAAGCTTGTTATACTGGACGAAGTTCAGTACAGGATTAGAAGACCAGGAACCAGAGTCTCCAAGCAGTGTGATGTTAGCTCTTTCTTCAACAGAGAAGAATTGGAGGTTAAGTTCAAGAAACTCCACTGTCAAGTTCGGTCCAAATATATAACATTCACAAGGGACTGACGGGAAATCATCAGCTCTTTTAAGATAGTCAGGTGATATCAGGTAGAGTTGTTGGTCGAAAGTACGACTGGTTTCTGCACAGACGTCCAAAGGTGACTCTGCAAATAGTAAATGTTACTTCATATTTAACAATTGCATCTTTATACTACATTTTAGAACTTAAAAGAAACATATGGCATTTAATAATACAAAAGGTTATACATAATGAAATGAATAGGAGACTTTAACAAAAAATATTGACACTAACTTTAAAATACATGTCAGTAAAATATGAGGATGGATTGCAGATGTTTTACATCTAGTGTATACTGTCACATACCTGATATACATCCATATGAAAGTGTCACATACACAGGTGCTGTGTGATTACATGTCCTAATTATCTTCTCATTGCTTATTATTTCATCACTGCAGGTCTGTTGTCCATTACAGCTTTGTAAGAGTCCATCATCAGAGGACTGCACCAAGACCTGACAGTCTCCATCTACAGTGTTGCAGTCTTCTGAGGCTGTCTGGTAGAGGAAACTGATGATGTGGATCATCTCACCAGGGTTACATGTTAACTCAATTTGGTCTTCATCAGTTGTCAGACAACTGTGTGAGGTCTTGATTGTCTCAGCTGTGAAACAAAAGTCAACCATCATCAGAAGTTCAAAGGTACATATACAAACAAGTATGAAATTGGTCAAGTTGTTGGGTCATCTTCAGGTCTTGATTGTCTCAGCTATGGAAAAAAACCACCTCAGATATAAAGCTTAAAATATAGCGACTGCTTCAGATAATCACTAAAAATTTCACATGAACATACATATTCTTTCATACATACTCACATTATGAAACTAATTCTAAATTCTTATACTCACACATTCTCATTGTATATCCATCATTAAGATGTCAATGATTGTTTAATTAATCAATTTTTGTGTAAGTATGTTACATTTAAACAACAGTCATAGTACTTGTTACATACAATACAGAAGTATAAATCGCTATCGAATCTGATTAATTCGTCACAAAAGTACCAATAGAGAAACTCAACTTGAGAAAGAACACGCAATGGAACTAATAAATAATATCTGATCAAATATAATTTTATATTTATGCACTTGATAAGGTTAAATTTGCTATTAATAATTATCAAATTATCCATTAAGTTTTGTTCATATAATTTAATTCTGATTATTTCGAATAAAGCAACCGGAGAAACAAGCATTACTGTTACTTTCTTCGCAATTAGCCACTACCTAAGCAGTTACTTTTTGTCTTAATAATAATCGTAATTTTAGGCCTACTGCTTAGAATATTTTTGGGGTCAATTCTACCTACTGCCTTAGGCAGATGTGTAACTGCCCAAAGATATTTAATCTTTAACAAATGACGCATTTTCATGAAATGTATTTAAAAAAACTCAAAACATGATTTTTATTTATACACTCTTGCAAAGGTTTAATCATTACACAATACAATGTCGCTCTATTTATTTAATAGCGGTGACACAAATTTGTTATTTCGGTTTGATATGGAAGCGGGCGTCAGTGTTCAAGCAGATGTCAATTCAATGCCCATGCTCAAATAAATAAAAAAACTTGTTATTTTCAAATAAAAAGGTTAAGTCAATTCTCGCGATGTTCTTACCTTTAAATATTTTAAATAGCAAGCAGGTCAAAATCCCAATTAGTGCAATTCTTAGTTTCCTTCTCATTGTGAACACGTTCATATGGCTAAACTGGCATGACAGACAAACAACGATCATATATGACGTATGAACATGAAAACACGTTCATTTCCAAATGCCTCTGCTATATTGTCTAATCAAAGGACCGTCGACATTATAAGTTGTGCACTTTGGGCACGTATTCCTTTAACAGCCTGGTAACCTAGTATATATCTTTTGAAATATTCTTTCAAAGAGTTCTGTTTGTACTCGTCCCATTCTTAATTTCATGCCTATACGCATAAATGTGCCTATTTTAAACGCTTATTTTTTGGTTCCAAATGCTGCACAACACTCTTGACCCTTTTTAACAGGCAGTAAGCTGTATTTCTATTTAATTACTTTTGATATCTATCACTGAAGCATGATTTGATCAACGCACGAACACAAAACAGACAGTCACGTAACTGTAACAAGATTAACGTGTCAAGGTAAATCTATTCAATATAGTTTATTGCTCTCCATGATATATATATAGATACGATAGCAATGTAATTATATAGCTACATGGGGATAGCTCTGAACCTGTATTTTGGTTTGATCACTGGGACAAACATGCATATTTCCTAGTGTTAGTTCCCTTTTGTACATGTTTAGTAGGAAGTGTGATACCATGTTTCTTAATTGCCTACATCATCAATTATTTAAACTTTTCGTCGGGCGTAACTAAAGATATGCGTATACAACTGATTTCGATACTGTATAGTAATAATGAGACGACTCTTTTTCAATCTTGGGCGCCTTGAGAAGGTATCAAAGGATTGATTGAAGACGTTATATAAATTTGAGCAATGATGCAGTCAGTTTCATACAGTAAGTACAAGTTTAGGATGTTTTATTGCCTAAAGATGCCAACACTCAGACGAACGTCAGCGGTTTAAAGGGAATGACATTTTATTCAATAGTCTTCTCTCTCTCTATTGTTATTGTTATAGTGCATTAAAAACATCAAATACAAGGGTTCAAAAGGTGTGAAATTAAATAAAATTGTTTTCTCATGTGCTACGGTTCAAATATGTAACCTTCAAATCGAAATATACCGTAATATAACGTTTTGAACATGAAATTCACAAATACAGGCATTTTGCTAAAATTCCTTAGCACAAAGCATGAAAAACGTGAAACATCAACAGAAATACACTTGCCAGAGTTAACATACGAAACACTTAAAACCAACCGAGTATACAAGCAAGGCTGCATATCGAGGAATGCAGTCGTGGGTCCTATAGAACGTCCTTTCAACGGTTTCAACCTTACAGCCATCAAAACGTGAAGTGCGGAATGTCGCATTGCCTGATCAATTTTACTTTGGGAAATTCGCTAAATGATGATATGAAAATATCTTAGTGTTTAAAATGATTGTGACAAGTTATTGTTTTGAACTCTAGTCAAACTAAAAAACAAACCCTTACTGGTATATAATCAGATAATTAATACGTTAAGGCAAAGTGTAATTATTTTAAGTATAACTACATACTTCGTATACATATAATCGTATTCAGGTATCAAAACCTTATTTGCTTTCGGGTTTAAATGCTCCAGTGACCCTAACAGCTATACCAGCTGAAGATTTCATGCTGCTTGTAAGCTCATCAAAGCATAACAGATCGAGACCAAGTCCAAGTCGTTCCAAAATCTCATATCTTCCTCTTCCTATTTTCCTATATGTCGGTTTGCTTATCTTTTCGATTCCTTATCTCTCTGGTCTTTTTAATCTCTATGGGACTGATGTTGCACTCCATACGTGTATTTGCACACGCGTCGTTCTGTTGCGCAGTTAAAAGTCGATCCGACCAAGAATTGTTGAATCCAGATGTGTGTTGAAATCTTGACAGGAGGATGTCCTGAGTATTGAGTCAGAATTGGACGAGATGAACGAGTTTCATATGTCCTTGATTCGAGGTATATCATTTTGAACTCTCATTAACGCCGCCTCCTTGCTTAAGGATTGCTTTTAGGCAGATTTAAATATCAGTGCTCTTTAGTTTGTTATTGTAGATGGGCTATAAAGAGGACACTAAACGACCTTCCATTAAATACTATTTTGATTAAACGAGTTAAAGATTTTGTAAAAAACGTGCTAAAGATTTTGTATAAAACGTGCGGAAGCGAGTTTGATACCAAATCATTAACGAGTTTAATGAAATTTTTATTAAATTGAAGGAAGTTTAGTATTCTGTTCATTACTTGACTAAAATTCAATCAAACTTACCGAAAGAGTGCTGAAACTAGCATTTCCGCGATTTGGCAGTCATTGTGACGGCGCGCTTACATTCTGGCTTCTTGATATCTCGAATCACCATTGCCTCTTTGAAGTACTGTGGAATCACACCTGAGTTGACGAGTTGATTACTGAGACAGTGCTTGAACAGCCATGTAGATATGGGAATTTGAACTCCAGTTGCGTACACCATATTTAGTTATGCCCATGAAAGAGGTGAGCTCTGTGACCAAACATTAGTAAGCAGCCGTTTTGGCATCAGCAAAAAAGCTCCTGAGATCCCTTAGAGTGGTTTACTGTGATTGACTCTACATCTATTGCACATGCTTTCCTGTTTGTCAACAATCTTTTAATTGTGCCAGACGTCTGGATTTGCCTATGGTAACAAAACATTATTCTCAACCACATACCAAGAAAATGTGCTGTTGTCCTCAGATCAGTGAAACAAGCTTATTCAGAAGAGCTCACAATGCTGTGTCTTGCTGACCTTTGGTTCTTCTTTTCTTTACTATTGGGCGATTCTAAGGGATAACAACTTAAATGTTTTTTCTTGACTCGAACTCAGAAACTATATGACCTAGGTTAATGAAATGTGGTATATAACAGGTGTTTTTGCCGTTTCGGTCAAACACAAGTTTCCAAGTCAATAAACACTTCACTGTCTAGGATGAATTCAAAATAACTGTGACTATCAATAACTTTCTTACGATATTGCTTTGGGTGAACTTAACAGTCATATAGAACATAGTCATATACAACTGTTGTTTATATATGTTTCACATTTTCCCAACTAGGTGAGATATAAAACCGGATCTGTGTGCTTGTTCATTGTATTCTGCCAGTAAATCATAAACTTTTATCTAAGACTTTTTTTCATTGTGTTTATTTAGCACACGCTTTGGACCATATTTGTAGACAATCTGTGTTAGCGGATTTTCTTTCTGTTTTTCAAAACAAGATAACGCTAAAAAAAATTATAAGTCTCAGAACTCAGCTCTAATCATTGCTTTATTGGAGTCGACTTGCACAACTAAACAACTATTAGACTATATTGCCTTTTGTTACTCACAGGGTGGAAAATAAGTTGTGACATATTTTTAATATTAGCAAATGTCACTTTTGCCTAACAACGATTGTGTAGCGCAAGTTCTCATATATGTTTCCCTTTGATGTCATAAAACCATAGTTCGTGACGTCACTATAGCCAGTCGTCCCAAGGGAGGCGGTCCATTTTCTTAGTATTTCTTAGAGACTTGAGAATGGGATTGATGGGTTCGATGATAAAAAAACTTATTATTCTCGGAAGTGTGTCATATGAGTTTTACGAAACTCGTGCAAATCTGTGTATAACCTAGCTCTCGCTCGGGCAATAACAAATTCATACTCGTCTCGAAAAAGGTCTTATGACACATGTTCTCAGATAATAATCTCTTTATATTGTTACAGTGGCGATCTTCATGTTGGTATCAAATATATTTCTATGTTGTCCAAATATAGATTTTAAAAAGGAAGCGAATTAAAAAATCATAAGAAATGAGCCTCAGAGAATTACAAAACAAGTCTTAAAAGGATTTTGAAAAGAAGAAATCCATATCTTTGGCCTATTTCTCGCTGATCATTTCCCAAGACATTGCTTTCTTCTCATATCCTGTGTCATATTGCACTTGAATTTTTTTCCTTACAATACATACATAATGATTCCCCTTGGAATGAAATACTTCCATAACCAGGAAGTAATGTAGTTCAAATGCATATATTTACCGTACACTTTCAAATAACTTCTGAAACAAAATTTCTGGTAAACGCTAAACAACTCTTTTCTTACTGACAAATATTTCCGGTTGGGTCTTCAACCACATTCCACACAGAAAATACCAATATAGAGATGATATGTATCTATAAACAGTGTAAGTTGAAAAAGGAAACACCAATATTACAAAGTTTTAAGAATAAATTAAAATATCATTACAAAATGGAAAAAGCAACTTTGATGAAATTGGAAGTAAATTCGCAATTCATGCCAATAGACTGATAAGACAAATAGACGATAGTACTTATAAATTAAAAAATGTAGGAGATTAGAAAGACGTGAATGAGTGAGTGAAATGTAGCTGTAGCCTGCATATTTATGTCTGACTTATTTGTACTCATATACTGGACATTTGGACGTATTTTATATCAGCTTTACGACAGTTATGGTAGATGTAACTGCGTAATGAATGAGAAGCAACAGTATAGACATTTTTTGCCAGAACATATTTTTGTCCAAATTTTAAACATGTACATTTTATTTATTAATCGACCCCTGAAGATATAACTGTTTAATGTAATAGTTATTACACACTGTTTAATAACATCACATGCCGATCGAATGACCTGATGTCATGATGACATAATAGCATGACGTCATAATATTAGCGCGCCAGTTGCGAGGTCATGTCGGCGAGTTTCTTAAAATATCAGCCGATGTAGTTAAACGAGTAATATATAAAATATCCCGTTCAATATCATTGTTATGAAACTCATAAATGGTATCTGTATTCAAGTCGCTTTCGCTCGTGAAACACCATACCACTCACTCGTTTCAATTTTTTTTATAAAACGGGACGTGGTTTAGTATTCTCTATGTATTATTCCATTTTTAGATATATCAATATTTATGCCTTTTTTCTAAAAATAATTATTTATTAGGCACTCTCTTCTGGGAGATATAATGGAAGTGTGAAAATGTGTCAGACCATAACAAAACATCAAAGCTTTTCCATAAAATATTACATGCCTTCCTCACCGTTCGCAATTACACAACAAAACTCATATGAAAACAATATAACATCATATATCTCACAACAAGTTAATCATGTTTGTTTTCACTACATGGATCACTACTTATAGATATGGTGTACTAGAAGGAACAATTACATCACATTAACACTATCCCACCGAACTATAATGATGATCTGTAGGATCATTTGCATATGTTGTCAGATGTTCGTAGTTTTCATGTCTACTTATAGAATCTCCCGCTGGTTCCAGTGCTATAGCTGTAGAACCGTTATTGGTAGCAGCCACATTGTAGTAACCATGACCTTCATCATTGCCTGTGACGTCGGTACCGTTGTTTTGATCAGTCACGTGATCTTGCCTTATATCGTTCTTGTGGAGACGACGCGGTTTAATGTAAAGGCTGAAAATTAATATGATGAATTGTTGTATCATAGATTTCTAATTTGTAGATAAACTTGTAGATATGTGTATGCTTTTAACATGGTGAGCATTTAGTAATTATGAAAAGTAAAAATGTTGTAGTTATATAAGATATACTTGATGTTTTAGAAAGATCAAAACGTATTTCACACTATAGGACATTCAGATTTGAGGTAATTTCACAATCTTGCGTTGATTATAAATGTTAAAAGCTTGTATTCTGTAAAAATTTCATTAGTCACAAGTTTTAAACGAATGCATTATAAAGCATATGTCATGCTGTTACTTACAAGAATACTAGAACAGCTGCTAATGCCAAGACAAGGAGGGCGATAACAGCACTCAGTATTCCAATGACAACTAAAGAGATATCATGAGGTAGATCAGTTATGCCTTTTAAATCAGTATGCTTAATAACAATCATCAAAATTAGAAAAATATTAATGAATTTGAATGAACTAGTCACCATTATCGCCAATTTAGCTATTTTTATGCTAGCTAACCATGGCATTTAATGCCTATTACAATATCTTAAACATAATCTGAAGGAGACGTACGTAATGTACCTCTTTAACATAACATCAAAACATGAAGAGGGACATGTAAATTTCCATTTTGTATGATACTTGTTAACCTTTACTTTTACCAATGGCGGTATAAACGATAGAAGTAATTAGATTATTTATAGCAATGGAGTTAACTCATAACATCGAACATCAAGAATCATATAAGAAAAATAATCATAATCATGATCTTTTCAAGGTTATTCAAAGTATCTGAATTACCTGTTTGTGTCTCTGGGTTTTCATCAGTGTTTGTATCTGCAAATGAAGCTGATCTCAGTGAATCGTTTCAGAAATTGTTTCCGAAATTATTTAGCTTTGACTAGCTGTGCACATGTTGCGTCAGTCACATACAAAGCCAGACAAGACAATACAATCAGTCACATTTAATTTGCGCATCTTTGAATAACCAAGTCTTCAGAAGGTTCCAATCCGTTTAACAATGAAAGAAAGATAGAATCACTTAAACACCCATAATGATTGTAAATATTATCTATAAAACCAAAAGAGGTACCTTGGGTCATAAATGATAAATCTAAGGAAAGTAATAAATAGAGAACTTTTTAAAAGTGTAAAGCATGCACAAAACAGAATGATATTCTAATAAGTGTGATTTATCACCTTTACGACTAGGTGAAGTCTTGGTTGATGAGTTTTCTATAGAGGAAGACACTGTGACAGTCGTGATGAAAACTGAGTCAAAGAGACAAATAAGTGCATTCAGAAGATATGAACGTAAATACGACGAGAGACAAAAAACTACGAAAAAGTGTTATTTAAAACAAAATATGTTATATCTACATTCTAATCATTACAAAAAAAAGACCAGAGAAGGAGAGTTCTTAATTATTTTCTTTTTACATGTTTTTAAAGCAAAAACTGATAACCAGATTTTAGAAAAAAAGATTTTCATCCATCCTCTCTTGATAGGTCACACTTCTGTATTAATATCATATTTTAACATGGACACAGAAAACAGGAAAACACTATCTAGACCAGATGTACCAGCTTATTAATCTAAATAACTGAAGAATAATAAACAATTGTTCTATTGTCATATTGTTTATGCACATTTAGGTAGGAAACAGGAAAATTGTTGAGTTCTCTTCTGATGTTATTACAAGATCGTATTCACAGGACTAAGACGTGAAAACTTAAAGAAAGAAAAGATCATATAGTACTTCTATCATTGCAATCTACATGAGATTCTAAATATCACTTTTTAAGAATTGTACCTGGAATGCTTGTATCATTCAATGGAGATGCAGTTGGAGTCGGTGCTATTGCTGTTGTGGTTGTTGGTTGTCGGTTACACCGTACTGTTATTTCGTCTGATCCTGACAACAAAGATAAAAACGATTTACAGTAGATATGAATTACAATTTATGTAATTACATATAAATGTAACTACTAAGAAGAGTTACAAAACAATTCACTTTGTAACCACATTTTACAATGAAATTTGGATATTTGTTCTTGTTGCCGATCAACAACTTTTAAGTCCTGCTAAATGATAATGAAATGGTTTATAAGTCACAGTCCTTATTCAGCAAAGTCTACGTGGTTCAATGCACACGAAGAAAACCAAACAAAGGCAAAGTTTAAGAATCATAATTCATAGATTAAATTTAAATTTGAAGTAGTAATCATGTCCTTTACGAATTTCTGGCACCCTAAAAGGGAATATTTGATATGTTAAAGACATAAGGATACGAGTTTTGCATACATTTTTGCAATTGCAATTAATATATTTACCTTGTAATCGCAGCCACATGTGTTGCTTAGTTTTCCCCCTTGCATCATAGAACAGTGTCACTTTCTCGGTTTGATTGAGAACAAGCTTGTTATACTGGCGGAAGTTTGGTAGAGGATTAGAAGACCAAGAACCGGAGTCTCCAACCAGTGTAACATTAGCTCTTTCGTCGGGGAAGAAGGGGAGGTTGAGATCAAGAAACTCCACTGTCAGGTCTGATCCAGATATATCACATTCACAAGGGACTGACGGGAAATCATCAGTTCTTTTAAGATAGTCAGGTGATATCAAGTAGAGTTGTTGGTCCAATGTTTGACTGGCTTCTGCACAGACATCCATAGGTGATTCTGAGAATAATATATGAAAAATGTATATCATCGTCCATATATTTTGAACGCATGTGAAAATCTTTGTCTATACAACTATATAATTTATAACCGCCTCATATTTATAATAAAAATGTAAGATTTCATGAAAATATTATATTTAACAATATTTGAGAGTATATCTTTTCCTTCATCTGGATCCCTATTTTCTACAGGTTTTAATTTCATTAAAAAATTTGTATCGTGCTGCAACAGATGTTGCAAAATTGTCATCGTATTCTCCAACAATCAATGATATTAATCATAAACATGTACATACTAAACCATTTAAAAAAAAACCAATCATCACTTCTATCGAACTAAAAAATGATAATTGCACTCTTATTTTTACAAACCTCATTTCTCAAGGTGTCATATTATACTTAGTCAGTATAAACATATACAAATTACATATTTTTAAAAGATATTGACGCATATTTGTATATACTGTTTTTCAAAGATTTTCACGCACGTTTACCCTGTACACAAATGCAATGAGTAATAAGAGGTGGTTCAGGTTCGTGGGGGATACACAAGATACACTCCTGTTGTTACAGTTTCAATTTCATATTTTAAAAAACCAACGATTTAACAGAAAAAGAGAAATTCATAGATAATGAAAATAAGCAAATGGCCAACAACTTATCTCGCAAAACCCTAAAAAAAAAGCATGTAAGAAGATTAAGCCTTCACAAATCATTCCAACCGCTGCAAAATTTACATGCCACGTGTTTGATTCCCAGCATATTTGACACTGTTTGGTCTATAGGTACCAATTAATCAAAATCAATTTGTTATTGGTACTTTTACAGAAATTATGTGTTGAACTGATTACTTTTTCCCATTTCAACATTTCTTTGCTGAAGGTTTGGCCTTTAATAGTTTTTCATTTACATACTGTTTAATGGATTAAGGCATCATATATACTATTTAATGGATTAAGGAATCAAAACCATTATGGTAAAATTAGGGTATAATTTTTTTCTTGTATGCCAATTGTACAATTTCAATCTAAGAAAATCAGATCTTTGGGGATATGACATCGCCCTTATTAGATGTTATATGCACCTTTTCATGTTTAGTCATATTCAAATTCGTTTTATTAAACTCCACAAAACAATTCAAAAGCCACTGTAATTCATACATATTAATTCAAATAGATGATACCTACATTTATCCAATGGGCGGCATATTTTCCTTTGATCTTTTCGCGATGGTAAATCATGTACCAAGAAAACTCGAGCTGATATCTATTTCGTCACGAAAATATTACCACAGTTATTTCC
Source organism: Steromphala cineraria (assembly GCA_916613615.1). Classification (NCBI taxonomy): domain Eukaryota; kingdom Metazoa; phylum Mollusca; class Gastropoda; order Trochida; family Trochidae; genus Steromphala; species Steromphala cineraria. Next base: position 66,805,819 of record OU744725.1, on the reverse strand, counting down.
GACATGCTGATTCGACAATCATGAAGGAGAGGGACAGCTTGAGGGCGGAGCTGGCAATATCTGGTCGACGACCTTGAGAAAGTTTAACATTGTTGCAAATTCAAACATGTAGGCCAAGATCAAAGAAATGAAAACCGCTAAGTGCAGAAATTCGGTGGCTGAACTTTTCGTTCATTAAAAGTTAAGCCCTATCACAAATAATTAATGAAAAGGACCAAAATAATTCGGTGAAAACAAACAATTCATGAAATTTAGAGCACTGGTTGTAAAACTTACATTTCTCAATTAAATGAAATATATCTTCAGAAAAAAATAGTGTTACCTTATTTTAGTAAATATAAGTTGCATATGCCTGCTTAGATGAGAGAAGGCCAGGTCATCCAAAAACCATATATTTATCATTTCAAATTTAAGAAGGAAAAAGGATCATTCCGACATTCGTCGCTGGACGATTTCTTCAGACTGATCTAATAGATGATCATGCACGGAGTGTTGATGTCGGGTGAAAGGTCGCAAGACGTTTCCCATTGGATAAAACAGATACATGATTGACACACGGGGCGTATACGAAAGATCAGCTTGCTATCACTCACTCGGGGGCTCCGCCCCCTCGTGAGATGATAGCTCGCTGATATTTCGTATACACCCCTTGTGTCATCATGTATCTATTACGTACATGTACCTTACAGTTAACAAACCTATAATCAAATTTTAATGAGAAACAATATAGTTTGCGATAATATGATAAAATAACTTATAATAGTAAGTATGAAAAATGCGTCAAAATCTCTTCGAAGTATGTTGAATAGTGTTAATGTGAGTACCTGATATGCAGCCATAGCTCAGTGTCACATTCACAGGTGCTGTGTGATGACATGTCCTAATTATCCTCTCATTGCTTATTGTTTCATCACAGGTCTGTTGTCCATTACACTTTTGTAAAAGAACATCATCAGAAGACTGCAACAAGACCTGACAGTCTCCATCTACAGTGTTGCAGTCTTCTGAGGCTGTCTGGTAGAGGAAACTGATGATGTGGATCATCTCACCAGGGCTACATGTCAGCTGGATCAGATCTTCATCAGTTGTCAGACAACTGTTTGTAGATTTGAATGTCTCAGCTGTGAAAAAAAGTCAACTATTATCAACTTTAAAGGTACATATAAGTGTGTAATTGTCTAGGGTATTGAATGCTTAATATTATTTAAAGAAAAAACAAACTGGTTTGACTCAGTTAGTAGACAGTTTTTGTTCTCCTGTTTAATGTGGCAATAATTCACTTAATAGATCGATCGAGTAACAAGTTTTCCATATAAAGCAAATGAAGTCAAAGGCTATAGCCAAATAATTCAAAATTAATTTCTATCTCATAACAAATCTGGGTTATCCCCCATTCCTCTAGTAATCAAATGTTGTGATAACTTAGCTTGTTGCTAAGTTTCAAGGTCCAAGTCGGGGGAAATTAGGCTAAAATTTGGCATAAGAAATCAAGATCTGGCAGTGATATTTGCATCAAACAAGCAGCTGACATGGTCGAGCTATATCCCCCGCAAATTGCACAACATGTATAGGTTTTCCTTCTCATATTGCTGATTGATTTTTGTCACACAAAATAACACAATTTTTTCAGGATATGAAGGAAACTGTTCTAATCAAAAAACTAAATGATACCAACTTTATGTTCACTGTTGGGCATAATTCGAGTAAATTGACAAAATTAAAATCAAACAAATATATTTATGTATTTGGATTAAAAGATAAATTTGATCATATGTAAAAAAACATATTTTCAAAATTGTTCTTCATGACATACCTTCAGATTATTATGTATTTTCATGTCAAATATGATCCAAATGTGATTAGTAAAGAAGTAGTGAGCCGGACAGGACTTGTAATAGTTTTCCAACAGAGTCCTCAAGTTTTGCCAAAAAAGGCAAAACGTTATAAAAATATATTTTCAAAATTGTTTTTCATGACACAACTTCAGATGATTATGTATCTCCATATCAAATTTGATCAAAAAGTGATGATTAGTTTAGAAGCGGACAGGACTTGTAACAGTTTTCCAACAGAGTCCTCATTTTTTGCCAAAAAGGCAAAATTTTATAAAAATATTTTCAAAATTGTTCTTCATGACACACCTTCAGATGGTTATGTATCTTCATATCAAATTTGATCTAAATGTGATGATTAGTTTAGAAGTTGTGAGCCGGACGGGACAGATTTCTTACAAATTTACCACTTTTTCTCCAAAATCCTATTACTTTATGTAGATTTTCAGAAAATCGTTTCTCATGACACATTATTACATGTTTGTTCATATCTTCATATCAAATTTGATCCAAATGTGATGATTAGTTTAGAAGTTGTGAGCCGGACGGGACAGATTTCTTACAAATTTACCACTTTTTCTCCAAAATCCTATTACTTTATGTAGATTTTCAGAAAATCGTTTCTCATGACACATTATTACATGTTTGTTTGTTCCATGACGAAATTGAATTGAAATGGTCGATTAGTTTGAGTTATGAGCCGGACACAAAGTGTAACGGACGGACGGTACCCATTTTAATACCCCCTGCAAATTCGTTGTTGGGGGGTATAAAACTATTTTTATATAAAGCAGCGTCATTACAGAAACATCGTCAAAGGCACTCTATATTCAACATTAAAGCTTAACATATTATTCCTAACCCCTCAGAGGTCCTTTGATCCATGAGATTTACACTCTATGTAAAGGGAACATGTACAGAGGCTAGAATGCAATGATTACAATCATGGCGTCATGGCTCAGTGAAGTAGGCAACTATGTATGTGTCGATTTCATTTTGTAAACGAGTAAATTAGTAAGATAGTCAAATGTATCGAATTCATTATAGGATACTGAATATATATCGATGGTTAGATGTATAGAGATACATCGTTAATTATAAATATATAAGTATGAAATGATTTGATTTGACAACATTAACGATGCATTTAAATCTTCTCACCTGTGATATTGTTGAAGACGAAGCTATATAAGATGACACAGAATTCAACCAGTATTAGTCTCATAGCTGACATATTTAATGTTCAAAACATGTCGATTCACATATATCCAAACATGCATACCTGCATTTCTTTATATGAAGGTTATGACGCATTGAGATAGTGCTGTCAGATTGACAGTAAAATGTATTGTATATTATCAGGCAGACCGTATCCTTTCAATGTCTAGCATAACCAGGTGTAACATTAAGAAGATTGACCTTAAGAAAGATATACTTCCTGGTTGACGGGGTCTGTTGTCAAGAAACATCTCTAAGGGGAAGTAACTCGAGTAGTCAAATATAAAGTCCCAAGATAAAGTTTAATTGACATTATGTAACAGTATGGTGTTTTTATTTCGTTTTAAGTAATCATTACTAACGACAATTTTCGTAAATAATACCACAATCAGTTTGTTTCAGACATTTACATTTGTATACGGATAGCATAGTTGTAGGATACTTAAAAACGCTTAGAAAGGGAATTTTAAATCAAATTAATTTGATAACTCTCATCAGAGAATGTTTCAATAGATTGTTAAGTTTTTTTGGATTACATATCTATAGTGAAGTTGATTAAACCTTACCCTCATATTCCTCAAAATTCAGAACTAATCAACTGATTTGAATTTTTTATAGAATATTTTTTTAATACAAAACGCATTTCAAATTTTAGTAGGCTCCTGTCCCATTCAATAATATTCAATAGATGTCAGATTTAGATTCATTTAGTAAGTAATTTGACTTGTTTTAAAAAAAGCACAGTTCCATTTATCTGCCTCAACAAAAACCTCTTTAAGATAAATTATAATCGATTCATGAACAGCAATGATATTTTGATAGCCAGGAGAAGGACGCGTATAGGACTTTTAAAAATTGTAATCATTATTTAGATCAAAGAATATGTGGGAATGAACACACTTGATGTGAATGCATGTATATCTGTTTCCAATTATTTGCACTCAAACTCCATGTATCGGAAATTGCTGAAAAACATGATTTAATCACATAAAACATATATACATCAATAAGTAATATCATCGTAAAATCATCAACATTTTATGATAAGAACACATCATGTTTGTAAGAATTACAATCTTCCAAGACTAACAAACAAATCAATAAAATATCAAGACATATCAACAAAAGTAAGTTTTGAAGTTCAGTTCCAACTTCATCGCAAGGCTTTTCTTTGGTGTTACATCCAGGTCTGAACTCAAATTGTGCATAGGTATAAGTTTCATACACTATTTCAACAAGTTATACAACACATAGATGTTGCTTTCCTGAAGAAAGTTATAAATAAGGAAGAAAAGGAACCACTATGTCAAAACAGGAGGAAAGAAGGTTTAGTAAGAGAAAATTTTTAGAACGACTTAAATTTGGTTCTACTTGAAACCTTTGCGCTCCCATCCCTGGTTGAGGAAACGAAGATCATGATGGCCTCGGCGGCATAGCTATCGGGGTCACTGAATAATTGAAACCACCCCGATTAGGTATTGAGTCAAGTGGTAACTCAAGGCCAAGAATAAAGAGACACAGATTATGTTGATAGGATCACATATGTCAAATTTGGAAATCGATGTTATTACATCGGGAACCACTAACTGTTACTGAAAATAACAAGTTAAAGCTCAATCAGTACATTAGAGCGAAAATACGGCCATTCAAAGTCGGGATTTTGATCGAAAACCGGACAATGTGGCTCGATTGGCGCGCTCAAATTCGCCAAATTTTGAAACCTTGTCATAATCTGATAGGAAGATATATTCGATTCGAGAGTGTTTATTTGGTATGGTAACTAATAGGTTGATTAATTGAATGCATAATTTCGAATATTAAACATATTTGAGATGTTTTCTTGATTTTTCCATAAAATCAAGCATTTTAGAGATGTTATGCATAAATCGATATATTTACAAGTCCAATGATGAGATATGAATTTCAATCAGCAAATTAGATAGTTTGTAGCTTATCAAAACCAAATTAAGTTTTAAGAAAGATACTCTGTGTCACTTTAAGTGTTTGCTTCACGGTGCCTATACAAGGATGGGAAACTGAGACCATTTGAATGTGCCGTGTTGCTGAATTTAACACTATATCCGAAAGACGAAATCAAGTGAAGCACGCTTAAAATCAAAGGAAAGCTCCACTCCACTAACAGGATAAGACAAATCCGAAACTGCAAAATATCATTTAAAGTCTTATAAAGGTTCTTTTCCTGCCAGTGTTGCACGTGGTTCATGCTGTAGGGCCCGGATTTATAACAAAGTGACAGTATTTGGGATTACATGTGAAGATGTTTTATAAGGGTATTGGAATTGAAGGTTCGAAGTATATTCTTAGTAACTTTTATGGTATGCGTATCTCTTACATAATTTAACGAAACTATTTTAAATGAAAATTTCACTTACGCATTTTTTCTTTAACAACTTAGGTACTTCATGATAATATGAACAATTGAATTAATTTCACACCAGTAAAACTGTTGATATGAAAATGTAGTTTTTATTAATAGCACAAACGTCAAATATCTATATTGACTATATTGTTACATAGATTTGTATAACATCTTTAATCAATCATTTGATATATATTCAAGGTGCATCAAACGTGTGTTCTATAAACAGTACAGAATAAAAGCAATTGTTTTTCTTAAAAGTTTAAATAATCGATGAAGAAGGTAAATAAATGAGACACGTGATATTAAACTTCCTGCTAAACAGGTTCTACAAGACAGTTAAAGGGCACTAACTCCAGGAGATATGCATTTATGCTCAGGTAAACAAACAAACAATTACGGATCAGGTCAGAGCTATTCACATATAGATACGGAGATAATTAGCTTTCATATATATAGAGAATATAAAGAGCAGCAAAACTATACTGAATAGTACATGTATTACATTACAGGTTTATCGTGTGAGCGTACCGTGTCTCTGTACGTGGGAGATCTTTTGATTATAACATTCAAACACAACTCACTGCTTGTTCAAAAGGATTGATTGTGTGGCGTATGCGTATTACTAAACGGGACACAATGCCAATGCAAAAGACACATTGACAGACTTGCGTATGGGTATCAACTTAACAGTGTCGCGAAAATGAAAAGACATTTTGAAAAGCTTTCAACATAGAATTATTGAAACATGTTTTGTTACCCGGATGCACTCTTTCAACGTTTACCCTCTAACCTCTACGGTAACTAGAGCACTACAAACCTGAGGGATTTCAAAATGAATGTGGTTTCATTTCCATATGTAATATATGAGCGATAGTCCTTTTGTCATTTAGCTCAGATTTGCATGTGCATGTTTACAATGTGGATGAAACTAGGACCTTCACTATTTGGACTATTGACGTACTTGTTCGTCAAAACCTTTAACGGTAAGTGAATCATTGTCAATACTAACTTCATCTTAACATTTGATATTTCAAACACAGAGAATAGTAAGCTACAACGGCAATAATGTTGTTTTCACACAATGTCAAACTTGTTGATCGGTACACTTACTGATTCAACATTAGAATCACAAGATTTAACAGCAAAGCAATAATTGAGTCACTGAGTCGAAACTGTGTTTTTGTTTTCAGTTTTTTTTTGTATCCAACAACTTGACCAATATCATACTTGTATGTACCTTTGAACTTTTGATGTTGGTTGACCTTTTTCACAGCTGAGACAATCAAGACCTCAAACAGTTGTCTGACAACTGATGAAGATCTGATCCAGCTGACATGTAACCCTGGTGAGATGATCCACATCATCAGTTTCCTCTACCAGACAGCCTCAGAAGACTGCAACACTGTAGATGGAGACTGTCAGGTCTTGGTGCAGTCTTCTGATGATGGACTCTTACAAAACTGTAATGGGCGACAGACCTGTGATGAAACCATTACCGGTGAGAGCATGCTAAAGGGATGCAATCACACAACCTCAGTTCATGTCACGCTTACATACGGGTGCATATCAGGTACGTAAGATTTTGAAATATTTCAGTAGGCGAAATTAATAAATTGAATATAAAAGAAGTCGATCTTTTCATCTCGATATAGTTTACAAACCATTGCAATGTGCTATTTCGATAACGTTAGGCAAACCTGAGGCAAATTCAGAATTATGAATCCTTCATGTTTACAATTATTAATAATTGAGCTACAATGCAGTGTCATATTTATTGTCGTAATGAGCAGAATATTTGCTAAAACAGATGAAGGGATAAGCTAATTTGCCAAAACAGTGTGTTGTTTAGAATAAAGAATTTGTTATAACATAATTCGTTGAAATAACGTTAAAGATAGACAGATGACAAAGCTCTCCCTCAGGTGATACATTTTGAATATTTTTCAGAATCTCCTGTAGACGTTTGTAGGAAAACAAGTCAAACATTCACCCAACAACTCTACCTGATATCACCTGACTATATTAAAAGAACTGATGATTTCCCGTCAGTCCCTTGTGAATGTAATATATCTGGATCTGACCTGACAGTGGAGTTTCTTGAACTTAACCTCCCATTCTTCCCCGACGAAAGAGCTAACATCACACTGCTTGGAGACTCTGGTTCCTGGTCTTCTAGTCCTGCACCAAACTTCCTCCAGTATAACAAGCTTGTTCTCAATCAAACCGAGAATGTAACACTGTTCTATGATTCAAGAGAGAAAACTAGGCAACACATGTGGCTGCGATTACAAGGTGAATATTATATCATGCTTATTCAACTTGAAAAAAATAATTGTTATATTTGATTCATTATACAAAAATTGTTTTCACATGTAACTTATCAAATTAGTTCTCAATCGAACCAAGACTGTTACACTGCGATGAAAGGTCAACCTCGCCTTTAAACTATTTAGAAAGATTTCTGGTCTTTGGAACCTCAAGCAAATTTTAATCACTATAGCCAGATTGTTCTTAATTAAACTTTTAATGTTACTATGTAATATATCACTTGAGCAAAAAATAAAAACAACACAGGGCGCGCTGTGGGGGAAGGGGAGTTGGGGGTGGGTAAGAAAGCTGCGGTTCAAGGTAGGCATTTCTTCTTTGTTTCATTCTTTCATAATCAAACACTCAGACTGTAGTTAATAACATTTTCACATTAAAGAAACTCTTAAAAGCTAAGTCCAGATCTGTAGTGAACTACCTTTAAATTTGTATTCCCGAGGCTCCTTTCTTATATTTGATTAAATAATTGTTTTGGAAATTATCATTCTTCAGAGACTGAATATAAGTCCTTACATATATTGTGATATAACAGTAAAAAGCACTTTCCTAAAACATTAACTTAATATATCCCATGTATTCAGTTGTCTTCTTCATTTCTTGTGATGTTTACCATCACTTACATGCACGTCTATCTAATGCAATGATTTACTTTCAGGGTCTGCCGCCATAACAGTGGTTTGCAATGTAATCATCACAGAAAGAACCCGAACCACTCCAAATCGAACTGCCACAGCCTCTGTAAGCACAACCATTCCCAACAAAGATGTAACCGCCTCGTGGAAACAAAATCAAGGTACCACTTCAGTATATACACTATATATGAGTTTAGCCCAATTTATTATTCAAATTGGCCAAACCATCACAAACTTAATTTACTCCTTAAAAGGAACAAATTCCGAAGTTTAAAGAACATATATCTTTTCATCAAATGCATTTTTTCACATATGTTATAGTAAATATTCTGTTGTATGTTATTCTTTATGTTATGCATGCGCAATCCGCGTCTTTATTTCTCTACATGTAAAATTGCTCATGTACCACAGTGCGTGGTTTTAGAGAATAAAGAATCTTGAATCTTGAATCTTGATAAATTACCACAATCTCTATTGCGGATACCGAATAATGTCAACCTAAATATGCACAGGGACACATATGAACGAGTATGCGAACCTTTTTTTCAAGAGTCTGCCTTTGCTGTGTCAATCTAAAATTTCATCCTTTAACTTCTCGATATGAACTAAAATGACCCATCAATTTGTAAATTAACTTGTATTTCTACTTATAGAATGTTAATTTCCTTCTAGCAATTAAGGTATGGGGGGATTCAGAGGAGGGGGAGATGAAAGGGTTTTCATTTTCATTTTTCCTCGAATGAAATAAAAGAGGGAGAATTGCAAATATTTTCAACTAACGTCATTAGACGTATGACGTCATCGATAAGGACAGGTATCACTGCCTTCACAAATGCCAAAGGTGAATATACAAGCTATTTAAACCCGTGGTGTAACGTTTGAGAAGTTTGACAATAAAACGTATTGATTCTGAAATGTACGATCTTTTTACCCAATTACTGCTGAATGAGGGCCCATTAATCATTGTGAGTTCTATGTAACCATAGTGTGCCCCATTGACGATCTGAAACCAGTCTTTTGAATAAATCATACAGTATACTGATATGATTCCCCCCTTAGTTAATCTTCAAAGCCAACATATACTTCATTTTGCCGCGCAGTTTATATGAACGACAGTCTTGTGTTACTGTTGTTGGTTGACATTGTACTTAACATACTATGATAATTGAAACACTTGTATTTCGCATATCTATATTCATTAAAATGATGACATTGGGAAGATTATACTACCTTATTAAACGTATTATTGTTTGCTTCTACTCGTTTTGATCACTGGAACATACCCTGTTTGTGAAAAATGTGATGAAGTGATGAAACTTTCTTTCTCATAAATACCATTAACCCACACTATTATTTTATAAGTATTACTTAAAAGAATCTTGATTCGGGTTTTTTCTTTGCCAGGAGACAACGAAGCGGTTATCATTGGAGTTCTTACTAGTGTTTTAGCAGTAATGGTGATTATTGCAGTCCTCTTACTGGTGTATCTGTAAGTTGACAAGAACCTAATCGTTCCATACAATAAGTGTCCTCTCAAGTGATTAACATACGAACAGTGAGATTTTCGGGATAACCACTACTGTAGCGTTCACATTATGACAAAAAGGCTCCTGCCTTTGTTAGACAGGATTTGTGGATAACAAATTTTAATATCTTAATTCAACAATGATTTTCACGATAAATACATGTATTTGTTAATCAAAAAAAAGTTGCTGTTCTTACGGGAACAGTAAAAGACTATCACACTCGTGCATTGAAATCTAACGCAGTGAACGGATATAGTAATTGAAGTATAAAAGCAACGATCTCGAATGTTGTGTTCCTATTTATGACTAAAATATTTATTAATATATTAATATTAAAAAATATTATAAAATATAAAAATATTAATTCGACATTGGTTGCAAATACTTTGATAGCAAGGTATGGTAAGAATTCTGCTTCATTAGTTTGTACACACGACGTTTCTGGAATTATTCTCTGCATTTTCTACATATAAATAAAAAAAGGGCGTCCATCCTATTTGTCATATGTCATAGTGTCAAATCATTGTCCATCCTTTCATCTCATAATGGCTTCCAATCGTTGTCCATCTTTTTTCTCATAATGGCTTCCAATCGTTGTCCATCTTTTTTCTCATAATGGCTTAAAATCGTTGTCCATCTTTTTTCTCATAATGGCTTCCAATCGTTGTCCATCTTTTATCTCATAATGGCTTCCAATCGTTGTCCATCCTTTAACCTCATAATGGCTCTCAATTGTGTTCCATCTTTATCTCAAAATGGCTTCCAATCAGTTTCCATCCTTTAATCTCATAATGGCTTCCAATCGTTGTCCATCCTTATATCTCATAGTGGCTTCCAATTGTGTTCCATCTTTATCTCAAAATGGCTTCCAATCAGTTTCCATCCTTTCATCTCATAATGGCTTCCAATCAGTTTCCATCCTTTCATCTCATAGTAGCTTCCAATCGTTGTCCATCTTTTATCTCAAAATGGATTCCAATCAGTTTCCATCCTTTAATCTCATAATGGCTTCCAATCAGTTTCCATCCTTTCATCTCATAGTGGCTTCCAATCGTTGTCCATCTTTTTATCTCATAATGGCTTCCAATCGTTGTCCATCCTTTAACCTCATAATGGCTCTCAATTGTGTTCCATCTTTATCTCAAAATGGCTTCCAATCAGTTTCCATCTTTTAATCTCATAATGGCTTCCAATCGTTGTCCATCCTTATATCTCATAGTGGCTTCCAATTGTGTTCCATCTTTATCTCAAAATGGCTTCCAATCAGTTTCCATCCTTTCATCTCATAATGGCTTCCAATCAGTTTCCATCCTTTCATCTCATAGTAGCTTCCAATCGTTGTCCATCTTTTATCTCAAAATGGATTCCAATCAGTTTCCATCCTTTAATCTCATAATGGCTTCCAATCAGTTTCCATCCTTTCATCTCATAGTGGCTTCCAATCGTTGTCCATCTTTTTATCTCATAATGGCTTCCAATCGTTGTCCACCTTTTTTCTCATAATGACTTCCAATCGTTGTCCATCTTTTTTCTCATAATGGCTTCCAATCGTTGTCCACCTTTTTCTCATAATGACTTCCAATCGTTGTCCATCTTTTTTCTCATAATGGCTTCCAATCGTTGTCCATCTTTTTTCTCATAATGGCTTAAAATCGTTGTCCATCTTTTTTCTCATAATGGCTTCCAATCGTTGTCCATCTTTTTTCTCATAATGGCTTCCAATCGCTGTCCATCCTTTTATCTCATAATGGCTTAAAATCGTTGTCCATCTTTTTTCTCATAATGGCTTCCAATCGTTGTCCATCTTTTTTCTCATAATGACTTCCAATCGTTGTCCATCTTTTTTCTCATAATGGCTTCCAATCGTTGTCCATCTTTTTTCTCATAATGACTTCCAATCGTTGTCCATCTTTTTTCTCATAATGGCTTCCAATCGTTGTCCATCCTTTAACCTCATAATGGCTTCCAATCATTGTCCATCCTTTAACCTCATAATGGCTTCCAATTGTGTTCCATCTTTATCTCAAAATGGCTTCCAATCAGTTTCCATCCTTTTATCTCATAATGGCTTCCAATCGTTGTCCATCCTTATATCTCATAGTGGCTTCCAATTGTGTTCTATCTTTATCTCAAAATGGCTTCCAATCAGTTTCCATCCTTTAATCTCATAATGGCTTCCAATCAGTTTCCATCCTTTAACCTCATAATGGCTCTCAATTGTGTTCTATCTTTATCTCAAAATGGCTTCCAATCTGTTTCCATCCTTTTATCTCATAATGGCTTCCAATCAGTTTCCATCCTTTAACCTCATAATGGCTTCCAATTGTGTTCCATCTTTATCTCAAAATGGCTTCCAATCAGTTTCCATCCTTTAACCTCATAATGGCTTCCAATCGTTGTCCATCCTTATATCTCATAGTGGCTTCCAATTGTGTTCCATCTTTATCTCAAAATGGCTTCCAATCAGTTTCCATCCTTTAATCTCATAATGGCTTCCAATCAAGTTTCCATCCTTTCATCTCATAGTAGCTTCCAATCGTTGTCCATCTTTTATCTCAAAATGGTTTCCAATCAGTTTCCATCCTTTAATCTCATAATGGCTTCCAATCAAGTTTCCATCTTTTATCTCAAAATGGTTTCCAATCAGTTTCCATCCTTTAATCTCATAATGGCTTCCAATCAAGTTTCCATCCTTTCATCTCATAGTAGCTTCCAATCGTTGTCCATCTTTTATCTCAAAATGGTTTCCAATCAGTTTCCATCCTTTAATCTCATAATGGCTTCCAATCAGTTTCCATCCTTTCATCTCATAGTGGCTTCCAATCGTTGTCCATCTTTTTATCTCATAATGGCTTCCAATCGTTGTCCATCTTTTATCTCATAATGGCTTGCAATTGTTGTCCATCTTTTATATCATAATGGCTTGCAATTGTTGTCCATCTTTTCATCTAATATTGGCTTCCATTCGTTGTCCATCCTTATATCTCATGATGGATTCCAATCATTGTCCATCCGTTAATCTCATAATGGCTTCCAATTATTGTCCATCCTTTAATACCATACTGACTTCCCATTGGTTGTCCATCCTTTAAACTCATAATGGCTTCCAATCGTTTTCCATCCTTTAATCTCATAATGGCTTCCAATCGTTGTCCATCCTTTAACCTCATAGTGGCTTCCAATCGTTGTCCATCCTTTAAACTCATAATGGCTTCCAATTGTTGTCCATATTTTCATCTCATAATGGCTTCCAAACGTATGATAAAGGGGTATAATAATTAACGTAGAAATGTCGTGTGTACAAATTAAAGAAGTTGAAGTGCACATCATACCTCGTTATATACTTCGAGAACTTGATTTCACCTACATTGAAAAGTAAAACATCTTCAGACAATTTGAAGCTTTGTGTATTGATCTGGTGCAACAGTAGATGTAGTAGTTAACATTGATTAACGCATTTTCGATCGTACCTTTTAGTATTGTACTTCTTTAGGGAACTGCTGACAATTACAATAAGTCTGCATGAACTTAACTCTGAAATATTAAATTCTGTTTTTTTTTATCAGGTACAGAATTAGAAAGCAAGGGGATTCAGAAGATGGCAATCCTAATCCATTGGACAGTGTCGTTTACGTTAATACACAAAATGCAAACGGGAATATCGCAATTGAAGGTGCCGCATCACCCTATGTTGAATTAAACACAGGGAACGATTCAGCAACTCATCGATATGAAGATCTGCACCAACCCCAAACATCGGCCAACCAACAGGAGAGCAATGAGTACCTTGAACCAGTAAGATTCGTTGCCCAAAGAGGAGATGAGATTCATCAGAATGAAATAATATTGGGAATTGTGAATGGGGATTGTGCTTTAAATTGCAACATTGAAAACAGGGTAAAAACCCTTGAAGAAGACCTAAAGCCTCGTACGGACTGTGAAAAAGGGAATAAAGACGTGTTCCATACAAACATATATGAGAGTATTGAGAGTACTTCTGGTACTACGGTTGAAAACAACCCTAAAGTTACCGATGGGCCCCATGGCGATGACAACATGATGCATTCAACCGATGAGACAAATGACCAAATTGAGAACCCTGCATTAACCAGAGGTAAGGTAGAAGCCAGTCCTCAATCCGAAGATGATACCTGCAACACAATTGCCGGCTGCAAAAGAGCAGACAATGCGTCGGAATATCTGATTATGCATAATGGAAATGATAAACACCCGACAATGGAGCAAATTGATAATTCTAATTATATGGTCATGCATAATGAAACTGATACAGACCAGACCCTAGAAACGTTTGATAACTCGACAAGTGCATAAACGTGAAATAAGGAGCAAAACAGGTCAAAGAGAAGCCAGAGATAACCATTGCAACTCAACCGAATACAACATAACGAAGATAGCAGCAGATTATGAGGATAAGGAATATACCCTTACTTACAATAAATGAGGTACAGTTTCTTTCCATGGAACGAATGCAAGCAAGATGATGATAAGTTTCTGGAACGTGAAGATGATAAATATAGCAAAGACGTACCGTTTGACAACATATTTATGAAACGAGTGAGTGGTTTGGTATTAAACGAGTGAAAGTGAGTTATATACCGATATTGACGAGTTTAATAGAATTTCTCTTTAAAAGGACAGTTTAGAGATTTATTTATCACTCGCTTTATAACATCGTCACAAATATTGTCGATATGACCATTGGGACTGACCTGTTGACTTTGTGACGTCATGCCTAACGATAATAACGTCAATATGACGTTTTGTAATTCGACGATGTGCTTGGAAATTGGGATTTGATGACATACAACATGGCTGTTTCTGTGACAAGAAGTGGTACCACCCTGATGTCTGTCTTATCTCCTTTTAACTATTATCTCCCTTGCGTACTCTGGTCGTATAACAGCGGGCCTCACCATCCGACGAGTAACATGGCTCCGGCAGTTAGAACATAAACATTATAATTACTACCTACGAGGGCAGTCATAGCGAGGTTAATATTTCTCATTTATTATACCTCTATTAAATTTGTAAGAATATCATTGGTCAGTTGACATCACGTGATTGAAAATATATCTGCACACTGACCCCGGCTATCCGTGAGGAGGTCAGTTTTGTGACAGAAATTTGTGACACTGACCTGAGATATTGACCCGTCACGTGATTTGTCACATGATTGCATCTGTTACGTGCCGCTTTGTTTTGACGTTACACATGAAACACATGCATAACAAATTTGAGGAAAAAGGAATTTTGGTATAATAAAACACTTAGTTACTCATGGTGAGGTCATTATGTGAAATGCAAGGACTCTCGAACCTGACTCCCTCGGCGGTCTGACCTGACCTCGGCCTGCGGCCTTGGTCAGGTCAGACCGCCTCGGGAGTCAGGTCTCGAGTCCTTGTATTTCACATAATGACCTCACCATGAGTAATTAAGTGTATAATGTTGCCCTAGGGCAAAATATCACTTTTTCATTGTGACGTCACTTTAAAAAACAGTGCTTTGACGTCACGGTTCACCTATGACGTCACAATCTATACGGGTCGGCGGCTAGTTCGCCTATAGTGAGAAGTAGGTTATTTTCTTAAATTTTGGGACTACGGTAATAAACAGACCATTATGTTCGTGCCAATGACATACTATGTTTACGACATTCGTGCCTAAATATCAGTATATCCCTCGCTCACGCTCGGAACATACTAATATTTAGGCACTCGTGTCGTAAACATAGTATGTCATGGACACTCATATAATATCCTCTATCTATTCCGTGTGTATCAATAATTGTGGTGAAATAGTGAACGAGAAGGCTGATAGTGCAGACATAATGAAGTTTCTACATGAATATCATAAAGATTCATGTTACTCCTTTTTGCCTGACAAGCCAGCTCGTGCTCCCTGGCATTGTCTGCGGTAGGGATCTGGCTTTCCCTGGTGTCAGAATCAGTTGAATAGGACTTTGTTTCGGATTCGGTATAATTGTGATGTCGACTAAGAAATGAACACGCTCTTTGGGTTTTTGTCAATATCCTTGGAAACTTTGTCACATGATAGCTAAGAAAACTATTGTCAAAACATTGACATAAAAGAAAATTTCAAACGGAATTTCAAAGTTTCAATCATATGAACATTTATATAAAGTATCTTTCATTTGATAAATGATTGTATTCAACAGTTATGTATACATTGTTGTTATCTTTTGATGTAAGAATTTAATTAAAACAGATGATTCTTTTATCAAATAATAATGACCATTTAATTATTTTTTATTCTTCATTAGCTATTCTCATCGCCATGTCCATTTTTAGATCATAAGGCCGAAATGCCCAATGGGCTTATGGCTAGCATGGTGTCCGGCGTCCGTCCATTCGTAAACTTTGTGCATTTTCGACTTCTTCTCCAGAACCAAAAGGTCTAGAAAGCTGATATATTGTGTACATACTCCTTGACTAATGAGGGTTATAATGTGTAACTTTGGTGACCCTGTTACCCCTTAAAAGGGCCACAAGTGCCACACCCTAAAATCCTATAGCCATTTTGGTCTTCTTCTCCAGAACCAAAAGGTGTAGAAAGCTGAATCTTATATGCATACCTCTTGACTAGTAAGGATTTTAATTTATACTTTTGGTCACCCTTCCTTAAAGCCTATTTTCGTCTTCTTCTCAAGAAGCATAGGGCCTATAACGCATTTTGTGTACAGACTCCTTGACTAGTGAGGATTACAATTTATAGCTTTGGTGGCCCCGTGGCACCTAATAAGGGTCATGGGGCCCCTCCGTTAAAAGCTATGTTCACTTCTTCTCAAACATACGGCCTAAAAATCTGAAACTTTGTGAGCGGACACCTTGTCAAGAGAGAATAACAATTTATAGCTTTGGTGATCCTATGGCCTATAGAGAGGGCTTGGTGAACCTGTGGATCAAATCGCCTGAATTATCAATTGCCGATTTGGTAGCCTTGTTACTCAATTTAGGGTTTGTCCGTTCCATCTTTTTACATATTTATTTATTGTTTGGGCCATTTCCATGTTATGAATTGATTAATTTTAGATTTTGTAAACCTTTAGCCCCTACAAAGTGGGGAATCGCATTAGCCTGATGAGCTACAGAGCCACATTCTCTCCCCACAGAGGCAGATCAAGTCCTGTTGATTTAGCCTATGTTATATTACGCCGAAACCCGCATCATATTCCATTTGAATTTCATTATCAAATGACAACGCTTCTCGCATGGAAAGGGTGGATAATATAATAATGTTTTTATCTTGATTCAGTAGCCAAAACGATGATTTAAAAACAGCGTCGCTGATTGCACAACTAACTTTGATTGCCTCCAATCAGGCATCTCCCATTCTATCCCACAAAGTCGGCGTAATATATCAGAGGCTAAATCAACATGATTTGAGCTGCCTCTGTGGGGAGAGAATGCAAAGACAATGTCTTTATTTTTTACTTATGGAATGTGCCCATAACGCTTTGTTTATTATATATGTAGTGAATCACTTTTTATCAGTAAAGGAAACATGACTAAGAATGTTATCAATGTTTTGAGGAAATTATGGAAATTATATATACGCGTTTTCCTCAATCGTGGTAAAGATACAATGTATTAATTTCTACATCAGTCATAAATAACAAACCCTTCCTCTTACCAGGAAAATACCTTGGAGACGCACATTATTTTCAGAAAAATACCCAGATACTTTTGTGACATTTCACACTCATATTTGAGTTTAACTTGTATTGTAATAGTTGCTCAAATCAATTAAAAAAGGAAAATTGTAGTGATCTTTATTGAAATAAGAAGTTGTACAGATAGATTTGGTCAGACATATGGCATTGTATCTAAATGTATATCATTCCAAAAAATATTCTTCACATAGAATCAATATTTAGTAATAAAACAACCCTATTAAATATGTTCAACCATTTCCAAAAGTATAGGGGTTATTTAACTTTTTTTTCTACCGGGATCCAAAAATCGTGAATACCATTTAACATGTTCAACAAAGAGTACATTGAATTACGACTACATGTAAGCAGGATGCGAACTTATGTACAAGTAAGGACACATAGGTATATGTATGGATCTACATTGGTATGCCATGTACTGTTCAATAAGCAAACGTGTGGCAACAATACTAAGTTATTTATTCGTTTGTAATTGACTTCTTGCATACGTTTTGTAACTATGTTTACGTTCGGAAGAGGCATTTATATAAGCTTGTGCTTGTGTGCCAATCGCTTTTCATCGTGTTCATTAAATAAAATATGTTTAAATCACATTAGTATGTACTTCGCCTTTGGTTACCCAAGCTTGACAGGTCAGTCGGAATATTCTAGACCAAACGTAAGGAGAGATGGGACCTAGAAATCGAAGATATCTTTAAAATGTGCCTAATTTAAATTGTTTTCGCTAGCATTGTCGATATTTTGCATATTATATGTTCCCTAGACCTCCCTGACGTATATGGAATGTGTTTGGTATCATATTTACTTTATTCATAGAAAACGCGGGCTTTATTAAAGTATGCAAAATCGGTATGAATTGGCGTAATTATTTATCGACACCAGTAATATTATTAATGCTGATAACTTAAAAAATCGTTCGGTGACCCAATAATTGTATTACATTTTTAAAGAAAAGACATTATAAATTTTAACAAATTCAAAAATAATGTATTTGTTCGTCCCATCTCTCCTTAAGTCGACCTTAAACGAGCTGTCGTCCTCTGGCTATTCCTATCGTTCCTTCCCCCCCTCATCCTGTCTCCCCCCACATCCTGTCTCTCCCCTCATCCTGTCTCCCCCCCACATCCTGTCTCTCCCCTCATCCTGTCTCCCCCCCACATCCTGTCTCTCCCCTCATCCTGTCTCCCCCCTCATCCTGTCTCCTCCCTCATCCTGTCTCCCCCCTCATCCTGTCTCCCCCCTCATCTTGTCTCTCCCCTCATCCTGTCTCTCCCCTCATCCTGTCTCCCCCCCAAATCCTGTCTCTCCCCTCATCCTGTCTCCCCCCCACATCCTGTCTCTCCCCTCATCCTGTCTCCCCCCTCATCCTGTCTCCTCCCTCATCCTGTCTCCCCCCACATCCTGTCTCTCCCCTCATCATGTCTCCCCCCCACATCCTGTCTCTCCCCTCATCCTGTCTCCCCCCCACATCCTGTCTCTCCCCTCATCCTGTCTCCCCCCTCATCCTGTCTCCCCCCTCATCCTGTCTCCCCCCTCATCCTGTCTCCCCCCTCATCCTGTCTCCTCCCTCATCCTGTCTCCCCCCTCATCATGTAGATATACTTTTTACTGATCTCTCTGCTGGTATCACGAGTTATATAACTGAAACCTTGTTGAAGACACCTACTCACTCACTCACATTTAGAGTATGGATTCGGACCTCCTATCCAATGAAAGTTAATAGATAACTTCGTTGTGCAAAAAAACCTGTAAAAGTTGAATTCAAATCATCATTTAAAAAAGTTTTAGTGATTTGCAATCTGCAATATACATTGTGTGACTTACCATAATAGTAAGAAATAAGAAGAGGATGTAAAAATAATGATACAAAAGAACATTATCAACCTAGTTCGTGCTGTCTCGAAATGTCTCTAGATTGGTACATATGATTGCGAACAAAAAGCGTGAATGACGTCAGTCTAAGTCGTTACAAGATGGTATTGCTACTTTTACACATATAATCTCGGAATATCAAAACTTGCTCAAATTGCATTACATTATTCAACATTATATATTTACCATCGTGCAGTCAATATCCATATGTTTGTGAGTCTAATTAAGCTGCCGCATAGTACATTTGAAAAAAGGTTATTGTCAACTACAACATCGTCATAATTTTCACCATCGTCATCATTTCCACCATCGGCAGAGACTTCTAAAGCATGTTACCAATGATTTCCTCTTTACATCATCGACTACTTTTGAACAAGGAAAGTGCACCAACCATGTTCCACCATCCTGATCTAATCATTATCGTCACTGCAATACAGATCGTTGTCTACCATGATGCATTCATCATCTTGTACTCTGTACGAGCTCTGTTGAGCTGATTCCCGATAGGTATGATACAAGTCATTGTCAACCATGATATCAACTTCTTCCTCACCACCGTCAATATACGTAGCGTCTTCCAGAGTGTGGTAAATAGGCCCACTGGCTTCTTCTTCATTATCATCAGAGCCTGGACTTTGATGATTGGGATGTTCCTGCAAAGCTTTTCTTCTGTATTCGCCATGGGACACGAAACTACGGTTAAGATGGTTATATGTCTCATTATTACTATCATTTGTACGCTCTTTTGGAGCCATGTTGCCGTTCAGTGTTGCATTGTTTTTATTACAAAGGGATTTTTGAAGTATTCTGTCGGCCTTTTTCTGGATCATTGCTAGGGTTATGTGATTATAGTTATCATGTGGAAGTTCTTTGGATACGATATGATGATTGGGATGGCTAAAAACCTTGTTCCTATCGTGATCCCCCTTTGTTTCATTAATACGTGAAGTCATGTTTTCGTTGAATGTTTGATTGACATTGTCGTAGGGGGAGTGTGTAAATCTTCTTTCGCCTTTTGTCTGTAGCATAATTGGTGTTATGTGATGATAGTTATGTGCCACGTCTACTTGGGACACGAAACGTTGATTAAGATGATTATAAACCATGTTCCTCTCGTAATCATTTGCGCATGTAGGATTTTGTGAAGCCAAATCAGACGTGTTTTTGTTAACCGATGCCTTGATTCTGCCACAAGGAGAGTTCTTAAATCTTCTTTCGTCCTTTGTGTGGAGAGTAGTTTTGGTTACGTGATGGTTATTATTGTGAGAGTCCTTTCTTTGACCAAAGTCGGAACTTCGTTGGTTCATATTTTGATAGAGGTTTGGGTTTGCATTATGAGGTAGGGACAAGTCTTTCAATTCCTCAATAAAGTCGTGCCCAGTTTCTTCTTTTATTTCCTCAGTTGTATGGCTAGCTTTTCTTTTTCTGGAAAATAATAACGCATGTCATATTTGAGAATATTACGAAGATTTTGTTATGCTAATGCAGTGAATTTATTTCATCAACTTAGGAAAGCTGATGGTTTGCTCTACATATACTTAAAACAACTATCAGAGTAACATGTTATCATGACAAACATTAAAACAAACATGCATAGAGACAGAAGCGCTTTTTTGGGGGAAAATCTATATGTTCATTGCTTCCAAACATGTTCCTTTTTAGGTATGACCTCCAATGGATGAAATATCTCAACCTGATCTTTAACAAAACCTTTTCGGCCATTATTGTGTGAATACAATTTATTCATTTAAGTTTGGGTTATGACTTCCCTTTCCGTATCCAAATGTGGTGAGTCCGTTTGAGAACTGCGTCTACTGATCGAAAAGTGTTATATTGCTAATTGGTATATATATAATGTATAATTGGTATCATTTATTTTAAGCCCGCGCTACTGTCCCTTTAACGAGATAGAATATGGGAAAAGTATTTTTAGTTGTTGGAATACCTGCAGACACAAACAGTGATGGTGATGACCAAAATGAGGACAACCAAACCTCCAGAAATTCCACCTGATATCATCATGAGCTCTGAAAATTGAAAGTCAGAGATTTAACGTTATCTACAAAGTCAAACCTGAATGCTGTTGTCATACAAAATATATTAAAACGATATGTAATATTTCCCGAAAACATTGGTGCAATATATAGAGGATATTATATGAGTGTCCATGACATACTATATATGCTATTGGCATACACAATATAATAACGATATGTTATAGTTCTTAATAAGTGCGATAGAAAGATTTATCACCCTCATAGTTTATGAAATGATACGAGAAAACATTCTTAATCCATTGATTTATGGTTTAAGTTTTTCTCACCCATAATGCTATTAACAATGTCCTTCGGGTACAAATGACGAAAAACTATTATTAGGATCTGACTTATGCAAGGTACTTTTAGTATCATGCAAAAACAAGACTCAGACAAATATATCAATCTGGAGGATTGTTGATCTTTACGTAATGTTTTCAAAAGAAATGCCTGTTTCATGAATGGGATCCACCCAGTTGTGGAGCAGAGTTTTGTTAGTTCTTTATTTGAAACCACGCCATAAATCACTCACTCGGTACGTATAAGACAAAAGCGAGTCCTAAAGGTTCATAATTGAAAAGGCTAGCACGGATCTCGAGATGCACGAAGATACACATGAGAAAGATTACTTTCCATTCATGATAAGTTCATGACAAACATTAGACATCATCATGACACAAACCCTTTAATTGCTACTTCTTGCAAAAAATAAATTAGCAGAACAGAAGACAATAGATTTGTGCATTTTACTTATCTCCTTAAAATGTTTCAGAACAAAAATGTGTTAACAAAATCTTCAGGATAATTGGTTACCTTCAAATGATAGCATTATGTGATGACTAAGTTGATCAATTCTGTAGGATTGTAAAGAGAAATGTGCCTTTTCAAAGGGCAGTAGCACGTTTTTTGAGGATTTCATATTTTTCACTGATAATTGTACATTAATGCTAAATGTATAACTTTGATAGCGTCAAAAATCTCATTAAACAAGCCAGAGTCAGAGGACAAAGGATGAAGATTCACATAAAATCCATTTGCGGCCATTTTGTGTGAACACCTTTAATTCATTTTGTGTAAGAAAAATATATCGCATGCCTAAACTTTACGTTATATACTTGTTATATACTTGAATCGTTACTGCTCCATTCAGTTTGAATACATTGTCCTTCAATTGGAAGCATTAATTTTCATTTTCCTGACATCACCTTATATTCCCCCTAAAAACGTGCTACTGCCCCTTTAAAATCAATGATTCTTACCAGTCTCTGTTTTATTGGTTTCTGTTATAGTTTGATGAGAAGTTGTTATCATTTCTGTAGTTGATTGCACAGTTTGACTAATTGATGATGATGATGAACTCTTTGTTGTCGCATCTGATGCTTTTGATGGCATCACTGATGTTGACTTTGTCTGTGTCGAAATCGTTGGCTGCTGACTCATTGTCGACGTTGTTGCCATTTCCGTTGTTGATGATGTCTGAGGAGTCGTCGTTTGTGTCGTTGCTGTAGTCATCGTTAGTGTTGTTGAGGTCGGTTTTGTCGCTGCTTGTGTTGTTGATGCAGTCGTCACTGTTGTCGTTTGTGTTGTTCCTGTGGTTGTCATCATTGTTGCCTCTGTTGTTGCTGTGGTTGAATTATTCGCAATCGTTGTTTGAATTCTTGTTTCACCCAAGCTCATCAGGCGAATTTGTAAAGACTTCATGTTGCATCTAACGTCAGCAATACTTCCTTTACAAAAAATAGAAATTGTCTAATGCTAATGCGATCACCTATGTATTTTTCAAAATACCCACTTTCTACAAATGACCACTGAACAGTAAGTCAAAGTAGAATAGAACGTTTCTTCAAAATTGGAATATATTTCAAATATACAGATATAAGTTCTGATGGTTTAACATGTAGGAAACTCAATATAATTGGCTAAAACTCAACACCAATCATCGCTCACGAAGTCATTGTGATATCTTCGTAAATTGTAGGATACATATGAAGCAACATGAACATGAAGCAACTATACTGCCCTTATCATTAACAATCATTAAAATCATTTAGTAGTTATTTCTTTATTTTATATTTTGATTCACACGTACTGTATAGGTTTAAATCTTATGTACTTATATGCTAATCTACTGCACACTTTACAGATGAAACTTTTAAATATTTGTATTTACATTAAAACATAAATACACAATATATTATATGTTTATTCAAGACCAAAGTTGTCCAAGAGGCAGATAATAACCTAACCTGCAATTTTGATCCACAACCTGGCTTGTTGTCCAGCAATAAACCTGATTGTGATGTTCTCTGCTCTCGATGCAATCCTCACATTGAATGTGTCAGCAGGCCGGTGCTTCCATGTGGTGTTGTTCGTACCCCATGTATTTAATTGTAGGACATCCTTCATACCTTTTTCTATCAGCGTCACCTCCAGATCTCCCCCTGACACTGAACACTCACATATCTCCTCCTCTACTTTAGTCTTGTTGGGGAACCCCGGGGAGTGGAGGTACAGGGAGGTGAAGAGACCTTTTTCATTAAGAGTACTGCATATGTCCTTGCTGTCTGTGGGAAAATTAAAATCATAATAACCATACCCCTTTTGTACTCAAAAGCACATTCGGAGAATCCTTCCTGTACCAGTGGCGCAGAAACAATGATGCGCCACTTCAAGCGATGATAAATATAGGGGTTATTATATGAGTGTCCATGACATACTATGTTTACGACACGAATGGCTAAATATTAGTATTTCCCGGTATATCCTGATATTTAGGCACGAGTGCCGTAAACATAGTATTATGTCATTGGCGCGAATATAATATTCTGTTTATTACCGTATCTTTCAAATTAAAGAAAATACTCAAAACTTACTTCTAAGCATAGGCGGAATAGCCGCCGCCGGCCTGTATAGATTGTGACGTCATAGGTGAACCGTGACGTAAACATTGTTTATAACGTGACGTCACAATGAAAAAGTGATATTTTGCCCTTGGGCAACATATGAAAAATATGAACCTCGGTATGACTGCCCTCGTAGGTAATAAATTTGTGTTAATGCTGAGTGTACTGAAAAGGAAGCAATATATCTCACATTTTAACATCTTTTGCTAAATTCTCTAGCAATTGAACATGAGCTACATTCCATGAAAACAAAAATGCTTAGGTAAAACTATGGAAAAAAGCTCAAGGACTTAATTTTGCTAAAAAAAGAGCTGCATATGTTCTAACTGACAAAAAATTCATTTATTCTGTATGAGACACTAATTTACGTTTATTCGTATCTATGAAAATACGTAGTTAGATACATATACGTACCTTTTACACAGTGAGATACATTATTAAGAACGACACTTCTGTCAGTGCAATGTGAACACATGTAAACTATGAGTCCATGCTATAAGTACATTTATATAATCAATTTAGCGGTTTCAGTGAACAGTGCAGCTGTCTCCATGAAAGTTAAATTATCAACAAAGAATTGTCCTAATTGACATGATATATATTTAACACTTGAACAAAAGGTAAAATAATATTTGGACACACAATTTTAACTCACCTTCTACACATGTGTAGGTTATCTCAAAAGCATGACCACTGCCATAACAATCGGCACCACATGAAGTTTGTTCTTTGCAAGATACATGACCATTACAGTTGACAATTAGGCCATTATTGTCGCTTTCGAACAATTTGGCTGTTGAATCATCCCTCACATCTCTACAGTTATCTTCAGATGTTCTCCTCCCGTACAGTTCACTGATGACATGGATCATCTGGTTGCTGCTACAGGTCAGGGGAATAGCAGCTGTGTCTGTGTCAGTGTTTGTACATACAGTGTGATTTACATCACCTGCAAGTAATATATACAAACCCAATATCATCAAAAGGACAAAATAAAGACTAAATAACAACTACATGTACCATTTTTTGTAAATGTGTCACGTTCAAAGCGGAAGCTATGTCGATATCTGCACATTCAGTACACAAGATTGTCAATCTTCTCACATTCTCTCACCCTTTAAATTAATGTAAATGTCTTTCAACTGTCCACAATTTTGTGTCAATAATCTCCAAAAGGAGGAAATAAAGATGATGATGATGATGACATTAGGTGTGAAGATAGTGATTATTTTATTTTTGCACACTAACGCACATTGAAATAAATGCTCATTGAGTGTACAAAACGCAACAAAAGGTCAAATTCGTTTTGAATTTATTTGTGTCAGGTCAGGGGTATTCTAGCTGTGTTTGTGTCTGTCCTGAAACACTCAATGTGAAAAATAGCTAGTAAATGTTAATATTAACACTGACAAAATTCGATTGCATACGAAGAATTATGGTAACATAACGAAGAAAAATTATCTATAAATGTTGTGTTTTTACAAACACAATGACCTCAGAGTACGTAATGGAAATATTTTCAACTGGACCCTTCTTTCCTATATAAAAACAAATTAGATAGATCTCTTTTATTGTTGAATAAGATAATTTCACAAAAAGAAACCTGTAAATATAGAAAGGATTTTCCTAAAAACACCACCAATGCCCTTTAAAGAGCATTTTTAAGGCAATATGTTTACAGGCATTCGGACGGACGGAAAATTATAGAGGTGGATAATTAACTGGTAGACATATCTATTATAAAATATTGATAAGGGAAAACAATGCGCAACGAAACAAGACGGCAATTGTAGTAAAACTTACCTTGAACAGATACCAATAGATAAAGGACTATGAAGAAAATATGCTCTGTCCAACAACACGAATGATCAGCTCTGTAGATATTTTCTTTCCTTGTTGACATTTTGTTCTCCTTTATATCCAAAATATTAATTTTTACCTGTGGAGCATTTCCGATCTTCACGCTCTGTTCGAATACACAAATCAAACATATGATAGCATTCACATTTTGACCAAAGATAAACCTTCTATAACAGGAGTTAAATGCCTTGATGAATGTTCCCAAAAAAGGACTTGTAATATGGTATTCAAACAGCTCAATGTCCCAACTTCACATACAGGTGAGTTTATAACATTTCCTCTGTAAGAGCAGGATGTTGAAGGTAAAAATATACACAGGAAAGTTATTAAAACCATAAATATGACTTGAATGGCTGGTTTTTGTCACCCAGATTATAGCGTTAGCTAACAACAAATCGTTATCATTTAAAAGATAGCAAATAAAGCATGCACGCATTTGACATGCTTATAAATATTGATGTAAAAAACTTCTATAGTTTTGATATAAAGATTAGACTTCTGTATTTTGGTTCCATGTGTACTCTAGCTAGTTCTCAGTTTCCTCACCGATATTTCTTATGTTTAGTACTGTAAGAGATATAACCCGAATCAGTCAAGCAATCAAGGACGTGCTATCAAGTCTTATACTAAAATGATAAATACAACATTAAAGAAAATCAGTCAGAATTAAGGTTTCTTTCCGTTCTTTAAACTCTACATCTTGCTCTTGTGTAGTATTATCATTATTTCGTTTGGAGTGACTGTCTTTTATTAGAGATTTTTACCTTGTGTGTAATAGTAAGACCATGAGGGCCTGTTGTCTAATTGTTTAAATCATGGTTAGTTAGACCACGAAGCGCGTAGATGGTTTAAACGATAGGATAACAAGGCTCGAATGCTCTTACTTACTTAGATTTTGGCCACAAACGTACTTTATTAAATGCTACGTAAATTCAAAAGTTGATATTATTTTTGTTGAAATGATTGGTAACTACATGTATCTGACGACGACCGTGTCACACGAGTAATTGACATCAAACAAAACGATAGAGCTCGTGAAATTTGCGTTAAAACGCATCCTCACGAGACGCACGTGCAGCTTTACTTTCGACATGCGCATGCTGTGATCTTGTCATTTTGTGAAGGTTAATAAAAGGGATCGGACGTTTATTAACAGCTCTTCTCCAAGCATGTGGTGCCTTAGAACAGAAGTTGTGCTTGTGAATATTAAAACGATAAACAACTAATTAACACAAATCGTTTAATTAAACAATAGTCTATTCAGTTGAGATATTTGTTTGAAGGCCATATTACAATATTAGTATGTGGCGACGTGGCGGACATCCCATTTGGCCGCTGCTTAGATAAGAACTGTTTCGCAATTGTAACCTTTATGTAAACATTGTAAACAATAAAATGCATATTTGTGTTATGTTGTTTCTAATAGAAGTTTTGTGATCACGACATAGTCTTGCTCATAAAAAGTAGTCCCGGCCGTGGTATAACTGAAATTGGCGTTAGTTATACCACGGTTCACAACAAAGGAGCCATGGTCTACATGTTCATATATAACTATAAACATTGACACTTTATTATCATAATGTATTTTCTAATATGTCTAAATGGAAATAAACCAAAGCCCTGACTCGTTCCTGAAAATGTTCTAATACTTAAATATAATTATTTCGAGGCAACGTAGGTATTGTGTTATACTTCTTCGCAGAAATGAACAACCTACTTTGTCACTGTATCATAAGTAACGTGTGTATTATGATGTTAATCCGATTTTCACAAATTTTCACAACAACCTTTACATATAAGTTTATTCCAATATACATGTACATTCCTTAAGTTTGTTCAATTGCTAGCATATCTCAGTATCTCATGTAATTTTGGTTTGGTTTGGATGCAGTTGAATAACTTCAGCTGAGAAGGTTTATATATATTAATAACCATTTTGGTACTTATTTTGTAGGTGGTCCGATCTTTACATCAGCTCCTTGAACATGTGCTATTCACATGTGTTCCTGTTTGGAAGTTTTGATTTCTTTTTAGTGAAAAATAACTCATTGCTTTACTAGATATCAGTACTCATAAAAACAGTGTAACCTTTAAGAAATATCATCATGTGGTGTGACCATATGAGAAGCAAGACTTTACCAAACTGATACTTCAACAGAGCTTTGTACATTAGTCTTAAATATCCTTTTGTTTTTCAATTTAAAAATATTATTGTTGAGAATGTGCTGTAGTACATTCAACAACGTTTAATTCATATTTACAGATTACTTGATGAAATCTAAATGTTCCTGCAAGTTGATTTGAAAGTATTTTTCGTTGTCAGATAATATTTATAGGCATTTGATGGAATGTCATTAAATGAAGCAAACCACATGAATCATTATTGAAATAATCCTGATAAAATATTGTTAATGTATCACAGTAAAACTAGCGATCAGATATGCAGAACAGCAGAACTATAAATATGCGTCCATGCGTCATTAAATTCCTAAAACAAGTGCCATACATGTATTCACCTCAATCGTCACTTTATATAATTCCCTAATAAGTTAGTCGATTAGATTTTTTATATGAAAATGAAATAATATTATTATGATTTCTTCTATGTTCTAGTTCTTTTGTAAGGAGTATACTTGTTGTCAAATGAATGCATGGTATTCCAATTAAAGCATTTTTTACATTTGCTTTGTAAAAATCATATGATAATGAGGTGCAAGTAAAACTACCAAAATTACGATATCTATATTTCATATGTAAAGAGTTAAAAGCATGTTACAACTGTGTCAACAACAGTTTGTATTTACCACAACAATATATCTTCACACAAAATTAACAACTCTTGAACCAAGGTTTGTTTGACTGTGTAAAAGAGTCAATCTCTATCATTGATTAAGAATATATTGAATTATCAACTATTTCATTATTCAAAATATTTTTATTAATTAAAAAAGGAATCGTATTAACATTTAAAATATATGGGACAGACATGTGCATGTCCAAAACTACGATGACATTCTCATGTGGTCAAAGTTTCAATCTTACTATCTTCAATTATTTATTGATTTGACACATTTTTGGCACAAAATCAAAGTAGTTACCACCATCATAAACAAAATATATTTCGAAATGACATTTTTATGAAAGAATTAAGACTTGAGGTTTGAAATTTGAACCCCAAAAAATAAATAACATTTAAATGAGTTCCTTTAGTACTATGAATACCATAAATGCACTTAGGAATATAATGAGAAAAGAAGGATCTTCATCTACGCTTAAAAGCTTTAGGCATCATATCATGATGATTAAATGAGTAAAACCTAAGCGAACACCAGATAACATGATATTTGCAATGGTTTTGAAAGAAATGACACAATATTTTATACAGCAGCTTTAACAGTTAATGCAATTCAGTTCACATACATGTATACTGGTCATAGAATAAGAAGTGCACAAGTGTCAAGTCTCTGCCTCGTCGACAGTGGCATCATCAACAGTATTATAAGGATTCTCAGTATGTTCAACAGCAGTTCTCCGGGTGTGGTACAGGTCATTATCCTATTTAACCATCTCGTCTTGATCTGCTGCACCTTCAGGAATTGAGTTACCTTCTCGGCTTCTGTAACTGTGGTACAAATCATTATCTTCCATAACCATCTCTTCCCGATTTCTAACATCTTGTGGTACTTGAATGAGTTCTGGACTATTGTAGCTATGGTACAAATCATTTTCTTCCATTACGACCTCTTCCCGATTTTTAGCATCTAGCGACACTTTCATGGGTTCTGCATGGGCTTCTGTGTCTTGAGGAATTGATGGATTACGATAGCTGTGGTACAAATCATTCGTGACCATCACATCTTCTCCTACATCATGGATCATGACTGGTGTATTACCATCGCGAGCAATATCCCTTTCCAAAGTGTGAAACCCATGGGCCATTTGTGTATCCTCAACTTCAACATCTTCTCCATCAGCAACAATATCAGCATGATCTTTGGCATTAACTTGAGGGGATCTTCGAGGTCCGCCATTATGTTTAGAATCCGCCTGATGAGTATGGTAAAGATCATTAGCCACAGTTTCAATGTCTTTGTGGTTGTCATCTACATCGCCTTTATTCGGAAAACAACAAGATGCCTTACTGTGATAAAGTTCGTTGTCAACCATACAGTCTGACATTGAAGCTAATTCCTGATTGTCTTCAAAAATCTTGTTGTCACATAGTTGTGTTATTCGTTTTGGATCATTCATACTATGACAGGAGTTTGGTATCACTGTACTCATATTAGACAATGTCTCTGGTTGAATCGAATGTTGAAGGTCAGAATGTTCTTTCACTGCTTGTGTGTTCACATTCTTCTTCCTGTTTACAAATAATTGGGCGATTTATATGCACAGGACCGCATTCATTGTAACATTAAAGGCATCATGTTGGAAAAACATATATTAAGTATATATTTACATATTGCATCTAATGGCTTGTAAAAAGATTTTAGGTGTTGGATCAACTACTCCCCAATTGTATGGTTTACGGCGAGTGCGGAAGATATCCCCTCTACATAAATTCCCAAATAAGATGATTGAAATATTGGCTTAAGATCCTCACAATGCATGAAAGTCGCCTTCCAAAAATTGCCTATAATATGATGACCAATCTTGATAATATGGGTAAGGTATCTTGGGCATCAAAGTTTAAAAATCTTTTATGTTCTCATGGTTATGATTTTGTTTGGTTAAATCAAGGTGTTGGTGATTTCAATATGTTTTTGAGGGAATTTTGTGAACGTTCAATTAATATGTTTTATCAATAATGGAATTCAACCCTAGAAACAAGTTCTCGTTATGAGCTGTATAAATCTTTTAAAACACTACTGCAACCAGAGCGTTAGTTAACATTTCTAACATTCAAAAGCACCAGAATCACTTTTACACGACATAGACTAGGCTTGATGGATATAGTGATTAATAAAGGAAGAAAATTGTCCATTGCGAAATGCGAAAGAATATGCCAGTTATTTAATAGTGCAAAAGAGGATGAAGTCCATTTTACTTTTGTTTGTCCATGGTATAAAGATTTACAAATGAAATATATTTCGGATAAATACTTATAAAAATCCCCACTGGAAGCATTTGTATCAATTATAACTTGTTATGATACTTCAACATTTATAAATCTAGTGATGTACATAAAGTATGCACAAGATCTTCGTGGCGAAATTCTGAAATCTAGATCTATACTACACTAGTTTTTATAATATATCGTGAACTTTGTATCACTATGTATAACATGACATTGTAACTCTCATGTATACGGCCGGAGGCCTTGAATGCAATTAAACTTTGTCTGTCTGTCTGACTCTCTGACTCTGACAACACTTTTATACTCGTTGACAATGCTGGACATATATCAAACTTAAATACTTACCTGCATACACATACAATAATGATCAGCACAATCAACAAGATAACTCCTCCAGACACAGCTCCTGCTATAAGGATGACGTCACTTCTTGAATCTGGAATAAAATACACGGTTCCTTAAACATGTTGAATACCAGCAAAAATTGATTTGTACATAAATATCATAATAGGACAACATGCACTTGATTTGGCCTTATAGCATTTCAATGAAAATATTCTTTCTATTCTAAAGTGGCAATCCGGGTATGATATAGTCTTGCCAACAAACTGCTTCAATAAAGAAATCGTTATAATTCACCTTGAGGTTTGGTCGATCTCCATAAGGTGGTTCCATAAGGTGTTGAATCCTCTGTAACTTTGAACAACAAAATGCAACAATCATACTAACCTAAAATCATCAACTCAAAACCTAGGAAAATGACTTCCAGACCAATATAAACATTATCAACATCCTATTTGGTCAGTTGTTTAATCATATAAAACATTTTGATCATTCATTTTATTATTGAGATAAGATATATTTGTAAATCAGATGTCGGTATGTTTTAAGGATTACCTTCCTCAGATGACCCTCGTATTGAAGAACTACTGAAGTAAGCTACTGTTCAACATAAGATGAATTTCAGAAGATATCATGAAAAGATCAAGATATGATATACGCATAGAAGAAATAAGAAACAAGGTAGATGCAATATTGCTAATGTTAATGTTTATGTTGGTAAATTGTTTACTTTTTTAAATATATTAAACAAAGCATGAACAAAAATGAAACAAAAGAGTTGCTAAAGAAACAGATATATACTTGTTGATATGTTGGTTGACATCTCTGTGGAGTCCGAAGAAGAGGCCGGAGTGGTGTCACTGCTTGTTACTAGAAAACAATTTGAGAACACTTTAGCAGACATAAACTGCCAAAAAGTCAACGGCAGAACTTTTGCAATCATTTCGTTTCTGGAGCAGTGCTCACCCTAAGACCTACCTCAATGAAACTTAATGTTTGGATCAATCAACATAATGACTCTTTTGGATTTTAAGCTTCTCCGAATTCTTGTCTTTGGCGTTCTCCGTGATCTTAAAAGAGCATTTCCGCAGTAGAAGTTAAAAATTGTAAAAACTACCTTAATGAAACGTGTTATTCATATTGATTAACATACGTCGATATGCCTTTTTAGGTTAATACATTTAGGAAATTAGGAGGGCATTAATGGGTTTTTCAGCCGCTGATGAGTCTTCTTTCATAAGATTCTCAGAGGACGAAACATTGTGTGACAGGAGGAATATGGCAAGGTTAATCACCCTGCAGCCATACAATAGTTAGGAATCTCCTGCTTAAGTATGGTGATGGCGTTATCGACATTTTTGTAGATATTGTTAATGGAAAACTCTAAGTGCATAACCAACTCTAAAATTTAAAAGACCTTGTTTTAAAACATCACTTGACTTCCCATTAAACATGTTGTAGTAATATGTGACTTTCGCAAGTTAGGTATAAGATTTGTCATCTATATCTCTCAACTGAAATAGAAGATCCAAGAAAATCATGAATGGGTGTAAAAAGTTTCGTCAACCAATCAAAATGCGAGTTATTTTTAGAAAAAACTGTAATTCCATGACCATTATGCAAACTTTAATACCCGGCATATCCTTGCCCGCTTGGGTAAGAATAAACTGTTGTATATGACTATCGCATATGGCTGGTACATACACGAAACGCCATCCAGGTGCCGGGGTGTACATAAATGTACATTGTAACATGACGGTAAATACTTGTTTCTGATTGGTTGATTTGAAGGATTTCCCAGTGTTAAATGGCAATGAACACCCGCAAAATAGGCTGAGGCGAATCACCGCGAAAGTATACATTATATGGTCCGCCATAACATTAAAATGTTCTGATTCTCCAAATATTGACGTCATAAAGTGTACATTGAACGAAAAAAAGACGATACGTTATTTTCGTTGCAGGTATTGAAACATAATTGACTGAACATTGTTCCTAGATATCTAAACTACATCTCCATAAGCTTTGATCATAGTTTTACTCATCGGATAGATCGCGCGTAACTAAAAGTCATCCTGCAAAAAACTTTCATTTCTGATGAAAAATAACCAGGCACAGTTTTCGTGATACTACGTAAATATCGCGTTCAAAAACTCTGATTGACACAATGTCACGCAAAAATAATTGCAACACCAATAATAAATAGTGACCTGTCCATTGTTATTTTTGGCAAAATCATACTTCTTCATTACGCTTTAGACTTGGGTCGTCAAAAACAGTCGACATTGAATCGAGCATCTTTCTCTCGCATGTAAAAAATGGCGGATGCAGTGTCACTGACGTACTACTAGATTCGCATTCCCTAAGGGTGGCTTCACACTGTCCCGATTTTGACCAACAACAGAAACACGAATTAGAAAATTTGAAATTTGTACGATTTGGCGCTTCTAACAAAGACTGAAGGCAACACGATGTTGAAAGAATGACACGTGACCACAAAACGAGCTCAATGCGAATGGATGCACGATCGTAAAGATGATTTAGCTTAGGTCGAGTTCGATTGGCCTGGAATTGATAACAATTGGTCTTGATTCGAATTTTTGCCCATGCGTGAAAGGTGGCTATGTGGTTGAACTAGCAGTGGAATGCCACCAAGTCTAAGAATGGATGTGTGGCACAACCTAAGATAACCAGTAATGTTGTTAGACTATTATGTATATGTGGCCTCTTGGAACATATTCAAGCAATGGACCTATAATATAATTTTCAACTGACTTGCTAGATAACAATCGTTTACAACTGGAAATGATTCAAAGCTTTCGAACTCAGCCTTTACGAAGTCTGCACGACGACAACACGGTGGTAGCACGACGTCGTATCGGGACTACGATGCATATACGATCCCTCTAACCAGGTGCCAGTAAACATCACGTGACGTCAGCTGGAACGAGTATCATGGCTGCACAATTCAATTGTTTTTAACCACCTTACGACTATTTATCATCTGGATATTTGTTTTATTCTTCCTTGGCATCATATGAACTTTTAAAAATCAACTTAGTTAACCGGTGCCGTGTGCATCGAGAATGAATCGCAAAGTTACCAGGGCTATCGTGAATACATCTTAATGCTTCGTATTTCAGTCGGTAGAGGTTTCATAGCTCCGGCAGCAAAATCGGAAGATCAGTGACGTTTTTTGGTATGTCAAAAATATTCTGATAATCCATGCGAATATACATTTTCTTGGTGCAATCGTGTCTCCATCTTGCCGTTCGTACGACAATAGCTACGAATCCGTGTCGTCATCGTATTACCTTCGTGTGATCATCTGTTCAATGGGCGAGTTTTACATGCAAATAAAATCGAATGACATCATCGTACTGATTGATATACGAAAGCAATACGAACACACACGACGGTACCTCGATAGCCATGCGATGGGGAAGATGGAGACAGGGATGCAACACGAAAATGGCAAGATCAACAATTTGCTCACCTCCCCGATGATGCCACCGAATTCGTGTTTCCATCTTTTGTCAGATTTGGCTAAGTGTGAAGCGGCCTTAAGGCTGTCAAAGAGTTCATGTTCGGTACCGAGCGTCTACTGGTCGACTTGACATATTAATTGTTCATTTTGAAAGCTTGCAATGTATAATGATTGTTTTTTTGTGTGGATAAAATACATTTATTAAACACATTTGGATTGGTATCTGTAATTCACATAACGGGAGTAGATTAATTTTACCAGTTCTTATATTCACTGTAGTACAATAGGTATAAGAGAAAAGAAAACTGTAAGACTATCGGGGACAAAGTTTTTTCATACTTGGGCAATACTCTATAATTTCAGTTTAAAAAATTGTAGGATTGTCTCGCTGTTTGAGTAATGAAAAGATGTAATTCGCTGTCTTACTGTGGAATGTGATGAAATATAATGGATTTATTTACAAATGTATCGAGTCAAATTTTGTCAATAATTCGAAATAATTAAACTTAAAAGAATCGTATTAATTTCAATATTTACGAATACTTTTATTTCCCATGGCAGGTGAAGGGAAAATAGGCATATTTGATATAAAACCGCGCATATTTGGATTGATCCGATAGACGGTTTCACTTGCGTCAATTTGTCGTCTGGAAATTAAGCTCGCGACAAGAAGAACTTCCGAACCAGTTCGTTCCGCCCTGATGCGCTCAGATCCAATGCCAACTCTGTTCACATGTGTGAGTAGGTATTTTATGTAGTTCTTGGTTATGCTGAATACCCCTTTTAACGTTTTGTGACAACTAATATACTTGTTATAAAGCTGTTTATTTTAAAAAGATATCTGACCATAGATATTGACATATTCTATTGATAATTTCGGCGTGCTATGAATATTCATGAGATGGGCCCTTGCCATATTGAAATGTAGTCTAGACATATCAAAATATTTCTTATTATGGGCAAATGATTTTCAAAAGAACCACAATCCATCCCCGATTCTATATTAAGAAAATAGGAAATTGTCTTCTGGCTAAATAACATTCGTTTCAATTTGTTCATATGCATTTATTCATATATTGACGTGAAAAATTATTTATTAAAATTAATAATTTAATTATACTGAATCCTCTTGTAAAGAAATAAACATGCTCAGTCAGGTACATGTCAGCGTAAATAGAAATGATTATATGCTGTATTTCAAAATTATTCAAAAAAGTATAATATGCAACTGAAGTTTTTATTTGGGTTTTAGGTTTCATGGATATATGCTTTCTAGATTTCTGAATATTTCATTAGTCAATGACAAAACTGTAATATCTGTTGTATCAATAATCATTTTCATTTTCAATTTGAAATTTAATTATTTATGTAGTAATTTTTCTTATAAGTAATTATAAGAATTTGTTCATCATGTCAAATAAAAGTTAAGACTTTGGGTTAATTCAGTATGTTATCACAACAACAATGTTCAAAAGAAAAAATCTATCAGTATTGAAAATAGGAATGTGTGTTCTTTGGCAATAAATATCAGGCTAAATGAATTATTTACAGAAATTCTCAAATGAATTTGACTTATTTGGGTAGGGCTTAAAATAACTAACTGCTGATTTGATTAGATACTGCATGTCATTTGGCCTGTAAAAATACTTCAAGATTTGCAGTAGGAGAAGACAACATTTCTCATATTAGACTAACAATAAGGTCACAATATTTGAAATATAATCTTTTGGTTAGATTGTTTAATTTAACATAATGCTAGTACTGTATGTCCATATATCTGTCTAAACAGTAAACACATTACAAGTGACCCTAAAAGCACATAATATCATTGTTCTTTTAATATTGCATTGTGCAAACAATTAAGGTACTTGTAAGAGGGAGGGG
This sequence comes from Steromphala cineraria, assembly GCA_916613615.1. NCBI lineage: Eukaryota > Metazoa > Mollusca > Gastropoda > Trochida > Trochidae > Steromphala > Steromphala cineraria. The sequence continues at coordinate 66,768,728 of OU744725.1, read as the reverse complement.
GGTTAAAAGAAAAATTGTAGGACAGTGATATAGCTTGTCTAATGATTATTGCAGTAATTTGTATATGTAAATAAAGAGCTAAAAATTTGCCCCTTATTTGAATATAATTTTTTTCTGAAATTGTTGAAAGTGACAATAAGCCCTGCTTCCATGTTTGTGATCAAACAAATATCAGCTTCTGTTCTGAATAAAGGTTCATGTGATGACTTGGACTTAAGAATCCTCTTCAAAAGAACAAACAATAATTTACATATTTACATTTGATCTATATTAATTAAATAAAATCTATATAATTCAATTTTGCCTAAATTCTTCTTCCATATATTTATTTTCCCTACCTATGTCACAATTTAACTTTGATTCCATTACCTATTAGAGCATGGCCAAGTCAAGCGCATTATAAATTTCCTATATTATTATTATTATTATTGTTGTTGTTATTATTATTATTATTGTTATCTATGAATATATATCAAAGAACACATGCACAGGAAGACACCTTTGAGTCTCTGATTTGCTTCAACCTATGAAATGTTTGAAAAGTGAAAATTACCCAAGTTATGAGAAACAAGTTTTTTTCCTACGTGATTTGATTCTTCAGAAATAAGAGAATTCATTTAAGAATATCTGTTCCTGGAAAGCTTTTTTTAAATTGCATTTTTGATATCTATTTAAAACTAAACATCTCAAAGTTCTCATCAACATTATATTAAAGTGGGATTCTGTTTCCTTTTTTCATGTTTTATTATCATTGAGTTTTGTTAGGTAATATTCTCTTAAAAAAATCTTACCTCTCAATATTTACCAAGTCATATAATTTCATAAAAAATGAATAACATTGAAGTCTTCAAAGTATATAAACATACATGTCTGAAACAAACACTTGTGACAGTTATCAAACATGGTCTAGGGGAGACAACTGGCTTCCCTGTGTCCTTGGCCCGTTGGGGGCGTGACTAACAATCAAGTGATGTTTATTCATATTTCAAACTTCTTTGTAATATTAATAATGAGTGTTACTGATTGAACTAAACTTGAATAGGCTTGAGATTCTTAAAAAGCAACAAACAACCCAAAACAACTACGCAATGTTCCCACCATATTTTTTGCGCGAAATAAATCGTGCCATCTCATAAAAGGGGCGGAGCTTACACGATGAAGGGCCGTCAGTCAAGTATTACTTAGGACACTGGAAGCTTATTTTTCTGTTTAAAGTAAGACTATTAAATCCAAATAAAATACAATATGATTTTAAAATTTCTTTTTAAAACTTGTACGATACAAGTGTAATGTTAATTTGTATTATTTTAGTAAAACGAGGTGATGACTGTTTTTTCACATTTGTTATTACCTGATTTTATATGAAGTGGGCGTCATAGATTTCACTTAAAACATCAAAAGAAAACTATATAAAATGAATTCCCGGACCAATCTTTGATTATTGATATATTTTGTCTATTATGTAATGATCAATTGATACTTTGGTACGTAGTTGCAAATAGTCACTTGTTTTCAGTTTCCATCTCGCCGAAAACAGTTGTCGTTTGAAGTCTGTTGAATGCAATAGTAATTTCCGTGCTTATGTATCTTAAAATTACATCATATTTAAGATGAGAGAAATATCTATCGGTGGCTGGAATTTCAGCCAGTATCATTTTGGCATGAAAACAAACGATCGACTGCTATGCATAGTTCATTTTCTGCGCATTGTTTGTCAATGACGTCACAAGAAACAATGTTCAACAAATTTGCTACAAAAAGATAACTTGTAGTAGTTCCGGATCTAGAAGGTGCATGCATGAAGTAAACACACAACTGTGCTCACTGACTTTTTCTCTCTCGAAAAGTGTAAAATGATTTACATTTTATACAAATGGAAACTTTCCCAAGCAATGGAGGGTCGGGATACCAACACGTAGTTTACTGTATTTACCGTAAAGACACGGCCTTCCAGCATCGACAGGCGTCATTCACCTAAATAGTTACAGATTTTTTATATCTGTCATTAGCAAATTAAACTGTGAACAAGTGTGTGTAATTGGGCGATTTAATGTCGCCGGACAAAAACGATACAGCTGAATTACGAAAATTTATCAATTCTCGTTGACGTCACAGAAATTTATCTGGCACGTGGTAAGTGTCAACGTTATTTCTATGAAGCACTAAGGGGGTTAAAACATCATTCTGACATTTACTTATCTAAACAACGTATCAGGATTATTTGCAACATTCCTTGATCATAGTTTTGGTCCATTGTAGGAGAACAACTAAAGGTTACCTAATTTAGTAGTCGTTTCTGTTGATATCATTGTTGTTTTCGTCGTCGTTGGTGTCGATGAGCTATTGCATGACGTATGTGTGATGTTCCCTGAAAATAAAGGTATGACGTTGAGTTTTGTTAAGTCAGTTTTTGAATAATGTTTATATTATCAAAAGTTATATATCACCATGACATTTCAAAATCCTTGAATTTTATTGGTTTATTTTTATGGTAGAACCTACGTTTGAACACGGTTTTATTACGAACAATTCACTGAGTATACATTCTGCCATAGAAACGAACTTTATGACACAAGTCGACATGCAAACAGTTACTATACAATTCGCGTGTTGCTTCGTCTGAATACTAACTAAAAGTCTTTTTTATTGTACTACCGCAGTTTTATATAAGTAGAGTCTGATTCGCATCGATACCATTCATGTTTATGTCCAGGAAATAGTGTAATAATAGGCTCACTGTAGATCAAGAAGCTACGGCAACTAGTTTTTGTTCCGTCATGTCAACAGTGACGTCAAACTTTCACGTCATAAAATTTAGAGATTGTGACGTCACAATGTTGACCGAAGCACAACTGACGTTAGATATGTGGTAAAAAAGAAATTACATTTAAAACGCTAAAAATACTCGTCATGTTGAATGGAACAAAACCTACTGTTGTTTTAATTTCATGGTCAAACTTAGATTCATTTGCCTCCTTCGTCGGAACTATTTTAATATACAAATCTACAACATGATTGGTATTGGTAATAAATCATTTGTAAATGAGACAACTTCTTATAGTTCCATCATGGTGATGCAAGTTTGCTTCACATACGAGCATATTAACACTGTGTATAACCGTACACCGGAACTAGCGAGGTGTACGGCGGAGAAATGTTGCTAGCGAGGAGCCGAAATCGAAAGTTAGGCAATATTTTACTTCATAACTTTCAAATAATCAACATCATGTGGTAATTTTAGCACACATACTTAGTAAAATGTATGTGCTTGTCATTCTGTATCCAAGGGACAGTAACAAAGACAGTTGCGAGTAATGCTGTTGTTAGTAACATATTTGCTATCTCTGACTATGAACAGGATATGACATTAAATAGTTATGTCTCGGAAAGCTATTGGCATGATAATAACATAGATAAAATTGATGAAACAGCGATGATTGCTTTTTAAGTGATCCTGTTTGCGATCACGCTCCTCGCTAGCAACATTTCTCCGCCGTACACCTCGCTAGTTCCGGTGTACGGTTATACACAGTGATTATGACACAATGTATATCTCTACCTTCTGACCGTTTTGAAGAAATGCATTTTAGAATTTGACATTCCGGTCTTATGATGTAAATATTCGGTAAATTCTCAATGACAAACATTCTCCTATATATGTAGAAAAAAATGTTTAACTCAATAAAACGACTTCGATTCTACAGACCACTTATAAATCATATCATTTTCTATATCGTATCCGTAAAATACATTTTTAGTCAGAATTGTTTCTTTCTTAAACAGTAAATGGTCTAAAATTCACACTTACAATTGCAATATCCTTATTATTGTTCAACTTAACAATTTTTCTAGGTTTTGCTTCTCTATGACAATAGTCTTAAACGTTAAACATTAGAATACCTACCTGATATCCTGACCCAAAAGGTGCGGTTATGATGATTGATATAAGTTACTTCAACAAGTCGGGCATCTGTCTCGATCTCTCTATTAAAGTGCACATAGTTACTTTCCCATGTGCTGTTGTCATCACCATTTAAAATTAAACTCAAATGACCATTTCCTCTTTGTTGTATCAATAGCACTAACAAGGATTGCCCCGACACTGTACACTGACAACTTTCCTGAATTTCTGACTTGTTTGGAAATCCCGGAGAGTGAAGATACAAGGTAGGGAGGGGGCCGGTTTGTTGTGAAACACTGCATATATCTTTGCTGCCTGGAATAAATTATATATATTATTATTTCCTATTTTTATTACGACAGAAAGTTGGTACATTGCATTTGAAATCGACACAAATGAAATTCACAATTCATCAAAAGGAAATAAAATTTCAATCACATAAATGTACAGGCAAGGAAAGTAATCATTTGAAGAAAGAAGAAAGCAAGAGAGGACAGTAGAATTACAGATATAGAGAGTGAAAGAAGGAGGGGAGAGGGAGAACTGATAGAATTGAAAGTCGGAAAGAATATATTAATGTTATTAATAGGTTTGGTTTGAATCAATGATTTCCTTACATTTGCAATGGGCCCATTTTTTAACAAAATCACTTTTGTTTTCAAATATGTATCTTTCAATGTTGTGATAATGTATAATTTGTGATAGCACTAGTACAAAATTTGGAGTACACTTGTTATATTGACAATTTTGTATATTGCGTTTTGTAATTATAAAATGGTGGTTCTCAAGAAAATTCAACTTTGCATTGCCAAGGAGGAAGCTTTAAAGATTTAGATTCAGTTTTCGACTCGCTTTTGATTCATATTAGCTAATGAATTCGCTTAGCAAAATTTGAACCTTTTCACTGAAAAAAAGGGTTTGATTGTTTCATTTTCAGATTGGCAAAATGTACATGAATTTTTCTCTTTTATTCTTATTTTAAAGATAAATGATTTAGTCGGTATAATGCGATGTAAGAATTTGTATTTGAAGTTTCTTGTCTTACAGTCAGTTACACAGTTTTAGTTTAGTTCTAAATGCTCAATTCGTATAAGTGTTTAACGTTAAAGCATAAGGTTAAAAAGCTGAAGCTTATAATGCCGATTCTTCTGTTACATATTACCCAAAATAAACAACTTTCATAGGTTATAGCTACTTATTTAATTATAGCTACACTAAATAATTGATGATAGATAAATGAATACAAGAAAACCTGATATTTTCTATTAGTAATTACTGACTGACCCCTAGTTCAGTTTATTAACACGCTGACCTATCAATTTCTATTACGTAGTACAATGTTATTGAAACTTTTAACTTGTATAAAATTAAATGTTATCTTGAGTATATGAGGAATACTAACCATCGATATCTACACATCTGAACTCTATTTCAAATGCATGCCCAGTGCCATTGCATTTTGTTCCACAAGCAGTTTGTTCTGTACATGTTGTATAACCATTACAGTTGACAATCAAACCACCAGTGTCGGTAAAAAGTAATTGGACATCTCTCACAACTGTACAGTTATCTTCAGATGTTCTCCTCCCGTACAGTTCACTGATGACGTGGATCATCTGGTTGCTGCTGCAGGTCAGGGGAACACTAGATGTGTCTGCGTCTGTCTTTGTACACGCTGTTTGAACGCTACCTGAAAAACAAGGTCCATGTAACTTAATACTTGTATATTTAGTGAACGAACAAATCAAATCATTGTAAGCTGTTCATATCAAAATCATGAATAGTATATGAAAATACAAACGTTGGACGTGTATCGACATACAGTAAGATTATTTACAACATGAAACAATTATCTGCCATACTTCATATATATACATTACACATACATACGACATGATTGTATTTGAATGAATGTTGAGATCTCCTTTATCTCAATGCTCGTTTGTAGTGATTTGTTAAGGAAACATTATAACTGACTCATTCAGGTAGAAATATTTAGAGATATATATAGTTTTAAGTCACCTTGTACTCCTGAAGACAATTGGAGTGCAGTGACAGTAATTATCGCCGCCCAACAGTGAATCGTATCCATAACGGGAACACAGTTGTTGTTCCAGCACTATTTTGATAGACCATTCCCTGTAACCGTGCACCCAAAAACTTATTTACACAGACAAACATACACCAACTCCCCCTGTTTCAGTCTCACCCATTTGTAAGCTATACTGTATCAGAAGGCAGAATAAAAGTAGCGATAGTAGGCAATAACCCTCCGTCCACACAGGGTACACACTGAGCGTGAGAACAAGGAAGAAAGTTAACTATAAGGATATCAATGACAGTGAGTGCATAGTATGAAAACAAGTGAGAAGTCAAGCGATTGTATTCAACTTTCCTTGCACCGCTGACAGGCTTTTTATAGATTAGCTGACACTTAGAATACAGTCTGAATACATTATGAATCGACCCTTTGAAAGTGAAGAGTAATATAACATATCTACTCAACGTGATACGCTGTTAGATGTGAACAATGAGGATTGTACAGGAAACTGGTGTTGATAACCTCGGTTTACTGTTCCACAACAGTCATTAGAATTGGTTCATAAAAGAAGCATTTTATGGTCACGTGCACCGTTATTTTGTGTGATTTGTGCACTTAGTCAGGTCAAAATATGGTTTTACCCCCAAAAAATTGCAACAAAAGGTTTCTCAACTGATTCTGGTAGGGTTCAGTGTACTATATAACATACTAAAAGTCTACCAAAGTCGGACCCTTGGAAAAGTGTTTTTTTCAAGATGGCGTCCAAGATGGCCGCCGTAACCTTAAGAATGCCATAACTCGGTAACTACCGACTCAAATGTAAGGATCTTTGTGTCTATTTGTAGGTTTTAGGGGCCAAGGAATCATTTAAGCTCATCGAAAGTAGTGTATCTTTATTTGGGAACAAATCATGCAGCATAACATCAAACAACGCGTCAAGTTCATCCAACAAAGTACTCAAACTTGGTTATAATAGTTACATGTTAATACCCAATGTTTTTTGACAATTTTAGACACATTGACACAACCATTGTTGATACTGCTTCATCAGGAAATCAGTTGATGATCCTTAGCTGTCCAATTTCACTGATTTCAAACACATTAGAAACTTTTCTGGAGGCTCAGATTTGAGTGTCATCTTCCTCTAAAGTAGCCACTTCTCTCGTGTTGTTTGGATTGTCACAATTTGCTGTTTGACAAATACCACATGATGCTGTGCAGGGGAGAGAATAGGGTCTGCAGGTGTGTAGCAGGAAGAAAATCCAAAATTGTATGTCCACGTGGGATTCGAACCCGGGACTTCCGGGTTGAGAGTCCTACGCTCTACCTGTTCGGCCAAAGAGATATCCCTCCAGCCAAAGCCAGAAGAAAGTAGTAGACCTCACCCTGTCACAGGTGCATCGAGAAGATTTGCAACTACTCGAACAGTTGCAGTGGATAATCTTCAAGAGTTCATCAGGCACTGCATTCTTTTCAGTCATAACTGGAATCAACAGACCAGCTTCTTCTCTCCATCCCCATTCAGTTGGACTTATTGCCTTTTCTATCCCCATCAATACCATGACCTGATAGTATACACGTTTGCTGTGGGAACTTGTGGCAGCTGATGTTGGTGGAGGCCGTTCTGTCACAAAAGATTCAGCTGTTGCCACTTTCTTAGTGAAAAGGGTATGGCGCAGTGATGATAAACTATCAGTCGATTTTCCACCAAAAACGTCAATCATCAGACTTTTACCAAGATCTGTTATGACATTTTGAGATTGGTTTTGTTAGACGAATCCACTTGCACAAGCCTTCATAACAGGATCACACTTCATTAATTTCCGGAATGCAGACTTTTTGCCTATTCCAAAAATCCTTAAATGATTCCTTGGCCCCTAAAACCTACAAATAGACACAAAGATCATTACATTTGAGTCGGTAGTTACCGAGTTATGGTATTCTTAAGGTTACGGCGGCCATCTTGGACGCCATCTTGAAAAAACACTTTTCCGAGGGTCCGACTTTGGTAGACTTTTAGTATGTTATAAAGTACACTGAACCCTACCAGAATCAGTTGAAAAACCTTTTGTTGCAATATTTTGGGGGTTCGGCCTATTTTTTTCATAAATTGACCTGACTAACTAGGATAAATAAGCAGGAATACCTTCAATTTAAATGTATTATTTGTTGATATTTGTCAAGACTACAGTTTACGAATAAGGTAGGTATTCACCATCTCTTACATATTTAACAAATGATTTAATGTCAACATATATTACATGATGAGTAAATATGGTAGTAATGGCTCACCTGCATGACAAATCAGCATTGGACCTGTTGATGATTATTCGAAGTGGGAAACAGTATGTATAAAGGTGGTGTGTATAGCTGCACTGTTTTCTTATTCAGGCTGATTTAAACTCACTGGCGCATGTAACATGAATATGTCAAACAAACAACTGACGTTCAATGAAAAGGGAGTTATGGTATCATCCTGATAAAGCACACATTGCAGTGGTCTTTCATTATTTTGACAATGCCTTTTATAAACTTATCACATACATTACATACTCAACACTTTAAGGTGCATTTTGTTCACATATAAAGGTGTTCTGTTATCATAACTTCAAACCTTGGATTATTATTCGTGACGTTTATCACAAGCGTACAAGTGAATATTACATTTCCTAACCTCAGAGTGTCTGAATTAATGTGGCCTTCTCAAGTCCTTTCCAAAGCAGCCATTGAATTTTTTAATGAGATCAGGCAAACGAATAATGAAGTTAACATACTGTAAAGTTCGAATATGCCGTGTCATATAAATCACAACGTCAAAATGACACAATGATTGATAACATTGCAAATATAACTTGAATTTCATATTCTTATCCTGTTTGTTTCAGACATATATGTTGATAGCATTTATGACAATTATTTCACTTATTAAGATACTAATATTTTATTAATCAATCTTAATAAGAAGAACGGATAAGCCAATACAGCAATATTTTGTAACAAGGATTTATATCTATTCATTATTAAAAAACAATAAAAAGTTTTAAAGGAAAATTATATTGATATTGAGCCAATTAAACATAAATATAGAACGTATATATTGTCCATATGTCATCATTGCACAACGTATGCATTAATAATTATGTGTCATCAAAAATATAGTTTGGCAAAACTCCTGTTTTAACAACAGAGACATAAACTCGCCGCCTTCAAACTTTAGAGCAATACGTATACATACAAGGGACAACAACCTTATTTTTATACCTTATCAATTACTTATTTATATTACGACATAACGACTTTAAGATTGTCTTTCCAATGTGAAAGTGAACTTTTCTATTAGATTTTAGTGTTTTGAGTTTTTTAAATGTATAATGCTTGAATGATGAAGTTCCACACTCTTAACTTATATTCCGTAACTGAAGACCTTGACTATCATTTACAGGAATGTTATGTTCTGAATGGAACATGTCAGAGACGAATTGTGTATAAATATGAAAAGGGAAGGTAATCTTCCTAAAAATCGATGACATTTTATCAAGTTACTGTTTTTTCTTATACTTCGAGAAACGGATTCCTTGGTTACTTCTTACAAGATCCAGTACTTTCTTTTCGTAGATCCATGGTATTATGCTGTATTGTAATAGTATATAACAAGAAAAAAGTCAAATTGCGCAATAAAGGGCCATAAGTGTATGCCGCATTTAGATTCATATTCTAAGAAAGGTTCATATTCTAGAATGCCACTTAAGAAAAAAGTCAAATTGCGCAATAAAGGGCCATAAGTGTATGCCGCATTTAGATCTATATTCATGTGATAGTCTTGCCGGTTCAACTTTGTCGGACCCGTTTTGGTCTAACGCTACAGAAAGACGGACTATGCCACCGGGAATTAACCTTTCTTAAGTGGCATTCTAGAAGTCGATGTGAGGGTCAATAAGGAAAAAACATAATAAGGATAAAGATGTTCACAAAATTAAATAAGTTGTCCATCCATAACATTCAATTGATAAACAATTCTTTATTCTGTTGAATTATCCATAAAATAATTTTCTTATTTGTCATTATTGATACGGAAATAAAAAAAATTTAACTGAAACATTTGACCTTAAATACATTGTAAACAATTAAATGATGGTCTTCTGTTTCTTTTGTGTCTCTTCTGATTCAAATCAGGATTGGCATATATATGCAACTTTCCATAATCATTATCTTGATTTTCATATCTGACAAGATCACTGTATGTATTCCTTGCTTCATTAGAACCATTTCTGTTCTCATAACCAGGCTCGTTGTTGATCACTCTGTTGTCCGTATTGTTCTGTCGCTGTGGCTTGATTACCTTGCTGTATAAAACAAACAAAATAAGTCTGAAAATTGTGCTGAGACAAATCTATTGGGCTTTAATCCATACCATAAGAAGAAAGCTCAAAGTTCTTGATTACAATCTGTTATAGGTATTCTCCAACATTCTAACTTTGTCGTCCTCAACTCCATGAAAATATGCAAACAAGTAGCCAATTAAGGTATTTGATATAATACCCTTCCAGGTACCATCTATGTACCGAATCTGATAGATCAACAGGGGCACTCTTGTAACTTATTTCTGTGTGGCCGAAGGAAAACTCTCAGAATCTCAAACACTAAATATTGTGTCTCATAAAATGTGAGCTAAATCAATATTGCTTAACTTTTCCAATAAAAGTTATTGACTATTATTTTTTGATTATATGTTATTGAATTTTCTTTACGATACATGGAACCATAGTAATTGTATCTGCCATTGTTAAAAGTAACATGATCCCTTCTATTGCTGTAAGTTTGATCCAATGTACATGAATTTTAAAATGGAGGTAAGTTTTTACCACTCAATTATTCTTAATGTAATTGAATATGAAATTACTTGAGTGCTTGTAAGTAAACAATTTTCAACTTACAAGTAAATGAGCAGGAGTCCGATGACAAGGAGGAGGAAAATGATGGCACCACAGACTACAGAGACTGTCATCACTGTGGTGTTTTCTGGAAGGAAGATCTTTGTTGTTTGAAAGATCCAGGTGTAGTAAGGGACAGTTATAAGATTATCAGTTGATGGTTAATGTGTTAATAATCGAAGTTACATTTGAAAATCTTTTCCCTTGTAGAGATTGGGGTCTAATGGTTGACCGTGATAACCAAAAGGTACAATTCAAGTAAAATGAAATTCTACCATAAATGTGAAAAATACTCGTTTCTGATTGGTTACCGTGAAAAATCAGAGGGCGTATAATTTGGTGCTCTGTTTACTTCGTTTAATGCACAAGAATTCATTTGTTGCCTAGCAACAAGAAGTTCTCAAAATTTGCTGTTGTGTCGGAAATTTTCACAAAATATGCAATTATTGAGTTGTATGTACATTATTCATGAAATTTAGACCAAAATTTATTCAAACTTTCCACAAACTTAACGCTTGAAGTCTGTCAAAACTGGTAAAATACACGACACTGACAACATTTCAGAATTCCCGGTGGCATAGTCCGTCTTTCTGTGCAATTATTACCAATGCAATTATTCCGACGTAAAGTTTTTGAATATATGGCATGCAGAACATAACATATTCAAAACACTAACAACCGTCACGAATAATAAAACGTAGACTCTACTGAATAGAGTGAGCTCCCTTTGCGGCATTGGGATATTTTTCGGTAATCTCCGAGACCTTCTAAATGTAACGTCGAGATACCTAAATCCGACAACACTGTGTGAATGTCTATCCGTGGAAATCGTGCACAGGCATCATGACACAGCACACCTGAGTCAATGCGAAAGAATATAGTTCAATTTTAAATCGTTATTATGGTAGAATGGAGATAAACATACTGTGTTTGGAAATCAGCGGCATATAAGGGAATTATTATAGCTCTAAATTATCCATTTAAAGCCTCACGCTACGCGTTCGACTTTAAATTAAATTTAGAGCTATAATAATTCCCTTATATGCCGCTGATTTCCAGACACAGTGGCCCGTATTATGAAAGCAGGTTTTTCTTAGACCAGGTTTAAGGCTAGTCTTGGTTTACGGAAACCCGAACCCCGGGTCTAGAAAAATCGGTATTACAGAAAGCAGGTCTAGCAAAACCCTTGGTTTAAACCCAGACTAACAGTCTAACTATTTTTGCGTTTCTTTTATGTTTCCAACTTTATAATAAACCAAGTTTGCGCATGCTTATTGTTGTACTTCCTCTTTGACTCAGCAGTTTTTAACGTTAACGTGCCGTTTAAAATAACGTGTAAAAACGTTGGCCAATCAAGAAATTAGGGTAAGATTTTCTTTCACAAAATGGTGTCAAGAATACAAAACTTCTCTGAAGAGCACAAACAATATATAATTGATTGCATCGAGGAAAATTTAAGCATCATAGAGGATAAACATTGTGATGCATATGCTCTGAAGAATAAGTCAGCGGCTTGGGGACGTGTGAGGATATCATTTCAATCCCGTTTTGGTGTTAACATTGACACTGATAAACTGAAACAGTTGTGGAAGAGATTGAAGTTGGCTGCAAAAAAAGAATTGCGCACTTATGAAAAAGAACTGAAAAAAACTGGCGGGGGGCCTGCACCCAAAGATGTTTCCAACCTGTCGCACAAAATAATACGGATGATTCCAAAGGAATTTGAACAAATCAACAATCCATATGACGACGACTTCGAACAAGGGGAAGGAGAATCATCAGCTGAATGTGATGTTTCCAGGTAAATATGAATGTACATGGGCATGTACGGTGTTGTCGGGTAAAACGATACACAAATAAACAGTCTACCCTCTTTGTCAGTTTTATCTAATAGAATCGAATTCCTTGAAATGTTTTAAATGATGTTTCATGGTTAAACACATTTTTCTAAATACAAAAACAAATAATGACGTCCTCACTGGCATTGTCTTTTTCCTTCCCTGTGATTTATTGATAACCAGCATTCATGATAATTCATGATATTCAATTACTCCTTTATATACATTAACGTATGATTTTCTAGCAGATGGATCATCTAATAAACTGGTGTCATGAAGAATATTTTTTGAAAAAGTTGTTGTTACTTTACGCATTTTTGTAAAAAATCACTCACAATGACCAGAGACAGATAAAACCAAATTGATGTTTCATTAACAGAAACAAAGTTAAAGTTATAGTTCATAAAAGTTGAAAAGCTTAATAATATTTCATCAAAGTCAAAATCCTAGCTCATTAAAATTGAAAATCAAATAAATATTTTATCAAAGTCAAAATCATATTTCATCAAAGTTAAAAATCAAATTGATATTCAGTCAAAGTCATAGCTAATCAAAGTTGAAAATAAATTAAATATTTTATCAAAGTCAAATTGATATTTCATCAAAGTTAAAAACCATATTGATATTCACAGTCAAAATCATAGGTAATCAAAGTTGTAATTCAAATACATATTTCATCAAAGTCCAAAGCATAGTTCATTAAAGTAAAAAATCAAAATTCAAAGTGAAAACTTGTTTTCATCATAGTCAACGTCATTCATAATATGGCAAATGTTCAACATTTTATCAATGAATGAATAAAATTTAAAATGTCAATTAAAAAAAACACCCAAAAACTATCGGTACTGCAGCAAATAAATGCTGAGAAAAAACTATCCATTTAGGCTAGTTCGTGGCGGGGGATATAGATAATTCAATCAAAGTCAAAATGTATAATCCAGGACCAATTTCAAGTGCAGTTCAGACATTTAACTCTGAAATTCAATAATTTGTACTTTTGAACGTATTGATTAAAAACACTGAAAAATGTGGCAGTCACCATACTTGTTTTCGACAGAAATTGAGTTTAAAATTTTATAAGTGTTTCCTCAACAACAATGTAGGAACAATGTAACCATCTTGATACTCAGTTGCCTTCACTGATCATGAATACCGTAAATCTTAGTAAAGTCGTGCATGTTACCCTTTGCCGAAATCAGTAATCTCCTGATAATGGGATATAATTTATTTAAGGTTAATTTACATGTATATTTGTAAGCCAATGCACATTTGCATTTTAAATCAAATAATACAAATATACTTGTCTATTCCATCCATTCATTGATAGTCATATACCTTATATCTATTCACAGGCAAAACGGCAATATGACGATCTTATTAATTAAAAATATCATCTTCCAAATAAACGATAACGCTCTGAGATAAAACTAAGTTGAGAAATCTGGTCAAATCGATATTTAAAATGATTACGATCCGGTGATTTTTCATACAACTACGGTCGAGTTTGCATCCCACCATCCATGCAGATTATGTACAACAATGTGTATACAGCTTAGATTTAGTCTCTAGACTTGCCTAGAAGCGCCGACACAACATTATCAATACGATTGACACGCTATATTTTTTCATTGAATAATTTCATATTTCGGAATTTTCCCAATATAAAATCGGGACAATATTAATGACCAAAATTATTGTCATTTGCTCATTTCATTCAAACCAGACTAGACCTTTTGCAAAACCTAGAACATCATAATTCAGTCAAAATAGAAAATAAACCTTAAAAACACTTTGCATCATCTCGTACACACATAAACAAGTTACTTGAAAAATGTATTGTAATTTAACTTATATCAACGTATGTCCTCTCTGTTTCCTTGTGGAAATCTCATTCTGTACAAGTGAGATGAAATGACTGAAAATGTTTCAAAACAAGTAGTTATAAAGGACAAAATCCGGTTTTCTCAATATATTGCGCAATATGATTGAAGAATGTCCACATAGCTCACAAAAGATCAATATGCTATGAATCCCAACCTAAGTCTATATTTGTCTCCAAAGATTTGATAATTAATTGGCAGTTTAGTTATAACGTCTAGTTTATGTACACATATTGAACAAATCATAGATCCATATAACATATTCTACAAATTTGACAGAATAGATAAATAGCATGTCTAAAATTTATGTCATTGTTTCACCAAAGTCATGTGATCTCAAACGCCTTTGGCTTTATTGCAAACACGCAAGGAATGCGTGTAACGGGAACATTGTTATACTTTAAATTTCAAACATCGGTGCATAGTCTACATAAATTTAAACTATATAACCGAATGCAGGAAAAAGTTCATAAGAGATTCCCACTGTGACTTATTTATAAAAATACAATTCATGAACGAGAATGTATCGTGTTCAATGTATGAAATAATCCATTACAGGTCCTAAATTATGATAAAATCTGACTGTTTTGGACCACGTGACAACCCAGCGTCAATGAGTGAAAACGAAATAAGAAATATAATGCCTTTCTAAGGGGAAAAACTATTAAACATAAAGACTAAATGATTAAACTTACCTTAGAATGTTCCTCATGTGATTGTTATTGGTATATATTACTCTCAAAGCGCATAAAATGACTTATAATCTGGCCCCCCCTTCATACCGAACGCTCGCCTTAATAACGCTGACGTCTGCCTCCACGTGATGGCGGCGGCTGAGTGACCCGGATCAGCTGACGTCACAAAGCAATAGGGCCAAGTTCGAGCGTGCAGTATTTTACTCTAGTTGCAACGTTTTCAAAGTAAATTACTTCCGTTTGAAAAATCTGCTATTACCATATAAATCTTGTTGCATGACCGTAATAACATTTCATATCAAACTAAGAGTTCTATTTAATTTTTCATAAATTGCACTGTTGTGTATTTCCAATTACTAGCAGAAATGAATATAAGTTTGAAAACAATGCTAGAACAATTTAATGAGGACAATAAAGTTATAGAATGATAATAGACAATTGATATTTCCATGGCAGACAATGTATGAATAAAGAATTACAGAGTTTGTTGTGTATTAAAATAGGAATTATCACATATGATATTAAAGTTGTGAATATAACCTGAATCAAGGGAAGCAACTCCGTTGCTATTAAATTTTACAAAATCAACGCTTATTTAAAGGTATTTTATGGATGTTTCAACTTTAGTGCATAGTCAATTATGGCAGAAGACAAGCATAGAAATTATACATACACAATAACTCTAACGATTGCTTGGATCAATTTCTATCAAAATATGTTACTTGAATGATCAAACCCAAATAAATTCGTACTAGTGGTAAATTGTAAAAGTAAAAGGATTGAATTTAACTTTTCAGTCCGGATGTCCAAGTGGTGCATGTCAGTCAAGCTGCCCCTACACCGTCAACATCTACATCCTCGGAGAGCGTGCGGGATAACGTCCAGAACAACGCTGATGATTTTGATGATAATGTCAGCGTAAGTCAATGTCATGCCGATAAACTACCAATTCTTAAAAAAAGAAAGCGACAACCGACAACCAGAGAGAGTTCCAAAGACCTGACAACTGAGGAAGTCCTCTTACAGCTAGCACGTGAGGAACACCAACTGAAAATGAAATATATGAAAGAAGAACATGATCTAAAGATGGACATTCTCATCCTTCAGAAGAAATACGCTGAAAATCAACAATGTGATAATAATGTTGTGTGGGATGGCGATCGTTCGTACACTGAACTGTAGATCACAAATGAAACCTTGAATTATGATACAGTTGAAATCACAACTAGCTAAGCATGGTCACATTTTCACATAGAAATTGTTGTTTGGATCAATTGCTCAATACTCATGAACATCAAGTGAATAATATAGTATTGTACATGTCTCCATTTATGCATAATATCTCTAAAATTCTTAATCTACAGTTAGTGGTTCCCGATGTAATAACATCGATTTCAAAATTTGACATATGTGATGCTATCAACATACTCTGTGTCTCTTTAATATATTATATATTTGTAAGATGAAATGGATAGTAAAGCAAGGTCATTTTCATTTTCCATTTTCCATAATTTTGTCACATAAGTTCATTTGCTCCAAATCTATATTTTGGTACATAAATTGTTGGTTTGTCTGTTTCTGCCAAAATCCATAATTACGGTCATATATTTGATAGGTTGACGCCTGAGGCATGTGCCTCAATTGTGAGGTATCTATTGAGTTATGAAAATTCTAGAACGTTTAGTATAGGTTTTAGTGACAATACACGCCATATTTTTTTCCAATTTCAGATAACGACTGTTCACCATTTGCCAGAGGAAATCCTAGGATACATTTTTCAGGAATTGGACTTGAGTGACATTGTTCATAACGTAAATTTTGTATGCAGACGTTGGAGAAATGTCATATTGAGTACTCAATTTTGGATAAATATCAAAAGCATTGACATATTGTATGTTACAGATCTATCCCGTTTTGACATTACACCCTTTCTTACAAACGCCAAACAGTTAGAAAGCTTGAAAGTATCTGAAACACAATTGTCTTGTGTTACTTTTCTTGAAGTTTTGAACAAATTGCAGGTTTTGAAAATTGTTGGCTACAGAGGGCCAAGGTTCCTACAGGGTGACTTGCTTGATGCTTTGTCTCACAACAGCTCAATTTTGAGTCTTGAAATCGACAATGCGATTAGCTTTACTGATGATGGGGTCAATTGTCTTTTGGGTTCTCTACCAAGTCTCTATAGTTTGGTTTTGATTGATGTTGGTCTCTCGTTTACACCTCAGCGTCTGAGACAACTGCTGGAAACATACAGCAATATCAGACGGATACTAGTTGACGTCCTAGTTGACGGGCAAGATGATGAGATTCTCATGGCACAAGTCTTGAATACGTTTTGTTTTAAGGTGTGTTTTGGACATGACATTGTAAACAGTGTCCCCAGAAGGTCACTAGAGTTTGACAGGTACTGGTACTCATCACCTCTCATCAAATATTTTGTGCAGTAAGACTGTTAGATATGCCAAGACGTATTATTCGGGCTCTTTGGCATTTTCATGCCATTCGTCGCGCACTACGTAGAGAACGTATATTTCGAGATCGCCAAAATCCTTTTGATATGTACAGCGACCATGAATTTCATCAAAGATTTCGATTCAACAAAGAGAATGCAAACTTTATCATACACTTGATATCAGATCAGATTGCGCCATCAACAAATCGTAACAGGTCACTACCTGCTGCATTGCAATGTTTAATTGCGCTGAGGTTTTACGCAACGGGTACCTTTCAAATTGCACTTGGTGATCTTCTTAACGTTCACCAATCAACAGTTTGCATTGTCGTCCAAAAAGTGAGTAAAGCATTGGCTTCCTGTCGTCAAAGATTCGTTAACATGCCATCTGGTGGAAGGGCAAGACGTGTCATGGCCGGGTTTTCGCGAACAGCTAATTTCCCAAACGTTGCCGGTGCGATAGATTGCACTCATATTCCAATATCTACTCAAAGTGGTGACGATTCACTACGTTTTGTAAATAGAAAGGGATTTTCATCAATTAACACACAGGTAATATGTGACGACATCCCTCTGATAACAAATATTGTCGCGAGATGGCCAGGGTGCACTCATGATTCGCGAATTCTGCAAGAAAGTAGAATCAATGAGCAATTTGAACAGGGTAACTTTCAAGGATATCTTCTCGGCGACCCCGGATACCCTTGTTTACCATACCTACTGACACCCATCAACAATCCACAAACACATGCAGAAACGCGATATAATGCATCCCAAAGAAAAACTAGGGGGGTTGTTGAGCGTCTCTTTGGAATATGGAAACGTCGGTTCCCATGTTTGTCGTTTGGTCTTCGGGTAAAATTGGAGACTATATTCAGTGTCATCATAGCCTGTGCCGTGTTGCACAATATCGCTACTCTAAGACATGACCCAACCTTTGACGATGACGATGACGAGTCTGATGACGAAAATGACGACATTGCTGCAAACAATGTAAACAATGACAATGTGACTGACGCTGTTCTGCGTCGCCGCGGTGTACGCGAAAGATATTTGGTGGTTGCACAACACTTCTCTCAATAAGTCATATCTGTAGGGGTGATGAGACCTGGTAATATGCAAGTATGAATCATTTCTGAAATACTTTGTTGATTTAATCAACACAATTGTCACTATTATTTCAGTGGCAATTTGTTTTTACATTTGAAGTTCACATTGTTCCAGTTGTTATGTCCTTGAGGTGAAATGTATGGAAGATTCAAAGGGTATTTAATCATATGTCCTGTATGTATGTCCTGCTGCACAAAATGATTGAGTATCCGATAATGTGGCATTTACTACTTGTCAACCAGTCGTTACCTTTGATCCTGTGCCCGAGAATGCATTATCTCCCTTGCTTTAGGGGGAAATATCTATTAATCCAGTAATTGTTATTCGCTTTTCATCTTAAATTCATTCGCCTATTTATTCAATTGTGCATGAAGTTTCATACAATGAAAGGGTACAGTTCTCTTATTATATTGGTTAGTTCATATTGTTATTTGTATCTTAAATTCATGCGCCTAGTTGTTTCACTAGTACTGTGATGTTTTAAGTAATAAATAATTGAAGTTGCTTACATGAGTATAATTATAAGTTACTTCATATTGTTATATTCATGGTAAGAGAAAATTGAATGGACAATCAATACGATACTGTGCAACATTATGATTGTGTCAATTATCTATAATCAAATTAAATTTTTACAGTTTATACACATTGTTTTGTTAAAGCTTTCTGCTGTTACTCCTTCGTTAAAGCGACTCATTGTTATTTCTTCAGTCAGTAACTTGAATGTGTTGTTACCTAATTTACTGAAATGCGATGAATAAATATAAA
Organism: Steromphala cineraria; assembly: GCA_916613615.1. NCBI lineage: Eukaryota > Metazoa > Mollusca > Gastropoda > Trochida > Trochidae > Steromphala > Steromphala cineraria. Next base: position 66,749,112 of record OU744725.1, on the reverse strand, counting down.
ACTATGAATTTTTTTGTTATGATTTACTATACAATGACGTAAGTCATCTTTGAAGGGGTCAATAACGAGTATGAATAACGCATATTAAACCTATATATAATCATACTGTGGTGGCTAAGAAAATTTTAACATGCATTGACTTCGGAATTAATTGATTCACTTCTTCCATAACATCCTTTCATAATTTATTCGCTGATTTCATAATTAACATACACGTATTAATTCTTTCTGAGAGAGATATACATGAAATCCCAACATGTAAACCTGCCCCCTACCTGGTCTACATTTATAGCATAATTTGGGCAGATTTAGACCTGGTTTAGTGCAAAACCTGCTTCCATAATACCAACTTGGTTTAAAAATCGATCGTCAGAGCTGGTTTAAACCCGGGTTCTCGGCAAATTTCGTAACCTTGATCGGAAATTCCCGGGATTGACGGAAAACGTGGGACTAAGTTAAACCTTCTTTCATAATATGAAATATTAACGTCTAGGTCTAACTTCTTTGGTTTAGACCTGGTTTAACACTAAACCATCTTTCATCATACCAGTTCAGGTTTAAACCAACACTTAGACCGGGACTCCCGTTAAACCTGGTCTAAACCCGCTTCCGTAATACGGACCACACTAGCCCGTATTATGAAAGCAGGTTTTTCTTAGACCAGGTTTAAGGCTAGTCTTGGTTTACGGAAACCCGAACCCCGGGTCTAGAAAAATCGGTATTACAGAAAGCAGGTCTAGCAAAACCCTTGGTTTAAACCCAGACTAACAGTCTAACTATTTTTGCGTTTCTTTTATGTTTCCAACTTTATAATAAACCAAGTTTGCGCATGCTTATTGTTGTACTTCCTCTTTGACTCAGCAGTTTTTAACGTTAACGTGCCGTTTAAAATAATGTGTAAAAACATTGGCCAATCAAGAAATTAGGGTAAGATTTTCTTTCACAAGAGCACAAACAATATATAATTGATTGCATCGAGGAAAATTTAAGCATCATAGAGGATAAACATTGTGATGCATATGCTCTGAAGAATAAGTCAGCGGCTTGGGGACGTGTGAGGATATCATTTCAATCCCGTTTTGGTGTTAACATTGACACTGATAAACTGAAACAGTTGTGGAAGAGATTGAAGTTGGCTGCAAAAAAAGAATTGCGCACTTATGAAAAAGAACTGAAAAAAACTGGCGGGGGGCCTCCACCCAAAGATGTTTCCAACCTGTCGCACAAAATAATACGGATGATTCCAAAGGAATTTGAACAAATCAACAATCCATATGACGACGACTTCGAACAAGGGGAAGGAGAATCATCAGCTGAATGTGATATTTCCAGGTAAATATGAATGTACATGGGCATGTACGGTGTTGTCGGGTAAAACGATACACAAATAAACAGTCTACCCTCTTTGTCAGTTTTATCTAATAGAATCGAATTCCTTGAAATGTTTTAAATGATGTTTCATGGTTAAACACATTTTTCTAAATACAAAAACAAATAATGACGTCCTCACTGGCATTGTCTTTTTCCTTCCCTGTGATTTATTGATAACCAGCATTCATGATAATTCATGATATTCAATTAATCCTTTATATACATTAACGTATGATTTTCTAGCAGATGGATCATCTAATAAACTGGTGTCATGAAGAATATTTTTTGAAAAAGTTGTTGTTACTTTACGCATTTTTGTAAAAAATCACTCACAATGACCAGAGACAGATAAAACCAAATTGATGTTTCATTAACAGAAACAAAGTTAAAGTTATAGTTCATAAAAGTTGAAAAGCTTAATAATATTTCATCAAAGTCAAAATCCTAGCTCATTAAAATTGAAAATCAAATAAATATTTTATCAAAGTCAAAATCATATTTCATCAAAGTTAAAAATCAAATTGATATTCAGTCAAAGTCATAGCTAATCAAAGTTGAAAATAAATTAAATATTTTATCAAAGTCAAATTGATATTTCATCAAAGTTAAAAACCATATTGATATTCACAGTCAAAATCATAGGTAATCAAAGTTGTAATTCAAATACATATTTCATCAAAGTCCAAAGCATAGTTCATTAAAGTAAAAAATCAAAATTCAAAGTGAAAACTTGTTTTCATCATAGTCAACGTCATTCATAATATGGCAAATGTTCAACATTTTATCAATGAATGAATAAAATTTAAAATGTCAATTAAAAAAAACACCCAAAAACTATCGGTACTGCAGCAAATAAATGCTGAGAAAAAACTATCCATTTAGGCTAGTTCGTGGCGGGGGATATAGATATTTCAATCAAAGTCAAAATGTTGTTCCAGGACCAATTTCAAGTGCAGTTCAGACATTTAACTCTGAAATTCAATAATTTGTACTTTTGAACGTATTGATTAAAAACACTGAAAAATGTGGCAGTCACCATACTTGTTTTCGACAGAAATTGAGTTTAAAATTTTATAAGTGTTTCCTCAACAACAATGTAGGAACAATGTAACCATCTTGATACTCAGTTGCCTTCACTGATCATGAATACCGTAAATCTTAGTAAAGTCGTGCATGTTACCCTTTGCCGAAATCAGTAATCTCCTGATAATGGGATATAATTTATTTAAGGTTAATTTACATGTATATTTGTAAGCCAATGCACATTTGCATTTTAAATCAAATAATACAAATATACTTGTCTATTCAATCCATTCATTGATAGTCATATACCTTATATCTATTCACAGGCAAAACGGCAATATGACGATCTTATTAATTAAAAATATCATCTTCCAAATAAACGATAACGCTCTGAGATAAAACTAAGTTGAGAAATCTGGTCAAATCGATATTTAAAATGATTACGATCCGGTGATTTTTCATACAACTACGGTCGAGTTTGCATCCCACCATCCATGCAGATTATGTACAACAATGTGTATACAGCTTAGATTTAGTCTCTAGACTTGCCTAGAAGCGCCGACACAACATTATCAATACGATTGACACGCTATATTTTTTCATTGAATAATTTCATATTTCGGAATTTTCCCAATATAAAATCGGGACAATATTAATGACCAAAACTATTGTCATTTGCTCATTTCATTCAAACCAGACTAGACCTTTTGCAAAACCTAGAACATCATAATTCAGTCAAAATAGAAATAAACCTTAAAAACACTTTGCATCATCTCGTACACACATAAACAAGTTACTTGAAAAATGTATTGTAAATTAACTTATATCAACGTATGTCCTCTCTGTTTCCATGTGGAAATCTCATTCTGTACAAGTGAGATGAAATGACTGAAAATGTTTCAAAACAAGTAGTTATAAAGGACAAAATCCGGTTTTCTCAATATATTGCGCAATATGATTGAAGAATGTCCACATAGCTCACAAAAGATCAATATGCTATGAATCCCAACCTAAGTCTATATTTGTCTCCAAAGATTTGATAATTAATTGGCAGTTTAGTTATAACGTCTAGTTTATGTACACATATTGAACAAATCATAGATCCATATAACATATTCTACAAATTTGACAGAATAGATAAATAGCATGTCTAAAATTTATGTCATTGTTTCACCAAAGTCATGTGATCTCAAACGCCTTTGGCTTTATTGCAAACACGCAAGGAATGCGTGTAACGGGAACATTGTTATACTTTAAATTTCAAACATCGGTGCATAGTCTACATAAATTTAAACTATATAACCGAATGCAGGAAAAAGTTCATAAGAGATTCCCACTGTGACTTATTTATAAAAATACAATTCATGAACGAGAATGTATCGTGTTCAATGTATGAAATAATCCATTACAGGTCCTAAATTATGATAAAATCTGACTGTTTTGGACCACGTGACAACCCAGCGTCAATGAGTGAAAACGAAATAAGAAATATAATGCCTTTCTAAGGGGAAAAACTATTAAACATAAAGACTAAATGATTAAACTTACCTTAGAATGTTCCTCATGTGATTGTTATTGGTATATATTACTCTCAAAGCGCATAAAATGACTTATAATCTGGCCCCCCCTTCATACCGAACGCTCGCCTTAATAACGCTGACGTCTGCCTCCACGTGATGGCGGCGGCTGAGTGACCCGGATCAGCTGACGTCACAAAGCAATAGGGCCAAGTTCGAGCGTGCAGTATTTTACTCTAGTTGCAACGTTTTCAAAGTAAATTACTTCCGTTTGAAAAATCTGCTATTACCATATAAATCTTGTTGCATGACCGTAATAACATTTCATATCAAACTAAGAGTTCTATTTAATTTTTCATAAATTGCACTGTTGTGTATTCCCAATTACTAGCAGAAATGAATATAAGTTTGAAAACAATGCTAGAACAATTTAATGAGGACAATAAAGTTATAGAATGATAATAGACAATTGATATTTCCATGGCAGACAATGTATGAATAAAGAATTACAGAGTTTGTTGTGTATTAAAATAGGAATTATCACATATGATATTAAAGTTGTGAATATAACCTGAATCAAGGGAAGCAACTCCGTTGCTATTAAATTTTACAAAATCAACGCTTATTTAAAGGTATTTTATGGATGTTTCAACTTTAGTGCATAGTCAATTATGGCAGAAGACAAGCATAGAAATTATACATACACAATAACTCTAACGATTGCTTGGATCAATTTCTATCAAAATATGTTACTTGAATGATCAAACCCAAATAAATTCGTACTAGTGGTAAATTGTAAAAGTAAAAGGATTGAATTTAACTTTTCAGTCCGGATGTCCAAGTGGTGCATGTCAGTCAAGCTGCCCCTACACCGTCAACATCTACATCCTCGGAGAGCGTGCGGGATAACGTCCAGAACAACGCTGATGATTTTGATGATAATGTCAGCGTAAGTCAATGTCATGCCGATAAACTACCAATTCTTAAAAAAAGAAAGCGACAACCGACAACCAGAGAGAGTTCCAAAGACCTGACAACTGAGGAAGTCCTCTTACAGCTAGCACGTGAGGAACACCAACTGAAAATGAAATATATGAAAGAAGAACATGATCTAAAGATGGACATTCTCATCCTTCAGAAGAAATACGCTGAAAATCAACAATGTGATAATAATGTTGTGTGGGATGGCGATCGTTCGTACACTGAACTGTAGATCACAAATGAAACCTTGAATTATGATACAGTTGAAATCACAACTAGCTAAGCATGGTCACATTTTCACATAGAAATTGTTGTTTGGATCAATTGCTCAATACTCATGAACATCAAGTGAATAATATAGTATTGTACATGTCTCCATTTATGCATAATATCTCTAAAATTCTTAATCTACAGTTAGTGGTTCCCGATGTAATAACATCGATTTCAAAATTTGACATATGTGATGCTATCAACATACTCTGTGTCTCTTTAATATATTATATATTTGTAAGATGAAATGGATAGTAAAGCAAGGTCATTTTCATTTTCCATTTTCCATAATTTTGTCACATAAGTTCATTTGCTCCAAATCTATATTTTGGTACATAAATTGTTGGTTTGTCTGTTTCTGCCAAAATCCATAATTACGGCCATATATTTGATAGGTTGACGCCTGAGGCATGTGCCTCAATTGTGAGGTATCTATTGAGTTATGAAAATTCTAGAACGTTTAGTATAGGTTTTAGTGACAATACACGCCATATTTTTTTCCAATTTCAGATAACGACTGTTCACCATTTGCCAGAGGAAATCCTAGGATACATTTTTCAGGAATTGGACTTGAGTGACATTGTTCATAACGTAAATTTTGTATGCAGACGTTGGAGAAATGTCATATTGAGTACTCAATTTTGGATAAATATCAAAAGCATTGACATATTGTATGTTACAGATCTATCCCGTTTTGACATTACACCCTTTCTTACAAACGCCAAACAGTTAGAAAGCTTGAAAGTATCTGAAACACAATTGTCTTGTGTTACTTTTCTTGAAGTTTTGAACAAATTGCAGGTTTTGAAAATTGTTGGCTACAGAGGGCCAAGGTTCCTACAGGGTGACTTGCTTGATGCTTTGTCTCACAACAGCTCAATTTTGAGTCTTGAAATCGACAATGCGATTAGCTTTACTGATGATGGGGTCAATTGTCTTTTGGGTTCTCTACCAAGTCTCTATAGTTTGGTTTTGATTGATGTTGGTCTCTCGTTTACACCTCAGCGTCTGAGACAACTGCTGGAAACATACAGCAATATCAGACGGATACTAGTTGACGTCCTAGTTGACGGGCAAGATGATGAGATTCTCATGGCACAAGTCTTGAATACGTTTTGTTTTAAGGTGTGTTTTGGACATGACATTGTAAACAGTGTCCCCAGAAGGTCACTAGAGTTTGACAGGTACTGGTACTCATCACCTCTCATCAAATATTTTGTGCAGTAAGACTGTTAGATATGCCAAGACGTATTATTCGGGCTCTTCGGCATTTTCATGCCATTCGTCGCGCACTACGTAGAGAACGTATATTTCGAGATCGCCAAAATCCTTTTGATATGTACAGCGACCATGAATTTCATCAAAGATTTCGATTCAACAAAGAGAATGCAAACTTTATCATACACTTGATATCAGATCAGATTGCGCCATCAACAAATCGTAACAGGTCACTACCTGCTGCATTGCAATGTTTAATTGCGCTGAGGTTTTACGCAACGGGTACCTTTCAAATTGCACTTGGTGATCTTCTTAACGTTCACCAATCAACAGTTTGCATTGTCGTCCAAAAAGTGAGTAAAGCATTGGCTTCCTGTCGTCAAAGATTCGTTAACATGCCATCTGGTGGAAGGGCAAGACGTGTCATGGCCGGGTTTTCGCGAACAGCTAATTTCCCAAACGTTGCCGGTGCGATAGATTGCACTCATATTCCAATATCTACTCAAAGTGGTGACGATTCACTACGTTTTGTAAATAGAAAGGGATTTTCATCAATTAACACACAGGTAATATGTGACGACATCCCTCTGATAACAAATATTGTCGCGAGATGGCCAGGGTGCACTCATGATTCGCGAATTCTGCAAGAAAGTAGAATCAATGAGCAATTTGAACAGGGTAACTTTCAAGGATATCTTCTCGGCGACCCCGGATACCCTTGTTTACCATACCTACTGACACCCATCAACAATCCACAAACACATGCAGAAACGCGATATAATGCATCCCAAAGAAAAACTAGGGGGGTTGTTGAGCGTCTCTTTGGAATATGGAAACGTCGGTTCCCATGTTTGTCGTTTGGTCTTCGGGTAAAATTGGAGACTATATTCAGTGTCATCATAGCCTGTGCCGTGTTGCACAATATCGCTACTCTAAGACATGACCCAACCTTTGACGATGACGATGACGAGTCTGATGACGAAAATGACGACATTGCTGCAAACAATGTAAACAATGACAATGTGACTGACGCTGTTCTGCGTCGCCGCGGTGTACGCGAAAGATATTTGGTGGTTGCACAACACTTCTCTCAATAAGTCATATCTGTAGGGGTGATGAGACCTGGTAATATGCAAGTATGAATCATTTCTGAAATACTTTGTTGATTTAATCAACACAATTGTCACTATTATTTCAGTGGCAATTTGTTTTTACATTTGAAGTTCACATTGTTCCAGTTGTTATGTCCTTGAGGTGAAATGTATGGAAGATTCAAAGGGTATTTAATCATATGTCCTGTATGTATGTCCTGCTGCACAAAATGATTGAGTATCCGATAATGTGGCATTTACTACTTGTCAACCAGTCGTTACCTTTGATCCTGTGCCCGAGAATGCATTATCTCCCTTGCTTTAGGGGGAAATATCTATTAATCCAGTAATTGTTATTCGCTTTTCATCTTAAATTCATTCGCCTATTTATTCAATTGTGCATGAAGTTTCATACAATGAAAGGGTACAGTTCTCTTATTATATTGGTTAGTTCATATTGTTATTTGTATCTTAAATTCATGCGCCTAGTTGTTTCACTAGTACTGTGATGTTTTAAGTAATAAATAATTGAAGTTGCTTACATGAGTATAATTATAAGTTACTTCATATTGTTATATTCATGGTAAGAGAAAATTGAATGGACAATCAATACGATACTGTGCAACATTATGATTGTGTCAATTATCTATAATCAAATTAAATTTTTACAGTTTATACACATTGTTTTGTTAAAGCTTTCTGCTGTTACTCCTTCGTTAAAGCGACTCATTGTTATTTCTTCAGTCAGTAACTTGAATGTGTTGTTACTTAATTTACTGAAATGCGATGAATAAATATAAAACTATGAATTTTTTTGTTATGATTTACTATACAATGACGTAAGTCATCTTTTGAAGGGGTCAATAACGAGTATGAATAACGCATATTAAACCTATATATAATCATACTGTGGTGGCTAAGAAAATTTTAACATGCATTGACTTCGGAATTAATTGATTCACTTCTTCCATAACATCCTTTCATAATTTATTCGCTGATTTCATAATTAACATACACGTATTAATTCTTTCTGAGAGAGATATACATGAAATCCCAACATGTAAACCTGCCCCCTACCTGGTCTACATTTATAGCATAATTTGGGCAGATTTAGACCTGGTTTAGTGCAAAACCTGCTTCCATAATACCAACTTGGTTTAAAAATCGATCGTCAGAGCTGGTTTAAACCCGGGTTCTCGGCAAATTTCGTAACCTTGATCGGAAATTCCCGGGATTGACGGAAAACGTGGGACTAAGTTAAACCTTCTTTCATAATATGAAATATTAACGTCTAGGTCTAACTTCTTTGGTTTAGACCTGGTTTAACACTAAACCATCTTTCATCATACCAGTTCAGGTTTAAACCAACACTTAGACCGGGACTCCCGTTAAACCTGGTCTAAACCCGCTTCCGTAATACGGACCAGTATGTTTATCTCCTAAATGTAACGCGCAATTTGTCTAATCGAAATAATGTTAATGAAATATTTGTTACTCGAATGTCAAGCTAAATTGCTCACTTCCAACAGTTTTATGACTAGAATAATTGAAATAAGATATGCTTTACAACTCATAGCTCACCTTCTTCCCTTGTTAAACTGCTTTCACCTGTGCTAATTGTAGTACCAGAATCTGTTGACCTCACCACAGTTTCTGAAATACATAATGGCATTCATAAGAAATATTTAGCTATTAAGCAGTATGGCTTTTTGTGCAAGGGAGATGATATATTCATCAGGATTAAATGATAAAGAGTAATTTCATATCATATCATCATTTACTGATGTACAACACTTTCCATTATTACTGAATTAGATCTTTTCATTGAAAAAAATACAATTGTTTTTAAGACAATGTCACTATCTGATTACTGACTTAATGAATTCAACAGAATTCAGTGGGCTTACATAACTATAAAACATTTAAACAACGAATGTTGTGCAGTTATGTTCTTTGTAAGGGGAAGTTAAATGTAGCATGATGGTATGGCTAAACGTCAATCAAGCTACAGTCATCTGTCTGGGATTCTAATGTACATGTATTTACGTACATGCTAATACTTTTAAAAGCTATAACATGATAGACACATACATGGACTTGTCTGCTAATGAAGAAGAGTTAAATGTTGGTTTTAATAAATACCGTTTGTGGATTAATTATTTCATTTGGCCTATATTGTCCTGAGGACTTACACATAAGGCACATCTTTACATAATGTTTGATTCGTATATTTAATTTTGTTGCACAATGTAAGACTCAAACTTTTCTTCTACAATTGATTGACATGTATTATTCTAATCACTTGGTAAGAGATTTGTTGGCGAAAAGTACTTTAAACTTGTACATTTTCTCTATATAAAAAAAAGTGAATGAAGGAATTGTGTTAATGATAACTACATGGAATACTTTATAATTAAGTAATTAATTAGGTTAATATGTTATTGATATCAAATAGAGAACTTCAGAAAATGTAACTAGAAAATTGTGCATGTGATGCACTGTGATGTCCCCCACTAACATTTAATCCGAAAGTGACCCTACCCCCACTATGTACAAATTTCAAATTGTTTCCATGAAAACCATAAAAATAACAATTCAGAATAACCAAAGTAGCAAAAGGCACCACTCCTCCAGTAGTTCTAACCACATATCAAGTCTAGTAAAAATATTTTGAATAGTTTTTAAGCTAAAGTATGGAAACAGACCCTACCCCCCATATTCACCTAGTCAACTTCTTTCTATAGAAACCAGAATTTTTTTTTCAGAATAACTAAAATAGAAAAAGGCACCACTCCACCACTAGGTCTTACCACATACCAAGTTTCGTAAAATCATATTGAATAGTTTTTGAGTTATGGCCCGGAAATGGTCCTCCCTCCATATGTTCTAAGTTCAAACTGTTGCCATGGAAACCAGGAAAATTATATACTAGTAATTCAGAATGACCAAAATAGCAAAAGGCACCACTCCACCACTAGGTCTAACCACATACCAAGTTTTCGTAAAATCATATTGAATAGTTTTTGAGATTTTTAACAAATTTTAAACAAAAGTATCCCCGAATATGCACTAAGTTCAAATTGTTTCCATGGAAACCAGAAAAATTAAAAAATTCAGAATAACCAAAATAGCAAAAGGCACCACTCCAGTACTAGATCTAACCACATACCAAGTTTCGTTAAAAAATATTGGAGATATGGTCCGGAAACGAAAGCATTACGGAATTACGGAATTACGGAATTTCGGACGGAACTGAAAACTTTATGTCTCCCGCAAAGCTTTGCGGGGGACATAATTAATCAACAATGCCAGACTTACCAGTGGAAATTAGGAAGGAAGTTGTCATCCCTGTGTAGTCAGATAATAAAGATCGGGTATGGGAGAGGTATTCAGATGGGCTTTATAGATAGGCTTTATCCCTTTCTCTTGAAATAAGTATTGTTTAAACCAAGATCGGTTTTTTTTAGTGCTTGACACTGAAATATATCCAAGTCCAAATAGTTCTATGCTATTTGTTTGGTGTTGCATTACAATGATCAGCAATTAAAAATAGTAGTACATAGTCAGCCTTTTTCGACATAAAATATATGATTTGTTTATTGAAAATTCTTATAAAGACAAAGTAGTGATGTTATAACATCATAAAAATTGAATCTAGAAAATTTACAATGTTCAGGTTTAAAGTACTTGTCGCCAACAAATCTCTTGATATCGATGCCGAGTGATGAGAAGAATAAATGTTAATCAGTTGTAGAAGAACATTTGGATTCTTATTTGAAAAGAGGATGAAGGAATTAAATAAGTACCTGTAGTCGTTGTATCTGTGATTTTGGTCGTTGTTGTTGAAGTTATTGAGTTACCACATGAGGCGGAGTTGATATTTCCTGAAGATGAACTATAGATTAATCATAAATTTAGATATCTCTAACATTTTCAAAATTAGACGAGAAATTGAATAAAACATCACCACAAACTAATCACTCAGATAACTGGAAGAAGTCGGAAACTAGCTTTTATCTTTGTTTCTTTTTTTTTTTGAAATTGTGTTTACCGTAAGTTAACATTGAAAGACAAATACAACAATTCACAAAAGGTAATGGTTTCAGGTTTCTTCAAATCATCTAACAGCTGGATAGTGTGCTATTGTTCATTGACTTTAAGATGACTTAAAGAGGAAATTTATCTTATTGTGTTTATGGACACTTCAGTACTTAAGAAATACTGCTTATAACTTGCAAACAGTAAAGAACTATTGCTCTATACATATGCATTATACATATTAAGCAACATATTATTATACTGAGAATGATGCTTTACTACCCTATCAGTTAGAAATAATTAAAATGACAATAATAAATAGTTATTTCTGTATTTTCAATTTTAACTACCATGTACTGTATAAGTTTATATCTTATGCACTAACATGCTAATCTACTGCACACTTTACAGATGAAACTTGTAAATATTTGTATTTCCATTAAAACAAAAACACTTAATTCATACATTTATGTTTATGCGAGACCAAAGGTCCCCAAGAGGCAGATAATAATAACCTTACCTGCAATTTTGATCCACAACCTGTCTTGTTTTCCAGCAATAAAGCTGATGGTGATGTTCTTTGCTTTCGATGCAGTCCACCTATTGAAGGTGTGAACAGGCCGATGCCTCCATGTGGTGTTGTAAGCACCCGATGTATTTATTTGTAGGACATCCTTCATACCTTTTTCTATCAGGGTCACCTCCAGATCTCCCCCTGACACCGAACACTCACATATCTCCTCCTCTACTTCAGTCGTCTTGGGGAACCCGGGGGAGTGGAGGTACAGGGGGGTTAAGAGACCTGTTTTATGAAGAGGACTGCACATGTCCTTGCTGTCTGTGGGAAAATTAAAATCATAATAATCGTACCCCTTTTGTACTCAAAAGCACATTCGGAAAATCCTTCCTGTACCAGAAACAATGATGCGCCACTTCAAGCGATTATATATAGAGGGGTTATTATATGAGTGTCCATGACATCCTTAGAAGTAATTTCGTTAATTTTGGGACTTCGGTAATAAACAGAATCTCATATTCATGACCATGACATACTATGTTTACGACACTTGTGCCTAAATATCAGAATATTCCTCGCTCTCGCTCGGGAAATACTAATATTTAGGCACTCGTGCCGTAAACATTATATGTCATGGACACTCATATAATATCCTCTATTTATAACGTGACGTCACAATGAAAAAGTGATATTTTGCCCTAGGGCAACATATGCAAAATATGAACCTCGGTATGACTGCCCTCGTAGGTAATATATTTTTGTTAATGCTGAGTGTCATGAAAAGGAAGCAATATCTCTCACATTTTAACATCTTTTGCTAAACTCTTTAACATGAGCTACATTCCATGAAAACAAAAATGCTTAGGCAAGACTATGGAAAAAAGCTCAAGGACTTAATTTTTGCTGAAAAGAGCTGCATTTGTTCTTACTGACACTTACAGATAGTACCAGAGACAGAGAAATAAACGTTAGTGACATGCTACTCATAAATTATTTCACTTTCAAAAAATTCATTTATTCTGTATGAGACTCTCATTTACGTTTATTCGTATCTATGAAAATACGAAGTTAGATACATATACGTACCTTTAACACATTGAGATACATTATTAAGAACGACACTTCTGTCAATGCAATGTGAAGCACATGCAAACTCGTCGATGCTAGAAGTACATTTATAAAATCAATTTAGCGGGTTATTTTTCTCTTATAACAGTGCAGCTATCTCCATGAGAGTTAAATTCATCAACAAATTGTCCTAATTGACATGATATATATGTAACACTTTAGCAAAAGATAAAATAATATTTGGACACAAAATTATAACTCACCTTCTACACATGTGTACGTTATCTCAAAAGCATGACCACTGCCATTACAATGGACACCACATGAAGTTTGTTCTTTGCAAGATACATGACCATTACAGTTGACAATTAGGCCATTACTGTCGCTTCCAAACAATTTTGTTGTTGGGTCATCTCTCACAACTGTACAGTTATCTTCAGATGTTCTCCTCCCGTACAGTTCACTGATGACGTGGATCATCTGGTTGCTGCTGCAGTTCAGGGGAATACTTGCTGTGTCTGTGTTTGTACACGTATTGCGAACGGTACCTATAAAACCAACGTTCATTGAACTAAATAATTATTGAGTGTACAAAACGCAACAAAAGGTCAGATTCGTTTTAGATGTGTTTGTGTCAGGTCAGGGTATGCTAGCTGTGTCCGTGTCCTTATGTCCTTAAACACCCAATGTGAAAAATAGCTAGTGAAAATTAAAGGATGAATGACGATTGAATACGAAGAATTATGATAATGTAACGAAGAAAAATGTTCTATAAATGTGGTGTTTTTTCAAACGCAATGACCTCAGAGTAAGTAATGGAAATATTTTCAATTGGATCCTTCTTTCATATATAAGAAAACAAAATAGATAGATCTCTTTTGTCGTTGAAAAAGATAATTTCACAATAAATATCTGTAGAGATGATTTTAAGACAATATGTTTACAGGCATTCGGACGGACGGAAAATGATAGAGGTGTACGATTAACTGGTATAAAATATTGAAAAGGGAAAACAATGCGAAATGAAACAAGACGGCAATTGTAGTAAAACTTACCTTGAACAGATACCAATAGATAAAGGACTATGAAGAAAATATGCTCTGTCCAACAACACGAATGATCAGCTCTGTAGATATGTTCTTTCCTTGTTGACATTTTGTTCTCCTTTATATCCAAAATATTCCTTTTTACCCGTTAAGCATTTAAGATCTTCACGCTCTGTTCGAATACACGAAGCAAACATATGATACCGTTCACATTTTGACACCAAAGATAACCCTTCTATAACAGGAGTTAAATGCCTTGATGAATATTCCCAAAAAGGACTTGTAATATGGTCTTCAAACAGCTCAATGTCCCAACTTCATATACAGGTGAGTTTATAACTTTTCCTCTGTGAGAGCAGGAAGTTGAAAAGCAATGGTAAAAATATACACAGGAAAGTTATTAAAACCATAAATATGACTTGAATGGCTAGTTTTTGACACCCAGATTATAGCTTTAGTTAACAACAAATCGTTATCATTTGAAAGATAACAAATAAAGCATACACGCATTTGACATGCTTATAAATATTGATGTAAAAACTTCTATAGTTTTGATATATAGACTTCTGTATTTTGGTTCCATGTGTACTCTAGCTAGTTCTCAGTTTCCTCACCGATATTTCTTATGTTTAGTACTGTAAGAGATATAACCTGAATCAGTCAAACAATGAAGGACGTGCTATCTAGTCGTATATTAAATTAATAAGTACAACATTGAAGAAAATCAGAATAGTCTGAATTAAGGTTTATTTCGTTTCTTTAAACTCTACAATTGTCTTGCTCTTGTGTAGTATTATCATTATTTCATTTGGAGTGACTGTCTTTTATTAGAGATTTTTACCCTGTGTGTAAGAGTTCATCCTGCTACATCAGCGTATATGTCTCCCCTAATGCTACAACCTATCCCCTGGTATCCTCCTATAGCCTTCTGTCGTATCGCTGACGGGTTGTTGTTCAGCGCTATTTATAGCCTGTCTGTTTTCAGTCAAACTATTTCGAACTCCATACACTGTTGTCTAGTGATTTCGCACGTGGAAATCTAAGAGCGCGTGATGTGGAGCTAAGCGGGAGACTGCAATGATAATCAGATTTATTATCTAATAGCACTCCTATTGGTTAATTTGAATCACGAGATGAGCATGCGGAACGAGCCAAGAAACAAGTTTGCCGCTATCGCTGAAAGGGCATCATTTGATAGTCTATTCAGTTGAGATATTATTTGAAGGCCATATTACAGTAAGTGGCGACGTGGCGGACATCCATTTTGGCCGCTGCTTAGATTAGGCATAATCAGTCATTTTTTAATAATCAACCAAAATTAACCAAATAATAATATGCAATTTCAATTTTCAAAATAAAAATTTTCGTTAAAAGGATATTTGATTTCAAAGACACCAACCCTCGAAAAAAAATCAAATAATTTTTTTTTCATCGATTTGTAAGGGGTCTTATATAAATGTTTCTACTCATCACAATACTACCGTTGAGTGTTCAATGTCTTCGTTGTTTTCTTGTCTATCAATTTTCACTATTCAACAAAAAGTGCCACATTTGGTATAAATTTTGACCCTTCAAGAGTAGTACCCCCATCACGTTTTTTTAACATGTCATATTTTTTCCTGAATATTGTCAATAATTATTTATATAAATGTTCCACAAAGTATGATTTAAGATGAGACTTAACTTTGCAGTTTAAATGGGCAGTAGCACGTTTTCTGACAATTTTATATTTTCAATTTGTCACTGATAATTGTAAGTTAATGCTAAATGTTTAACTTTGATAGTGTCACAAATCTCGTTACACAAACCAATCATCCACAGTCAGAGAACAAAGAATAAAGATTCACATAAAATCCATTGGCAGCCATTTTTGTGTGAACACCTTTAATTCATTTTGTGTAAGAAAAGGAATCGCATGGCTTAACTTTACATTATATATTTGATTTATTACTGCTTCATTCAGTTTAAATACATTGTCTTTGGATAAGAACCATTAATTTTAATTTTTCTGACATCACCTTATGTTCCCCCTAAAAACGTGCTACTGCCCCTTTAAAGGTCTCAAGATAAATGTACATATCGAGGGATACCTCAAATTTCAATATTGCCAAATTTAATTCTGAGTTATCGAAATACCATTATAAAACTTTAAAAAATATATACCTGATAAACAATTGAAGGGTTAAATAAGAAATTTCAGATATATGAAAAACCTAGAAAATTAATTTTTTTAAAGGATTTAATTAACTAAATTTAATGTATGTGATTTATGAAACAGAGCAAGTTAAAATTCGCATTTGTACACGTAGAAACATATACTGTTGGGAAAAAAAGGGTAAAAACAGTTAGTTATTGTGTCATATGTTGGTTACATAAATCTTTACTCATCCTTTATTATATCCGGGTTGTTGGAAATTATACGTTAATGCATTAAAGCTTTATTTGAAGTTTATTTTGTAGTATTTCGATTTTTTTGTGCAATAAGAGGCAACGGTACGAAAAACATAAAACCACCCCCCTGTTTTGACCCCGATTTCTAACCAACCTTTTACGCCTGCGAAGAAAAGTCCTGGTTATCTCCCCTGTCTGGTTATCGCTACTTGTTTCATGCTGTTAGCAATTGTAACCTTTCTGTAAACATTGTATAGTCTGTGTTTGAAATGTTGTCATTCCATTACTAAATCAGGATATGAAAGTCAACAGTCCTTATTTCGGTGTTCATTTCATTTCATTTACAGGCATCGGGGAAGCACCGTGCAATAATCTCAATGCTATTACACGAATTATACTTGGCTGTTCAATCTGTAAAATCAGTTTTATGTAATAAATTGCATATTTTAGTTATGTTGTTTCTAATAGAAGTTTTGTGATCACTTTAGTCTTGCTCATAAAAAGTAGTTCCGGCCGTGGTGTAACTGAAATTGGCTCTAGTTATACCACAACAAAGAAGCCATGGTCTAAATAGTGTTATTTTATGTTCATATATAACTATAAACATATACATTACACACATGGACACTTTATTATCATCATTTATTTTCTAATATGTGTAAATAGAAAACAACAAAGCCCTGACTCGTTCCTGAAAAAGTTCTAATACCTATATATCATTATTTCGAGGCAATGTAGGTTTGTGTTATACTTCTTCGCAGATATGAACAACCTGCTTTGTCACTGTCTCATAAGTAGCTTGTGTATTGTGATGTTAATCCGATTTTCACAAATAATTTTCACGACAACCGTTACATATAAGTTTATTACAGTATACATGTGCATTCCTTAAGTTTGTTCAATTGCTAGCATATCTCAGTATCTCATGTAATTTCGGTTTGGTTTGGATGCAGTTGAATAACTTCAGCTGAGAAGGGTTATATCTATTAGCAGTTTAAGTGATACTCGTTGTTATCTTAATATAAAGGACTGTCTCAAGTTTGAAATGTATTTAGATGATATTACCAACAAGAAATTTAGAATTGCTCTTACACGATTTAGGTTGAGTTCTCATTTGTTAATGATAGAGAAGGGTAGATGGGCCCAGAATAGATTAGAACTTGCTCAATATGTAGATACTGCTCGAACGAAGTAGAAGACGAGTTTCATGTATTATTGATATGTCCTACTTTCAATAACGTCAGGAATATGTATATACCTAACTACTTCCATAGACGTCCTAGTTTGTTTACATTCAAAGAACTTCTAAATAGTGATTGTAAAAATGTTAATTTTAATTTAGCGAAATATGTGTATCTTGTACTGAAGTCATTCAAATAATATGTTAAACCATAGCATTTCTTGGGCTTTGCTATATATACTAACTATCATTAAAAATATGTATTCTGTTCACCATGCTGAGAAATTGTTGATTTACCAAATTGTATTTTTTGACCGATTGGTCTAATAAAGAATCTGTCTGTCTGTCTATTAATTACCATTTTGGTACTTATTTTGTAGGTGCATGGTCTGATCTGTCGTGCGAATTTTAACTCCCTGGCATGGAAATGGTCGAGTATTGGATTTTCTAAAATCAAGATTACAATATCTAATATCGACTGTATCCATTGTATCTCTTATATAACTTGGTACTTTATGAATAAATGTTTTTTATAGAATATCTTTGGTACGCAAAATAAGGAAGAATTCTTTATCAAGAAATACTGTCCATCCATTCACAGGTAGAACGCAATCTTTACATCAGCCCCTTGAACATGTCAAGCATTGTGACGTCATTTTGACGTGACGTCATAGACAATGTAATCATTCCCCCTAAAGAGTAAATCGAAACATGTAGGAGAAAACTTTGTGTGCTGTTGTTTTTTATCAACACTTTTAACTATGAAGACTGCACTTGCTTGAACTTTCACCTTAGATATATTCAAATGTAATCTATAATAAAACATTGCCTTTTCATTCAACTAGGTCTTTCTGGTTTAAATAGAACTTGAATCAAATGCAGGTGATGGCAGTAGACAGACCGTGTTTCAAAAAACGACTTTCCGTGACTCATTCAAATATCAAGTACATTTTCGCCTTCTTATGCATATGGAATGAGATTTGTTTTTAAAAATAAAGGAAATTGGAATTTAGGTTATGCTATTCAATGCTTAGACTTGAAGTCATATCAACAAAATCTTGGCATCTTAGATGTGACATAATTAACATATTTACCTATAAGAACTACACCATATTACACTTTCTGCTTTTGACTTGCTTGTGAATATTGTCATCAACCTATTCTTATTTATCATTGCTATTAAAAAGAGGTTTGACGATGACAGTTGGCTACTGTACAAGAGTAGAGACGAAAGCTACTTTAAAAGCAATAAACTGGGTATTTGAATTATACTTGATTGGTCTTTATATCGTCATAAATAGTTTAATAATGAATGATATAGGAATGATGAAATTAATGAAAATAAATACCAACTTTACTACAAGAAAGTAACTGAAAAAGGTGTCTAGCGACTTTGAATTTGATATCTCGAAAATGTTTTCATCATTGCATGGTTAACAAATTAATGATTTATATCTTTCTTCCTATATCTCCCCAGCCCAAACTGATAATCAAACATATTTGTATTCAGAAAGGTCATTTTGATATTGAGAAGATTCAATGTACTTGTAATCAAAGATTCAGCAAGCGGGGTGATTTTCTTCTCAATATGCTTTGAGCTTGTTTAAAGGCAATTTTTCGATAATGTGCTTTTCACATGTGTTCCTGTTTTGAAGTTTTGATTTCTTTTGAGTGGAAAATAACTCATTGCTTTACAAGATATCAGTACTCATAAAAAACTGTCACCTTTAAAGAAATATCTTCATGTGGTGTGACCATATGAGAAGCAAGACTTTGCCAAACTGATACCTTAACCGAGCTTTGTACATAAGTCTTAAATATCCTTTTGTCTTGCAATTTACAATTGTTGAGAGTGTCTGCTGTAGTACATTCAACAACGTTTCATTCATATTTACAGATTACTTGATGAAATCTAAATGTCCCTGCAAGTTAATTTGAAAGAATTTTTGGTTGTCAGATAAATATTTATAGGCATTTGATAGAATGTCATTAAATGAAGCAAACAACATGATTCATTATTGAAAATGTCCTGATAAAATATTGCTAATGTATCAACTAGCGATCAGATATGCAGAACAGCAGAACTATATATATATGCGTCCAAGAGAACCAATCACTAAATTCCTAAAACAAGTGCCATATACATCTCGATCGTCACTTTGTATAAATTCCTAATAAGTTAGTCGATTAGATTTCTTGTATGAAAATGAAATATGATTATGATTTCTTCTATGGTCTAGTTCTTTTGTAAGGAGTTTACGTCATGTCAAATGAATGCATGATATTCCAATTAAAGTATTTTTTACAATTTCTTTGTAAAAATGATAAAAAAAATAATAATGAGATGCAAGTAAAACTACCAAAAATAACGATATCTATATTTCATATGTAAAGATGTAAAAGCATGTTACAACTGCGTTGACAACACTTTGTATTTACCACAACAATATATCTTCACACAAAATGTACAACTCTTGAACCAAGGTTTGTTTGACTGTGTAAAAGAATCGATTTAGGATATATTGAATTAGCAACTATTTCATTATTCAATATATTTTTATTAAGTAAAAAATGGATCGTATTTACATATATACATTACATATATGGGACATTATATATATGGGACAGAAATGTGCATGTGTCTAAAACCACGATGGCATTCTCATGTCAAAGTTTCAATCTTACTATCTTCAATTATTTATTGATTTGACAAATTTTTGGCACAAGTTCAAAGCAGTTACCACCATCATAAACAAAATATATTTCGAAATGACATTTTTATGAAAGAAATACGACTTTAGAGGTTTGAAGTTTGAACCCAATTGATAAATAAATAACATTCAAATGAGTTCCTTTAGTGCTATGAATGCCATAAATGCATTTAGGAATAAAATGAGAAAAGAAGGATCTTCATCTAAGCTTAAAAGCTTTAGGCATCATATCATGATGATTAAATGAGTAAAACCTAAGCGAACACAAGAAAACATGATATTTGCAATGGTTTTGAAAGAAATGACACAAAAGTTTATACATCAGCTTTACCAGTTAATGCAATTCATTTGACATACCAATATACTGGTCGCAAAGTAAAGCTTTTGAAGTTTGTGTGTCTTAAGAGAACATACTGTTTCAATGTCAACTCTCTGCCTCATCGACAGTGGCATCATCGACAGTATTATACGGATTCTCAGTATGTCCAACAGCAGTTCTCCGAGTGTGGTACAGGTCATTATCCTCCATAACCATCTCGTCTTGATCTTCTGGTCTCTCTGGAATTGAGTTACCTTCTCGGCTCCTGTAACTGTGGTACAAATCATTATCTTCCATTACGACCCGATTTCTAGCATCTTGAGACACTTTCATGGGTTCTGGATTTTTGTTTGTATGGTACAAATCATTATCCTCCATAACCATCTCGTCGTGATCTTCTGGTCTCTCAGGAATTGAGTTACCTTCTTTGCTCCTGTAGCTATGGTACAAATCATTATCTTCCATTACGACCTCTTCCCGATTTCTAACATCTTGAGACACTTTCATGAGTTCTGGATTATTGTGTCTATGGTATAAATCATTATCCTCCATAACCAACTCGTCTTGATCTGCTGCACCTTCAGCAATTGAGTTACCTTCTCGGCTCCTGAAACTGTGGTACAAATCATTATCTTCCATTACCACCTCTTCCCAATTTCTAGCATCTTGAGACACTTGGTACAGGTCATTATCCTCCATAACCATCTCGTCTTGATCTTCTGGTCTCTCTGGAATTGAGTTACCTTCTCGGCTCCTGTAACTGTGGTACAAATCATTATCTTCCATAACGACCCGATTTCTAGCATCTTGAGACACTTTCATGTGTTCTGGATTTGTGTGTCTATGGTTTACATCAGCATCTTCAATAAGAATCTCGTCATGGGCTTCTGTGTCTTGAGAAATTGATGCATTTCCTGGATTACGATAGCTGTGGTACAAATCATTTGTGACCACCACATCTTCTTCTATATCATGGATCATGACTGGAGTACTACCATCGCGAGCAAGATCACTTTCCAAAGTGTGAAACCCATGGACCATTTGTGTATCCTCAACTTCAACATCTTCACCTTCAGCATGATCTTTGGCAATAACTTGAGGGGATCTTCGAGGTCCGCCATTATGTTTAGAATCCGCCTGATGAGAATGGTAAAGATCAGTAGCCACCGTTTCCATTTTGTCAACGTTGTCGTTGTTGCCATCTAAATCTCGTTTATTTGGAATACAAGTTGTGTTACTGTGATACAGTTCATTGTCAACCATACAGTCTGACATATAAGCTAATTCCTGATTGTCTTCAAAAATCTTGTTGTCACATATTTGTGTTATTCGTTTTGGATCATTTATACTTTGATAGGAGTTTGGTATCACTGTACCCATATTAGACAATGTCTCCGAATGTTCTGTATCATCTGAAGTTAACTGAATGTCACCGTTTTGCTTCGCTGCTCGTGTGTCCACATTCTTCTTCCTGTTTAGAAACAATTTAGAGTATTTGATGTACGCAACCCAAAAATTCTGACTCATATTTACATGTAATAGGTATGAAATACATGATGCATTTACACTGCAAGATATCTTGACTAATATATTCTCTTCTTACAACGTGAAAAAGAAAGAAATTTTAAGTGAATCGATTACACCCTTGTACTCATTGACCATGGTGGACAAATGACATCAGAATAGAATAAAAATTCCAAGTAAACTGATAAAATTTCAAGTGAACTGATAACATTTCAAGTAAATTGATACCACCCTCATGCTCATTGACAATGTTGGACATCAAAGCTCAGTGCTTACCTGCAGACACATACAATGACGATGATGAGAACAATCAACAAGATGACACCTCCAGACACAGCACCTGCTATAAGGATGACATCACTTCTAGAATCTAGAATTTATACAAGCTTTGTAAAAATGGAGGATATTAGCCGGACATGCTTTGTATACAAATATCATGATCATATCATTTGTATTTCCTTATATCATTTTTCTTAAAAAAGAATAGCTTGTTTTATTTATTTGAACAATAGCCAGAACTTATATGTAAAACAAAGTTGTATGATTTATTTTGTACTTTATATTTATACTTGACTCAGATGATAACGATGTAATGGTTAAACACAACAAAGTGAGTTGCATCTCCATGCACCGATTGCATGACTATTCTAATCATTGGTATTGCCATGATTACTCATAAACCTTTTGTAAATGTACCTTATTCCTGATACCTACCCTTTTCTATTCTGCTTTGAGACATGTTTGTAGCTCTAGTTGTGGTATCCGATGATACTGGTTCTATAAAAAAGTTGAATAATCTTTATTTATTATATGATTGGCGGTGAAATACCGAGATCTATCAATGAAAATAAACCGTGTTATCAGTCACTAGTGACAATAACAATGGAACGTGTTATCAGTCACTAGTGACTGATAACAACAATGACCTGACGTCATCGCACAATGCTCTGACGCAATGTCACGTTCATGACGTCATGTTGTTGCTTAGGCGACAAGCTTTATTTTGAGCCGATTCAACGTAAATTCGCCTCAACTTTGATAGAAATACAACGATTAAATCATAAAATAAATAGAAAATTTGTATTTTCTTGACAAATACCATGTTTATCTCATCTCGTGAGGCAGAATAGTTTTAATATTTCCACTCATGGCTGCGCCACTCGTGAAAATATAAACATTCTTCCTCACTCGATGAGATAAACATGGTATTTGTCAAGAAAACACAAATATCCTCTAATTTTTTTATCAAAACTTGTGTTATGAATAAATGTTGATAGATTTTGCAATCTGGGTATCTGGAATACACACTTGTGACGAATTAGCAGTTTAGTTTCCATTCTATCACAAAGGGGCGATGGTGGATCTTTGTTATTTACTCTATTTGCTAATACAATTATTTTACTTATTGCGATAAGACAATTCATCAAATGCTAAAGTTACAAATATTTTCAAAGTTTAACGATATTGAACTAAATAATATCAGTAAACCGGTTACATCTTATTATACAGTTTGCGTACAATTAATGATGAATCACATCTCTAAAATGTCATAATGTTGATTTCTTTAACTTCAGCTTCCTTCGAGTTAAACTAAGAATAAGGGATCTGTACCTTCATTGATAAGATATTCAGATAAAGAAAGATGTAATCGTAATTATTCACCATTAGGATGGATTGATACCTCGACAGTGGTACCAGTTGTTCCAGATGGAGTTGAATCTTCTGTACCTTGGGACAAAATATGAGTCTTAATCAAAATCATCCGTCAAATGGAAACTCTAGGAATTTTCTGACATTTGCTTAATATCAATTGTAGAATTGGTTAATGTTTCAATATATTTTCCATCATTCATAGTATATTTTGGTACAAGAGATATTGGTATGTTTGAATGATTACGTACCTTTCTCAGAAGAACCTCCCTCTTCTGTTGTTAAAGACGAACTTGAATCACTCGGAGATTCAGTGCCTGTGTAAAAGTGGATATAGATCATATCAATATACCGCACACACAGATTCACATTATTTCTGTGGACTAATGGTAATAATTAAAACGGTCGCAGTTTTGTGGCATTATTAGTCAATTTACTTGAAATTATCAATAATGATGATAATTTATTATGTGCTTATAGTAATTATTTTTATTTATGGGCAAAAGACAAGATACAATATAACAAGAACTATTGTATAAGTCACTTACGAGTTCAGCAGCAATATGAACTAAGTTATGAATTTCAAAACAATACCTGGTCACGTTTTTTTTCAAACACACCTTTTCAAACATATCGTATTGAAATCTCTTTAACAAGACAATATAGGATAGTGATTTTTTTCTAGCATCCGACTGTAATAATGCACATATAGATTAGTTTCAGTCAAAACTTTAATTGATAACACATTTTATTCTTTTTAAATTCTGCATTCTTTTTTTTAAATTGATTATCCGCTGGCCCAAAAACATATTGAAAACGCTGTTGCAGCTCATCAGATGTACATGTATCTGACCAGTAGCAAGATAAGAATGATTGTTTCAGACTCTGATGAATGAAATTGTGAGTACTTTTTCTCAACTCATGTGCTCATGCGTTGAGGCATTTGTCAGGGAAAAGGAATTGTGTTTTTACAATATTGAAAAGTCAGAATCGTTTCTTCTGCCCCTGAGTGTAAATCAACAAAATCATCATTTATCCCTAAACAATAATGTTAAGCATTTTTTTTATCAAACACAATTTTTGAACCTCATCATCTTGATCAATGAAGTACATAATGTCATTATACTGATGTATTTGTGATATGCAGAACAACATTTCATTTTTGATTAAGAACATGAATTTCTCTGAAGTATATATTGAAAAAATATTAAAACCTGATGTAGTTGTTGCTTCTGTGGTTTCTGATGTTTCCGTGGTTTCTCTGCTGGTTTCCATGGTTTCTGTGGTTTCTTCAGTGACTGTTGGATGACTGCATGTGACATGTGTGATGTTCCCTGCAGATAAATGTGTACCATGGCATATCTAATATTATTACAATGTATTTAAAGAGAGTAAGTAAGTCATTATTTAGTCGTTATTAGTCACATAACGATTACATCAAAAATAATTCAATTGATACGACTCATACTTGAAACATGCACTGTTTCCTTGTTAAAATGACATATATCCATGTCAAAAATATTTCCTGATGAATGAATAAGAATGTTTTCCAAAACTGTGATGTGGTCGCGATGCAAAGATTGTTTTTCTTAGTCAAATCTTTGATGGTTTGTTTCAATAAAGTTATTTTGAGAAGTATGACTTTCAATTATTGCATAATAAATATTGGTTTTCAAGGAATAAATTTTGCCATATTACAAAACCGATATGATCGAACAATAAAACAGTAACAAAAAATGGGATTGCATGTGTAATTGGTCACTTTCTTAAAATGACTGATAATGAAATTTTTTCTAGCCTTAATGCTCCTTTAAAGGGGCAGTAACACGTTATAAGGGGGAATACAAAGTGATGTTAGGAAAATGAAAATAAATGGTTTCAATTGAAAGACAATTTATTTAAACTAAATGGAGCAGTAATAATTCAAACATGTAACGTAGAGTTTAGCCATGCGATTCCTATTTCTTATACACAAAATGAATTAAAGGTGTTCACAGAAAATGGCCGCCAATGTTTTTAATGAAAAACTTCATACTTTGTCTATTGACTATGGATGATTGGCTTGTGTATTGAGATTGATGACACTATCAAAATAATACATTAAGCATCAACGTACAATTATCAGTGAACATTTAAAAATATAAAATTATCAAAAACACGCTACTGCTATTTTAAATCTGCAAGTCAATCCTATATTTTTTTAGTCTTGAGCTATAACTTAAATATTTCAAGGTACAAAAACGATTGATGTTTTTTATCTTAGTTTTGAAGGCAATAATGCAGAAAGTCGTTTTACCTGATATCCTGACCCAAAACTTGCGATCAGGATGACTGGTGTAAGTCACACGGATGCTTCGAACATTTGATGCGATCTTCCTGTTAAAGTGTGTGTAATTAATCGTCCATGTGTTGTTGTCAGCACCAGTGGTGGTTATCTGTAAATCCCCTTGCGGTCCTCTGTGTTGTATCAGCAGCACCTCAAGAGATTGTCCTGACACTGTACATTCACAACTGTCCTCCTCCTCCCCAACTCCAGCACTGTTAGGGAACCCGGGGGAGTGGAGGTACAGGGAGGAGAGGGGACTGGTTTGATTGAAAGGGCCGCAGATGTTCTCGCTGTCTGAAGTAAAAAGTCAACTTTCTCAGACATTTACCATGTCTTAAGAATATTTATTTGCTCTGTAAAGTATTTATAATCAATCTGCTTGTTATTGTTTTTGTCAGTGTGAACTCATTATCATATAACCATTACGTTCGAGAATATTCGTGCATAATAATATTATCTTTCAATAATGTCAACCCTTGATGAGTTCAGTTGTATGTTATTTGTTATATAAATGATTATTGTTTGAACAAATTTGATAATTTTCAGACATCAAACTTTAACCATTTTATCTAATTTGCAAACGTACTTAAAAAAATATGTGAAATATATATTACAATCTGGGGAAACTGCTATAGCAACAGTTTTGTAGAAAATTTTCATTTACTGCTTACACTAAATTATAAGAACAGCTCTTACATAATATCTATGATACCTACTAACAAATAACTAAAAAATACTTACTTTCTACACATGTGTATGTTACTTCAAAAGCATGACCGGTGCCATTGTTACAGTTACCTCCACATGCGGTATGTTCTGTACATGCTGCATGACCATTACAGTTGACAATTAAACCTTTACTGTCGCTTTCAAACAGTTTAGCTGAATCATCTCTCACAACTCTACAGTTTTCTTCAGTTCTCCTCCCGTACAGTTCACTGATGACGTGGATCATCTGGTTGCTGCTGCAGGTCAGGAGAATACTAGCTGTGTCTGTGTCTGTGTTTGTACACACAATGCGAACGGTACCTGTTAAACCGATGTTCATTGAACCTAATGGTAAATAATGACTGTACAAGCGCAATATGCTGACATAGTCGAGCTATATACCCCGCAAATGGCACAATATGTATAGATTATACATATCTCACACTTTTTCTATAAATATATTTCATGTTAAAGATAGAATATTATCATTTTGCAAATTCATATGTCAGACCAAACATTTTTTAGGGATATGAAGGAAACTGTTTTGATCCGAACATTATGTTCACTTTAATGCAAATTCATTATTCTAAGTCCAATAATCAATGTCTCAAGAGATTCATAACAAATGTGTTCTCCATGTACATTTAATTTCCATTATGAATTTGATAATTAAACGAAAGAATGAAATGATAAATTTTATATATCATAAGAGAACAGATGTTCGGAACATGACTTACTAATACTTCAGTTAAATGTAACTTCTTTACCCATAAAAGTGAGAGAATTTAATACCAAGCAGAGCCACCTAGTGGCGTGAGGTAGGGTAGGGAAACTAGCTAACTTGTACACTAATATCTACAGATGTGTTAAATAAAACATACCCTGTATCTTATGCACACATGTAAATATACAAATTTGACGAAATCAAAAATTGTATTAGTACATTTATGAGCTGGACAGGTTCGAAGCAGTTTTCTGACAGAATCACCTCTTTTTGCCCCCAAAAAAATTCTAACAAGAATATGTAAAACATTACACATCATGATATTATCTTTGTTTTTGCCAATAATAAATTTTACAAATTATGTTTATGTACTAGCTATGATACTTTCAAGTTATAATGTAACTCAATACAATGTTTGATCAACCTACAAGACAATATATTTGAAAATGTTAAGTCGATATCCTAACACAGTGCTCATATATAAAATTGTTATTTATGACAACCCTTCAAATGATTGTCTATTTCAATATCAAATTCGATCGAAATGTATTTGTTTAGAAGAAGAGACGGACAGGATTTCTAACATGTCTTCAACAGTTCTCCTGTTTAGTCAAAAAACTCAAAACTTTAAAAAGGAATTCACAATTTTTAATAATGACACACCTTGATATGAGTATGTCAAATGTCAAAATATAATGATTAGTTTAAATATAGTTTGTGAAAATATTCTCACAATTGTTATCAATGAAACATTATTACATGTTTCAGCAGCCCATCTTAAAAATCAACACCAACAAACCCCCACCCCAACGTGACTGTTATGTTGGAAATGTAACAAAACATTGTAAGATGTTCATATATAAATCATGGGTAGAGAAAGAAATACATAAGTTATTTGGGCATGAATAGCCACCCGATATGATACATAATACAATACAAAATACGACTTATCGTTTATACTTTTATATCAATAGTTGTTTGTATTATCATTTGGGGAAGAAATAAACTCTATAACTGAATCATTCAGCCAAACAACAAATATCGTTTTAACTCACCTAGTACTGTTGAAGATAGATGTAGTAAACTGGCGAAAATTATCGCCGCCCAACAGTGAATCGTATCCATAACACATTTGTTCATCACACACCTTGTTTGATAGACCATACCCTGTAACCATGCACCAAAGACTAATTCATTCAGAATGTTGGTAACTACTGTAACTAACTCTCCCTGTTTCAGTCTCTACCATTTTCAAGCTATAATATAGTAGAAGGCGGAATATACGTAACGAGAGAAGGCAATATCATACTGCCGTCTCAACAACTAAGGGTACATAGAGCGTGAGAACAAGGAAGAAAGTTCACTATGGCATAAGGATATCAACGACAGTGAATGCATTGTATGAAAACAAGTGAGCAGTCAAGCGACTGTATTCAACTTTCCTTGCACCAGTGTCAGGCTGTCGCACTATAGCTGTCACTGAAAATGGAGTCTGAATACATTATGAATCGACCCTTTAAAAGTGAAGAGTAATATAACAAATCTACTCAACGTGATAGATGTGAACAATGAGAACAGTACAGGAGACTGGTGTAGATTACCTCGTTTTACTGTTCCACAACAGTCAGTCGAATTGATTAAGCGCTTAATTGTCTTTTTAAATGCATTATTTGTTGATTAGTAAATATGGTGTTAATGGCTCACCTGCATGCCAAATCATTGGTTGGTGATTATTTGAAGTGGGTTACAGTATGTTTAAAGGTGGTGTGTATATCTACACTGTTTTCTTATTCACGGCTGTTTTAAACTCACTGGCGCATGTACCATGAATATGTCAAACAAACAACTGTCGTTCAATGAAAAGGGAATTATATTCACTGGATAAAGCGCACATTGCAGTGGTCTTTCATTATTTTGACAATGCCTTTTATAAACTTCTC
Source organism: Steromphala cineraria (assembly GCA_916613615.1). Lineage (NCBI taxonomy): Eukaryota > Metazoa > Mollusca > Gastropoda > Trochida > Trochidae > Steromphala > Steromphala cineraria. The sequence continues at coordinate 66,719,499 of OU744725.1, read as the reverse complement.
ACATACGTTACAAACTCGACACTTAAAAGGTGCATTTTGTTCAGTTATGATGGTTGGATTATTATTCGTGACGTTTATCACCAGATAGAAGTGAACAATACATTTCTAAACCTAGTGTCTGAATTAATGTGGCGTTTTCAAGTCCTTTCCAAAGCAGCCATTGAATATTTAAATGATTTCAGGCAAACGAATAATGAAGTTAACATACTGTAAAGTTCGAATATGCCGCGTCATATAAATCACAACGTCAAAATGACACAACTATTTGCAACAGTGCAAATATAATCTCTATTTTATATTCTTTCCCGGTTTGTTTCGGACATATAATATTATGTTGATAGCATTTATTAATATAAATTAATTTATTAAGACACTGCTATTGTATAAATCGATCTTGATATCAAGAACTGATAAGCCAATACAGCAATAATTTTTTGAAATGTATTTATCTCTTTTCATAGTTCAAAACAATAATAGGTTTTAAGGGAAAGTATATTGATATAGAGCTAATTAAACATAGATATAGAACATATATATATATATATATATTGTATATACGTCCCTAAGTCATCATGACACTACATATGCATTAATCACTTTGTGACATCAAATATATAGTTTCGCAAAACTCTTGTTGTAATTAAAAAGAGACATAAACTCGCCTCCTTTTAAAGTTAAAGCAATACATACAAGGGGCAACAACCTTATTTCTTACGATATCAACTGCTATTTTAAACTCTGAACATATGACTTTTCCAGGAAGATTTAATAAATGACACACTTTGGAAGTATGTCCAATGTGAATTTGAACTTTTTCAATAAGATTTTAGTATTTTCTTCTTTCTTTAATGAGTTTTTGTAATGTGTAATGCTTGACTGATGTAGTTCTTCACCCTTAACTAATAAGTCGTAACTCTTGACTGTCATTTACAGGAATGTTATATTCCAAATGGAACATATTTTGTGTACATGTCAATAATAAAGGTAATCTTATAACAAATTATTGAATTGCATCAATATATTTTGTTTGTTATGCATCCAGAAAAGGATTTCTTGAAACCTTCTTACAAGATATAGTACTTTCTGTTTGTAGATCCATGCTATAGTGTTGTATATGTAACTGTGTTGCAATTTGTATGAAAGTGACTCAGAGTATGTTGATTGGATCACATATGTCAAATTTTGAAATCGATGTTATTACAACAGATTTATATTTTATTCATATGTGTTCTTTTGCGCTAAGGCAACGTTACTGTGCCGATTTTTTTCCTACAAAATTTACAACTATGATTTTATTTGAAATTTAAGAAAATCCGAATTTCACAAAGTTGACCCCATCTGTCTATTTAAGAATGCCAAATATCGACGTTCAGCACCAGTGACAAGACGATCCCGAAATATGGGTTGGGAATGATTATTTTACACATGAGTAATTGATGATCTTCTGTAAGTGGTCATGGAGTTATTTTAAAACAAAACCAAAATTACTTGATATTTGCACTAAGATCACTAGCAGGTGAACAAACTTTTTGTATGTTGCTGTACATGTTTATTCGATGATTGATAAAATCAAGCATTCTAGAGATATTAACCATAAATAGTCCAGTGTTCAGATATGAACATCAATCAGCATATTAAATTTGTTTAGTAACTTATCAAAACCAACTAACATTTTAAGAAAGATAATGAGTGTCTCCTTAAGACCTTTAATTCGTTTAAGCTCAAAATAAATATAACTTTTATTCATGCTAAACCGTTATTATTCTTCATACGTGTTTAATGAAGTTGCACAAGAAGAAATATGCAATCATGACCAACATGGTGCTGGTACGGGATAGCCTACGTTGCTGAGGTCCGGGGTTCGAATCCAATCCAGGCTAAGGTGTAAAAACCTAGAGTTCACCTCTGTTAGAACTCTATTAGTGTCACCCTGGAGCCCTAGTGTGTAGTGCAACAAAAACTGCGCACTTAAAAGATCCCACGAATTCATGTCAGGGGCTGAATGGTGGATACACGAACACGTGCATATGCCGAGCTGTCGGTTATCAGAGTTCAGCAGTGTTGGACAAACTGCTGTGACTATGTGTCTCAGTTCACCCAGCTGTGAATGGGTACCCTGTGAGGCATAGATTGGTCCCTAACCATGAGTGCCACATATGGACGATGGTTGAATACTCCCTAGGAAGTTGAATTGGAAAAATGATCGGACGGTGAAAGAATGCCAATAACCAGGGGAAATAATGTAAGCGCCTTGAGCAATCACGAGTTGATAGATATGTGCGCTATGGAAATATTCATATTAGAAATAAATAAAATAAAATAACATCTTTTTATTTCAGTCGTTATAATTATAACAAAGAGTAAAATATCTTGATCACAAAATCATCTACAACATTTTAACAAAACTGACATAGATTAATATTTTGAAATAATAGTGTTTTTGTTTCTTATAACATTTGCAAAAAAACCAATTCAGTGTAAGATACATTTACATAGTAAAGGTAAACTTGAATATTATTTCACTAACATCTGAATGTAACTAACACTTAATAGTAAGGGTTAGTTATATTTGTTCATGCAGTTAGTCTTAAACTCTATACTAATTTACTAATACATGTATATCATAATTAAATTTTAATATGAATAATTAATGATGCAACTTAAAACAGTTTTAAGCAATCTTCTTGAATCTAGTTGATATGATAGTCAATAAAGAAAAACAATCATGGATAAAGACCTTCTTTATTCTGTGAAATCAGAATGAAGAAGTTGTTCATCTATAAAGACCTATTGATAAACCACATCTTTGTTCTGTGGAAACATTTGTTTATCAATAGAAAAAAGTCATTTTGATAAAAATTGAATAGGAGGAAAGAAATGAAAACATTTATCTTAATATTCAACCTTAGGACCATTTTAGAAGTTGATGAGATGGTCATTAATGAAAATCAATTATAATCAAAGAACAGCTGACATCACATAATAAAGAAGTCGTACATCCAAAATACCATAGAAAACAACTTTGCTCTGTGAAATCACAGAATGAAAGGCTAAAGGAATGAAAATATTTATCTGAAACATTAAACCTAATTCACACTGTAATCAAACAAGTGGTCATTTTCTCTTTCCCTTTTTCGACTCTTCCGATTCAAAATCAGGATTTGCATAAAGATGCAACTTGCCATAATCATTATCCTGATTTTCATATCTGACAAGATCACTGTATGTATTCCTTGCTTCATTGGAACCATTTGCGTTCTCAAAATCAGGCTCGTTGTTGATCACTCTGTTGTCTGTATTGTTTTGTCTCTGTGGCTTGATTACCTTGCTGAAAGTAAACAAAGAATATGACAATTGTGCTCAGGTTAATCTATTTGGCTTTACTCTACACCATAAGAAGAAAGCTCAAAGTTCTTGATAATCTGTTATAGGTATTCTCCAACATTTGTCCTAAACTCCCTGGTACTATGCAAAAGTGTAACCAATTCGGGTCTTTTATATAATAGCCTCCCATGTACCAGGTATCGAATCGGATAGATCAACTAGGGTACTCTTATAACTTATGTCTGTGTGGCTGAAGGAAAACTCTCAGAATCATTAAATACTGTGTCTCATAAGATGTGATCTAAGTCAATTTTGTTTTTCAAATAAGATTTATTGATTATTATTTACTGAGTATATGTTATTGACATTTCTTAACGATACATGGAGGCATAGTAAGTTTATCTGTCATTGTTAAAAGTAAGAGGATGCCGTCTATTGCTGTTGGTTCAAACCAAAGGGCATGAATTTTGAAAAAAGATACTCAATACTTCTAAATGTAATTGTATTTGAAATGACATATGCGTTTGTAAGTATAAACATTTCAACTTACAAGTAAACAAGAAGTCCGATGATGACAAGGAGGAGGAAAATGATGACACCACAGACTGCAGAGACTGTCATCACTGCGGTGTTTTCTGGAAAGAAAATCTATGTTGTTTGAATGATCCAGGTGTAATGAGGGACAGTTATAAGATTATCAGATGATGGTTAATGTGTTACAAATCGGAACAACCTTAACAATGAGAGTGTAAAAAAAACCCAAACTTGTCCCTTGTACAGAATGGGATCTGATAACCTAAAGGTACAAGCAAAATGACAATGTAACGTGCATTTTGTCTAATCGAAACGATGTTAATGAAAAATATGTTACTCGAATTTCTTGCTTTAATGCCCCCTTCCAAAAGTTTTATGACTAGGAAATTGAAATAATATATGCTTTGCAAATCACCTTCTTCCCTTGTTAAACTGCTTTCACCTGTGCAAGATGTAGAAACAAAATCTGTTGACCTCACCACAGTTGCTGAAATACATGATAGCATTCATAAGCAATATGTAGCTAATAAGCAGCATGGCTTTTTGTGCTTAGATGATATATTCATCAGGATTAAAATGATAAAGGATAATTTCATATCAATTTGTTTTTCTTGTTACCGAACTAACGATTTGTATTCTTTACTGACTTTAAAAATTACAACACTTTCAATTATTACAACATTTGAACGAAAAGAAATACAGTTTTTTAAGACAATGTCACTATCTGATTACTTCAAAAGAATTCAGTCGGCTTACATAACAATCAATTTATCCAACGAATGTTGTGCAGGTTCATATTTTTCATATTTTGCAACAGGGCAAAATATCCCTTTTTCATTCTGATGTCACGCTATAAACAATGCTTTGACATCACAGTTTACCTATGTCACAATATATACAGGCCGGTGGTTGCTAGTCCGGCTAAGAGAAGTAGCTTTTGAGTATTTTCTTTAATTTTGGGACTACGGTAATGAAAAGAATATTATAATTGTGGCCATGACATACTATATTTACGACACTGGTGTCTAAATATCAGTATATCCCTCGCTCTCGCTCGGGAAAAACTAATATTGACCCACTTGTGTCGTAAACAGTATGTCATGGACACTCATATAAAATCCTTTATATCTACGTGGTTACTAATACTTTCGCTGAGTTCAAAAGCTACAACATGGCAGACACAAAAATGGCTTTTGTCTGTTTAGTGAAGAAGGATAAATGTTGGTTTAATAAATAAATAAATAAATACCTGTTGTAGATGGTACATATTTATCTGTGGTATATGAAGTGCTGAAATCAGTTCCGGTTTCAGTGTCTGTAAAACATAAAGTAAATATTATCAATGATTAAAAGGTGAAGACATGCCAAACTTATATGACTTATATTCAAAGTCTCAACTGTCTTGTCGTACATATATTATATGGTGTTTAGCATGAGACTAAACATTGAGATACACAAGATATTTTTACCAAAATATACCATTCCAAACTTGAGAGTTTCAAGCTTTTTATCTTCGTATAATTACATAATGTTAATTTGTTGAGCAATAATAATAGTCTTGCTATGGAAACAAAATGAATAATCCCATAAAGTTAAAAACCCCAAAAAGTACATCTATACATAATGATTGATATAAATACCAGTTTTCGTTGATCTAACAATGACAAGATATCGGGACGGCTGGTCCAACGTAGCCTATTTCAATTCCCTTCACCATCTTCATTTGATGGGAGAAAAATATCATATTATCAAATTACTTGTGCCTCTCCCATAAATATAATTGATTGAATTTGCAATTTTATAGATGAAATGATAAAATATGATTTATAATAAATGTTCATACCACTAGCATATTAACCTGCAAATAATAAAGGATTCCATGCAGATATCATTAACAGAAATCCTTCATGCACTATTCTTTGAAATGGAAAAATTCAGATAATGTAATTAATCAACGATGCCAGACTTACCAGTGGGAATTAGGAATGAAGTTGTCATCCCTGTGTGGTCAGAAGATGAAGATCGGGTATTTGTAGTGCTGGGCACTGAAATAAATCCTAGTTGAAATAGTTTTATGCATATGCTATTTGTTTGATAATGAATTAAAAATAGTTATTGCAATGTACAGGTTTAAAGTACTTTTCACCAGCATATCTCTTGATATCAATGCCAAGTGATAAGAGGGATAAAGGTGATTCAATAACTGAACAAAATTTTGAGGATGAAGGAATTAAATAAGTACCTGTAGTCGTTGTATCTGTGAGTTTGGTCATTGTTGTTGAAGTTAATGAGATACCACATGAGGCGGAGGTGATATTTCCTGAAGATAAACTATAGATTTTAGATTACACTAACATTTTCAAAATTTGACAGAAGTTTGAATATAACATGACCTCACACTAATCACTCAGATAACTGGACGAACTCGGAAAGAAGCTATGATCTTCTTTTTTAAATTGAGTTTACCGTTAGTTAATTTTGAAAAACAAAATATAACAATTCCCAAAACGTAATGCTTCAGGTGTCTTCAAATCATTTAACAGCTGGATAGTGTGCTAATTTACATTGACTTTAAGATGACTTAAAGAGATTTATTGTATTGTGTTAAGGTACACTTCAGTACTTTCATACATACAAACAGTAAAGAACTATTGCTCTAAGCAATGGTGTGCCCATATTTTGCCTTTATCATGTTCTTCACTTAAGAAACGCTGTTTACCTGATATCCTGACCCAAAACTTGCGATCAGGATGATTGGTGTAAGTCAAAAGGACGCTTCGAACATTTGATGCGATCTTCCTGTTAAAGTGTATGGCGGTACTCGTCCATGTGTTGTTGTCAGCACCAGTGGTGGTTATCTGTAAATCATCCTGCCGTCCTCTGTGGTCTATCATAAACACCTCCAGAGATTGTCCTGACACTGTACATTCACAAGTGTCCCCCTCCTCCCAAACTCCAGCACTGTTAGGGAACCTGGGGGAGTGGAGGTACAGGAGGGAGAGGAGACTGGTTTGATGTAGAGGGTTGCATATGTTCTTACTGTCTGAAATAACAAGTCAACTTTCTCAGACATAAACCATGTCTATTGAATATCAATTTGCTTTGTAAAGTATTCATAATCAGTCTGCTTGTTATTGTTTTGTCAGTGTGAACTCATTATCATAACATTACGTTCGAGAATATTCGTGCATAATAATATTTTTTTTCAATAATGTCCACCCTTGATGAGTTTAATTGTATGTTATTTGTTATAACATGATTATTGTTTGAACAAATTTGATAATTTTCAGACAAACTTTAGTTTTCATTATACCTAATTTGCAAACGTACGGAAGCGTATTAGTGTCACGGTGAAAAACGTTTTTAGAACTATCTCCTACGTAGGAGATACTAAGTCCTACGTAGGAGATACTATCTCCTACGTAGGAGATAGTTCTCAAGAATGTTTTTCCACCTTGACACTAATACGCTTCTGTACAAACGTACTTCAAAAAATATGTGAAATATACTTTACAATCTGGGGAAACTGCTATAGCAACGGTTTTGTAGAAGATTTTCATTTACTGCTTACACTAAATTATAAGGACAGCTCTACTAACAATTATTTTAAAAATACTTACTTTCTACACATGTGTATATTACTTCAAAAGCATGACCGGTGCCATTGTTACAGTTACCTCCACATGCGGTATGTTCTGAACATGCTGCATGACCATTACAGTTGACAATTAAACCTTTACTGTCGCTTTCAAACAGTTTAGCTGAATCATCTCTCGCAACTCTACAGTTTTCTTCAGTTCTCCTCCCGTACAGTTCACTGATGACGTGGATCATCTGGTTGCTGCTGCAGGTCAGGGGAATACTAGCTGTGTCTTTGTTTGTACACACAATGCGAACGGTACCTGTTAAACCAATTTTAAGTGTACATTTAGTGTTGCAGGTATAATTGTCTCTGTGTTTATACACACATTGTGAAAGGTGCATGTCAAACAGAACGAATTCTCATAACGTCGAATGTCTCTGGCAAATTCGTGAGTTGTCCTTTTTAAATCGATATTGTACCTGTATTTAATATATATAACGGATTATATACTCTAATATATAGATTTATTAAAAATTGAGAGTTGGTTTCTTACGTGAAGAAGGGTTGCTTACAAGAAAGAGTAAACGTCAGATGGTTCGGACTGCATCAATCTTCTTCAATACGATGATTTCATTTCGACTATTATGTGGGTTTTATCAAGTAAGGTTACAAGTGGAAGGTTGCACATATTCATACAGGAACAAAACCAAAAATTCATGCAATCAAAATTATTACGTGCATAAATTGACATTACGTTATTCCTGTATTGTCCATGTGAGTAAGTCCAATTAAGACCAATACAATACAAAAACAAATTTATTTAACATTTAAATGTATTAAGGTATAACATGTATGTTTTTACAAGGTATTTTACAGAGACAACAACTACTTACCAGTAACACTTGGGTACATTGAGTATGTACATACTGTTAGTACAAACACAAATTGTGTACAAGTCATTGTATCCATTTGGCACACAATTTACACAGCCATTTCTGAATATTAATCTAATATATTTCAGTTGAAGCAAGACAAACGATTATCTGCGATGAATCCATAGTCACACTCTTTTTAGCAGGTTTTTGATATGGCATCAGCTGTGGAACGTTGATAACGAAAGGTTCTCAGGCACACGACAGGTCACATCTCACTTTCTCGAACGAGGAAGTAAATATTTCTTTACACTATCCAGTCGAATGAGCGTTTAGGTCCCTCTCTTTACGTTGCGAATAAAAAGCAAACCAAATGATATTCAGAGTAACAGAGCAGTAGTACATTGACGAATACATCACCTACTTCAAAATGACATAATACGTCACTTTGATATTGCATGTGTTATTCACAATGTATTCATTGCTATGCACAGTGTCTATTCCCGGTCACTGTGACCGATGTCAACCTGTGCACCATTGTGAACTATTAAAGCATTTCAGATATTCTGGTGGTATATGATTAAGTAGGTTTGTATTCCCTGATTGAACGTGAATATTTGAGTATGACTAATATATGATATTCTTCTTTTCCTTAGTCAAGCTTTGGTATTTGTAATGATTATAAAAGATTTTTGTGAAAAGAGCCAAATTCAATGCCTGTTTAGCCTTGTAAGGAAAAATTGTCACAGTCAATTCATTTATGTGTAAAGAATATAGATTTGGTAGCTGATGTGTTTTAAATTCGAATGTATTGACCGAAGCCATCAAAGGCCCTTATGCCAAGATTGGCATAGCACTGTTTTTGAAATGAGTAAATGTCAGACTTACTGTCAATTTAAGACGATGTTGCAAGTTGAAAGATATCTCTCCTTAGATATCCCATTGTACTATAAACAAATTTTGAGTCAATTAAGATGTAATAATTTCAAACTTGCTGTTGAAACAGGAAGACATAATGATACAGAATATTGTATTAGAATTTGTTTATACCGTCATAGCAAAGGAATATCATTAGTTATTGGTTTGTGAACTCTACAAGGATGCAAGAAAAGAGTATATTCACCATGATGATTTTATCAAACCTAGTAAGGAAGATTTTGTAAAACTTATGTCTTGTAATAATGTTAATGTTATAGTGAATATTGCTAAATTCCTTTTGCAGGCTCGTAAAATTACAAATATGTTAACTTTCATTCAATAGCTTATATAGTTATAAATTCAGAAACTTGACTGTATAGAGTAGAATTCATGCAAATTGTTGAAACCTTCCAGATATTTAACGGACGTTTCGTCCAATTCTTGGATTTTGTATTTTGTAACAAGACTACCAGCAGCACATGAAATTGTAATATTTTTGTAATATAGGCCATGGCCTTGAATACTGAATAAATACTGTCTGTCTGTCCGTCTATGCATGTTTTCTTTTGAGAATTTGGCGCCAAGGTCGTGTGATTGTTTTGCTATCATTATAAGCAATACTTGATTGTAAGCTTTCTGATAATGAATGGAAAAGGGGAAAACGGTTATTTTACCAAGTTTTCCCTCACTCTTCTAACATTACAATGACCGCTCGTTGTTGTTTCTAAAACGTAATATGACGTTGCAGTGACGTCAATAATATTCTAAAGGTGTTAAGATCTAGTTCTTAAGCAGGAGTTGGACCTTAAACTTGACATAATAGTGGAACAGGATGTTAGCTGTGGGTAAATGTACAAAATTTTGCTTGAAAACGTCACTGTATGACCATAATCATGATGCATTTGATGTTCATCAATGTTGTTGATATACAGACTTTCTGTCAAAAACTTAATCACACAAGAGGCAGCGTTTGTGTTTTACTTCACTTTACTACACCCCTTCAACCGAATCTGAATATAATTATAAGCGAAAAAGTAAACACTCCTGAGAAACGCTGTTTTTCATTTCAAAGTTTTGAATAAAATGTGATGCATAGCCTAACAAGACTTTCCTAAAGATTAAAGATTGACTCTCTGGTTTCTGAAACACCATTGGCAGCGATTCAGTATATCGAAGTCTCTCAAAACAAGAGCGATAACTGGTCCTAATGGCACCATCCACTTCAGGAAACGGCTTCAAAAAGTTTGGTCAACCTTTTTAAACCAACCAGGTACCTGTAATGTAATCTTGATTGCTACCACAAGACAATTACGCAACAATTTCAGCCTAATAAAGAGATTGCACTCCTTTTCTTATCAACCATGGAAACCTTGTACACATATTATATCTGCTATATACTCGGTTATCAACATGCGTTTGCATAAATGTTTGTTTTGTACCATTTTGGATGTAAAAAATATCACTCTGGAAATAACAGAAATAATGACGAATCATAGAATAGTTTTATTGATGTAGACTAGTTTAAATGTGAAATACAGGATGTAGAAGTTGCATAGGTTGAACTGAAATAAGGTGACAGGCATTTACAATTAGTGCACAGCAAAAACATCATCATGAATGTAATCAAGAATGACATCTTAGAGGTTTCACCTTACACTACAAACCAACTGACATGCTTACTAGACATGATATTTAAGTATTGGTTGTAATTCATTTCAGTGGGATATCTTGTCCCACTTGGTCACTTTGTATACATCTAATAGCGCTAAAAACAATCCTGCATATAATTTGTGATATTATTTGACCAAGCCCTATCAAACATAGTTTATACGTCAATCAAATAGTGTACTATACAAAAACGAGCAGAATATCGTCCATGTATGGACATGTTGATCTTTATATGGCCACAGCAAGAAGAACATATAAACGCCATCTACAAGATCCAAGTCATTGACTTCTTGACCCAACCCTACAAATGTCATTATTGTCTACATAGGTAGTATAACCCTTTCATACGGTTTACAGGCGTATTTGGAATATGAAAACCACAGAATGTTCCTAAGCTGATGACAAATAGTCGTCGTCATTTTCTTGTCTAGAATATTTATCAAAACTTAGAGTCAGCATACACATGAACTTTTCTATAGCCTTCATCTGCATTCTGATATTCGGCAAGATCACAATATGTGTTTATTGGTTCATTAGACTCCCTTGCATAAACATCTGAAGTACCAACAGTTTCAGCACGTCCGTTCTTCCGGAGCCTTTGTTTGATGAAATTGCTGTAAACAATCAAAATAAGACATTGATTATGCGTGTTTTATGAGAATAAAACATATCAATCAAACCATATTTTCAAATTCCTATTCCAATGAATACTTCTGAAGCAGTAAAACCTTTGAAAGTCAGAGTGATATAGATAAGAATTTTCTGGTAAAAACTTGTTTCTGTGGAAATTATAGTAACTGTAAGATGATGCAGTATGATATTAATGAACAGATATAAAACATATTATACTGCTACAAGAAATCTTTTTAAAATTTGCAGCTAAAACACAACATAAATAAATTAAAAATAACCGCCACGGTATCGAAATTATGGAAAATTAAGCTTTCTCACACTTAGGGACTGAGAAGCATAGCAAAATGTTCTTCCTTTGAATACAATTGTTCAATATCTTAAACACGCTGTTTGAATATGAAGAAGACATAATTTACCCGCTTCATACTTAAAAACTAGTATTACACGAAAGATCATTTAGTATACTGTATGTACGATATTAACAACTTACAAGAAAAAAATGATGATGGCAAAAAGAAGGAAGTTGATGACCAAACTCCCTACAGAGACTGTCATCACTGTCAAACTTTCTGAAAGAAGAAAACATTCATTATGAGCATCTACATTCTTTCCCCACAGAGGTAGATCAAGTAAAATGTTGATGCTACCTCTGTTGAATTAGAAAACAATCAATGATCTCCGGCAATTTTCCCCCCCAAAAATTGCACCACGAACCATTTCAATTTATTTTGGCAAATGACAACACGTCTCGTATGGAAAGCTTGGTTCATTTGCCATTTGCCAAAATGAGGATTTAGGCACGCGTCGCTGATTGCATAACTATCTTTGACTGCCTCCAATCAGGCATCGCAAACCAGTCGATCACCAGTTCATGGCTTTTTCTGCCTTTATTGAGTGAGAATGTTAATACGCTAGTATGTGGATATAAGCATAAGAAAATGAGGGATATACTTGTATAAAGGCACTAGTGTCATTAGTTTCATCTGATTTGTTTTCCTTTTAGTGTTGTTAGCTCAACGGTGTTGAAGGAGTTTTGGTCCTTGTTAATGAGTCGGTCAGTGTAGTTCGTGTCGATGTCATGTTGCATGGTACAATTGTTATGTTACATGTTGCAAAGAAACAAGTCTCTGAGGTCCTACAATACATTTATCTACAAAGAATGCACAGAATCCTGTTTGTCACAGCATAAGCGGGGGTATATAGCGTTCATTCTTCGACCGTCTGTCCGTTCGTCCGTCTGTCACAAAACTTTGTCCAGAACATATCCCCTAAAAGCATACATGCCAGCTTCCCCAAACTCTATTCACTCATCAACCATAATCCTTAAATGTGCCTTTTGAAGGTGAGACTAACAAATGATTTCTATTTTTTGCGGTTTCCATGAAAACATGACTACAAGAGTGACTCTATGATCAAGTCTGTTGTCCGGAGCATATCTCCTAAACTATACATGCTAGCTTCACCAAACTTCATACACTGATCAACCATGACCCCTAGATGTGTTATTTGATGGTTAGACCAACAAATGATTTTTGGTTTTTGCGATCTCCATGGAAACAGGACCAATAAATTATTCTATGATGAAATATTTTGTCAGGAACATATCTCCGGAAGTTTACATCTCAGCTCAACCAAACTTGTCAATCATGATCCCTAGATTTCTTTTGAGGGTAAAACATATATGTAAATTTTCATTTCTGTGGTTTCCGTGGGAAACATAACTTACAAAGTGTTTGCACAATAACGATTTTCTCCTTAGCAAATGTCATAGAATTTAGACAACTACCACGAATTTGAAACAAAGATCAACCATATTCCCTAGATGTACCCTTTTAATAGTAAAATATATTAATGAATTTAGTTTTGTGTTTTCAGTTGAAACATGACTTACACAATTATTTTTCTTTAAAACGGTATACTCAACTATCACAACCTTACCCAATGTTTATCAATGTTACTATTTGAATTGTTTTTAACAAAATCGGAAGCGGAAGAGCTTTGTATGTTAAGCAATCCTTTGTTTATAATCATTATTCAAACGCGAATGAGATGAGTGCACATTGGCTTATTTTGAGATTTGAAAATGTCAAAATCAAATATCAAATTAAATGATTGCACTTGTGACTATATTATTCTTAAATATTTGTTCTATTAGTATTGATTTTCTAAATAACTGAGCTTTCATATTCCGGAAAATACAGTCATATTTAAAGAATCCTTTTTTTTCTTTTTTTAAAAGCAATTAGAACGTTTACACTCTTTTATTCTTTATTGTCGTAGCTTAAAATAACGTTCGTTGTATTTGACGAAGCTTGCCTTTTGAAGCTAATATGATATTACTGTAAATCTTGCATATTTTAACATCATCTCCAGATGATTTTAAACCCTTTAAAGTGAGGTGAGGTCACCAAGTTTGCTTGTTACAAACTTGAAGATAATTCTTCCCGTAATGTAAAATTCATACCTTTTTGGGGCTTATTTTGGAACAAGCAAATGTAAACTTTACAGTAGATCATACGATTGGGGCTTATTTTGGAACAAGCAAATGTAAACTTTACAGTAGATCATACGATTTGTTTTAAACTACTATTTTCAAAGTTTATTCATCCTTCTTACCAATATCTGTTTTATGTGCTTCTGTTGTAGTTTCATATAATTTTTCTTTTGATCGCATATTTTCACTCATTGTTGATGATGATGGATTCATTGTTGTTGTCCTAGATTCTTTCGACTGCGTCACGGACTCTCTCTTGGTTGATGCTGTTGGTGTTTGTTGGGTCGTTGTCGTTTGTGTTATAGTTCTGCTCTTCAGCGTTGTTGTAATTGTTAAGGGGTTCCTGCTCGTCAAAGTAGTTTGTGAAGACTTCTGGTTGCATGTCACTTCGGCAATACTTCCTTTACAAAAAATAGAAAATCAAAATAAGAGTAGAACGGTCCTTCAAATTGCAATACATGTATATTTCAAATATAAAGATGAACGTTCTGATATTTTAACATGTAGTAGACTCGATAGTATTGGCTATAAGTCAACGCAAATCATCGCTCACTCAGTCAATGTGTTATCTTTGTAAATTAAAGGATACATTGTACATTTTAAGCAATATATTATTATACTGAGAATGATGCTTTACTGCCCTATTCATTAGAAATGATTAAAATGACTATAATGAGTAGTTATTTCTGTATTTCCAATTATGATTACAAAGGTACGATAAGGGTTTTTTCTACTAATCTACTGCACACTTTACAGATGAAAGTTGTAAATATTTGTATTTGCATTAAAACAAAAACACATAATTCATACACTTTATGTTTATGCATGATCAAAGCTCCCAAGAAGCAGATAATTATAACCTAACCTGCAATTTTGATCCACAACCTGGCTTGTTGTCCAGCAGTAAAGCTGATGTGGATATTCTCTGCTTTTGATGCAATCCGCATATTGAAGGTGTCGACAGGGCGGTGCTTCCATGTGTAGTTGTAAGCACCCGATGTATTTATTTGTAGGACATCCTTCATTTTTTTTTCTATCAGCGTCACCTCCAGATCTCCCCCTGACACTGAACACTCACATATCCCCTCCTCTACGTCAGTCTTGTTGAGGAACCCGGGGGAGTGGAGATACAGGGAGGGGAAGAGACCTTTTTCATTAAGAGGACTGCATATGTCCTTGCTGTCTGATGGGAAATTAAAATATAACTAGATTAGTGTTTGCGGGACACAGCAAAAGCAGAGCAGCCCCGAAACTGTGTGTTTCGCCTTCCCCTGTTCCGCCCTTCTACATTTTCACGTGACCTTGACCTTTGACTTTCAAGATCACACAATCAATGAACACTGTCATTGAGTATAACAAAACTGTTATGAAGAATAGTGTTAATAGGGAAAATATATATAGTTTTTTACACCATGCTTCAGCCGTGACCTTTGACCGGTTGTACCCGAAACCGTTTCAAAAGTTTGTACTTGGCCAAAATATATATAGTTTCATAGCACAAAAACTGTTCAAGTTTTCGTGTTTACAAGGGTTTTTTTTAAGTGAGTTTATAACTCGTGACCTTAACTTTGAAAGGGAACATGTTAAAATAACTCCTCAGAGGTGTAAACAGCAACACATGTAAATGAGTTCTAAAAAACTTCATGGGATTGAGTTATGAGTTATTGCAATATGTACACACAAAACTTTGGGCATATCTCATATCGTGACCTTGACCTTTGACAAATGACCATGAGCTACATACCATGAAAACAAAAATGCTTAGGTAACACTTTGAAAGAAGCTCAGGGACTGAATGACACTTGTACAGATAGTACCAGAGACAGAGAAATAAACTTTAGTGACATTATATTCATAAAATCTGTCAAAAAGTTCATTCATTCTGTAAAAGACTTACATTTACTTGCATTTATGAAAATACGTAGTTAGATACATATACACACCGTTTACACATTGAGATAAATTATTAAGAAGGACACTACTGTCAGTGCATTGTGAACCACAAGCAACTTCCATTCCATGTTATAAATACATTTACATAATCAATTGAGCGTTTTAGGTTTTTCAGTTAAAGTTCAGCTTTCTCCATGAAAGTTAAATTTATCAACAAAGAACTGTCTTTAATGACATGATATATATATGTAACACTTTTACAAAGGTTAAAAATGATATTTGATCACAAAATTTTAACTCACCTCCTACACATGTGTACGTTATCTCAAAAGCATGACCACTGCCATTACAATCGGCAACACATGAAGTTTGTTCTTTGCAAGTTACATGACCATTACAGTTGACAATTAAGCCAATACTGTCGCTTGTGAATAGTTTAGTTGATGAATCATCTCTCACAACTGTACAGTTATCTTCAGATGTTCTCCTCCCGTACAGTTCACTGATGACGTGGATCATCTGGTTTCTGCTGCAGTTCAGGGGAATATCAGCTGTGTCTGTGTTTGCACATACAGTGTGAATGGTACCTGCAAATTATACATACAAACCCAATATCATCAATTGAACGAAATAATAACTGAATAACTGTTTGTAAATGTGTCACATTCAAATCGGAAGCTTTGTCGATATCTGCACATCGAGGATGAGATTTATCAATTTGAAACAATAGTTCCTTTCTGACCTTTGGTATGAAGACAGTGATTATCATTTTTTACTTGATAAACGAAGGAATTATCCTTGAAATAATTATTTCAAAATACGAATTTTATCAGAGTGACAGATCTGCCAGATTCTAATAGAAGCAGTGGCTATACAGCTCATAAGGCTTCATATTCTTCATACAGGTTTAGAGTGTTTCAAACTCCTAAAACTATTCACAAAACTCTTATGGTGTAGACCGCAACAAATATTTCAGGGTGTGGCCTAAAGAGATGGTAAAAACGATAAGAATATGGTCAAATTTACCCTGTGATAGATGGTCACAAAACTAATGGTTTCAATTGAATTTTGCAATGATATAGAAGTTAGTACTATACCATTCTCTCCCTACAGAGCCAGATCAAGTCATGTTGATTTAGCCTCTGTTCTATTACGCCGACTTTGTGGGATAGAATGGGAGATGCGTGATTGGAGGCAATCAAAGTTAGTTGTGCAATCAGCGACGCTGTTCTTAAATCATCGTTTTGGCTACTGAATCGAGGCAAAAGCATTGTGATATGAACCACCCTATTCATGCGAGTAAATGTTGTCATTTCATAAAGAAATTCAAATGGATTATGATGTGTTTTTTCCGCCAGGGGAAACTGCCGGAACCCACGGATTTCGGCGTAATAGAACAGAGGCTAAATCAACATGCATTGATCTGCCTCTGTGGGGAGAGAATGGTACTATACATAAAGAAGTAATATTCACCAATTACCTTGTACTTTTGTGTAAACACATACTGCTGTAACCAAAATAACCCTTCCCAAAGTTGTTGTATCCATTTCTTCTTCACATATTTTCTAGCAACATATGCGTTCCCGTGAAGAGCAACATTAAAATACAGAACTGTTAATGCGAATTTAAATTTATTTAATGGTATTTGTATTAACATAGCAGTTATTCGATCATATTCAAGGCTTTGTTATATTATTCTGACAAGGAAATTATGATAACTAAAATGTACCTTAACACGATTTTTTTTGTTCGTACGACAATTCATTCTCACCATTTATCAAATAATGAATGTATTCGTTTTAAGCACTCCTAAAACATATTCATAGATTTCTACATTTTATAGCAAAATTGCAATGTTTTTCAATGTACGCTATTGCTGATACATAATGAACAATGCATTTTGCATTTATTAGAAACAGAACTATTTGACCACTGATAAAGGTAATTCTATTTTCACTTTTGATGATATTCATCACGTTTTCCCCAACGTTTTAAAATCTTTTTCCTATCATTAAAACTTTCCTGAAAAATGTTTCCCTTGCAGAAAATGGTGAAGGCATAGAAAAGAATTTATTGATTCTGAGTTACGATGATATTTTAACTCTATACTTATAAGGATACAATGTTATGAGTCTATTACTACCGTTGATCCTTTAGTAAGACCAAAATGAAGTAGACAAGCTAAGGATTTAAGATGACATTTCGAAACATCGAGTTGCCTTATTGAATTGTTTCGTCAAGTTATATGGCTGTTTTGTTATAACGTGAAAGTAAATCTGCCAACCAAGTTTATAAAAGAGACAAGTAAAAGATATTGTCATTTGACTTAGAGAAATACTTATCTTAACAAAATTAAGTATAACAGTTTTTGGTTAAATCTAGATCCTCGTATTTGTCATCTATTCGCATACTCGGTCGCTCTGTCAATGACTCTTTTCCTTCTCTGGAAAGTTGTCTATACGATAAAGAATATATATAACTTATCTGCCATGCCGTTCAATCCTCGAATAACAACGATTTCAACGTCTTACGCAACATTCTGAATATCACAGCAAGAAGATATTTGATTTAACCAAGTTCATAATTGAATATTTAACAGTTTTGTTGAAGTCATGAACAATTTAAAATCATGCATGATTTATTACTAATTGCAATTTAAAAGCTTCACTCATATACATCATTAGTTTTCCATATGCAATGCTTTGAACTGGTTACTGGAAGACATCACGTGAAGGTCTTAAACTATCTTACAGCCATTAACAATGTGTAAATGTGCACCTTTTTCACACCTTGAAATCACATGAACTTATGTAAATCAAGTTTACTAACTGACGCCGTGTGCTTCGAGATGAAATAGAAGGGACCAGGTCATTAATGAGAACATCTTTAGATGTCATTTGAGAGTCGCTGGAGTACCAATAGCTTCGTCAGCGTTAATTTTCGTGTTACAAACTCGTCTCCTCGCATAGGACAATCGCAGCGAATCCGTGTTTTATTTTGTAACAGTTGTCTGATCATCGGTACAATTTGAGAGTTTGACATGCAAAGATAATAGGATTGTAACTTCTGACTGATACACAAGACAATACGAAAACGACATGAGACAAACGAGGACATCGCGATAGCCTAGTAAACGAAAGAGACACAACTGTACCACAAAAAAGCATGACACTCATTTTGCTCACTCTTCCGATGTTACCATCAAAGATTAACCCTTGCGGCGACATATAGATAGTTGAGGATGTGTTTACGAATGACCCGATTGTTATGATTATCAGTTATCAAATTCGTGTTTCAGTCTTCTGTCAAATTCGGCACAATGTGATGCCTGCTTCAGGCTCATACACAAATTTCTGTGTATCCCTAAACGAAAACTACCTGGCTGTGATGGAACTCAGTCAGAAAAAGTTATTGAAGTTTTACTATTGAAAATATTGTCGTCCCAAATATTGCATTGGAAAGGTAATTAAGACATTTCATATGCTCTCTTGGATTAACAGGTAGCCACGATTTCCATGAGTATATGAATGTTATCCATAGATTTGGTAAATACGTCTTTCATATCTATATTTCTGAAGTTAAAAAATATTATATGAGTGGTTGATAAGTCACTTTAATTGCAAATGCAGACAATATTCATATTGATACATCAAAGGAACACAAGGTACAAAGCAAAATACAAAAAAATTAAGCGAAACAAACTATCATATTATAGCTAAAAACACATCGAACATCCCACTGTTTTTCCACTCGTTCCAATGAGGCAAGTCATGTTATCCTACCCAACCTCTTTTTCTTTTATGAGCGGGTAATGCTGAATCCTGGCGAAGTTTCATTTGTAATTAGACGTTTATCAATCGGTATTATTCTAGTGGGAGATGTTAACGATATATATTTAAACAGAAATTAACAATATTCTTTCTACGCTCAAAGAGGTGACGATGGAAATTTAATTCAGGGGCTTATGTTAGTAAATATGATTTCATCTCTGAATTACTATTTAGTTTTGTTCTCAATTCTCATTTATTTATTACATTAGAATAAGGCAAGGTGATCGGATGACCCTTAGATCATGTATCTCCGACAAACCCACCTCTTTCTGTCTCTGACATACACATCTTGATAAAAAAGAAACATGCTTTACAATCTCCTCACAAAAGTTAATTTGTTATTCATATTCTAAATCATATATCAATCTCTCTGAAGTAGAAAAGGGTCAGGCGACCGGACGACTCCAAGACCCTGCATCTCTCTGCACTCCACTTCTTCGTACACGACATCGCCATCACCTGTAGGTTCACCTTCACCAATAGAAGCCCCACACCCAGGGTCGTTATGCTCTTGTTTCAATGACCCCTTCTCCATGCGTTGGTCCTCATTCCGCCGAGGACCTTCTATAGAAGGGGCAGTATTCACTGCATCAAATGGATCGGTAGCAGCTAGATCGTAGGACGTCCTGTGGTCAGAAGATTCATCAGGCAGGGAGGAAGTGTTTGAAATGTAATCGAACTTGATGTAACTGGCCCCGCTGTCATCAAATTGATTGATGCTGTAGTTGCTTTGATGCCGCTCTTTGAATCTACATAATCTGTAACAGACAACGAAAATGCATGTTGAAGTGATCTGAAACGTGAGAAACCTTAAACATCTTAATGATTATTTGAACGATTAAAAGTATGAGAAATATAATTATTATTATTGGTTTAATCACGTTTTCTATATTTTTCCTTGATTCATAGCAAAGGTGACTATCTGATATTTATTATTTCACACGTTTTCAAAAAAACAAAATATTTTCATCATGTACATTTATTCAGTTTACAACATACGTACATGTAAACATAAACATTTATATGCGGATTTGTATGTAGAAACACGTAAAATTCAAATAAATAAAAAAATATGCGTGTAGAGTTACACTACACTCATCCAGAGTTTAATGATGCCATTTAAAGTTACAAGTGCAGAAATTTAATCACATGTTTTACTTACATATATACCAATAGAACAACCACAATAAAAGCAAGTACCACCACAGCTATCAAGATCACCAAGGGTGCAACTGACGGTTCACTGACTGGAGATCCTGAAACAAGTCACTGACTTATCAGTAAGGACTATATTCTGACTATAAAAAAGGAAATTAACTGTGCTCATGAGTCGTGAGGCAAGGGTAGGATGTTGTCACAACAGTTACCATTCAAACCATTTAAAGAGTTAACTTCTGACATCAAACTTCATTAGCTTGTGGGATCAAGAGTCTATTCCACTTACCTTTTATAGGCTGGTATCGTGGTAGTGAAGCAGATGTTGATACGGGGACTCCATTACCAACTGTTACTTTTGAACCCCCATTGCACAGAACCTTAAGTGATTCCCCTTTGAAGAGAAACATATGTTCAGCAATCAAATGAATGTAAAAGATCACAACCTAAAATTTGCATAATATCCTGGATATCATATTGTTAGCTACATAAGAAATGATCAATGACAATGGTAAAGACACAAGACTAAGACCAAAAACAAGTTTAATTAATCTTTCATAAACTTTTATGTAAGAAAATGTTTACCGTTAATTCTGATCCAGACAACCTGCCCATATAGTCGCATAGAGTCGAATTGAAGCCTTAACTGGTTTGTTGTTTCGATTATAACATCGTTGTATGCTACTGGCTTGTGTTCCTGGGATCTCCAAACTGCTGTATCTGTGACAATGGTTAAGTTTGCCCTACGTCCACCCCTCTGGATAAGATACAGTTCCAGGATTTCTACTGTAAGGTTATCGCCTTCAATATCACAGATACATGGACCTTGAGGTCCGAGGCGTGCTGGATTGATGAAGTTGGGAGACGAAAGAAACACCTTCTTATCCTGTGGCGTGAATGTTACTTCGTTGCATACATCAATAACAAAATCTGAAATAGCATATGTGATGTTAACGAAGAGCTACAATGTAATAATTGTTGACTATCGCTTTACGGTTTTAACTAAATGTGAAATGTGAACGTAATAAGAAAAACAAGAGTGTGAAGTGTGCTAGAGGATTTACTTTTGCACATATCACGATAAAACAGATATTAATATAGACTCATAGTGCCATTACAAAACAAAAGATATTTTCAATTGATGTCACCTTTCAAGTTTATGACATTGTAGATCGCTTGTTTCAATTTGCAAACCAAGAAACCTTTAAAATGCTCAGCCAATGAGCCTTTTCCCAGAATAATCACTGAGTTGCATTCATAGTTTGACTTGTTTAAGAAGCAGAAAAGACTAAGAAAGTAAGAAAATGTTGTTTTGTTTTGTCACACAAAGCATAATGTTTCTTGTAAAAAATAAAAAAAAAACCCAAAGTATTCCCTACCTGAAATGCATTCATAAGTGACAGTGACAATTATGAAAGATTTTCCACATTTCTCTACCATCCAGAAGTCCCTGATCGTTTCCCAGCATCTCGATCGTCCATTACAGCTTGTTGAGAAGGTATCTCCCCCCTTCTGATTACGAACCTTGCAGTTTTGTGGCGATCCTTCACATGCAGAAGAATAAGAAGCGTGCCTATTCTCCCGCCTTACTTCACATTGCTGTTGTTGAGGCAACGCATCACAGTTTTTGGTAGTCTTCTTATAAGTGATGCTCTGGACATGGATTTTCTCGTTGTCATTGCATTCAAGGTACACTGGTGGAATCGGAGAGCTGCCACAAACCGAGGACGTCTCTAAACCTTGGTTAAGAAATGTTAACTGTTTGAGAGACATTCTAGTGGTTGATAGTATTAGAAGATAAATATATCATAGGGATGAACAACTTCTATGTTTCCCAATATCGACGTTTCTGTAGGTTTCTTGTGTCGTTTAAGCATTTAAACGTTATTCATCCATTGAATATCCATGTCAATCTTTAGAGATTTTAGTCTGTTGTGATACATTTTTAGACACCAATCTCATCTTTTACAAAATACAAAAATCAATGATCAAACATTATATATACATATTCCATCTCGTTAGATCTTAATGAAATATCAACTCTAACATAATATTGGGTAAACAAATTCCAAATATTTGCAAAAATATTATATTAGTTATAATAGTGGTTGTTATTTTGTAGCATAAACACACTAACCATGTTTTCCATGTTGAAACTCTGACTATATTACACGCATAGGTCGGATAATGATGTGTTGTGTCAACAGAGAAATAACGATTAAAAACTCCCTCTGTGCATGTTAGTCTCCTAGGTATATATGCTAGAATTCACTGACATTATTTAAAGAGGCAGTAGCACGTTTTTAGGGGGAATATAAGGTGATGTCAGGATAAACAAAACGAAATGGTTCCAAATGAAAGACAATGTATAAAAACTAAATGAAACAGTAATAAAAGAAATATAATGTTAAGTTCAGCCATGCGATTCTTTTTTCTTACACAAAATGAATTAAAGGTGTTCAGATAAAAATGGCAGCCAAGTGATTTTCTGTACATGTAAAACCTCATAATTTGATCTCTGTGGACAAGAAGCTAGCATTTGCTTGATATAAGTCTCGAGTCAAACCTCATGAATTGTTCTCTGACTCGACATTGGATGATTGGTTTATTTAATGAGACACTATCAAAATAATATCTTTAGCATTACATCATACAGTGAACATTTTCAGTGTAAAAATGAAAATATGAAATTTCAAAAAAACGTGCTATTGCCCCTTTAAAGACCTTCAGTTAAACATTTTGTAATTTCAAGTGAAGTTTTAAGTTTTAAATGTAAGATTCATTAAATAAGATTATGTGAAATAACGTACCAGTGCTTGGTGTATTCAGCCATGCAAGAAAGATCAAAGTCACGTGACCATTTCTCAACAAGTGTAATGACATTCTCAAGTTTTAAGTGAAATGTAGTCCATATCTGTGAAATAAATGTCTCCAAATATGTTATAAATATATTATATAAGATGCATTATATTTAATTTACTCCGACACACTTCAGGTGTTTCATTCGTCCATGACTTTTTAAATAAATGTTCTTTGTCATTGTGAATTAAATTTTCTCATTTCATCATAGAGAATTGTGTGTACGCAAATATAAAAGGAATATATATTGTTGTCTTATCTATTATCTTGACAATGTTTTGAATACAGATTTTGAGGAATATTAAAGGTAAAAGTGACAAATATATTGTTACCGATATATAGATATATTTTAAGAAAATCACAACAATTAGGGACCATCTATTAACTTCTCTATAATATTCTACTAGTACTTTATATAATGTTGTATACTTCATTTATCTCATAATGCTGTACTTCGTAAATTGTCATATCTTCCTAATAATTCATAACTATATTCAACTGTGGATATAATGCCGACAATCTGTCTCTATATCTATAAGATGACCAATTTTTAGACTTAGGTAGATTACTCACATTATAAATCCTGTTCGCGCATATTTGATCTTTAAATATATCCACTGCCTGAACGTGACATGTAGATAGACAACATGTCTGACAAGAGTTAACAACTTTACTTATTATTCTATCACCACGTACGTGAATATATATTCTTGGGCATTCAATTTCTTACATGGCGGAGAGCCATTTTAGTTTCAATAACATTTATTCAGACTATTATCAAATCGCGAAGCGAAACAAGGTTTAGGTGTAGTAATGTGAAATACCGCCCTCTACCTAGGTGTGTCTTTAGAATCCCTCAATCGTGGGCTTGAAAGAGTTGTAGGTATTCACACAAACACTCCTTTATATAAATTCGGGTCATTAACATAAGGAAAGTAGGGGGACAAGAAGCTAACATCTATTTAATGTATTCAACAAATGTTATATAGATAATATCTATTTTCACTTTATATCACCTCAGGTCAAATCTGCAACTGGACCAATATATACAAACTTGAAAATTTACATCATGATGATATAACCATGGCTCTTTTTTTTTTACAATGTAATCATTACATTATTTTGTCTTTAAGTCATTCATGTGAAAGGATGTGTACGAGCCGAACAGTTTATTTTGTCGTTTATAGCATACATGTATGTCCAATTTTATCTACAAAGAGAATAGACGTTAAAATCATAAGAATCTTTACCTTTGCAAATGTTCACAGTAACTTTACGCAATTTTATTTTCTGATTAATGTAAATAGTCAGCCATGCAATCGTTTGTAATGTATCAGACATAATAAAGACTTCTTGCACAATATGTATTTAAATTGTTTTTAATAATCATCACCCAAAAACTTACATACTTCAAAGCGAGTGTATCGTCTTCAGAATTCATGTAAGTACTTAAAAAGACAGTCCTATAGGGGTATCTTTGGTGGAAACAAAATTCAAGAATTTTCTAATGTTTATATTCATTATGATTAATACATGATTATTTTACACTTATTTTTACATAATATGCTCGTGGGGATAACATTTTAGTTGTTCTAAATTTAACAGTTCCATAAAGAATTGAATGTGTCACTGCCCCTTAAAGGGACAGTCCTTTCAGGATAGTTTTGTGGAACGATATTCAAGGGGACATTCGTGTTATACATTTTATGTTTGAGTAAATTATAATGACCAAACCCAGTTCAGAAATGTTATTATGGGGGTTCATAAACCATCAACAATGTGAGGTGAAGGCATTCATCGTCGATACTAGTGTGAAAGGACTCGCTACGGCATTATAAGGCATTGATGGTATAATTCAATCATTATTCAATGTAAATGCGGGGGTATCCTATCAATACATACCGTATATTTTATCTTAATTAAAAGGTAAAATGTTTAAAGTACATTTTTGTGAAATTTCCACAAACTGACAAGACCGCATATCTGAGGTTGACAGAACAGGTTCTTTAATAACTAAATAGCGAAACTGTAACTTTAAAAGACAACTGGTGTATTCAAATGAAAAAATAAAAGCGAGCTTTTCCTTAGCAATCGACCAAAATGAATATAAAGTTAATGTATGAATGCAACTGTATAATTGTAATGAGTAAAATCCAATGTAAAGCGCACATAAAATCTACACCAAGTTCAAGTAAAGCATAAACAGTAATAATGTGGCCAATTCCCATATGGTGATGTTGGAAAGTTTACGTGATAATTTTAATGATGATAAATTGAGATGGTCTTTAACTTTATGTTTGCTTAAGTATAATCAGAACAATCAATCGTTATCCTGTATGGCAGGATCTTCCGGGCATTGGTGATATATCGTTTGACAGTAGACTTTGAACAATATAGATTTAATCAAAATGTGTTGACATACATATTGGCTATTAGAAGATAGTTGGAGAAGAGCTTCTATTTTTAATTAGCTACTAGTATTCATTGTTTGGTGGATTTTTTAAACTGTTAAGGGCTTTGATTTCTTTCCTCGGTATTGTAATCGGGCAGGTAATGGATTACTTCTTGATTGACTGTGTACATGTAGATATAAGGAAAGTACACAAAGTTTGTTCCTAGATGTTGAAGATATAAACTACCTTAGAGCCTTTTTAGCTGAAATCAGCACCCTTTTCAAATTGGGTAATCATTTATTTTTACAAATTGAGAATATTTTATCTTTTATAGTTTATTTACTGTAATCTGCAAGTTATCTAAACCAACTTCAGTCTGTTTAAAAGAGTCCTCAGTCATAAGTCTTAAGATCGTGTGGTAAACTTTTGGTAAGTCGGTGAATCTGTGTTACTGAACTTACTGTTACCTGACTCTGTGGTCAGGGGTTCGAACTCGTAGCCTACCCTATAGTTGACAGTGTCTCACGTCATCAAACAAATGTTACATAAAACGGGTAACATAAGATGACGCAACTAGTTTTGACACAGGATGCAGGGAGCTTTATCAGTGATAAGGGTAACTGAGGTTTTGCTGTGTAATGTGACACAATAACTGGAGATTGGTCTTGATGCCCGAGGCGTTTGCGATAGATAATGATAGTCAAAGTCTACAAGGAAAACCATTGTAGAATTTCCTCACATTTAAATGATCAGTTGACACTGCATTTTGACGCTGTTAACGATATTGTATTGTAATATATCTCTTTCAATACAAGACATGGTCACGGTCTCAATATCATTACAAATGGCATTTTCTTCCCATAGAGGAAGATCAAATCATAAATCCTTAGTGAGCAACTTTAGTGAAGAGACACGGGGTTATTAAAAGAATTTGAAAACGACTTACTTCTCTTTGGCACTTTCAATGAATGGCACACGTTAATATTTGGCCTTTCTTGTTCTGAATAAAGGCTGATTAGTTAGTTTATTGAAACTACATGCTTTGACTATATCGATTTCTTTACCCATTTCCTCAATTTGTAAAATATTACTTCCTTATTCTCCAAGTATTTTCCTAAAACAAACACCTTGGGATAGTAGGATCATTTATTCAGAAACAATGTTTAATTTAAGGTGAAATCATCAAGATCTTTTTAACAAAATTCAATATGGAATATGATTCACTTATTGGAAAAGTACATGTGCTGAAAAGAACAACAATCAGTTGGTTAGTAAATTACAAAAATATATCACCACAAAATGTGGAAAAAACGTGATTCCCAACAGGACGAATTGACAATAGGAAGGGTTTTGAGATATCATAGATAAGCCGAGTAACATTAGCAAATGTTAGGCAATCCATTATCTGTCTAGAATAAGATTTTGCACAGTAGAACAAGGACGGTGACGCCGAGGATGGAACTTTTCAAATACGAGGCACCTGTAAGAAAACATAGTTACAATGAGCAAAACAAATAAACACATTTTTACTTTAAAAATATGATAATTACTTTGTTGTGTTAAATTATATATTCAAAGGTACATTACTTCTGCTTCTATTAATGTGATTATAATGAACTCTACAGTTTTGAAAGGGTTACGAATCTGTAATTAATTCTAATTTCGTATTACGTACAGTATAATGGTTAACATAATAAATATTTTTCTTAGTAGCCCACAATAGCTGTTACAAACAAAGAAGGTAACGTATCGAACATGAAATCGAAGTAATTGTATGTCTCAGACGCGCATGTCAAATCAACCAAACAGCCAATCTTTATTTACAAACTGCTGAACACAACATCATTTATATTCATACGAATAACTCCTAAAATGCCAACTGTTTCGAATCGCTTTCTTTGAAACCAGATCTTTAACTGATGACGTTACTATACATATGAAAGGCTCGAGGTATTTTTTGTAAGGCTTTCGAATAACGACATGTCATTAACCAAAAAGAAACTATGTAATTTTGAATGTAATCATTCGTAATTAGCTGGTAGAGATACGAGCCTTTCGCTTCATATATGGTACGAATATGGTAGGAGCAATTTTTGAACAAGTACACTGATGTAGAAGAATGGTTATTTCCATCAAACTGATTTACTTACCATCGACAGTACCTCCAAGACCCTCAATACTCTCCTTAATACGGAGTGCCTCGGTGCTAGTTTTATCAGTTAACTTGTTGTAATACTCCTTGAGCTGGTTCAATGCATTATCCTTCTGTTCCCCGGTCAGTGAAGATAGGGAACTCTTGAATTCTTCAAATCTATCTGCAGAGAAGTCCTTAAGGTTGCTCATAGCATCAGTGAAGGTGTCTCCGAACTTCTTGAAGGCGTCAAGAAGGTCATCAAAGATTCCTCTCTTTACCAAACGTTTCTGATGCTCCTCTTCCTTAGCCTCTGCGAAGGCTGTGTTCAGGGCAATAGCCACAAGCAGCAGCAGAATGGTCAGTTGAAGTTTCATTTTTCTGCTGAAATCATGACAAAAAAATATAGTGATAAATAGTTTCATGGAAAAGAGGACCTAAAATGAAAATAAGAAATTTGAAATAACATATGACATCCCAATGATTTACTAATAACATTGAGTGATCCGTACCGTTTGTGGTCGATACGCACCCTAAGATCGTATTATATCTTATTGCTTCACTCAAAGTGTTTTTATTTCCCAAAATGATCCAGGCAAACTTTGTACATATTTTTAATGCTAGAGAAATGACCTATAGTCAATACGAATCCTATATATTGGTGCTCCATAAATAAGTAACCAAAGTGGTGTTTGATGTAGTGGTTCGAACCAAATGCGGTACATTGTCAAAGATTCAATTGCTTATCATTTCATCGATATGTTTATCTCATGGACTTTTTTTATGGAGCGACATTTACATTATTAGCCCGTTTGCCAATCCCATGTTAAAAAATGAATATGATCTCAACTCATCGTTACTATTGTGAACAAGTAACCTTTGTAATGTTGTACTCATATTTTACATATTAACACCATTGACAAAGTTAGTTTACTACACATATTATTGTTCATATTATCTATGTCACGATTTCTTTACAGACTTCTAACAGGATGTGTTTAGAAGGGATTATTCTGCAGGCAAACAGTCAATTGTACTGTGAGTTAACATAGAACCATGTAATCGATATAGTGTAAACAATCTTACAAGATGCAGGAACATTTATTTTGTAAAAGAATCATAGAAATATTTTGTCACGTTTAAACGTATTTGTCTCAATTAATTATTGACAACCTATTCCAAGATTTTATAAAATTGCAACATTTTCCTTAACGTAAGCCTGAATCCGGTATCACGGAATTAGTGTAACATATAGTGATTAATAAATGTAGCTTTGTGTTTTTGTAAGCCTTTTATTGAAAATAGAGATCTTTAATTCGTCAAATCGATAAATTATAATTAGCTTACAAAACGTTGTTCTAATAATCGAAAAGCACTAGGAAAATGACGATTTATGAATTTCAGTTCATATCAATGAATTCATATTATGAAAGAAATTTCAATTCTTATCTATGTATTTAAAATTTATTTCGATTCATATTGAGATTTTCATTATTAGATTAAATTATTGCACCAACATACACGTTCTATTTATCATGTTTCCCCTTTATTTACAAGTCTGAACCGAAATACGATAAAACATCACGGTCGGCAAACACTAATGTATATAATGTTTTCAGATTTTCACAAAGAATTTCTGTTCTGTTTGCGTTAAAGTTTACATTTTTAACTCTTAATAAGTGTATACATCATTCCCTCTCCAATATGACTAATACCTATTTCAAATGTTGATTGAATTAAAAAAAATAATATTTGTTTATTATTTTCCTCGCTGGAACACTATTCACTTTTAACAATATTACCGTGTCTTTCTTAACTTCAAAACGTTTAAAACATCAAATTTATAAAGTTCAACTCTAAATTTAGTGACTCCCATAAATAAATGAAAGAACTTCAAAGGTGTGTCAAGATTCCTGCATCTTATAAACATTTTTTGTGAACTTGCATTCGGCCATTGTAACATTGTCAAGTTAGCATGTTATGGAAGGGGGGTTATCCATGAACTGACTGACATTTGTTCCTCATGACGCGTGTTTCCATAGCAAGATAACTTGTGACACTACATGCTGGTTATTGCTCATATTCTCTTATATCATTTAACTACTGACGAACAAACGTTTCTGAACTAACTGCCATTCACTCTCAGTGTCATAGTACAATCAACTGTACCATATACAGAAGTTAAATCCCCGTGTACATCAGGGAAATTCATCCCTTCAACCGACTTCAAATTGAATGCCCAAGGCACACTACATTAAATCGACATTAACCCAATTAACAAAACATCCAAATGTCACCGTGACCCGAAAAAACGCACACCAACCCACGAACAAACGAAAAGGTCAACTCACCCGTTGTTTAAGGAGTGTTTTAACAATTGACCAAGGTCAACGTTAGAAGCATATTTCAGAAGAAAAATTCATTTACACTCATTGATATTAACATCAGTTGTCGCCAACATCATGTACATACCTTGACAAGTAGGTTTCTCTCAATCTTTAAAAGCCCGCCCGAGTACCTAACCCGTGTCGTGTGTTGAAGGGTTATCCTGGGCCGACTGTGGGTGCGTTGCTGTGTCGGGCTCTCAAGCGTGAAGGATAGGCTTACCGACTCTCAAGGCATAAACAAAGAACCTTTTGAAACATTGAAAAAACCTAGTACTGAAAGTGCGTAATAGGACTGGAACATATCCAGTAACGGGAAACTTTTGTTAGTTCTCGCTAGGTGTTATAAGCACACGGGACTATTGAACCATGTATACCTAGGAGTTATTGACCTGACCTCGTCAATGGAGGTGTGTGGTGCATTGATTACTCGTTGAAAAGGTCAGATACCTTAATCTAAATAGAGAACAGAGATTATGTTAATCATGCAATAATACGGAAGATGAATACCAGTTTCTGCTCGTTAATTTACGTCAAATATACCTAAAAGAATTTTACTATGTCCATCCCTCTAAATATAAATTCTCGTTTCTATTAAATTGCAAAAACTGTGATGTAATACCAAACCTTGCAATGTTTTTATACCAAGCTATGAAAATAAGAAAAGGGTAGTAACATTGAATAACAATACTACATGTACGCCTACTATCACATTGTTACAAACTGTTAATATCAAATTGGCTAATCTTGTATTTTTGTAAAATGTACTACAGGCCTTATTATGGAATAAAGATAGATTGATTGATTGATTGATTGATTGATTGATTGATTGATTACTCGTTATTAAAATCATGATGCAAATACTAAGGAAAAGCATTGCCTATCTTACTTCATTTCACAGAGCAGTGTTTAAGAAATGAATTTCATACATGTTTTATTTCTAAATAATACATGTATATAAAGCAAAATTGGTTAAAGATGACAAACAAAACTCGCGAATATTATCATTATACTTAATATTAAAAAGGTATCAACTATGCATGATGGATTTCTCAAATTAGATAAGAGTTAATACGACACAATTAGAACTAGAAAATAGAAAATTATGAATTTGAAAATTACGACATCAGAGGTCACATCACTATCACCGTTGGTTTAAACGGAAGACACCACCCTTTTTCAAATTACACCTTCAAGTTTAGAAAATATAAATGTCTATGCTGATAAGCTGTGTATATTTCCGGTTAAAAGTTAGCACCAGAAAGTGAAACTTGTGTTGGACTACTTAGAACGAATGACAAGCTAGATTTCATTATCTACTGCAACACAGGTTACATTGACACGAGATAGTTTCACTTGATAATAACTGAATACTCAAAAATGCCCTGGGAAGTGCAGCATGTGACGGATTTGTCTAATGCATCAAATCTGACGACGGGCTGATGAACATTCTGCAAGTGCTTGGTGCAGCAGTAATCCTGCAACTGACTCGTCAGGCGTCAGTCAGGGATGACAAGGTAACCCTATATTATGACTCACCCTCTGAGGTTCATGGCAGTGTAAGATGAGGTCTATTGTACTTCTCTATAACTTTGGTGTATAATCAACACGGGTGTTAAATTATAGTTATTTCCAAGTGTATGTGTGGGAAAGGGGGAGGGTCATCTTATTTCATAGTTCGCTCCACTGATTTTGATTAAAAGGCAACGTGGTGTTTGTAAGAAAATTTGACAAGGTCTATTATATTCCATTAAATGTAGGTCTTAGTCCTGTTTTCCTTTAGGTGTACAGTCAGCAGAATTAGATAATAGTAATTTAAAAGTTGGTATGGGCTTGTATCATATATATTAATCATAGGCTACATGGTGTTTCAGGGATAACTATGACGTGGTCTATTAATAATTCCCGTACATGTACATATTCCTGTATTGCTAAAGCACAATTTGATAATCTGCATAACGAGTTCCTTGGGGATGTTTTCAGGAGTTCCATTTTTAATCTGTGGTGATTTTAAAATGAACATTTCGTTAGCATGGAAGGAGAGCAGAAAAAATCCCTTAATTTCAAATTCACCTTAACAACAGGTAAATTATATTCAAAACTTCATACGATTTCAAATTAGAAAGAAACAGTTTGCTTGATATTGTTTCTAAGCGGAGAAATGCATTTTTCGTTTTGAAAAAAATAAATTGTCAGTCAGCTTAAGATTCCTTTGACAGGTGACAATTCGCAAAATATTTTTAAAATGGGAGCGTACTTAATCTATGAAAGAGTT
The DNA here is from genome assembly GCA_916613615.1 of Steromphala cineraria. Taxonomy (NCBI): domain Eukaryota; kingdom Metazoa; phylum Mollusca; class Gastropoda; order Trochida; family Trochidae; genus Steromphala; species Steromphala cineraria. Next base: position 66,686,553 of record OU744725.1, on the reverse strand, counting down.
TGGGCGGGGCGTTATAACAAGGTGAATTAATGGTGAAGCATATATCTGACGTAAATACAGACAATTCTAATTCAGTTTTAAAACTTTGTCTTTCTCTACAAGCAGGTTTTGCTGTGCATTGAAATCGATTGTTTGCAACGCGTATGTGAGTTATGACGTTTGCAAGTTTGTAAAAAATCGTGTTTGAAAAACGAATATGATATTTATGAAAGAAATAAACCCTCCATGTTTGTCAAGGATGATAAAACCAAGCCATGTGTGATCACACTTGACAGGAACTCCGAGTCTCCTTTGTTAAGTTTGTTTGCATTATCTTGAGTTTCATGTACCCCCATTGCAATGTTGTTTGGACAGCAAGGTTCGACCTAATGATTTGACACTTTGAATATTATGAAATCAGGTGAATAGACTTAAACTAAGTTGGAAATAAGATTGAATTGATCCTACCAATGTATACAATATAGAGAATGATAAATTTGATATAATTAAGTTATGTTTTGTAAAAACAAAATTCTTATGTTACACGTTAAACAAAGTGGAATAGAAACGTTAAGTTACTCTGGATGGGGTACATGACTGGTTGCAACAAAACATAATAGCTGATACATAACGGTGATGCGCCTGTAAAATCAGTTGGGTTTCCCTTATTTAATCTTGTCTCTATTTAGTCAACTTGGAAAGAGTAAGACACGTTTTGTAAAGTCATTTGGAGCGAGGTTATCTACAAACGTATATTTATATTGTGTGAGAATAAAAGAGCAAAACTGAAAATCTAAAGTCATGCATATATGCAGGAATTAAGGGGGTCGAATAATTGACAGTATAAACTCCTTTTGATCTCATATGTAACAATTTATGATGAACAAAGAGGATTGTGATCCCAGGTAAAAAATCATCAGGAAAAACAATTATCATTCGCTTTCAACATTTCAAATAATTTTGAATATTACCTTGTGTATCCATAAATTATGGATGATTTATGATATGCACTGTTTCCGTAGTTCCAGAGAAGCCAACCACACCCATATGCATTACATGTATCCATCCACTCCAGGGTATTATATTATATAATTGTCTCTTGTAGCCCTTTTGGCGGCTTATACATTTTTTATGCATGTATAATGAATATATTTATGAATGTATAAGATGAGACAGAAATAAACAAATTCTCTCTCTCTCTCTCTCTCTCTCTCTCTATTATAGACATGCAATTTAATCACGAGAGGGCGATCATCACAAGCATAAGCTTTCTACACCCACGTTCAAAGAAGAACTACTCGTACATATAAGATGAAATAAATGTTATGCAACAAGTGATTATTACGACTGAAACGGGGTTATTTCATGTCTTCAGCAGCAACTGTACTTTGTTATGAGTTTCAAAACAATATGTGTTCATGTTTTTGTGAAAGACAGGCCTTTGAAAAAATATCGTTAGGAAATCTCCTTAATAAGACAACCAGATATAGAAGGTCCCCTACATTAAGATCAAGAGAAGACAACAAATAAAACTATATCATGCCTTTTATGACTGATGTGGCATTCATTTAATGATTATCGAAATGCAATGTTAATCCCGTGTTGACAACAACCACAGTCACAATCATTCACAATCAGCCCTTAATTTTATCCACACATTTCATGTCCTGTACATATTCCAGATGATTATTGAGATGCAGTGTTATTCCAGATGATTATTGAGATGCAGTGTTATTCCAGATGATTATTGAGATGCAGTGTTATTCCAGGTGATTATTGAGATGCGGTGTTATTCCAGATGATTATTGAGATGCGGTGTTATTCCAGATGATTATTGAGATGCGGTGTTATTCCAGATGATTATTGAGATGCAGTGTTATTCCAGATGATTATTGAGATGCGGTGTTATTCCAGATGATTATTGAGATGCAGTGTGACCCCCGGGTAGACAACCGACTGGAGAAGTGTCCCATGGGGTACTGCTGTGTGAGGGACGAGTTCCTCCCCTCCTACGTGTACTGCAAGAAGATGGGTGTGAGAGATGAGTCGTGCACCACCAAGAACACTGAGTCGGCCTGTCCTTGTACCAGCGGCTTGTCCTGTGTCCCCAACATCCACCAGCCCGGCATCACCTCCCTCTACGGGGAGTGCAAACCAGACTTGGGTCCTGTTAACATTGGATAGATCATTGGTTGTGTGGTACTTTTAGTTGAGCCAATTAAATGCTTTCATATTTGTTGATTTTGTTTGGGAGTTTGTATATTTTAAACAAAGAATAGGTAGTTTGCTATTATAAATCGTTGACTTATTTCAGGGTCATTAACATTAGTAATTTGATAGATTGTCTCATATATTTTCATCATTTATTATTTTCTGATTTCGAAACAGTTGAATAATATTTTCATAATCATGAAATATTTCATTTTGGTTGGAATTTTCAATTTTCAATTATTAATTCATTAAGAATTATTTTGCGATCAAGTTATATAATATTTATCTGCCTTCCATTTTAGATAGTCGATGAACTATAACAATTACTACAATGTTAATTACTTTAAAACATAAAAAAATTATATCTTATATCCAAAGAAGGAGAAACTGTAAGTCCTTCGTAGGAGATGCAAAGAAGATGCTTAGTACTACGTAGGAGATATTACTACGTAGAAAATACGATCTCCTGCAATGGAGAAACTATGACTACGGATATAAGCTTCATCAAAATTATTTACTAATAAAAGGCAATGTGAAGCGCCTGTAAAATATTGAATCGCGTTCCAGTTACCACGACGGGTCAATAAGTAAATTTTGCTTTCGTAGTAGAAATAAGATTTAATCATGGATTAGGATATTTGTTAGGAATAAGATTTTATTATGTTTTTAGGATATTTGTAATCTTATGAACACCATATACGTATTTGTTAACGTATTATAAATAAATGGCTTGTACATGTACCTTATTCGCTTAACCCTGTTAAAGAAATTCAGCTCATACCTCATAAACACGGTTCAGCTTAGTTTCTCAACAAGAGTTAGTGTCCCGTTTTATCATGAACATAATTTTGTGTTACCCGATTACGCTACCAGTATGGTACCTATGGTAGTTTAATTGGCTAGTTTGCTTTCGAATCCAACATTCCCGCGTTTATGTTTACAAACGGATAAAGACTATATTAATGGTTATTTTATACACGATGACGGAGCATGATTATCACTTTATTTTCACTGTCAGTATCAAATATGTGAAAAGATCTATGTAAATGTCAAGTACATAAACGTACGCCTACCACACCATTCCATAATGGCCTTCTGGCTGAGTTGAGCTCTACCTAAGTAAAGTGATGTAGGATTAAAGCACTCTAACGTGAGTAAATGTCCCGAGGGATCCTGTAGTGATCAAGATGTGTTTCCAGTGGGTTAAGGGCACATGTACACCATTTGAAAATAGCAACTGCGCTGTTACAAAATGTATTTATCTCGTGTTTTGGTTACAGTTGAATCATCGTTTTGCAAATTGATTGTGTGTTCTCGGTATTCTCGGAATCTTGAAAGTTTCAATTGTTAGTTAGAGCTACATATCGAAAATATATCAGCTTACTAGAGAATCTTAGCGCAAATATCAATTTATTTAGTTTAGACGTCAATAGACTACCTTCAACTGAAATGGCAAAGGACCATTCATTATGTACATGTATGTATAAAATAACGATTCTAAAACTAGAGTTTTGACACGATGAACTATAAACGGGGACATATATTTTCAGAATTACGGTAACCTACATCAGTTCTCTAAGGTAAGGATCAGACCCAGATGAGATTGACCCAATGCAAGAAAATACAATTTGTTTTAAATGACTCCAAAGATATGTAACATAAAAAATCAGCGTTTTCGGAATTTGAACCTTTCTTCAATGCCCTGCCATAATTGTGGGCTAAGGAAATGAAATGGCATAAACCTTTTGTAAACGAAAATGATATTTTTTATGGATTTTCAATTTCGATACACGTACAGAATAGCGGTAATTATTACGTTGTCAAGCGAAGGTCTAGTTTTGTTAAATTTCATAAATACTCACAAAATTCAACATTAACCGTTTCCGGCAACAATGCGTGAAAGCATCACACATTACGTCGTATTTACACCAGGGAATGTAGATATATATATGAGAACAAACTTAATCTGTACTTAAAGACTTAAAGGGGCAGTAGCACGTTTTTATGGAGAATGTAAGGTGATGTCAGGAAAATTAAAATTAATGGTTCCAATTGAAAGGCAATGTATTGAAACTATAAATGACGCAGTACTAATTCAAATATATAACGTGAAGTTTAGCCATGCGATTCCCTTTTCTTACACAAAATGAATTAAAGGTGTTCACACAAAATAGCCGCCAATGGATTTTAAGTGAATCTCCATATCTGACTATGGATGATTGGCTTGTGTAATGTGATTTTGGACACTGTCAAATTAATACATTTAGCATTAACTTACATATATCAGTGAAACATTTGAAAATAAAATTATCCAAAAAAAACGAGCTACTGCCCCTTTAAGAACACACTCCATTACATATTAACAACTGATAGGAATAGATGTCACGAAACAGCTTTCTCTTATTAACATACACGTACCATTGAATATGTAAAACATACTATGTGCATGAAGTTAGTAAGACCAATTAGCTAAGAAGCGTCATGGCTTGGGCAGTTATATAATGGGATTTTACTAGTGCCAAACTCTAAAGGCTTAACCCCTATTGTACCTGGTAATTATAAAGCTAAAAAAAGAGAGAATATTCATAATATTAAAATACTTAATTTACAAATAAATACATCTGCCACATATATATTATCAAAGATGCATAAGGTCGTGATTACAAAAATAACCTAAGAAACATGTACGTAAAGTTATTGTCGACTTAGAGGAAGGTGTTAGCATGTCATAATAGAACAATCGATAACAAATCTGTATAAAACAAATTATCTGATTATATATGATTGGGACTCGAAATAAATGTTATCTAATGTTGAGCTATTGATAAAATATGTATTTTGTTTGCAAATAAGCACGGATCTTTATTAAAACACAGAAGCTGTGGTCTATTGATGATTTGAATGGTAGATAAAATAAAGAATAAAATATAGATATCTTGGTTCTAGGTCAGTCAAAGCCATGACGACCTTATATAATTCTGAGCAAACATGTCAAACAACAATCATGCCATGAGAATCGTAATTCTTTCCTGATAAAGAGGTGATAAGAGGTGCAAACACAATGACGAAGCCTGGAACATTTTCAATTGCATTTATCGTCGGTTATCTAGTCGTCTCAACTCATCAACTGATTGATCAGGTAATGTTTTCTGTTGTTGTATTTAGATCTACTTTATTATTGTGAAATAGAGACCAAGAAGACAACACTCTGTATGTTAGTTTCCTTATCTTGACTCAGAACTCTCTCTGACCTTCGGACGACACTGAAAGTCAGAAGTAGGTTAAATATTTTGGCTTTTTAAAATTATTTCGTGTGATCTTGAACAAACGGTATGCCGTGTAAGTCTTCATGTGATAATAGCCCTTTTAAACAAATTTCTTCACATAATATCCATTGTTTGACTACAAATTTTAAACGGGATCGAAGAAAAGGTGTCGAAAAAGCTATGCAAATCTTATTGACGCTCATTATACTTTTAATGTAGAATTAACACGATCTCCTATTTCGTGTAATGTTGCCGTTTAAATTAAGACATAATTTTATGTCGATTCATATAACTGACAGTCCTATCTTCGAAAACACTATTTTGCGACAGGCGTTAGTTTCAATTATTTAGTTATCTTCCCACATAGAAGCATCTTCAAAATGACCATAGATCAAAATAAAATCTCTGGAACAAAAATTCTATTACCTACACATATACAAATTAATATATTAAAGAAATTTATCGGGCTCCATGTCTTTCAAATGTATGCATGTATCATCTATCATAGCCTATTGAACTATTTTACGGAAGGTGACCAAGCTAATTTCGGTTATCTTATCATCGTTAGACTACTTAGCCACTTTTATGACATCACAATGTTTCCATCAATTCTAGGTGACCATTGACAAGAAATGCGACCCGTCTATCGGTGCACGCATGAACGACTGTCCAAAAGGCTACTGTTGTGTGAGAGACGAGTTCCTCCCAACCTACGTCTATTGCAAGAAGATGGGTCTCAAACATGAAGACTGCACTACACGGACCACGGAGTCCAACTGCCCCTGTGTCCATGATCTTTACTGCAAGCCAAACATCCAGAGCGCCACGTTCCATTCGCTCTACGGGAAATGTCAACCTTCAAATAATGCTACGCATGCTTCCCCAGTAATAACGGGGTAACTTGGATTAGACCTGAAATATAGTTGTTGATATGTTCAAGTTTGTTGTTTGTTGTTCAAGCCCTTTTGTTCACGCCTCCACTCATACATGTAGCAGGGTAACTATAGTTGTTATGTTGTTTATGTTATGAAATGAATTCATTTTGGAAACGACTTTACCTATTCCAAATATCAAATATTCGAACTCTATACATCTGACATTTGGTGACATCATACATGTATGCCATTTCAATAAATTACTTACAAATTAGGCATAATCCAACCTAAAGACTTTTGCTTTCTCACACCATCATCTAATTTTCTTACTGGAAGACATCTGTATACATAATAATAACGTACATAATGGACATTTGCAAGGCATTCAAACCATCTTAATGTTTATTGCCATATTTGAAACAGTGTTTTATAGAAATATGATCTCAGAGATGTCATGTCACACAAATATTTTGAGAATTCAAATACGATAGTTTGTCTTGCTGCATAAGTAAGGACTGGAATGTCGGGAGGTGCACCAGAAAATAATGAAATGCAGATCATCACCATCCTCTTACAGTTCAATCCATATAAAAGCATCAAAACCAAGAAGGTCGAGTGATTTCAAATAGAAGCTATTTCAATGGCACATCTAAGATTCTTTCAGAAATAATTGTACATTTTCTTGAAAAAAGGTTTGTTGATCTATTTCATCAAGCAAATCGTTTAAGATGGCTTTTAAAGAGATCTAATTTGATTCTTTGTTATATTTAATGGACCTCCGTATCCATTTTCTATTTAGTTAAAAAAACCTTGATGATAGTAGACACATATGGTGGTTAGCCGATACACATACGATCACAATCACAACCACAACCACAAGGGTCATTTGTCTTTAGTGTATTTATGAAATAACCTTAGCATATGTTTATCATGCATAAATCAGAATCCATTACAAACGCCCGTTTGATGTTTGAATTTATTGCATGCAAATATTTTGACGACCTTTTCTTGAAAGGAAGCTATGGAACATTCAATAATTAATCTATTGTCAGTGCCATAACCTCATTATAGCATAGAACACACGCAAAAGATTCATAGAATACCATTATGTAATCTTAATGACAACCTTTACTTAATGCCTTACCATAAAACATAGCCAATTACGTTTTATCATTTGAGCCAAAGCATAAGTCAATATATTGTGTGCCGTGTTCCTTTTTGCTTACATTAAGGCTCATTTGTCTATTAAAACCAATGACCTTAATGATTTTCGGATCCCAGGACAGGTTCTAGAACCATGTTAAAACTCTTAGCAAACTCCTCAAGACAATCCTGTCTGTTAAGTCGTGCTGACCGATCAGTGATAAGAACCGGAGTTAATGGAGTGGGTGATAGCACAGGGAGCGAGATGGCGCAACGACATTTAATCTATTACTCCTGGGAAGAATCCAGATGGGACCATGGTTAATCATTACTCCAGAGGGTGCTTCAGTGTGTTGAGAATAAATTGCTCAAAATAGGTAATAGACATGTAAAGTAAACACTGTTCCACTCAACGTCAACTCGTCGTAATTGCATTTCCTAGCATTTTAAATGCCACGTGGGACTGTGTAAGAGTGGAGAAGAAAATGTGTCGTATTTTACATAATGGATAGCATATGAGAGAGTTGTAAGAAAATTATTCTTATACAAACACAAAGTAAGAGAAGATAAGTTTATACGGAGAGGCCATTATATGCGTGTCCATGACCTACTATATTCAAGACACGAGAACTTAAAACTAGTATTGCCCAATGGAGAGAGTATCTTTATTTTTATCTTTATCTAAATTTTATGTCATGTGCTGAAATATTATATGAAGAATATAATGAATTTGATTATAACCCTCATCAAAGAATTAATTACATTTTCAAAAACCACTTCCAAGCATAGGCGAACAAGCCAGCGCCAGCGCCCATAGAACCCAAGGTAAGAGAAATATATAGAACCCCATACTTTCATCATTTGTCATCATCCGCTTGACTCTAAGGTATCGTAAAACAGTATTTATTGTAGTTTTACAGAAGGACCATAATTGTTGACATAGTGCAGTCTGCTTTTGAAGGACAGTTTCACAATTGATTTTATAATTCTTCGAAGGTATAAAAATCAGTTATAGAGGAGAATTATGTTTCCAATTGTGAATACATAAAATTTGCAGTACAGGTAAGGTTTTTTATCATTTGCATCCAGCGACGTTCCATTAAAGCATCCATGGCAGACTAATGACCACAAGGAGAAATAATCAAGATTGAAGTACATTAGCTTAAAAGCTGCTTAAATAGGGTCCTCTAATGTCATTAGTGAGGATGAAATGGAATCTGACATCTCAGGATCCACTGGTCAGATGAAAGACATCAAGTGATCAGAAGGGATTGATACAGGTATTGGCCTTTGGGTGTCACAGTTACAACTAGTGACGAGAACTGAATTAAACCTATAATGGACCAAAGAATATATATCCACACCTCACAGGAAAATAAGCCAAATGACTTCCAAATGCCAACAAATCTTATTTCTATATAATCAAGATTGAACTACGAAACTCAACATTAACCATATTTGGAAGTTCCTGGAAGGGGTGTGCAACCCCTCCACCAATACAGTACTGACGGTTTTTTAAAAGGACACAATACCTGAACAAACTTTTTGAAAATCCTAAATTTGCATACAACCGTTATCTACATTAACTACTAGGCAGATATCATGTTTATTGTCATATAGTTTACTTCTTTATAATGCAATGTTACGTATATTTATATTCGTTTTAGAATATTTCAATAAATAAGCATTTATTCTTAAATACTATTCGTTTAAGTAATTATAACATATTTCCTTTTTGATAGCTTGTCAGTACTAAATTATCGTGCCTTTTCACACGTGCATCAAATGTAAATATTGTCCCTTTTTATTTTGTGCAAATCTAACAGGGGACAAGTCCATAATATGTTCAAGATCTCCAAGTCTGACATTAAGTGCTTGTAACAAGAAGAGCACGACAAAGTTCCGGGTCTTGTACGTGACAGGATTCCAACACAATTTAATATCTGCCACGACGCACAGTATGACCTTCAAGGCCGCTGGTTATAGCTCCTATAAGATAATACGAGGCCGCCAGTCACAGTTTGACATCACAGGAAACCGATTCCCACAATTATTCCACATCTTCATTGATTTTGCTACTTATTTGTGATAGAACAGGGCTGGTTGACACAATAGAACTGTCTCATTAAAACCACCTGATAAGTGTTGGTGAATTTATCATAATCTGGCACATCTTTTATCAACGCATCTCATGGAGTGACTGCATTTATATGAACGGTAAAGTATGAAGTAAATTTGTATTCAGTGGAGAACAGTAAATACCCACAACAATAAACCATTTGACAGACGAAATCCTAACACAATATAATATCTGTGATAAGGCTCGGCATGATCTCCGAGGCAAAGCTACGGGCTTAATCTCCTATAAAGTAAATGGTTCCCGTCAGTCACTATTTGACTTCACAGGAAACTGATTTCCACACTTATTATTAGATCTTCATCGATTTTGCTACTCATTCGTGATAAGAGAAAGCTGGTTGACACTGCATGAACCCTCTTATTAGTGTTGGGAATTTATGAGAATCTGTCATCATTTTCATTAACACATGCTGTGAAATTGCTACCTTTTGAGATCCCATTAGCTTGGGTTTAACCATAGTTTGAACCACTAGTGAATTAGTCAGTGTCTTGGTTCTTGGAAAACATGTGTCTACCATAAAATGCAACATTTCATTTATCTTATCAGTTCTTAAAACAATGTCAAATCGTCGAAGGAGTATAATAATGTTCTCTCCAATAACGTCACCTGAAAATAAAACTGAATTCCTGCAGAATCTTTGATTCTCACACCCTTTAATCTTTTCAAAGCGTGATGCAGTTTTTCTAGAAACAAGAGGCAGAGGATGGTATAAAGGATGATATCTTCAGGAAAAATCTCATCATAAAGACCTGATGAATTTTAAAGTCAAAAACATCTTAATGGTGGAGGAAGGAGTATTTCCTTGTCGTTAAATTAGTAAAATTGATTCGTAAGATTTCTGAAATGGTTAAGTCTATTTCTAGCAATGGATATAATCCAATTGTTCTCTAAAATGAAAAGACTTGAACAAGAATGACATTGTCAAATGTACAAACACCTTTAATGTACATGCTGAAATAAAAATAAAAATAAATGGTTATATATTTATTTATTGACAAAGAAATATATACATCATAATTTATAAGAAAATGTAAAGTTTATAAAGAAAATCAAATCGATATGTGATCAAAATTTAAAAAAATTCAAAGACATTCATGTTATCGACCAAAGCTTCAGGTTTCTGCCAAGACAGCAATTTGGAATTTAATATTCCGAACTTAACAAATGATAAAACATTGTATCTAAATTTGTATTTTGTATCTCCGTCATTTACCATGAAATGTATATTTGTCAATTGTTGTTATAGCTCCCAAAGTGATTTATCATGTAAAAAAGAATTCTATATCTCAACCTAAATCTTCTCTCGAGCCGCTTTAATCTAATTTGGAAGAAGTTAGTGTACTTGTCGAGAAAAGACATTCACAAGGATGTGCACATAATTGAAATAGATTGAATAAAGATTATAGCTTTGGGACATTTATTTGCGTCCTAAAATCATGATTAGTTGCAAATACCTTCTGGGTTCAAAGTAAATTCACTCATTATTTTTCTAAATGTCATTTCCTAAAGGGGCTATCGTAATCTAATGTTCTTCCACCTCGTAAAAACCTACATCACGCTGCCTGCAAACGACTCCGCGTTTTCACTTCACTTGCCTTCAAACTCACCATTAAAAGGGGCAGTAGCATGTTTTTAGGGAGAATATAAGGTGATGTCAGGAAAATGAAAATAAATGGTTCCAATTGAAAGACAATGTATTTAAACTAAATGGAGCAGTAGTAATTCAAATATATAATGTATAGTTTAGCCATACGATACATTTTTCTTCCGCAAAACGAATTAAAGGTGTTCACAAAATGGCCACCAATGTACTTTATGTGAATCTTCATACTTTGTCCTCTGGCTATGAATGATTGGCTTGTGTAATGAGATGAGATTTTTGACGCTATCAAAATAATACATTTAGCATAAACTTACATATATCAGTGAAAGTTTTTAAGTATAAAAATATCAAAAAACGTGCTACTGCCCCTTTAAAACATTCTTCTACTATAGTAAATCTGAACAGCAGTGTCAGTCAAGGAGAAGGAAGTGAGAGAGAGACGGAGACAGAGACAGAGACAGAAACAGGTACACGTATCAAAAAGTGCCAAAAAGTGCGAGGGAGATAGACAGTCACGATGAGAGTGGACAAACAGAGATCTAGAGTAAGTAGAGACTACCAAGGAAATATTTGCGAAGAGTCGGATTTACAAAACAGAATGTTTAAAACATGGGAGACAAAGACTTACTGAGACTCAGTTGAAAACTTCTTAAAATTATCTTTTTCGTTGAAAATGTTTTATAACTCTTACATTTGAGAAAATGTTTTATAATTCTTACATTTGAAATTAGATAAGAAGACATTTTTAAACTCATTTAGCATTTTTTTAGTTTTGAGAAATCAAATTTTTGATCCTCTTCAATGAAGAAAAGCAATATTGTGATGTTTAGATTACGCACTGCAGATTACCAATGGCAAAAATGTAGATGATAAAGTTCATCATTGACATTGATAAAACATTTATCATTTGTCCAGGTTATAACTATTATCTGACATTTGGAAAGAACTCGTTCACAAGCTATTTATCATGAACAAACAAGTCTGGATCCCACTTTTCGAGACATTCTAAAATTGTATTGGCTAAGAGTTATTGCACCCGAAAAGGAAAGCCATATACAATGTTGTGTACTTAATTCAAACGAATTGAAGAAAGATTATAGCTTTTGGATAACTATTTGCTTCTAAATATCATGATTAACTACGAATGCTACTGGGTTCACAGTAAATTCACTCATTAGTCTCTAAAAATTCATTTCCCAAAGGAGCTGTTGTAATCCAATGTTCTTCTGCCTCGCATAAAACTCAATTAAGCTGCCTGCAAATAACTGCTCTTTTTCTAATAGGATAGTCGTTTCGTCAACGAAACACAGACCCCTTCGTGAACGGGTTTTCAACACTTCCAAAGGAAACCCATGGCCTTATAATCATCCTTAAAACATTCTTAATGCTAAAGTTAAGTCCAAATCAACTTCTTGGGAAGAGACAGAGACAGTGGGGGATAGAGACATACACCAGACAGTCAGAGGAAGACAGACGAATTGCCATGCTGAGAGTATTTTCCTATAATGGAGCGTTGAATGTCACATCAAATTATGTATCCTATATACAAGCAAAAATATAGAAGATATATATTCCAGTTAGTTATCTCATCGTTTTTGAATTAAATGGGGTGATACATGATTTGTTTCAGCAAGCAAAGCTAAATTGCCAATAAGCCGTCTTTTCCCTGATCATATTCTATATACAAGCAAAATATAGAAGATATATATTCCAGTTAGTTATCTCATCGTTTTTTAATTAAATGGGATGATACATGATTTGTTTCAGCAAGCAAAGCCGCCTTTTTCCTGATCATATTGAAGCTGTGATTTTGATCCTTTAAAAAACCCACATCAAACACCTCAGCAAGAAACCACGCTTGTTTGTTTTCTTTCATCAACTAATTTCTAAAAATGATGAAAAAATTTCCTCTTTTTATTAATTCAAAAATTGATGACACTTTTATAACAGGGCACACCTTGACTTACAGTAATGTGTGCTTTGGAATGTCTAATGGAATGTACGAATTACAATCAAATTTTGTCCATTAGGTAATAAAAGTAATGAATGTGTTGATATGGATGCTTTTCATTTCAAAAACATATTTATCAAAATTGATCCATTTCATTTCCAAAACATGATTATTAAGGTTTCAGTTTTGCCATGATAAATGATCAATGGATAAAAAGACTGGAAGATCAATAGAGCGGCAAACAGTATTATTCTCTTTGGCTTTTGATATTAATTCTACCCTTTGAGAATTATAATGCAAAACAAAGATATATACGTACTACATAACAGAAATAAATTTATACATGAATATGTTATTGAAATTATCTTTACCTTAATGAATATGTGTATTATTTCATTATGTAATCATTTGATGTTAAAGATCAAACATATTCTTTTAAATCTATTTATGTTTCCCAATAAATTCAATATTATCCGCAATAAAGATTATTCTTTTGGCATTTGTATCAAGTTTATTGCAGTTTATGTCTTGGCCGAGCAATAAACCGTATCATCATGAATAATGAAGGGATGCATCTGATATTTGTACATGAATGATGCCTTTGATAGTTATTTCAAGGAGATATTCAATTGGGGCAGCTGATAATAAAATATATGTTTATCAAGACAATTGTAGTTAATAATTGAATAATGTACAATGAAAAACAGTTTACCTACGGTTGGAGATTTTAAAAAATCATTGAATTTTATCTTCTTTTTATGTTACTGAAACAATCTGTTAGTATCCTTCAAATGAACTCCCTTTTCTACAGCGATAGAAGTTATAAAAGTTTCATTGATAAATGGTGATTGTGAGTATACAGATTCACTGCTGTAACTCACGTTCCAAAGAATCAACTGAATCGTTGAAGATCTTCATTTCCAGCAAGTTGAAATTAGATTTATGCAAAATACAGCGTATGTATACCTTCTCATGTCGTGTTTTTTTTATATTATTTGTGTATATGTCGGACATTGAGAAATTGATGTTTTTCAATGTGTTGTGCAAATCACCATTTATCTTGTTTGTGGCAAAAGATTACTATGAAAACCAAGACTGAATTATATTTGACTATTTTCTTTAGACGTATATTCAGGAATCCATAAATGTCTTCTTTTTTTTAAATAGATAAAAAATATATCTAACAGTTACTAATGTTTTAGATGTTTGTTGTGATGAACTATGCATTTGAATATTAACATATTAACAATACAATTACCTTAAGTACCTTTAACAGCCTGAAGTGTAATAATGATTACTTCAATTATGATTTGTCATTTGATATTGAATAAAATATCCTTTTTAAAATGAATTATTTTCTCAATTTTTATTTCCAATTTTTTTTGTTATAAACGTTTCTCTCCGACCTACCGTCAAATCATGCGAATGATCTCTGAAATCAATAATTTCATGTAAACGAAGACTAAAATTATAATGGCAATTTCTATTTGCTTTATAAGACCAGGGACACGTGAAGACAGCGAGCTTTATCAAGATTGAAGAAGTTGAAGAGCGTGATTATCCATGTTGTTTCAACATGTCATTCCTGATGGACAGGAAATTCACTCTGTGAATCGATACTTCTTTGCCTCACCAACCGTACAACCTTACTTTTCCTATGCGCTCGTGTCTTGGTATCTTCATCTTTTATATCTGTGAATTTTCATTGTAAGTTGATTTTTCTGCGTACATTTTTTTTTTCATGACAGAAATGTTTCTTAAACAAAAATATGATTCGGTTTTATAAGACAAAGAGTGTTTATAGAACAATTATCAATGAATGTTATCTTAAAGTTAAGATTACATAAGTACATGAACGTGCTTGAAAATTGAAAATCTTGATGGAATATGACAAATTGTACCTTTGATGTTATGGCAAAAGTGATTCTATTATTTACTCCACTAAGTTGTCTTCAAACAGGTGAGATTCACACACAAACAAATGTTTTTTTAACATTTGGAAAAAACTGTAACAAAGTTGAGAATTAAAAATAGAATTAGACCGACCGAGTTTGAATTTTTTACAATTAAAATGACAAAATCTGCCCTTCCTTATTTATAAATTATCACAATATCTATTGCAATTATACCTGGCAATAGACAATAGCTATTGCAATAGTAACTATCAATATACCATGGCTTGCAATAGTTTTATTCCATTTTTTAATACATAAGCCAACGGTTATAGATAGCAAGGATATCAGCGTAGAAATGAAAGGTAAAAACTTATTAAACGTTCACGTGTTTGGAAACAAATACATGCTTTGAAGACTCCCTATGGTCCGACTAGAACTAATATTACCTTCAACATATCACCGTCTTACATCAAGTTCTTGTAACAAGAACAGAAATAAAGATGAGGTACATGGATTCCAACTCAATTTATTATCTGTCACAAGAACCATTATGATCTCAAAGGTCAAACAGCTCAATTTTGCTTTTATCTGTGATTGAACAGATGTTGTTGGCATTGCACTCTGATTGGTGTTGCGAACTTATTGAAAATCTTTCATAAGTTATTTCATTTGTGTCACAAGGCACAGTGTGATTTCCGGGGACAGGCTACGGGCTTATTCTCATATAAAGTAAATGGTTCTCGTCAGTCATTATTTGACTTCACAGGAAACTGATTTCCACACTTATTATTAGATCTTCATCGATTTTGCTTCTCATTCCTGATAGGAGAAAGCTGGTTGACACTGCACGAACCCTCTGATTAGTGTTGGGGAATTTATGAGAATCTGTCATCACTTTCATTAACACATGCTGTGAAATTGCTAGCTCTAAGTTCCTGACTTTTGCAACAATAATGTTGTCGATAGATAACTTAGAAACAAAAAATATAGTGTAGCACAATTCCAATTTGTTCTTGAGATAAACCATGCATTATTTTTCTTTTCATGAAAACGAGCTTTTCCCATTTTGCCAAATGAAAGAATAAACATAACAAACGTAGTGATATCCAATATGTAGAATTCAGCTGTTTAGTCTTGCTCTGCTCCACTAAGATAATATGCTGCCAATTACCAATGATGACAAAAGTATTGGAAAATGTTCTCACTGACATTGATAAAAGTTTCGCTTTCGGTAACGCATTATGAATGAACAACTTGAAATAATACATCTGTCTATTGAGGAATGATTCCTTCTCAATGCCTTTCAAACTCTTTCCGTCCATTAATATTTTGTTCTCTTAAAACACCTTACTATAGAGAATAACATGCCTTGTATCTTATCCATTTCGGATGATTAACAAGAAACGAGTTATAAGCTAAATGTAGGCATAAACTAACATCCGTTTCTTCAGATGATCGAAATACAGAAAGAGACGCTTTGATGTTGTACATTTATTCATCAGAGTGCTGACAGCTCTTGACTGCTTACATTAACAGCATGAGATCAAACACCAAGTTTTGTATGCCTTTTCTTATAAAAGTATTGTTATAAATAATTTCAGACAAGGTTTTTGAGTTTAAAGTAATCATCGATAGGTAATTTATAAGATCGGATAAAGATTCAAAGCAAAAAAATTCCTGTCATTTTCTTCAAGCAGTAAACTGATTGTAACACACACACACACACACACACAAATGCATACAATAAGATCAAAAGGTTAGATGAAAGATTTAAAACCCATGAATTGCAAGATTAAACATACCCAAGAGCTTGTTTAAATAGCTCCATTGTACATGTGCATGCCTACAATACTACAATACTCAATCTGAAAGCAGGATTTACAAATGTATGTTTCCAATGTTACAATGTTTATTAACAACAATAGAATTACTGAAAAAACATCCTGTCAGTTAGTGTGGCATCCGTTATTATCTTGAAAAATGATTTGTTCAATCTCACTGAAAATTGAGGCATGATAGTTTGTAAATGAAAGTGTTGTTGAGCAGTGCATTTCTACAATTACATCTTAATGATTTTGCAATATTAATTTACTATTGATGTCTCTTTTGTCGTCTTTTTGAGCAGTGGAAAGATGAATGAGACTAACTACTTAAATGACCTCAGAACGATGAATATTACCGGAATTCCCAAATGTAAGGTCCCTTTATAGAAAAAAAATCATATTACCTGACTGGACATTACCTGAATTCACTATTCTGAGGGTTGCTTATATGCCTGTTATGGACTAACGCTTTTAAAAAATAATGATAAACAATATTAGCTTTTTAACATTAAGAGAAAAATATCAGAAAGGTTTAGATAGGAGTCAGATTATGTAATGGCAACAAATCATTGAATAAATGTCCATTCTGAAACGTTGAATACTTCTTTATGCTTTCACTGGCGCCATTTTGAATTACCAATAACCTATATATAGCTAGTATTTCAATTCTCAAATGAGGTATGGTATCATTAAGTTTACAAACATAAGGGTATATAGAAACATTCAAAACTGTTCACTGATGTTTTATCACTGTATTATAAAATCACTCCATATTATTAAGGATAAAACTAGTACTACGTATTTGGAAAGGGGCTTGTGCACTGCACTATGATAATGATGAAGTTTTAGTTTTGTGCATGAATGGTTGTCATGACGTAAAGAGCAAATAATGCAATTCTCCCGTTTCCAATGAACCGTAAGTTTTACAATTTGTCTAAGCTGCTTAAGCTATTTCTCTTGTAAAAAAATTTAAAATCTCTCTTTCAACCTTTTCCTGATTTGCCATTATTAAATTGGTAACAAGTTGCTAAGATTAGGCTTAGACGACGTTGTGCACTTACTTTGAGCGGAAAGCTTTTGGTTATCTATGCGCTTCAATGTAAATTCATCCATTACTTCTCGGAATTTAATTTATCAAATGGGCTATCGTAATCCAGTGTTCTTTAAACTCATATCAGACTCATGTTAAGCCCCCTACTTTTTCTAACAAGAAGACACTTTCACGCAAGGCTTTAAAACACTTCAAAAGTAGACCCCTGGTCTTACAAAACAATACTGTAAACGTTCTGCGTGTTAAGGCTAAATTGAAACTCGGTGGTTATCTAACAATCCACTAGTTGGATAGAACAGAGACAAGGAAGATAGAGACCCAATCAAGACATTTAGAGATAGATAGCCATATTGTGGTGTATGGTGGGGGAAGAGAAAAGGGGAGAGACGAGCAGAGACAATCATAATGAAAAAGAAACAAATCCTGTTTTATGAGTTATTAAAGGGGCAGTAGTACGTTTTATGAGATATAAGGTGGTGTCAGTAAATGAAAATAAATGGTTCCAATTGAAAAACAGTGCATTTAAACTAACTGAAGCAGTAATAAATCAAATATATAATGTAAAGTTCAGCCATGTGATTCCTTTTGCTTACACAAAATTATTTAAAGGTGTTCACACACAAAACTGGCCGCCAGTGGACTTTATGTAAATCTCTATAATTGTGTCTCTGGCTATGCATTATCCAAATAGACAATATCAAAACAATACAGTTTTCAGTGGAACATTTTAAAATATGAAATTTCAAAAAACACGTGCTGCTGCCCTTTTAATTTCAGTGAGTGTAGTGTTACAAAACTATTTAAAATTATTGGATAATCAACATCTAATTCTAAATATATAGTTATTATTCTTTCAAATGATGAACTGTCATAGATCAAATAATATCACCTTTTCAAAATAAGACAATGTACTTAACCTTTAACCAAAAAACAACAGGTTCCTTGCTTTATCGTGATCTCACATCTCTGAAATGATTTGTTCGATGTAAAGGAAGACATGACTTGTCGTGGAAACCTTTTATTTGCATTGTAAGCACGGGTTAGTGGGAAGACAGCAAGCCCTAACAAGATGGAAGAAAGCGTGATCATCCAAGTTGTTTCAACATGTCATTCCTGATGGACGGGAAATTAACTTCTGTGAATCCACACATTCCGATACCTCTCTTTCTCTCCAATCCTACAGCACCATATGATAATGCTTTATACAATGCACTATTTAAAAGTACAAACTCCTTAGATATTCTATTCCTAAAGAAATGAGAAAGTTAAGAATGGTGTATGAGTATGATTGTATTTTCATGTGTTGACATATTACTCTTTCTAGTCCCTTTAACTGTTATGCATCCCTTATTATCTTGTTTAAGGCATTTTTGAAAATAATAATCTCTAGAGCTCGAGGTTGAGCACAACAATTTAATCGGGACACAGTATCCACAATTCCTCAGAAGGGTTGGTTATTGTTATATGTTCTCTATAGATTTGTTAACCTATCCACAATTGAAAGGTTATTTCTAAAAGAATTTATAATTCTTAATATGTTATTTTTAAGAAACATGATACATTTTAACAGACAAAAAAACCCAGAGAGTTTCATGCAATACCATCTCCCAGCACATACAACAAGTACAACTTAATGATAATATCAAGTATGTCCACGTAGGAAGGATGTGTAGTATTATCGATATATCGGTTCATTGCAATATAGAAACAGCATGATAACAATTGGTAGGCACCTCTGGAAATTTGCAATGTATTCAACGTTTTGAAACGATTAATTTCAATCTATAATGGCGGGAAAACACAAAAAAGTCAACCACATTTTTAAGAAAGATCTTTAACAAAGTGTGAACTTGTGTTTGATGATAGCTCACAGTAACAGTGATTGAAAAAAATCCCTCTTGCCAAACCGGCAAGATTGCTGCGCATTGACTATCATAATGCTCATATTAAGACAAGATATAAGCACTATCCAATAGATTGCAATATGGTTTCGCAATATATTGCGATACAGAAATGAGGAACGATTCTTATTTCCGTTTGAAAGAGCGAAAAGATGAAAGAGACTTAAAACGGAAATGACTGCAGAATGATAACTCTCACAGGCAACCCCTAATGTTTATTCACTGAACAAGGGAAGAAGTATTTACTTGACATTGAGTTGATGGATTGATTTGTAGCTTACTACTATTATGAAAACATGTTCATGACATCTTTAACTTTCGTCAGAAAAATTGGAGAAAATTTGAATGAGAAATCCAACTGTTATTGCGTAATAAACTGGGTGAATATGTCAAGGGATATATGCGAGCTCGTTCAAGAAATAATTCATTCAGCGGTTAAATATCAAACAATTATTAAACTAATTTTTTTATTGAAATCTAAAATCTTCTGAGACTTCATGCTCGTTGTACGATTGCACATAATACAAGTGCGTACCTTTCCATGACAGACGTTTCATGGTTGTTTTTTTTATCTAGAATAAATTCTGAATCCAACTTTAAAACCTCTTATTTCTTGATTGAATTTTCAAAGCAGTTAGTGTACTTGACAAGAAAAGAGATTCACAAAGATGTGCACGTAATTGAAACGAATTGAATAAAGATTATAGCATTCGAATATTTATTTGTTTCTCAAAATCATGATTAGTTGCAAACGTCATCGTATTCCAATTTAAACATCTATTTAGCTTCCTGCCAACGACTACACTTTAACCTATAAGATTGTCCTTTCTCACAGCGATACAGACCCTGTACACATACATCGTCATTACAAAAATGGTTTATGTGTTTTTGTTGAACTGAAAATCGAGACAGAGAGAGTGTCAAAAATATCATTACACAAACCACTCGTCCGTTCTCAGCGTACAAATTATAAAGATTCACATTAAGTCCATTGACAGCCGTTTTTGTGTGAACACTTATAATTAATTTTGTGTAAGATAGAGAAAACGCATGGCTGAACATTACATTATTTATTTGATCTTTACTGCTTCATTTAGTTTAAATACGTTGTCTTTCAATTGGAACCATTTATTTCCGTTTTCGTGACAAAACCTTATTTTACCCTAAATCGTGTTTTTGCCCCTTTAGGGCCCTTTGATATTTCAAAGTTTCAAAGTATATAGAAGACTTGAAGAAAAGAATAGTTATTCATTTATTACTTGATAACAAAGTAACTTTCAAAACTGGAATGCGTATTTGTGGCACAAAATATATTTTTCATACAAATGGGTTTTTTATACCCCCGACCAACATTTTTTGTCCGATCTATTACGGGAAAACTATTTATCCGATTAATTTCAAAGTTTGCACATGTCTTCTACCCTACTAGGAGGGGTGCAGTGCGAAGTAACAGCAAATTTCGTTATCATTTGAATTTTTTATGAATTTTTTACAAATTTCCATGTTTTGAACTTAGTCATTTTCCAATATCAGAGTTGTCCGACCTATTACTGGAAAACTATTTATCCGATTCATTTCAAATTTTGCACATGTCTTCATCCCTACTAGGAGGGGTGCAGTGCGAAGTTAAAGCAAATTTCTTTAATATTTGAAATTTTTACAAATTTCCATGTTTTGAACTTAGTCATTTTCCAATATCAGATTTGTCCGTCCGAGGAAAACTATTTATCCGATTAATTTCAAATTTTGCACATGTTTTCTATCCTACTAGGAGGGGTGCAGTGCGAAGTTACAGCAAATTTCGTTAATATAATATTTGAATTTTTTACAAATTTCCATGTTTTGAACTCAGTCATTTTCCAATATGAGATTTGTCCGACCTATTACGGAAAAACTAATCATCCCATTTATTTCAAATTTTGCACATGTCTTCGTCTCTACTAGGAGCGATGCAGTGCCAAATCAAAACTAAAACTGATAAGGTTTTTTTTTGTGTTTTTTTTTTACAAAGTTCCATTTTTTTAATTAGTCATTATTTCATTGATATTTCAAAGTTTTTACAAATTTCCATATTTTGAACACAGTCATTTTCCAATATCAGATTTGTCCAACCTATTATGAAAAAAACTTTTCATCTGATTCTTTTCACATTTTGCATGTGTCTTCGTCTCTACTAGGAGCGATGCAGTGCCAAATCAAAACTAAAACTGATAAGGTTTTTTTTTGTGTTTTTTTTTTACAAAGTTCCATTTTTTTTATTAGTCATTATTTCATTGATATTTCAAATTTTTTACAAATTTCCATATTTTGAACATAGTCATTTTCAAATTTCAGATTTGTCCAACCTATCACGAAATCAACTTTTCATCTGATTCTTTTCACATTTTGCATGTGTCTTCGTCCCTACTAGGAGCGGTGCAGTGCCAAATCAAAACTAAAGTTGATAAGGTTTTTTTGTGTGTTTTTTTTACAAAGTTCCTTTTTTTTATTAGTCATTTTTCTCAATTCCTCTTTGGGGGTCAAATGCTGTGCAAGAGATGACTACATTGAAAGTAAAAAATAATTCAGTTAGTCAGGGATGCACAGTCGGGGGTATTAGTGAGCCGCGCTCACTTATTTTGCTTG
Organism: Steromphala cineraria; assembly: GCA_916613615.1. Lineage (NCBI taxonomy): Eukaryota > Metazoa > Mollusca > Gastropoda > Trochida > Trochidae > Steromphala > Steromphala cineraria. Next base: position 66,664,090 of record OU744725.1, on the reverse strand, counting down.
TTTCCTTTGAAATTTCTATCCTATAACACATGCTGGGAAATTGCTAGCTCTAAGTTCCTGACTTTTGCAACAATAATGTTGTCGATAGATAACTTAGAAACAAAAAATAATGTGTAGCACAATTCCAATTTGTTCTTGAGATAAACCATGCATTATTTTTCTTTTCATGAAAACGAGCTTTTCCCATTTTGCCAAATGAAAGAATAAACATAACAAACGTAGTGATATCCAATATGTAGAATTCAGCTGTTTAGTCTTGCTCTGCTCCACTAAGATAATATGCTGCCAATTACCAATGATGACAAAAGTATTGGAAAATGTTCTCACTGACATTGATAAAAGTTTCGCTTTCGGTAACGCATTATGAATGAACAACTTGAAATAATACATCTGTCTATTGAGGAATGATTTCTTCTCAATGCCTTTCAAACTCTTTCCGTCCATTGATATTTTGTTCTCTTAAAACACCTTACTATAGAGAATAACATGCCTTGTAACTTATCCATTTCGGATGATTAACAAGAAACAAGTTATAAGCTAAATGTAGGCATAAACTAACATCCGTTTCTTCAGATGTTCGAAATACAGAAAGAGACGCATTGATGTTGTACATTTATTCATCAGAATGCTGAAAGCTCTTGACTGCTTACATTAACAGTATGAGATCAAACACCAAGTTTTGTATGCCTTTTTCTTATAAAAGTATTTGTTATAAATTTATTCAGACAATGTTTTTGAGTTTAAAGTACTTTTTTTATTAGGTAATTTATAAGATCGGATAAAGATTCAAAGCGAAAAAATTCCTGTCTTTTTCTTCAAGCAGTAAACTGATTGTATCACACACACACAAAAATTCATACAATAAGATCAAAAAGTTAGATGAAAGTATTATAACTCATGAATTGCAAGAATAATGGTTGAAAACTTACCCAAGGGGTTGTTTAAAATAGCTCCATTGTTCATGTGCATGCCTACAATACTCAATATGATAGCAGAATTTACAATGTTACAATGTTTATTAACAACAATATAGAATTACTGAAAAAACATGGTGTCGGTTAGTGTGGCATCCCTCATATTGAAAATGATTTGTTCAATCTCACTGAAAATTGAGGCATGATAGTTTGTAAATGAAAATGTTGATTGAGCAGTGCATTTCTAATATTATCTTAATGATCAGTGATTTTGCAATATTGATTTACTATAGATGTCTCTTTGAGCAGTGGATCAATGAGACTAACTACTTAAATGACCTCAGAACGATAAATATTACCGGAATTCTCAAATGTAAGGTCCCTTTATAGAAAAAGCATTTTATTATCTGACTGGACATTACCTCGATTCACTATTCTGAGGGTTGCTTATATGCCTGTTATGGACTAACGCTTTTAAAAAATAATGATAAACAATCATCATTAGCTTTTTAACATTAAGAGAAAAACATCAGAAAGGTTTAGATAGGAGTCAGATTATGTAATGGCAACAAATCATCGAATAAATGTCCATTATAAAACGTTGAATACTTCTATATGCTTTCACTGGCGCCATTTTGAATTACCAATAACCTATATATAGCAAGTATTTCAATTCTCAAATGAGGTATGGTATCATTAAGTTTACAAACATAAGGGTATATAGAAACATTCAAAACTGTTCACTGATGTTTTATCACTATATTATAAAATCACTCCATATTATTAAGGATAAAACTAGTACTACGTATTTGGAAAGGGGCTTGTGCACTGCAATATGATAATGATGAGGTTTTAGTTTTGTGCATGAATGGTTGTCATGACGTAAAGAGCAAATAATGCAATTCTCCCGTTTCCAATGAACCGTAAGTCTACAATTTGTCTAAGCTGCTTAAGCTATTTCTCTTGTGAAAAAAATTCAAATCTCTCGTTCAACCTTTTCCTGATTTGCCATTATTAAATTGGTAACAAGTTGCTAAGATTAGACATAGACGACGTCGTGCAGTTACTTTGAGTGGAAAGCTTTTGGTTATCTATGCGCTTCAATGTAAATTCATCCATTACTTCTCGGAATTTAATTTATCAAATGGGCTATCGTAATCCAGTGTTCTTTAAACTCATATCAGACTCATGTTAAGCCCCCTACTTTTTCTAACAAGAAGACACTTTCACGCAAGGCTTTAAAACACTTCAAAAGAAGACCCCTGGTCTTACAAAAAAAATACTGTAAACGTTCTGCGTGTTAAGGCTAAATTGAAACTCGGTGGTTATCTAACAATCAGCTAGTTGGATAGAACAGAGACAAGGAAGATAGAAACCCAATCAAGACACTTAGAGATAGATAGCCATATTGTGGTGTATGGTGGGGGAAGAGAAAAGGGGAGAGACGAGCAGAGACAATCATAATGAAAAAGAAACAAATCCTGTTTTATGAGTTATTAAAGGGGCAGTAGTACGTTTTATGAGATATAAGGTGGTGTCAGGGAAATGAAAATAAATGGTTCCAATTGAAAAACAGTGCATTTAAACTAACTGAAGCAGTAATAAATCAAATATATCATGTAAACTTCAGCCATGTGATTCCTTTTGCTTACACAAAATTATTTAAAGATGTTCACACACAAAACTGGCCGCCAGTAGCCCTAATGTAAATCTCTATAATTTGTTCTCTGGCTATGCATGGTTGGTTATCCAAATAGACAATATCAAAACAATACAGTTTTCAGTGGAACATTTTAAAATATGAAATTTCCAAAAACACGTGCTGCTGCCCCTTTAATTTCAGTGAGTGTAGTGTTACAAAACTATTTCAAATTATTGGATAATCAACATCTAATTCTAAATATCTAGTTATTATTCTTTCAAATGATGAACTGTCATAGATCAAATAATATCACCTTTTCAAAATAAGACAATGTACTTAACCTTTAACCCAAAAACAACAGGTTCCTTGCTTTATCGTGATCTCACATCTCTGAAATCATTTGTTCGATGTAAAGGAAGACATGACTTGTCGTGGAAACATTTTAGTTGCATTGTAAGCACGGGTTAGTGGGAAGACAGCAAGCCCTAACAAGATGGAAGAAGTTGAAAAGCGTGATCATCCAAGTTGTTTCAACATGTCATTCCTGATGGACGGGAAATTAACTTCTGTGAATCCACACATTCCGATACCTCTCTTTCTCTCCAATCCTACAGCACCAGATGACAATGCTTTATACAATGCACTGTTTAAAAGTACAAACTCCTTAGATATTCTATTCCTAAAGAAATGAGAAAGTTAAGAATGGCGTATGAGTATGATTGTATTTTCATGTGTTGACATATCACTCTTTCTAGTCCCTTTAACTGTTATGCATTATTATTATCTTAGTTAAGGGGTTCTTAAAAATAACCTCTAAGAGCTCGAGGTTGATCACAACAATTTAATAGGGACAGAGTATACATGTACATAATTCCTCAGAAGGGTTGATTATTCTAATATGTTCTCTATAGATTGGTTAACCTATCCAAAAACAAGAAAGGTTATTTTTTAAAGAATTTTAAAACCTCACTGTCTTTTTTTAAGAAACATGACACATTATAATTGATATAAACACCCAGAAGGATTTATGCAAATTCTAAACTAGAATCATCCATTTAAGCCATATTTAAAATCTGATAGTAAAACAAGTACAACTTAATTATAAGCATCAATAATGTTCACGTATGAAGGCGACACTGAGAAGCTTTGGCAAGGATGATGAATTGGTATGCACCTCTGGAAATATACAATATATACAACGTTTTGAAAGGATTAATTTTATTCTAAAATTGCGGGGGAAAAGGTTATATTGCAATACAGAAACGAGGAACTATACCAATCCTTACTCTTTGGTTATCTCTACGTTTGAAAGAGCGAAAAGATGAAAGCGGCTAAAAACGGAAATGACTGCAGAATGATAAATCTCACAGTAAACCCCTAATGTTTAGTCTGTGTACAAGGGAAGAATATTTACTTGACCTTTATTTGATTGAATGATTTGTAGATTACTACTGTTATGGCGAAATTTTCATGATACCTGTATATTTGAAACATCTGACAAAAATTGTATAGAGAATTCAACTGCGATAGCGTTATAAAGTGGGTTAATATGTCACGGGATAAATGTCAGCGGTTAAATATCAAACAATTAATAAATTAGATTTTTTATTGAAATCTAAAATCTTCTGAGCCTTCATGCTCGTTGTCAGATCGCACATAATACAAGTGCGTACTTTTCCATGACAGACGTTTCATGGTTGTTTTTATCTAGAATAAATTCTGAATCCAACTTTAAAACCTCTACCTAATTTCTTGATTGAATTTCCAAAGCAGTTAGTGTACTTGACAAAAAAAGAGATTCACAAAGTTGTGCACGTAATTGAAATTAATTGAATAAAGATTATAGCATTCGAATATTTATTTGTTTCTCAAAATCATGATTAGTTGCAAACGTTATCGTATTCCAATTTAAACATCTATTTAGCTTCCTGCCAACGACTACACTTTAACCTATAAGATTGTCCTTTCTCACAGCGATACAGACTCTGCTATGGAAGGAATCGTCATTACAAAATATGTTCGTGCTTTTGTTAAACTGAAAATCGAGACTTAGGTATTGTCAGAGGCAGAGGCAGAGATAGTGTCAAAAATCTCATTACACAAACCACTCATCCGTACTCAGCGAACAAATTATAAAGATTCACATTAAGTCCATTGACAGTCGTTTTTGTGTGAACACTTATAATTCATTTTGTGTAAGATAGGGGAAACGCATGGCTGAACATTACATTATTTATTTGATCTTTACTGCTTCATTTAGTTTAAATACGTTGTCTTTCAATTGGAACCATTTATTTCCGTTTTCGTGACAAAACCTTATTTTACCCTAAATCGTGTTTTTGCCCCTTTAGGGCCCTTTGATATTTCAAAGTTTCAAAGTATATAGAAGACTTGAAGAAAAGAATAGTTATTCATTTATTACTTGATAACAAACTTTCAAAACTGGAATGCGTATTTGTGGCCAAAATATACTTTTCATACAAATGCTTTTTTCCTTTGAATTGAAATTTCTATCCTTTCTAGCGATCACAAGTTTGAATTGAATCAGTGTGCTAGAATGCACATGGCAGTTAACATTTTTAACAGTTAATCAGAAAAGGATTCTTAAGAGGGAGACCAGATTTTCATTTATAGTTAGAATTGATTTGTAGAAATAATTGCAGATATGATTGGATAGGTAGTTAACTGTTGTTCAAAATATTTTTGTTGGTGAAAAATGTGAATGTTAAATTTTGTCACTGACAAAAACATATAACGTTGGGAATACTAAATGTACATTGATTAAGTCAATACCTTACAATATTAAATTAGCACCGATACTTAATTGTAAAAGTGCAATCTCTATTCAACCTAAATAAAGCACTAGACACTGCCATCTAACTAGCTGGAAGGGGTTGTTAAGCCTGATAATGCGATGTTGTTTCAACATGGCTTAACCAATGAACGGGAAATTAACTTCTGTGGGTCGATACAGTCTCCTGTGTCAGCTTGTCGACCCTTGATGCACCAAGACAATCCATCAACAGCAGAAATGATCATCAACGCATCTTCAATAACAAAGACATTAGTAATTGCATTCTCTCCCCACAGAGGCAGATCAAGTCATGTTGATTTAGCCTCTGTTCTATTACGCCGATATCCGTGGGTTCCGGAAGTTTCCCCTGGCGGAAAAAACCCGAATCACAATCCATGTGAATTTCTTTATCAAATGACAACGCCTCTCGCATGGAAAGGGTGGTTGATATCACAATGCTTTTGCCTTGATTCAGTAGCTAAAACGAGGATTTTAGAACAGCGTCGCTGATTGCACAACTAACTTTGATTGCCTCCAATCAGACATCTCCCATTCTATCCCACAAAGTCGGCGTAATAGAACAGAGGCTCAATCAACACGACTTGATCTGTCACTGTGGGGAGAGAATGATGTAATTGGAGCTTAAACTAAGAACTAAATTCATTCCCTTATATAATAAACTGCCGTCCAAAAGAAACTTTACCAAATTTGGAATCCTTCTGATTAAAGAATGAAAGAACGATAGAAGTTCAAAACAAAGTTCTTCTTATCAATCAATCATTTGCTTAGACAACCAACAAATCAAAATTAAAGAGTAGAAATAAAAGGTAGGATGGCTTGCATATTATACTGCTTACACATACAGAGTACCTGTACCCTGTATCAGCTCGTCATCAAGAGACTTGAACCTGGAACCCCGGCCCAGGCAACGTACAGGAAAAATAGATGAAGTCGTGAGGTATTTAGAGTTGTCTTCCTTTCTACAGCTGACGTTTGGCCGACATCGTAAAAATAACAAACGCTGCAGTCAAGCGCTGATAGGATTAGTCAGAGGGATACATCTAACATTCTAGTTTGTAATGATCAACCAGAGAGAAATCGCAAGAGGTGTAGGCTCAGGAGCATTGATAGAAGGTACTGCACGTGTTAGATAACGTTAAGCAAAATGGATCAAATCAGTCACTCATGTTATGAATTAAAGTTTAATATGTTACAATTATCTTTGATGTTTGTTTGTTTAGTATATATGATAAAACTATTATGATATGAGAATTCGCATATAACATTCTGTATTCTTGCCAAAGGCTCGCATAATACAAATTTAATTCCAAATATATGACATCGGTTAAAAATCTTTTTTTATGAAACAATTAGTATGAAATGGTTTCCGATAACTTTTGATATATGGAAATGGAATAGACTACAAATATAACCATAAATACAAAAAATAGGAAATCGTACGAACTTTTTTATGAGATGGGTAAAAGTAACGGGCACTGGTTACATTTCAAAACTACAACGAAATTTGCAACATAAGTTAAGAAAGGCTATTCTAGGGATAAGTGTCCATTCAAAACAAGTGAAATCAAATAGTGTCTCGCCTTCCCATTCTCTTTGGAAACATGGCAAACATGAAAAGAATTACAGCATTCCATGAAGATGCTAAATGTGTTTCTGAAAACATCCTCCAACATGTATGATATACTTGCAACTCCATTTGTTATCTGTTGAGTTTTCAGATGCAGATTTGTAAAGAAATGCATCATGAGTTCCCTAAAGACATCTCGGAAATTCTTCAATTTCCATGTTTCTCTTTCTGTTTTACATTTGGTAATGGCTTGAAAATTCTTTGACACCTTTCAAAATTGGATAATTTCTTTATCATCAAGAAAAAATAAAGTGATGATAAACAGTTATAATTAGAATATTTAAAAGCGATTTCATGGAAATGTTTTATAAACATGAATTCCCAAATGCTTAGCAATGACAAAGCAAAAGGAACTTGACATCCATATCACATTAATAACATCAATAATTTTATGTGTCTGTTTTCACCACCAAAGGTTCACAGACAGAACATCATTAACATTAACATCGTATTTATGCATCTGAATGTCTACCAAGCCATAAATCAACATTACAACATTAAGCAATAATAGCAACACACTGACAGGAAGTCTAAACTATGATCCTCACAAGTCAAGGAGTCTGTACACAAGGTGTCAGCTTTCTAGGCCTTATGCTTTTGGAGATGAAGATGAAAATCGGTTTAAAGCGCATTTCAGACCAGATGAGCTAAAATTGAGTGGGTTGTTTTTGTAAATATTTGTGTGTAAAATGGACGATAAACAAGGTGTCATTATATGTTTAAAAAAATTATCATTAGGTGAAAACTACTTCCCTAAGGTAGAAACGCTTGGGACACGCTTCAGTGACCACCGATTCTGTTCGCCGGGGCCAATTGGGAAGTGTATTATAAAAGCCATACTTAGGCAGTAACTTCGAAAATTCAAAGTTGAATCTAATTCAAATTTCAAGCCCCTTTTTAAGAATCCCAAAAGTGGGATGTGGCAATAAGGGGCACAGGGCAACCAAAGCTACACGTTATTATCCTCACTCGTCAAGGAGTCTGTACGCAAGGTTTCAGCTTTCTAGTAATTCTATGCTTTTTGCTTCTGGAGAGGAAGATGAAAATAGGTATTAAGGACGTGGTCCCTGTGGCCCTTATATGGGGCCACAGGGCCATATAAATTAAAATGTATATTGTCAAGTAGTCCATACTCAAAATTTCATCTTATAGGCCTCTGGTTCTGGAGAAGAAGAAAATAGGTTTTTAGGGCGTGGCCCTTATTGGAGGTCACAGGGTCACTATAGTTACACTATAATCCTCATTAGTCAATTACACAAGATATCAACTTTCTAAGCCTTTTGGTTCTGGGGAAGAAGAAAATAGGTTTTTAGTGCGTGGCCCCTGCGGCCACATGGTCACATGGTCACCAAAGTTACAGTTTATAGTAATAGTTTTTCTTATATAAAAGCAAGGTACTTTCGATACATCAAAGCCATCATGTTTTTTCTTAATCACCAATATACAACTTTTAAGATAATCTGACTGAGATATGCCTTTAAAGAATGATATAATTATGTTTTTGTGTGATTTTATAGAATAAATTGCAGTTTCAATGAATTAAGTGACATATAATAAGAGAAGGATTAGAGATCAGACAAATACATGAATCAATCAACCTGATAAACACATACAAGTATGTTTCCCTTATAAATATATGAACAGAGTAAACAAAGCAGCCTTTTTTTCATTAGAGGAACAATAAGTCAATGAACATATTTGTTTCTATGATTGGTTTCACGAGTGTTGGTGATTACTTGGAGATCCAGAATAAATCGTGTAACTGAATATGAATGATGGTAATTACTTCGGCCAATCTAATCTCTGCCAAAGGGAGGTTACTCAACCCAAATCGTCTCACGTAACGTACATACAAATGAGAACCTAATTGGTTGTATTCATCGTTTCTTGTGCAATCACTGGTGTTGTATAAGAAATTCTTCCGACTGTGTTTCACATGTATTAATTAAAGCCCCATTAACATACTTACATGCAGTTCGTGATGAAATTTAGTTATTTAGAAAAGAATACTTTGCCTCGAAAAATTGACATCATATTTACATGTTCTAATCAACAATAAAATACTTCACTCGGCGTCAAAATTACAGTACTCACTGCAAAAGTGCCATAGCTTTTAACGAACCTGTTTTCGGTGACATCATCATTATGGGTGTAGCATTTGAACTTCGTCCCAGCTACCGCAATTGCGTCCGATTGGTATCAACTTGGGCGCAAAATAGTGCCTGATTCGGGGGGGGGGGGGGGGGGGGGAAGAAATCCAGTCGTGCGCGACATAGATGGCTTTCAAGCGTCTATTTAGAAACTGGAAACTGTGAGATGGCCATACTTGATTCGCCTTCATGTCGACATGCCTGGGCTTACGTTTCGGTCATATCAGTAAACTGTCTCCTATTTGATGAATTTTGGTCCGAACTTTTAATAATAATAATAATGTGCATACTTATATTGCGCCTTTTCCAAGTCCTAAGACATGCTCAAAGCGCTACATTATTACCCCGAAGGAGTGTACTTTCACAGCTGCTGCTAAGCGCTAATCACGACCACGCAGGTCAGTACATCCAATTTCCAGGTATCCATTTAAACAGCTGGGTGAACTGAGTGCAATGTGGATGAAGTGCCTCTTTTGGAGAAAATGGGATTTTGGGAGAACTCTACAATTAATGGTTGAGTCGGACCGAATCGAGGAATAAGTATGTGTCATTCCGCGGTAATTCGCCTTAGCAAATTTGCCGATGTTCATTGCCGTCAAATCAGAATCAAGTATTTACCAAAGTCATGTTAAAATACATTCCAACGTTTGTTAACACCTATTATTTCGGTTGCCTGATTCATGAGAATCTGTCAACACTATTACAACTAAAGGGTTCTGAGAAATGCTAGCATTTGACTTGCTAGGTTTTATGTCCAAGCATAATTATATAGTATATAGTATAATTCCCTTGTCATAAATGTCCTTGGTTTCAGTCATGAAGAAAGGTACATTGTAAGTCAAGATTATCTTGTCAATATGTCAATAACAAACGCATAGGAACAAGAAAATGATGAAATTGCTCTGGTTATCTCCACGCTATTAAGCCCTGAGGAGCGGAAAGATGAAAGAGGCCAAATACGGAAATGACTGCAGAATGATAGATATTGCAGGAAATCCCTGATCGTAGTCTCTGAGTGACATAAATTTGATTGATTAGTCTGCGGAATGATAATATGAAGGAAGAGTTCTTAAGCTTTGTCAGCAATATTTGGCAGAGAGTTTAATTGAAATAACATTACTTTACAAAAATTGCAAAGGATGTACAAAAGTTCTCAAATGTTTAATATTCATATATTCTGGATGAAAGAAGGGGTATTTCCTTGATGCTCCTCCAAGCTCCAAGAATATGTACCATAATTATTTGTATAAAGAAAAAAATAAATTTTATCCTTTGATTCAATGTATCCAAGCCTACATCATTTTGTTACTCTTCTCGACGAAGGACCCGAAGGAAATAACAAATTTATCCAAATGTGTATGAAAAAATAGAATCACTTACAAAAACACTTCATTACAGGAATCTTGTATTGCATTTTGCATCTTCATATTGTTTACGTTTTGTATATTGCTAATTAATTATTGTTTAACATTACATTAATAAGCGCCCAGGGAACTTACAAAATTGACATGGGTGGGCACCTATTAAAGTGGTGTGAATGACGATCGAAAAATAAAGACTACTCAAATGGAACTGTGTTAAGATTGTCTTTGATAACTGATACAGACGTTAAATACATACTTACACATTATTGAGTAGAAAATAACACATATTGCCGCTAATTTCGCTTGAAACAAAGGGAATACGTTGAATTTTTTATTTTAGTACCGTTTTCTGGCATCCTCTTGATTGTTTCATTTTTTACTACAAAATTTATTTTCATTTGCCTTCAAAGATCATGCATTAAAAAAACAACAACTTTAAAACGAAGTTGATGAACAAGCAACATCAAAAGCTAAATCATTAACTATGGACATTATCTCATACATATGTTTTTCTTTAGATCTCCAATTTACAGAAATAGATGCTTTGATGCTGAATGAATATTCAACAATGTTCTGAAACGCTCTCAGTTAAATTCAATAACATGCGATCTTGCATGTCTCTATTCGCTTAAGGTCGAGCGAGAGATTGTAATAAATTCTTACAAGCAATGACTTGGAGTGACAGAAAAAACTGTAAATAGAAAGAAAACATTATAATGAAAAATATTCAACACTAAAGGGATCATGACTTAAATCCTTAAGGTATTTTCTAGATTGTTATTGATGCTTGCATCTAAACCCAAATACAATGCAAAGCAACATTATTGACTTCTCTATTAGCATTTAGAAAGGGATGTGAAAGACAAAATTGCTTAGCATTATTATTTCCAAAACTACTGATAGCAAAATTTTAACAATATAGAAAACGAACAAAGGTTGTTTAAAAGTAGACTCATGTTGACAATATTGTTGCCACCTGAAAAGTTGATATCCCATAATACGCAAGCTCATGCTTAAACATTGGTAAAGTCGGAGTTCTACGAGCATTTGTGATTTTTTGCATCAAAATATGGGGACTTGTTGGTAAAAAATATCCGATATCATTTTCATTAACTTGTTGCGTTTAACTCACAGTTCTGAGAATATATAAACATGCATTAACACCTTGTGCAAAACAAAGACTCACGCATGATCTTTGACATACTATTTATCCAAATCTCGATTTTTACATATGTTCACCATCTCTATGCTTGATATGGTTACTTGTAACAGGGAGAAAAATGAGGTGCCGGAACATGTACATGATGAGATTCCAACACAATTAATGATCCGTCACAAGGCACAGTATGATCCCCGAGGCCAGGCCACTGGTTTAATCTCCTATAAAGTAAATGGTTCCCGTCAGTCACTATTAGACTTCACAGGAAACGGATTTCCACACTTATTATTAGATCTTCATCGATTTTGCTACTCATTCGTGATAGGACAAAGCTGGTTGACTCTGCACGAACCCTCTGATTGGTGTTGGGGAATTTATGAGAATCTGTCATCACTTTCATTAATCTATGCTATTAAATTGCTATCCTTTGACTACGAGATTAGCTTTGGATTAGTTGGACTCATTAGTGAACAGACAGAAACTATCCCATGTTTCGGAGGAGCTTGACAGATGTTTCAAACCTCAAACCCTCTATGAACGTTAATATTTATAAATTATCTTTGTGTATCAAGTTTTGTAACTTGCTTCAGATGTGAGGTTTTGCACATCCGTATGCCCTTTATGCATGCTTATAACTGACACTCATTTTGAATTGAGATTAACAAATTGATTGTTATTACATAGCTAGAAGCATGTATCTTCCAGGAGAATGTTCTTTAAAAAGCAAAACTACAAGATTCCTACAGTTATATAATACAAGTTCTATCATTATAAAAAACTAAGAAGCGAATTTGCATAGAAGGTGGCAAATAGACTCTTACAATCTCTCCAACATGAAGAAAATGAATATATCATTTCCGGAATAGGAATGCCCTCTTTTTGAAGGAAACATGGTTATTTTGAGTCGGGAACATACTAATGATATGTGTCTTTAAGGTACATGTACGAACGAGGAAATGATGTAAGGGCTTTTGTTATCGCTTTAATTTGGAGATTTGGAAGAGCAGAACCATTAATAAGGCGAAACACGGAAATGACTGCAGCTTGATAAGGATCAGGAAATCCTCCGATCTCTAGTCTCTGTTCAAGGGAAGGGACATTTCTTGACCTTAATTTGATTAATAAGTCTGCCAATTGCTCACATATGGTATCATTTTGGATTTGAAATAAATGAAATGTTTTTTTTTTTTCAGAAACATTCAGGAAAAACGTGATGGGCAAATTTATTTCATACTGGACAATACATTACATTAAATAATATCTCAATATATTCAATATCAACAATTTGTCCACGTTCAAAATCTTCACATTTATCTGAGAGTTCATATACACTCATGTTCAATACAAATACCAAAAACAACACCATTTCTGTGCATGTTTTATACATTTCCTAGGCTGCCAAAGTAGTTGATTTAATTATCATGTAACATTAATTCTGAATGTCACCTTAAGCCCTCTTTAAGGTAACCAGGATTCAAACAGGAGGTTATTGAGCGATACACCTCGGGAAGTGTTGGTATTGATATCTGACTTATACCCTACTCTGGTTGAGTCATATTTGACGAAAAGGAACTTTCCATCATTTTTCAATATATAGCTCTTGACCTAACTAAATCAATAGAATATTACAAATACTCTTCTAATTGCAGTTTAAAACCATTTATATATAAACTAACTTCATTACATTGGTACAGACTAGTGCTTATGTACATAGGCTTATATATATAGAAAATATATATACATGAACAACCTCTGCTTGTATCAGTCCTCAGTAGCTCAATCGATAGAGGCACTGCTTAACAACATAAAGTCCCTGGTTCGATTCCCACCTTCTTTGATTATAATTCTTAACAATTTATGATTCTAAATTTTTCAAGTCCGTTTATTTGTCAACGTTGAAGATCTCTTCTCCTCAAATGTAGATTAACAATAAAGAGTAGATGTATTAGAAAAGTAGAGGTGTATCAGTAGATAACCTACAGTTACAACATAGAAAGGAGAGGTGTATCCATCAATACACCTAGAGTTAGAACAAATGAAACCATAGCAACGAGACCGGAAGTGGGGTAATAGAACATTAAATATCTTACTCGTCCTTGACTCGACAGAGCATCAAGAAAACTCTCCTGAAAAAACAATTTCTGTTAGAATATTGACCAAGGCAACTGATGCAGTTTATTTGCCACGTTTTCTTGACTTTACGACAAGAGGAATATTCATTCTGTTTGCCCAATTGCCTTATATTTCCAACATTGATAGTTTTGGATTCTCCTTATGGTCGTCGTATTGTGCTCATCAGCTTTTTGGCCTATAATAAAACATCTAAGATGTTACCTTATCTGAACTGTTTCCACAGTGCTGACAATGAAAACTTAAAATTTGTGTTTGAAAGTGGGTTGAGAAAATGGACTAGGAATCAATATTGAAGAATATGCTTTCACTGACGAAAAAAACAGACGGCGAAAAGCAAACATGATGTGAAGTTTCCTTTATAATACACATAATCCTTGCAATTGATGGGCGGAAATACATATTTATTGAAAGAAACAGCTTTTTGTCAATGAGCTGCTCTGTATGGCTGGATGATGCACAATGTCTGGACATAATCAAGAAGTACCACAACGCACAAAACAGATTTTGAAGTAAAGGTTGAAGAACACATGCATGTTATTTACAAAGCATTTTTGAAAGAAAGACGCCAGTTTCAGAGCAGATTACTGTTACCATCAAGTTGATATTCATTTTTACTTGTTTATCTCATGAAATATGATAGAGAGTTTATATTATCGCGAGTTTTGCATCATGTGCCTTACTTTCATAGACATGGTATGTTCAATTCATTATATGATCAAGACTTATGATGTAGCCCAAGCAACAATACGACATGAAGCAATATCGTTATTTCAGTTCATTATTCAATTATTTCAGTAGTGTTATCAGTCACCTGTTTTTTACTTTGATCGATCATTTGAATATTCTTTTATTCTTATTATCAAAAGAGATTACTTTTGCAAAGTATTTACAAAAGTACAATATACAGTATATATTGAAATAACATTTAAAGACATTTAGTAGTTGTCATGTTGTACTGCTTTTGTCTGTATCATAATCTAAAAAGATCCTAATTGGCAAATGAATCGTGTGTAGTGTAAATGAATTTCAATATGTCCTGTTTGGACCTCATAAGAGTGTTAATTGAGGGATAGCTAGGATATAACACACCAACGATTAAAACGAATTAAACCAATGGAAAAGTATTGCAAGTGTTTTTTTCTAAATCATAAACAAATGGATATGAATGAGACATGAATTTACCAACTTAAATAATTTCTCACCACGTTACAGTATCAAGAATGTTGCCACACCGTCATAGTTCCAGGTAGTTTGAGACAATAATTCAAATTCCTTCTTAAAGCTTAATTTTTTGCTACTGTCGGCCACCATTTGCCAACCATAGAAATAAATAATTCTTTGCGGTAGTTGAATCTCTTGAGACTAAATCTGTAAGAGGTAACGATTTTTCTATATAAAACCGCATCAATGTAAACAACTAACAGGCTGTCAGACAGAGGGGAGAGACTGCTAGATTTCATTCAAATACGCTAGAGAGATCTGAAGAATATTTTTGTCAGACTGCTAGGGAAATCCAGTAAATCCATTTTCTACAATTTCAGGGATCTAAGGTTAAAAGAAAATGTCAAATTTTGACTTACGTGAGTATATTAAAGCTTTTCTGTCCAATATACATGTTACAACATGTCATTGCATTTGGATCAATGCATCTTCACAGTAACATTATTTTGTTCTAGAAGTTTGAGAGCGTGTGTGATCATGCATTCTCTTTCTAATATTTTTCTATAGGACTGTTATGATTCTCTTTCTTTATTTACCAACAGTTAGTGAGTTGTTTATCATTATTTTGATGATGAAACCTAACTCAAGTTTTAAATTTTAAAGTTTATGTTAAACACTATGTCAGTAAACAGACCTAAGATGCTAATGTACATCCTAAATTTGATCCAAGCACGGCGTTTGTAAACATTTTGCCAGTGACACTGACGTGAAGACTTACATTAGGGAAGAGGAATCTTTATGTATCTCTTCATTGCGTTTCACTTGGCACTATGTTACCAGCGCACAAAGAGATTTCAAACTCATATAATCTCATTACTTTGTCCCAAGGGTAACATGGATCAGTTTTGTCAATGGAATCTAAAATATTAGAGCTATATAAGAGAAACCTTTATGTATCTCTTCATTGTGTTACGCTAGGCACTATGTTAATATATATGTTTTTTTAGATCTGAGATATTCAACAGGCTCGCTGAAAATGCATTGTGAGTCTTCTATTGTCTTCTATTGACACAAGTCGATTGAACGCTGCGGGTCTTGAGAAAAGATAACATAAAGTTAGACCAGGTTGAGATGGCTGAAGACTCTTAATGTATTAATCTGGAGATACTTCTTTGGAGAAAGAATTTGAGCTGGGGCATGCTTCATAATAGTAACGTTTCTAAAGCATCCCTTGGGATAGTAATGATGAAAAAATAGTATTGCTTTGAGATTTCTCAGAATATAAGAAAAGTTATTTTTTAAAGAAAGCATCACCTCAAGCTATTTTCTCATTTTGTAATCTTTGAAAATCCTATTCATTGTAATGTTACAACGTTTTCACCCTATAGGGATATTTGAAAGAGGTTATGCTTTTATTCTTTGAATAATTCAAGACATAGAGATACAAGTTGACATGTTTAGTTGACGAAATTATGTGTTCTTCATCTTATCTTCATCTTATGTGTCTGTGTTTAAGGAACAAAACAATTTGATCATAATTTCTGCTTTGTATAATAATTTTTAATTTTCTGTCAAACACGCATCTCACTACATTATCATTTATCGGTATTCATTCCAAATATATCAAAAAAGATGAATTGTACATGTGTAGATGCCCAATACATCATTCCTATATAACCTTAAAAACATGACAAAACAAAGCATTGAGAAGAAAAAACAACTTTACAATGTTAGTTTTTTCACAAATCATTATTAAACTCATAATATGTCTAATTACCATCAGCATTTAATGTTGTCCACATTGACGAAGAACGATTAAGCAATAATGTTTTGAGAACTATAATCAGTTAGATCAAATTTATGCTCAGAACATTAGAGAGTGTAATGATATACTTGAAAACGTGTTAATCAAGGTCAAATATCAAAAGGAAATGGTGATATTAAATGAAAACACTTCACATATTTATTCCCAAAACACAATTTAAATGACAGTTAAACTCCATCATAAGTGAATCTAAATAACATACCTTTTTATTAGTCATACAACCTTTTCAGACATTATCAAGTAAAAGTTTTTAAGATCAATTTACGCAAGTACATTTAACAAATGTTCTATTTCTGTTAGAATCACAACACTTCCTTCCCATGATTTGCATGATGGTCAATAATTATTGTTATGGCACCATTCATAAGATTTGTCAATTGTTACTCAACCACATCAACCACATCAACAATAACAAAAATCTTTCAGAGGTTCTAAGAAGCCAAAAAAAATCATATTTGTGCCATTGATTCATGATAATGATGATGGTGATATTATTCACATCCTCTGATAACTTCTGGTATTTTTAAAAAGCTGTCTTTATTTGAAACAACATAGACAATGAGCAAAGTTTTGTATAATGTGATATTGATAATGTGAATTTTCTGTTTGCAAACTCTCTCACCACAATAAAAAAATGGAATGATACTCAGTACCATCAAACTGTACATTTTAGTAAGACACATACTGACTTGACTTTTAAGATTTATATATTTAATATGAGGATTGAAGAAAACTATACAGTCGATAACACCCCATTGAAACCTGTTTCACAATCTTGGCATAAAAAAGACTAATAGTGAATTTGTGAAGATATAACATGACTATTATCAATGAACAATAGGACTGAAGATGATACATAACTGACGATTCGTATACCTTCACATGGTATTCCTGGAACATGTTAGTGATTGTCCTAAATCTTTGGAAAACTAATGCTTGCATCTATGATAGTTCTGTAAACTATCAATTAAAAAACGGATTAAGGCAGAACAGGCAGTGTCTGAGTATTTTGTTGTAACCAGATGAAATTAGCATGAAATAAGTGAGGACCGACAAGAGTATCAGAAGCTTAAAAAATGAAGTTGTTTTAACTTAGGAGTAAGACAGAACAAAAATACCTGATTTTTTACAGCAAAGGCTCAAAAAGCACAGAATCATATTTGTTTCAAAAAGTTAAGAAATAAACTTACTTTGGTAGAGACAACTGACACTTTTTCACTTGAGATTAACAAATTGATTGTTATTACATAGCTAGAATCGTGTATCCTCCAAGAGAATGTTCTTTAAAAATTATAAATACAAGATTCCTTCATTCACCAACATTTTTATTCTAAAGAACCAAGAAGCGGATGTGCATACACGGTGGCAAGTAGACTCTTACAATCTCTGCAACACGAATAAAATGAATGTCTTTTTTCTGGAATAGGAATGCCCTCCTTCTGAAGCAGACTTGGTTAGTTTGAGTCGAGAATATCCTTATTATATGTGTCTTTAAGGTACATGTATGAACGAGAAAATGATGTCTAGGTTTTATACATTTCCTAGTATGCCAAAGAAGTTTATCATGTAAACTTTATTCTGAATGTCATATTTAGCCTTCTTCAAGATTATTATAATCGAATTTGCAATAGGTAATAAAATCAAATTTGCAATAGGTAATCGTCAATGGTAAAAATACAACGCTATGTACTATTTGAATTGTAATGAATAAAGATTATTAGCATTTGAATATTTAGTTTCATTTTAAAATCAAGATTAGCTGCAATTGCTAATGAGTCTTTTTTTTCCAAATGAAGCTATCTTAACCTTTGTAGTTTCAACTTGCATTAAACCAATGACTCCACTTTCTAAAGGTCGTCCTTATGCCCAAATACTAAATAGAAGTATTGCTTAACTGTTAAGGTACATGTACTCATTTACTAAACAGAAATGAAAAGTGATAGAGAGGCATACACAGACATACTCACAAACAACGAAGCATACAAACTGGTCAGTCAAAGGGGAAATGAAAAGCAAAAAAAATGATTTATAAGGAGAGTTAGAGAAAATTCAAAGATTGAAGAGACAGAGAGTGAGAAATAGCGAGAAAAATGGATAGAAAGAAATAATCAACTATATAAATGATACATAAGTGCAGAATTACATACATACGTTTGTCATCAAATCAAATTGGGTAATGGCTGTCCTTATGCCAAGATGCATAGACGTCTTGCTATACTGTTAAGATACTCATTTACAAGACAGATCACTAGAATTGAAAAGGGACAGAGAGGCAAACAACGACATACCCACAGAGAGAGAGAGAGTGAGAAATAGCGACAAAAAACGGATAGAAAGAAATAATCAAGTATAAAAATGATATATTAGCGCAGAATTAAGAACACACATATATACATTTGCCACCAAATTAAATTGGGTAATGGCATCAAGGCTTAATCATTAGTTTTGGGCTCTTTTCGTGAGGTAAAGTGAAGCTAGATAGAAAGATTGCATATCTTATCAATCACAGGAAACACTAGAAACTTTAGTCTAACAAGATACTGGCTATTATCTTACGTCATTGAAACCAAGCGCTGCAGATATTACCCCACATGTGTTACATCTAACATTCCAGTTTAGAATAATCAACCAGAGAGAAATCTCAAGAGGTGTAGGCACAGGAACATTGATTAAAGGTACTACACGTGTTAGTTAACGTTAAGCAAAATGGATCAAATCAGTCACTCATGTTATGAATTAAAGTTGAACATTTTACAATTATCTTTGATGTTTGTTTGATTAGTATATATGATAAAAATATTATGATATGAGAATTCGGATATAACATTCTGTATTTTTGCCAAAGGCTCGCATAATACAAATTTAATTCCAAATATATGACATCGGTTAAAAATATCTTTTTATGAAACAATTTGTATGAAATGCTTTCCGATAATTTTTGATATATGGAAATGGAATAGACTACAAATAAACAATAAATACAAAAAAATAGGAAATCGTACGAACTTTTTATGAGATGGGTAAAAGTAACGAGCACTGGTTAAAATTCTACAACGAAATTGCAATATAATTTGAAGGCTATTTTAGGTACAAGTGAAATCAAATAGTGTTTCGCCTTCCCAATTAAAAGTTGATTTCATCCTCTTTGGAAACATGGCAAACATTAAAAGAATTACAGCATTCAATGAAGAAGCTAAATGTGTTTCTGAAAACATCCTCCGACATGTATGATATACTTGCAACTCCATTTGTTATCTGTTGAGTTTTCAGATACAGACATGTAAAGAAATGCATCATGAGTTCCCTAAAGACATCTCGGAAATTCTTCAATTTCCATGTTTCTCTTACTGTTTTACATTTGGAAATGGCTTGAAAATTCCTTGACACCTTTCAAAATTGGATAATTTCTTTATCAATCAACATAATGAAGAACAAATAATGTTATGATAAAAAGTTATAATTAGAATATTTAAAAGCGATTTCATGAAAGTGTATAATGAATGAATTCCCAAATGCTCAGCAATGACAAGCAAAAAGAACTTGACATCCATATTACATTAATTACATCAATAATCTTATAATGTGTCTGTTTTCACCACCAAAGGTTCACAGACAGAACATCATGAACATAGTCGTGTTTATGCATCTGAATGTCTACCAAGCCATAAATCAACATTACAACATCAAGCAATAACAGCAACAAACTGACAGTCTAAAGTATGATCCTCACTAGTCAAGGAGTCTGTACACGAGGTGTCAGCTTTCTTGGCCTTATGCTTCTGGAGAGGAAGATGAAAATCGGTTTAAAGGGAATTTAAGACCAGATGAGCTAAAATTAAACGTTTTTGTAAATATTTGCATGTTAAATGGACGATTAACAAGGTGTCATGACATGTTTAAAAAATGGTCATTAGGTGAAACTACTTCCCTAAGGTAGACACGCTTCAGTGACCACAGATTCTGTGTAGTGTATTTTAAAAGCCATATTTAGGCAGGTATCTTACAAAATTCAAAGTTGAATCTAATTCAAATTGCAAGCCCCTTTTTAAGAATCCCAAAAGTGGGTTGGGGCAATAAGGGGCACAGGGCAACCAAAGCTACACGTTATTATCCTCACTCGTCAAGGAGTCTGTTCACAAGGTTTCAGCTTTCTAGTAATTCTAGGCCTTTTGCTTCTGGAGAGGAAGATGGAAATAGGTATTAAGGACGTGGCCCCTGTGGCCCTAATAAGGGGCCACAGGGCCATATAAATTAAACTTTTTATTCCTCACTAGTCAAGTAGTCCACACTCAAAATTTCATCTAAATAGGCCTCTGGTTCTGGAGAAGAAGAAAATAGGTTTTTAGGGCGTGGCCCCTGTGGCCCTTATTGGAGGTCATAGGGTCACTATGGTAACAGTTTATAATTCTCATTAGCCAAGGAGTCTGTACACAACGTTTCAGCTTTCTACACCTTTTGATTCTGGAAAAGAAGTCGAACATGCACAAAGTTTACGGACGGATGGACGGACGGACGGACGAACGCCAGACACCATGCCATGCGCCCATCGGGCCTTTCAGGCCAGAAGAGCTGAAAATGGGGAAAAACCTAAATAAAGTTATATTTTTTCTTATGTAAAAGCAAGTTACTTTCGATACATCAAAGTCATCATGTTTTTTCTTAATCACCAAGATACAACTTTTAAGATAATATGCCTGAAATATGCCTATTAAAGAATGATATATGATCTTAACAGTGATTTTATAGAATAAATTGCAGTTTTAATGAATTAAGTGACATATAATAAGAGAAGGGTTAGAGATCAGACCAATACATAAATCAATCAACCTGATAAACACATACAAGTATGTTTCCCTTATAAATATGAACAGAACAAACAAAGCAGCCTTTTTTTCATTAGAGGAACAATAAGTCAATGAACATATTTGTTTCTATGATTGGTTTCACGAGTGTTGGTGATTACTGGGAGATCCAGAATAAATCGTGTAACTGAATATGAATGATGGTAATTACTTCGGCAAATCTAATCTCTGCCAAAGGGAGGTTACTCAACCCAAATCGTCTCACGTAACTTACATACAAATGAGAACCTAATTGGTTGTATTCATCGTTTCTTGTGCAATCACTGGTGTTGTTTAAGAAATTCTTCCGACTGTGTTTTACATGTATTTGTTAAAGCCCCATTAACATACTTACATGCAGTTCGTGATGAAATTTAGTTATTTAGAAAAGAATACTTTGCCTCGAAAAATTGACATCATATTTACATGTTCTAATCAACAATAAAATACTTCACTCGGCGTCAAAATTACAGTACTCATTGCAAAAGTGCCATAGCTTTTAACGAACCTGTTTTCGGTGACATCATCATTAGGGGTGTAGCTTTTGAACTGCGTCTCAGCTACCGCAATTGCGTCCGATTGGTATCAACTTTGGCGCCAAATAGTGCCTGATTCGGGGGAAAAACGAAATCCAGTCGTGCGCGACATAGATGGCTTTGAAGCGTCTATTTAGAAACTGGAAACTGTGAGATGGCCATACTTGATTCGTCTTCATGTCGACATGCCTGGGCTTACGTTTCGGTCATATCAGTAAACTGTCTCCTATTTTATGAATTTTGGTCCGAACTTTTAATAATAATAATAATGTGCATACTTATATTGCGCCTATTCCACGTCCTAAGACATGCTCAAAGCGCTACATTATTACCCCGAAGCAGTGTACTTTCACAGCTGCTGCTAAACGCTAATCACGACCACGTAGGTCAGTACATCCAATTTCCAGGTATCTATTTAAACAGCTGGGTGAACTGAGTGCAATGTTGATGAAGTGCCTATTTACGAGAGAATGGGATTTTGGGAGAACTCTACAATTAATGGTTGAGTCGGACCGAATCGAGGAATATTATGTATCATTCCGCGGTAATTCGCCTTAGAAAATGTTCATTGCCGTTTAACGTACGGAAAATCTTTCTTATCAGTCAAATCAGAATCAAGTATTTACCAAAGTCATGTTAAAAAACATTCCAACGTTTGTTAACACCTATTATTTTGGTTGCCCGATTCATGAGAATATGTCATCACTTTTACTACTAAAGGGTTCTGAGAAATGCTAGCATTTGACTTGCTAGGTTTTATGTCCAAGCATAATTATATAGTATATAGTATAATTCCCTTGTCATAAATGTCCTTGGTTTCAGTCATGAAGAAAGGTACATTGTAAGTCAAGATTATCTTGTCAATATGTCAATAACAAACGCATAGGAAAAAGAAAATGATGAAATTGCTCTGGTTATCTCCACGCTATTAAGCCCTGAGGAGCGGAAAGATGAAAGAGGCCAAATACGGAAATGACTGCAGAATGATAGATATTGCAGGAAATCCCTGATCTTAGTCTCTGAGTGAAAGACATTAATTTGATTGATTAGTCTGCGGAATGATAATATGAAGGTAGAGTTCTTAAGCTTTGTCAGCAATATTCGGCAGAGAGTTTAATTGAAATAACATTACTTTACAAAAATTGCAAAGGATGTACAAAAGTTCTCAGATGTTTAATATTCATATATTCTGGATGAAAGAAGGGGTATTTCCTTGATGCTCCTCCAAGCTCCAAGAATATGTACCATAATTATTTGTATAAAGAAAAAAATAAATTTCATCCTTTGATTCAATGTATCCAAGCCTACATTATTTTGTTACTCTTCTGGACAAAGGACCCGAAGGAAATAACCGATTTATCGAAATGTGTATGAAAAAATAGAATCACTTACAAAAACACTTTATTACAGGAATCTTGTATTGCATTTTGCATCTTCATATTGTTTACGTTTTGTATATTGCTAATTAATTATTGTTTAACATTACATTAATAAGCTCCCAGGGCCAAAACTACTGATAGCAAAATATTAACAATATAGAAAACGAACAAAGGTTGTTTAAAAGTAGACTCATGTTGACGATATTGTTGCCACCTGAAAAGTTGATATCCCATAATACGCAAGCTCATGCTTAAAAATTGTCATACGAGTAAAGTCGGAGTTCTACGTGCATTTGTGATTTTTTGCATCAAAATATGGGGACTTGTTGGTAAAAAATATTCGAAATCATTGTCAACAACTTGTTGAAAAGATCAACTAAATTGAAATAAGTGGCGTTTAACTCACAGTTCTGAGTATATATAAACATGCATTAACACCTTGTGTAAAACAAAGACTCACGCATGATCTTTGACATATTATTTTTCCAACTCTCGATTTTTACATATGTTCACCATCTCTATTCTTAATAGTGTTACTTGTAACAGGGAGAGAAAATGAGGTGCCGGAACATGAACATGATGAGATTCCAACACAATTTATCATCTGTCACAAGGCAGAGTATGATCCCCGAGGCCAAGCCGCTGGTTTAATGTCCTATAAAGTAAATGGTTCCCGTCAGTCACTATTAGACTTCACAGGAAACGGATTTCCACACTTATTATTAGATCTTCATCGATTTTGCTACTCAGTCGTGATAGGACAAAGCTGGTTGACACTGCACGAACCCTCTGATTTGTGTTGGGGAATTTATGAGAATATGTCATCACTTTCATTAATCTATGCTATTAAATTGCTATCCTTTGACGACGAGATTAGCTTTGGATTAGTTGGACTCATTAGTGAACAGACAGAAACTATCCCATGTTTCGGAGGAGCTGAACAGATATTTCAAACCTCAAAGCCTCAATGAATGTTATTATCTATCAATTATCAATGTGATAACTATCAAGTATTGTAACTTGCTTGAGATGTGAGGTTTTGCACATCCGTATGCCTTTTATGCATGCTTAAAACTGACACTTATTTTGAATTAAGATTAACAAATTGATTGTTATTACATAGATAGAAGCATGTATCTTCAAGGAGAATGTTCTGTAAAAAGAAAACTACAAGATTCCTGCAATCAAAAAATTTCATTATAAAGAACTAAGAAGCGACTTTGCATAAAAGGTGGCAATTAGACTCTTACAATCTCTCCAACATGAATACAATGAATATATCATTTCCGGAATAGGAATGCCCTCCTTTTGAAACAGACATGGTTATTTTGAGTCGAGAACATCCTAAGATATGTGTCTTTAAGGTACATGTATGAACGAGAAAATGATGAAAGTGCTTTTGTTATCTCTATATTTTGGAGATTTGGAAGAGCAGGACCATTAATAAGGCGAAACAGGGAAATGACTGCAGCTTGATAAGGATCAGGAAATCCTCCAATCTCTAGTCTCTGTTCAAGGGAAGGGACATTTCTTGACCTTAATTTGATTAATAAGTCTGCCAAATGCTCACATATGGTATCATTTTTTATTTGAAATAAATGAAATGTTTTTTTGTTTTTTTTCAGAAACATGCAGGAAAAACGTGATGGGCAAATTTATTTCATACTGGACAATACATTACATTCAATAATCTCTCAATATATTCAATATCAACAATTTGTCCACGTTCGAAATCTTCACATTTATCTGAGAATTCATTAACACTCATGTTCAAAACAAATACCAAAAACAACACCATTTCTGTGCATGTTTTATACATTTCCTAGGCTGCGAAAGTAGTTGATTTAATTATCATGTAAAATTAATTCTGAATGTCACCTTAAGCCCTCTTTAAGGTAACCAGGACTCAAACAGGAGGTTATTGAGCGATACACCTCAGTAAGTGTGGGTATTGATATCTGACTTATACCCTACTCTGGTTGAGTCATATTTGACGAAACGGAGCTTTCCATCATTTTTCAATATATAGCTCTTGACCTAACTAAATCAATAGAATATTACAAATACTCTTCTAATTGCAGTTTAAAACCATTTATATATAAACTAACTTCATTACATTGGTACAGACTAGTGCTTATGTACATAGGCTTATATATATAGAAAATATATATACATGAACAACCTCTGCTTGTATCAGTCCTCAGTAGCTCAATCGATAGAGGCACTGCTTAACAACATAAAGTCCCTGGTTCGATTCCCACCTTCTTTGATTATAATTCTTAACAATTTATGATTCTAATTTTTTCAAGTCCGTTTATTTGTCAACGTTGAAGATCTCTTCTCCTTAAATGTAGATTAACAATAAAGAGAATATGTATTAGAAACGTAGAGGTGTATCAGTGGATAACCTACAGATACAACATAGAAAGGAGAGGTGTATCCATCAATACACTTAGAGTTAGAACAAATGAAACCATACCAACGAGCCCGGAAGTGGGGTAATAGAACATTAAATATCTTACTCGTCCTTGACTCGACAGAGCATCAAGAAAACTCTCCTAAAAAGTCAATTTCTGTTAGAATATTGACCAAGGCAATTGATGAAGTTTATTTGCCACGTTTTCTTGACTTTACGACAAGGGGAATATTCATTCTGTTTGCCCAATTGCCTTATATTTCCAACATTGATGGTTTTGGATTCTCCTTATGGTCGTTGTATTGTGCTCATCAGCTTTTTGGCCTATAATAAAACAACTTAGATGTAACGTTATCTGAACTGTTTCCACAGTGCTGACAATGAAAACTTGAAATTTGTGTTTGGAAGTGGGTTGAGAAAATGGACTAGGAATCAATATTGAAGAATATGCTTTCATTGACGAAAAAAACAGATGGCGAAAAGCAAACATGATGTGAAGGTTCCTTTAAAATACACATAATCCTTGCACCTGATGAACGGAAATACATATTTATTGAAAGAAACAGCTTTTTGTCAATGAGTTGCTCTGTATGGCTGGATAATGGACAATGCACAATGTCTGGATATAATCAAGAAGTACCAACAATGCACAAAACGGATTTTGAAGTATAGGTTGAAGAACAGATGCATGTTATTTTCAAAGCGTCTTTAAAAAATAGAATCTAGTTTCAGAGCAGATTACTGTAACCATAAAGTTGATATTCATTTTTACTTGTTTATCTCATGAAATATGATAGAGAGTTTATATTATCGCGAGTTTCGCATCATGTGTCTTACTTTCATAGACATGGTATGTTCAATTCATTATATGATCAAGACTTATGATGTAGCCCAAGCAACAATACGACATGAAGCAATATCGTTATTTCAGTTCATTATTCAATTATTTCAGTAGTGATATCAGTCACATTTTGTTTACTTTGATCGATCATTTGAATATTCTTTTAGTCTTATCATCAAAATAGATTTCATTTGCAAAGTATTTACAAAAGTACAATATACAGTATATATTGAAATAACATTTAAAGACATTTAGCAGTTTGCATGTTGTACTGCTTTTGTCTGTATCATAAACTGAAAAGATATCAATGTAAAAATGAATCGTGAGTAGTGTAAATGAATTTCAATATGTCCTGTTTGGACCTCATAAGAGTGTTATTTGACGGATAGCTAGGATATAACACTCCAACAATTAAAACGAATTGGAAAAGTATTGCAAGTGTTTTTTCTAAATCATAAACACATGGATATGAATGAGACATGAATTTATCATCTTAAATAATTCCTCATCACGTTCCAGTATCAAGAATGTCCCCACACCGACAAAGTTCCAGGTAGTATGAGACTATAATTCAAATTCCTTCTTAAAGCTTAATTTTTGCTACTGTCGGCCACCATTTGCCAAACATAGAAATAAATAATTCTTTGCAGTAGTTGAATCTCTTGAGACTAAATCTATAAGAGGTAACGATT
This sequence comes from Steromphala cineraria, assembly GCA_916613615.1. Lineage (NCBI taxonomy): Eukaryota > Metazoa > Mollusca > Gastropoda > Trochida > Trochidae > Steromphala > Steromphala cineraria. The sequence goes on along the minus strand of OU744725.1, from coordinate 66,636,595 downwards.
TTTCTACATAAAACCGCATCAATGTAAACAACTAACAAGCTGCCAGACAGAGGGGAGAGACCGCTAGACTTCATTCAAATACGTTAGAGAGATCTGAAGAATATTTTTGTCAGACTGCTAGGGAAATCCAGTAAATCCATTTTCTACAATTTCAGAGAACTTAGGTTAAAAGAAAATGTCAAATATTTACTTACGTGAGCATATTTAAGATTTTCTGTCTAATATACATGTTAGAACATGTCACTGCATTTGGATCAATGCATCTTCACAGTAACATTATTTCTTTCTAGAAGTTTGAGAGCGTGTGTGGTCATGCCTTCTCTCTTTAATATTTTTGTATAGGACCATTACGATCGTGACATTAAGTACACAACGTTTTGTGAGAATTATATTTTTTTCCTTTATTTACCAACAGTGAGAAAGTTATTTGTGATTAACTTGATGAAGAAAAACGTAATTCAAATCTTAAATTTTAAAGTTTTTGTTAAACACTATGTCAGCAAGCTGATCAAAATGCTAATAAACATCCTAAATTTGATACAAGCAGGACGTTTGTAACATTTTTGACAGTGAGACTGATGTAGAAGACTTAATTTAGGTAAGAGAAACCTTTATGTATCTCTTCATTGTGTTACGATAGGCACTATGTTAAAACATATGTTTCATTAAATCTGAGATATTCAACAGGACCGCTGCAAATGCATTGTGAGTCCTCTATTGACACAAGTCGATCAAATGCTGCGGGTCTTGAGAAAAGATAACATAAAGTTAGACCAGGTTGAGAAGGCTGAGGACTGACGATGTCTTTAACCTGGAGATACTTTTCTTCAACTTAAAATGTCATAAATTTAGGACGTTCAATAGAGGCTATCCTCTTATCCTAAAAAAAAGGCCAACATATGTCGACCATCTCCAAGCCTGACATGGTTAAACATATATGACAAGATTCCAATATCTATATTTAATTTATTGGATCTCTGAGGCCACGTCTTGGCTTAATCTCCCATACATTAACGTGTCCCGTCAGTCAACATTTGACTTCACAGGAAACATATTTCCACACTTATTATTAGATCTTCATCGATTTTCGATTTTCGTGATAGGAGAAAACTGGTTGACACTGCATGAACCCTCTGATGAGTTTTGGGGAATTAATGAGGATCTGTCATCGGATTCATTAATGTATGCTATGAAATTGCTATCCTTGGACGACAAAATTTGCTTTGGTGTAGTTGACTCTATGACCATTATTAAGTATCAACTAAATATGATATAATTTTCATTGTAACTTGCTCTAGATGTGAAGGTGTTTAAACTATTATGCAAATCCATAGGATTTCTATACATGCTTAAAGCTGTTAATAATTTTTCGTCAAATTAAGTAATTGTCAAATAGATTATTATTCAGCATGAAAGTGTAATTTTCTTAATCCCTTTAACCTTTGTCAGAAACATTTTAGAACAAGACTGGAATAGTAAACAAACATTTTATGATCTCATATCTATTTATAAAATATCAATCAGTTTTATCCAATTTTGGAAATTTTGAAACCAGTTTAGACAACTTCGCAGTATGAACAGGAAAATGATGCCAAAGTTTGTTATGTAATACAAAAACTATTATCAATGAAGCTATTTCGTTTATCAAATACTAACAATAACATACATGTGTATAAATTCACAAGGCAGTTAGATACCAATTATCGATTGTTATTGTCAATTTGTTACTTATATCGATATGAAATCTACAAGTAAGCAACGTCACTATCACAATCTGGTTTCTTTCTAGCAAACTAATATCAATTTGATGAACGCAGGTGTTCTTTACTGCCTGAACAACAAATATTTTACTCAATTATTTGAGTATACTATTCAACAGACTAAACAACAGTTCTCCTGGAACTTAATCAAGTTTTTTTCATTTCAAACCAGCAGGACATAACCCAAATTTGTTCTTTTTTCTGATACCATTTTCTCTACTTTATGATACATTACGCTTTCTTTAACCTCTGTAAATATGACATATTTTGATATTCCCTTGAACATTACTATCAACAGTTTATCTTGTTTGTGACACCAGTGTATAACAAAACGACTGCAGTATATTTTATGCATCTAAACTACATGTATTTTACTCAAGCTGTAATTTTAAGACCTATACATTTGTATTTGTAATAACTTGATATTTATCAAAAGAGAGTGTCACAAACACTCAAAATATCTTGACATAACAATCAAGTGACCTGGAGCTAAACGGAGATCACCACTGCAATGAGTTTAGCGCTTTTTAGAGTTGCTTGATGTTGCATCATACATGTATGCATTAATGTAGCCTTGATTTAACATCACAGAGTGGTGTTTATCCCAAAATGCACCAATTAATGTCTCACGTTCATTTCAATTTATTTAAGAATAGAGTGTTTGTTATTCAATCTAGGTGAACTTTGTTTTAAATATAAGGATTAAAGGAAAAATGACTATTTTAAGATTATTTTGGAAGCATTCCTTAATCATAAGAAAAAACATTTATTGACATCAATTATCATAAACATTACTGTTCGAAGGTAGATAAACCATTTGATTCACCTCAAGTCAATTATTGTATAATAAGCCTCCAAATTCATTAATTAGTGTCTAAATAAACGAATATTCGTTTTGTATAAAGAATATCTGTTCAAAATGAAATGTCATTTACAATGTTCTTAAAACCTTGTATTTTCCAAACAAAACTTCCGTAACTCAAAATTAAAATCTCATTTTCCTCTCAAGTGAAGTGTGAAGACAGCAAATTCTAACAAAATGGAAGAAGTTGAAAGGCATGATAAAAGCATGTCATTCATGATTGACGGGAAATTAGCTTCCTTAAATCCATACATCCTAATACCTCTACCTCTCCTACTTTACTTTAAAACATCAAGGCTCTGGTATCGCTTTTTATGTTTAATATGTCATTGATGGTACAACTGCAACAATGTTTTTAAGGTTATCCATCCAATAATGGAATAAATAATTCCTTGTTACAATAAATCGCAGATGTATTATTTTTCCAGGTCAACATCATAAACTCTGGACAAATATTTGCATAATAACTCTTATAAATTCAACTTATTTCTTTTAATTTAGACAAGATACAACTAACACGAGGTTTTACTATTAAAACTATAGAAATACAAGACCAAACCATTTGACAAAAATGCAATTGCTATGATACACTATTCAACTTTATTATTACTGTTATATACTGTTCAACTTTTGCAAAGGACTATTTATTGATTTTTATTGAAACAAGTTTATCTTATTTCAAATATGAATTGAAATTTGTGAACAGCATTGCACACCATTGGAAGCACGTGCATCGGGTTATTCACTTAAAGGTGATTTGGAGTTTAACGCAGCTTTCAATGTGAAAAAAACCCCATTCACATCTTAGTCACAAGATTAGCGATCTGAGATAGACACATCATAATACATTCAGAAAAAAATGACAAAATGTTTCAACTTGTCAAAGTTAAATTGACGTAGTAAAAACTTATCTGAATCAATATACCGCAAGACTAAAAATCAATGAATCTGTCTAATATTAAAAAGTTTAGTTGATTTTATTTGCCTTTCAACATCTTACATTTCAAGGGGATTCTTTTGAAGCACTGATATCAAAGAAGAAACGTCAAAAAGGACATGCTTTACACGACTAGCTTGAAAGATATATCGCAGCCTTTATTTATATTTCAAAAGCTGAAAATGTCAATGACCCATGTGCATGCTTGCATTAGGATAGAAAAAAGTATGAAGATTGACTATATGTTCAAGTGAATTTAATCAAGAGTAACAGATACTTATACAGGTGTATATGATTCCTGACGCACCATGCATTAGCTAACTAATATTAATGAGAACATGCTTATTGGACATTTTATTTGCCTAACATCTTTCAATATCCTTAGAATCTAATCTAAATAATTGTAATTATATAACATTTGAATTGTGAATTCCTTATCTCGTAAATAAATACAACCAAAAATATCATCATAAAATGATATGCATTATTTATTGTTAATAAGATTATTTACGAATATCTTGAAGTCATACATTTCCTCTCCTAGCCGTGACAGAGCATCAAGAAAACTCTCATAAAAGGTCAATCTCTGTCAAAATATTGACCGAAGAAACTGAAGCAGTTTTTGCAACCTTGCTTGACTTTATGACTTGGAGAATATTCATTACACATAATCTTTGGCGTTGATGAGCGGAAATAAATATGTATTGAAACAAACAGCATTTTGTTCATTGAATTGCTCATTATGGTTGGATGATGCATAATGTCTGGATAAGTAAGTCAAAGTACAAACAAGCCACAAAAGTATAGGTTAAAGAACTGATGCATGTTATTCTCAAAACGTTTTTGTAAGACGGGACAGATTTGTGAATTATTATATTGATATTCAATCCTTCTGTTTATCTCATGAAGTATGATGATGTGATGATATTTATACTCTTAATGGTATATTTCTTTCCTAATCATAAAAACTGATAATGTATCTCAAGCAACAATACGACAATACAGCAACATCCTTTTCCATTTTATTATCATATTTTCGAAAATTATCAATCACTTATCAATTTACTTAAATACGTAAGTACAATTATTTAAACTTAGGTTAAAATAAGATGTCAAATATTGACTTACTAGAGTATATTAAAGATTTTCTGTCTTATATAGATGTTAGAACATGTCATTGCATTTGGATCAATGTATCTTCACAGTAACATTATATTTTGTTCTAGAGAAGTTTAGAACGCGTGTGATCATGCATTTTCACCCAAAATTCAAACATTCGACCTATTCAAAATAATAAAATTATGATAGTGATATGAATAGACTGAGACTTTATTTAGATAAAAGGAAGTGAACAAAGAGACTTCAAACTTACATAATCTCATTACTTTGTCCCAAAGGTTACCTGGGTCAATTTTGTCAATGGAATCGAAATCTTCCTTTTGTGGAAGCGTTCTCCAGTCTATATACACAATTAGCAGATGCCCGTACTACCAACCTGAATTGGATGACTTTACTTTCTTTCTTTGGCCCCTAAGCTGCTTCATTCATTATTTGGATTGGAAATTCTCGAGCGTAGCGTGCCTATATGTTTCATTAGAACTGAGATATTCAACAGGCCCGCTGCAAATACATACGTGCCCTCTATTGACACAAGTCAATCGAATGCTGCTGGTTTTGAGAAAAGATAATATAAAGTTGGACTAGGTTGAGATGGCTGAAGACTGACGATGTCTTTAATCTGGAGATACTTTTCTTCTACTTTGGAGTAAAAGTATGAGCTTGTTTCATTATAGTAACATTTGGGCATAATTCGAGTAAAGCATCCCTCGGGATAGTAATAATGAAAAAGGAGTATTGCTTTGAGATTTCTCAGAATTTAAGAAAAGTTATGTTTTTAAAGAAAGCACTACCCCCAAGCTTTTTACTCACTTTGAAAATCCTATTAATTGTACTTTTAAAACATGACACCCTGTTTGAAGGTTTAACAGAGCTTATGCTTTTTTTTTTTAATAATTTCAGGATATGATGATACAAGTTGACATGTTTATTTATAAAATTAGATTTTCTTTATCTTATCATGTATCTGTCTGTTAAGGAATAAAACAATTTGATCATGACTTTTGCTTTGTGCAATAATTTTTAATTTGCTGTCAAAAAGGTTTACAAAACGCATCTTACTACATTATCATTTCCTGGTATTTATCATAAAATGACAAAAAAGATCAAATGTATATGTGTAGATGCCCAATAAAACATGTCTATATTACCTTAAAAACATGAGAAAACATTTTTTCACAAATCATGATTAACCTCATAATATCATCAATTTACAATCAGCATTTAATGTCTGTCAACTTTGACAAAGGATGTTTATACAAAACTATTTTGAGAACCATATTCAGTTAGATCAAATTTATGCTCAGAACATTAGTGACTGTAATAATATACTTGAAAATGTGTTCACCGAGGTCAAAGGTCAAGAGGAAATGGTTTTAAAATACTTCATATGATCATTCCCTAAACACAATTTATGTGACCGTTAAAACACCATCATGCGTGGAACGAAATAACAGATCCCTTTTACAAGTCATACAACCTTTTCAGACATTACCAAGTTATAGTTTATTCTTTTTAAGATAAAAAACGCAAATACATTTCACAAATGTTCTATTTTAAGTCAGAATCACAACTTAATATTAGCCTTGTCAAATTTGCTTCCCATGATTTGCATGATGGTTAATATTTCTTGATATGGCACCATTTATAAGATTTGTCAATTGTTACTCAACCACATCAACAATGACATTGTGTTATTATACCCCCGCCTTACAGCGTAAGCGGGGGTATATAGCGTTCATTCTTTCCGTCCGTCTGTCCGTCTGTCCGTCTGTCCGTCCGTCCCAAAACTTTGTGCGGAGCAGATCTCCAAAACTATGCATGCTAGCCTCATCAAACTTCATACACATGTCAACCATGATCCCTAGTTGTGCCTTTTGAGGGTTAGAACTATTTATGAATTTTCATTTTGGCGGTTTCCATGGAAACGTGACTAAAAAGTGACTCTTTGAGGATGTCGTTTTGTGCAGAGCATATCTCCAAAACTATGCATGCTAGCTTCATCAAACTTCATACACATGTCAACCATGATCCCTAGTTGTGCCTTTTGAGGGTTAGAACTATTTCTGAATTTTCATTGTTGTGGTTTCCATGGAAACGTGACTAAAAAGTGACTCTTTGAGGATGTCAATTTGTGCGGAGCATATCTCCAAAACTATGCATGCTAGCTTCATCAAACTTCATACAGATGTCAACCATGATCCCTAGTTGTGCCTTTTGAGGGTTAGAACTATTTCTGAATTTTCATTGTTGCGGTTTCCATGGAAACGTGACTAAAAAGTGACTCTTTGAGGATGTCGTTTTGTGCGGAGCATATCTCCAAAACTATTCATGCTAACTTCATCAAACTTCATACACATGTTAACCATGATCCCTAGTTGAGCCTTTTGAGGGTTAGACCATCACATTCTTTTAATTTTTGGCGGTTTCCATGGAAACATGACTAAAACAGTGACTCTATGACCAAGTTCTTTGTCCGGAGCATATCTCCCAAACTATTCATGCTAGCTTCACCAAACTTCATACACTTATCAATCATGATCCCTAGTTGTGCCTTTTAAGGGTTAGACCAACAAATTATTTTTATTTTTTCTGGTTTCCATGGAAACATGACTAAAACAGTGACTCTTCGACCAAGTCTTTTGTCCGGAGCATACATCTCCCAAACTATTCATGCTAGCTTCACCAAACTTCATACACTTATCAACCATGATCCCTAGATGTGCCATTTGAGGATTAGACCATCACATTTTTTTAATTTTTTGAAACATGACTAAAACAGTGATTCTATGATAAATTACTTTGTCCTGAACATATTTCATGAAATATACATCTCAGTTTCACCAAATTTGCTACATATGTCAATCATGATTGCTGGATATGCCTTGTGAGAGTTAAACGATATATATGGATTTTCTTCTCTGTGGTTTCTTTGGAAAACATAACTTACAAAGTGACTCAACAAAAATAATTTTGTCCTCAGTGCATCTCGTAGAATATTCATGATAACTACCTCAAATTTGAAACAATGATCAACCATTATCTCTAGATGTACCCTTTTAATTGTAAAACCTATTAATGAATTCGGTATTTGGGTTTCAGTTGAAAGAAGACTTACACAATGACTTACTGTATACTCAGCTATCATACTTTAACCAATATTAATCAGTTTTACTATTTGAAATTCTTTGAACAAAGTGGGGAGCGGGGGTATGTGAGCTTTGCTCGCTTCTTCACTTGTTTAAAATAGAATTAACAAATTGTAAGAGGCTAATTTTAAAGTTAAAAAGTGTGTGCAGTGTGTTGAGATTTGAAACAAAAATACAGCGTTTAAGAGCTAAATAAATTACTATAAGTGTATATGATTCAACATTTATTGTGCATAAGAAAATAAACATCTTTCTGTCTGTTATGAATCAAATCTTTAATTAATTGTAATTTATTGACATTATAAAAGTGTTTTATCTCAAGAAATAACGACTGATAATTATATATGATTTAAGAATAATTACTAATATCTTGAAAGTTATAGATTTTCCTCATCCTTGACGTGACAGAGCATCACGAAAATCTCTTAAAAGTCTGGAAACTGAGGTAGTTTTATTTGCCACGTTTTCTTGACTTTACGGCATGAGGATTATTCATTCTGTTCGCCCAATTGCCTTATATTTCCAACAACGATGGTTTTGGGTCCTTCTTATGGTCTTTGTATTGTGCGCATCAGCTTTTTGCCTATAGTAAAATGGCTAGATGTTACGTTATCCAAACTGCTTCACCAGTGCTGGAACTGGAAACTAAAAATATGCGTTGGAAATTGGTTTGAGAAGATTGGCAAGTAATCAATACTCAAGAACCATGTTTTTCCACTGACGACATCCAGATGGCGAAAAGCAAACGTGATGAACAAATCCGCTCTAAACCCCACTCATAATCATTGCAGCTGATGAGCCGAAATAAATATTTATCTGAAGAAACATCTTTTTGTTAAAAAAAGAGTTTCTACATATGGTTGGAGGAGGCAAATAAGTACGAAAAAGCAAGTTAATGTAATGCATATGTATTTGTATTCATTGACAACAACAAAATATCCTCACAAGATTTTACCATAAGTGAGTACAATTTTAGGGTCACATCTCTTCTTTATGTTGCATGAAAAGAAAGAGGTCTAGTATTCCAATAAAGAAGCATTGGGTCAAAAATAGAAAATTCCTTTCTTCCTCTTTCTCATTGTCAGACAGGTTTATTTGTAGATTTTGTAGTACAAACGAATTATTAACAGATCATTCTGCTTCAGCTACCAAAGTTCCAAGTACGACTTTTCAAAGGCTCCCTTTGTGTGAAAGCACAGTATAGTAATTGAAAGGCTAGAATTTTCAAAATCTACTTACTGAAAGTTCCAAGCTAAGTTACAGCCAGGGAATAATGGAATCAGCAGACTTACATTATAACATTACAAGGTGCAGTTTCAGTTTCAGTACCAAACAATTGAAATGTTTAATTCCTCATCTCAAATAACATAATATGTTTTAAGGTGAGCACAAAGGTGAAACTTTCACTACACAAGTTGAATATTTTAATTCAGTTCAGTAATATTTGTTAATGTGTTAAGTTGTATGTTATTTTGAAATATTTATCAAAATGCATCAACACATCCTGCAAAACAAAGACACAAGACTTATGCATGGTCTTTGACATAAGTTTTCAACTTTGGATTGCTAAGAAGTTGACCTTCAGTCCGTTCAGAAGAAGTTAAAGGTTCGCACATGTATGCAATAATAATCTTTTGCTTTCTCTTACAGTTTGGCAAGAACTGCGTTCGATGCAAAGGGATAATGTATCAAGGCTTACATTCATCCACCATATTTATGCCTGATACCGGGTCCTGTAAGAAGTAGAAAAAAAGCAGTTGTAGAACATGTACACGACGAGATTAAAAAATATTTGATATCTTTCACAAGGCACTATATGATCTTCAAGGCCTTCTTCCTAGGAGACCGTCATTTATTATTTGACATCACAGGAAACCTCTATATCAATATTAACATCGATTTACTGTGTATCCGTGATATTACAGAGTCTGTTGAAACTACATGAACCTTTGATTGGTGTTGGGGACCTTTTAAGAGAACCTCTCATTACTAAGATTTTCTAATCGTATCCCTTCAAATTGCTACTAACACAATACATTTAAATGAATTGTCATTGAGGAAAGAAAACGAGGTTACCGACCATGTACATGAGGAGATTCCAACACAATTTATCATCTGTCACAAGGCTCAGCATGATCTTCGAGGCCAAGCCACTGGCTTAATCTCCTATAAAGTAAATGGTTCCCGTCAGTCATTATTTAACTTCACAGGAAACGGATTTCCACACTTATTATTAGATCTTCATCGATTTTGCTACTCATTCATGATAGGACAAAGCTGGTTGACACTGCACGAACCCTCTGATTAGGAATTTATGAGAATCTGTCATCACTTTTTTAAAAGTATGCTGTTATCCTTCGACGACAATATTTGCTTTGGTTTAGTTGACTCATTAGTTTACAGACAGAATATATCTAAAGGGTTTAGGAGAAGCTGAACAGATGTGTCAAACATATAGGCTCTATGTCTTAAACAAAATGCTAAAAGCTGTCAATAAGTGTTTACATTAACACATTTCCAGTCATGACATGTTAGTGTGTATCATCTAGTAGAATGACCTTAAAATTATACATATTTTTGATTTCTGCAACCTCAAATCTTTAATTCTAAAGAAAAATAAAGGAAATTTGCCTACAAGGTCACAAATGCACTTCAACAATCTCTTTCTCTATAATACCATTAACATAAATGTAACATATGCAATATTTGAATTCTCTTGCTTTGAAGCAGACTTGCTGGAGTGAAGATCTAGAAAATCTTTATGATTTGTGTCATTGAGGTACATGTATGAACGAGATAATGATCCAACATTTTTTTTATCTCAACAATTTCAGATCCGGAGAAGAGAGCAGTTATATAGCCAAAATACCGAAATGACTGCAGCTTTGATAATATCATAGAGACTCCTGATCTCAAGCCTATGTCCCCTGGAAGGGATATGTTTTACAGACATTTTATTAAAAAGTCTCACAACTGCTTACATATGGTATCATTCTAGATAATAGCTCATATGTTCTGAGTCACTAAAAACTTCCAGGCAGATTCGGAGAAGACTGGAATGGGAAATAAAACTTCATGCGGGATATTGAATTACATTCAATAATCTGATATCAAATTATTAGATATCAATTAGTTTTATCTATTCATTGAAAATGTACACAACTGTCTGAAAATTCATACTCATACTAATATGTTCTTGTTATGCTTCAGTTTTATAAGTAGCTAGCAAGTTGAAACTGAATTTATACCTAACATGAGCACAAACCAAAAATAACAACTCCTGCATATGTGTTATACATTGCCTAGGCAGCTGTTTTGCAAGTAAACAATTTTTCTGAATGTCAGTTTTAACCCTCTCAAGAGTCGTCTTAATAGAATTGCATTAAGTTAGTGTTGATAGTAAAAACAAGCAATCCACCAACTTATGCACTTGAGGTGAGTTGCCGCTTTCAAGAGTATCTTACTTATAAGACGGTTGCTTGTATTATTGCATGGGGAAAGCCCACAACACTATTGTGTCTATGCATTGCGCTGAAACGTGCTATAACTAGCAAACAATTGGTGGTACAACGGCGAAATGCATTGTAGCATTGCAGCCAAACAGTTGCTGATCTCAGAGCGGGATTCCGAGAATCTGAAGTTAAAGGCCCGATGCACTGCGCTATCCCGCCCCCTGCATTACTTGAAATGCATTGAATGAAGTTTATTGCATTTGAACATTTTGTTGTTTCTTAAATCAAAATGCGCTGCAAATGTTTCAAAGTTCAATGTGAATTCAACCTTTTCTCATCTAAATTTTTCTTAAACATTTCCTAAAGTGGCTATTTTAATCCAATCTTTTTCCACCTCGCATAAAACTGTATTAAACTCCCTACAAAGGACTTCCCAGAAAAAGGTTGAGGTTAGGCAAAATATGTTCTCATTTCTAACAAAAGTCAGACATGTAGAATATCAGTATAGAAATTTTACAGATATTTTAAGCTAAATGGCAGAATGAATTAAACATTTGTTATAACAAACCGCAGTTACACCACAAGTCTACTTACGAAATATCAAGTTATCAATTATTTCTTGGTAGTACAATATTTTATCCTTGTAAACTGTTAGAAGAAAGTTTCAGTGAAATAATGCAAAAATGTGTCATTTATGAGTGATTTACATTCGTCTGGAATGATCAATTATGTAAATGTCATAAAATCACAGAATAAAAATATGTAAGTCACAAGATTAAATTTGGAAAATAGATTAAGGGTTTAGTATTCAATTCATCATCGAGATCTTTTCTTGAGACACTTGTAAACTTGTATATGTTTTTTATTAATGTTTCACATTTGTCTGAATAATTTGATTTGATGTAAATCATATAGAAGGACAGAAACAAAAACATCATTCACAAAAATAATTTAGGTAATAACGTAAAAGGTTTTGTTCATTCATCATTGAGGTGTAATCGTGAGATAAACTGAACTTGAAGTTGAAGACTAAATCTAATTAACCAAAAAGGTATCTAACAAGCTAGAAGGCATTGAAAAGCGCAATTAAACGACGCTAAAAGCAGAATACCGAGGCGTCTTTTTTTTTGTCATGACTGATCGTAATTCATTAATTAATAATGTCCTCATAGTTAGATTATTCAACGAACATGATTCCAAAGTTTTTTTCTCAAACTCTGAATCCTGAAAAGTTTGTTTTTGTCAAAAGGACAAACAAATATTTACTAAGTGGACATATTGAAACCAGAAGTTTCTAGTTCTGTTTCGATTTCATCATTCAAACAAGATACACGTTTCATTAACACAGCAAAATACTCAAATCTGAATAACAGTTTAGACAACTGATTGAATGAACAACAAAACGAAGGCAACGTTTTTGATGTTTACCTTTCTTTTACTCAAATAAAGAGTGTAGTTTCCTGTTAATGCTTGATTAATTATTTAACTCAAGACGAAATACATGCAGAAATAAATGGAAAATAAAATATTATGTTTAAGAACATAAAGCTCTCTACAACGACTTGATTTGTATATCTTATTTGACAAAAGGGGATGCTGTGAATTGCTCTGAGCTCTGAGGTAAATACATATTTTACTCAATTATTTTACTATTTTGTTCAACAGATTAAACATCAGTTATTCCGGAAGCTAATTGAAAAGTTTTGTCAAGTCAAAAATATTTTCATTTGAAACCATCAGGAAATACAGTGTATATGCAAAATGCTCTATATTTGTTTTTATTTCTGATTTTTTTAATTTTATGCTTGCATAACCTAGGTGATCGTAATGATATGATTTGATATTGCCTGGAACATATGCATCAACTATGTGACGTAACTATAGTTGATATTGATTTTACAACGTGTATTTACTCAAGAAGTACTTTTCAGACCTTTAAATAATTAGCTGTGACTTACAATCTATCAATAGAAAGGGTAAAAAACGAACAGTCAAAATATCTTATCGATTCTAGATATTCAATTTCTTGATGGACAATGTAAAGATATATGATTTTGTTCCAAGAAAACACTCATTTTGAATAACATGTCAGTCTCGCATTTAAGTTATCATATTCATATCAAGTATTAATTTTTTAGTTTCTATTACAAACAATACCGTATGATCAAAATGAAACATTATGTACTTTAAACCTAACATTTTCCACACAAAAGAATGAACTCTGAAACCCCTTGTTTCATGTAAACAGAGAGCAAACTCCAACTTGGCATCTCATTTAGCTTTGTTAGCCCAGGGAAGTGGGAAGACAGCAAGGTTTAACCAGATGGAAGAAGTTGAAAAGCGTGATAAAAGCAAGTTGTTTCAACATGTCATTCGTGATAGACGGGAAATTAACTTCCGTGAATCGAAACATTGTAATACCTCTAGCTATCTAACCTGAAAGCATCAAGGCTCTGGCATCACTTTAATGGTATGTGCAATATGTGTCAGATGGCATCTAATCTGCAACCTTGCATTAAAGGTTATGCAAACAATAGTGTAATGAAAAAATTACTTGTTCAAATTCATCGAAAATGCAGTATCTTTATTTTTCAGGTTGATATGTTAAACTCTTGGCAAATAGTTGCAGTAACTCTATGTACATCTCATCAAGATCTGAAAACGATTTTAGTTATAACCCATCTCTTGTGTAAGATTTTGGCCAAGAAAGACTAATGTGCAATCTTGAATTCAAACACTCTTTGTCTATCAGAAGCTAGTTGTGTTCAAGTGTCAATAGTGTGCATTCCTACAAGAGTTAATTATTGAATTAGAATTTATTTTTGTGTGACTAAGATTAAAGTCACTGACTTCACTGATGTTTGTCAAATATCAGCTTGTCTACTTGAGATGCAACTAATGCGAGATTTTCCAACCTGAATATATATGTAATGATTTTTTTATTTTAAAAGTAAAGAAACACAAGTCCAAGTAATTGCATCTGACAAAGTGCAGTTGCTATGGATAGATAGAGTTCTACTTTTGCCAATGACCATGTTTTTATTGAAACAGAATAATCTTATTGTATTCATGAAATTGAAGAGGCATCTATTACGAACAGAACAGAAAGCACTTGAATCAAGTATTTTACTTGCAATTGCAATCCGAATAATTAGGTATTACGTTCTTTTTCTACGTGTATGAAAACGTTTCCATACAACTAACCAGTTCAACCAGTATACTCTCAAAAATAATAGCTTATTCAACTATAAATGAGAATTAAGAAAAAATATTGCTTTTCAATAAAAAACACCGATTCACATCTCGGAGATAAGCGTTTGAAGACAGAACTATAAATAACTATATAAATAGAAAAAAAAATTAGAAGTTGAGAGATGCATAAAAAGATATTTCAACTTGTCATAGTCAAATAGACATACATAGTAAGAACTTATCTGAATCGTTAGACCACAGGAAAAAAGTCATGAATCCATTTATTTTTCAAAAGTTTAGATGATTCTATTTGCATCGTCTTCAATTTGCAAAAGCATGTTGACTTGCAAGAGGAATCTTGTCAAGCACTCAGATCAAAGAGGAGACTTCAAAAATTGCATGCTTTTCACGATATCTTTAAAAGACACGTCTCAAACATTATTGATATGTGTAAAGCTAAAATTCCCAATACCTTGTCCATGTGTCAAATAAAAAACAATATGTAGATTGACTATGTCCTAACGTGTTTTTTAACAAGAGCTAAATATACATCTATAAGTGTACATGATTTGCATGTTTGATGCATAAGATAGCTAATATTTGTGAGAGTTTTTTATTGGACTATTGATTTGCATAATCTTTCTATCTCTTTTGAATCAAATGTTAAAATACTTTTTTTATCTAGTCAAGAAATAAGGACTAACATTTCAGTTTAAGAGATCTCTGACGTGTACTATTTTAGATTATTTACGAATATCTTGAAAGTTGTAGATTTTCCTCATCCTTGACGTGACAGAGCATCCGGAAAATCTCTTAAAACGTCAATTTCTGTGAAAATATTGACCAAAGAAACTGGGGCAATTATATTTGCCACCTCATCGTGACTTTACGACTTTGGAAATATTCATTCTATTCGCCCAATTGCTTTATATTTCCAACAGCGATGGTTTTGGATTCTTCTTATGGTCTTTGTATTGTGCTCATCAGCTTTTTGCCTTTCGTAAAATGGCTAGATGTTAGAATGGCTAGATGTTACGTTATCCAAACTGCTTCACCAGTGCTGGAACTGGAAACTAAAAATATGCGTTGGAAATTTGTTTGAGAAGATTGACAAGGAATCAATACACACATATTTTCCCACTGACGACATCCAGATGGGGAAAAGCAAACATGATGAACAAATCCGCTCTAAAACACACTCATAATCATTGCAGCTGATGAGCCGAAATACATATTTATCTGAAGAAACATCTTTTTGTTAAAAGATTTTCTACATATGGTTGGAGGAGGCCAATATGTACGAAAAAGCAGTTTATGTACATGTAATGCATATGTTTTTGTATTCATTGACAACAACAAAATATCCTCGCAAGATTTTACCATAAGTGAGTACAATTTTAGGGTCACATCTCTTCTTTATGTTGAATGCCTACTTCCTAGAAGACCATCATTCATTATTTGACATCACAGGAAACCTCTATATCAATATTAAGATCGATTTACTGTGTATCCATGATATTACAGAGCCTGTTGAAACTACATGAAGCTTTGATTTTAAGAGAACCTCTCACTACTAAAATTTTCTTATCTAATCCCTTGAAATTACTACACAATACATTTAAATGAATTGTCATCGAGGAAAGAAAACGAGGTTACCGACCATGTACATGAGGAGATTCCAACACAAGTTATCATCTGTCACAAGGCTCAGCATGACCTCCAGAGGCCTAGCCACTGGCTTTATCTCCTATAAAGTAAATGGTTCCCGTCAGTCATTATTTGACTTCACTGGAAACGGATTTCGACACTTATTATAAGATCTTCATCGATTTTGATACTCATTAGTGATAGGACAAAGCTGGTTGACACTGCACGAACCCTCTGATTAGGAATTTATGAGAATTTGTCATCACTTTCATTAATGTATGCTGTTATCCTTTGAAGACAAGATTTGCTTTGGTTTAGTTGACTCATTAGTTTACAGACAGAATATATCCAAAGGGTTTCGGAGAAGCTGAACAGATGTGTCAAACATAAAGGCTCTATGTCTTAAACAAAATGCTTAAAGCTGTCAATAAGTGTTTACATTAACACATTTTCAGTCATGACATTTTAGTCATGACATCATCCACTAGAATGACCTTAAAAAAGATATATATTTTTGATTTCTGCCAATTCAAATCTTAAATTCTAAAGATATATGAAGGAACAAGGGTACAAATGCACTTTAACAATCTCGTTCTCTATAATACCACAAACATAGATGTAACATATCCAATATTTGAATGCCCTCTCTTTGAAGCAGACTTGCTGGAGTGAAGATCTAGAAAATCTTTATGATTTGTGTCATTGATGGACATGTATGAACGACATAATGACGCAAAAAAATTATTATCTTATCTTATGCTTGTATAACTTTGGTGATCGTAATAATATCATTTGATATTGCCTTGAACATTGTCGTCAACAATTTGACTGAATTATATTTTATATTTATTTAACGTGTATTTTACTCAAGCGGTACTTTTGAGGCCTTTAAATTATTCCTTGTGAGTAACACTCTATCAATAAACGAACAGTCAAAATATCATATCGATTCTAGATATTAATAAAACACTTATTTTAGATAACATGTCAGTCTCGCATTTAAGTTATCATATTCATATCAAGCATTATTTTTTTTTTCTATTACAAACAATACTGTATGATCAAAATGTATTATTATGTACTTTAAACCTTACATTTTCCACACAAAAACTTCCGTAAGAGAATGAACTCTGAAACCCCTTGTTTCATGTAAATAAGACCAAACTCCAACTTGGCATCTCAGTTAGCTTTGTTAGCCCAGGGAAGTGGGAAGACAGCAAGGTTTAACCAGATGGAAGAAGTTGAAAAGCTTGATAAAAGCAAGTTGTTACAACATGTCATTCGTGATAGACGGGAAATTAACTTCCGTGAATCGATACATTCTAATACCTCTTGCTATCTAACCTGAAAGCATCAAGGCTCTGGCATCACTTTTACAGTATGTGCGATATGTGTCAGATGGCATCTTAATTGCAACATTAAGGTTATGCAAACAAAAATTAAATAAAAAAGTACTTGTTCCAATTTATCGAAAATGCAGTTTCTTTATTTTTTCATGTTAATATTTTAATCTTTTAGGACATAGTTGCAGTAACTCCATGTACACCTCATTAAGAATTGATAATGGCTTCTGAAAAGATTTTGGTTATAACTCTTTTCTTTTGTTAAATTTTGCAATGGCCAAGAGAGACTTGAATTCGAACTCTGGTCTTTGTCTATCAGCAGCTAGTAACGTTCAAGTGTCAATATTGTGCATTCTTACAAGAGTAACATCATTGAATAAGGAGTTATTTTTGTGTGACTAAAGTTGTATTAAAGTCACTGATGTCACTGATGTTTGTCAATAATCAGCTTTTTTTTTTTTGAGATGCAACTAATGCGAGATTTTTTTCGAGACTGAATATATATTTAATGATTTTTTTTTTCAAAAGAATAGAAAACAGTCCAAGTCATTGCATTTGACAAAGTGCAGTTGCTATGGATAGATATAATTCTACTTTTGCAAAGGATCATTTTTTTTATTGAAACAGGCCAATATAAATGTATTTACGAAAATGAAGAGACATGTTTTATGAACAGAACAGAAAGCACTTGAATCAGGTATTTCACTTATAAGTTCTAATTGCAATCTGTATATTTAGGTATTTTCTATGTGTATGAAAACGTTTGCATACACCTAAAATTCCAACACCAGTTCAACCCGTATATCCTCAAAACATATAGCATATTCAACTTTAAATGAAAATTTAAGAAATAAATACTTCTTTTCAATTAAAAAGACGTATTCGCATCTCAGAGATAAGCGATTGAAGACAGAACTATAAATAACTATATAATTGGAACAATAATTTAGAAGTTGAGAGATGAAAAAAAAGATATTTCAACTTGCCATAATCAAATAGACATACATAGTAAGAACGTACCTGAATCGTTAGACCACTAGACAAAAAATATCGATGAATCCCTTTTTTTTCAAAAGTTTAGATGATTCTATTTGCATCGTCTTCAATTTGCAAAAGCATGTTGATTTGCAAGAGGAATC
Source organism: Steromphala cineraria (assembly GCA_916613615.1). Taxonomy (NCBI): domain Eukaryota; kingdom Metazoa; phylum Mollusca; class Gastropoda; order Trochida; family Trochidae; genus Steromphala; species Steromphala cineraria. The sequence goes on along the minus strand of OU744725.1, from coordinate 66,617,998 downwards.
TTGTCAATCACTCAGATCAAAGAGGAGACTTCAAAAATTGCATGCTTTTCACGATATCTTAAAAAGACGTCTCTCAAACATTATTGATCTGTCTAAAGCTAAAATATCCAATACCTTGTCCATGTGTTAGAAGATTTAAATAAAAAACAAATTTAAGATTGACTATGTCCTAACGTGATTTTTAACAAGAGCTAAATATACATCTATAAGTGTACATGAATTACATGTTTCATGCATAAAATAGCTAAGTTTTGTGAGAGTAAGGACTAACATTTAAGTTTAAAATATCTCTAAAAATGTACTATTTAAGATTATTTACAGATATCTTGAAAGTTATAGATTTTCCTCATCCTTGACGTGACAGAGCATCAAGAAAATCTCTTTAAAAAGTCAATTTCTGTGAAAATATTGACCATGGAAACTGAGGTAGTGTTATTTGCCACGTTTTCTTGACTTAACGACATGAGGATTATTCATTCTGTTCGCCCAATTGCCTTATATTTCCAACAGCGATGGTTTTGGATTCTTCTTATGGTCTTTGTATTGTGCTCATCAGCTTTTTGCCTATCGTAAAATGGCTAGATGTTACAATGGCTAGATGTTACGTTATCCAAACTGTTTCACCAGTGCTGGAACTGGAAACTAAAAATATGCGTTGGAAATTGGTTTGAGAAGATTGACAAGGAATCAATACTCAAGAATCGTATTTTCCCACTGACGACATCCAGATGGCGAAAAGCAAACGTGATGAACAAATCCGCTCTAAAACACACTCATAATCATTGCAGCTGATGAGCGGAAATAAATATTTATCTGAAGAAACATCTTTTTGTTAAAAGATTTTCTACAAATGGTTGGAGGAGGCCAATATGTACGAAAAGGCATTTAATGTAATGCATATGTTTTTGTATTCATTGACAACAACAAAATATCCTCGCAAGTTTTTACCGTAAGTGAGTTTAATTTAAGGGTCACATCTCTTCTTTATGTTGAATGTCTACTTCCAAGGAGACCGTCAATTATTATTTGACATCACAGGAAACCTCTATATCAATATTAACATCGATTTACTGTGTATCCATGATATTACAGAGCCTGTTGAAACTACATGAACCTTTGATTTTAAGAGAACCTCTCACTACTAAAATTGTCTTATCTAATCCCTTGAAATTGGTACTAACAAAATACATTTAAATGAATTGTCATTGAGGAAAGAAAACGAGGTTACCGACCATGTACATGAGGAGATTCCAACACAATTTATCATCTGTCACAAGGCACAGTATGATTCCCGAGGCCAAGCCACTGGCTTTATCTCCTATAAAGTAAATGGTTCCCGTCAGTCATTATTTGACTTCACAGGAAACGGATTTCGACACTTATTATAAGATCTTCATCGATTTTGATACTCATTAGTGATAGGACAAAGCTGGTTGACACTGCACGAACCCTCTGATTAGTGTTCGGGAATTTATGAGAATCTGTCATCACTTTCTTATTCATGTATTCTCTGAAGCTGCTCTCCTTTGACGACAAGATGTGCTTTGTTTTAGTTGACTCATACAGACAGAAAATTTCCAAAGGGTTTCGGAGAAGCTGAACAGATGTGTCAAACATAAAGGCTCTATACCTTAAAAATTTGCTTCAAGCTGTCAATAAGTGTTTTAACACATTTCCAGTCATGACATGTTAGTGTGTATCATCTAGTAGAATGACCTTAAAAATTATATATATTTTAGATTGAAGGAAATTTGCCTACAAGATGACAAATGAACTTTAACTATCTCTTTCTCTATAATACCACTAACATAGATGTAACATATGCATTATTTGAATGCCCTCTCTTTGAAGCAGACTTGCTGGAGGGAAGCTCTAAAACATCTTTATGATTTGTGTCATTGAGGTACATGTATGAACGAGATAATGATGCAGGTTTTTTGTTATCTCAACAATTTGAGATCCAGAGAAGGTAGCAATTATAAAGCCAAAATAGCGAAATGACTGCAGCTCCAAAAAATATCATAGAGACTCCTGATCTCAAGTCTGAAGGTATGAAAAAGTCTCACAACTGCTGACATATGGTATCATTCTTGAATATAGATGATATGTTCTAAGTCACTTAAAACTTCCAGGCAGATTCGGAGAAGACTGGAATGGGAAATAAAATTTCATACGGGATAATGAATTACATTCAATAATCTGATATCAAATTAATAAATATCAATTAGTTTTGTCTATACATTGCAAACTGTCTGAAAGTTAATACTCATACTAATGTTTTTTGTTATGCTTTAGGTTTGTAAGTAGCTAGCAAGTTGAAACTGAATTTATACCTAACATGAACAACACAAACCAAAATACAACTCCCCCATATGTGTTTTACATTGCCTAGGCACCTGTTTTTCAAGTAACAACAAATTTTCTGAATGTCACTTTTAACCCTCTTTAAAGTCGCCTTAATATAATTGCATTGAGTTAGTGTTGATTGTAAAAAAAGCAATCCATAAAGTTGTGCATTTGAGTTGAGGTGTTTTGGGATCGATGCCGCTTTCAAGAGTATATAACTTTAAAATGGTTGCTTGTATTATTTCAGGGGGAAAGCCCACAACACTTTAGTGTCTATGCTTTGCAGTGAAACCTTCTACAACTAGCAAACAATTGGTGCTACTGCGATGAACTTAATTGTAGCATTGCAGCCAAACAGTTCTTTATTGCAGATAAAGTTGCCGATCTAGGAGCGGGATTCCAAGCACAGACCTCAAGAATCTGAAGCTAAATGCCCTAGGCACTGCGCTATCCCGTCCCTTGCACTACTTGTAATACATTAAATGGAGTTTATAGCATTTAATCATTTAGTTGTTTCTTAAATCAAGATGAGCTGCAAATGTTTGAAAGTTAAATGTGAATTCAACCATTTCTCATCTTAATTTTTCTAAAACATTTCCGAAAGTGGCTATTTTATTCCAATGTTTTTCCACCTCACATAAAAATGTAGTAAGCTGACTACAGATGACTTCCCAGAAAAAGGTTAAGGTTAGGCAAAATCATGTCAAAGACACAGAAAGAAAGAAAAGTAATTTAAGTAATACAAATATTGCCAAATTTGACAAATCGTTTTTGCAAAAGAGGTATGTTCTCATGTATAACAAAACGTCAGACATGTAGAATATGAGTATAGAACTTTCACAGATATTTTAAGCTAAATGGCGGAGTGAATTAAACATTTGTTTTAACAAACCGCAGGTACACCACAAGTCTACTTAAGAAATATCAAGTTATCAATTATTTCTTGGTAGTACAATGTTTTATCCTTGTAAACTGTTAGAATACAGGTTCAGTGAAATAATGCAAAAATGTGTCCTTTATAAATGTTTTACATTCGTCTGGAATGATCAAATATGTAAATGTCATAAAATCCCAGAATAAAAAATATGGAAGTCACAAGATTCAATTTGGAAAAGAGATTATGGTTTTAGTATTCAATTCATCATTGAGATCTTTTGTTGAGACTTATAAACCTCTATTTGTTATTTATTAATGTTTTACATTTGTCTAAATAATCTGATTTGATGTAAGTGATATATAAGCACAGAGTCAAAAAGATCATTCACAAAATTAATTGTGTAATAACGTAAAAGGTTTTGTTCATTCATCATTGAGATGTATTCTTGATTTAAACTAACCTTGAAGTTGAAGACTAAATCTAATCAACCAAAAAGGTATCTAACAAGCTAGAAGGGATTGAAAAGCGGAATTAAATGATGTTTTTTCAACATGGCATAGTTAAATTAGTGAACGAACATGATTTCAAAGTTTTTTCTTATACTCTGTATACTGAAAACTTAGTTTTCTGAGTCTTTGACAAAAGGTCAAACACATATTTACTTAGTGCACATATTGAAACCAGAAGTTTCTAATTCTGTTTCGATTTCATCATTCAACAATATACATGTTTCATTTAGACAGCAAAATACTCATATCTGAATAACAGTTTAGCCAACTAATTGAATGAACAGCAAAACGAAGGCAGCGTTTTTTATGTTTACCATTCTTTGAAAAAATTCTAATAACTTTTAGTAATAAAAGATACGAAATATCTACTATTTTCTTATGAAAGAAGTTATTTTGTTTATCAAGAACTAGAAAAACGGTATATCTATAAATTCACAATGCAATTATTGATAAATCGTTGATGGTAATAATACATTGTTTACTTGTATCTAAATATAAAACAAATTAACATTTTAAAGGCATTTGAGTTAAAAAATATTCTACTTTAAACTTCCCTTTGTGATCTTAGTATCATTTCTCTTGGTACATGTACATGCGTGAATATGAGATAGCCAGACAAAACATCTCATGATTTCAGAAAATGAAATTGAGATTGAGAATAAAGTGTGTAGTTTCCTGTTAATGCTTGATTGATTCATTAACTTTATACGAAATACATGCAGAAATAAATGGAAAATAAAATATTAAGTTAAAGAACATAAACGTCTCTACAACGACTTGATTTGTATATCTTATTTGACAAAAGGGGATGCTGTGAATTGCTCTGAGATTCAATAAATCATAGAGGTATACATTATTTTACTTTTCTCTTCAACAGATTAAACATCAGTTATTCTGGAAGCTAATTGAAAAGTTTTGTCAAGTCAAAAATATTTTCATTTAAAACCATCAAGAAATATTTGCTAAATGCTCTATATTTGATCTTTTTTTTTTAAATTATTTTATCTTATGCTTGTATAACTTTGGTGATCGTAATGATATCATTTGATATTGCCCTGAACATAAGCGTCAACAATTTGACTGAGTTATATTCTATATTTATTTAACGTGTATTTTACTCAAGCGGTACTTTTCAGGCCTTTAAATTATTCCTTGTGACTAACATTCTATCAAAAGAAAGGGTAAAAAAAACGAACAATCAAAATGTCATATCGATTCTAGATATTCATTTTCTTGGTGAACAATGTAAAGAGATATGATTTTGTTCCAATAAAACACTGATTTTGAATAACATGTCAGTCTCGCATTTACATTATCATATTCATATCAAGTAATACGTTTTTGTTTCTATTACAAACAATACTGAATGATCAAAATGAAACATGATGTATTTTAAACCTAACATTTTCGACACAAAAACCTCCGTAAAAGAATGAACTCTGAAACCCCTTGTTTCATGTAAATCGAGACCAAACTCCAACTTGGCATCTCATTTAGCATTGTTAGCCCAGGGAAGTGGGAAGACAGCAAGGTTTAACCAGATGGAAGAAGTTGAAAAGCGTGATAAAAGCAAGTTGTTACAACATGTCATTCGTGACAGACGGGAAATTAACTTCCGTTAATCGATACATTGTAATACCTCTAGCTATCTAACCTGAAAGCATCAAGACTGGGGCATCAGTTTTACGGTGTGTGCGATATGTGTCAGATGGCATCTAATCTACAACCTTGCATTAAAGGTTATGCAAACAAAAATTTAATAAAAAATTACTTGTTCCAATTAATCGAAAATGCAGTATCTTTATTTTTTCAGGTTAATATTTTAATCTTTTAGGAAATAGTTGCAGTATCTCCATGTACATCTAATTAAGATTTGACAATGGCTTCTGAAAAATATTCTTGATATATCTCATTTCTTTTGTTAAATTTTGCAATGGCCAAGAAAGACTCATGTGCAATCTTGAATTCGAACACTGGTCTTTGTCTATCAGAAGCTTGTAGTGTTCAAGTGTCAATATTGTGCATTCTTACAAGAGTAACATCATTAAATAAGTTGTTATTTTTGGTGAAAAGTATTAAAGTTACTGACGTCACTGATGTTTGTGTGTTTTTTTCCAGACTGATTATATAATGATTTTTCACTTGAATCAGATATGTAACTTATTAGTTCTAATTGCCATCTGTATATTTAGGTATTAAGTTATGGTTCTATGTCTATGAAAAAGTTTGCATACACCTTACTAGTTCAACCAGTATACTCTAAAAACAAAGAGCATATTCAACTATAAATGAGAATTAAGAAAAAATATTGCTTTTCAATTAAAAAAACTGATACATACCTCAGAGATAAGCGATTGAAGACAGAACTACAAATAATTATATAAATAGAAAAATAATTTAGAAGTTGAAAGATGCAGCTAAGATATTTCAACTTGTCATAGTCAGATAGACATTCATAGTTAGAACTTACCTGCATCATTACACAGGAGAAAAATCAATGAATCAGTTTATTTTTCAAAAGTTTAGATGATTCTATTTGCGACATCTTCGATTTGTAAAAGCATGTTGACTTGCAAGAGGAAGTTAAAATTAAGAAAGAAGGACTAACATTGCAGTATAAGAGATCCCTGACATGAACTATTCAAGATTGTTTACAAATTTCTTGAAAGTTATTGATTTACCTCATCTTTGACGTGACAGAGCATCAAGAAAATCTCTTAAAAAGTCAATTTCTGTGAAAATATTGACCAAGGAAACTGAGGCAGTTTTATTTGCCACCTTATCTTGACTTTAAGACATTGAGAATATTCATTCTGTTCGCCCAATTGCTTTATATTTCCACATACGACTTCGTATTGTGGTCATCAGCTTTTTGCCTATCGAAAAAAGAGCTAGAACTTATGTTATCTGAACTGCTTCAGCGGTGCTGGAACTTGAAACTTGAAATATGTGTTGAAAAAATGGTTTGAGATGATTGACAAGGAATCAATACTCAAGAACCGTGTTTTATCCACTTACCCACTGACGACATCCAGATGGCGAAAAGCAAACGTGATGAACAAGTCTGCTCTAAAACACACACATAATCAATTGAACTGATGAGCGGAAATAAATAGTTATCAAAAGAAACAGCTTTTTGTTCATGGAGTTTCTCCTTATGGCTGAAAAATGCCCAGTGTCTGGTTCGATCGATATGTACCAACAAGACCCAAAACAGATTTAGAAGCATTGATTCAAGAACAGATACGTGTCATTAAGAAGATGCTAGTTACAGGGCAGATATTGGCTACCATTACATTTATATTCAATCTCATATGTTTCTTTCATGAAGTATGGTACAAGTTTTGCATCATGAGTGTTATTTTTCATACATCAACATGATAATATGTTCTATTGATTAAAATTGTCAAAACTGATGATAAAACCCAAGTAACGATATGAAAATAAAGCAATATCATATATTTCAATATTGTTATCATATTTGAAGATTGTTATCAAACACTTATTTATTCAATTTGATTAATCAGTGACTTTGTGATCAGTGATTTGACTGTTAAACCCAAACAATGACACTCAAACAGTTTTGAAATAAAACATACAGGCGACAAAGAAATGAAGGAGACATATGAATACATCATCTAGAGTATTTCCCTTTGTCTTATCGAACAGTTTAACCATCATCTTTAAAGTTCTAAGTAGTTTAGCATTTTCCTTTCAGAAGTCATACTTCCTTCATAAAGCTCAATATTTTTATGTCGTTCACCTTTTTGCATTTACATAAAAATAATTATTTCTGTTACCTGAATCCCTAGAAACTAAATCAATAAGAGGTAACGATTTTTTTATATAATACTGCATCAATGAAAAACTCAACAAAATGCCAGACGGAGGGCAGAGACTAGATACAAATAGACAGGAGATATCTGAGGAATATTTCTGTCAGACTGCAAGGGAAATCAAGTAAATCAATTTTCTGCACTCTCAATGATCTAAGGTGAAAAACAAGATGTCAAACAATGATTTCACTTTAGTATATTAAAGATTTTATGTCCAATATAAGAACATGTCATTGCACTTGGATCAATTCATCTTCACAGTAACATTAATTAGTTCTAGAGAAGTTTAGAACGTGTGTGATCATGCATTTTCACCCAAAATTCATACATTCGACCTATTTCAAATAATACAATTATGATAGTGACATTAATAAACACGATTGTTTAAAGGGCATGTCCTCTTACTTTGTTATACTAGCAATTAGTCAGTGACAACATAATATGATACTTACCAAAGGTGAAACTTTCACTATAGAAATGGAAATATTTCAATTCAGTTTACTGTATCTTTCACTACAATAGATTCTAAGTAGTTCGCATCATGAACAGTCTGTATTTACATGTACATGTATACTTTTTTGTTATACTTTGAGACTAACATGACTGATTTTAATATTTGTTGATATGTAACAAGAGATTTAGGTTTATGTTATAAAATATTTATCAACATGCAGCAGCACCTGCTCCAAAACAAAGACACGAGACTCAAGCATGATCTTTGACATAAGTTTTCAACTCTGGATTGTTAAGAAGTTTACCTACAGCCAGTTCGATCAATGGTTCACACGTGTATACAACAATAATTTTATGCTTTTCCCTAAAGTCGTGCAATAACTTTATTCTTGTATGATCAGAGGTATGATGGATCAAGGCTTATATATGTCTACCATATCTATATATGTCTACCATATGATACCGGTAACAAGTACGGAGTTGAAAAAAAAGAGGTTGCTGAACTTGTGCTGACCGAGATTCCAAACCAATTTGATGTCTGTCACAAGGCACAGATATATCTGCAAGGCCAAGCTGCTGATTTAAACTTCAAATAGACAGTTATATATTATTTGACATCACAGAAAATTGATTTGAACCTCTTTATCTTGTTCTTCGTCCATTTTGCTGTGTATCCGTGATAGCACAGAGTCTGTGATTAATGTTTGGGACTTTTTATGAACACCTGTCATTACTTTAAATTTGATTATCGTATCCCTTGGAATTGCTACTACCACAATACATTAAGATGAATTGTCCTACAAGAGAAATCGAGGTTCTCGACCATGTACACGAGGAGCTTCCAACACAATATAATATCTGTCACAAGGCTCAGCATGATCTCCGAGGCCCAGCTACGGGCTTAATCTCCTATAAAATAAATAGTTCCCGTCAGTAATTATTAGATCTTCATCGATTTTGCTACTCATTCGTGATAGGACAAAGCTGGTTGACACTGCACGAACCCTCTGATTAGTGTTGGGGAATTTATGAGAATCTGTCATCACTTTCATTAATGTATGCTGTTATCCTTTGACGACAAGATTTGCTTTGGTTTAGTTGACTCATTAGTTTACAGACAGAAAATATCCAAAGGGTTTCGGAGAAGCTGAACAGATGTGTCAAACATAAAGGCTCTATGCCTTCAAAAAATGCTTTAAGCTGTCAATAAGTGTTTACATTAACACATTTTCAGTCATGACATGTTAGTGTTTATCATCTAGTAGAATGACCTTAAATTATATATATATTAGATTTCTGCAAACTCAAATCTTTAATTCTAAAGATAAATGAAGGAAATTTGCCTACAATGTGACAAATGCACAATCTCTTTCTCTATAATACCACAAACATACACTGAAGGGCAAAAGAAACTTTCCCTCAGAAAAGTGTCACCAATTTATGAAATATGTCACATCATTGGTATTTTTCCACTTAAATAGTATTGTTTAGAACCGGGAAACGTATTTGGTGTGCGCTAACGTCAAAACGTAACTTTACTAAAATTATATGGCAAATTTGGCGAAACTCTCGTGTATCTTCACTGTCGTAGGAAGCACGTGCAAAAAGGGTATAAAACCCACGACAGACACTTGGGAGACACTTGAAGTAACAGAAAAACACAAAAGAATGCCAAGGTTAACGACAGCAGAACGCGTGAGGGCAATTGGAATGCTGCAATTCGGAGCTACAACTGGCCAAGTTGCTAGAACGTTTGGCTGCACTGTAGTTACCGTCAGGACTCTTCGCACGCGCTTTCAACAGACAGGACAGACTTCAGATAGACAACGTACAGGCAGACCCCGGGTAACAACAGTTACTAGACGGTTACTAGAAGACTCCGTTCCTTTGGTATCAGAGCATACCGACCATTCCGGGGAAGGGTGCATATCAACAGACATCGGCAACTGAGACTTCGTGGGTCACACAAGTACGACGATGGCAGCTACGTGACTTGCGTCGGGTGCTTTTTTCAGACGAAAGCCGATTCTCAAAATCAAGAGCTGATGGAAGAGTGATGGTTTGCAGACGGGCAGGTGAAAGAACGGCAAATTGTGGTGTTCAGGAGTTAGCAGTCCTCCCATTTCTGCAGCGACAACCACAGGGAGTGCTATTCCAACACGATTATGTCCCACCACATGTTGCCAGATAGATTAGATAACTTCCTCAACGTCAATAACGTCAACGTCATGCCATGGCCTGCTAGATCTCCAGATATGTCGCCCATCGAGCACTTATGGGACCACCTCGGAGTCGACAGAACCCGCCAATCAACCGCCAACAGATGGCTTAGGCTCTCACCGAGGAATGGAGGCGTGTCCCAGCTGACGTCATCAGGCGCTTAACTACGTCAGTCCGAAGACATGTCTTTGCCTGTATTAATGCAAGAGGTGAACACACTCGGTAGTAGAGACTCACATTACTGTTATTCCATGCTGTCAATATGGATACATCTGACATGAAAATCCGATTTTGACCGCATGTCCATTTGTTCATATCCTGTGATTAATGCACTTGATGAATCTTATAACTTTCATCTCTTACACATGCATGGATGCATTATTAAACCAAAACAACCTTCAAAACTCTCATTGCCTTTGTTATTTTTTATTGAAGTTAATATCAAACAAGGGAAAGTTTGTTATGCCCGTCAGTGTAGATGTAACATATCCAATATTTGAATGCCCTCTCTTTGAAGCAGACTTGCTGGAGTGAAGGTCTAGAAAATCTTTATGATTTGTGTCATTGAGGTTCATGTATGAACGACCTAATGACGCAAAAAAAATCACTCAACACATTATTTTTTTCATAATTTTTAATTTTTGTTGCATTTTACAGAGTTGCGCATACATCAAAGGATTATTATTATTTTATCTGAACAGCAAATAACAGCTTGACCAAAACTTGTTGAAGTTATTAACATCAGAAGATATTGTCGCTGCATATTTTGTTAATTCATAGTATTTGGCAAGTTCCCGTTTGATATCATTCAAGTCTGGTTTCTTGTACTGTGCTCGTCTGTTAAAAATAAGGTTTTTGATAATTATTATGATTATATTTAAAGGATGATTATTTCTTTGAGTGTAACCCAGAAAACAGTTTAAGGATATGCTAACATTTATCTGAGCTTCGGTAAACAACCAGTCTTTCAATTCATACCAAACGTGACGTACACTGATGCTTTCCCAGAATAAGTGAACAATAGACTCTTTTTCTTTCAAGCAAAAACAGCATAAGTCGCTGTCAACGTATCTCAACAGTTTGAGATCCGGAGAAGAGAGCAATTATATTGCCAAAATACCGAAATGACTGCAGCTTTAAATAATAATATCATGGCAGCTGTATTTCTGAATGTCACTTTTAACCCTCTCAAGAGTCGTCTTAATATAATTGCATTGAGTTAGTGTTTATTGTAAAAAAAGCAATGCATAAAGTTGTGCACTGGAGGTGAGGTGATTTGTGGTTAATGTCGCTTTCAAGAGTATCTTACTTATAAGACAGTTACTTGTATTATTGCAGGGGGAAAGCCCACAACTCTATTGTGTCTATGTATTGCGGTGAAACCTGCTTTAACTAGCAAACAATTAGGGTTACTGTGGTGAAATTCATTGTAGCATTGCAGCCAAACAGTTATCTCTAAAGTTGCAGATATCGGAGTGGGATTCCAAGCACAGACCTCAAGAATCCGAAGCTAAACGCCCTATGCACTGCGCTATCCCAACCATTTCTCATCTAATTTTTTTTAATTCCCAAAGTGGCTATTTTAATCCAATTTTCCACCTTACATAAAACAGTATTAAACTTCCTATAAATGACTTCCCAGAAAAAGGTAGAGGTAAGGCAAAATCATCTAAAAAAAACAGAAAGAAAGAAAAATAATATATGTAATACAAATATTGCCTGTGCTTTTGCCAATTCGTTTTCGCAAAAGAGAAATGTTCTCATTTATAACAAAAGTCAGACATGTAGAACATCAGTATAGAAATTTCATTGATATTTAAAGCTAAAAGGCGGAGGGAATTTCTCACGATAAGCATTTAATGATGTTTCAAGACTAGGGATTGTAGTAAACATATGGGAAAGAGCTTATTTCTGGGATTAACAAATAGTTTGGTGAATAAATAATGGTTGTTAATTTTGATGGATTTCTGTGACTGAGTTGAGTATTTAGCCGCTATATTTGATGAGTTTCTGTGACTGAGTTGAGTATTTGGCCGCTATATTTGATGAGTTTCTGTGGCTGAGTTGAGTATTAAGCCGCTGTGGTTGATGAGTTTTTGTGGCTGAGTTGAGTATTTAGCCGCTATATTTGATGAGTTTCTGTGGCTGAGTTGAGTATTTAGCCGCTATATTTGATGAGTTTCTGTGGCTGAGTTGAGTATTTAGCGGCTGTGGTTGATGAGTTTCTGTGGCTGAGTTGAGTATTTAGCCGCTATGTTTGATGAGTTTCTGTGGCTGAGTTGAGTATTTAGCCGCTGTGGTTGATGAGTTTTTGTGACTGAGTTGAGTATTTAGCCGCTATATTTGATGAGTTTCTGTGGCTGAGTTGAGTATTTAGCCGCTATATTTGATGAGTTTCTGTGGCTGAGTTGAGTATTTAGCGGCTGTGGTTGATGAGTTTCTGTGGCTGAGTTGAGTATTTAGCCGCTATGTTTGATGAGTTTCTGTGGCTGAGTTGAGTATTTAGCCGCTATATTTGATGAGTTTCTGTGGCTGAGTTGAGTATTTAGCCGCTGTGGTTGATGAGTTTCTGTGGCTGAGTTGAGTATTTAGCCGCTGTGGTTGATGAGTTTCTGTGGCTGAGTTGAGTATTTAGCCGCTATATTTGATGAGTTTCTGTGGCTGAGTTGAGTATTTGGCCGCTATATTTGATGAGTTTCTGTGGCTGAGTTGAGTATTTAACCGCTGTGGTTGATGAGTTTTTGTGGCTGAGTTGAGTATTTAGCCGCTATATTTGATGAGTTTTTGTGGCTGAGTTGAGTATTTAGCTGCTATATTTGATGAGTTTCTGTGGCTGAGTTGAGTATTTAGCCGCTATATTTGATGAGTGTCTGTGGCTGAGTTGTTGCTTTTAGCTGCTATATTTGATGAGTTGATAGTATTTAGCCGTTGGGTCTGAAGCGTTTTCTGTGGCCGAGACAGGATGTTTAACTGCTATATTAGGGAATATTTGTTGTTGTAAATAAACACTTAGTATGACTTGACTTATAGCTGTTGTTCTTCCGATCTTAGTGTTATTATTTGCTGGAGATATTTTTCTCATGATTGGAGTTGTGGCTGTCTTCAAGTGCCTTCAGTTGTAGCTGGGAAAGCTGCAGCTTACCTGCAGAAAGAAATCTTGTATTAGTAAATAATTGTACGAAGTGCTAAGTAATTTATTATTCAGAGGTGCTAAGGAATATAGAGATTGTTGTCGGTCTACCATTGTTAAAACTACTGAATTAAAATGTTATACCTCACGTTTGGAGACGTTTATTTTTGTTGAATAAATTATTATTTATTACATCTTCCTCTTTGTTGTTTTTCACCCCACTTCATTGAAAGAAAAGAACCTGGGTTAATGGGACGAGTTTGGCAGCTACCAGATTAACGTACCAAAAAATCACACAACGCAAAGTTCATTAAGAAATTGGGAACTGCAAACCTCATCCTATTACAATATAAAATATCTACTTTTTCCTTATGAAAGAAGTTATTTTGTTTATCACGAACTAGAAAAATGGTATATCGATCAATTCACAATGCAATTATTCATAAATCGTTGAGGGTTATAATAAATTGTTTACTTGTAACTATTCATATAACAAATTAACCCTCTTTTTAAAAGGCATTTGAGTTAAAAAGTATTCTTCTTTAAACTTCTCTTTGTTATCATAGTATCATTTCTCTTGGTACATGAATATGAGAAAGCCAGACAAAACATCTCACCATTTCAGAAAATGAAAAGATGCAGCTGATATTTGGAGATAAATTAAACCTTTTTCATTCACTTCAATAAGATATTCTTTCTTTATTGAGATTGAGAATAATGAGTGTAGTTTCCTGTTAATGTTTGATTAATTAATTAACTTTAGATGAAATACATACATCCAAAAGTAAATGGAAAATAAAATATTAAGTTTAAGAACATAGACGTCTCTACAACGACTTGACTTTATATTTTATTTGACAAAAGGGGGTGCTGTGAATTGCTTTGAGCTTCAATGAATCATAGAGATAAATACATAGTTTACTCAATTATTTTACTATTTTGTTCAACAGATTAAACATCAGTTATTCTGGAAGTTAATTAAAAGAAATATTTGCTTAATGCTCTATATTTGTTCTTTTTTAAAATTTATTTTATCTTATGCTTGTATAACTTTGGTGATCGTAATTATATCATTTGATATTCCCTTGAACGTAAGCGTCAACAATTTGACTGAATTATATTTTATATTTATTAAACGTGTATTTTACTCAAGTGGTACTTTTCAGGCCTATAAATTATTCCTTGTGACTAACAATCTATCAAAAGAAAGGGTTAAAAAACGAACAGTCAACATATATTATCGATTCTAGATATTCATTTTCTTGATGAACAATGTAAAGAGATATGATTTTGTTCAAATAAAACACTTATTTACGTTATCATATTCATATCAAGTAATTATTTTTGTTTCTATTACAAACAATACTGAATGATCAAAATGAAACATTATGTACATTTTCCACACAAAAACGTCCTTAAGAGAATGAACTCTGAAACCCCTTGTTTCATGTATATAGAAACCACAACCAATTTGTCATCTCATTTAGCTTTGTTAGCCCAGGGAAGTGGGAAGACAGCAAGGTTTAACCAGATGGAAGAAGTTGAAAAGCGTGATAAAAGCAAGTTGTTACAACATGTCATTCGTGATAGACGGGAAATTAACTTCCGTGAATCAATACATTCTAATACCTCTAGCTCTCCAAACCTTAAAGCATCAAGGCTCTGGCATCAATTTTGTGTTATGTGTAATATGTCTAAGATGGTATCTAATCTGCAACCTTGCATTAAAGGTTATGTAAACAATAATGTAGTAAAAAATACTTGTTCCAAATAATCGAAAATGCAGTATCTTTATTTTTTCAGGTTAATATTTTGATCTTTTGGGAAATAGTTGCAGTATCTCCATGTACATTTCATTAAGAATTTACAATGGCTTCTGAAAAAGAGTTTAGTTATAGCTCATTTATTTTTTTAAATTTTGCAATGGCCAAGAAAGACTCATGTGCAATCTTGAATTCTAGCATTGGTCTTTGTCTATCAGAAGCTTGTAGTGTTCAAGTGTCAATATTGTGCATTCTTACAAGAGTACCATCATTAAAAAAGTTGTTATTTGTGTGTGACTAAAGTTGTATTAAAGTCACTGACGTCACTGATGTTTGTCAATAATCATTTTGTCTTTTTGAGATGCAACTAATGTGTGAGTTTTTTCCTGACTGAATGTATATATAATGATTTTTCATTTCAAAAGTATAGAAACACAAGTCCAAGTCAATACATTTGACAAAGTGCAGTTGCTATGGCTAGATAGAGTTCTACTTTTGCAAAGGACCACGTTTTTCTTGAAACAGACCAATCTGTATGTCAGACATGTATTACGAACAGAACAGAAAGCACTTGAATCAGATATGTTACTTATTAGTTCTAATTGCCATCTGCATATTTAGGTATAAAGTTATGTTTCTATGTGTATGAAAACGTTTGCATACACCTTACTAGTTCAACCAGTATGCCCTCAAAACAAAGCGCATATTCAACTATAAATGAGAATGAAGAAAAATATTGCTTTTCAATAAAAAAAAACCTGATACAAACCTCAGAGATAAGCGATTGAAGACAGAACTACAAATAACTATAAAAATAGAAAAATAATTGAGAAGTTGAAAGATGCAACTAAGATATTTCAACTTGTCATAGTCCGATTCATAGTTAGAACTTACCTGCATCATTACACAGAAGAACAATCAATGAATCGGTTTATTTTCAAAAGTTTAGATGATTCTATTTGCGACATCTTCGATTTGTAAAAGCATGTTGACTTGCAAGAGGAAGATAAAAATTAAGAAAGAAGGACTAACATTGCAGTATAAGAGATCCCTGACATGAACTATTCAAGATTATTTACAAACATCTTGAAAGACATTGATTTACCTCATCTTTGACGTGACAGAGCATCAAGAAAATCTCTTAAAAAGTCAATTTCTGTGAAAATATTGACCAAGGAAACTGAGGCAGTTTTATTTGCCACCTTATCTTGACTTTACGACATTGGGAATATTCATTCTGTTCGCCCAATTGCTTAATATTTCCACATACGACTTTGTATTGTGGTCATCAGCTTTTTGCCTATTTTAAAATGGCTAAACATTATGTTATCTGAACTGCTTCAGCGGTGCTGGAACTTGAAATATGTGTTGAAAAATGGTTTGAGATGATTGACAAGGAATCAATACTCAAGAACCGTGTTTTTTCCACTGATGACATCCAGATGGCGAAAAGCAAACACCATGAACAAGTCTGCTCTAAAACACAATCAATTGAACTGATGAGCGGAAATAAATATTTATCAAAAGAAACAGCTTTTTGTTCATGGAGTTTCTCCATATGGCTGAAAATTGCCCAGTGTCTGGTTCGATCGATATGTCCCAACAAGACCCAAAACAGATTTAGAAGCATTGATTCAAGAACAGATGTCATTAAGAAGATGTTAGTTGCAGGGAATATATTGGCTACCATTACATTTATATTCAAACTCATATGTTTCTTTCATGAAGTATGATACAATTTTCGCATCATGAGTGTTATTTTTCATCACCATGATAATATGTTCTATTATCAAAACTGATGAAAAAGCCAAAGTAACGATATGAAAATAAAGCAATATTATATATTTCAATATTGTTATCATATTGGAAGATTGTTATCAAACACTTATTTATTCAATTTGATTGATCAGTGATTTTGTAATCCGTGATGTGACTGTTCAACCCAAACAATGACACGCAAACAGTCTTGAAATAAAACATACAGGCGACAAAGAAATGAAGGAGACATATGAATACATCATCTAGAGTATTTCCCTTTCTCTTATCGAATAGTTTAACCATCATCTTTAAAGTAGTTTATCATTTTCCTTTCAGAAGTAATACTTCCTTCATAAAGCTCAATATTTTTATGTCGTTCACCTTTTGCATTTAAATAAATATAATTATTTCTGGTAGCTGAATCACTAGAGACTAACTTAATAAGAGGTAACGATTTTTTTATATAAAACTAAATCAATGAAAAACTCAACAAAATGAAAGATGGAGGGTAGAGACTAGATTCAAATAAACAGGAGATATCTGAGAAATATTTCTGTCAGACTGCAAGGGAAATCAAGTAAATCCATTTTCTGCACTCTCAATGATCTAAGGTGAAAAACAAGATGTCAAACAATGATTTCACTTTAGTATATTAAAGATTTTATGTCCAATATAAGAACATGTCATTGCACTTGGATCAATTCATCTTCACAGTAACATTAATTAGTTCTAGAGAAGTTTAGAACGTGTGTGATCATGCATTTTCACCCAAAATTCATACATTCGACCTATTTCAAATAATACAATTATGATAGTGACATTAATAAACACGATTGTTTAAAGGGCATGTCCTCTTACTTTGTTATATATTACTATGTAATATTTCAATTCAGTTTGCTGTATCTTTCACTACAATAAATTCTAAGTAGTTCGCGTCATGAACAGTCTGTATTTACATGTATATAAACTTTTTTGTTATACTTTGAGACTAACATGACTGATTTTAATATTTGTTGATATGTAACAAGAGATTTAGTTTTATGTTATAAAATATTTATCAACACCTGCAGCAAGACCTGCTCCAAAACAAAAACACGACACTCAAGCATGATCTTTGACATAAGTTTTCAACTCTCGATTGTTAAGAAATTTACCTACAGCCAGTTCAAAAGAAGTCGATCAATGTACACGTGTATACAACAATAATTATCCTACCTCATGTAAGAATCTCGATCTCTGATTGGTTCACGTGACCCTGGATAACTACTGATATCACCCTCTTGAGCGGGAGGATAAATTATTTATACCCCCCAATGAACCAATCACGAAAAAAGCGTGCAAATTGAACTTATTTATACCCAGCCATGAAAAACGTGTGCAGATTGAGTTCCTTGAAAATATGTTTCGTGAAATACATTGATGTAACCTTTGCTCAAATAATATGTAGTGTATACAAA
This sequence comes from Steromphala cineraria, assembly GCA_916613615.1. Taxonomy (NCBI): domain Eukaryota; kingdom Metazoa; phylum Mollusca; class Gastropoda; order Trochida; family Trochidae; genus Steromphala; species Steromphala cineraria. The sequence continues at coordinate 66,599,649 of OU744725.1, read as the reverse complement.
CTAAATTCAAAGTAATTGCAAGCTATATAAATGCAAGAAAAACAGACATGTATATTGCAATAATTACCTTGTTAATCTAAGATTTGGTGTTAAAAATGTTTCTCGTCGCAAAAAAAATCAATATTGACATTATTGTGTCGCGGCTTTCTTGATCATTGCATATGAGAATCGGTTCACATTTATTCTAAATATCAGTATTCACTGACTGTTTCCGTGTGTGTCTTGCAAGGGAAGTTGTTTAAAATCGAAATTATGCTTCAAGAACTGTGTTCATAAAAATAAATTCCTCTGACTAAGCGAGGCACTGACACGATTGATGATGTAGTTTTCAAAAGAACACTTCCGGTTTGTGACCCTGACCTTTGTCGTGTGCCTCAGCAGTTTTTAACCTTTTTAAATATGCGTTGTGTTTAAACATTCAGTAAGATAAATTCGTTATAACATTGCATAGCGGGTTATATAGGTATTTATTATTTCCTTGCGTTCCGCTCGTTGCATAAAACCTTTCACTGGAATAATAAATATCTATGTAACCCGCTATGCAATGTTATAACAAATATTATATGTTTTATCTTAAAGTCGTGCAATTACTTTATTCGTGTGTATGATCAGAGATATGATGGATCAAGGCTTATATATGTCCATGCCTGATACCGGTAACAAGTACGGAGTTGAAAAAAGAGGTTCAAAACCAATTTGATGTCTGTCACAAGGCACAGATATATCTGCAAGACCAAGCTGCTGATTTAAACTCCAAATAGACAGTCATTTATTATTTGACATCACAGAAAATTGATTTGAACCTCTTTATCATGGCTTCATCCATTTTGCTGTTTATCCGTGATAGCACAGTGCCTGTTGATTGGTGTTTGGGACTTTTTATGAGAACCTGTCATTTCTTTAAATTTGATTATCGTATCCCTTGGAATTGCTACTAACACAATACATTAAGAGAGAAGAAAAGAGAGAGAGAGAGAGAGAGAGAAATCACAAGGGAGAGTATGATATCCGAGGCCAAGGACAAATCTGGTTGACACTGCACGAACCCTCTGATAAGTGTTTCGGAATTCATGAGAATCTGTTATCCCATTCATTAATGTATGCCCCGAAATTGCTATCCTTTCAGTATAAGATTTGCTTTGGTTAATAGGACTTATAAGTGAACACATAGAACATATCTATAAGTGCTTCAGAGGACCTGAATTGAAGTGTCAAACATTAAGGCTCTATGAATATCATAATTTACAACTTTCTTTTTCGTAATTATATGATGTATTTAAACTATTTATTATTTGCTTGAGCAGTACTTTTGAATTGTACTCGGCACCTGTGTGTCATCTATACATACTTAAAGTTGTCCATAAGTGTATAGATTAATAGATTGATGGTCATGCCGGCGTGTATCATTCAAGATGTTCTTAAAATAGTAAATATAAAAGATTCCTTCAATCACAAGGTCCTTCATTATAATGATATATAGATATATGAAGTGAATTTACCTACCAGATTGCAAATACTCTGTTTCAATCTCTTTCTCTCCAATATTAATAAAATGGATGTATCATATTTGATATTAAAATGCCCTCCATCTTGTATGATCGGGATAGTGTGTGTTGTGTGTTGTAGTGCTTATCTCTATACTTTTAAATCTGGAAGAGGAGAACGATTAGATTGACGAAATTGACGAAATACTGAAATGACTGCAGCTTGCTAAAGATCAGGGAATGCTATAATCTCCAGTCTCTGTCACAGGGATGTGACATTTTGACATCAATTTGATTTATTAGTCTCTCGATTGCTGACATATTGTGTAACATTGTGCATAAAAGTCATAAATAAAATGTTGTTAACTTTTATCATAAGTATAAGGAAAAGAGTGGAACGTGATTAATGTCATACTTGACATATATTATATCTTCAATTAATTGAATATCAATCAGTTTTGTCAAATATTGAACATTTCACAACTATCTGAAAGTTCATACAACTCCATGTTATGCTTCAGCTGCTTAAGTAGATAACAATTTGAAACATAATTTTGCACCGTAATGACTGAAAATAGTAACTGAATCAATTAATTTATAAAGAACCTCATAGTTAAATTATATAATGAACATAATTCCAATATTTGTTTATCAATGAATAACAAATAGCTTAAATTATGAATAATGAAGGTTTCGTACACTACGTCTTTATCAAAGGACAAGCACACATATACCAGTGTGGAATTATTGCAACCATAGTTAATTTTGTTTCAATTCAATTGTTCAAACATTTTACAGGTTTCATTAAGAGAGCAAAATACTGATATCAAAAAGGCAATTAAGACAATTTGCAGTATGAAACAGAAAAATGATACAAAGTAAGCGATGTTTACTTGTTACTTGTTAATGAAAGAAGAATAGATAATTTTCAGTAATTGATTATTACAAAATACATTTGTATGTCCAAATTTCTTATGAAGGTAGCTTAAATAGTTTGTAAAGAACTAAAACAAAATCATGGTATATTTATAAATTTATCAATGCTGTAATCAAAACGAATCATTCCATGCTAACTATCAAATTATTCACTTGTATCTATTACAAAAAACAAATAATAGTTAACAAAGCTATAACAGTCAAATAGTATTATCCTTAAAACCTCCCTTTTGATCTTCAATTCATTAATCTTGCTACAAGTATACTTATTCATGTCTTGGCAAAACGAATGTATATAATTTCATTCAATGTTCCTATCTATTAATCAACTTTTGACGAACTACATATATGAATGAATACATGTACAGTCTCTGACATGATCTGACTTGTATCTTGATAATTAGTCTCCAGGGGGTGCTGTATATAAACTGGAATATATCATAGAGAGAGGTGACACATTTCACTCAATTATTTTACTATTTTGTTCAACAGATTAATTTTCCTGAAAGTTGAGTGAAACGTTGTGTCAAGTCAAGCTTTTTTTTCCATTTCATACCAGCAAGAAATGCTCTATTTTTAATACATTTGATATCATATGTTTGTATAACATACATTACGTTGCAATATTAGTCCCGTTTTCTGTAACCTCGGTGATCGTAATATCTCTTGATATTGCCTTGAACAGTAGTATCAACAAATCATCCTGTTAAGACACCAGTGTATAATACAAAACTGAGATATATTGTAAATGTTTCTACTCCAGCAGTATTCCTAGACCTTTAAATATGTATTTCATGTGATTAAAGTGTAAAAGGTGAACAATTAAGATATCTTATCCATTCTAGAGTCATTTTCTTGATGCACAATGCAAGGAGTTATTATAATGTTCATCATAGTCAGTCAGTAAGTTATCATCTGTTAACTTATCGAATTTGTGTGTCTAGTATAAACAATACTATTTGTTTCTTATGAAACATTACATGTGTGTTCTTATAACCTAATATTTCTCCGTAAGAGAATGAACTCTGAAACCCCTTGTTTCATGTAAATAAAGACCAAACTCTAACTTGGCATCTCATTTAGCTTTGTTAGCCCAGAGAAGTGGGAAGACAGCAAGGTTAACCAGATGGAAGAAGTTGAAAAGCGTGATAATAGCAAGTTGTTTCAACATGTCATTTTTGATAGACGGGAAATTAACTTCCTGAATCGATACATTCTAATACCTCTAGCTCTCCAAACCTTACAGCATCAAGGCTCTGGCATCACTTTCGTGTTATGTGTAATATGTCTTGGATGGTATCTAATCTGCATCCTTGCATTAAAGGTTATGCAACCAATAATGTTATTAAAATATTGCTTTTTCCAATTAATCGAAAATGCAATTTCTTTATTTCATGATATTTTAAACTCTTTGGAAATAGTTGCAATATCTCCATTAAATCTCATTATAATTTGATGATGGTTTCTGAAAAAGATTTAAGTATGAACTCATTTCTTTTTGTAAAATTTTGCAATGATTCAGGAACACTCGAACTTTAGTCTTTGTCTTTCTGCAGCTACTTGTGTTCAGAAGTGTTAATGTCGTGCATTCTTGATATCAACATTTATCACAAGTTTGCAAAGTAGATCAACAGCATCTCTGAATCTTGTAAGCAAATAACCTTGTCAAGCTTGAACAAAGTTTCGAAATAAACAATTCAGACACGATGCAACCTACTAGATTTTTATAAAACTAAATATATAGAAATGATTTTTCCAAACTAATTACAGAAACACAAGACCAAGTTATTGCATTTGACAAAGTGAAAATCAGTCCTACCAAACGAAACTGCAATACTGTGCAAAAAAAGTTGGAAAGTCCACATTAAACGTGGAAAAGGCAAACTAAATATATTCCCTCAACACTGAAACATTAAAATAGGTAACGAAAAACGTAAACTCATTGAGTTTGTACACTTGTTAAGTTGACAATGCTGTCAAATTTACGACATGAAATGATATATATTTGAATTTGAACCAAATTTTTCATGCGAGGCGATTCTCTAATTCCTGAAATAGTTTTTCTAGGTCAGGTCCAATACGCATGTGCTGCACAGGTCAAAGTTCACTTGGCAATAAATGCGGCACTCACAATGTTTGAAACAGGCGACTTTCATTGTGCCTATGAAAGTGGATGGACATGTTTGATGAAAGCATTGCAATCTGTATATCGAGGCCTTTGTAGAAGTATGCATTACACTAGTTACGCATAATGCGCTTCAAATATATGTCACTTATCGATATTTAAATAAGAAAATAATGGCAAACATAGGTTTTCAATAAAAACTCATTAACATATCATTCACAAGATAAGCAATTGGGGGCACATATATATTAAAAACTGTCAGAAGTTGAAATAGGTGACAAAGATGTTGCACCGCGTCATAAGAACATTGTGAAAACTTACCTGATTCAATATATTAAGACTAAAATTTAAAAATGTTTCATATGTTTAGCCTTTGAACATATTGCATTTTAAAAAGCATGTTGAACAAGTAATAGGAATCTTGCCAAGTACAAAGATCAAAAAGCATACTTCAAATAGGACATGCTCTAGCGAATAGCTTTGTAATATATACATCAAGCATTATTGATCTTTCTAAAGCTATGTTCAAGAACAATCTGCATGTGTTACAAGTTTCAAAGAAAAGCACTATTACTGACTATTTCCAAATGTGTTTTAAACCAATATCTACAGATACTTATTTAAGTGTATGTTATTCCTCATGTGGCATGCATTTGAATGATTATATTTGTTTATGGGATTATTTATTTCATTTACATCTTTCTATCTCTGGAATCAAATCTTAATAATAATTGTAGTCTTATAACATTGTTAATGTTTAAATAAATCTATTTCAATTACGAAGAAATTGCATAACAGATCCAAATTGATATGCACTAAATGAGTCATTGAGGATATCTTGAAAGTTATAGATTTTCCCGTATCGCATCGTTAATGTGAAAGACCATCAGGAAACGTCTCTTAAAAAGTCAATTTCTGTGATTATAGTAGTCAGGGAAACTGATGCAATTTTATTTGCCACGTTTTTTTGGCTTTACGACATGGACAATATTCATTCTCGCCCAATTGCCTTATATTTCCAACGTCAATGGTTTCAGATTCTCCTTATAGTCTTTGTATCGTGCTCATCAGCTTTTTGGCCTATCGTAAAACGGTAAAGATGTTACGTAATCTGAACTCCTTCACCGCTCCTGCAACCTGAAATATGTGTTGGAAAGTGCTTTGAGAAGATTGACAAGGAATCAATATTTGTGAATCTTTCTTACACTGATGGCAAAAAGCAAATGTGATGAACAAACCCCACTCTAAAACACACACAATCATTTGAGCTTATGAGCGGAAACAAATATTTATTGAAACAAACAGCTTTTTGTTCATTGAATTGCTTCTTTGGTCTGGATCTTATCGATAAGTACCAGCAAGTCACAACACAGATTTATAAGTATGGGTTGAAGAACAGATGCATGTTTTATTGAATGACAAACTCTAGTTGCAGAGCAGATTATGGTTACCATTACAATGATATTCAATCTTTATGTTCATCGTATGATCATAATATGATCAAGACTGATGATGTAGCCCAAACAACAACATGTCGATACTGTGATATCATTATTTAAATGCATTTTTCAATTATATAAGAAGTGTTATTACTCACTTGTGAATTACTTTATTGATCAGTGATTCATTTTCTTTTTTTTCGGATTTTCAAAAGTATGTTGTATGCAAGGTATTTACAACGGTACAATTATTCAATTATCATTTAAAAGACAGTTTGCAATTTGCATGACATACAGCTATGTTTTCTCCTTTTCCCCACGTAAAAAATGAATGGTTTGGTGTCTTGTAGATGAATTTCTACATTATCCTGTTAAGACTGCTATAAAAACGATTGATATGAATTTAACCTTAAGAATAGGAATGCAAGTTAATTCTATAAAATGGTCATATGTATTTAATGCAAATTAATTTAAATAATTGATATATACGAATCCATCATGTCCTTTCTTTTCCTTCAAGAAGCTCAATGTTTGCTTCTAACCTTAGGTCGGTCACCTTTGCATTTACACCAAAATAATTCTTTCCAGTAGCTGAATCTCTAGAGACTAAATCAATAAGAGATATTGATTTTTCTATATAAAACTGCATCAATGTAAACAACTAACAAGCTGTCAGAAAGAGGGGAGAGACTTTTAGACTACATTCAAATACATGGGAGAGATCTTAAGAATATTTCTGTCAGACTGCAAGGGAAATCCAGTTACTCCATTTTCTGCAATTTCAGAGATCTTAGGTTAAAACAAGATGTCAAACATTGACTCTTTTTCAGTAGATTAAAGATGTTCTGTCCAATACAAGAACACTTGCACTTGGATCAATGCATCTTCATAGTAACAATATTTTGTTCTAGAGAAGTTTAGAGCGTGTGTGAGATTATAGTTCTTTATTTGATATACTAACAGTCGGTTAGTCATATGTGATTATCTTGATAACGAAATCCTAATCAAATATTTTGAAATTTTAAAGTTTATGTTAAACACTATGTTTGTAAACCTAAAATGCTAGGGCACATCTTTAATTTAATACAGGGCCATGACGTTTGTAACATTTTCCCAGTGAGACTGAGACTTTATTAGAGAAGAGGAATTTTCATGTATCTCCTCATTGTGTTACATTAAGAACTATGTTACAAGTGAACAAAGAGACTTCAAACTCACATAATCTCATTACTTTGTCCCAAAGGTAACCTGGGTCAATTTTGTCAATGGAATCGAAATCTTCCTTTTGTGGAAGCGTTCTTCAGTCTATCTACACAATTAGCAGATGTCCTTACCACCAACCTGAATTGGATGACTTTACTTTCTTTCTCTGGCCCATAAGCTGCTTCATTCATTATTTGGATTGGAAATTCTCCAGCGTAGCGTGCCTAAATGTTTCATTAGATCTGAGATATTCAACAGGCTCGCTGCAAATGCATTGTGAGTCTTCTATTGACACAAGTCGATCGAACGCTGCGGGTCTTGAGAAAAGATAACATAAAGTTGGACCAGGTTGAGATGGCTGAAGACTCTTAATTTATTTGTTCAATCTGGAGATACTTTTCTTCTACTTTCGAGTAAAAGTTTGAGCTTGTTTCATTATAGTAACCTTTGGGCATAATTCGAGTAAAGCATCCCTCGGGAAAGTAATAATGAAAAAGGAGTATTGCTTAGAGATTTCTCAGAATATAAGAAAAGTTATTGTTTTAAAGAAAGCATTACCCCAAGCTATTTATTCACCTTGTAATCTTTGAAAATCCTATTTATTGTATTTTTACAACATGACACCCTATTGGGAGGTTTGAAAGAGCTTAGGCTTTTATTTTTTGAATAATTTGTAGATATAGAGATATAAGTTGACATGTTTAGTTATAAAATTAGATTTTCTTTATCTTATCATCTATCTGTCTGTTACTGAATAAAACAATTTGATCACGACTTTTGCTTTGTGCAATAATTCTAAATTTGCTGTCAAAAAGTTTAAGAAACGGATCCCACTACATTATCATTTCCTGGTTTTTTATCCCAAAATGACAAAAATATTAAAAACATGAATTTTATATGTGTAGTACCCAATAAAACATGTTTATATTACCTTTAAAAACACCAACAAAAAATATTATTGAGAATAAAAAAAACAACGGTGCAATGTTTTTTTTACATTTAACATCAGCATTTAATGTCTTTCCACTTTGACAAAGGATGTTTAAGCAATAATGTTTTGAGAACCAAATTCAGTTAGAAAAAAGTTATGCTCAGAACATTAGAGTGAAATATTGTAGTTGAAAACGTGTTATTCAAGGTCTAGGGTCAAAAGGAAATGGTGATATTAAATGAAAACATTTCACATGTTCATTTCCAAAATACAATTTATATGACAGTTAAAACACTATCATGAGTGAATCGAAATAAAAGATCCTTTTCACTAATCATACAACCTTTTCAGACATTACCAAGTAAAAGTTCATCCTTTTAAAGATCAATTTACACAAATACATTTCACAAATGTTCTATTACAGTCAGAATCACAACTTAATATCTTGTCAATCTTCCTTCCCATGTTTTTGCATGATGTGACACCATTCATAAGATTTGTCAATTGTTACTCAACCACATCAACAATAACATTGTGTTATTAAAAATATAATTCACAAATTTGAAAATTCAAATCTTTAAGGTAATTGTAATTTATTGACATTATAAAAGTGTTTTATCTCAAGAAATAACGACTGATAATTCAGTATAAGAGATTCCTGACATATATGATTTAAGAATATTTACAAATATCTTGAAAGTTATAGATTTTCCTCATCCTTGACGTGACAGAGCATCAAGAAAATCTCTTAAAAAGTCAATTTCTGTGAAAATATTGACCATGGAAACTGAGGTAGTTTTATTTGCCACGTTTTCTTGACTTTACGACATGAGGATTATTCATTCTGTTCGCCCAATTGCCTTATATTTCCAACAGCGATGGTTTTGGATTCTTCTTATGGTCTTTGTATTGTGCTCATCAGCTTTTTGCCTATCGTAAAATGGCTAGATGTCACGTTATCCAAACTGCTTCACCAGTGCTGGAACTGGAAACTAAAATATGCGTTGGAAATTGGTTTGAGAAGATTGTCAAGGAATCAATACTCAAAAATCGTTTTTTCCCCTGACGACATCCAGATGGCGAAAAGCAAACGTGATGAACAAATCCGCTCTAAATCCGACTCAGAATCATTGCAGCTGATGAACGGGAATAAATATTTATCTGAAGAAACATCTTTTTGTTAAAAGATTTTCTATATATGGTTGGAGGAGGCCAATATGTACGAAAAAGCAGTTAATGTAATGCATTTGTTTTTGTATTCATTGACAACAACAAAATATCCTCGCAAGATTTTACCATAAGTGAGTACAATTTTAGGGTCACATCTCTTCTTTATGTTGAATGCCTACTTCCTAGGAGACCGTCATTTATTATTTGACATCACAGGAGACCTCTATATCAATATTAACATCGATTTACTGTGTATCCATGATATTACAGAGCCTGTTGAAACTACATGAACCTTCGATTTTAAGAGAACCTCTCACTACTAAAATTTTCTTATCTAATCCCTTGAAATTGCTACTAACACAATACATTTAAATGAATTGTCATTGAGGAAAGAAAACGAGGTTACCGACCATGTACATGAGGAGATTCCAACACAATTTATCATCTGTCACAAGGCACATCATGACCTCCAGAGGCCACGCCACTGGCTTAATCTCCTATAAAGTAAATGGTTCCCGTCAGTCATTATTTGACTTCACAGGAAACGGATTTCGACACTTATTATTAGATCTTCATCGATTTTGCTACTCATTCGTGATAGGACAAAGCTGTTCGACACTGCACGAACCCTCTGATTAGTGTTCGGGAATTTATGAGAATCTGTCATCACTTTCTTATTCATGTATTCTCTGAAGCTGCTCTCCTTTGACGACACGATGTGCTTTGGTTTAGTTGACTCATTAGTTTACAGACAGAAAGTTTCCAAAGGGTTTCGGAGAAGCTGAACAGATGTGTCAAACATAAAGGCTCTATACCTTAAAAATGTGCTTAAAGCTGTCAATAAGTGTTTACATTAACACATTTCCAGTCATGACATGTTAGTGTGTATCATCTAGTAGAATGACCTTAAAAATGATATATATTTTAGATTTCTGCAAACTCAAATCTTTAATGCTAAAGATAAATGAAGGAAATTTGCCTACAAGATGACAGATGCACTTTAACAATCTCTTTCTCTATAATACCACTGACATAGATGTAACATATCCATTATTTGAATGCCCTCTCTTTGAAGCAGACTTGCTGGAGTGAAGATCTAGAAAATCTTTATGATTTGTGTCATTGAGGTACATGTATGAACGACATAATGATCCAACATTTTTTTTATCTCAACAATTTCAGATCCGGAGAAGAGAGCAATTATATAGCCAAAATACCGAAATGACTGCAGCTTCAATAATATCATAGAGACTCATGATCTGAAGCCTATGTCCCCTGGAAGGGATATTTTTTACAGACATTTTATTAAAAAGTCTCACAACTGTTTACATATGGTATCATTCTAGATAATAGCTCATATGTTCTGAGTCACTAAAAACTTCCAGGCAGATTCGGAGAAGACTGGAATGGGAAATAAAACTTCATACGGGATATTGAATTACATTCAATAATCTGATATCAAATTACTAGATATCAATTAGTTTTATCTATTCATTGAAAATGTACACAACTGTCTGAAAATTCATACTCATACTAATGTGTTCTTGTTATGCTTCAGTTTTATAAGTAGCTAGCAAGTTGAATCTGAATTTATACCTAACATGAACACAAACCAAAAATAACAACTCCTGCATATGTGTTATACATTGCCTAGGCAGCTGTTTTGCAAGTAAACAATTTTTCTGAATGTCAGTTTTAACCCTCTCAAGAGTCGTCTTAATAGAATTGCATTAAGTTAGTGTTGATAGTAAAAACAAGCAATCCACAAAGTTATGCACTTGAGGTGAGTTGCCGCTTTCAAGAGTATCTTACTTATAAGACGGTTGCTTGTATTATTGCATGGGGAAAGCCCACAACACTATTGTGTCTATGCATTGCGGTGAAACGTGCTATAACTAGCAAACAATTGGTGGTACAACGGCGAAATGCATTGTAGCATTGCAGCCGAACAGTTCTCTATTGCAGAAAAAGTTGCCGATCTCAGAGCGGGATTCCGAGAATCTGAAGTTAAAGGCCCGATGCACTGCGCTATCCCGCCCCCTGCATTACTTGAAATGCATTGAATGAAGTTTATTGCATTTGAACATTTTGTTGTTTCTAAAATCAAGATGCGCTGCAAATGTTTCAAAGTTCAATGTGAATTCAACCTTTTCTCATCTAAATTTTTCTTAAACATTTCCTAAAGTGGCTATTTTAATCCAATCTTTTTCCACCTCACATAAAACTGTATTAAGCTCCCTACAAAGGACTTCCCAGAAAAAGGTTGAGGTTAGGCAAAATATGTTCTCATTTCTAACAAAAGTCAGACATGTAGAATATCAGTATAGAAATTTTACAGATATTTTAAGCTAAATGGCGGAATGAATTAAACATTTGTTATAACAAACCGCAGTTACACAACAAGTCTATTTACGAAATATCAAGTTATCAATTATTTCTTGGTAGTACAATATTTTATCCTTGTAAACTGAAAGAAAGTTTCAGTGAAATAATGCAAAAATGTGTCATTTATGAGTGATTTGCATTCGTCTAGCATGATCAATTATGTAAATGTCATAAAATCACAGAATAAAAATATGTAAGTCACAAGATTAAATTTGGAAAATAGATTAAGGTTTTAGTATTCAACTAATCATCGAGATCTTTTCTTGAGACACTTGTAAACTTGTATATGTTTTTTATTAATGTTTCACATTTGTCTGAATAATCTGATTTGATGTAAATGATATAGAAGGACAGAAACAAAAACATCATTCACAAAAATAATTTAGGTAATAACGTAAAAGGTTTTGTTCATTCATCATTGAGGTGTAATCGTGAGATAAACTGAACTTGAAGTTGAAGACTAAATCTAATCAACCAAAAAGGTATCTAACAAGCTAGAAGGGATTGAAAAGCGCAATTAAACGACGCTAAAAGCAGAATACCGAGGCGTCTTTTTTTTGTCATGACTGATCGTAATTCATTAATTAATAATGTCCTCATAGTTAGATTATTCAACGAACATGATTCCAAAGTTTTTTTCTCAAACTCTGAATACTGAAAAGTTTGTTTTTGTCAAAAGGACAAACAAATATATACTTAGTGGACATTTTGAAACCAGAAGTTTCTAGTTCTGTTTCGATTTCATCATTCAAACAAGATACATGTTTCATTAACACAGCAAAATACTCAAATCTGAATAACAGTTTAGACAACTGATTGAATGAACAACAAAACGAAGGCAGCTTTTTTGATGTTTACCTTTCTTTTACTCAAATAAAGAGTGTAGTTTCCTGTTAATGCTTGATTAATTAATTAACTTTAGACGAAATACATGCAGAAATAAATGGAAAATAAAATATTATGTTTAAGAACATAAACCTCTCTACAACGACTTGATTTGTATATCTTATTTGACAAAGGGGGATGCTGTGAATTGCTCTGAGCTCTGAGGTAAATACATATTTTACTCAATTATTTTACTATTTTGTTCAACAGATTAAACATCTGTTATTCCGGAAGCTAATTGAAAAGTTTTGTCAAGTCAAAAATATTTTCATTTGAAACCATCAGGAAATACAGTGTATATGCAAAATGCTCTATATTTTTTTTTATTTCTGATTTTTTTTATTTTATGCTTGCATAACCTCGGTGATCGTAATGATATGATTTGATATTGCCTGGAACATATGCATCAACTATGTGACGTAACTATATTTGATATTGATTTAACAAAGTGTATTTACTCAAGAAGTACTTTTCAGACCTTTAAATAATTAGCTGTGACTTACAATCTATCAATAGAAAGGGTAGTACATTGTAATACCTCTAGCTATCTAACCTGAAAGCATCAAGGCTCTGGCATCACTTTAATGGTATGTGCAATATGTGTCAGATGGCATCTAATCTGCAACCTTGCATTAAAGGTTATGCAAACAATAGTGTAATGAAAAAATTACTTGTTCAAATTCATCGAAAATGCAGTATCTTTATTTTTTCAGGTTGATATGTTAAACTCTTGGCAAATAGTTGCAGTAACTCTATGTACATCTCATCAAGATCTGAAAACGATTTTAGTTATAACCCATCTCTTGTGTAAGATTTTGGCCAAGAAAGACTAATGTGCAATCTTGAATTCAAACACTCTTTGTCTATCAGAAGCTAGTAGTGTTCAAGTGTCAATAGTGTGCATTCTTACAAGAGTTAATTATTGAATTAGAATTTATTTTTGTGTGACTAAGATTAAAGTCACTGACTTCACTGATGTTTGTCAAATATCAGCTTGTCTACTTGAGATGCAACTAATGCGAGATTTTCCAACCTGAATATATATGTAATGATTTTTTTATTTTAAAAGTAAAGAAACACAAGTCCAAGTAATTGCATCTGACAAAGTGCAGTTGCTATGGATAGATAGAGTTCTACTTTTGCCAATGACCATGTTTTTATTGAAACAGAATAATCTTATTGTATTCATGTAAATGAAAAGGCATCTATTACGAACAGAACAGAAAGCACTTGAATCAAGTATTTTACTTGCAATTGCAATCCGAATAATTAGGTATTACGTTCTTTTTCTACGTGTATGAAAACGTTTCCATACAACTAACCAGTTCAACCAGTATACTCTAAAAAATAATAGCATATTCAACTATAAATGAGAATTAAGAAAAAATATTGCTTTTCAATAAAAAACACCGATTCACATCTCGGAGATAAGCGATTGAAGACAGAACTATAAATAACTATATAAATAGAAAAATAATTTAGAAGTTGAGAGATGCATAAAAAGATATTTCAACTTGTCATAGTCAAATAGACATACATAGTAAGAACTTTTCTGAATCGTTAGACCACAGGAAAAAAGTCATGAATCCATTTATTTTTCAAAAGTTTAGATGATTCTATTTGCATCGTCTTCAATTTGCAAAAGCATGTTGACTTGCAAGAGGAATCTTGTCAAGCACTCAGATCAAAGAGGAGACTTAAAAAATTGCATGCTTTTCACGATATCTTTAAAAGACACGTCTCAAACATTATTGATATGTGTAAAGCTAAAATTCCCAATACCTTGTCCATGTGTCAAATAAAAAACAATATGTAGATTAACAATAAGGACAATTCTTATGGATGAACAACTTCTTTATTCTGTGTAAGCGACGTTTCGACATAGATTCTAATGTCGTTGTCAACCTTGACAACGACATTAGAATCTATGTCGAAACGTCGCTTACACAGAATAAAGAAGTTGTTCATCCATAAGAATTGTCCTTATTGTTCATCACACCAACTTCTAGAATGCCAATCAAAGAAGAAATATGTAGATTGACTATGTCCTAACGTGTTTTTTAACAAGAGCTAAATATACATCTATAAGTGTACATGATTTGCATGTTTGATGCATAAGATAGCTAATATTTTGAGAGTTTTTTATTGGACTATTGATTTGCGTAATCTTTCTATCTCTTTTGAATCAAATGTTAAAATACTTTTTTTATCTAGTCAAGAAATAAGGACTAACATTTCAGTTTAAGAGATCTCTGACGTGTACTATTTTAGATTATTTACGAATATCTTGAAAGTTGTAGATTTTCCTCATCCTTGACGTGACAGAGCATCCGGAAAATCTCTTAAAACGTCAATTTCTGTGAAAATATTGACCAAAAAACTGGGGCAATTTTATTTGCCACCTCATCGTGACTTTACGACTTTGGGAATATTCATTCTATTCGCCCAATTGCTTTATATTTCCAACAGCAATGGTTTTGGATTCTTCTTATGGTCTTTGTATTGTGCTCATCAGCTTTTTGCCTTTCGTAAAATGGCTAGATGTTACAATGGCTAGATGTTACGTTATCCAAACTGCTTCACCAGTGCTGGAACTGGAAACTAAAAATATGCGGTGGAAATTGGTTTGAGAAGATTGACAAGGAATCAATACTCAAGAATCGTATTTTCCCACTGACGACATCCAGATGCGAAAAGCAAACATGATGAACAAATCCGCTCTAAAACAAACTCATAATCATTGCAGCTGATGAGTGGAAATAAATATTTATCTGAAGAAACATCTTTTTGTTAAAAGAGTTTCTACATATGGTTGAAGGAGGCCAATATGTACGAAAAAGCAGTTAATGTAATGCATATGTTTTTGTATTCATTGACAACAACAAAATATCCTCGCAAGATTTTACCATAAGTGAGTACAATTTTAGGGTCACATCTCTTCTTTATGTTGAATGCCTACTTCCTAGGAGACCGTCATTTATTATTTGACATCACAGGAAACCTCTCTATCAATATTAACATCGATTTACTGTGTATCCATGATATTACAGAGCCTGTTGAAACTACATGAACCTTCGATTTTAAGAGAACCTCTCACTACTAAAATTTTCTTATCTAATCCCTTGAAATTGCTACTAACACAATACATTTTAATGAATTGTCATTGAGGAAAGAAAACGAGGTTACCGACCATGTACATGAGGAGATTCCAACACAATTTATCATCTGTCACAAGGCTCAGCATGATCTCCGAGGCCACGCCACTGGCTTAATCTCCTATAAAGTAAATGGTTCCCGTCAGTCATTATTTGACTTCACAGGAAACGGATTTCCACACTTATTATTAGCTCTTCATCGATTTTGCTACTCATTCGTGATAGGACAAAGCTGGTTGTTGACACTGCACGAACCCTCTGATTAGTGTTGGGGAATTTATGAGATTCTGTCATCACTTTTTTATTCATGTATTCTCTGAAACTGCTCTCCTTTGATGACAAGATGTGCTTTGGTTTAGTTGACTCATTAGTTTACAGACAGACAATTTCCAAAGGGTTTTGGAGAAACTGAACAGATGTGTCAAACATAAAGGTTCTATGCCTTCAAAAAATGCTTAAAGCTGTCAATAAGTGTTTACATTAACACATTTCCAGTCATGACATGTTAGTGTGTATCATCTAGTAGAATGACCTTAATATATTTTAGATTTCTGCAAACTCAAATCTTTAATTATAAAGATAGATGACGGAAATTTGCCTACAAGGTGACAAATGCACTTTAACAATCTCTTTCTCTATGATACCACTAACATAGATGT
This sequence comes from Steromphala cineraria, assembly GCA_916613615.1. Classification (NCBI taxonomy): domain Eukaryota; kingdom Metazoa; phylum Mollusca; class Gastropoda; order Trochida; family Trochidae; genus Steromphala; species Steromphala cineraria. The sequence goes on along the minus strand of OU744725.1, from coordinate 66,583,277 downwards.
AACACACCAATATTTGAATGCCCTCTCTTTGGCGCAGACTTGCTGGAGTTAAGGTCCAGAAAATCTTTATGATTTGTGTCATTGAGGTACATGTATGAACAAGATAATGTTTCAAGTTTTTTTTTATCTCAACAATTTGAGATCCGGAGAGGAGCAATTACATAGTCAAAATATCGAAATGACTGCAGCTTTAAAAAATATCATGGAGACTCCTGATCTCAAGTCTCTGTCCCCGGGAAAGGATATTTATTACAGACATTTTATTAAAAAGTCTCACAACTGCTTACATTATCGTTATCATTCTTGATAATAGATCATATGTTCTGAGTCACTTAAAACTTCCAGGCAGATTCGAAGAAGACTGGAATGGGAAATAAAACTTCATACAGGATAATGAATTACATTCAATAATCTGATATAAAAGTATTAGATATCAGTTAGTTTTGTCTTTTCATTGCAAATGTACACAACTGTCTGAAAATTCATACTCATACTAATGTTTCCTTGCTATGATTCAGTTTTGTAAGTAGCTAGCAAGTTGAATCTGAATTTATACCTAACATGAACAACACAAACCCAAAATAACAACTCCCGCATATGTGTTATACATTGCCTAGGCAGCTGTTTTTCAAATAAACAAATGTACTGAACGTCACCTTTAACCCTCTCAATAGAATTGCATTGAGTTAGTGTTGATGGTTAAAAAAAGCAATCAACAAAGTTGTGCATTTGAGGTGATTTGGAGTTGCGGCTTTCAAGAGTATCTCACTTATAAGACAGTTGCTTGTATTATTGCAGGGGGAAAGCCCAAAACACTATTGTGTCTATGCATTGTGGTGAAACGTGATATAACTAGCAAACAATTGGTGCTACTGCGGGAAAATTCATTGTTGCATTGCAGATAAAGTTGCCGATCTCGGATCTGGATTCCAAGCAAAGACCTCAAGAATCTGAAGCTAAACACGCTAAGTGCTGCGCTATCCCGCCCCCTGCACTTCTTGAAACACATTGAACACATTATAGCATTTTAACATTTAGTTGTTTCTTTAATCAAGATAAGCTGCAAATGTTTCAAAGTTCAATGTGAATTCAACCATTTCTCATTAAAATTTCATTTCCGAAAGTGGCTATCTCAATCCAATGTTTTCCACCTCGCATAAAACTATATTAAGCTCCCTACAAATGGCTTCCCAGAAAAAAGGTAAAGGTAAGGCAAAATCATGTCAAAGACACAGAAAGAAAAAAATATACATTGTATATAATACAAATATTGCCTGTGCTTTTGCCACTTCGTTTTTGCAAGAGAGAAATGTTCTCATTTATAACAAGAGTCAGACATATAGAACATCAGCATAGAATTAAACATTTGTTATAACAAACCGCAGTTACACCACACGTCTATTATGAAGTTAATAAAGTTATGAATTATTTCTTGGTAGTTCAAGGTTTTATCCTTGTAAACTGTTAGAAGAAACGTTCAGTGAAATAATGCAAAAATGGGTCATTTATAAGTGTTTTAAATTCGTCTGGAATGATCAAATACAGTAGAACACGGATATAGCGAACTCGGATATAAAGAACAATCGAGAAAACGAATAAAATGTTAAGTCCCCTCAAAAGCCGGAGCAAACCAGTAAACTAAATTCGTTGGTCCCTTAGAGTTCGTTATATCCGTGTTCTACTGTATGTAAATGTCATAAAATTCAAAAATCAAAATATTTAAGTCACAAGATTAAATTTGGAAAAGAGATTAAGGTTTTAGTATTTCATTCATCTTTGAGATCTTTTCTTGAGACACTTATAAACTTGTATATGTTATTTATTAATGTTTTACATTTGTTTGAATAATCTGATTTGATGAATATAGTATATAAGCACAGAATCAAAAACACCATTTACAATATTAATTGGGTCATAATGTAAAAAGTTTTCTTCATTCATCATTGAGGTGTATTCTTGAGATAAACTGAACTTGAAGTTCAGGACTAAATCTAATCAACCAAAAAGGTATCTAACAAGCTAGAAGGAATGGAAAAGCGTGATTAAACGATGTTGTTTCAACAGGGCTAGACCATTGACCAGGTAATGAACTTCTATGGTTTCGGTCTTGAATCTCAACAGTTAAAAGCCGAGAGGTCTGTTTTTGGTCAAAAAGGAAATGTGACTAAAGGGTAAAGCAAATAAAAGGGTAAAGTTTGTTATTTCATTAACACTGTTAATAGTTACTTAAACAATTCAGTAATTAATAATGACCTCATAGTTAGTTTATATAACAAACATGATTCCAAAGTTTCTTTCTTGAAAACTTTGTTTTCTGAGTCTTTGTCAAAAGGACAAATACAATTTTACTTAGTGGACATATTGAAACCAGAAGTTTCTAATTCTAATTTCATCACTTAAACAATATACATGTTTCATAAAGACAGCAAAATACTCATATCTGAATAACAGTTTAGCCAACTGATTGAATGAACAGCAAAACGAATTCGAAGGCAACGTTTTTTATGTTTACCTTTCTTTGATAAAAATTCGAATAACTGTCAGTAATAAAAGATACGAAATATCTACTATTTCCCTATGAAAGAAGTTATTTTGTTTATCACGAACTAGAAAATGGTATATCTATAAATTCACAAAGCATTATATTGATAAATCGTTGATGGTAATAATAAAATGTTTACTTGTATCTATTCAAATAACAAATTAAATTTTTTAAAGGCATTTGAGTTAAAAAGTATTCTACTTTAAACTTCCCTTTGTGATCTTAGTATCATTTCTCGTGGTAAATATAGCTGACATTTGGAGTTAAATTATACCTTTTATATTCATTTCAGGGGGATTTTCTTTGTTTATTGAGATTGAGAATAACAAATGCAGCTTCCTCTTTTTGAATTGAATTTGCATTTTAGTAATCATATTCATATTAATTTTTTGTTTCTATTACAAACAATAGTGTATATGAAAATGAAACACTATGTACTTTAAACCTAACATTTTCCACACAAAAACTTACGTAAGAGAATGAACTCTGAAACCCCTTGTTTCATGTAAATAGAGACCAAACTCTAACTTGGCATCTCATTTAGCTTTGTTAGCCCAGGGAAGTGGGAAGACAGCAAGGTTTAACCAGATGGAAGAAGTTGAAAAGCGTGATAAAAGCAAGTTGTTACAACTTGTCATTCGTGATAGACGGGAAATTAACTTCCGTGAATCGATACATTGTAATACCTCTAGCTATCTAACCAGGAAAGCATCAAGGCTCTGGCATCACTTTTATGGTATGTGCAATATGTGTCAGATTGCATCTAATCTGCAACCTTGCATTAAAGGGGCAGTAGTACGTTTTTAGGGGGAATAAAAGGTTATGTCGGGAAAATGAAAATTAATGGTTCCATTTGAAAGACAATGTATGTAAACTAAATGGAGCAGTAGTAATTCAAATATATTACGTAAAGTTTAGCCATGCGAATTCTTTTTCTTACACAAAATGAATTAAAGGTGTTCACACAAAATGGCCGCCAATGGATTTTAAGTGAATCTTCATACTTCGTCCTCTGACTATGGATGATTCGCTTGTGTAATGAGTTTTTTGATACTGTCAAAATAATACACTTAGCATTAACTTACAATTATCAGTGTAAATTTTAAAATATTAAATTATCAAAAAACGTGCTACTTCCCCTTTAAAGGTAATGCAAACAATAATGTAGTAAAACATACTTGTTCCAGTTAATCAAGAATGCAGTATCTTTATTTTTTCAGGTTAATATGTTAATCCTTTGGGAAATAGTTGCTGTATCTCCATGAACATCTCATTAAGATTTTATAATGGCTTCTGAAAATGATTCTTGACATAACTCATTTCTATTGTTAAATTTTGCAATGGTCAAGAAAGACTCATGTGCAATCTTGAATTCGAACACTGGTCTTTGTCTATCAGAAGCTTGTAGTGTTCAAGTGTCAATATTGCGCCTTCTTACAAGAGTAACATCATTAAATAAGTTGTTATTTTTGTGTGAAAAGTATTAGTCACTGACGTAACTGATGTTTGTGGGTTTTTTTTCCAGACTGAATATAATGATTTGTCATTTCAAAAGTATAGAAACACAAGTCCAAGTCAATATATTTGACAAAGTGCAGTTGCTATGGATAGATAGAGTTCTACTTTTGCAAAGGACCATGCTTTTCTTGAAACAGGCCAATCTGTATGTCAGACATGTATTACGAACAGAACAGAAAGCACTTGAATCAGATATGTTACTTATTAGTTCTAATTGTCATCTGTATATTTAGGTATTACGTTATGGTTCTATGTCTATGAAAAAGTTTGCATACACCTTACCAGTTCAACCAGTATGCCCTCAAAACAAAGAGTATATTCAACTATAAATGAGAATTAAGAAAAAATATTGCTTTTCAATAAAAAAAACTGATACACACCTCAGAGATAAGCGATTGAAGACAGAACTACAAATAACTATATAAATAGAAAAATAACTTGAAAGATGCAACTAAGATAATTCAACTTGTCATAGTCAGATAGACATTCATAGTTAGAACTTACCTGCATCATTACAAAGGAGAAAAATCAATGACTCGGTTTATTTTTAAAAATGTAGATGATTCTATTTGCGACATCTTTGATTTGTAAAAGCATGTTGACTTGCAAGAGGAAGATAAAAATTAAGAAAGAAGAACTAACATTGCAGTATAAGAGATCCCTGACATGAACTATTCAAGATTATTTACAAATATCTTGAAAGTTATTGATTTACCTCATCTTTGACGTGACAGAGCATCAAGAAAATCTCTTAAAAAGTCAATTTCTGTGAAAATATTGACCAAGGAAACTGAGGCAGTTTTATTTGCCACCTTATCTTGACTACACGACATTGGGAATATTCATTCTGTTCGCCCAATTGCTTTATATTTCCACATACGACTTCGCATTGTGGTCATCAGCTTTTTGCCTATCGAAAAAAGAGCTAGAACTTATGTTATCTGAACTGCTTCAGCGGTGCTGGAACTTGAAACTTGAAATATGTGTTGAAAAATGGTTTGAGATGATTGACAAGGAATCAATACTCAAGAACCGTGTTATATCAACTGACCCACTGACGACATCCAGATGGCGAAAAGCAAACGTGATGAACAAGTCTGCTCTAAAACACACACATAATCAATTGAACTGATGAGCGGAAATAAATATTTATCAAAAGAAACAGCTTTTTGTTCATTGAGTTTCTCCGTATGGCTGAAAATTTATTTAGATTTAGAAGCATTGATTCAAGAACAGATGTATGCCATTAAGAAGATGCTAGTTGCAGGGCAGATATTGGCTACCATTACATTTATATTCAATCTCATATGTTTCTTTCATGAAGTATGATACAAGTTTCGCATCATGAGTGTTATTTTTCATACATCAACATATATATGTTATAATATGTTCTATTGATATCTGAGGAATATTTCTGTCAGACTGCAAGGGAAATCAAGTAAATCAATTTTCTGCACTCTCAATGATCTAAGGTGAAAAACAAGATGTCAAACAATGATTCACTTTAGTATATTAAAGATTTTATGTCCAATATAAGAACACGTCATTGCACTTTGATCAATGCATCTTCACAGTAACATTAGTTTGTTCTAAAGAAGTTTAGAACGTGTGAGATCATGCATTTTCACCCAAAATTCATACATTCAACCTATTTATAATAATACAATTTTGATAGTGTCATTAATAGACAAGATTGTTTAAAGGGCATGTCCTCTTACTTTGTTATTCTAGCAATTAGTCAGTTACAACATAATATGATACTTACCAAAGGTGAACTTTCACTATAGAAATTGAAATATTTCAATTCAGTTTGCTGTATCTTTTACTACAATAGATTCTAAGTAGTTCGCATCATGAACAGTCTGTATTTACATTGACATGTATATTTTTTTGTTATACTTTGAGACTCACATGACTGATTTTAATATTTGTTGATATGTAACAAGAGATTCAGGTTTATGATATAAAATATTTATCAACATGCAGCAGCACCTGCTCCAAAACAAAGACACGAGACTCAAGCATGATCTTTGACATAAGTTTTCAACACTCGATTGTTAAGAAGTTTACCTACAGCCAGTTCAAAAGAAGTCGATCAATGTACACGTGTATACAACAATAATTATCCTATCTCATGTAAGAATCTCAATCTCTGATTGGTTCACGTGACCCTGGATAACTACTGATATCGCCCTCTTGAGCGGGAGTATAAATTATTTATACCCCGCCATTAACCAATCACGAAAAAAGCGTGCAAATTAAACTTATTTATACCCAGCCATGAAAAACGTGTGCAGATTGAGCTCCTTGAAAAGTATGTTTCGGGGAATACATTGATGTAACCTTTGCTCAAATAATATGTAGTTTTATACAAACTAATTCAAAGTAATTGCAAGCTATATAAATGCCAAAAAAACAGTCATGTATATTGCCATAATTACCGTATGAATCTAAGATTTGGTGTTTAAAATGTTCCTCGTCGAAAAAATTTTCAATATTGACATTATTGTGTCGCGGCTTTCTTGGTCATTGCGTATGACAATCGGTTCACATTTATTCGAAATACATGTATCAGTATTCACTCACTGTTTCCTTGTGTGTCTTGCAAGGGAAGTTGTTTAACATCGAAATTATGCTTCAAGAACTGTGTTCATAAAAAGAAATTCCTCTGACTAAGCGAGGCACTGACACGATTGATGAAAAAGAACACTTCCGGTTTGTGACCATTTTTTTTAACCTTTTTAAATATGCGTTGTGTTTAAACATTCAGTAAGATAAATTCGTTAAAACATTGCATAGCGGGTTACATAGGTATTTATTATTTCCTTGCGTTCCGCTCGTTGCATAAAACCTTTCACATGGAATAATAAATACCTATGTAACCCGCTATGCAATGTTATAACGAATATTATATGCTTTCTCTTAAAGTCGTGCAATAATTTATTTGTGTATGATCAGAGGTATGATGGATCAAGGCTTATATATGTCATGATATCGGTAACAAGTACGGAGTTGAAAAAAAGAGGTTCCAAACCAATTTGCTATCTGTCACAAGGCACAGATATATCTGCAAGACCAAGCTGCTGCTTTAAACTCCAAATGGACAGTCATTTATTATTTGACATCACAGAAAATTGATTTGAACCTCTTTATCATGTTCTTCATCCATTTTGCTGTTTATCCGTGATAGCACAGAGCCTGTTGATTGGTGTTTGGGACTTTTTATGAGAACCTGTCATTTCTTTAAATTTGATTATCGTATCCCTTGGAATTGCTACTACCACAATACATTAAGAGAGAAGAAAAGAGAGAGAGAGAGAAATCGAGGTTGCCGACCATGTACACGAGGAGATTCCAACACAATAAAATATCTGTCACAAGGCAGAGTATGATCTCCGAGGCCAAGCCGCTGGCTTAATCCCCTATCCCCTAAACGGTTCCTGTCAGTCATTATTTGACTTCACAGAAAACAGATTTCCACACTCATTATTAGATCTTCATTGATTTTGCTACTCATTCGTGATAGGACAAAGCTGGTTAACACTGCACGAACCCTCTGATGAGTGTTGGGGAATTCATGAGAATCTGTCATCCCATTCATTTATGTATGCCCCGAAATTGCTATCCTTTCAGTATAAGATTTGCTTTGGTTAATAGGACTTATAAGTGAACACATAGAAAATATCCATAGTGCTTCAGAGGACCTGAACTGAAGTGTCAAACATTAAGGCTCTATGAATATAAATTTACAACTTTTTTAATAATAATATGATGTATTTAACTATTTATTATTTGCATGAGGTACATGTAAGTGTTTGAATTGTACTCGACACCTGTTTGTCATCTATGCATGCTTAAAATAGATTGATAGATTGATGGTCATGTCGGCATGAACCATTCAAGATGTTCTTAAAATAATAAATCTAAAAGATTCCTTCATTCTAAAGATATATAGATATATGAAGCGAATTTGCTTACAAGATTGCAAATACTCTGTTTCAATCTCTTTCTCTCCAATATTAATAAAATGGATGTATCATATTTGTTTATCAATGAATAACAAAAAGCTTAAATTCTGAACAATGAAGGTTTCGTACACTACATCTTTATCAAAGGACAAGAACACATATAAACCAGTGTGGAATTATTGCAACCAAAGGAAGTTAATTTTGTTTGAATTCAATTGTTCAAACATTTTACAGGTTTCATTAAGATAGCAATAAACTGATATCAATAAGGCAATTAAGACAATTTGCAATATGAAACAGAAAAGCGAATGCAAAGTCAGCAAAGTCATGTTATCTTTATAAATTTATCAATGCAGTTATTATAACAAATCATTCGATTGTAAATATCAATTTTTTTAACGTGTGTCTATCACAAAAACAAATAATAGTTATTAAAGCTATAACAGCCTAATAGTATTATCCTTAAAAGCTCCCTTTTGGTCTTCAAATCATTAATCTAGTTACAAGTATATTTATTTATGTCTTGGCAAAAACAATGTATATAATTTCATTCAATGTTCCTATTTATTTGTGTTTTAGAATAACGAGGATGTAATAATCAACTTTTGACGAACTACATGTATGAATGAATACATGAACATTCTCTGACACGATCTGACTTGTATCTTGATAATTAGTCTCCAGGGGGTTCTGTATATTGCTTCAAACTGAAATATTTCATAGAGACAGGTGAATACAAATTTCACTCAATTATTTTACTATTTTGTTCAGCATATTATTTTTCCTGAAAGTTGAATATGAATATGATTTCTGTACCTTATATATATTGCTTAGTCTATGTCACACCATGGTTTGATGTCAATATGCAAATATATATGGCTGTGTAACTATCTGGGAACAATTTTGTTTTTTAAATTTAAATTTAAAACATCCAATCAAAAGTCAATATCTAAAGACATTACTTATAAAGTTATACATTAAAAAATAAAATAGTTGTGTCAAGTCAAGCTTTTTTTCTATTTCATACCAGCGATGCTCTATAATTGATACATTTGATATCATAGGTTGCATTGCAATATTGGTCCCGTTTTCTGTAACATCTGTGATCGTAATATCTCTTGATATTGCCTTGAACAGTAGTATCAACAAATCATCTTGTTAAGACACCAGTGTAAAATACAAGACTGATATATATTGTACATGTATATTACTCAAGCAGTACTTTTGACCTTTAAATTTGTATTTGTTGTGACTAAAGTGTAAAAGGTGTAACAAATAAGATATCTTATCCATTCTAGATAATCATTTTCTTGATGAATAGTGCAAGGAGTTATTATAATGTTCATCATAGTCAGTCAGTAAGGTATCATGTGTTAAATTATAGAATTTTTTTGTCTAGTATAAACAATACTATTTGTTTATTATGAAACATTTCATGTGTGTTCTAAAATTTCTCCGTAAGAGAATGGTCTCTGAAATACCTTGTTTCATGTATATAGAAACCACAACCAATTTGTCATCTCATTTAGCTTTGTTAGCCCAGGGAAGTGGGAAGACAGCAAGGTTTAACCAGATGGAAGAAGTTGAAAAGCGTGATAAAAGCAAGTTGTTACAACATGTCATTCGTGATAGACGGGAAATTAACTTCCGTGAATCAATACATTCTAATACCTCTAGCTCTCCAAACCTTAAATCATCAAGGCTCTGGCATCACTTTTGTGTTATGTGTAATATGTCTAAGATGGCATCTAATCTGCAACCTTGCATTAAAGGTTATGCAACCAATAATGTAATTAAATATTGCTTTTTCCAATTAATCGAAAATTCAGCTTCTTTATTTCATAATATTTTACACTCTTGGGAAATAGTTGCAATATCTTCATTAAATCTCATTATAATTTGATAATGGTTTCTGAAAAAGATTTAAGTATGAACTCATTTCTTTTTGTCAAATTTTGCAATGATTCAGGAACACTCGAACTTTAGTCTTTGTCGTTGTCTTTCGTTGACTATTTTGATGTTTTGGTGTCAAGTGAATATGTTTAGGTTGACTTTTTTCCTTTAATGTGGACTTTTCAACGTTTCTCTTCGCAGTAGAACAGTTTTGTTTGGTAGGCCTGCAAATGTTATGGATATGTAATGTGCGACTTTTGCAAAGGATCATGTAATCTCCTTTTGGAAACAGGCGAATTTCATTGTGCATATGAACATGGATGGACATGTTTGATGAAAGCATTGCAATCTGTATATCGAGGCCTTTTGCTGTAGAAGTATGCATTACACTAGTTACGCATAATGCGCTTCAAATATATGTCACTTATCCATATTTAAATAAATGGCAAACATAGGTTTTCAATAAAAACTCATTAACATAGCATTCACAAGATAAGCGATTGGGGGCAAAAATTGAAATAGGTGACAATTGCAAAGATGTTGCACCACGTCATAAGAACATAGTAAAAACTTACCTGATTCATTATATTTAGACTAAAATAATTTGTTTTGGATATTTTTAGCCTTTTAACATATTGCATTTGAAAAAGCATGTTGAACAAAGTACAAAGATCAAAATGCATACTTCAAATAGGACATGCTCTAGCGAATAGCTTTGTAATATATACATCAAGCATTATTGATCTTTCTAAAGTTATGTTCAAGAACTTTCTGCATGTGTTAGAAGTTTCAAAGAAAAACACTATTACTGACTATTTCCAAATGTGATTTAAACCAATATCTACATATACTTATTTAAGTATATGTTATTCCTCATGTGGCATGCATTTGAATGATTATATTTGTTGATGGGATTATTTATTTTATTTACATCTTTCTATCTCTGGAATCAAATCTTAATAATAATTGTAGTCTTATAACATTGTTAATGTTTAAATAAATATATTCAATTACAAAGAAATTGCATAACAGATCCAAATTGATATGCACTAAATGAGTCACTGAGGATATCTTGAAAGTTATAGATTTTCCACAATCGCATCGTTAATGTGAAAGACCATCAGGAAACGTCTCTTAAAAAGTCAATTTCTGTGATTATATAGTCAAGGAAACTGATGCAATTTTTATTTGCCACGTTTATTTGGCTTTACGACATGGACAAGATTCATTCTCTTCGCCCAATTGCCTTATATTTCCAACGTCAATGGTTTCAGATTCTCCTTATAGTCTTTGTATCGTGCTCATCAGCTTTTTGGCCTATCGTAAAACGGTAAAGATGTTACGTAATCCGAACTCCTTCACCGCTCCTGCAACTGGAAATATGCATTGGAAAGTGCTTTGAGAAGATTGACAAGGAATCAATATTTGTGAATCTTTCTTACACTGATGGCAAAAAGCAAATGTGATGAACAAACCCCACTCTAAAACACACACAATCATTGGAGCTTATGAGCGGAAACAAATATTTATTGAAACAAACAGCTTTTTGTTCATTGAATTGCTTGCTTTGGTCTGAATCTAATCGATAAGTACCAGCAATAAGTACCAATCGATAAGTACCAGCAAGCCACAACACAGATTTATAAGTATGGGTTGAAGAACAGATGCATGTTTTTCACATTATTGAATGACGAACTCTAGTTGCAGAGCAGATTATGGTTACCATTACATTGATATTCAATCTTTATGTTCATCAGACTGATGTAACCCAAACAACAACATGTCGATACTGTGATATCATTATTTAAATGCATTATTCAATTTTATAAGAAGTGTTATTACTCACTTTTGAATTACTTGATTGATCAGTGATTCATTTTCTTTTTTTCTGATTTTCTAAAGTATATTGTATGCAAAGTATTTACAACGGTTCAATTATTCAATTATCATTTAAAAGACAGTTTGCAATTTGCATGACAAACAGCTATGTTTTCTCCTTTTCCCAATGTAAAAAATGAATGGTTTGGTGTATTGTAAATGAATTTCAACATTATCCTGTTAAGACTGCGATAAAAACGATTGATATGAATTTAACCTTAAGAATAGTAATGCAAGTTAATTCTATAAAATGGTCATATGTATTTAATGCAAATTAATTTAAATATTTGATATATACGAATCCATCATGTCCTTTCTTTTCCTTCAAGAAGCTCAATGTTTGCTTCTAACCTTAGGTCGGTCACCTTTGCATTTACACAAAAATAACTTTTTCCAGTAGCTGAATCTCTAGAGACTAAATCAATAAGAGGTATTGATTTTTCTATATAAAACTGCATCAATGTAAACAACTAACAAGCTGTCAGAAAGAGGGGAGAGACTGCTAGACTACATCAAATACACGAGATAGATCTTAAGAATATTTCTGTCAGACTGCAAGGGAAATCCAGTTAATCCATTTTCTGCAATTTCAGAGATCTTAGGTTAAAACAAGATGTCAAACATTGACTCTTCCTTAGTATATTGAAGATACAAGAACACTTGCACTTGAATCAATGCATCTTCACAGTAGCAATATTTTGTTCTAGAGAAGTTTGGAGCCTGTGGGATCATGCATCTTACATTCAACTGTTATAACATGGTACCATTATAATCATGACATTGAGTAGGTAACGTTTTTTAATAATGACATTATCTCCTTTTGTTATACCAACAGTTAGTCAGTTAAATGTAATTATCCTGATGATGAAACCCAAATCCATTAAATAATTCAATCTTTTTAAGTTAGAATTAAAGATAACATGTCGGTAAGCTGACCTAGAATGATTATCTGCATCTTTGATTTGATACAAATACATGACATTGTAGCATTTGCCAATGAGACCGACGTTGAAGACTTAATTTAGGTAAGAGAAATCGCTATGTATCTCTTCATTGTGTTGCGCTAGGTGCTATGTTACAAGCAAACAAAGAGATTTCAAACTTATATAATCTCATTACTTAGTCCCAAGGGTAACATGGGTCAATTTTGCCAATGGAATCGAAATATTCCTTTTGTGGAAACCTTCTCCAGTCTATCTATACAATTAGCAGATGCCCGTACCACCAACCTGAATTGGATGACTTTACTTTCTTTCTCTGGCCACTAAGCTGCTTCGTTCATTATTAGGACTGGATATTCTCGAGCGTAGCCTGCCTATATGTTTCATTAGATCTGAGATATTCAACAGGCTCGCTGCAAATGCATTGTTAGTCTTCTATTGACACAAGTCGATCGAACGCTGCGGGTATTTAGAATAGATAATATAAAGTTAGACCAGATTGAGATGGCGCAGACTGCCAATATCTTTCACCTGGAGATATTTTTCTTCTACTTTTGTGTAAGAGTATGTGCTGGAGCATGCTTCATAATAGTATCGTTTGGGTGTAATTAGAGTAAAGCATCCCTTGGGATGACCATGATGAAAAAGGATTATAACTTTGAAATTTCTCAGAATTTAAAAAAAGGTATTTTTTTAAAGAAATCATCATCTAAAGCTATTTTCTCACTTTGTAATTTCTGAAAATTATTTTCATTGTACTTTCATCATATATTTTATGACACCCCATTGGGACGTTCGATAAGATCATATATCTGAGATGAAACTATGATCAGAACAGGATATAAACTAGTGTCCAAAAGTGAGTGAGTGAGTGAGGTGGTGTTTAACGTGTTTTGAACAATATTTCAGTTATTAAACACGTGGATGTTGCCATCCAAAAGAGAGTAGAGAAACGCTACCTAGTTTTCAACGTCGTCCAAAACAAAATTCTATAACCTGACAAAGTGGAATTTAAGTGTATCTGACAGGCATATGTCTAGTGAACAAGTATACTTTTTATTTTGTTTACCTTTTAAACGCACATGAGGTGCATAAATCGCAATTTCAAATTTGTTTTTTTTTGCACAGAAATTTTCATCATTTCAGTATAAAATTGGTAAAGTCTTGAATTTAGGTAAGGACACATTTTTGTCGATATAATGCACTTTATTTGACATAAATTCATTGACGCCTCATTGCTCCAGAACGCTTTAAAACAAACAAACGTGTCCAATTTCTTTCTGCTATCTCGCCTAGTTAAAGAGATTCCAAATCGATGATGTTTATAAATGTGTGTTTCTCACAAACATAAAAAGATAATGTTTCAAAACTTTGCATAGAAGTTCGTTGATTTCTGAGTAAATGATAAAACTATGACATATCAATCAGCAGTGGATTGAGTTATCTTGCGATTTGTATAGTAGCGTTTCTTTTGGACACTAGAACCTTCTTTTAAGAAAACCCACTATTGTTCATTGTAGGTTACCTGTACATTGCTACAAAACTTTGTTTAGTTATTTCAGTTTTGGAAATTTTGAGTTGGTCACCACTTTATAGGGAAAATTTTATTGGAAATGGATCACATTAATATTGTTTTAGGTGGCATGCCAGTTCTGGCATTCCAATAAAGAAGCATTGGGCCGCTGGCCCCAGACCACAATTATTTTACAGTAATTTTGTCATCATTGTCTTTCTAACACAACCTTTCCCCTATATTTCGTTGAGCGTTCAGCTTTTGCACAATGACTAACCTGCCATAGACCACATTTCAGTCAAAAAATGAGCACACCTTTTGCTGCATCGAAGGTCGATAGAGAGTGGAAACAAATGTGATCCCTTCGTCAAGGCTGTTCAGTCTGACTCGACCTCCAACTTGAGGTCACCTTACTGCTCACATCGGCATTTTTAACAGTAAGTCCAATCAAACATGATGAAATTTTCAATTCATCATCTCAAATTACTTGATAGGTCACTTACCAAAGGTGGGCCTTTCACTTTACAAATCGAAATATTTCAATTCACTTCAGTAAAATTTGTTGATGTGTAACAAGAGATTAAGGGTTATGTTATTTTTAAATATCTATCGCCATGCATCAACCCATCCTGCAAAACAAAAAAATGAACCCAAGAATGATCTTTGACATTAGTGTTTAACTCTTGATTTTTAAGAAGTTTATCTACAGCCAGTTCAGAAAAAGTCGACCAAAGGTTCATGTGCGTAAGAGTGATAGTACATACCCTGTTGAAACTACAAGAACCTTTGTTTGTTGTTGGGGACCTTTAATGAGAACCTGTCATTACCTTAAATTTTATTATCGTATCCCTTGTAATTGCTACTACCACAATTCATAAATATGAATTGTCATTCAGGAGAGAAAACGAGGTTACCGACGATATACGTGAGGAGATTCCAAAACAATAATCTGTGACAAGGCACAGTATGATCTCCGAGGACAAGCCGCTGGCTTAATCTCCTATAAAGTAAATGGTTCCCGTCAGTCATTATTTGACTTCAGAGGAAGTTGATTTCCACACATATTATTAGATCTTCATCGATTTTGCTACTCATTCGTGATAGGACAAAGCTGGTTGACACTGCACAAACCCTCTGATTAGTGTTGGGGAATTTATGAGAATCTGTCATCATTTTCATAAATGAAATGTATGGTTCGAAACTGCAATCCCTTTAGTATGGGATTTGCTTGGGTTTATATGACTCATAAGTGAATACATAGTGTCAGAGGAGCTGAACCGAAGTGTCAAACATTAAGGCTTTATGAATATCATAATTAACAACTATCCTTTCAATAATCTTCATTTATTTAATTATTTATTAGTTGTTTGATATTAATTGTCATAGTGTTTGCATCATACTCCTTACCTGTGTGTCATCCATGCATGCCTAAACTTGTCCATAAGTTTATAGATTGATAGATTGATTGTCTTATTGGCTGTATCTTTCAGGAGAATGTTCTTAAAATAGTAAATCTATAAGATTCCTCCAATCACAAAGTCCTTCAGTCTAAAGATGTATGAAGCGAATTTGCCTGCGAGCTGGCAAATACAATGTTACAATCTTTCTCTCCAACACCTCTAACATTGAAGCATCATATCAGATATTGAAATGCTCTTTCTTTGAAGCAAACTTGCCAGAGTGAAGATCTAGAACATCTTAATGATTTGTTCTGTTGAGGTTTATGTATGAACGAGATAATGATGAAAGTGCTTTTGTTATCTCTACATTATTAGATGTGGAGAAGAGAACGATTATTAGCCGAAATGACATTCAATCATCTGGCATCCATTTATTAAATAGCAAGTAGTTTTGTCTACTTTTGCAATTTTTCATAACTATATGAAAGGTCATACTCATACTCATGTTTTATTGTTTTACTTCAGGTTTGCAAGTAGTTAGCAATTTGAATCTTTCACGAACAAACAAAAAAAAAATAACACATTTCCTGTTTCATACATTGCCTACGCAGCTAAGGTGGTTTGTCAAGTAAAAAATATTTTGGATGTCACTTTTAACCCTCTCCGGAGTGGTCAAAATATAATTGCAATAAGCGTCACAAGCAGGAAAAGCAATCTGCAACGTTGTGCACTTTTTGATGTGAGGTGAGGCAGTTTTTGGTTGAACGCCGCTTTCAAGAGTATTTCAGTAATATCACGGTTGCTTGTATTATTGCAGTATTATTGCAGCGGGAAAGCCTGTGACGCTATTGTGTGCTGCTTTTGTGTGCTACTGCGCTGAAATTCAATGTAGCATTGCACCGAAACCTAACTGCATGTAGAACAGTTGTCTACTGCTGACAGAGTTGCCGAGCTCCCTGGGGGATTCGAACCAGGGACCTCAAGAATCCTAACACTGAACACGCTAACCACTGCGCTATCTAGACCCTTGCACTAATTGAGAATTGAATAGAGATGATAGCAATTGAACATTAGATTGTTTCTTAAATCAAGATAAGCTGCAAATGTTTCAACTTTCAATGTGAATTAAAACATTTCTCATTTAAATTTCATTTCCGAAAGTGGCTTTCTTAATCCAATGTTGCTCCACCTTGCATTAAACTGTATTAAGCTCCCTACAAATGTCTTCCCAGCAATTGAAAGAGATCATGCCAAACAAAACGTAATATATGTCACATAAATGTTGCCTGTGCTTTCGCCATTTTGTTCCTGTAAAAGACATTTGGAATATCAGTAACACAGTTTCATTGATATTTCATTGATATTTTATGCCAAATGGTTAAGTGATTTGAACATTTATTATAACATACAGCAGTGACACCACAAGTCTTTTTTAGAAATATCAAGTTATTAATGATTTCTTAGTTGTCCTTGTAAACTGTAAGAAGAAAAGTGTAACGAAATAATGCAAATATGTGTCATTTATTGGTGTTTTACATTCGACTGGGATGATCAAATATGTAAATGTTATAAAATAGCAGAATCGAAAACATGTAAGTCATATAACTTTGAAAAGAGGTTATGGTTTAAGTATTCATCATTGAGAACTTTTTTTGGGACACCTAGACATTTGTATATATTACGCTAGAAGGGATTGAAAAGCGAGATGAAATTATGTTGTTTCACAATGGCTAGACCATTGATCAGGTGATGAATTTCTTTGGTTCGGTAAAATCTTGAGCTCAAAGCAGCAATACAGAGGGCTCTCTTTTTAGATAGGACAGATTATATTAAGCCGAAAGTATGTTGTTGTTTTTTTAATTTAAAAAAAGAAATAGGACTAAAGGGTAAAGTAAATTACAGCATAAAGTTTTAATGGAATTATTGCTTCATAATGCCTATTAAAGATGCTGTATTATACTTGCAATATTTGTAAAAGTATTTTTAATGTATTCGGGTTTTTTTTCGAAAAATTTAGCGACCAACCTAGGGAAAATCAGACCAAAATTCATTAAATATGAGATAATTTACCAAAATTACGGAAACGGCAGCCAACATAAAGGCGAATCAAATGTGGCCATCTCACAACTTCCGGTCTCTAAATATACACGCTTGAAAACCGTCTTTGTCGCCCACGACTAGATTTTCTTTTCTTTTTCTCCAAATAAGGTGTTCGTTGCTGCCAAAGTTAATACCCAAAGTTGAACGCAAATACGCTAGTTGTGACACGGTGTAAATCCTACACGCGTAATGATTACGTCATAGAAAGCGGGTTCGTTTAATGCTATGCTCTTTCAACAAGGGGTACTGTGCTTTGGGCGTCGAAATCAGTATGTTATTGTTGATTAAACAATCTAAATACTATATCAAAATTTCGACGAAAGATTTTTCTACAAAGTGATGTATTTCATTTCTCAATAGCTAAATTTCAGCCTGAACCGCATGTAAGTATGAAACAGCATCTTTTATAGTAACTTTATCAATTAATTAAATAATAATGACCCTCATAGTTTGATTATTCAATTAACATGATTCCAAAAAGATTTTTCAAACTCGCAATACTGGAAATTTTGTTTACTGCGTCTTCATCACAATGAAAAGCATATATATACTTAGTTGGAATATTGAAACCAGAGGTATCTAATTTTGTTTCAATTTCATCATTCAAACAAAAAACAGGTTTCATAAGACAGCAAAACCCTCATATCGTAATAATAGTTAAGACACCTGGCAGTATGAACAGCAAAATTAAGGCAAAGCTTTTTATGTTTACTTTTTTTTTAAAGAAAATTAAATATTGTTTAGTAATAAAAGATACAAAATATCTACTAATTTCTTATTAAAGAAGTTATTTCCTTTATCAAATGGTATAAATTATATATTTATATATTCAAAATGCAATTATTTATAAATCGTTTGATGGTTATTACAAAAAAGTTCACTTGTATTTATTCATATAACAAATTAAAGTTTTTAAAGGCAATTTAGTCAAAATTTTAGTCAAATGCTCCTTTAAAATCCCCTTAATGATCTTCATATATGTGATGGCCAGACAATACATATCTCATCATTACAAATAATAAAAGATTCATATGATATTTGGGAATGGATGATGCCTTATATATTAATTTACAGGAGATATTAATTGTTTATTTAGGTTATGAATAATGGGTATCTTTTCCTATTAGTGTTTTTAAAATTAATTAACTTTAGACAAAATACATACATGCAGAAATAAATAGAAAAAAATATATTTTGTAATTTTTCTATGAAAGTCTAAGATCATGTAACCCTTCTGCAACGATCTAAATTGTATCTTCTATTTGACAAAGAGGTTGCTGTGTATTGTTTTAAGCTTAAAAAATCATACAGGTGATACATATTTTACTTAATTATTTTACGATATTCTTATTCTGGAACTTTGCCTTGAACATTAACATCAACAACCATTTCCGTTTATGAAACCAGTGTATAATAGTAGTTTTGAAATGTGTAATTTAGACTAGATGTAACTAACGTCATAGTTTTTCCAGTCTGAATGTATAGAAATGATTTTCATTTACTTATTTCAGAAACACAAGACAAAGTCATTGCATTCACAAAATGCAAATTGTATGGATATGTAGTGTTCAAATTTTGCAAGGGACCATGTAATGTTTTTATAGAAACACTCCAATGTTATTGTAATATGAAAATGAATGGACATGTATGATGAGGTTCTCATTGCAATTTGTATATCAAGGCTTTTTTTCTGAATTTTACATTAATTTCCAAACACCAGCTACTTGGCAAGCCCTTAAATATATGTTACATATTCAACCATAAATAATAAACGTATGACAAATATTGCTTTTCAATAAAAACTTATTAACAGTTTAGTCACGAGACAAGAGTTTGGGACCAGAGATATAAAAAAACTTTCAGAAGTTGAAAAAAGTTACAAACTTTTTCAAAGCGCCATAAAAACATAGCAAAAACAAACCTGATTCAATTTTCATTTGCCATTCAACATACTACATTGAAAAAGCATGACGAACAAGCAAAAAGATTCTTGTCAAGCACTAAGATCAAAAAGCGTACTTCAAATAGGACATGCTAACATAAAACATGAATACCGACTTTTTCCAAATGTGATTTAAACGAATATCTACATATACTTATCTAAGTGTATGTTATTCCTCATGTGGCATGCATTTAAATGATTATATTTGTTTAAGGGATTATTTATTTCATTTACATCTTTCTATCTCTGGAATCGAATCTTAATAATAATTGTAGTCTTATAACATTTTTAATGTTTAAATAAATCTATTCAATTACGAAGAAATTGCATAACAGATCCAAATTGATATGCACTAAATGAGTCATTGAGAATATCTTGAAAGTTATAGATTTTTCCTGCATCGTTAATGTGAAAACCCATCAGGAAACTTCTCTTAAAAAGTCAATTTCTGTGATTAAAGTAGTCAAGGAAACTGATGCAGCTTTATTTGCCACGTTTTCTTGACTTAACGACATGGAAAATATTCATTTTGTTCACCCAATTGCCTTATATTTCCAACACCGATGGTTTCAGATTCTCCTTATAGTCTTTGTATCGTGCTCATCAACTTTTTGGCCTATCGTAAAACAGCTAAGATGTTATGTACTCCTTCACCGCTCCTGCAACTGAAAACTGGAAATATGCGTTGGAAAGTGGTTTGAGAAGATTGACTAGGAATCAATATTCGTGAATCTTTCTTCCACTGACGACGAAGACCAGATGGCATAAAGCAAACGTGATGAACAAACCCCACTCTTAAACACACATAATCATTGGAGCTGATGAGCAGAAATAAATATTTATTGAAACAAACAACTTTTTGTTCATTGAATTGCTTTGTTTGGTTGGATGATGCACGGTGTCTGGATCTAATCGATAAGTATCAGCAACACACAAAACAGATTCAGAGGTATGGGTTGAAGAACAGATGCCTGTTATTCACCATTCTCTCCCCAACAGAGGCATCTCAGTCATACCCGAGTAAGCCTCTGTTCTATTATGACTGATACATAGGATAGAAAGGTAGAAATCTGATTGGGGGCAATCAAAGTTAGTTGTGCAATCAGCCTTTCAAAAGTGGTCATTCGCAAAACCTCGGCCATTTCTGTGTGGTTTGGCAAAGCTATCGTTGAAATTTAACACCCAGGGGAGATAACTCTTCCTTTTACAAAACAGCGCTTTTTAACTTCTTTTTTATTTGGTTGATTAGTAAAATAAAATCTATCCTAAAACAAACGATAATTTACACAATTACAAAACAGTTTCTATCTAATGAAAAACCCTTTCCATATCTGATTTTCAAATATTTACCCTCTCACACTGTTAATGGAAAAGAAACATAACGGCATGATATTTTACATGTCCTACGAATTCCCAAAGTCATATCTAAAAGGTGTTTTCATCGGCTGCAAATAGGGGAGATATCGTTAGTTACAATTTTTTGCCGCAATCTGCCAGAACCCCAGGATTTCGGCGTAATAGAACAGAGGCTTGCTCGCA
This sequence comes from Steromphala cineraria, assembly GCA_916613615.1. Taxonomy (NCBI): domain Eukaryota; kingdom Metazoa; phylum Mollusca; class Gastropoda; order Trochida; family Trochidae; genus Steromphala; species Steromphala cineraria. The sequence continues at coordinate 66,562,043 of OU744725.1, read as the reverse complement.
CTGAGCTGCCTCTGTGGGGGAGAAAAAGGTTATTTAAAAACATTATTGAATGATGAACTCTAGTTCAGAGCAGATTATGGTTACCAACGGTATTTAATATTTTATGTTCATCTTATGATCAGATAAAAAGTGTATATTATCACATTCACATTTCACATCATGAGTTTTACTTTTCATAGACATGATATGTTCCATTTATTATATGATCAAGACTGATCTAGGTATTTTGAAATGTTTGCTTGTAACTTTCGGTTGGTCACCTTTGCATTTACGCATTTCCGGTAGCTGAATCTCTAGAGAATTAATCAATAACAGGTAACGATTTTTCTATATAAAACTGCATCAATGTAAACAACTAACAAGCTGTCAGACAGAGGGGAGAGACCGCTAGACTACATTCGCTTCCAATACGCTGGGGAGATCTTAACAATATTTCTGTCAGACTGCAAGGGAAATCAAGTTAATCCATTTTCTGCAATTTCAGAGATCTTAGGTTAAAACAAGATGTCAAACATTGACTCTTATTTAGTATATTAAAGATTTTCTGTCCGATACAAGAACACTTGCACTTGGATCAATGCATCTTCATAGTAATAATATTTTGGTCTAGAGAAGTTTGGAGCATGTGGGATCATGCAATTTACATTCAACTTTTATACCATGGTACCATTATAATAATGACATTGAGTAGGTAACGTTTTTTGACAATGACATTATCTTCCTTTGTTATACCAACAGTTCGTCAGTTATATGTGATTATCCTGATGATGAAATCCAAATCCATCAAATACTTCAATCTTTTGGAGTTAGAATTAAGATAATATGTCGGTAAGCTGACCTAGAACGATAATCTGCATCTTTGATTTGATACAAATACATGACGTTGTAGCATTTGCCAATGAGACCGACGTGGAAGACTTAATTTAGGTAAGAGAAATCTTAATGTATCCCTTCATTGTGTTGCGCCAGGCGCTATGTTACAAGCGAACAAAGAGATTTCAAACTCATATCATCTCATTACTTAGTCCCAAGGGTAACATGGGTCAATTTTGCCAATGGAATCGAAATCTTCCTTGTGTGGAGGCCTTCTCCAGTCCATCTACACAATTAGCAGATGCCCGTACTACCGACCTGAATTGGATGACTTTACTTTCTTTCTTTGGCCCTTAAGCTGCTTCGTTCATTATTTGGATTGGAAATTCTCGAGCGTAGCGTGCCTATATGTTTCATTAGATCTGAGATATTCAACAGGCTCGCTGCAAATGCATTGTGAGTCTTCTATTGACACAAGTCGATCGAACGCTGCGGGTCTTGAGAAAAGATAACATAAAGTTGGACCAGGTTGAGAAGGCTGAAGACTGACGATGTCTTTAATCTCGAGATACTTTTCTTCCACTTTGGAGTAGGAGTATGAGCTGGAGCATGCTTCATAATAGTATCGTTTGGGCGTAATTCGAGTAAAACATCCCTCGGGAAAGTAATGATGAAAAAGGATTAGAGCTTTGAGATTTCTTAGAATTTAAGAAAAAAAATGTTTTTGAAAGAAGGCATCACCTCAAGCTATTTTCTAACTTGCTTAGCTCTGAAAATCCTTTTCATTGTACTTTTACAAATTATTTGATGACTCCCTATTGGACCATTCGAAGGTCTTCTGTTTTTATACTCAGAATAATTTCAGGATATGAAAATACAGAAGATATTTATGAAATCAGCTGTTCTTAATTTTTAGAGTTAGGTTTAAAGGAATAAAACGAATTTGATGGTTGATTTTTAATTGAGCTTGATGAGCGAATACAATATACTTATGCTGTCAAAAAGTAAAAACTCAGAAAATTTCACCAACCTGTCTTCTTAATCAAATATATCAACACGGGTTGATAAAAGTAACAAATACACAAATCTTCATGTATTTGATGTCAGAAGACACGAAGGTGAAATTCAATGTATCACCTAAAATCATTCTCATCATGTTTCAATTTCTGAACAATTCACTGCCCTAAAACTCCTTATTAAAGTGGTGATGTCATAGTATTGCGACGTCATCATATTCATGACATCATAACATTGTGACGTTCCATTACCGTATCGTGGTCTGGTGGTCTATGTGCTTCAGCAACCCTAACAGCTTTGCCAGCTGGAGCTAAGATGCTCCTGGTAGGGTCATGAAGCTTGATAGGTTGATGGGTAGAAGCCAGGACTATCTTGAATCTTTAATTCCGTCTTTTCCCTCAAAGCATTGTTACGTTTAATTACCTTAACGTGGTACCTGGAGCTAAGATGCTCCTGGTAGGTCACGCAAGCTTGATAGGTTGATGGGTAGAAGCCAGGACTATCTTGAATCTTTAATTCCGTCTTTTCCCTCAAAGCATTGTTACGTTTAATTACCTTAACGTGGTACCTGGAGCTAAGATGCTCCTGGTAGGTCACGCAAGCTTGATAGGTTGATGGGTAGAAGCCAGGACTATCTTGAATCTTTAATTCCGTCTTTTCCCTCAAAGCATTGTTACGTTTAATTACCTTAACGTGGTACCTGGAGCTAAGATGCTCCTGGTAGGTCACGCAAGCTGGATAGCTCGACGAGTAGAAGTTAGGGCAATCTTGAATCTTTCATTCCGTCTTTTCCCTCATCCTTTCGATCCCTTTCTCCTTGATCTATCTACTCTCCTTTGGCGGCAACATCAACGTGTTAAATAACTGCAGTATTGTTCAAATCACTTTACGCACCGACTCACTCCCACTCACCCACGGCATTGTGACGTCGTTATGTTTATGACGTAAAAGCATAATGACGTCATAACTGACGATGTAAAATGTTTGTGATGTCATACTTTTTTATTACAGGGCATTGTTGAAAACCTACTTCTTAAATCTAAATCTTCCATAAGCGATATACTATGTAACACAGTTTTGGATGGTTAATGAAAAACGTTATCATATGTGTGCGGATATCTTTGAATACCTATAAAATTAAAAAACATAAGAAGGCGTCCTTTTTCTGGGATATCCATGGACTTCTCCTAAATACTTGTCAGTTAAGTTTCATGATGGAACGTGATTCTCAAGATCTATCAATATTAAATGCATGACGTTTTGATAAATACGGTCTGAGCAATCATGAATACGTTTACGCCAGTTCTACAATAACATTCTATAATTTGAGTATAAACCATCGTCGAGTAGAATATTTAGCTTTCAAAACACTAATAAAGGTGATATCAAATCAAAACACTACTCATTCCCAAAATTCAATCTTCATGACAATCAAAAAACATTCAAGCGTGTACCGAAAAAGAAACAACTGGACCTTTTCACGTGTCTTACAAACTTTTCAGTTTATTTCAACTTAAAGTTTATCTTTCATCTGCTTAAGATAAATTTTCCAAATTACGTTTACAAATGCCAAGCCTTTGTTCCGGATTTTCATTCATATTTGAGACTTAATCCCTTGTCCAACTGATAGGCATAACAGTCAATAATTCTTGATGAGATCTGTCAAATGTTACTCCAGTCATAACAACAATAACATCAAAATTGAATCCACAAATTATTACAAGCTCTTTTTAAAAACGAAGTGTTTCTAGATTGTCAACGCATTAGTCAATCACAGAACCGATAAAATTAAATATGTAGTTTCAATATATCTAGTCGCAATCGTTTTTCTTAATTTAATCACGCTACCTTCAATTACTTATTCATTAATACGAATGAATATCGAGTATTTGTTAGAATACGAAACGTAAATGATCATGTTCCGCCATGTGAACAATTGAATTCAGATACCTTTTGAAGCAATGGCCGTTTGTGAGCACATGCTAGGACAAAGATATAGAGCTCCCTGTACTAATTTCAATCTTCACCATTCTCGAAAAAACAGGACGAAACTGTCAATTTAAAGCAAATATACAGTTGAACCTAATTTAACCTGAATTTAAAATCAAGGGTCCACCGGCGACTACTATTAAAGAAGAGTTTGTCAAATATATATGATTTAACTAACATTGATGATTCCATATGTTCTTTCTCCAAGAATATAATAATGGATACAAAAGCACTCGAGACATTTGCTTAGATACTATATGGACACTCAGTTATGAGTGTATTGATATTTTTGTTTTGCCCAAATTATGTAGAAAGTAGTCCCTCTTATCAATATTTTTAGCATAAATGCAGCAACTATGACATAAGTAAATCTTGAAAGTTTCATTCGACCCCAATAATTTTTTTCCCATAATTGTTCCTACTTCAGTTAAAACCCTCAACCTTTCACAGACACACATTCACATTTATATTACGCAGGAAGTCGATTTTTAAATCTTCAACAACTTGTTTCAATTCGTAATTGCTATCGACTTCTCTATGACATCCTGCCAAGTTAAGCTTAAGTTCAAACCAAGTGTTTTGGTCTTATCGATTAGCAAGATAAGGTAGACAGAGAAATCCAAAATCGAATCATCAATCGTGAGAAACTCTTTTGGTCACGAATGATTGAGGGTTTTGCATGTCATGGGATCCGAACCTAATGCAAGTTTGATGACTCTTACGTGCCTCTGCACACTAACTGTTGAGTCACTTGGAATCTGTTAACGCCTTCGTCTGACCTTGCATGGACACGTGTGATTCTCCTACAGGGGACATTACTTCCAAGTGTGAGGTACAAAGTGTCTTAACAAGCTTATATCATATCAATATCAGATCAACCACCGTCAGTTATAGGCTTGGGACTCATAGCATATTTGATACGTATATCGAGTCGGAAGGTATAACGTCACTTCCATTCTTTATACGCTTACTCTACCGTTGTTCACTGTATGTTTTCTGTGTTCTATGTAAATCAATGTTGTGTATACTAGGAGAGTTTTTTTAAGTTTGATAAACTGTCCCAAATCTTCTTCTTGTGAATAAAATATGTTTAAACCATAATTTCGTTAAAGAGAGATCAACATTCGTTCTACAAAAGCATGCAATGTTAAGTCGTCAAAATAGCTAGCAACGCCATGCTACATGCATGAATTAAACCTGTTTTAACGCGAAAGGAATTCATATTGATTCTCTAAGTTTTGTTATCAAGAATTTTCAGAGAAGTAATGTACGGTTTTTTCACTAGCAAATGACCCCTTCGTAAGGAAATCACAAACCAATGTTAATGTCATGACAGCAATACAGTTTGTAATTTAGAGGGGACGCAGTGTCCCTTACCTTTAAAGAAGATTAAATGTAGAAAGGCACATTGTTTCATGACCTGTATTTGCCAGATCAATCATATACTTGACATGGTCCGACTCCTTTTAACTTTTTAAAGAATTTCAATTTTAATTCACCCTCAGTCGTAACATTACTTGTTCCTAAAACAGCCTTGCAGCAGGGGAAATAGACTCTACATATTTCTTTAAAACAACTTTAAGGGGTTAAAGGGAAGTATTTCGAAGTAAAATTATAGTAAGTAGGTATTTCAGAAACAAGCATATATTGATATATTGTTCTTCTTTACTCCGTGTAGGCATATTCGTTTAAAAACTGCTTGTTCACATCTAGGATATGACTCCTGTGTCTTAATAATTTAACAATTCTACGGTTAACAACTGGTTCCTTGAAATGTACACTACGACAACGAATAGGTAATTCAACAATCTTGCTTTTCTTATAAAATACGCTGATAAATGTCATTTAAGACATATATAATAAATTCTTACATAATAAATTGCCATAATCAATACAATTTCTTCGAATCCATGTAGGTAATCAATGTTTTTCAACAAGGTTGCCCGTATTGACACTGGTAATGAAGCATTCCAGTTGCTCTCTTGGTTCCAGTACAGAAGTTAACGGGCGTATTGAGATCGTCTAGGACATGTGAAGTCCCTTATAACGAAGCAGCAATTGATCGTTATCCTATTCATGGGGTACATTGACCACGCACTGCTTGTGATTAATCGCAATTTCCGCAGGCTGACCCGTGTTCCACCAAACGCTCTGAAATCAAGTATGTCATTATGTCGTCCTCCCGTACCAGCGGCAGGGGAAACCTGGTTAGTGAATTCAAGGGAACTCAAATGGAAATACAGGTGACCTTTGATTTTTACTTCTTCGCTCTAAACAAGAGCACTTCTCAATCTCCGAGGGGAAGTCTATTGATCTGTGTTGTCAAGTTTCATTCGCAAATATCAAGTCAAATTTTCGAATTGAGTTGAAGTTGGATACGATTTTACTAAAAGTCATATATAACCAAGTTTAAATATGTTTTGCAGATGTGCAAGTTCACAAAGATATGAACATAACTTTAACAGTATTTATTTTTTCAATAATCAATATTCATTTTCAAATGACTTTTAAGTATGATATCATCATTCCCCATTACTGTATTTTAAGCCAATATGTATTGGAATATTTTGTTCATACCAATCAGGATATCATTTAAACTTCTCACGTCCATGTATCAAATCAATCAAAGGTCAGCTTAATAAATCATTTATCAATAATATTGTGTCTGTTTTGCGTAAGATGGTTATATTTTAAGCATACACATTTAAGGATACACGTTTTAAAAAAGCTGAATGATACCTAACCAACCATATATCAAATATCATTAATTACTCTCAAAATCAATGTAACAGCACTTCAAATTTCGACAACCGATTTGTCTAACTACCAATGATTTATAAAAAAATATCCTTTCTCGAGGATCTATATTTCCAAGCTTCTGTGTGCTTCCCAGTTTTGCTCGAACTGCGCCGCAAAGCCGAGCCGCAACCTCTAGAGTTGTGGGCAATTTTACAGAACTCTCGATTTATCGACAGTCGGTGCTTGATGTCTGCAAAAACGGAATGCCGAACTGTGTTATCTAATTTGCGGACATTTGGATTGTGATGGCAAATTTATCCAGACCGCATGGGGTCGATCAATTATAGCAGAGCCCGATGAATAGTGACCAGGAAAGGACGTCCAGCGCCGCTGTCCGTGGACTCCCTTCCATGTGTCCTTGTTCCTTGGAGTGTTGGACAAGCGTGGTGTGTCTCTATGGTCACTACTGGAGGTAGCAGCGTCTTGTGACTGGAGATATGTCACAGTTCTGTCTGTCTTTACTAGCTACTTTTCTTGTACAGGTGAGTCATCCTATTGGATATCCTCGATCTCTTGTTTACCTTTTGCGGTTCAGTTCTTGATAGCGAGCCTAATTCCATTCATATCGAACGGCCTTTCGTTATGACCTTTGTTTATTCGCCTTTCGTGAAACAATGTGTCTCCTCTCCTCCCTTCTCTTAGCTTCCCGCTTCTGGTTTAAGGTTGAGAAAGGCGCCTATAAGAATATTTATTAGATTCCTCAATCGAAAACATCATCATTTTTACTTAAAGACGTGTTGCATCAACAATTCTATCAATTCCCATCTGACGATTAAAATGTGTTTCATTAAATCTTCTATCGAAATCTTATCATTTTACACTTTAGCACGATTGCATCACCTTGTCCAGATTGGTTTTGAATCGAGATAGAAGTTTGAAGAAGATAATGGTTTTCAAGACGGGATGTTTTGTTCAAAAAGACGTCACGCTAACTTCTTGCCTGTATGAAATCGATATCAACACAAAACACTGATTCCAATTTGATTATCATCAGAGAAATTTCTTTTTTAATCAATCACTTCAAATTTCTTCCTTGCGTGTCTTTATATGAAGACGTTTCGCTGCGTGATTGATTTTTGGTACAATAAAACATTCATGACTCTTAAGACGTCATATTTCATCTATCACATATTCAGCTTTCCATAGCAAATCAATAGTTGTATTCTTTGAATTTAGAGTGAATATTGCAATGTGATTCGAGGGTAAATAAATGGGTTACCCAGCTCCGCTAACAAATCTCATATAATCATTAGTGTTATGACTCTAACAATACATATATATTGCAAGGCGCTAATGAAACATATCATTGCTCCTGCGTTCGTATTAACCATCGCAATCATATGTTTGATGTCATAATACACCGAATTGCTTTTCCAGACAGCTTTATCTCCATTCGTTTATTTCTTGTCTAATGACTGATAAGCAACGAAATGATATTGTATCATTGTCATGAACCAATCGGCAAAAGAACGTTATCACAAATTAATTGAAATTATTTTGATTAAATCACGAAATAAACTGATTTGATTTAAACATATTTTGTTCATGAAGAAAAGGATGAGGAACAAGTTCTCCAACTTCGAATACCTTCTCCTTACGAAATACACTCGAAGTTAAAAACGTAAATGTTATATATCCACCAGTCTCCAAAACACTTGGGAAATTTCGCAATCTCATTTTGATACTCTTTACTTTGAATCACAAATTTGGGTAATAATTCACATTTGACCTCATTCTCAAAACGAGTTTTGTTGCACACATCTTAATCCAGGCTTGTTCATAAATGAAGAGATGAAGTTTGACTCAAGCATATCTCTCTCGGTTCTGGGGATAGCACAGTGATTAGTGCGTTCGGCCTCGGATCAAGAGGTCCGGGCTCTAATCTCACCAGCGGCATCTTTGTCTGCAGTAGAGAACTGATCATGGGTGCTATGCTAACCTATATTTTAGGGCATTACCACCCATGCTTCCGTTCTTCCAGCCGATGCTCGCAGGTTTCATCTCTGGTGTTGCGGGCTTTCTCCCTGATACAAGTGACTCTTTGAAAACGCGTAAGTGAAATACATTTGAAAGCAGTATTAAACCCCTTATCGGCAAACCTCACGTCTCTCGGTTATATCCTGTTACGTCAGATAGTTTATTTCCTAAGGCCCATTTACATTATGGTTAAATGTAGAACAGTTCAACAATTAATTTATGAAGAATCAAAATACAATGATAATTACAATCTCCCCCACAAAGGCAGATCAAGTCATGAAATGTTGATACAGCCTCTGTTCCATTACGCCGACTTTGTGGGATAGAATGGGAGATGCCTGATTGGAGGCAATCGAAATTAGTTGTGCAGTCAGCGACGCTGTTCTAAAATCATCATTTTTGCAACTGAATCATGACAAAAGCATTCTGACAAAGTAATTCAAATGGATTGTGGTGGAAGTTTTTCCGCCAGTTGAAACTGCGGGATCCCACGGATTATGGCGAGTAAGAACAGAGGCTTTATCAATATTTTATTACTTGATCTGCCTCTGTGGGGAGAGAATGAGATAATTGTTAACTCTCTAAAACAGGGATTGGAAACATACCGTGAAAGCTAATCAAATATAGAACAATCATCAGTTAAAAGAATTTGTCTTACCGCTGTGATAGGAACCTTTGAAAGAAAATACAGTACAGTTTACTCAAAGCTTCGGTAGTTGACAGACAGACGTATAATAGGAGTATTTCATATTCGATACCATTTTACATGAAGGGCGTGTTCTATATTCTATCGTTTCTATCAATCTACCTACGTCTTCTTTCAATCATCGACAGTCGTTTACAATTAATGTTTTTTGGGAATCGAAAATTGTATATTTACACAAGTCAGAAGTTTTATATAAACTATTTGGGTTTGAATTAAACGCAATCTTTGTTGTATATTTTGTAGGTATTTATTGCAGAAAAGTATCAATTATGTTAGTTTCATATATTATTAACTCAAAGACGTGAATTAGAACATGCCAGCAAAATAACAATAGTCCTAGACTATTAGCTAATGAAACTTATTGTTCAGCTTCAGTTAAACATGTATTGTATGCACTTTTGTAATAGAATAATAAATTTTATAAGTAGAATTTGTTCGTTATTGTTAATGCAATGTCTTAAAAATTTCCAAGGTTTACGAACACATTGTAACACTACTTTCATTAAAGAAGAAACCTATCAACCCTTTTCTACACATAACATTTTTGTGACGTTCGCTTTGCTTCGTACGTGAAAACGAGTAACTTTCACTCAAGTATGCTAAAAATGTTATATATTGATCAATAATTTTTTTTTTGTCTAAAAGAATAGATTTCATGTTATGTATTCTTTTCATATAAAATTTCACATAAAATCCATTGGCGGTCATTTTGTGTGAACAGCTTTAATTCATTTTGTGTAAGAAAAAGGAATCGCATGGCTTAAATTTACATTATATATTTGAATTATTACTGCTTCATTTAATCTAAATACATTGTCATCCAATTGTAACATATAATTTTCATTTTCCGAATTGGTTGTCATTATTTTCATCTAAGTAATGTACACGAAGTCAACACGGAGTGGGCTAATGTCGCATCAAGCTGATCGTTAAAAGCTAACTTGTTTTGTTGCGTACATGAAATTTTCCTATCAAACAGCTCGCCGCTTATGGCTGCAATATTGCCCAAGCTGCGCTAAACAATAACTCACTCACTCACCTATCAAACAGTTCATGCTCATAGTAACTCATCTGAAACTCGATGTTAACTTGCAGCTTTTTCTGTTACAAGTCATTTATTTTACTACATGTATAATTTTGCAGTGCTACCTTTACTTGTTGTCTATAAAAAATGTCTGCCTAAACTTTTTTTTACCATTTATTGATAAACGTTTGCTCCTTTTGCCTTCTCGCTTCAAACACATGGCAGATAAAAACTCCAGATAAATTCGTATGGTTAACTACACCCTTATGTGCCGGTAGGACCACAGGTACAATGACAAACCTATAAAATTCTATTTTAGCCAAGAATGTGCCAACATCAGTTTCAATCTTCTCCAGGGAGTATGTCGAGCTGTTTCATTTACACAGCAATTTCAACTTAGCTTCGTCAATCCCATCAGTAGCACAAAGAGACCAGCACTTCTATAGCCAATATCGAATACATCAAGCAGTCATAAAACGACTTCTTTTGTGATATGGGCAGTATGTAAATACAAAAGTGTGAATGGCCTCCCAGAGGGAAACTCTGACTGTGACTGCGTCTACATATACAAGAAACTCGGTAACGATTCTTCGAAACTGTTTTCCATATAAATAGCACTTTATGGCGTGACTGCTTCATATAAACAGAAGGTTTATAGAAAAGACGACTACTTTATCAGCTCTATTCCAGGCTTTCTTTAATGACCCAATCCATGTCGATGACTCAGAGACCGTACTTGTAATGAGGCAAAGCCTTTCGATAATTGTTGCAATAGAGTATCAAATCATTTTGTTAGTTTTGCTGCGTGTATAATTCTGGGAAAAGGTATTGCATCAGCGGTTTCTAAGCCTCTTCTAAACTCTCCAATAATAACCCATTTATCATGCAAGTAGCCCTTGTAAAACAATCACAACTGAAACTCGAAAACAATTATTTGGTACTTTTCAAATGAACAAAAACGCTGTCTCCTCATTTACTGAAAACGATGATCATGATTTCATTTTCTAGTGGTTTGGTTTGTCTGAATATGATGATTTTATACGCATTTTTCCTCCGCACTATTATTTGAATAACCCATGTGACACAACATTTGTCCACCTTCGTATGTCAAGCAACATGGTTATAAAAATTAATCTTGCAAAGCATATATTTATCGAAAAGTTCTTAATCTGAAATGTGGGGTAATTTGAGAAACTTTATATACAAGTAACGTTTTGACGCTTATATGTTACAACTGATAACTAAAGATCTGTTTTCTATGATTTTGGTACTTGTAAAACGTTTTGGTAACTCCGAATCAATAACAAACAAGCCTTGATAACAAGATAATATTCATCTATATCTTATGTCCTCAACAACCATGAAATTAATTTTTGTTTTCTTAAAATCCTTTTCTTATGCATTGCCATAAGCATTATGTAAAATCTATTACACAACTTCACGACAGATTGGCGCCTCACGGTATTAGCAACAATGCGTGATGTAATACAAAACAAGCAAATGATAAACAGATATTGAATCAATAACATAGAATGGCATAACGATATGATCCTATTTGCAATTATGTCACTAATGTTGTGTATTTCATCGGGTCGCGTTTTGGTTCTCTAGATTTGATGCACATAATGGACTGTTATTATCATTATGATAGAACTAAAGATTTGATGAAATATCTGATGACACAATCAATCTCATTATTTGATGACACAATGTAGATATTATATATAATGTTACTGTATTTGCGATAGTATTGGCTCTGTAAAACGTGTCTCTTGTTGAAATAAGACTCTCCGAGCGAAACCATTCCTGTTCCGATCATCTTAATATGTTAAATTGGTCTAATGGATATCAGTTTATCACTTTATAACATTTGATTACCCAAGTCGTTATCGTAATTGATCATCTCACCCGAATGATAACCCCTATTGAAATTCGAGCCATTAATAAAATTCCATTAGATCGCGTCAGGTTATTCCTCTTAAAACGTTCTGATAAACGAGATTTTCTTTCCTCTGAAGAAATCATTGCGAGAAGAACCCCTCTAACAAGAACCGGAGAGACGTGGCATCGATTTCACGACAATCACAACAAAATAGCACTTCAACTCAGCACCAGCTATTCCAGGAGTAACCCGCCTCCATCGACTTGCTACTTGTCCTCGCGGTATCTTCGGAATCTAAATCAGGAACACTGCAACCAAATTACGTGTCTGTAGGGTGGACATTATTGTGATATCGGTGTCGTCACCTCCTTGATTAGGTGTTGGTATCAAAACCACACTGAGGCTTCATTGATGTTGATTGCTTCAATTCAAGCCTGTTCTCCTCCATCTTGTTATATTCTTGCAGATTATAGATATCATAGAAAGTGGGATATGGGGTAATGCGTACTTTCAACAATAGTCAGTCAATCATCACGTGGATGAAGATCGAAAGGTTTAGGGAATGATAACAAAACCTGCATTTTGGTTCAACATTATACATTTTGAGACAGAAGACAATTTGGTGTTTCAGAAAACACCTTGCGAATGTATATTGTACGTCTACTGTTTATTCTAAATTATCGATATAGAACCAAATTGTGTTACTGTAGAAAGCACTTTTGACTTATATGTTAGTATCTTGGTTAACAGCTTATCTTGCATTTCAAGCCGTGATAAGCTGACACAATATTTGATTGACGAGCGTTGCTACCAGCTGCGTGTGAGTGATTACATTGACACTGGAGTTACTGAAGACTAATTTAACTTTAACAAAACTCAAAAGGCATTTTTTGTAGTTTGAAGTATTCCCTCGTATGTCTCATCAAGTTATCGATTGCAGTTCAAGATGTGTACAAATGCAAACTTTTTCAAGCAATGAATGTCTTTACCAAATAATTAGATCATTTAAGATATATTGATAACAATATGATCTCATAAACCTACAAGAAAGACCACTTGCAGAGTCTGCAAACATGAATCAATAAGAACACAATGGACCAGCTTTCGAAAGAAATAGTTTGATAAGGTGAAAGAGTACCATATTGGATATCAAGCGCTTTAAAGATGAACGTACCCTTGAGTATGGTGCCGACAGTGAATAATTGATTTGCGGGTAAGTTCTTTCACACAGTATCAAGACGACTGTAAGTCACTGAGGTTTCTTAGTGCATTGTTAAAGAAACGGAGTTAGGTTACTTACTTTCTGTCGATGTCATTGGACACAACTATTTTGAATAAACAGGATGAACTGACGTTGGAATTCAAAACCCCTCAGTTTGAAGTTTTAGTTAAGTAGAGCTCCTGCGTGTAGTTGTATTCTTTTCCTGCCAAAGAGAAATATTTGTTGATTTTTATATACAAAATAGTTTCAACATTTCAAATATGTGACAATTTCTTTTTTTTATGAAAATCAAGCAAGAGATCTTTTATGTCAGTAAGCTGAAATGATATCTACTGTTTACATGATTACTTGTTAATGGTACTTTTCTTTCGTTTTGTCTCATTCCCAAAGTTACCTGATTGGCAAGTGCGGTACATTTCAATGAAATAAAACTAAAGATACTGCTTGACGTATAGAAACATTAAATGACTATTTACTGATTATTGAGTAGTTTTGCATACCTGTTTTTATCTGGTTATTATCTGGTAATATTTGTTATGATATGCAATGGTACTTTATAGTTAGAACAAAAGAATGTAAGAAGCATAAACTCAAAGTAAAGTATAATATTTAATGAAGGTTAGTTCCATCAGCCAACTATCGAACACAGGAAACATCATTAACAAAAGAGGCATATTGTTTATCAAAGTAATTAAGTCAGAAAATGTAATCACACTTCTTCTTCATTATTACCGAACATGAACTCTTCCTGGGTGGTTTTCTATAAAGTGTTGATTGTTTATGTAAACGCAATCTCAAATTTTATTAAATAATAATGATAAGTCCGCGTATAAAACGCATATCCAACTCCCACGCACTATATAGAAAAAAAAGTACTTTCGGTGCTGCCCAAGCTCAAACCATGTTCATCCGTTATTTCAGGTACCAATTTATAAAGTATTCTAAAATATTGAGTGCTACGTTGATAAAATACTTTTAACAACACAGTGTGAGCCCATACATGTATGTCACACATTGTTAGTGTCTTTATCAGCGTTGAACCCCGTGAGAGGCAAACAAGCTAACCACTAGACCACTGTGCTAATTTTTTTCATCTGCATGTCGATTTTTGTCATTACTTGTTAATCTAATTCTGTTTATACTTCCAGACTGCAATACAAGTATTCTCCATTCATAAGCTTCTACACAATTGATTTTTTGTCATCTTTTTCCAAAACATTTCATTGACAAATGGGAGGGTTGTCAAAAGCCTCTGTGCATAATATGTTGTTTCTTCTGCAGCTTGTCCTGCAAGTGTTGTGTGCGCCCTCTGGTGGTGGGATGGATGGACACATGCCCTACCCAGCAATGTCCTGTGAGGAAGCAAACTCGACGTGTCCTGATGGCTTCTGTTGTGTCAAAAAGGTGAATCACAAATGTTTATCGGCAATTGTTGACATGACAATTTATTGGAAATCAACACAATGAAGACGTTTATTTATAAAGAATACCATACGAGGTCTCGTTGGATATGAATTAAACAAAAAGAGTGTCATTCCGACGGTAACTCATCAAGCGAAACAGTATGTTCCCTAGGTGTTTAATAAATAAAAATATTTATGGATCGAATAGTAAAAGTCAAACTCACTGTTCACGTATACAGTGCATGATTGTTGTTTTTATCTTAAAGAACAGGCTTGTAAAGGCTTATAGTCGTTAGCAATGGGCTACTTTCCCAACTAGAAACACGTAACAAAGGGGAAATGTTACTATAGTACCGTTACGAATTTAAACCCCATATTGCAGAACAGTATATACAGGTATATGATATGCGTATCACAAGACTAGTATTAACCGTTAGACACTTATGAATAGATTCATGTTCAGTTGTTTTAAGTCTATTTATTACTATGGATCGAATTGTAGAAAATAAATTCGTAAAATCTCACATATATGATTTGATGATTCTACCAAAATGGTAGGTTGTAACGGCTAATATTCGCCAGAAATGAACTACTGTTGGCTATTTTAACACATAACATGGGGTAAATGATACTGTAACTGGATTTGATTCCGAACAATGTAGAAGAGTGTGTTACGCATATCTTAGGAATAACAAAATGTTTATAGCCCTGTCGAATATTCGACCTAGAATTAACTGATTTCTTTGAATATTTTCAAGGAACAGAATGTAAAAATGTGTAAAAAGGGGATGATAAAGATTTTTTAATGTTAATCAGTAACTTTCTGTTTCAGGTGATAACATATGCAGATGTAAGCAAATTTGCAATCGGCGTGATGCAGTGTCAGCAGCTACGGAAGCAGTATCAGTTTTGTCTAGTGAACACTGAGAATTATATGTGTCCCTGTCAGCCGGGCTTGTACTGCCGGACTGAGGACAAGGAAAACTTTGGAACATGTGAAAGTTTGGATTGACCCCACGCCTCCTTCACCTAGGCATTAACTGAATGTTCTCTTTTGTATTAACTTAATGATCTGTGAATTGTGGACAGTATTACACCCCTCCTCACCTGCTAAGATGGTATGACCTTATATGCTCCACCGACAGAATACTCCTGGATAACATATGCAAACTGTTTATCACAGGGAATATGGTCATATTTTAAACCGCACATTTCATTCAAAGACGCTGGGATTAATTCAACATTTGAAGCCTCAAATGTCATTCAAAGTTGGGATTCCACATTTTAAAGCCTCAAATGTCACAAAAGATGATGGGATTCCACATTTAAAGCCTCAATGACGATGGGATTCCAAATTTGAAAACCACCAATCTCATTTCTAGAGGCTTCGATTCCACATTTCAAACCTCAAATGTCATTAAAAGGCGATGGGATTTTACATTTCAAACCTTAAATGTCATCAAAGACGATGGTATTCCACATTTTAAACCTCAAATGTCATTCAGAGACGATGGGATTCCACATTTAAAACCTCAAATATCATGCAAAGATGCTATGTGCTGATAATGTGGAAATCATGACATACCTAAACCTCCAACGAACTATTGTATATGCACTTTCAACATTGCTCTTTTTTTGCATCAGCCATTGCCCAAGATATTGCAATAACATCATAGTGCCAGAAGCAAATTTGTACACTAGACGTCATTAGGTCACAAGTGACAACTAGGTCTAACATGAATAGATATGTTTCATTAATGCTTTTCATTCAAAATCAATCGAACAATATTCTGTGTACATAATTTTTGTTAGTTGCAATATTTGAAATAAAATTTATAAGACTATTGCTGGGGTTTTTTAAATGTGATGTGTGCAATTCTATTTCTTAAAGATGTTGTTCCAATACTGCTTAGGACTGAAGTTTTGAAATATGAAAAACTCACCGGTTTGAGCAAGATCAGTTTTAAAAAAAAGATTATGTTAAATTAAGTTATTTCATATCATGAGTAAAATTAAATTGTTCTATCAAAGGTCTCTACGTAATATTTATCCTCTTGAAGTACAACACATTCGTTCCTCACAGAGTTTGATCAAGTCATGGAATGTTGATTCAACCTCTGTTCAAATAAAAACAATGATAACACTTTTCGCTTAACTAGACCAAGGGGTCAGTCGTCCAAATGATGACTTAAGATCAGCGTTGCTGATGCATAACTAACTTTGGTTGTATCTAACCAGATGTCTTCTTCCTAATGTTAAAACCCGACAAATTAAACAGAGGTCGGATCAACATTTAATGACTAGAACTACCTCTGTGCGGAGAGAATGACAACTCGTTCATGTCATAAAATGATCTCCCCGATTTCCAACAAAAACGTCCGGGGTTTCTTTTGCTAAAAAATTGATTAAACTGGATTTTCCGAGTCCATTTTAAGAGGACGAAGGAATCATTCAAACATATGAAAAATGATATTTGGTTCTCATTTCATAACCCACTAAACTTCAAGCACTGAAAGAGATGGAAGTACTAATAACGTTGCTTTTCAATTTCATCATTCTATCTCTTAATGGAAATAAAAGCAAACAGAGTTATGAAAGAGGGAATTTCATGATAGCTGTTTGGTTGTCATCTGTTGGTTCCGCACAATCAGGAAACGAGCCTCGTTCCATTTCAATGAGTGCAATTATTTCGATAATTTCAATCGCCAGTCTTTCCGATTCATGAAATATAAAACTAAACTGATTGAGGATCCAATACAATTATATTCATAGAATCTTTGTTTCTAAGTCCTTGATCCTATACACATTCTATTCTGCAGGCATGCAAATAATTTTACAAAGTAATGTGCTGAACACATGGTTGATGATTCTAACCTTCCGGGCATAACACAAACAGTTCATATCCAATGGTGCTTCTTCAAAACAATTAATATGATTTTCATAACCAAAGCAAAATGAAAGAATAAAAAAAGAGAACACGCTTAAATATGAATTTAATGCTAGTTGTAGATGGGAAATAGTTTAATGTAACAGACCGATATTCATTGAACCAATGAAGAAAGGTAACTTCTTCTCACATCGGCCTGAATCTAATGTAGTGTTCACATTTCGAGTATGTAATGTGTTCAAAAATAATATATGAAAAAGAATCTACCCTTTAAACAGAACATATATGTTTGTGAAAAGAATGCTACTAGAAGGTAAGTTGTTTGTAATGACAAACGCATTATAAAGAAATTTAAAGTGCAATCTAGTTAAAACTAGCTGTAATGTATACGACCCCTAAGTCCTCACTTTAGGACTAAGGGGTCGTATACATTACAGCTAGTTTTAACTAGATTGTTTAAAGTGAAAGTGCACAATACTTTTACCTCCTTAGCAAAGTCTACTCAAACATGCACCGAATCCTGTTGGTAACATCAAAATGATGAGTACATTGAAAAATGGCCGAGTATGTTTGGTTCAAAATTTTTAAATATTGCTAATAACAACCTCACTGACAAATATAAGTATTTGTATTTTCTCATTTAGTATTTCTAATATCATGATGCCTTACACAAACCCAGAACAAAAGAAATCCACTGTCATCTTTTCTGTGTGCACGTTTTAAACTGACCTTTGATTTAATCTACTACCTAAATGAGAGAGTTTGTCAGCTGTATTTTATCAAGTGTTCTCATTTACTATTTTCATATCCCGATTATGATGCCTAACTTTAACCCAAAACCAAAGAAATCAATTTTCTGCGTAAGACGTGACATTTTGACCGTTGACTTCTTTTACTACCTCATTATTTCTAATATCCCGATTATGATGTCTAACTCAAACCCAGAACTCAAGAAATCAACATGCATCAAAGGGGGGTTTTCTGTCTAAAGCACACAAAGTTTGGTACAGGCCTTTGACTTCTTTTACTCCCTTAAAGAAAGAGTTAGCCAGCTGTGTTTTATCAAGTGTCTATTAAGACAGATTATACTGTCAGTGGCAGCTTCTTTGTCTCCCAGCAGAACAAAACAGGTCAATTTCTTTTTTGTCCACAATCAATACCAGAAAACTTCCGACTCAACGTTTGAAAACTTTAGTTTAGTCAATTCGAATTACACTCCAACTGGTCTGAACTATGTCCTTGATATAGTGCCCCTTGATTAATTTTTGTAAGAGACTTTCGGAAGTCTCGACCTAGAACTTTGATCCTGAATTTATACATGTATAAACAAATTATTAAAATGAGATCTCAAATTTAAAATCTCAGAATTTAGTGAAATTGTGACTAAAGTTTAGGTTACCAGTAACCTCAAGTAACCTTCAAGGTCAAACAATTGCCTATCACTTCTCATCAAAAATTACAATCTTGTTATGATTAGATGTGTTTATAGTTTATAGACAAAACATAGACTCACAAAAGTTCCTGACCTCACTTTGATCTTGATCTTGAACGCATAACAGGAGAAATGTTTAACCAAATAATAGTATGGAAGCTTTCATGAATTTAACCGTTTTATATAACCCGTAACAATCACGCTTGACCTTGAATATAAAGATATGAAATAATTCCACGCTGACATAATCAATGAATCATTAATTATCAGCAGGTGTAATAAAAAAATGATTAATATCAGATTTCAAACTTTGAAAATACACCAAGGTATTAGGAGTACGTTATGCATAAGAATTCTGAAAAGATTAGTGGGAAAAAACAATGTGTTAGCCTGTGTCATGTGTTAGTCAATGAAACCTAATTGTAATTTGATAATTGTCTCTTCTGACACAATCATACGATAAAGATCTAACATAAACTTTCTAGCTGTCAAGAATAACAATTTTCAATTTCCGTTTCTTACTATTCGTCTGTATTACACATCGATGTATGAATTTTCATAAAGGGGTTTTAATTAATGTCTGATCAAAGCGTTTGGTCTCATTAAATACTATTTGATGTATTATTGGTTTTTGCAACGAGATTAATTCACTCAATTTAATTTTGCTTCCTTACTCTTAAATCCATTTAAAAGATTGAATTGATTCACTAAAACGCTCTGCAAAATGAAGTAGTCCCGCTCAGTAAAATGAAGATAGAATTGGTATTGATTCCATTTAAACAAATGGCACTTACACTTTGTACAAGCTCCTGTACATGTCTTCTTTGTAATCTGAAACGTAATTTCCCTTAGTGGTCGAAATAACACGGAAATACCTCAAATCACGATCCGAATAAAAAATAATTTAGGTGTTTTATTCACTAAATCATAGGCCATTCAATCTGCGAGTAGAAAAAGCAATCTAACACCCTATAATCACCCAACTGCCACCACTAATCTGTATTCTCTCTCATTTAAACAAGCTGATAAAAACCTTTCATAATAAAAAAACTTTTGGTTACCCTTTTAAACAGTGTCTGAAAAAAGTTTTTCCCTTTGAAGACATCATCGAACAGAGTCTAAACACAAAACAAGGGCAATTACTCCATAAAAATAACTGCCTGGTTCTGATTTTCAAATTCCATCAAGGTATTGAAACCATGAAGACATACAGCAATTTGGTTATCCTATTATTAAATTTACTGAGAAAAGTTGTCCCCTTCGAAAACACCCTCGAACACGGAACAAGAGCAATATCTCCGTTAAATTTGATTGCGCGGTTCTGATTTGTAATGACAAACGAATTATAAAGAAATTTAAAGTGCAATCTAGTTAAAACTAGCTGTAATGTATACGACCCCAAGTTTTAACTAGATTGTTTAAAGTGAAAGTGCACAATACTTTTACCTCCTTAGCAAAGTCTACTCAAACATGCACCGAATCCTGTTGGTAACATCAAAATGATGAGTACATTGGAAAATGGCCGAGTATGTTTGGTTCAAAAATCTTAAATATTGCTAATAACAACCTCACTGACAAATATAAGTATTTGTATTTTCTCATTTAGTATTTCTAATATCATCATGCCTTACACAAACCCAGAACAAAAGAAATCCACTGTCATCTTTTCTGTGTGCACGTTTTGAGCTGACCTTTCATTTACTCTACTACCTAAATGAGAGAGTTTGTCAGCTGTATTTTATCAAGTGTTCTCATTAACTATTTTCATATCCCGATTATGATGCCTAACTTTAACCCAAAACCAAAGAAATCAATTTTCTGTGTAAGACGTGACATTTTGACCGTTGACTTCTTTTACTACCTCATTATTTCTAATATCCCGATTATGATGTCTAACTCAAACCCAGAACTCAAGAAATCAACATGCATCAAAGGGGGGTTTTCTGTCTAAAGCACACAAACGTTTGGTACAGGCCTTTGACTTATTTTACTCCCTTAAAGAAAGAGTTAGCCAGCTGTGTTTTATCAAGTGTCTATTAAGACAGATTATACTGTCAGTGGCAGCTTCTTTGTCTCCCAGCAGAACAAAACAGGTCAATTTATTTTTTGTCCACAATCAATACCAGAAAACTTCCGACAAAACGTTTGAAAGCTTTAGTTTAGTCAATTCGAATTACACTCCAACTGGTCTGAACTGTGTCCTTGATATTGTGCCCCTTAATTAATTTTTGTAAGAGAAGTCCAGAGATCTCGATCATGAACTTTGACCCTTAACTTATACATGTATATACAAATCATTTAAATGAGATCTCAAATTCAAAATCTCAGAATTTATCGAAATTGTGACTAAAGTTTGGGTAACCAGTAACCTCCAGTAACCTCAAGGTCAAACAATTGCCTATCACTTCTCATCAAAAATAACAATCTTGTTATGGTTAGATGTGTTTATAGTTTATAGATAAAACATAGACTCACAAAAGTTCATGACCTCACTTTGATCTTCATCTTGAACAGATAACAGGAGAAATGTTTAACCAAATAATAGTATGGAAGCTTTCATGAATTTAACTGTTTTATATAACCCGTAACAATCACTTTTGACCGTGAATGTAAAGATAATTCCACGCTGATATAAGCAATGCATCATTAATTATCAGCAGGTGTAATAAAAAATGATTAATATCAGTTTTCAAACTTTGGAAATACACCAAGGTATTAGGATTACGTTATGCATAAGAATTCTGAAAAGATTAGTGGGAAAAAACAACCCCCATTACATGTACATGACAGTGATGCCTGTGTCATGTGTTCGCCAATGAAACTAATTGTAATTTGATAATTGTCTCTTATGACACAATCATACGATTAAGATCTAACATAACCTTTCAAGCAGTCAAGAATAACAATTTGCAATTTCCGTTTCTTAGTATTCGTCTCTATATACATCGAAGTATGAATTTTCATAAGAGGTTTTAACTAATGTCTGATCAAAGCGTTTGGTCTCTTTAAAATACTATTTGATGTATTATTGGTTTTTGCAACGAGATCAATTCACTCAATTTAATTTTGCTTCCTTATTCTTAAATCCATTTAAAAGATTGAATTGATTCACTAAAACGCTCTGCAAAATGAAGTAGTCCCGTTCAATAAAATGAAGATAGAATTGGTATTGATTCCATTTAAACAAATGACACTTACACTTTGTACAAGCTCCTTTACATGTCTTCGTTGTAATCTGAAACGTAATTTCCCTTAGTGGGTGAAATAACACGGAAATACTCCAAATCACGATCCGAATTTAAAAAACTTTTTATTATTTTATTCACTAAATTATACGCGAATAGAAAAACCAATCTAACAACCTATAATCACCCAACTGTCATCTCTAATCTGTATTCTCTCTAATTTAAACAAGCTGATAAAAACCTTGTATAATAAAAAGAAAATTGGTTACCCTTTTAAACAGTGTCTGAAAAAAATTGTCCCCTTTTGAAGACATCATCGAACAGAGTCTAAACACAAAACAAGGGCAATTACTCCATTAAAATAACTGCCTGGTTCTGATTTTCAAATTCCATCAAGGTATTGAAACCAAGAAGACATACAGCAATTTGGTTATCCTATTATTTAATTTACTGAGAAAAGTTGTCCCCTTCGAAAACACCCTCGAACACGGAACAAGAGCAATATCTCCGTTAAAATTAATTGCTCGGTTCTGATTTCTTTCCCCTAGAAATTGGACGGATGGAAGGACGGACGCACGGACCGTCGGATTTACGTAGCTCAAACTTTCAACCTCCCTTCAACCTCGTGGTCGGGGATAATAAAGAGGTGAAACAAATTGCTGAATTATCCAGATCATTTGAATCTTGCAAAAAGATTCGATTGATTCAGGCGCCAGACTAAATGGTAGATTTTCTTGATCATACAGCATGTTTTCCTCATAGAGATAGATCAATTCAAACCTCTGCTTGAAGAAGACCAGATCCAAATTTTCCGGTCAGTTTCTCCTAGCGGTTAGAAACTGCACCAAAAACTTTTTCATAGTTTTAACTTTTCATTGATTATATATCTTTGTATATTTGTTTTTTTGATATTTTGATTCAATGGGGAGTAGTATATTGACTTATCTTGGGCGTCCTTAGCTCAAGTACCAAAGAAATAAGTTCAATTAATTCGATGCACAGTCATGTAAACTGCTTTGCACAACTCTTTTAACATAAAAGCCAAGGTGTTTTCACTTTACCAACTGCTATTTATACCGTTAGAATATATACAATTCTGTGTACAGTCAGACCTCGATAATCTGTCCACCGATAATCCGAATCCCGCGATATCCGAACGGTAGCCAGCTATAACCAAACTAATATCTATATAAACTCATTATATGTTGATTCATTAATCCGTTGCTTCAGTCTCCGAATCCGAACGCCAATTAGCTGTAACGGATTAGGTAATTATCACTATTTCTGCTTCATTAATCCGTCCGTTCATCAAATCCGTTCGGGTAAGTGATCAACACACTGATTGAATCGGTAAACTTCAGTGGAATGACATGCGAGTTGAGCGTGACGGTAGTTTGTGATTGTAATAAATTGAAATATCTCACTTTGTGTTTCTGGTCCTCCTTTCACAAAACAACCTTAGCTAAGGTTGGCCTTAACTCCCATTCTTTAACATTGCACTAAGGCTACCTTAAGGACTTACGATAACCTTAGTGCTTTGTGATTTTAATAAATTGTGTTATAGTTATAAATATATATATGTATATGAAATAAACTCGTTTGATATACTAACTAAGTTCTCGTCTGTCTTTAGATTCAAAGTCGAGTAACTCAAACATGTTAGGTTCGTTTCAGTAGTCCGAACGCTTCACTATCCGAACGTTTTTGATGAAAAACGGAAGCGTTCGGATTATCGAGGCCTGACTGTAGTTTCAGCTTCAAGCTAGCTTCCTATTATATGACACCAAACCAAATTTAATATCCTTCCTATTTGCGTTCATATTTCATGGCTGATATTTTCAATGATTATTTTATAAACAGCGAAAATATTGAGATATATTCTTACTCTGTGTAGATTCATATTTTGACACAAATTTATCTGTGCCATCAGCTCAAGTACCAGGGATCTCAGTTCAATTAATTGATGCATAGTCATGTAAATTGCTATGCACCACATTACTCTCATAATCGATGAAATACTGGGTGTTTTCACATTACAAGCATTTTATTCATATGTATCATTAACTTTAATCTACATTTGGTGCAGTGCCAACTCAAAATTCAATAACAACAATATACTCCTTTTCCTTCAAACCTCTAATTTGTTAATGTTCGTCAAAATAATAAAAAAACAAACATCAATGTCGATATCAATATGCCAATTTCTATATTTCATACATTATATTTTTCGAAGTTAGTTTTATTTTGTGTCCTGCTTATCCGGTTTCATCACTTAATACATAAATACGAAAACTTAATTGTTTAAATCATATTATTGAATCATTACTTTGATGTATTTTTGCGTCAGAATTACGTTACCACTTGTCAGATCCTTCATTTGATTCTTACGAATGGCTTATTAAGACAGATTGCCTTTTAAGAGGAACTTCGAACTCCTCTGAACAGATCGTGTGAAGATGTCAAATCGATTTTATAATTTCTGTTTCACTGGTTTGATTTCATTTTATTTAAATTCTAATGAATTGATTTGAAACTTAATATGAGGGGTATCTGATAGATTGTACAACAATCACATCCAACCAGATTTCCATAAATATCCAAAAGCTTCTTGTCAGTTCTTTTTTCCGTTCTCACTTTAACCTTACAGTGATAATTGGTGAATAGAGCAATATGATAAGGGAAATTAAGGACAACTTCCCGAACATTTTATTATGTCATATTTTCGTTATCCCTTTTCTTTCTTGTTTTTCTCCTTGTCATTTTGAGAATTACCCCTGTCTCATGCTTCAAAAGTTATGCGAATTTTCTAAACGTCATAACAACGAAACAATGTCCCAAGAATTCATGAAATATTGGAACAGTGTAAGAACGTAATACCAAATCAATTTGAAAATATATATTTTGAAAAAAGTATTGAGTTGACTACTCAGGTAGAAAAGAATGTGTTCTGAACCGACTATGGACGTATTGTGGCCGAACTGATGCTGTTCTTAACTGACTATGGACGAATTGGGGTTGATATGAAGCTGTTCTGAACTGACTATGGATGTATTGTGGCCGAACTAAAGCTGTTCTCAACTGATTATGGAAGTATTGTGACCGAAATGAAGCTTTTCTCAACTCACTACGGACGTATTGTGGCCGAACTGAAGCTTTTCTCAACTGACTATGGACGCATTGTGGCCGAACTAAAGCTGTTCTGAACTGACTATGGATGTATTGTGACAAAACTGAAGCGTTTCTCGACTGACTATGGACATATTGTGGCCGAAAGGAAGCAATCTCAACTGACTATGGACGTATTGTGGCCGAACTGAAGCTGTTCTCAACTGACTATGGATGCATTGTGGTCGAACTGAAGCTGTTCTGAACTGACTAAGGACATTCATTTGTGCCGGGTATGACTGAGACTGTTTGCCGGTGTCCTCTACGTTGTGAATTTGTTTGAAAACGTCATGTCCCCATGTCATGTAGACAAGTTAGAGTCAAAGTTCGGCATTTTAAGTTCTAAGATCTGCTATACCCTTCTATGTCGGGCCAAACAGTTTTTAATCACGTTTGAGCTCTCTCCAGTTTTGTAATTGGGAGAACTTCTGGAGCATATTTCTGAATCCGTTCATAATGGCATAAAGCTGAAACAGCAGAATTAAGTGCATACACACGAGAGGTTGAGACAAGTGTCTCTCAGATACATATACCATGTCAGTATGATGTACAACCTGATGATGTTGAATTACTTAATGAGCAGCTTGGTAATGCACTCCTTAATGCTAGCCATAAATGTATTCCATCTGGGTCGTTTAGACCACACCTCAAGCCGTACTGGGAGCGTGATGGCTTGAATGATGTACATTATAATATGCGCGTTGCACGTAGAAATTGGCTCGCAGATAACAACCCCGGGGCACTAACAACTTATCTTACAATGTGTATATAGATGCTAAGCGCGAGTTTCGGCGAAAACATCGTAACTCAAAACGTGAGCAACGTAAAGAAATGTATCATGACTTGGAAAAATCCTCAGAAACTGATATAATTAAATTTTTCAAGGCCATTCGCAAAATACGACGCCCCAAATCAAATATAACTGAACTGGTTTACAACAACGTCAACGCTAACACACCAGAAAATATCAGTAAAGTGTGGGGCAATTACTATGCTGATTTTGCTAAACCTTATGAATCTGAAAGCTTTGACAACGATTTCAAATGTTCTGTGGAATCAAAGCTATAAAATACCATTGCCCATTCATCTGATTGTACAGCTGAAGATAATGTTTTATATACCAACATAGAACCGCAGGAGGTAAAACACATAATTCATAATCTCAAATGTAACAAGGCTCCTGGTCCCGATTACGTTAATAATGAGCATCTTATTCATGGCGGTGATATCTTAGTGGATAAGTTGTGTATACTATTTAATGCCATCATGCAGACAGTCTATTTCCCACGGGTGTACAGGCTGGACATGATTGTTCCAATGTACAAGGATAAGGGCTCTAAAAGTGACCCAAAAAATTACCGAGGCATAACACTTACATCTTCAAGATGGCGTTTAACATATAATGCCTCCAAGAGCGCAGTAATCATATTTCGCAAAGGGAGACAACCATGTCCAAATTTAGAACTTTCCTTTGGCGAAAATACTTTAACCAGTACTGACTCTGTTAAGTATGGAGGTATCCTTATCTCCTCAGATATGTCATGTAAAGATAGAATCTTTACTAGTTGTCAAAAGGATAGACAAACTGTAAATTCATTAAGATCACTTGGTTTAAATGACAGCGATCTACATCCACTTACTTCACTTAACATATGGAAGCGGATGATACTACCAACCAGTTTTTATGGATGTGAAAATTTGCCTGAATTGCATGGTAAAGATATTGATTCAATTGAATCCACTCAACGATTTTTTGCAAGATGTATTCAAGGTCTTAACAGAAGAAGTTCTTCATGCTCTGTCATAGCTAATTTGGGTCTTTGGACAATGATAGGTTATATTGATAAATGCAGGTTTCTGTTTCTAGGTCGTCTGTGCAACAATCGATGCCACTCAGCAACAAAAATGCTATTTTGTGCATTCATTTCATTGAATATTAAATTATTAAATAACTAACGAAACATATGCACCTGTCTCTTAAGCACGGCAAGAAAATATGATTTACTAAGATTTATTATTGATTATGTACATTGTGGTTATTTCCCCCAAAAATCAACATGGCGCAATATTGTTATCAAAGCCATCACATTCTCAGAGGAAAATCAGTGGAAATCAACTCTATCTGCCAGACATGATATGGTTAGATATGCTAAAGTACACAAACAACTACGTATGCATAGTTTATACAGATTAATCTACAACTATCCAGATTATAGAGCTTATATACAACTTTTAATACAGGTAATGTCACGAGGGAAAACCTCACGGGAATGTATTGATTGTAAAACCCAATGTTTTGATCACGACTGTCATGTTATTCTACATTGTGAAACTTATATGAAGCAACGTAACGCATTTTATAGTTTTCTATTTGATACAGTTGATATTGACTTGTATGTTCGTATTGAAAATATTGATGATGATGATAATTTAATAGCGTTTTTATGTGGAGCAAATATCATACCTGAAATAACTACATCAGACAGAAACAATGTTATATTGCATTTTGCTTTGTACATTCATTCATGGAAATCATCTCTTTTGTACAGTTTCTGATATATATTTTGTTTTGTGAATACTGTTCTTATGCCTTGTTTATGACCATGTAAATACATCCTTGTGATCTTCGCCATATCGGAGGAAATAAAGACATTCATTCATTCATTCATTCTACAGATAGGCTGAATAATAACAGGGTGTTTGTAGAACTTGAAAAACCTGAAAATAATTGTCATACATTTCAAAGAAAACACTGCATTAGCGACTGGCTTTCAAAACAGGAAGATCAAGGATTTTCAAAGTTGATTCTACTCACTGCTTGTCCACTACTGGTGAAGGAAACATCCGTTGTCTATGAGGCGTCACTGTGTCTAGACCTTCTCCATTTCCGGTTCACACAAGGAGTCCAAGAACTGCTTTCCGGTTATTTCTCAGATCAATTTTACTCCTACTTAGAAATCACTTATTGGATTTGAAGGGAGAATCTCATTTCAATTGAACTAAAATATAAAGGTAAGGATTCATTTCAGTTACAAACCACAAGATATAACTCTTATCATTCATGTTATATAACATTCATCGGATAGATATTCAACTATTTCCTGTTAGTTTGTTTTATTTCCTGCTATGAACTTTTATTTCTGATTTCTTTTGTAATGTACTATATGTTAGTTATGGTCATGAAATAGTTACATTTAAAAACAGACATCTACAACCCAGTTCTTATATATGTTACCGTCAATATGTCAAATCAGTCATTTTATCAAATGCCCAAATATATCAAATTGATTTTCCAAGCAAACGTGGTTTGATTTTGTCGTTTTACATTAAAATCTTTCTCTGATCTAATGAATAAGGCAGCTTTTGTTAGCTTCAGTACAGATATTGTATAGTTAGTAGAGTTTAATATCTCTTTTAATCCTTGTAATCAGGAGAAATTCAGAAGTTCATTTTGTTTGGGTATTATTCTTAGAAACTTATATAAAATCAAACAGTCATATCTCTGTAAACTTCAATCTGAGATATCTTGGCAAACTAATTACGTGGTTTGCTAGATGACACTGGCACTGAATAGCTGCATTTCAGATATTGGAGACTAAATTACTGACGATGGTTGTACTATTAAGTTAACAAAGTTATCAACATTCATCCCTAATTGTAACCTGATTATTCATTACCATAAAATATGAAAATTAGTACTAATTGCATATAAAAAGATAAAACTAAAGCATTTCCTACAAAAACGTATGTTTTATTTGCTGAGAAATTGATTAAACTTGATATTCATAGTCCATTTTGAGAGGACGTAGGGATCATTTAAGAATTGACTTCGAAATTTATAAAGTTTATGGAGGTATAAACTTCAAAACCGCTGTGCAAAATGTGTAAATCCGCGTAGCGGATTTATGCCAAGTTTGCACTGTGGTTTTTAAGTTTATACCTCCATAAACTTTATAAATTTCGAAGTCAATTCTTATAAATAAATCTGCATATACTTATTGTTTTGAAGACATATTGTTTCTCCAAATACACAATTTAACAACAAAAAGAGATGCACTATTTTCGCGAAAAACGGTCCGCCACGGGGGCGTGGCTAGACATGACGTCATATGTATTATGACGTCACGAAATTAAGTTTACACGGGTATGAACAGAATCGCTCTGACGGCCTTCAGCGAATCAGATCCCTGCAAAGCAAATGCTATTTATTTATTCAAACATATGAAAAATTATATTTGGTTCTTATTTCATAACCTGCTAAACTTCAAGCACTGAAAGAGTTGAAAATACGAAAAAGTTTCTATTTAATTGCATCATTCTATCTCTTAACGGAAATAAAAGCAAACAGAGTCGTGAGAGAAAAAAATCCTGATACTGCTTGGTTGTCTTCTGTTGATTCCGGACAAACAGGATACGAGCCACGGCTTTATCAATGAATGCAAGAAAAGATGTATTGACGTTGTAATTGCAAGTCTATTTCCGGTTTCAAGAAACATAAAACTAAATGTATCGAGGATGGTACTCTCTAACCCCAAACAATTATATTCATAGAAGCTCTGTTTCGAAGTTCTTGGTCTTAAACAAATTTTATTCTGCAGGCATGCAAATAATTTTAAAAAGAAGTGTATACATATGTTTGATTATTTTTACCTTCTGGGCATAGCACAAACAGTCCATATGCAATTGTGCTTCTTCAAAACAATTCATATTATTTTCATTTACATGCTTTTAGCAATGTACCCAAATCAAAAATTGAAAAGAATGTCGAAAAACACTCTTATATTTAAATTTAATGCAAGTTGGTGAGGGGAAATAGTTAGATGTAACAAAAACAATATTCATTGAACCAATAAAGAAACTCTTTTCTCACATTGGCCTGAATCTAATGTAGTGTTCATTCCTCGATGTCTTAATGTGTTCAATAATAATTTTGGGAATCAACCCATTACACAGAACTGTATGTGAACAGAATGCTAATATTCAACGTGAAAGTGCATATCTTTACCTCCTAAACAAAGTCAATTCAAACATACTCCTAATCCTTTCAATTCGGTAACATCAAAATGGAGTTACATTGAAAAATGGCCGAGTATGTATGCTTAAAAAATGGTATCAGTATTTGTATTTTCTTATTTTCTTATAGCCCAATTTTTATGTCTAACTCAAACCCAGAACCAAAGAAATCAACTTGCATCAAAAAGGGATTTTCTGTGAAAACGTTTTGTATTGACCTTTGACTTATCTTACCTTAAAGAGAGAGTTAGCCAGCTGTGTGTTATCAAGTGTTTTCATTTACTTTTTCGAAATATCCCGATAATTATGTCTAACTCAAACGCAGAACTCAAGAAATCAACATGCATCAAAGGGGGGTTTTCTGTCTAAAGCACACAAACGTTTGGTACAGGCCTTTGACTTCTTTTACTCCCTTAAAGAAAGAGCTAGCTAGCTGTGTTTTATCAAGTGTCTATTAAGACAGATTATACTGCCAGTGGCAGCCTCTTTGTCTCTCAGCAGAACAAAACAGGTCAATTTATTTTTTGTCCACAATCAATACCAGAAACTTCCGACTCAACGTTTGAAAACTTTAGTTTAGTCAATTCGAATTACACTTCAACTGTCTGAACTGTGTCCTTGATATAGTGCCCCTTAATTAATTTTTGAAAGAGAAGTCCATAGGTTTTATAGGTCACTTCATCGGTCTGAACTGTGTCCTTGAGACTCCCTAATATAGTGCTGCTCTTAATTAATTTTTGTAAAAGACATTCAGAAGTCTCGATCTAGTACTTTGACCCTGAATTTATACATGTATATGCAAATCATTAAAATTAGATCTCAAATTTAAAATCTCGAATTTTATCGAAATTGTGATTAAAGTTGGGGAAAACTCATCTCCAGTAACCTTCAAGGTCAAACAATTGCCATCGAAAATAACAATCATGTTATGATCAGATGTGTTTATAGTTTATAGATAAAGCATAGAAGGTATTAGAAGTGGGGGAAAAGCAACCGAAATGGTAACTGACGTGTTATTTGACTGAGGTGATATTTTTATCATTTATTATCCAGTGAAACCAATTTGCAATTTAGGATTGTTATGACACAATGCAAACAATATTGAAATGTGTTTCCTAAGTTTTTTGAGAAATATCTTTTCAGACACAACCACAATTTAAGATGATTAAAATCTTACATAACCGTTTATCAGTCAAGAATAATATTTTGCAGGAAATGTTGCTTGATTCCAATACGATTTTTAGTTTTTGTATGTATTGTACATCAATGTATGAATTATCATAAGGATTCCTAATGAATGACTGATCAAAGCATATGGTCTCGTTAAATGCTTTTTGATGTTTAATTGTTTTTTGCAACGAGATCAATTCACTCAATTTAATTTTGCTTTCTTACTCTTAAATCCATTTAAAAGATTGAATTGATTCACTAAAACGCTCTGCAAAATGAAATTGTCCCGCTCAGGAAAACAGAGAAAGAAGTGGTATCGATTTCATTCAAACAAATGACATTTATACACTCCGTACCAAGTCCTGCACATGTCTTCTTTGTAATTTGAAACATGTTGTCCCCAAATTGGTGAAAAAGCACAAAATACTTCAAATCCAGTAAGAGTTAAGAAACTTAGGTTTTTATTCACTAAAGAATACGCTATTCGATTTGCATAAGACAAATGCAATCTAACACTCTATAAACACCCAATTGTCATGACTAATTTGCATTCTCTCTCATTTAAACAAGCTGATGTTTCGCTATAAGAGGAACACTTGATTAACACTGACATAAAACAGCAAAGGTGTAAGACGTCAATAGAACTATTGAAATGTTTTGATGTCTAGTATGGACTGTTCATTTATCCAGCACTTCTACAAAGGTAAATATGTGCAGTGGGCCTGTAATTTTCTCTCAGTTTCTAACTCCATCAAGGCATTGATACCCTGAAGGCACACACCAAATTTAGTTTCTGAGAAAGGGAATTTTGCTAAATTTTAATAATTGCATAGTTCTGAATTTCGAACTCCATGAAGGCATTGATACCCTGAAAACACGTCCCCCTCACACTTCGTGGTTGGAATGAATAAAATAATAATAAAGAAATGAAAACAATTGCCGACCCTCTTTTCTTCCAGATTCATTGAATCTTGCAAAAGGCCTCGATGGATTCAGGTGGCAGACTAACTGTTAAATCTACTTAATCAGACAGCATGTTTTCCTCACAGAGAAAGCAAAAAAATATCATAGATTATTTATTTTTAAAAACATGTTTATTCCTTTGCATATAGGTTTATTGTTTTTGTGTTTCAATAGGGAGTTATATATTGAGTTATCTTTGGTGTCAACAGCGAATCTTCATAGTTTCATCATCATCTCAAGTACAAGGGATCTCAGTTCAATTAATTTGATGCACAGTCATGTAAATCGCTTTGCACCACATTACTCTTATACTCGATGAAATCCAAGGGGTTTTCACATTACCAACATTTTATGCATCATTTACTTTAATCTTTACATTTGGTGCAGTGTCAACTTCAAAGTCAATAACAACCACATACTCCTTTCCCTAAAATCTTTATTTTGCTAATGTTCGTCTTTATAAAAAAAACTAAATGTCTTAAACATATTATTTTCGTAATTTGTTTTATTTTTGTGTCTTGACTATCCGGTTTCATCACTTAATGCGTTTATAGGAAAACTTGATTGCTTTAATCACATTATTTAATCATTAATTTGATGTATTTTTACTTCAAAATTACGTTTCCACTTGTCAGATTCATTCATTTGATTCTTGCGAATGGCTTATTCAGACAGATTGTATTTTAAGACGAAGTAATAACTCCTCTGAACAGAGTGTGTGAAGATGACATATCGATGTTTAATTTTTTGTTCACTGCTTTTTCCTCATTTTATGTAAAGTCTTATGACTTGATTTGGAACTTAGTATGGTGTTAATCTGTAATTGTAATTAATTACAAACTTTCGGAATTCCACATTTCCACATTTATTTTACTCCTCACATCAAACTCAAAGAAGAATCGAAAGACGAATCTAAAACAATTTCATATTATTCAAATAAGAGAACACACATGTTTGTTATAGCAACTTAAACACATTGATGCTAAACAAATTGCACACCCTGTCAGAAAACTACCACTCATTGCAAATCATTTATCAATAAATTATTTTGATAACCGAGAAATCCTTAAAAGGCGGAAGTATAACTATTCAAGATCAATCTTTATTTGCACTTATAGGCCACAGGCCTGTAGCACAATGTGCATTCAATATATGTTCAGGCAGGATAGAGTACATTTTTTCTGAGTAAAAAGGCATAGTATAGAAACATTGACAGATTTTCTAAATGTGCTTTGCTAGAGTAAGTTAATAGAGATATAAATTTATAAATATTATGATGTGTAAAGTAATATTCCTTAATGTACTTATTTCTCAAAGTGAGATAGGCAGGGCAAACACAAAGGAAATGATATTC
Organism: Steromphala cineraria; assembly: GCA_916613615.1. NCBI lineage: Eukaryota > Metazoa > Mollusca > Gastropoda > Trochida > Trochidae > Steromphala > Steromphala cineraria. The sequence goes on along the minus strand of OU744725.1, from coordinate 66,528,042 downwards.
ATCTTCAATAAGATTTAAATTACACATTTTACAAATTCTATCTTCTCTTTTTAGTCCAATATATCTGCCGGTTTCTATTAGTAAATCATGCGATGAGCAACGGAATTTTGCAAGCGAGATTCTATATTTCCGGATATTCAAATGCGATAGATAGCTTTCATCTTGTATAGATTGCTTAAACTATTGTACCTTCTTTCAGTACTTGAATAGTATAGGTTTGAGTGGCATGGAAAATAAAAGGAGGACAAAGGAAATCTATGGACTGTTTTCAAACATCATTCTGTTCATTTAAATTATCGGTGTGACACAGATTCTTTTAATCTTGATATTCTTGCAATTTAGTACAATTCGCTACGAAGAAATGACAAATAACGCTGCAGCAACCTTTGTTATCTAATTTGGAACGTTTTTTTTAAAGAAATCTGTTCTGAACTGACTATGGACGTATTGTGGTTGAACTGAATCAGTTTTTAACTGACTATGGACGTACATTTGTGGTATAACTAAAACTGTTTGTCGAGGTCATGGACGTCGTGGAATCTGTTTGCAAACGTCATGTCCTCATTTCCAGACTGCACTTTGTATACGACGATAGTCAAGGTACGGCATTTTCTGTTCTTAGTCTGGTCAATTCGTTCATAGTCGGTCCAAACCGATTTTAAACACGTTTTAGCTCTGTCCAGCTTTAGAATTTGGAGAACTTTCTGGAGCATCCTCCCGAATCGGTTCATATACTGTATAAATGTATTGTGCAAAAGTGTCAAATATCTTTACAAGTAATAGTCTTTTAATGCCTGATTTATTGGTCAGTATTTTTCTCTATACATTTTTGTATTTTTTAAAGAATATCATTACTTTGTTATAGATAGATAGACTGGGTATTAACAGGGTGTTTATAGAGCTTGAAAACCTGAAATTATTGCCATACATATCAAAGAGCACACTGCATTAGCGACTGACTTCCAAAACAGGAAGATCAAGGATTTCAAAGTGAATTTGTGCTCACTTCTTGTACATGACTGGTGAAGGAAACATCCGTTGTCTATGAGGCGTCACTGTGTCTAGACCCTCTCCATTTCCTGTTCATACAAGGAGTCCAAGAACTGCTTTCCGGTTATTTCTCAGATCAATTGTACTCCTACTTAGACAACACTTAATTGGATTTGAAGGGAGAATCTCATTTCAATTGAACTAAGTATCAAGGTAAGGATTCATTTCAGTTACAAACCACACGATATAACCCTTATCATTCATCTTATATAACATCAAACATCAAACATTTTCTGTTAGTTTGTTACAATTTCTGCTATGAACTATTATTCTATTTCCTAGGTAATGTATTGTATGTAAGTTATGGTCATGAAATAGTTAGATTTGAAAAAGACAAGACAAATTTATGTTAGCTCTGCTTTTTTTAAATCTACAACTCAGTTCTTATTATACATGTATGTTACAGTCTATTTGTCAAATCAGTCATTTTGTTATCAGCCTAAATATATCCGGCATTTTATCAAATGACTGCGACGGTTGATTCTTTCAAAGCAAACATGGTTTGCTAATTCGTTTTACACTACGTTCTCTGATCTGACACCTTTTTGTTAGTTTCAGTACGGATACTGTATTGATAGTTCAAAATATATGAAGCCCTATAACCAGGAGAAATTCAGAAGTATTTCAGTTTGGGCAGTATATCATTATCAAACAGTCAAATCTCTGTAAACTTCAATCTGAGATATCTTGGCAAACTAATTACCTAGTTTGTTAGATGACACTGGCATATATCCTAATATTGACATTCATGACAATATCATTAAACCGTGCAGTGTGTCCATTTATTATATTCTATGTAGCAGTTTAATAAAAGGTGAATAAACAGTAAATAGCTTCATTTGAGAGATCAGAAACTGAAATAACTGTTTATAATTGAAATACTAATAATACTAAAATATCAATAATCGATATAAAGATATAGTCTTAGCTTTACAGACCATAACTGTGGCCAATTCAAAGCATTTGCGGTAATCAATGGGTTTAATTTACAAGTCTTGATTATGCTTGACATTTAAATGAAAATCCATATGTAACATATATGAATACGCTGTTTACAAATACAATACAATACAAGGAAGATCAGAAGTAGAGTACGCTAAGGATTGAAAATACAAGACAAACAAGGGTTAGGAAAAAGAAACCTGTTCATTGAGGACGAGCGATGAGTTCGTCAATTTTGTAAAATGAGAGAGGAAAGTACTCATTTGTGTTAAAGATTTCTCGCTTATTTCGTTTTTGAAAGTGAATTAAGCTATTCATGTATCATTTGAAACTACAGTAAACATATTATTTTGCATAACCTAACTCAATATCTGTGGAAAAAACTATAAGAAATAAGTGATCATATGTCTTTAAAAAACAAGCTTCACTTTAAAATGCAGCTTAAATCAATACAAAAAATAAGATTATCGATCTTTCACTATTTCTCGTATGTAGAGAGACGAATTTTGACACATAACAGATTAACTTTGACAACATGAAGAACAGTGGTGTGTTTGAATTGGACTCCAAACTCCGTATTTAAAACTCAAGTTGACAGTAGCAGCTCATATGATGAAAATTACATTCCAAATTACCTAACCTTAATCCGTTGGAGTGAGATGGTATTGATCGTCACAGATATAAGAAGTGACAATTCTGCTTTTAAAGGAAGAGTATAAAACTCAAAGAGACAGAATAATCCTGTACTGTTTATTTTCCTTGGAAAATAGTTTCAATAACAGGATATCCTTGGCAATACATGAATAAATCTTTCTATAAAACTGTACTGTTTACCTTGAAATCCCTTAAAGATCGCTAACATACACACACACATTGATTGCTGAAAACAAATATACGGCAATGACAGGAATCAGAGCGGAATAGGTTTCTGGTGGAACCTTTGCAAACAACTGCTTTTTATTTCCTCTCTCTCTTTTATATGCTCTAATGTTTGCGGTTGATGTTTCTTCAGTTGCAGATACTGCTATTCAGTTACAGAGAAAAAATTACGGTCTTGAACAATTTTTATCAAATGAATGGTCTGGTCTGAAAAATGATATAGATATAAGCTCATGTTTATGAATTTATCTGTCGTCGAAGTTCACTTGTCAAAACCTTATTTTCCGATAGAATTCTGGGTTTGATTTAAGAAAATAAAGATATTAAAAAATTTACATCATGCAAGGAAAAGAATGTGAATGTATGATTGGGCATCAGCCTTTAATGAGTAACATCTTTCTGTCTGTATTGCTTACCTTGAAATCACAAATAATTATTAACATATATAAACAGCGATTATTGGAAAACAAATTTTGGCAATGAGGGGAATCAGAACAAGACTAGGTTTCTGGTGGAAGACCGTTTGCAAATACAAATCAATCTCAATTACATATTCTGATATCCTGATAACTAAAGAGTTTGTGAAGTGATTCCTGGGACTGTTACCGGTAATATAAGCATACTCACTCAGAAAATGGGTATGTGAGTATGAGATGGAAACATCCGCATGGAACTTTTCGAGCTTATTTCAGAACAAGGCAATTCAAATAAGAAGAATTTTCTGCATACGTTTTTAACACACCATGCGTCCTATATAATATCAACCTAAAAATATGATTCTTTTCTAAATTTGTTAAGGATTTGTTTGATTAACTTGTATTCCATTTACCATGTTGACATATATCTGACAGCAATCCTCTTTATTGGCTTCTCTGTTTGCTCTTATTAATCAGGATCACCCTCAGACAGTGGGCGGCAGACGAAAGTTGATGATATCAACCTGGTGCTCTGATCTTATCATAAGCTTATAAGTGAAATGGGATCATAGGGTAATCAAAATGGAAATGTGTTACAGAGATATGTCGTTTGTATACATCATGATCAGTCTCATGCAATACAAATACCGGAATTAACCATTCGTGTACTGTGTCATTGTAGTTACAATCATGATGCTTAGAAAATCATAGTTTTCGTTACGCCTCTATCTATGAGTTATTGTAAGTGCTATGACTATTTCAGTATATACACAGTTACTCAGTTTTATTTTAAGCGGCATAAGCTTCAGTTTTAGTAGTGTCAAATTCTTGATTCAGCTTTTTAGACGCCTAGTCAGGTTTATGCATCTCTACAACCAATCAAACAAGATGTTTTACATCATTAACCATTCTATTGATACAACTTATTGAACTAACTTCAATCTTTTTATTTGCTGCAGTTTCTTTATCATGTTTAATAAATACTACAGTCTTATTATTTGTTTAATTTCGTTCGCATAACTAATTCACACTCCTTCATCTGGGAATGATCACAATCTAGGAATATTTTTGGTCCAACTAACGGATCATTCCTAGATTGCACGGTACATATACACTATCAAGCAAATTCAAGGTAGACAGGTATCAACTTTAAAACAAAAGTGTGCTTAATAGTTCGTTCTTAACTTTTTTTCACCACCATCTATTGCAAATGTCTATGTTTATACCTTAACATTAATTTTTATAGATATTTTAATGGGAATTATTGCAGTGACAAATTTGACAGCGTCAATACATTTAACATTAGCTGCAGTGCAAGGGATCTCAATTCAATTAATTTGATGTACATTGTACAGTCGTGTAAATTGCTTTGCACCATATATATCTTTCAACTTCAAGCCCAATAACAACCACTTTTTCCTTTTGCTCAAACTATTCTTTTGCTAAAGTTCGTTATTATATGATAGTATTATATTATTATTATATATTATATTATTCGTTATGTTGCAAAACTAAATGTCAATATCAATACTCTAAATTGAATCCTGACTTTCCGGTTTTATCACCTAATGCATTAATTAGAAAATTTAATTATTTTAATCACACTGTCATTACTTTGATAATGGTTTTTCTAAAATTACGTGAGGTGTTGTCAGTTGTCCTCCTTATGAATCTTGCAAATGGTTTATTAAGACAGATTGCTTTTTAAGATCATGTTATATCTCCTCTAAACTAAATTTTATTATTTTAATCACATTATTTAATCATTACTTTGATATTGATCATTACGTTAGCTGTTGTCAGTTTTCCTCCTTATAAATCTTGCAAATTGATTATTAAGACAGATTGCCTTTTAAGGACATGTAATATCTCTTCTGAACAGATTGTGTGAAGAAGACAAATCGATTGTTAATTTCTGTTTCACTGATTCGCCCTTTAATTTATGTAAATTCTTACAATTCTCTGTTACAATACTATTGTGCTATAAGTGCTATTTTTCTTATGTCTGATTTATTGGTCAATAATTATCTCTTTATATTTATATTTATTTTTGTAACGAATGTTATTACTTTTATCATAGATGAATAGGCTGAACTAATGATAGGGCGGTTGTATAACTTGAAACCCTGAAATAATTGTCATAAATTTAACATGAAACACTGCATTAGTTGCACGCTTTCAAAACATGAAGATCAAAGAATTTCAAAGCTATTTGTACTCAATACTTTGACATTGCTTGTGAAAGGAAACATCCGTTGTCTCCGAGATACAGAGGCGTCACTGTGTCTAGACCTTCTACATTTCCGGTTCACACAAGGCGTCCTAGAACTGGTTTCCAGTTATTTTTCAGATCAATTGTTCTCCTCCTTTAATACTTCTTAATTGGATTTGAAGGGAGTTAACACAAATAATATATTGGTGGCTTTTACAAGAGCCAAATCCGGTTCTTCCATTACCAAATCGGACCATCCCATCACATGCTTCATTGCAAAAGGCTGTACAAGCTCCTACCACAGTTCCCTGCTGCAACCGTTTCTGTAACACACAATGATACAGCGCTAAATTAAAGTTTGCAAGACTGCTGTGGGGTATCTCAATCCATGTCAGTAGGTAGGTTTGTTAATCAAATAAAATAAAGTTACTTTCATCCAAAGCAAATGTTCCCGGTAATAACAATGGAGGTGAACTGTACCCTCTTCTCCAGAATACCAGCCAAGGGAAGGCAATCTTGATCAAATTTACAAGCCTTCTTAATCAGCTGAGATACCCCACAGCAGATACGGATTCGTTTCAGTTACATACCACACAGCATAAGCCTTATCATATCATATTAGATAACATCATAATGAAGAATTTTAAACTATTCCCTGTTATTTTGTTTTATTTCCTTCTTTCCACTTGTTATAGAAATCTTACTCTTTATTTTCTAATACTGTCTTATTTGTAAGTAATATTGACGAAATTTAATCAGATTATAAATGAAAATATAAATTTGTGTTAGCTCTGTTAGTAATAATAGTAATAAATCAGAACTTATTTGCAATGATTCTTTCAATGTATTTTTTTCATTAAAACCTTTCTTTGATCTAATGAATAAGGGAGCTTTTGCAAGTTTTGGTACAGCTATGGTATAGATCATTGAGTGCAATATCTTAATGTTATACGCCACTTCCGGTCTCGCTGCTATGGTTTTGACCGATAAACCTCTTATTATCTACATACATGTAGGGATGAGAATTAAGTTGAATGAAGGTAATAATTTGTATCCTAATATTTGCTTCTTATTTCGTTTATATAGAGGTAGAGAATGAAGGTTTCGGAACATCAGTTAACATACAACTTTTGAAAAACTCAAAAGACTTACTTTGAAAAAACATATGTTAAACTAAGTAATCCTATCTTTTTAAACAACAACCTTCACTTGAAAATGCAACTAAAAATCAATTAAAAAAATAAGATTATCGATCTGACATTTTTTTCCCGAATGAAGAGAGAGGAATCTGAACACATAGAAGATTATCTTTGACAAGGTAGAGAACACTGGCGTGTTTGAACAGGACTCCAAACTTTCTATCTAATAATCAAGTTGACAGTAGCAGCTCATAGGATTTAAATTACATTCCAAATTATCTTACCTGAATACATTGGAGTGAGCTCATTTCAGTAAATTACATTTCAAAGTATGTCACCCGAATCCATTGAAGTGAGATGACATTTATCATACACAACTAAAGAGTGACATTTCTGCTTCTAAAGGAAGAGGATGGAACTCTAACACACATGATGGTCCTCTACTGTTCGAAAAGTAACAGGCCATTAACAGGATTTCCTGGGGAATAAACCAGGCACAATTGTCAACAACATTAACGAATATGTCAGATGTTGTCTTAGATATTTATTTAGTTTTGGTTTTTTATTTGTATTTTTTTATGTTTTTAGTGTTTGGGTATAATTGAGCTTTTGTCAGTTAATAAATTCATTAAAATGTCAACTTTTAAAAGATTGGAATAATAATTTTAAATGAAAAGGGTACCCACCTGATCACAACTTGTTCTTCTGTAAAAATATGAAATCTTCACCTGCCTGTTATTATTAGCCCACTTAAAGGGGCAGTAGCACGTTTTTAGGGGGAATATAAGTTCTTATCACGAAAATGAAAATTAATGGTTCTAATTGAAAGACAATGTATTTAAACTAACTGGAGCAGTAATAATTCAAATATATAACGTTTAGCCATGCCATTCATTTTTCTTTCACAAAATGAATTAAAGGTGTTCACAAAAAATGGCCGCCAATGTATTTTATGTGAATCATCATACTTTTTCATCTGGATGATTGGCCTGCGCAATGAAATTTTTGACACTGTCAAAATAATACATTATATCATTAACTTACATTTATCAGTAAAACATTTAAAATATAAAATTATCAAAAAACGTGCTACTGCCCCTTTAAAGAGTGCACATATTCACATATTTACTTTGATAATGAATAGATCTCATTGCTTGAAGAGCAAGACCAGATGTCGATGGAACGGTTAACAAACAGAAATCAATTTCACAAATATTCTTTTAAAATGAATAAATATTTCGAATAAATTGTAGTGTTTGCCTTGAAATTACTAGAAGAGGGCTTATATTTAAACAAACAGTATTTGCTTTGAATACAAATGGGTGTTCCTGCTTGTGTCCTTTTCTGAGATGTACCAGGTTTCCAATGGAATGGTTTCAAAGAGACATAAAATCAATTTCACAAATATTCTGGTAACTAGAATAAATGTTCCTATACGGTGTAATGATTACCTTGAAATCCCTTAAAGAGGACTAATATTGAAACAAACATTATTTGCTGGAAACAAATATGTGGCGCTGTTTGTATTCTTCCTCTGTGAACTATCAGGGCAAGATTAGGTTTCTTATGGAACCGTTTTCTTCAGCTGCTTATATAAACTGACTTTCAAACACACATTTGAATATCCTGGAAATTGAAGAGTGTGTTCGGTAAACTTGTTCCTGGAACTGTTTCACACAGAAATTTATATGATAGTTTGAGATGGAAATTCCCCATGGAACATTTCTGGCTTATTTCTGAACGAAACATTACAAATATGAAGAATTTGCTGAATAAGCCCCTTTAACACATCACGTGACTTCTATTATAAGACGCGCAATAAACCTAATACCTATAAGTATAAATAATTTCTAAATGTGTTAAGGATTTGTTTGATTAACTCGAATTCCATCTGCACTGTTGACATATATCTGACAGCAATCCTCTTTACTGGCTTCTCTGTTTGCACTTAATAATCAATGTCTCAAGAGGATCACCCTCAGACAGTGGGCGGCAGACAATAGATGCCCATACTGACATGCTATGATCTTATTATATAAGTGCTATGATAAGTTTCATTGGGTAATCAATGAATTATTACACATCTTTGTTTTAAAACAAGTGTATCTTTTTTACACACCATATATCTCAAGTTTTGTACTTAAAAGTCGCTTTGATATGTTTAGATTATGATGTATTACAACTTTGAATAAAATCATATATCTTCTTATGTGGACTATGATCAGTTTCATAGGGTAACCAATACCCAAAGAGTAGCCGATATGTCTGATTCATATACTTCATGATCGGTTTCATGCAATAATTAATCCCGAAATTTATATGTAGTTATGTTAAGTTCATATGTATAATCAGGGAATATTACAATCCCTCTGTTTTTCGGTGATCATGTATATTACCTGATTCACTAACTGATTAAGTATATTCCCTGAAATTTCCGGGAATTATACATATTCCCTGGGAAAATAAACAATAAGAGTTATACATATTCCCTGAAAGCTTTAAAATGAGATACCAATGCCTTTGATTGTGGTTTCCTTATTTAAATCTAACCTCAGCAACATGGAATAACTGTTGTTGTTTCAACGTTTTATTACTGGACAAACTTCAGGCCAAAAATCCATTCAGTTGTGTTGTTGTAAGATAGCATGATAGACTTTTAATACTTCAATAAAGAATCTGTAGCTCAAAACCATATAGCACGCTTCTAATATAGACCAATTATATCTTGACATTGGACTCCAAAGATTTGAAGGCTAACCTGATTCTTAAAGGTCCTGATCGTCGCACTTAATAACTTGATTATATCCCTCTGTAGTCTGGGGCTTGATGATCTGTGATACATTGCTTAATCTCACGGAACTGGAGATTTTAATTGTGTGACTTTCAGTTCATATGCTGTTCAATTTTAGCTACTCTTAGTTAAGAAACGTTACTTCGTTGATGAATAAATTTAATCAATTGTCAATATTATAATTATTCCAGTGTTTATAATGACATATAGTTTCCTGTTTACAATTTAATTTGGTAGTATAAGAGAGACAATAATGATTTATGGTTAATGGACTTGAGATATATGCTTGCTTTATGTAGATTCATATTTTGACACAAATTTATCTGTGCCAACAGCTCCAGTACTGGGATCTCAATTCCATTAATTTAATTCACAGTCATGTAAATTGCTTTGCACCATATAACTCTTTCAATCGATGAAATCAAAGACGATTTTACTTTATGAGCTGCTAATTATATCATTAGACTCTTTTACAATTTGGCGTAGTTTCAGTTTCAAGCTTAAAAATTCCAAATTCTTCATTTTCACAAAATAAATTAGTTTGCTTCTTATGATATGATATATAAAATATCCTTCCTATTTGCGTATATATTTCATAGCTTATATTTTCAAACATGATGACTATCCAAAACTCATTTTGATTTTTTTCTTTGATCATGAAACTTCAATAAGAAAAGGATTGTTATAATGAAATTGGTCCCCATTCATTTGATGTTATTTTCTCTTTTGATAACGTTGGCAATTGTCAGAATCCATTTATCTTTTTAGTTTATTGAGATTGAGTGCTTTACAAAAAAATTATGTGTCTCCTTTGAACAGAGTGTACTTACAAGTCTGATACATTTCTTAACGTCAGTGTCAACTATTCGTTCTCAATGTATGGAACTTCTAATCACTTTGGAATTGATTAAAAAAAACTATTGGTGGTTCAAACGTCCCGCACCAAATCAAACTATCTTATTGTTCCACTTCTCTAAAAGTTCTACTGCACAAATCTCTTCAAATCCTGCAATTTTTGTTTTTTTAATAAGTATAATATTTCCAAATATCAATTCTATAATAGATAATGTATGCTAATGACTTCATAACTAAATTTAATTCGTCGTCATAGATGTAACAAAACAGGCGCGGTTTATAAACCTAATAACAAATTTCGTTTACATTTCGAATAAAGCCCGGCATTAGCAACTGACCTACAGGACAGGAAGATCTATTTTCATAGTTATTTTATTATTTTACATCACTGTTGAAGGATTCGAAAATTTCACTTTAACGCGAGAAACCAGAGAATCCTAATTATCAGTAACATTATGGATCTTTAACACATAAACAAATAGATGAGCCATTGCCAGTTCAGCTGAAGGTATTGACGTCAAAACCCAAACCACGTTATCGGTTATTTGATTGTGTAACATATGAACGAAGTACGCAGCTGTGTTGTTACACTTTGAAAAGAGTTCATTTTGTTAAGTAGTTTGGATCTATAACAGTTCTATGGTCGTGTCAATGGAAGCAAATCATTTATCTGGTTCTCAGGACAGTTCATCTTTTGATTTTACATACAGTTAGTCTTTTCCCTATGGCAAGTTTTGCCATTGATGAACATGTAACATTTATACCAAACAGAAAACATACGTGCATTACCATACATTAAGTTTAGAAATCCAATGACTGCCTAATATAAACTAGGCGACCCTTATATTTTGAAAAACAACGTTCGCTTGTATATTGGCATTTCTTTTGAAAATTAAACTTTTCAACATTCAATACAAATTGGATTCATTATGAGTGCATTAGAACTATACACTCATACGACCTCAGAGACTTCCCTGAGATACGAGTCTACCAATTCCAAATGAGACAGGAAGCCAAGTGTACTAAAGTTTGATCTTGGGATACAGGGTAGTCACAACACCGACACTCTGCAAGCTGTTCCCTGTCACAGTGTCACTGTGTATTCCCTGTGTAATTCTGGTAGAAATATCATACTGATTACTGGAATGGATACATGGATGAATTGATTTAACGTTGATCAGCACAACATGGTTGATATTCAAGTATAAACGACATCATTGAGTTCAAATACTTTTTATCTTCCAATTGTCAATCAAGTCAGATACAAAAATGTATGAGCAAGCAACTTAGACATAAATGAGATTCAAGTTTACATCATGTACATTGAAATTATAATTGTTTATTTGTTCAAGGTATCATCATCGCTATTTTCATTTTTTTTAAACTGTATTTGCCCTGTGTATTGGTTGAATGTTAAATGATGTCCATGATACTGTTAACACCGATTTTCTCAAGTACAGTTAGCTTCTGCCCTTTGTCAATATTTGACCACAGAATAGGATTGAGGCCGAGGCGTAAGTCATAGTCACCACTCGTATACTTCGAATAAAAACAGGACGACCACTTAGTCGACCACTTCAAACAAAATAAAACAAATATAAAGATTATTTTAAAAATTGAAAATTATGATATAGCTACATACATTAGTATGAAGTGGAATTCAGGGATGGAGTTTTTCATACTAAGGGACTTTGTAAATAGTACACTTATCTGTAGCTTCTTTCATGATATACTTCTTCCTATACATATGTTGTCATGAAATTGACAGACTAAATCAAATCTACTTTATTTTTACCTCTTAATTGTTCCTTCAGGTTATCTCATTAATCTGCATACTTCTTCTTTCTCTTTTTCTTATCATTGTCAAAGATCATTTCTAGCTAACAACTCATTGAAACACAGGTACAACCTTTTAAAAACATTTTACTGTTTACATGTCACTTATAAATTTCATATTCTGACAATCGAGATTAGCCAGACACTGGTAAGTATAATCCATCATACTTCTTATCTTATAATTCTCTTCAGGATGTGTTTGATTAACTCGTATACCATCTGCCGTGTTGACATATATCTCACAGCAATCCTCTTTATTGGCTTCTCTGTTTGCTCTTATTAACCGACTGTCTCAAGAGGATCACCTTCAGACAGTGGGAAGCAGACAATAAATAATGATATCAACCTGGTGCTCTGATCTTGTCAGGTGCTCGCATATAGATAACGATAGCATATAGGTAAGGCTATGATCAGCTCCACTCTTACATCGGCGACATCACCTAATGGTGAAAGAAGACTTTAAACTCCAACCCAACAACAACAACAACAGCTCCAGTCTATAATCAATACCGAAACATGTCACAGGGATACATAATTCTTGTAATAACCCAATGTAATGATCCGTGTTTATAGAATGTATCACTAGAATGCTGGGAACAACATAATGTAACTATAATCTAAGTTGTAAGGTAACAATGAGCTATGTTCATTATCCCATTACAAAGACTTTGAAATAACGACTTAGATTAACGATATAGATTATAAAGATTTAGATGCTGCTTTATTCTTTAATTGTTTCATAGTAGACACAATAACGGAATCATGCGTCTCTGTAGCCATGTATCTAAAGAACTGTATAAGTGTGATTGTTCCCATTACGCTTCCTTACCTTTATATATGCAACATGTCACAATCAAACTGCATTCTGGAGATATCGAAAAGTGTAATATATAGAGGATATCTGTCTTTTCTTGACTAATACCATGTTCATCTCATCGAGTGAGGTAGAAAGGTTATATTTTCACCACTGTAGCCAGATTTATTTCACTGATAGAACAGAGTATCTCACCTTCAATCATATAATAATACATACAATTAGTGCAATTTATCATCACTATCATTTGACCTACAATATTTTCATGCACAGTATTTTTTGTAATTGCAGGATATCTTTCAAATGTTCACACAAGCATGTTCTAAGAGTATACGATAATATCATGAATTAGTTGAATATTTTTACTGTTATTCATCAATTACGATATCAACTATATTTCAACCTGATTTGAGTGTTAAAGTCTATTCATCTAAATCTTTAACAAGCTTATAAGGTAAGTGCCTATCTCGATGTCAACAAACGCATAGCAGTTTCATGAACAGCCTTCATCCATCTCAAACTCTCTTTTCTCCAGAAACTAATTAAATTAATCGTGACACGGGACTGGAAGGACTAATTTGCTAGATTTATTGTAAAATGTCTTGAATATTAGTCCGAATAACGTAATTATGCCTCTCCCTGGAATGTATCTTGATGAACCGTGATACATTGCAATTCCATTGTAATTTGAAGGTTTCAAAGACAGAATTGTTAATACAGTTCTTTCCTGTTTAAGTCAATCATTTCACAGCAAGTGATTCTATATGTAATATGATATTAACGTTACTGACAAGAACTGCAATGAAAACGTTAATCATGTGATACATGTTAAATACTTTTATGTTCAAATCAAAACAAAAACAATAAATCGTATTTGTATAGTTGTAATCAAATTATGTTTCAATAATTTACCCTCTTGAATCAATAACAACGCAAGTTACATGGATTTCAATTGCATTGATTTCATGCACAGTCACTGAAAAGGCTCTTCACCATGTAACTCTTTCAATCGATGAAGTCGAATGTGTTTTCTTATTATCAACCGTTTTATTCGCACCATTATTTCAATCTTTACATTACATGCAGTTTCAGTTTCAAGCAAAAATACCACTTTCAACATTTTGAATGTATTAAAAGTAACACTGACATATTGAGACCAAGTACCGAAAGCGATAGAGTTTCTGTTTTGATATTTGATGTCAGAAACAAAACAGTGACAAAAAAAGAAAAACATCTGGTGTCACATCGTTCAGGTTTAAAACATTGATTCTTGTCTTGGGCGATTGAGTTGCTTTGGAAATGAACTCCCCTGTAGAGAAGAGGTTGATAAAGAATCACTGTTGTTACCTTTGTTATCTGATTTGAAACGATTTTTCAATAACTTGGTCAGTGTTTTCGTTATCCCTGTGTCTTTACAAGTTGGTAGATTGTATTGACCTCCTAAACAACATAATCATGTTAACATCCAAGTCACGTATTCATGTGCACAAATGCCACAATATAATATATAGAGCTTATTCTTGATTTGTTAGATTTAACTAGTCAATGAGGATGAATTACATGTCAAAATCATTTGTATTTCTCAGATCATGAGCTTAAAGTTGAACCTGTGAGAGATTATTTTCCTCCATTGACTCGAGTTTCATGACCAAGATAGTCAAATCAGAATATATTTTCAATAAATGTATTTCATTTCCAGTCATGAATGAAAACTTATTATAAAATTCAAAACCTCTATTATAACTGAGATATTTGATATTGATACAATTTTATACATTTTTTCTGATAACAACAACAATAAAGGATTTGAGATAATAAGAATTGTCAAACATTTACATGTACTTTATTTCAAACGTTATGTGGGAATTAATAGAAATTAAGTACAACCTTAGAGACTTCCTCGACCAATTAGTTTGGTACCATACATCTCTTGATATTCATGACACTATCAAAAGACATTCTACTTTCAGAAATCGAAAACATATTTTCTAAATTTAAATGTAAAGGAACTGGATTTCTTGAAAATGGTTCATTCAGATCAAACCAAGTCTTTACCAATCTAATTACATTACACTGCTGTTCACATGATTCAATGTCTATGGAATTTAATCTTTTTAAGTGATATTACATTTACATTTTCATCCATTAACACAAATATAGTTTGAATGCATTAATGAAAATGTAATATAGGTCATTTGATTCATTTCATCTGCATCGCTGAATGTTATGAGTGCTCCAATCTCTCATTTAATATCATTTAAGTCTGTTACCATTCAATGCAAATTTGCTTGAAAAACCTTTAATGTTACTATTTTGGTCCACGATCCATTTCGTTATACATTGTATAATCTCTAATGACGTTGGTGTACGCTATAATTTAGATTTATCTATTCGGCAGATTTGGGACTTTACTATCTGCATCAACTGTATGAATTGCAACGTGGAAGGAGTGAATTGGGTACACTAGACAATATAGATATACACAAAAACGGTACAACTGCGATCATTTTACTTGCATTAGATCACATTTTTCATATTAACACACAATAAAGGTGAAAATAATTGACAAAGTATTTAACATACAAGGTCATTTCAATTGAGTTGATATCAAGAAATAATACACATGACTAAAAAATAATAATCTATGACGCAATGTATCAACATTTATTATCTTGTTAATATGAAAAATGTGATCTGTCCGACAGTAGTGTTCTGGATTGTGGAGTGCCACAAGGCTCAGTCCTAGGACCAATACTGTACATTATGTACACCAAACCTCTTGGACAACTTATCTCAAATCATCCCATTGGGCGGCATTTTTACCCAGATGATTCACAACTGATAGACAGCTTCAAACCAAATCAATGCAGTGAACAGAAGGTCAAGGGAAATATGGAATCTTGTCTTGGTGAAGTAAAATCGTGGATGACAAAGAACAAACTAGTTTTGAATGATAACAAAACGGGAGCCATCATATTTGCTCCACGCCAGAGACGACAGAAATGCAAACTATCTTCCATTTCCATTGGACAAGCCTCAATTCCTTTGTCATCATCTGTTTGTAACCTCGGTGTTTATTTGGACTCAGATCTCAGTATGAAACATCATGTAAATCATCTATGCAAAACCTGCCACTTCCATCTCCGAATTATTGGTTCCCTTCGCAATCTCCTAACCATCCAAGCAACTGCCACTCTTGTTCGGACTCTAGTTCTAACACGCCTGGATTATTGCAACAGCTTATTAATAGGTATCTCAGAAGAACAGCTACAACGCCTGCAGAAGATTCAAAACCATGCTGCACGCATTGTCACAAGAACTAAACTACGATCCCATATAACACCTGCCCTCAATTCTTTACACTGGCTCCGTATCCGCGAGAGGATCGAATTCAAACAGCTTTCCCTTGTCTACCAGTCCATACATAACATCGGCCCAGCATACCTCCAGGACCTGATAACACTGCATAAACCCACAAGATCCCTCCGCTCCAGTCAGAAAAACTTGCTTGTTGTACCTGTACATAAACTAGAAACATTTGGCGCAAACTCTTTCTCCCATGCTGCTGCTACACTCTCTACCACTCTCACTCTCTGGAACTCTCTACCATCAGAACTCAAATCCTCACCATCATTGTCAGTTTTTAAAAACAACTTGAAAACCCACCTTTTCAAGAACTACCTCTAAACTATGCACTGATTCCCATGTACATATAGTGACTGTACATATGCTGTGACTGTAGATATGTTATGCGCTTAGAGCATGTCCCTTGGTGATGTGGATGAGGCGCTATATAAATACTCTTATTATTATTATTATCTTTTTTATCGTGATATCAACAACATAAATATTATTATAAAAAAAACCATTATCACAACGACCTGTAAAATATCTGATCTGCTAGAGCTAAAGCTTTTATTTGGTTCGAGTGCAACACTTTTGTTAATGATAAAACACGGGAAGAGACTTACAGGCTTCATTCGAAATCATTTTCGAGTTGACTTATCGAACATTCAAGCAATTTATATGTGACATATATACATTTGACATATCCCCATATTGCATAGTCATATCATATTTATTTTCAGTGAATCTTTTCATGTTTTTTACTTTTTTTAACAGATTTTCTTTCCAAGTTGAACATTATAGAGACGAGTTGATATCTCATTGATATTTTCCACATAATCGTTAGTTAATTGGATGTTTCAACAAGTTCTTCGAATCTTATGATAAATGAATCAATCTTATGAAACTTTTTAAAAGTTCAATCTATTCTGAATCAATCCATGTCATATTAAGATATATTGAGCATGCCAGCCTCGTTCCTTTATAATTTATTTCAAAACTTCAAAGAATCTAAAAGAGCATTGATATCTTTATGACATTGATCAAAGAGATAATATGATTTTATTCTACTATGTTTTAATGATATAGTAGAAAAGCTGTTCCTACATTTAAAATCGAATGTATTCTTCAACATTGACAATTAAAACACAATTAATAAAAAGACATGCTAAGAGCCATTAGTAAAGTGAGGCAAGTGGTTCATGAATGGGGGCATCACATGTAAAATAATTGCAAGGGAAATCGAAGACACGCCATTTACGGTAGCAAGACTCTCTTTTGTAGTTGCCAGGTAGTGGACATGTACCGTGCAATTTAGGAATGATCACAATCTGCAGATTGTTCGAACAATCTGCAGATTGTAATATGCCCCAGATGGTTCGTAACAGATACACCAAGATAACGGCGGGAACACAACGACAAACATAGGTGCCTGCTTTCAGTGCTCCTTTTTCCTAATATTGTACCATGATACAGTTCTGATAAAAACTCTGCATGTGCAACTATCTTTCAAATCTAAGAGGAAGTATTTCGAAATTATTTGAAATCACTGCTTTTACATTGCTGGTGAAAGAAACATCCGTTTAGACACTGTGTCTAGGCCCTCTCCATTGCTGCCTCACACTAGGAATTCAAGAACATGTTTCCGGTTATTTCTCAGATCATTTGTACTCCTCTCCAGACTTTATTGAACTGGATTTTAAAAGAAAATCTGACTTCAAATGAATTAATGTATCAAATCAAGTTTACATTAATTTTTTCAGATTACACACAATCGCCATATTTCCATAAATTAGGTTCCTAATAAACCAAAAATGATACGAGTTATTCTGCGTTTGGCATAAATAGTGTTTACATTTTGCAATTCCTGCTTCATCCATTACAGTTTTTCATACATCCTTTCTCGTTTCGTTTACTGGGTTATAGTCATTCCAGGCCATAATGCATTTACAATCAAATATTGAGATGTGTCAAATATCATTAGATTCAAAATAAGAACAATGCATAATGCGTGTCAAAAGCACATATTCCCGCTTCCTACATATCATATATACTGATCTTTTTTCATTTAATTGGTTAAAGTGATTATGATGTAGTTACAATTCGATAGTTACATAAATGTCAATTGACATTAAATTCAAAATGACATGCATGCCAAAATCAAATATTTCTTTGAGTATTATTGGATGTCCTATCAAACAAAGTAAAAATTATTGATCTGGCACTATTGCCGGAGACAAATTCCAACCTTGGCATATTGAATATTTACTCTGACATTAAGATGAACAGTGACTTGTTTGAATTCGACTATCTTTGTAGTTAAATTCAAGTTGACAGGAGAAGCTGATATGATGAAAATGACATTTCCAAAAGATTCATTCCGAAACTGTTGAAGAGGTTTGGCTTTGATCGCGCAACAACACGAAGCAGCAAGTTTTCTTCTGTAGGAAGAGAGGAAAACCTCACACTGACAGGGCAATTTGTCTCAATAATCATTTCATTTTTTTTAAGGATAAAAGCTACATTGAGAATTTAGATTTCGTATTAGAATAAAATTCCAAATACTACTAAATTAAATTGTTTTGTCTTTCGTAGTTGTATCAGTAAAGTCTCCCTCTGTAATCTCACCAATGTTCTCTATTTCTCCATCAATTACTCACTCTCCCTCTGTTCACCCTTTTTCGTTGTGTTTCTCTCTGATAAATGGAATGGAACCTCATCAGTCAGACAGAACAATTAATTGTCCATTTGCTAATTGAGTTATTGACTTGTTTCTTCTTAAAGAAAGTAAAATTCATAATTTCATTCATTATATCCGTGTAGATGTTGAAATAGTAGATTTGTTTGTATATTACTGACTCACCATTAGGAACTTTATGATTTTAACTTCAGGGGTAACTTGCAAATGTCGCATGGGTAAAATTTTAAGAAATATGGGACTATTGAGGGAAGTTAATTGATACTGACAAAATCTATATAAATTTTTTGTCAAATCAAGACACAGCCATGGTTTGCCCATGGTAGCCACATGATTGGCACATCATAACATGTCTCATTTGACCCTCATTTGAAATTTGTCCTCACATCCATATGCATATTTTCTCAAAATTGTTTCTATGGATTGTTATACAGACATGTCTCAGTTTTTGGGGGTTATTTTGTTAAAAAGAAGTTCAAGCTAATAGTTGTTTTATAACAAAATATGCAATGAAAAGGAAGAAGCTTATTTAGAAACTTCATTTAAACACATTACAGTCACTGACAAATCTTCAAACGTTGCGATTGCAAATTTCTTCATTATTGTTTCTATGAATTGTCTACAGACATATATCATGTTATTTAGATTGATTTTTGAGAACGACATTTTAAGCTTTACAGGAAGAATCCTCATAAGAAAGAAAAAGCCTAATGAGAATATTATTTCAAAATTATTACGATCTATATTTTGATAATGATTACCCTATGAATCTTGGCAAAACCTATTGTAGTTCTATTTATTCTATTCATGATTGTCACCTACAGGAACATCCATGTTTCTAGTATACGAATAAGTAATTCCGGCATGAACGATTGCATGAAACTGATCATGAAGTGTATGAACAAGATATCTCTGTAACACATTTCGGTATTGATTACCATATGAAACTGTCCATTGCCCGCATATGAGAACATGATATGAATAGGTAATTCCAGCATTGACTATTTCATGAAACTGATCATCTTCGGGTTTTTTATCAGTATTTATTGGCCGATACAGCTCTACATATACACCTAATTTTTCATCTTAGTTAGGTTAAGAGATCTTCAAAATTGGCAAATGAACGGATTCGTAAAATTAAGAGTTTAATTATTTTAGAATTTTAAACAAGAAGGGTGGGATTCGGATCTTTATGTTGCAAAGCAGCGACCCTGCCAAGTGAGCTACAGTGGATTGATACAAGCAGAGGTACTTTCTGTTGTGTCATGTCTATAGTGTTATTTATTAACTATGAAAGCTGTGTATAGGTACTAGTTAGTACCAAGTTTTATTGCAATTAGGTGAGTATAGAAGAGTTAAAGTTTGGTCAATACATGTTTTCATGGAGAAGGTAGAAAACTATTTCCCCTCAAATATAACTCGGCTGGAGTAGGGTATAAGTCAGATATACCCACAACCTCTCGTTGCATCACTCAATACACCTGCTGTTTGAATCATGTTTTGCCTTCGAGACCTATGTTTCAATTGGTCTCAATCTGGAAATCTCTGCAAACTAATAACGTAGATGACATTACAATTTCGTATTTAAGATTTGAAACATCCGTTTAACTTCTGTTTAACTAAGTAATCCTATCTTTAAAAAAACAACGTTCACTAGAAAATGCAACAAAAATCAATACAGAAAAATAAGATTATCGACCTGACATTTTTACTCAATGAAGAGAGACGAATCTGAACACATAGAAGATTATCTTTGACATTGTAAAGAACAGCTGCGTGTTTGAATAGGACTCCAAACTTTCTATCTAATAATCAAGTTGACAGGAGCACCTCATATGATTTAAATTACATTCCAAATTATCTTACCCGAATCCTTTGGAGTGGGCTCATTTAAGTAAATTACATTACAAATTATCTTACCCGAATCCATTGGAGTGAGCTCATTTAAGTAAATAACATTCCAAATTATCTTACCCAAATCCATTGGAGTGAGCTCATTTAATTTCAATTACATTTCAAGGTATGTCACCCGAATCCATTGAAGTGAGATGGCATTTATCGTACACAGCTAAAAAGTAACATTTCTGCTTCTGAAGGAAGAGTATGGAACTCAAACACACATGATGATCCTCTTCTGTTTGAAAAGTAAAAGGCCATTAACAGGATTTCCTGGGGAATATACCATGCACAATTGTCAACAACATTAACGAATATTCCAGATATTTATTTAGTTTTGTTTTTTATTTGTATTTGTGTTAATGTTTTTAGTTTTTGGGTATATTTAAGCTTTTGTCAGTGAATAAATTCATTTAAATGTAATTTTTTAAAAGATTGGAATAATAATTTTAAATGAAAAGGGTACCGACCTGATCACAACTTGTTCTTCTGTAAAAATATGAAATCTTCACCGCCTGTTATTATTAGCCCACTTAAAGAGTGCTCATATTCGCATATTTACTTTGATAATGAATAGATCTCATTGCTTGAAGTCTAGAGCAAGACCAGATGTCTATGGGACGGTTAACAAACAGAAATCAATTTCACAAATATTCTTTTAAAATGAATAAATATTTCGAATAAATTGTAGTGTTTGCCTTGAAATTACTAGAAGAGGGCTTATATTAAAACAAACAGTATTTGCTTTGAATACAAATGGGTGTTCCTGCTTGTGTTCTTTTCTGAGATGTACCAGGTTTCCAATGGAATGGTTTCAAAGAGACATAAAATCAATTTCACAAATATTCTGGTAGCTAGAATAAATTTTCCTACGGTGTAATGATTACCTTGAAATCGCTTAAAGAGGACTAATATTGAAACAAACATTATTTGCTGGAAACAAATATGTGGCGCTGTTTGTATTCTTCCTCTGTGAACTATCAGGGCAAGATTAGGTTTCTTATGGAACCGTTTTCTTCAGCCGCTTATATAAACTGACTTTCAAACACACATTTGGATATCCTGGAAATTGAAGAGTGTGTTAGGTAAACTTGTTCCTGGAACTGTTTCACACAGAAATTTGTATGATAGTTTGAGATGGAAATTCCCCATGGAACATTTCTGGCTTATTTCTGAACGAAATATTACAAATATGAAGAATTTGCTGAATAAGCCCCTTTAACACATCACGTGTCTTCTATTATAAGACCCGTAATAAACCAAATACCTATAAGTATAAATAATTTCTAAATGTGTTAAGGATTTGTTTGATTAACTCGAATTCCATCTGCCCTGTTGACATATATCTGACAGCAATCCTCTTTACTCGCTACTCTGTTTGCTCTTATTAATCAACTGTCTCAAGAGGATCACCCTCAGACAGTGGGAGGCAGACAATAGATAAGTTTCATTGGGTAACCAATATCGAAATAATATAGATATTTGTTTTAACACATGTGTACGAATCTCCTTTTTAGTTTAAGACCATATATCTCAAGTTTTGTACTTATAAGTCGCTTTGATATGTTTAGAACATGATAGTTACAACTTTGAATGAAATCATACATCTTGTTATATGTGGACTATGATCAGTTTCATAGGGTAATCAATACCCAAAGAATTACCGATATGTCTGATTCATATACTTCATGATCAGTTTCATGCAATAGTTCATCCCGGAATCAATATGTATATATGTTAAAGTTAATATTATAAACCCTAATTTTTCCAGTGATTATGTATATTACCTGATTCACTAACTGATTATGTATATTCTCTGAAGTTTCCAAGAAATATACATATTCCCTAAAAAAAACAATAAGTATTATACCTATTCCCTGAATGCTTTAAAATGAGATACCAATGCCTTTGATTGTGGTTTCTATGTAAGTCCAACCTCAGCAACATGGAATAACTGGACAGAGTTGTTTCAGCGTTTTATTACTGGACAAACTTTAGGCCAATAGTCCATTCAGTTGTGTTGTTGTCAGATAGCACGATTGACTTTTAATACTTCAATAAAGAACCCGTAACATGGGAAGGGCAATCAAAAAGAATAACAGCCCAAATCAATGTAGCACGCTTCTTATCTAGACCAATTATATCTTGACATTGGACTCCAAAGATTTGAACGCTAACCTGATTTTTAAAGGTCCTGATTGTCGCACAGAATAACTTGATTATATCCCTCTGTAGACTTGGGCTTGATGAGCTGTGATACAATGCTTAATCTCACTGAAGTGGAGATTCTAATTGTGTTACTTCCAGTTCATATACTGTTAAATTTGAACTACCTCCGTTAAGGAACGTTAATTCGTTGATGGATAAATTTAATCAATTGTCAATATTATAATTATTCCAGTGTTTATAACGACATAAAGTTTCCTGTTTACAATTTAATGTGGTAGTATAAGAGAGGCAAGGATGATTTATGGTTGATGGACTTTGTTGATTATCAATTAATTATACGTGCCCTTATTTAGTTACAGGTCTGTCAAATAGTATGTATAGTGAAAGATAAATACAAATAGCGAAATATCGACATAAAAGCTTGCTATATGTAGATTCATATTTTGACGCAAATCTATCTGTGCCAACAGCTCCAGTACCAGGATCTCAATTCATTTAATTTGATGCACAGTCATGTAAATTGGTTTACACCATATAACTATTTCAATCGATGAAATCAAAGACGATTTTACTTAATGAGCTGCTAATTATACCATAAGACTCTTTTACAATTTGCCGTAGTTTCAGTTTCAAGCTTAAAAATTCCAAATTCTTCATTTACACAAAATAAATTAGTTTGCTTCTTATAATATGATAAACCAAATATCCTTCCTATTTGCGTATATATTTCATAGCTCATATTTTGAAACATGGTGACTTTCCAAAACTCATTTTGATTTTTTCTTTGATCATGAAACTTCAATAAGAAAAGGATTGTTATAATGAAATTGGTCCCAATATCTTTGATGTTATTTTCTCCTTTAATAACGTTGGCAATTGTCAGAATCCATTTATCACTTTAGTTTTTTGAGATTCAGTGCTTTATAGAAAATGATGTGTCTTCTTGGAACAGAGTGTACCAAAAAGTTCAATGCATTTCATAATGTCAGTGTAAACTATTCGTTCTCAATGTATGGAACTTCTAATCACTTTGGAATTGATTAAAAAACTACTTGATGGTTCAAACGTCCCAAAACAAATCATATAATCTTATTGTTCAATTTGTCTGATTGTACTATTGTATACATTCTTCAAAAGCTAAGTACTTATCCTGCAATGTTTGATTTATTAATAAGTATTATATTTCCATATATCAAATTCTATAATAGATAATATATGATAAATATTATATTTCTAAATTCATATTATTTAGACATAGATACAATACAGGCAGGTTTTAAAAGCTTTAATCACTTAATAACAAATTTCGTTTTTCAAATAAAAATTGCATGAGTAACCGCTCTAAAAAAGGAAAATCATGGATTTTCATAGTCATTGAATACTTTTACATCACCGTAAAGGAAATATCTGTTGCCAATGAGATACAGATACATTTCTGATGAAAACAATGCATTTGCAACTTTCTGTCAAATCTAAGATGAAGTATTGTGAAGTTATCTAAACTCATTGCTTTTACATTACTTGTAAAGAGGAAACAACCGTTGTATATTATATACAGATGAGGCACCGTGTCTAGGCTCTCACCATTTCCGGTTCAGAGAAGGAGTCCAAGAACATGTTTCCGATTATTTGTTCTTCTCTCAAGACCCTTTTGGTTTGAATTTTGAAGGAGAAGACTTGTTCAAATGAATCTAAACGTCAAATAAATTTTATAAATACGTTTTAGACCTACAGAAATACCTCTTTCTTAAAAGAGGATTTTATTTATTAAAGAAAAACATGTCTTGTGTTGAAAATAATTAAACTTTCAGGTTTATACATTCACAGGTGTTTTATTTTAAAATTAACATCAATCAATTTATGTCCTTTCGCCAAACTTTGACACAAGAAACTAGACAATCCTAAGCATAAGTAACATTGTGGATAGTTTATAAATAAACAATGGATGATCCCTTAATTCAGCTGAAGGTATTGACGTCAAAACCCAAACCACGTTATAGGTTATTTGATTCTGTAACATACGAACGAAGTACGCAGCTGTATTGTTGAAAAGAGTCATTTTGTTCAGTAGTTTGTAACTGTAACAGTTCCATGGTCGTGTCAATGGAAGGAAGTCATTTTTCTTGTTCTCAGGACCCTTCATCTTTTGATTTCACATAAAGTTTTGCCATTGATAAACATGTAAAATTTATACAAAACAGAAAACATAAGTGCATTAATATACATAACGTTTAGAAATCCAATGACTGCATGATTTAAACTAGGTGACCCTTATGAATTGAAAAACAACGTTCGCTTCTATATTGGCATTTCTTCTGAAAATTAAACCTCTGTGTAATTCAAGTAGAAATATCTACTGATTACTGGAACAAATACATGGATGAATTGGTTTTACGTTGCCCAGCATAACATGGTTGATATTCAAGTATAAACAACATCATTGAGTTCAAATACTTTTATCTTCCAATTGACAAGCAAGTCACATAAAAAAAATTATGAGCAAGCAACTTAGACATAAATGAGATTCAAGTTTACATCATGTACAGGGCAGTTATAATCGTTTATTTGTTCAAAGTATCATCATCACATTTTCATTAATAGAAAGAAACTGGATTTGCCCCGTGTAATAGATGAATGTTAAATGATGTCCATGATACTGTTAACACCGATTTTCTAAAGTACAGCTAGCATCGACGCTTTGTCAATTTGTTACGTCAGAATAAAATTGAGCCCGAGGCGTAAGTCATAGTCACCACTCGTATGCTTCGAATAAAAACAGGACGACCACTTAGCCGACTACTTTAAAAAAAATTATTTAAACAGATTATTTAAAAAAAATTAAATTATGATATAACGACATACATTAGTATGAAGTGGAATTCAGGGATGGGGTTTTTCATACTAAGGGGTTTTGTAAATAGTACACTTATCTGTAGCTTCTTTCATTATATACTTCTTCCTATACAAATGTTGTCATGAAATTGACAGACTAAATCAAATCTACTTTATTTTTACCTCTTAATTGTCCCTTCGGGTTATCTCATTAATCAGCATACATCATGTTTCTCTTTTTCTTATCATTGTCAAAGATCATTTCTAACTAATAACTTATTGAAACAAAGGTACCACCTTTTAAAAACATTTTACTGTTTACATGTCACTTATAAATTTCATATTCTGACAATCGAGATAAGCCAGACACTGGTAAGTATAATCCATTATACTTCTTATCTTATAATTCTCTTCAGGATGTGTTTGATTAACTCGTATACCATCTGCCCTGTTGACATATATCTGACAGCAATCCTCTTTATTGGCTTCTCTGTTTGCTCTTATTAATCCACTGTCTCAAGAGGATCACCTTCAGACAGTGGGCGGCAGACAATAAATAATGATATCAACCTGGTACTCTGATCTTGTCAGGTGCTCGCATATAGATAACGATAGCATATAGGTAAGGCTATGATCAGCTCCACTCTTACATCAGCGACATCACCTAATGGTGAAAGAAGACTTTAAACTCCAACCCAACAACAACAACAACAGCTCCAGTCTATAATCAATACCGAAACATGTCACAGGGATACATACTTCTTGTAATATTGTAATGTAATGATCTGTGTCATACATTAACCTTTACCGAATGCATCACTTGAATTCTGGGAACAACATAATGTAACTATAATGTAAGATGTAAGGTCACAATTAGCTATGTTCATTATCCAATTACAAACAGTTTGAAATAGCGACTTAGATTAACGATACAGATTATAAAGAGTTAGATGCTGATTTATTCTTTAATCATTCATAGTAGACACAATAACGGAATCATGCGTCTCTGTAGCCATGTATCTAAAGAACTGTATAAGTGTAATTGTTCCCATTACGCTTCCTTCCCTTTATATATGCAACATGTCACAATCAAACTGCATTCTGGAGATATCGAAAAGTGTAATATATAGAGGATATCTGTCTTTTCTTGACCAATACCATGTTCGTCTCATCGAGTGAGGTAGAAAGGTTATATTTTCACCACTGAAGCCAGATTTATTTCACTGATAGAACAGAGTATCTCACCTTCAATCATATAATAATACATACAATTAGTGCAATTTTTCATCACTATCATTTGACCTACAATATTTTCATGCACAATATTTTTTGTAATTGCAGGATATCTTTCAAATGTTCACACAAGCATGTTCTAAGAGTATACGATGATATCATGAATTAGTTGAATATTGATTTGAGTGTTAAAGTCTAGTTATCTAAATCTTTAACAAGCTTATAAGGTAAGTGCCTATCTCGATGTCAACAAACTCATAGCAATTTCATTAACAGCCTTCGTCCATCTCAAATTCTCTTTTCTCCAGAAATTAATTAAATTAATCGTGACACGGGACTGGAAGGACTAATTTGCTAGATTTATTGTAAAATGTCTTGAATATTAGGCCGAATAACGTAACTATGCCTCTCCCTGGAATGTATCTTGATGAACCGTGATACATTGCAATTCCATTGTAATTTGAAGGTTTCAAAGACAGAATTGTTAATACAGTTCTTTCCCGTTTAAGTCAATCATTTCACAGCAAGTGATTCTATATGCAATATGATATTAACGTTACTGGCAAGACCTGCAAGGAAAATGTCATGTCATGTGATACATGTTAAATACTTATATGTTCAAATCAAAACAAAAACAATAAATCGTATTTGTATAGTTGGAATCAAATTATGTTTCAATAATTTACCCTCTTGAATCAATAACAACGCAAGTTACAGGGATTTCAATTGCATTGATTTCATGCACGGTCTTCACCATGTAACTCTTTCAATCGATGAAGTCAAATGTGTTTTCTCATTATCAACCATTTTATTCCCACCATTATTTCAATCTTTACATAACATGCATTTTCAGTTGCAAGCAAACATACCACTTTCAACATTTTGAATGTATTAAAAGTAATACTGACATATTGAGACCAAGTACTGAAAGCGATAAAGATCCTGTTTTTATATTTGATGTCATATTCTTGTCTTGGGTGATCGTATTGCTTTGGAATGAACTCCTTTGTAGAGAAGTGGTTGATAAAGAATCACTGGAGGTACCTAAGTTATTTTATTTGAAACGATTTTCCAATAATTTGTTCAGTGTTTGTACTATCCCTGTGTCTTTACACATTGGTAGATTGTATTGCCCTCCTAAACAATATAATCATGTTATCATCCAAGCCACGCATCCCTGTGCAAAAATGCCAAATACAATATATAGAGCTTATTCTTGATTTGCCAGATTTAACTAGTCAATGAGGATTAATTACATGTCTTTTCATTAGTTCCTACGTGGTACGGGGTTAAATTACTTTTATTTAATATTCAGGTCGTAAGCTCAAAGTTGAACCTGTGAGAGATTATTATCCTCCATTGCTCGATCAAAATTTTCATTCATTTATATGTTTGGTCAAGACAATCTCAATCTGCTCAGTCAAAAATGATAATGGTAATATGTTAAATCGATTTCAATTTGTTACTCGAGAGTTCAGAAAAGTCTTTTTTCATCTGGATGCAAAATTATGATAAAATTCAAAATCCTAATCATAAATGAGATATTTTGAGATGCACTTTTATACATTTTCTTCTAAAAGAAATAAACTTTATAAATAATAATTAATTGTAAAGGATTTGAGATAAGAAGCATTGTCAAACATTTTGTCAAAAAAAATGTACTTTATTTCAAACATTATTTGGGAATTTTCGTGATTTAAATGTAAAGGAACTGGTTTTCTCGAAAATGGTTTATTGAGGTTAAACCCAATATAATTACATTACACTAGTGTTTACATGGTTCAACGTCTATTGAATTTAATCTTTTTAAGTGATATTACATTTACATTTTTATCTATTAACGCAAATGTAATATAGTTCATTTCATTCATTTGCATAACTGAATCTTATGAGTGCTCCAGTCTCTCATTTAAAATCATTAAAGTCTGTAACAATGCAATGCAAATTTGCTTCAAAAACCTTCAATGTTACTATTTTGGTCCACGATCGAATGTAATACATCATATAATCTCTAACAATATTGGTGTATGCTATAATTTAGATTTGTCGATTTCGCAAATTTGTGACTATACTATCTGTATAAACCATGAAACTTCAATGTGGAAGGAGTGAATCGGGTACACTAGACAAAAATAGAGTTAGATAAACACAACAAACGTTACAATTGCGATACTTTTGACTTGCAGATTCAAAGATTTAACATTATACAACAAGAAGTTAAAATAATTAACAATGCATTAAACATGCAAGATTGATAAATTACAATATGATGAGTGTATACCAAATTATAATTAATCATAATGATTAGTTTAGAAAGCTTAAGATTTCGGGAGAGTTTATATGAATGAGACATAGAAACAGGGTCTCACTGACTTCATTTAGAAACAGTTTCGAATTGACTCATCAGACATTCAAGCAACTTATGTGTGTGCGATATACAAATGTTGACGAAAAAGGTTGGGAACATCGAATAATGAATGGCACATAAAACATTGAACCCATCATTTGACATATAAAGGAAATGCATAGTCATATCATATTTTCTTCGAGTGAATTTTTTCATGGATTTTTCTTTAAACATTTTGACAGGCTTTCTTTCAAAATTGAACATTATAGACAGTTGTTAAAATGTCAAAAATAGTTATTGATACGAACTTAACTGAAATCGAATTAGCCTGGGATAATGTAGAATAAATTCTGGGAAATATATACAATCAGGAAAGAAATTGTAGATTTTATTGTTTTCCTATCCCTGCTAAATACGCAGTGTTTGTTGTAGCAACTTTTAAATGGCAACCGCATTTTACAAATTTTCCAAGTGCAAGGCGTCGGTAATCGTGTATGTAGTGAATCCACTACTATTACTACTATTAAAGGTGTGAAGTCTGTTCTGCAGTTGTGTCCTCTTTCTTGGATGAAAAGAAATCAGAAAGTTAGGAAAAATATTATTTGACAAATTGCACCTTACGAAATAATTTCTCAGGATTCTCTTAGTCCAAATTTAGTGTCCCGTTGATTAACATGGCTCAACAGGTTAGCTTCAAAGTTATTATTCTGCCCTCGTATCAAAGGTGATAGTTCAGAGCGTTTCATTTATTATGAAGAAGATATAACAAGGAGTTTGAACAATATAATAACAAAAATGACAGTTGTGAATCTGTGTACTTTTAAATCTTACTCTACTTAAAATCAAAAGATTGAACATAGATCATATCAATCCCAAAATAATATTCATTACATTGATATTTTCCACAATTGTGAGTTAATTGAAAGTCTCAACCAATCTTAATGAAACCGTTTTTAAAAATTAATCAATTCTGAATCAATCAAATTCACCATGACCCATTGAGCACGCCAGCCTCGTTTCTTTATTAATGTATTTTAAAGAAATCTAAAATTAAAGAATCTAAAAATCATTAATATCTTTAAGAAAGTGATCAGTGATGATAATATGATTTTATTCAACTATGTGAAATATGTATCATTTAAACTCCAATGTATTCTTCAACATTGACAGTTAAAACACAATAAATAAGAAGAAGAATTGTCAAGAAAATGCATTGGATGAAAAAGGGTCAATTTTCTTTCAAAAGTTTAACATCAAATCAACAAGGTAGTCGTCTTAGTTAAATAGTAGAAAATCACAACGCTCAAACTGACCATGTCAAGTAATGCCATGCATTCCCACCCGAATGGTAAAACATGGCTAGAGCCACGAGAAAAGTGAGGCAAATAGTGCACGAATGGGGGCATTCCATATAAAATAATTGAAGATGAACATGTAGAGGAATTGCAAGGAAGATCAAAGGCACTTATGGCTCTCTGTCGTGTATCCGGTAGGGAGTGGACACACCAAGATGATGACAGGAAGACAGCAACAAACAAAGGTGTCTGCTTTTTAGTGCTCCTTTTTCCTAATATTGTACCATGATACAGTTCTGATGAAAATACTGCATTCGCAACTATCTTTCAAATATAAGAGGAAGTATTTCGAAGTTATTTGAAATCGATGCTTTTACATTGCTGGTGAAAGAAACATCCGTTTAGACACTGTGTCTAGGCCCTCTCCATTGCTGTCACACACAAGGAATCCAAGAACATGTTTCCGGTTATTTCTCAGATCATTTGTTCTCGTCTCCAGACTTTATTGAACTGGATTTGAAAAGAGAATCTGACTTCAAATGAACTAATGTATCAAATCAAGTTTACATTATTTGTTCAGATTACACACAATCGCCATATTTCCATGAATTAGGTTCCTAAAAAACCAAAGATGACAAGAGTTATTCAGCGTTTGGCATAAATAGTGTTGACATTTTGCAATTCCTGCTTCATCCATTTCTGCTTTTCATACATCCTTTCTTCTTTCCTATACTGGGTTATAGTCATTCCAGATCATGATGCATTTACAATCCAATATTGAGATGTGTCAAATATCATTCGATTGAAAATAAGAACGATATATAATGCGTGCCAAAATTACATATACCTGTTTCATCCACTTACAGTTGATTCAGGAATCCGTTTCTTGTTTCATCTAATTGGTTATAGTGATAAGGATATAGTTACAATTATGTATCTAGATACGTGTCAATTAACATTAGACTCAAAATAAGCATAATTTTGCATTACAGACAAAGATCCATTTACAATCCATTATTTTGATAAGATTCAATTATCATTAGATTCAAAAAAGCATAATGTAGCATGCATGCCAAATCACACATTTCTTTGAGTATTATTGAATGTCATATCTGTCTCTCAGACATATATAGCCCAGTTCTCAAACAAAGTAAAAATTATCGATCTGGCACTATTGCCGGAGACAAATTCCAACCATGGCATATTGAAAATTTACTCTGACATTAAGATGAACAGTGACTTGTTTGAATTCGACTATCTTTGTAGTTAGATTCAAGTTGACAGGAGAAGCTAATATGATGAAAATGACATTTCCAAAAGATTCATTCCGAAACCGTTGAAGAGGTTTGGCATTGATCGCACAACAACACGAAGCGGCATGTTTTCTTCTGTAGGACGAGAGGACACTCACTCACTCTCACTGACAGGGTAATTTGACTTAATAACCATTTCACTTTTTGAAGGATAAATGTTACATTGTAAAGTTTTGAAAAATTGCCAGTAAGAGGTAAGAGTTTCAAAAGAATCAATGAAATATTTTCCTTCATTTTAAAGATCAAGCCTTGCTAACAATTTGATATATAGAGCTTGAATAAAGTTCATGTAAGAATATTATAGAAAATATTACATAAAAAACTCACCTAATGCTTATGTATAAAATGACATTAATCGCTTTGATAACACATAACTGTCATTGCTCATAGCTTCCTCTGAAGAAAATCAGATTTCATATATGAATAAAATTCAAGATACTACTAAATTAAATTACTTTGTCTTTCGTAGTTGCATCAATAAAACCTCCCTCTGTAATCTCACCAATGTTCTCTATTTCTCCATCAATTAATCACTCTCCCTCTGTAATCTCACCAATGTTCTCTATTTCTCCATCAATTAATAATCTCCCTCTGTAATCTCACCAATGTTCTCTATTATTCTATCCATTAATCACTCTCCCTCTGTTCACCCCTTTTTGTTGTGTTTCTCTCTGATAAATGGAATGGAACCTCATCAGTCAGACAGAACAATCAATTTTCCTTTTGCTAATTGAGTTATTGACTTGTTTCTTCTTAAGAATGTTCGGTCATATTTCCATTCATTTTTTCTGTGTAGATGTTGAAATAGTAGATTTGTTTGTATATTACTGACTCACCATTAGGAACTTTATGATTTTAACTTTGATAACTTGCAAATGTCGCAAGGGTGAAATTTTAAGAAATATGGGACTATTGAGGGAAGTTAATTGATATTAACAAAATCTATATCAATAAAGCTTTTTAGAAAGTTCATTAAAACACATCACAGTCACTGACAAATCTTCAAACGTTGTGATTGCAAATTTGTTCATAATTGTTTCTATGAATTGTCTACAGACACATACATGTATCATGTTATTTAGGTTAATTTCGTGAGAAAGGTTCAAGAAGATATTTTACAATAAGATTCCTCATAAGAAAGAAAAACCCTATAAAAATGTTATTTCAAATATATATTATGATCCTTATTTTGATAATGATTACCCTATGGATATTGGCAAAACCTATTGTAGTTCTATGTATTCTTCGCATCATTATTGTAACCTACATGAGCATCATGTTTCTAGTACACGAATAGGTAATTCCGGCATTAACGATTGCATGAAACTGATCATAAAGTGTATGAACAGGTATCCCTGTAACACATTATGGTATTGATTACTTTATGAAACTGACCATAGCCCGCATATGAGAACATGATATGAATAAGTAATTCCAGCATTTTTATTGATCATCTGCACTTGGTTAGGTTAAGAGATCATCAAATTTGGCAAAAGAACAGATTCGTAAAATTAAGAGTTTAATTATTTTAGAATTTTAAACAAAAAGGGTGGGATTCGGATCTTTATGTTGCAGAGCAGCGACCCTGCCAAGTGAGCTACAGTGGATTGATACAAGCAGAGGTACTTTCTGTTGTGGCAAGTCTATAGTGTTATTTATTAACTATGAAAGCTGTGTATAGGAACTAGTTAATACCAAGTTTTATTGGAATTAGGTGAGTATAGCAGAGTAAAAGTTAGGTCAATACATGTATACATGGAGAAGGTAGAAAACTATTTTCCCTCAAATATAACTCGGCTGGAGTAGGATATGAGTCAGATATACCCACAACCTCTCGTCGCATCACTCAATACACCTGCTGTTTGAATCATGTTTTGCCTTCGAGACCTATGTTTCAAATAGTCTCAATCTGGAAATCTCGGCAAACTAGTAACGTAGATGACATTAAATTTCGTATTTAAGATTTGAAACATCTGTAACATACATCTTTTGAAAAACTCAATCGACTAGCTTTAAAAAAACTTCTGTTTAACTAAGTAATCCTATCTTTTGGAAAAACAACGTTCACTTGAAAATGCAACTTAAAATCAATACAAAAAATAAGATTATCGATCTAACATTTTTCCTTGAATGAAGAGAGACGAATCTGAACACATAGAAGATTATCTTTGACACGGTAGAGAACACTGGCGTGTTTGAATTGGACTCTAAACTTTCTATCTAATAATCAAGTTGACAGGAGCAGCTCATAGGACTTAAATTACATTCCAAATTATCTTACCCGAATCAGTTGGAGTGAGCTCATTGAAGTAACTTACATTCCAAATTATCTTACCCGAATCCATTGGAATGAGCTCATTTTAGTCAATTACATTTCAAAGTATGTCACCGAATCCATTGAAGTGAGATGGCATTTATCGTACACAGCTAAAAAGTAACATATCTGCTTCTAAAGGAAGAGTATGGAACTCAAACACAAATGATGGTCCTCTACCGTTCGAAAGATAACAGACCATTAACAGGATTTCCTGGGGAATAAACCAGGCACAATTGTCAACAACATTAACGAATATGTCAGATGTTGTCTTAGATATTTATTTAGTTTTGGTTTTTATTTGTATTTTTTTTATGTTTTTAGTGTTTTGGTATATTTGAGGTTTTGTCAGTTAATAAATTCTATTAAATGTCAACTTTTAAAAGATTGGAATAATAATTTTATATGAAAAAGGATACCGACCTGATCACAACTTGTTCTGTGAAAATATGAAATCTTCACCTCCCTGTTATTATTTACCCACTTAAAGGGGCAGTAGCACGTTTTTAGGGGGAATATAGGGTGATGTAAGGAAAATGAAAATTAATGATTTCAATTGAAAGACAATGTATTTAAACTAAATGGAGCAGTATTAATTCCAATATATAACGTTAAGTTTAGCCATGCGATTCCCTTTCTTACAAAAAATGAATTAAAGGTGTTCACAAAAAAATGGCCGCCAATGGATTTTATGTGAATCTTCATTCTTTGTCCTCTGACTATGGATGATTGACTTCTGTAATGAAATTTTTGACACTGTCAAAATAATACATTTAGCATTCACTTACAATTATCAGTGAGAAATTCAAATTATAAAATTATCAAAAAACGTGCTACTGCCCCTTTTAAGAGTGTACATATTCACACAATCTCTATTTACTTTGATAACGTCATTGCTCGTAGTCTACTTTGAGATGTATCGGAGAAAGACCAGATGTCTTTGGAACGGTTTGCAAACAGAAATCAGTTTCACCAATATTCTGTTGACATGAATACATCTTTCGAATAAATTGTAATGTTTGCCTTGAAATTACTAAAAGAGGGCTAATATTAAAACAAACAGTATTTGCTTTGAATACAAATCGGTGTTCCTGCTTGTGTTCTTTTCTAAGATGTACCAGAGCAAAACCAGGTTTCCAATGGAATGGTTTCAAAGAGACATAAAATCAATTTCACACATATTCTGGTAACATGAATCGAATTTTCCAATGCGGTGTTATGATTGCCTTGAAATCTCTTAAAGAGGGCTAATATTGAAACAAACATTATTTGCTGGAAACAAATATGTGACGTTTCTTGTATTCTTCCTCTGTGAGCTATGAGGGCAAGATTAGGTTTCTTATGGAACCGTTTCTTGCAGATTCTTTTCTAAAATGACTTCAAACCCACATATTGATATCCTGGAAATTGAAAAGTGTGTTCGGTAATTTTCTTCCTGGAACTGTTGATGCTAACATCAGCTTATGCACACAGAAATCTTTATGTTAGTTTGAGATGGAAAATTCACCATGGAACATTACTGGTTTATTTCCGATCGAAACATCCAAGATATGAATAAGAATTTTCTGAATAAGCCTCTTTAACACATCACACGTCTTATATAAGACACGCAATTAACCAAATACCTAAAAGTATAAATCATTTCTAAATGTGTTAAGGATTTGTTTGATTAACACGTTTTCCATCTGCCATTTTGACATATATCTGACAGACATAAATCAATTTCACACATATTCTTGTAACATGAATCGAATTTTCGAATACAGTGTAATGATTGCCTTGAAATTACTTAAAGAGGGCTAATATTGGAACAAACATTAATTGCTGGAAACAAATATGTGACGCTGCTTGTATTCTTCCTCTGTGAGCTATCAGGGCAAGATTAGGTTTCTTATGGAACCGTTTCTTACAGCTGCTAATATGAAATGACTTTCAAACACACATTTTGATATCCTGGAAATTGAAGAGTGTGTTCGGTAAACTTGTTCCTGGAACTGTTGATGATTATTCACACAGAAATTTGTATGATAGTTTGAGATGGAAATTCCCATGGAACATTTCTGGCTTATTTCTTATCGAAACAAGCCAAATATGAAGAATTTGCTGAATAAGCCCCTTTAACACATCACGTGACTTCTATTATAAGACGTGCAATAAACCAAATACCTATAAGTATAAATAATTTCTAAATGTGTTAAGGATTTGTTTGATTAACTCGAATTCCATCTGCCCTGTTGACTTATATCTGACAGCAAACCTCTTTACTCGCTACTCTGTTTGCTCTTCTTAATCAACTTCTCAAGAGGATTACCCTCAGACAGTGGGCGGCAGACAATAGATACTATTACTTACATGCTCTGATCTTATCATATAAGGGCTATGATACATTTCATTGGGTAATCAATATCGAAATATTACACATATTTGTTTAAACACACGTGTTCAAATCTCTTTTTTAGTTTAAAACCATATATCTCAAGTTTTGTACTTATAAATCGCTTTGATATGTTTAGAACATGATATGTTACAACTTTGAATGAAATCATACATCATCTTATAAATATGTGGACTATGATTAGTTAAAAGAGTTAACGATATGTCTGATTCATATACTTCATGATCAGTTTCATCCAATAATTAATCCTGGAATCTATATGTAATTATGTTAAGTTAATGTGTATAATCAGGGAATATTATAATCCCTCTGTTTTTCAGTGATTATGTATATTACCTGATTCACTAACTGATTATGTATATTCCCTGAAATTTCCAGGGATTATACATATTCCCTGGGGAAAAAAACAATAAGAGTTATACATATTTCCTGAGTGCTTTAAGGCAATATGTATAACTCTTATTATTTTTTTCAATGTCTTTGGTTGTTGTTTCCTTATTTAAGTCCAACCTCAACAACCTGTCATACATGAAATAACTGGACACAGTTGTTTCAACTTTTTATTACTGGACAAACTTCAGGCCAACAATCCACTCAGTTGTGTTGTTGTAAGATAGCATGATTGACTTTTAATACTTCAATAAAGAACCCGTAACATGGGAATGACAATCAAAAAGAATAACAGCCCAAATCCATGTAGCACGCTTCTTATCTAGACCAATTATATCTTGACATTGGACTCCAAAGATTTGAAGGCTAGCCTGATTCTTAAAGGTCCTGATTGTCGCACAGAATAACTTGATTACATCCCTCTGTAGACTTGGGCTTGATGACCTGTGATACATTGCTTAATCTCACTGAAGTGGATATTTCAATTGTTTTACTTTCAGTTCAAATACTGTTCAATTCGAACTACCTCCGTTAAGAAACCTTACTTCGTTGATGAATAAAATTGATCAATTGTCAATATTATAATTATTCCAGTGTTTATATAGAGATAACAAAACGAGTGAGTGTTGAATATCGAAAAATATTTCAATGAGATATTTTCAAATGTTTTGATTTATTCACGAGCGAAAGGGAGTGAATAACTCAAAACTTTGAAAATATTGAGTTGAAATATTTTCGATATTCAACACTCACTCGTTGTGTGGTCTATTTACAAAAGGGAATTTGTATTTCTTTGAAACGACAATCATGCGCGATATAGTTGCGTAATAATACACTGGTGAGGTACCTCTGTGTTTGCAATAGCCAAAACAAAGTCCCGTTTTCCATTAGCATCATCTTCACCTCTAAATGAAATCCTACTTTTAAACAATCATTTGTGCACAGGTTATCGACAGAATTATCCCAAACCAAGACATTAGAAAATACTTTAACAATAAAAAACAATGCTGTTGTCGATACTGAGTAGCGAGATCGTCAATCTAGATGACAGTGACGGGGATTTGAACGTTTCAACCGTCCTTGATAAACGTTTCTAGACGAATACCGACATTCAGTGGGTTGCTTGATTATGTAAAGCATTGATGATAAATGAAACTGCATATAAACACAACCGTTTCTAAACTATCGGCTTTCACTCAATATTTCGCTGGCGAGAAAGCTCCGTGTTGACAAAACACGTCAGTTGACTACAAAAGGGAGATACATGTTACTCTTTCGAAAATAAATTTAGGCAATATATTTTTCAATTTAGTGATGAAATAGCCGAGATCGGATCGCAAATGTTGGTTTGATAATTTTGCTCATATCTCTGTGATGTGATGCAATTTTATTTTGAGGGAAAATACAAAAATGGAATAAAATATGTTGAATTACAATTTTGAAGCGGCGGGG
Organism: Steromphala cineraria; assembly: GCA_916613615.1. NCBI lineage: Eukaryota > Metazoa > Mollusca > Gastropoda > Trochida > Trochidae > Steromphala > Steromphala cineraria. Next base: position 66,489,429 of record OU744725.1, on the reverse strand, counting down.
GTACGGTTCAAACCAATAAGCTGATTGCAAAAGTAATATGACGTCACTATCGTTGAATAACCTGCTTTGGTTACACAACACTCGTTGAATAACTTTCAACTGGTTACACAACACGTGTTTCAAATAACCAAAATTATCTCATGAAGATATTCAGAACACGTATGTAATAAAACGACATATATTTACAATTTAATTTGGTAGTATAAGAGAGACAAGAATGATTTATGGTTGATCGACTTATATGACTATCCATAAATCATACGTGATTTTATTTATTTACAGGTCTGTCTAATAGTGTGTTTAGTTCTAATTAGCTACAAAGAGCAAAATATTGAGATATATATTTGCTTTATGTAGATTCATATTCTGACAATCAGCTCCAGTACCAAGAATCTCAATTTCATTGATTTTATATACAGTCATGTAATACTTTGCACAACAACTCTTCAATCGATGAAATCCAAGATGCTTTCACTTTTTCTAATTATACCATCAGACTCTTTACAATTCGATGCAGTTGTTCAAGCTTAATAATTCAACGTTGTTAGTTTTAACAAGAAAATAGTTCGATCTCATGATATGATACTGAACCAAATTTTATATAATTCCTACTTGCGCTTATATTTCATAGCTTCTATTTCAAACATTATGACTTTCCAAATATCATTTTGGTTTTTTCTTTCATAATGAAAATATATTAATGTAATATATTAATAAGAAAAGGGTTGCTATAATGAAATTGGTCCCCATTCCTTTGATGTTATTTTCTCCTTTGATAACGTTGGCAATTGTCAGAATCCATTTATCATTTGAGTTTATTGAGATTGAGTGCTTTTTAGAAAATGATGTGTCTTCTTTTAATAGATTGTACTTTAAAAAAAATTGTAAATGCATTTCTAAACGTCAGTTTAAATCATTTGTTCTCAATGTATGGAGGTTCTAATGACTTTGAAATTGATTAAAACTACTTGATGGTTCAAACGTCCCGCACTAAATCAAACTATCTTATTGTTCCACTTCTTGAATAGTTCTACTGCACAAATCTCTTCAAAAGCTAAGTACTAATCCTGCAAATTTTGTTTTATTAATAAGTATAATATTTCCAGATATCAATTTTATAATAGATAATGTATGATAATGGCTTCATAACTAAATTTAATTTGTCGACATAGATGTAACAAAACAGGCGCGGTTTATAAACTTGAATCACCTAATAATAAATTTCGTTTACATTTCGAATAAAGCCCGGCATTAGCAACTGACCTACAGGACAGGCAGTTCTATTTTCATAGTTCTTTTATTCTTTTACATCATTGTTGAAGGAAACATCAGTTGCCAATGAAGTACAGATACCTATCTGATGAAAACAATGCATTTGCAACTTTCTTTCAAATCTAAGATGAAGTATTGTGAAGTTATTTAAACTCATTGCTTTTACATTAGTTGTAAAGAGGACACAAACGTTGTTTATTAGATACAGAGGAGACACTGCGTCTACACCCTCTACATTTCCGGTTCACACAAGGAGTCCAAGAACTTGTTTCCGGTTATTTCTTAGGTAAATTTTTCTTCTCTCATTTTGGATTGACTTTTAAAGAAGAAGACCTATTCAAATGAATCGAAATGTCAAATAAATTTTACAAAAAAACTTTTGAAACTATTTTTTTTAATTAAAGAAAAATATGTCATGGGTTGAAAATAGTTTAACTCTCAGGTTCACACATCCACAAATGTTTTATTTTGAAATGTCCCTTCTATCTATGCCAGTTCGTCAATTCAGCTGAAGGTATTGACGTCAAAACCTAAACCACGTTATAGGATATTTGGACATTAATTCTGTAACATATGAACGAAGTACGCAGCTGTATTGTTGCACTTTGAAAAGAGTTCATTTTGTTAAGTAGTTTGTATCTGTAACAATTCCATGGTCGTGTCAATGGAAGGAACTCATTTATCTGGTTCTAAGGACCCTTCATCTTTTGATTTCACATAAAGTTAGTATATTCCCTATGGCAAGTTGCCATTGATAAACATGTAACATTTATACCAAACAGAAAACATAAGTGCATTACCATACATAACGTTTAGAATCCAATGACTGCATGATTTAAACTAGGTGACCCTTATGATTTGAAAAACATCGTTCGCTTGTATATTGGTATTTCTTTTGAAAGTTAAACTTTTCAACATTCAATACAAATTGGATTCATTCTGAGTGTATTAGAACTATACACTCATAAGACCTCAGAGATTTCCCTTAGATACGATTCTACCAATTCCAATTGAGACAGGAAGCCTAGTACTAAAGTTTGATCTTGGGATACAGGGTAGTCACAACACTGACACTCTACAAGCTGTTCCCTGTCACAGTGTCACAATGTAATGTAATTCTGGTAGAAATATCATTCTGATTACTTGAACGAATACATGAATGAATTGATTTAACGTTGCCCTGCACAACATGGTTGATATTCAAGTATAAATGACATTATTGAGTTAAAATATTTGTTATCTTCCAATTGACAAGCAAGTCACATAAACAAATATAAGAGCAAGCAGCTTGGACATAAATGAGGTTCAAGTTTACATCATGTACATCGTAATTATAATTGTTTATTTGTTCAAAATATCATCATCACTATTTTCATTAATAGAAAGAAACTGTATTTGCCCCGTGTAATAGATGAATGTTAAATGATGTCCATGATACTGTTAACACCGATTTGCTAAAGTACAGCTAGCATCGACGCTTTGTCAATTTGTTACCTCAGAATAAAATTGAGCCCGAGGCGTAAGTCATAGTCACCACTCGTATGCTTCGAATAAAAACAGGACGACCATTTAGTCGACTACTTTAAACAAAATAAAACAAATTATTTAAACAGATTATTTAAAAAAATTAAATTATGATATAGCGACATACATTAGTATGAAGTGGAATTCAGGGATTGGGTTTTTCATACTAAGGGGTTTTGTAAATAGTACACTTATCTGTAGCTTCTTTCATGATATACTTCTTCCTATACAAATGTTGTCATGAAATTGACAGACTAAATCAAATCTACTTTATTTTTACGTCTTAATTGTCCCTTCCGGTTATCTCATTAATCTGCGTACATCCTGTTTCTCTTTTTCTTATCATTGTCAAAGATCATTTCTAGCTAACTACTCATTGAAACAAAGGTACCACCTTTTAAAAACATTTTGCTGTTTACATGTCACTTATAAATTTCATATTCTGACAATCGAGATAAGCCAGACACCGACACCAAGAATTGACAGATATTCCATTTATTATATGATGAAATCCTTCTAATTACGTCAAAAAAGGTCGATTTCATGTTGAGCGGCCGCTTGAAAGGGCCCGTCCCCGCGGTAACAGTGTGACGTCATAGGAGAATTCATGACGGCAGACCATTGTTACATGATGTCAAACTCTTGAACTTGACATCAGTAGAGTGACGAAAAAGGTTATCACCACTGTAGCCAGAGAGAGGGTTTATTTCACTGATAGAACAGAGTATCCCACCTTCAATCATATAATAATACATACAATAAGTGCAATTTTTCATCACTATCATTTGACCTACAATATTTTCATGCACAGTATTTTTTGTAATTGCAGGATATCTTTCAAATGTTCACACAAGCATGTTCTAAGAGTATACGATGATATCATGAATTAGTTGAATATGTTTACTGTTATTCATCAATTACGATATCAACTATATTTCAACCTGATTTCAGTGTTAAAGTCTATTCATCTAAATCTTTAACAAGCTTATAAGGTAAGTGCCTATCTCGATGTCAACAAACTCATAGCAATTTCATGAACAGCCTTCATCCACCTCAACCTCTCTTTTTTTCCAGATCAATTTAATTTTGACACGGGACTGGATGGACTAATTTGCTAGATTTATTATAAAATGTCTTGAATATTAAGCCGAATAACGTAATAATGCCTCTCCTTGGAATTGAACTTGATGAACTGTGATACTTTGCAATGCCATTGAAATTTGAAGGTTTCAAAGACAGAACTTTTTAATACAGTTCTTTCCCGTTTAAGTCAATCATTTCACAGCAAGTGATTCTATATGTAATATGATATTAACGTTACTGACAAGAACTGCAATGAAAACTTTAATCATGTGATACATGTTAAATACTTTTATGTTCAAATCAAAACAAAAACAATAAATCGTATTTGTATAGTTGTAATCAAATTATGTTTCAATAATTTACCCTCTTGAATCAATAACAACGCAAGTTACAGGGATTTCAATTGCATTGATTTCATGCACGGTCACTGAAAAGGCTCTTCACCAAGTAACTCTTTCAATCGATGAAGTCGAATGTGTTTTCTTATTATCAACCGTTTTATTCGCACCATTATTTCAATCTTTACATTACATGCAGTTTCAGTTTCAAGCAAAAATACCACTTTCAACATTTTGAATGTATTAAAAGTAACACTGACATATTGAGACCAAGTACCGAAAGCGTTAGAGTTCTGTTTTGATATTTGATGTCAGAAACAAAACAGTGACAAAAAAAGAAAAACATCTGGTGTCACATCGTTCAGGTTTAAAACATTGATTCTTGTCTTAGAGAAGAGGTTGATAAAGAATCACTGTTGTTACCTTTGTTATCTGATTTGAAACGATTTTTCAATAATTTGTTCAGTGTTTTCGTTAACCCTGTGTCTTTACAAGTTGGTAGATTGTATTGACCTCCTAAACAACATAATCATGTTAACATCCAAGTCACGCATTCATGTGCATAAATGCCACAATATAATATATAGAGCTTATTCTTGATTTGTTAGATTTAACTAGTCAATGAGGATGAATTACATGTCAAAATCATTTGTATTTCTCAGATCATGAGCTTAAAGTTGAACCTGTGAGAGATTATTATCCTCCATTGACTCGAGTTTCATGACCAAGAGAGTCAAATCAGAATTTATTTTCAATAAATGTATTTCATTTCCAGCCATGAATGAAAACTTATTATAAAATTCAAAATCTCTATTATAACTGAGATATTTTGAGATGCAATTTTATACATTTTTTCTGATAACAACAACTATAAAGGATTTGAGATAATAAGAATTGTCAAACATTTACATGTACTATATTTCAAACGTTATGTGGGAATTAATAGAAATTAAGTACAACCTTAGAGACTTCCTCGGCCAATTAGTTTGGTACCATACAGCTCTTGATATTCAGGACACTATCAAAAGACATTCTACTTTCAGAAATCGAAAACATATTTTCTAAATTTAAATGTAAAGGAACTGGATTTCTTGAAAATGGTTCATTCAGATAAAACAAAGTCTTTACCAATCTAATTACATTACACTGCTGTTCACATGATTCAATGTCTATGGAATTTAATCTTTTTAAGTGATATTACATTTACATTTTCATCCATTAACACAAATGTAATATAGTTTGAATGCATTAAAGATGCTATATCATAGTGCAATAATTTTTTAAGTATTTTTAATGTATACGTTGTATTTTTAGAAAAATTTAGCGACCAACCTTGAGAAAATCGGACCAAAATTCATCAAATAGGAGATAATTTACCAAATAATACCGAAACGGCAGTCGACATAAGGGCGAATCAAGTGTGGCCATTTCACAACTTCCGGTTTCTAAATGTACGCTTGAAAACCGTCTTTGTCGCGCTCAACTAGATTTTATATTCTTTTTCTCCAAATTAGGTATTTGTTGCTGTCAAAGTTGATACCCATCTAACGCAATTACGGTAGTTGAGACACGGTGTAAATCCTACAAGCATAATGATTACGTCACCGAAAGCGGGTTCGTAAAAAGGCATGCCCTTTCTACGAGGGTACTGTGCTTGAAGCGTCGAAATAAGTATGTTATTGTTGATTACACAATCTAAATATGATATCAAAATTTCGACGAAAGATTTTTCTACAAAGTGATGTATTTCATTTCTCAATAGCTAAGTTTCATCCTGAACCGCTTGCAAGTATGATACAGCATCTTTAATGAAAATGTAATATAGGTCATTTGATTCATTTCATCTGCATCGCTGAATGTTATGAGTGCTCCAATCTCTCATTTAATATCATTTAAGTCTGTTACCATTCAATGCAAATTTGCTTAAAAAACCTTTAAGTTACTATTTTGGTCCACGATCCATTTCGTTATACATTGTATAATCTCTAATGACGTTGGTGTACGCTATAATTTAGATTTATCTATTCGGCAGATTTGGGACTTTACTATGTGTATCAACTGTATGAATTTCAATGTGGAAGGAGTGAATTGGGTACACTAGACAATAAAGAGCTAAAATTATTGGAATGTGTGAAGTTATTATTATTATTTTATATATATGAATGCTTCAAAATTGATAGGGTAATAAGCAGCAACAATTGAGTGTCTGGCCAGGTTTTAAAGATGATAAAATGTTTTTGTAGATATGTTTTCTTGGTATCAAACATGATTGTTCAGAGCGTTTCGTTCATTATGATGAAAATATAACAGGGAGTTTGAACGAACTTTCTTTTTTTCTATAAGTAGTTCGGAACAAACGAAATAAATACCAATTATAATCATAACCATAATGACAAATGTCGGTGTACTTTTAAAAGTAGCAAATCAAAAGATCGAACATAGATCATATCAAACACTTGGATTAACCCAGATATATTTCCATCTCATTGATATTTTCCACATAATCGTTAGTTAAATGAACATTTCAACAAGTTCTTCGAATCTTATGATAAATGAATCGATCTTAAGAAACTTTTTAAAGTTCAATCTATTCTGAACCAATCCATGTCATATTAAGATATATTGAGCACGCCAGCCTCTATACCTTTATACTTTATTTCAAAACTTCAAAGAATTTAAAACAGCATTGATATCTTTAAGACATTGATCAAAGATGATAATATGATTTTATTCTACTATGTTTAAATGATGTAGTAGAAAAGCCTAGCCTGAATGTATTCTTCAACATTGACCATTAAAACACAATTTATAAAAAGCCTAGTCAGCAAAAGAATATGTGGGTTGAAGATAATGTAAATTTTCTGTCAATAGTTTGATCCCTGGTGAAATCGTCTTTTAATAGCAGGAAATCACAATTATCAAACTAACCATGTCAAGTGATGCCATGCATGCACACCTCAATGTTAAAACATGCTAAGAACCATTAGAAAAGTGAGGCAAGTGGTGCAAGAATGTGGGCATCACATGTAAAATAATTGCAAGGAGAATCGAAGACACGCCATTTAAGGTAGCAAGACTCTCTTGTGTAGTTGCCAGGTAGTGGACACGTACCGTGCAATTTAGGAATAATCACCATCTGCAGATTGTGATATGCCCCAGATTGTTCGTAACAGACACACCAAGATAACGAGGGGAACACAACGACAAACCTGCTTTCAGTGCTTCTTTTTTCCATAATATTGTTTCCTGATACAGTTCTAATGAAAAACTGCATTTGCAATAATCTTTCAAATATATATATGGAAGTATTTCCCCTCGAAGTTATCTAAACTCACTGCTTTTACATTACTGGTGAAAGAAACATCGGTTTAGACACTGTGTCTAGGCCCTCGCCATTGCTGCTTCACACAAGGAATCCAAGAACATGTTTCCGGTTATTTCTCAGATCATTTGTTCTCCTCTCCAGACTTTATTGACCTGGATTTGAAAAGAGAATCTGACTTCAAATTAACTAATGTATCAAATCAAGTTTACATTATTTTTTCAGATTACACACAATCGCAATATTTCCATAAATTAGGTTCCTAAAAAACCAAAGATGACAGGAGTTATTCTGAGTTTGGCATGAATAGTGTTTACATTTTGCAATTCCTGCTTCATCCATTACAGTTTTCATACATCCTTTCTTGTACCATGTACTGGGTCATTCCAAGCCATGATGCATTTACAATCAAATATTGAGATGTGTCAAAGATCATTCGATTCCAAATAAGAACAATGCATAATGCATAATGCGTGCCAAAATCACATATTCCCGCTTCCTACATATCATATATCCTGATCGTTTTTCATTTAATTGGTTAAGGTGATTATGATGTAGTTACAATTCGATAGTTACATAAATGTCAATTGACATTAAATGCCAAAATCACACATTTAGTATTGAATGTCCAATCTGTCTCTCAGACATATATAACCCAGTTCTCAAAAAATTATCAATCTGGCACTATTGCCGGAGACAAGTTCAAACCTTGACATTTTGAAGATTTACTCTGACATTAAGATGAACAGTGACTTGTTTGAAGTCGACTATCTTTGTAATTAAAATCAAATTGACAGGAGAAGCTAATATGATGAAAATGACATTTCCAAAAAATTCATACCGAAACCGTTGAAGAGGTTTGGCATTGATCGCGAAACCGTTGAAGAGGTTTGGCATTGATCGCGTAACAACACAAAGCAGCATGTTTTCTTCTGTAGGAAGAGAAGAAAATCTCAAACTGACTGAGTCATTTGTCTTAATAATCATTTCACTTTTTGAAGGATAAAAGCTACATTGTACAGTTTTGAAAATTTGCCAGTAAGAGGCAAGAGTTTCAAAGGAATCAATGAAACATTTTCCTTCACTTTAAACATCGAGCCTTGATTGCAATTTGATACAGAGAGCTTGAATAAAGTTCATGTAAGAATATTATAGAAAATATTACATGAAAACTCACCTAATGCTTATGTACAAAATGCCATTAATCGCTTTGATAACACATAACGGTCATTGCTCATATTTTCCTCTGAGGAGAATCAGATTTCATATCAGAATAAAATTCAAGATACTACTAAATTTAATTGTTTGGTCTTTCGTAGTTGCATCAATAAAGCCTCCCTCTGTAATCTCGTCTCTATTTCGCTATTTCCATTAATCACTCTCTTACCCTTGTTCGTTGTATTTCTCTCTGATAAAGAAATAAATGGAACCTCATCAGTCAGACAGAACAATTAATTGTCCTTTTGCTAATTCATTTATTGACTTGTTTCTTCTTAAAGAAAGTAAAATTCATAATTTCATTCATTTTATCCGTGTAGATGTTGAAATAGTAGATTTGTTTGTATATTACTGACTCACCATTAGGAACTTTGTGATTTTAACTTCAGAGATAACTTGCAAATGTTGCAAGGGTAAAATTTTAAGAAATATGGGACTATTGAGGGAAGTTAATTGTTACTAACAAAATCTATATAAATTTTTTGTCAAATCAAGACACAGCCCTTGTTTACATCAACGAAAGTCAGATGTTCTGATGTTTGCCCATGGTAGCCACATGATTGGCACATCACAACATGTCTCATTTGACCCTTTGTTAAAGAAAATTGTCCTCACATCCATATGCATATTTTCTCAAAAAATTTTCTATGGATTGTTATACAGACATGTCTCAGTTTTTGGGGGTTATTTTGTTAAAAAAAAGTTCAAGGTAATAGTTGTTTTATAACAAAATATGCAATGAAAAGGAAGAAGCTTATTTAGAAACTTCATTTAAACACATTACAGTCACTGACAAATCTTCAAACGTTGCGATTGCAAATTTCTTCATTATTGTTTCTATGAATTGTCTACAGACATATATCATGTTATTTAGATTGATTTCTTGAGAACGACATGTTAAAAGCTTTACAGGAAGAATCCTCATAAGAAAAAAAATGCTTAATTAAAATATTATTTCAAAATTATTATGATCCATATTTTGATAATGATTACCCTATGAATCTTGGCAAAACCTATTGTAGTTCTATGTATTCTTCGCATCATGCTTGTAACCTACATAAACATCATGTTTCTGGTTTACGAATAGGTAATTCCGGTAATAACCATTGCATGAAACTGATCATGAAGTGTATGAAGTGTATACATTTCGGTATTGATTACCTTATGAAACTGACCATAGCCCGCATATGAGGACATGATATTAAAAACTAATTCTGGCATTGACCATTGCATGAAACTGATCATCTTCAGGTTTTTTGTCAAACAGTATTTATTGGCAGTAAACAGTATTATTTATATTCACCCCCTTTTTATTGTTCTACTGCACTTAGTTAGGTTAAGAGATCTTCAAATTTGTTAAAAAGAACGTAAAATTAAGAGTTTAATAATTTTAGAATTTAAAACAAGAAGGGTGGGATTCGGATCTTTATGTTGCAGAGCAGCGACCCTGCCAAGTGAGCTACAGTGGATTGATACAAGCAGAGGTATTTTCTGTTGTGTCTGTCTATAGTGTTATTTATTAACTATATATGGTGTGTGGTATTAGTATAAGTATTAGTTTATACCAAGTTTTATTGCAATTACGTGAGTATAGTAGAGTAAAAGTTAGGTCAATACATGTATACATGGAGAAGGTAGAAAACTATTTTCCCTCAAATATTACTCGGCCGGAGTAGGGTATAAATCAGATATACATGTACCCACAACATCTCGTCGCATCACTCAATACATCAGCTGTTTGAATCATGTTTTGCCTTCGAGACCTATGTTTCAAATAGTCTCAATCTGGAAATCTCTGCAAACTAATTACGTAGATGACATTACATGTATATATCCCATTTTATGACGGTCATTCAATTGTACTATCTGTCTATGAATTCCTTAATTATCTGTGTTAATTAAACGCGAATGAACAGTGAATAGAAAAGGGAGAGTTAGAAAAGCTGAAATAACTGGCGATGAGGGGAATATTTAGTGCTTCCTAGCATACTTTCAAATATATCAACATATATCCCTTTCACTAACCTCATTGTTCATTGTCATTAAATATGCAATAGAGAAGTAATTTGCTCAGTTAAAGAGTTATCCTACTTTTTGGAAAAACAACGTTCACTTGAAAATGGTACTTAAAATCAATACAGAAAAAGGAGATTATCGATCTGACACTTTTACTCGAATGAAGAAATACGGTTCTGAACACATAGAAGATTATCTTTGACAAGGTAGAAAACAGCTGAATGTTTGTATAGGACTCCAAACTTTCTATCTAATAATCAAGTTGACAGGAGCAGCTCATAGGATTTAATTTACATTCCATATTATCCTACCCGAAGACATTGGAGTGAGCTCATTTAAGTAAATTACATTCCAAATTATTTACCCAAATCCATTGGAGTGGGCTCATTTAAGTAAATTACATTCCAAATTATTTACCCAAATCCATTGGAGTGGCTCATTTAAAGGGGGACTGAAATGGTCTATGGCCACTTTCGGGATTCATAAAAAGCTGCTTGCAATTTGAGTGAGAGTCAACTTTGAATTTTCGAAATCGGACGGCAACCTGCCTAAATACGGCTTTTAAAATACACTGCCTAATTAGCCCCGGCGAACAGAATCTGTGGTCACTGAAGCGTGGCCCAAGTGTGTCTACCTACTGTGACGTAGCAGTAGGCGAGTAGTTTCACCTAATGATCATTTTTCAACGGGAAATGACACCTTTTTAAACGTTCGTTTAACATACAAATATTCACAAAAAACGCTCAATTTTTGTATATTCCGAAAGCTTAGATATCCGACGACTCAATAACGATGTATTCAAGCCAATGATTATTGTATAAACATATAATATCGTATATTTCAAAACCATATCTAATGACACAAAAAGGCGACTGCCTTGTTAAATTGGCACCGTTAGGGCTAGACATGTCCGTTAAAGTGATAATCTGATTGTCTGTTGTTTGCTGAATCTTACATAACATACACTGACTATTATGTCCGACGGTGACAAATAACAAATCGTTTGTTTTCAGTGAACAAACCGACTACTTTCTACAATCGAATACCTACAATGTTAATTTTTTGTGAGTTTATTACACTATAAAGATATATTTTAAAGAGGCCAATAGACGGTGAATAACTTTACCATGATGGTTTGAAGAAAAGGAAAAGTGTAAACGGTTTCATGTTATTTATTATGATATTTTTTCTCTTATGAAAAGATAGGCGCCACAGTGGATTATCTTTAGTACGTTATGATCAATGTGCGTATTTTTACAACACATATCAATAATAAAATAATTAAACATTATTTAACAGTGGTTGATCTATTTAAGATATATAAGGTTTCAAATCGTATCGAAAATGAAACAATGTTATATTTGGGATCACACTGTTTTGCATATAACATTCCGAATATTGGTACAGTCACATCCATCAAAGCGATTCCGACAACAAAAGTAGTACAGAGTATTTTCTTAGATATTATCGTACTTGCTTCTTGCCTTTTTTATTAATCAGAAATTAACATATAAATCTTTTGGTTTGAAGGAGGTTTGTCTCCAGACTTTATGGTAGACACGCAAATGGAGATAGGCCCGGTGGGCGGGGCGTCACGCTCTAATGAGTTTTCAAAGCGTTCGCCTGTTTATTTCTAAAAACCGGGTATAAAATGCTGATTAAAAGTCTAATTTATGTGTGTATTGTCATAATTATATGCTCATTGCATTCTCATAGATAATAGTACTGGAGATATTGATCTATCATTCTTAGAAAAAGTACATTGCATAACTCTTTAAGTAAATTACATTCCAAACTATTTACCCAAATCCATTGGAGTGGGTTCATTTAAGTAAATTACATTCCAAATTATCTTACCCGAATCCATTGGAGTGAGCTTATTTAAGTAAATAACATTCCAAATTATCTTACCCGAATCCATTGGAGTGAGCTCATTTAAGTAAATTACATTCCAAACTATTTTACCTGAATCCATTGGAGTGGGCTCATTTAAGTTATTTACATTCCAAACTATTTTACCCGAATCCATTGGAGTTGACTCATTTAAGTAAATTACATTCCAAATTATCTTACCCGAATCCATTGGAGTGAGCTCATTTAATTTCAATTACATTTCAAGGTATGTCACCCGAATCCATTGAAGTGAGATGGTATTTATCGTACACATCTAAAAAGTATCATTTCTGCTTCTGAAGGAAGAGTATGGAACTCAAACACACATGATGATCCTCTTCTGTTTGAAAAGTAAAAGGCCATTAACAGGGGAATATACCACGCACAATTGTCAACAACATTAACGAATATTCCAGATATTCTCTAAGATATTTATTTAGTTTGTTTTTTATTTTTATTTTTTTTAATGTTTTTAGTTTTTGGGTATATTTAAGCTTTTGTCAGTTAATAAATTCATTAAAATGTAATTTTTTAAAAGATTGGAATAATAATTTTAAATGAAAAGGGTACCGACCTGATCACAACTTGTTCTTCTGTAAAAATATGAAATCTTCACCTGCCTGTTATTATTAGCCCACTTAAAGAGTGCACATATTCGCATATTTACTTTGATAATGAATAGATCTCATTGCTTTGAAGTCTAGAGCAAGACCAGATGTCTATGGAACGGTTAACAAACAGAAATCAATTTCACAAAATATCCTTTTAAAATAAATAAATATTTCGAATAAATTGTAGTGTTTGCCTTGAAATTACTAGAAGAGGGGTTATATTAAAACAAACAGTATTTGCTTTGAATACAAATGGTTGTTCCTGCTTGTGTTCTTTTCTGAGATGTACCAGAGCAAGACCAGGTTTCCAATGGAATGGTTTCAAAGAGACATAAAATCAATTTCACACATATTCTGGTAACATGAATCAAATTTTCCAATACCATGTAATAATTGCCTTGAAATCACTTAAAGAGGGCTAATATTGGAACAAACATTATTTGCTGGAAACAAATATGTGGCGCTGCTTGTATTCTTCCTCTGTGAACTATCAGGGCAAGATTGGGTTTCTTATGGAACCGTTTCTTACAGCTGCTAATATGAAATGACTTTCAAACACACATTTGGATATCCTGGAAATTGAAGAGTGTGTTAGGAAAACTTGTTCCTGAAACTGTTTCACACAGAAATTTGTATGATAGTTTGAGATGGAAATTCCCCATGGAACATTCCTGGCTTATTTCTGAACAAAACATTACAAATATGAAGAATTTGCCCCTTTAACACATCACGTGTCTTCTATCATAAGACGCTCAATAAACCAAATACCTATAAGTATAAATAATTTCTAAATGTGTTAAGGATTTGTTTGATTAACTCGAATTCCATCTGCCCTGTTGACATATATCTGACAGCAATCCTCTTTACTCGCTACTCTGTTTGCTCTTATTAATCAACTGTCTCAAGAGGATCACCCTCAGACAGAGGGCGGCAGACAATAGATACCCATACTGACATGCTCTGATCTTATCATATAAGGGCTGTGATAAGTTTCATTGGGTAATCAATATCGAAATATTATACATATTTGTTTTAACACAAGTGTTTGAATCTCTTTTGTAATTTAAAACCATATATCTCAAGTTTTGTACTTATAAGTCGCTTTGATATGTTTAGAACATGATAGTTACAACTTTGAATGAAATCATACATCTTCTTATATGTGGACTATGATCAGTTTCATAGGGTAACCAATACCCAAAGAGTTAACGTTATGTCTGATTCATGTACTTCATGATCCGTTTCATACAATAATCAATCCCGGAATCTATATGTAGTTATGTTAAGTTAATATGTATAATCAGGGAATACTATAATCCCTCTGTTTTTCGGTGATTATGTATATTACCTGATTCACTAAGTGATTATGTATATTCCCTGAAATTTCCAGGGATTATACATATTCCCTGGGGAAAACAACAATAAAAGTTATACATATTTTCTGAATGCTTTAAGGGAATATGTATAACTCTTATTGTTTTTTTCAATGCCTTTGATTGTGGTTTCCTTATTTAAATCCAACCTCAACAACCTGTCATACATGGAATAACTGGACACAGTTGTTTCAACTTTTTATTACTGGACAAACTTTAGGCCAACAGTACATTCAGTTGTGTTGTTGTCAGATAGCATGATAGACTTTTAATACTTCAATAAAAAACCCGTAACATGGGAAGGGCAATCCAAAAGAATAACAGCCCAAATCCATGTAGCACGCTTCTTATCTAGACCAATTATATCTTGACATTGAAGTCCAAAGATTTGAATGCTGGACTGATTCTTAAAGTTCCTGATTGTCGCACAGAATAACTTGATTATATCCCTCTGTAGACTGGGGCTTGATGAGCTGTGATACATTGCTTAATCTCACTGAAGTTGAGATTCTAATTGTTTTAATTTCACTTCATATACTGTTCAATCTTAGCTACTCTTAGTTAAGAAACGTTACTTCGTTGATGAATAAATTTAATCAATTGTCAATATCATAATAGCTCAAGTGTTTATAACAACATTTTGTTTCCCGTTTACATTTTAATAGGGTAGTACAAGAGAGACAAGGATAGTTTATGGTTGATCGACTTCGATGATTATCCATTAATTGTGATTGCCCTTATTTATTTACAGGTCTGTCTAATAATATGAGTTTTAATTGATAGCTACAAAAAGCAAAATATTAAGATATATTTTTGTTTTATGTAGATTCATATTTTGACACAAATCTTTCTGTGCCATCAGCCTCAGTACTGGGATCTCAATTCCATTAATTTGATGCACAGTCATGTAAATTGGTTTGCACCATATAACTCTTTCAATCGATGAAATCAAAGACGATTTTACTTTATCAATTGTTAATATTATAATTATTCCAGTGTTTATAACGACATATAGTTTCACCTTTACAATTTAATTTGGTAGTATAAGAAAGTCAAGGATGATTTATGTTTTATCGACTTAGAGGATTATCCATAAATCATACGTGCCCTTATTTATTTACAGGTCTGTCAAATAGTATGTATAGTGATAGATAAATACAAATAGCGAAATATTGACATAAAAGCTTGCTATATGTAGATTCATATTTTGACGCAAATCTATCTGTGCCAACAGCTCCAGTACTGGGATCTCAATTCCATTAATTTGATGCACAGTCATGTAAATTGCTTTGCACCATATAACTCTTTCAATCGATGAAATCAAAGACGATTTTACTTTATGAGCTGCTAATTATACCATTAGACTCTTTTACAATTTGGCGTAGTTTCAGTTTCAAGCTTAAAAATTCCAAATTCTTCATTTTCACAAAATAAATTACTTTCCTTCTTATGATATGATAAACCAAATATCCTTCCTATTTGCGTATATATTTCATAGCTCATATTTTCAAACATGATAACTTTCCAAAAATAATTATGATTTTTTCTTTAATAATGAAACTTCAATGATCTAATAGATTTATGAGAAAAGGATTGGAAATTGGTCCCCATTTCTCTTTGATGTTATTTTCTCCTTTGATAACGTTGGCAATAGACCGATCCAGTCGAGAGCGGTTAAGCCCCGCCCCCTACGACGTGATTGGTTGAAATATTTGAGGGGACAAGTTTCAAGCTCAGGCGAGCCGGGCCGCGTATCTAAACAATGTCACTTGCCAAATCTTTTGGCTATCGTTCATGCTAATGTCGTTCATAACGCACATTATCTAACAAAAACATTCAAGATATACCTATAGCTTTGATAAATCTTCATTTTATCAACAAATGAGAAGTAATTTTGACACTTTATCAATGCCCAGAGCGAGAGAAGTCGTCAACCATTTTGTAAACAAACGCATTTCAACTCGGAATATTCCCATTACTTTTGAAAATTGCCGTACAATCTAGGTAATTTAAGGCTTTCATAACACATTTTACCACTACATGTTTTATTTAATTAATCATCAATAAGTTAATTTTTTTTAATTTTTAATCAAGAAACTGTTTTACTTAACTATGTTGATAAATCATTGTCATGGTCGCATAGGCTCAATTGTTGACTATTACACATCTAGATCAGTCAACATAAAAAAAAATTTAAATCCATTATTTAGAATTTTAATCCTTGAAACAACATTTAAAATTAGTTGCCATTTTGTATTTGTTGGAGACACAATATTTCGTTACTAATTATTGATATATCTTTTTATACTGACACAGAGATCATATATATTCATTAAAAAATTAATATTCTCAAAATATTATTGTAGTATATGTAATTTATACTATCCTTTAAATGGTAATCATTTTCATGTTTCCTTCAAAGGTTACCTTTTAAAAAAAATAAAATTCAACTACCAAATGAGTCTCCCTTCAAAAATCAATTGACTGTACATGAATCATCAAAGATTAATTCTTATTAACAAATACCATTAGCAAATATCATTTGGCGACACTCCATACCATCATAGTATATATATACATTTATATTTTGCTTTTTAAAAATTATATTTCAAATGTAGCCAAATATAAATCTTTAATGAATCCCAAATATCTACAGTAAAAGAGAGAATGTTAAGTT
This sequence comes from Steromphala cineraria, assembly GCA_916613615.1. Lineage (NCBI taxonomy): Eukaryota > Metazoa > Mollusca > Gastropoda > Trochida > Trochidae > Steromphala > Steromphala cineraria. The sequence continues at coordinate 66,472,102 of OU744725.1, read as the reverse complement.
GTATAGGAGGTGAATACACAGGGATGATTTTTTAAATTAAAAAAAATTACATATTTAACAGGCTTCATTCAGGATCTTGAAAATATCAATTTAAATAAATTTAGATCAACATGCATGCATCTTATATTTTGTCATACAACAGTATGCTCTTATTATGCTTATATTAAACCTCTTGATCTAAATTTATTTTTGATTGGGATAATATGGATATATGACCAAATTTCCATTAAAAAAGCCTACAGCCATACATACTGTAGATTTCACTGTACATTAAATTTTGTTAAAGAATTCCAAACTGAAAGATCCAAATAAATTAAGTGACACTATGAACTTTTTAAAATATATAATTGTTATTATAGTTACAATGTTTTGTGAAAATTATTTAACACAAAATATCAGGGCTCCTGGAAGTAATCAATCTTGAAAATAACAAATAAATCTTTGCTAAACATAAATATTGCATTTCAGGTTTCCAAAGTAAAAACAGTAGAATGGGATTAGAAACAATTATCAGTGATCACTGAACATATGAGTAAACAGCAATAAAAATAGCTTTATTGATCAAGATTTCACCTATGAAATTTTATTTTTTTATTTGATTATTTTGATTGTTGTCTTATTGTATTCCAAATCATGGACATATATGCACCAAGTTTTATTTGATTGATAAAGAATAGTAATCAGATGTATTTTTGTCAACTGATCTATGGTCACAAAAACTCTTAAAATTATAGTTTTGAACAGTTTGGGTTATTGACTCATTTAAACAATTATTGTTACAGCTTTGACAGAAAAGTTGATTGTTGCATAGCTTAAGTTTTTAATTTTATGCCTAGACTGGCACCAATTAATGAGGTAATAAAATAATTTGTTTGAATAGTTAGGTTTTCTTTGGTCAAATATTTGAAAATAAATTTAACCATTGAACTGTAAAATTGAAATATTTAAAATGAACATGATATATTTTTCATGTTTAATCTTACAGGCAAGAATATATTCAAGTTTTGTTAGTATCAAATGTCTGAAAGGTAATGCATGGGACACAGCCTACTGCTTGCATGAAAGCTATACATAAATTAAACTATGGGTTAGAACTTAGAGCAAAATACATATATGGAACACAATGAGTGAAATGGAAATGCAGAAAACCTTATTTTTATCAAAAATTCAATGCCTGCAAGTGTCTTTGATATTTAATTATTTCTAAGTGGGATATTACACCGTATTTTGCACAACAAGACGTCCAACATAGTTTGTTGACAATATGGCGAAATTTCGAAAATTGCCGAAATGTCAACGTGTAGGATTGCTATTAATGAACTCGATCAACTTAAATGAACTGTTGATTCAGAAACATACAGTACTGAAGATAAATTATCAAAGGGTACTTAGAGCTGTCACCTTGTTGAAAGTTTATGGGAGTGACTTGAAAAGTGCGTAATTCGAACAAATTCTGACCTTCGAATACTTGTCCGACCCGTGATTGTTTTTTTACCATGTAGTAAGCCATTTCAACAATTTTAGCGATGGATAACGGTAACCTTGCTACTCTACACAATGAGGAGTACTTATGTCATGACATCGATGCATAAATATTGTAAAGAACGCCATAAATAAATATTATTTGCAACAACAGAAACGAGTCGCCATTATCGCTCTGTTTGTCCCCGGAAGTAAAGTTGACAAATTCGCGTAGCAAAATCGCCGCTCTGATTGGCTGATATAACGCATGCGCGAGATTTGATTGACAGACTGGATCGGTCTATTGTCATAATCCATTTATCATTTTATTTATTTTATTTTTTAGTTTATTGAGATTGAGTGCTTTATAGAAAATTATGTGTCCCCTTTGAACAGATTGTATTTAAAAGTCCGATGCATTTCTTAACGTATGTGTAAATTTATTTGTTCTCACTGTATGGAACTTCTAATCACTTTGGAATTGTATTAAAAAGTACTTGATGGTTCAAACGTCCAGCAACAAATCACAGTATCGTATTTTTTTCCATTTGTTTAATAGTTCTACAAGCTGCTAAGTATACCATAAGACCCTTAAACAAATCTCTTGAAAAACTAAGTACTAATCCTGCAATGTTTGATTTATAAATAAGTATAATATTTCCGTATGTCAATTTTTATGATAGATGATGTATGATAAAGACTTTATTACTAAATTTATATAATGTCGACATACATGTAGATGTAACAAAACAGGCACGGTTTATAAACTTGAATCACTTAATAACCAAATGAAACAATGCATTAGCAACTGCTCTAAAAAAGGAACAACATGGATTTCCATCGTCATTTAATGCTTTTACATCACTGTTAAAGGAATCATCCCTTGCCAATAACATACAGATACATTTCTGATGAAAACAATGCATTTGCAACTTTCTTTCAAATCTAAGGTGAATTACTTCGAAGTTATTTAAACTCGCTGCTTTTACATTACTTGTAAAGAGGAGACAACCGTTGTCTATTAGAGAGAGAGGAGACACTGTGTCTACGCTCGCTACATTTCCGGTTCACACAAGGAATCCAAGAACATGTTTCCGGTTATTTCTTAGGTCAATTGTTCTTCTCTCAAGACTATTTTGGATTGACTTTTATAAGAGAAGACTTTTCAAATGAATCTTAATGTCAAATTAATTTTGAAAATACTTTTTAGACTATTTTATTAAATAAAGAAAAATATGTCTTGGGTTGAAAATATTTAAACTTTTAGGTTCACACATCCACAGGTGTTTTATTTTGAAATTTCCATCCCTTCCATTTATGCCATTTCGTCAATTCAGCTGAAGGTATTGACGTCAAAACCTAAAGCACGTTATAGGATATTTGGACATTGATTCTGTAACACATTAACGTGGTACACAGCTGTATTGTTGCACTTTGAAAATAGTTTATTTTGTTAAGTAGTCTGTATCTGTAACAATTCCATGGTCGTGTCAATGGAAGGAAATCATCTGCTTCTCAGGACCCTTCATCTTTTGATTTCACATAAAGTTAGTCTATTCGCTATGGCAAGTTTTGCCCTTGATAAACATGTAACATTTATACCAAACAGAAAACATAAGTGCATTACCATACATAATGACTGCATGATTTAAACTAGGTGACCCTTATGATTTGAAAAACATTGTTCGCTTGTATATTGGCATTTCTTTTGAAAGTTAAACTTTTCAACATTCAATACAAATTGGATTCATTCTGGGTGCATTAGAACTTCACACTCATAAGACTTCAGAGATTTCCCTAAGATAAGATCTACCAATTCCAAATGAGACAGGAAGCCTAGTGTACTAAAGTTTTATCTTGGGATACAGGGTAGTCACGACACTGGCACTCTGCAAGCTGTTCCCTGTTACAGTGTCACTGTGTATTCCCTGTGTAATTCTGGTAGAAATATCGACTGACTACTGGAACGAATACATGGATGAATTGATTTAACGTTGCCCAGCATAACATGTTGATATTCAAGTATACACGACATCATTGAGTTCAAATACTTTTTATCTTCCAATTGACAAGCAAGTTACACCAAAAAAATATGAGCAAGCAACTTAGACATAAAGGAGTCTCAAGTTTACATCATGTACATCGCAATCATAATGTTTATTTGTTCAAGGTATCATCATCACTGTTCTCATTAACAAAAAGAAATTTGCCCGGTGTATTGGATGAATGTTAAATGATGACCATGATACTGTTAACACCGATTTTCTAAAGTACAGTTAGCATCTATGCTATGTAAATTTTTGACCCCAGAAGAAAATTGAGGGCCGAGGAGTAAGTCATAGTCACCACTCGTATACTTCGAATAAAAACAGACGACCACTATGTCGACCACTTCAAACAAAATATAACAAATATAAAGATTATTGAAGAAATTGAAAATTATGATATAGCTACATACATTAGTATGAAGTGGAATTCAGGGATGGATATTTTCATATTAAGGGACTTTGTAAATAGTACACTTATCTGTATCTTCTTTCATGATATACTTCTTCCTATACATATGTTGTCATGAAATTGACAGACTAAATCAAATCTACTTTATTTTTACCTCTGTATTCTTCCTTCAGGTTATCTCATTAATCTGCATACATCCTGTTTCTCTTTTTCTTATCATTGTCAAAGATCATTTCTAGCTAACAACTCATTGAAACACAGGTACAACCTTTTAAAAATATTTTACTGTTTACATGTCACTTATAAATTTCATATTCTGACAATCGAGATTAGCCAGACACTGGTAAGTATAATCCATCATACTTCTTATCTTATAATTCTCTTCAGGATGTGTTTGATTAACTCGAATTCCATCTGCAGTGTTGACATATATCTGACAGCAATCCTCTTTATTGGCTTCTCTGTTTGCTCTTATTAACCCACTGTCTCAAGAGGTTTACCTTCAGACAGTTGGCGGCAGACAATAAATAATGATATCAACCTGGTGCTCTGATCTTATCAGGTGCTCGCATATAGATAACAATAGCATATAGGTAAGGCTATGATCAGCTCCACTCTGTAATCATTACCGAAACATGCCACAGGGATACATACTTCTTGTAATACCGCAATATAATGATCTGTGTCATACATTAACCTTTACCGAATGCATCACTAGAATTCTGGGAACAACATAATGTAACTATAATGTACGTTGTAAGGTCACAATTAGCTATGTTCATTATCCAATTACAAAGAGTTTGAAATAACGACTTAGATTAACAATACAGATTATTAAGATTTAGATGCTGATTTAATCTTTAATTGTTTTGTAGTAGACACAATAACGGAATCATGCATCTCTGTAGCCATGTATCTAAAGAACCTGACGAACTGAGAGATTATAATCCTCCGTTGCTCGATTTTTATTACCCTGAGAATCAAATCAGAATTTATTTTCAATAAATTTATTTTATTTTCATTCATTTATATGTTTGGTTATGTGTCGACAATCTCAATGTGCATAGTAAATAAATGGAAATATGTTAAATTGCTTTCAATGTGTTACTCGAGAGTTCTGAAAAGTCTTTGGTACCATACAGCTCTTGATATAGAGAACACTATCAAACGGCATTACACTATTTTATTACAGAAATCGAAACTATATTTTCTAAACTTAAATGTAAAGAATTGGTTTTCTTGAAAATGGTTTATTCAGATTTAATCCAGTCTTTACCAATATAATTACATTGCACTCGTGTTCAAAAAGTTTAACGTCTAAGGAATTTAATCTTTTTAAGTGAAATTACATTTACATATTCATACATAAACGCGAATGTAATATAGTTCACTGCATTCATTTGCACAACTGAATCTTATGAGTGCTCCAGTCTCTCATTCAAAATCATTTAAGTCTGTAACAATGCAATGCAAATTTGCTTCAAAAACCTTCAAGGTTACTATTTTGGTCCACGATCGATTTTGTAATACATTTATAATATCTAAGAATGTTGGTGTACGCTATAATTTAGATTTGTCGAATTCGCAGATTTGTGACTTAACTATCTGCATAAACTGTGAAGAAGTAGATCGGGTACACTAGACAAATATAGAGTAACATAATATATAAACACAAACAACAAACGTTACAATTGCGATACTTTTGACTTGCAGATTCCAAGATTTAAAATTACAAAAGGTTAAAATGATTGACAATGTATTAAACATGCAAGATTAATAAATAACAATACGATAAGTGTATTCCAAATTATTTGGCATTTTGGGCAAACATTTCTCAATTGAGTTATTATCTGGAAATAATACACATGGCCCAAAAAAGAGAAATCGTGAATCTTTAATATAATCTATAATGCAATGTATCAACTGTTTTGTCTCTTTTATCTTAAGAAGATATCATCTCACAACCAATTTTCACAACTTCCTGTAATTAAACTGATCTGCGAAGGCTCAAGGCTTTATTAAGATGAAACATGATAACATTTTCTATAATGATTAGTTTAAAAAGTTTAAGATTTCGGGAGAGTTTATATGAATGAGACATAGAAAAAAGGGTCTCACTGACTTCATTTGGAAACATATTCGAATTGACTTATCGACCATTCAAGCAAGTTATTTGTGTGCGATATACGAATGTTGACGAAAAAGGTTGGAAACATGAATGGCAACTAAAACATTGAACCCATCATTTGACATATAAAGGAAATCCATAGTCAAATCACATTTACTTCGAGTGAATCGTTTCATGGACTTTTTAAAAATTGACAGGCTTTCTTTCAAAATTGAACATTATAGACAATCGAATTTGGCTGAGATAATTTAAAATAAATTCTGGGAAATACAATCAGGAAAGAAATTTTTCTATCCCTGCTAAATACGCAGTGTTTGTTGTAGCAACCTGGCCTGCATTTAAATGGCAACCGCATTTTACAAATTTTCCAAGTGCAAGGCGCTTGCGTCGGTAATCTTGTATGTAGAGAATCCACTAGATTAAAGGTGTGACGTCTGGTATCAAAGGTGATAGTTCAGAGCGTTTTGTTTATTATAAAGAAGATATAACAAGGAGCTAGAACAAAATTATACCATAATGACAGTTGTTAATCTCTGTACTTTTAAATCTTAATCTACTTAAAATCAAAAGATTGAACATAGATCATATCAAACCCAAAATAATATTCATCACATTGATATTTTCCACAATTGTGAGTTAATTGAAAATCTCAACCAATCTTAATGAAACTTTTTAAAAGATCAATCTATTCTGAACCAATCAATTTCACCATGACCCATTGAGCACGCCAGCCTCGTTCCTTTATAAATGTATTTGACAACTTCAAAGAATCTAAAAAATCATTAATATCACTAAGAAAGTGATCAAAGGTGATAATATGATTTTATTCTACTATGTTAGTATTCTTCAACATTGACAGTTAAAACACAATAAATAAGAAGAATAATTGGCAAGAAAATGCATTGGATGAAACGAAGGTCAATTTTCTTTCAAAAGTTTATCACTGGTGAAAACATCAAATCAACAAGGTCGTCGTCTTAGTTAAATAGTAGAAAATCACAACGCTCAAACTGACCATGTCAAGTAATGCCATGCATTCACACCCGAATGGTAAACATGGCTAGAGCCACGAGAAAAGTGAGACAAATAGTGCACGAATGGGGCATCCAATATTAGATAATTGAAAATGAACATGTAGAGGAATTGCAAGGAAGATCGAAGGCACTTACGGCATCCATATTCACTGTCGTGTATCAGGTAGGAAGTGGACACACCAAGATGCTGACAGGAAGGCAGCATCAACCATAGGTGTCTGCTTTCAGTGCTCATTTTCCTTTATATTGTACCATGATACAGTTCTGATGAAAACTCGGCATTTGCAATTATCTTTCAAATATAAGAAGAAGTATTTCGAAATTATCTAAACTCACTGCTTTTACATTGCTAGTGAAAGAAACATCCGTTTAGACACTATGTCTAGGCCCTCACCATTGCTGCTTCACACAAGGAATCTAAGAACATGTTTCCGGTTATTTCTCAGATCATTTGTTCTCGTCTCCAGACTTTATTGAACTGGATTTGAAAAGAGAATCTGACTTCAAATTACATAATGTATCAAATCAAGTTTACATTAATTTTACAGACTACACACAATCGCCTTATTTCTGCAATAGTGTTTGGATTTTCTCCTTTTCTTTACTGGGTTATAGTCATTCCAGGCCATGATGCATGTACAATCCAATATTGAGATATGTGTCAAATATCATTATTTTCTAAATAAGAACGATGCATAATGCGTGTCAAAATCACCTATTCCCGCTTCCTACACCTACAGTTGATTCAGGAATCCGTTTTTTGTTTCATCTAGTTGGTTATAGTGATAAGGATGAAGTTACAATTATATATCTAGATAAGTTTCAATTATCATTAGACTCAAAATAAGCATAATGTAGCATGCATGCCAAATCAAATATTTCTTTGAGTATTATTGGATGTCCTATCTGTCTCTCAGACATGCATAGCCCAGATCTCAAACAAAGTAAAAATTATCGATCTGGCACTATAGCCGGAGACAAATTCCAACCTTGGCATATTGAAGATTTACTTTGACATTAAGATGAACAGTGACTTGTTTGAATTCAAGTTGACAGGAGAAGCTGATATGATGAAAATGACATTTCCAAAACGATTCATTCCGAAACCGTTGAAGAGGTTTGCCATTGATCGTGCAACAACACGAAGCGGCATGTTTTCTTCTGTAGGAAGAGAAGAAAATCTCTCACTGACAGGGCAATTTGTCTTAATAACCATTTCATTTTTTGAAGGATAAAAGCTACATTGTACAGTTTTGAAAAATTGCCAGTTAGATGTAAGTGTCTCAACGGAATCAATGAAACATTTTCCTTCATTTTAAATATCTAGCCTTGCTTGCAACTTGATATATAGAGCTTGAATAAATTTCATGTAAGAATATTACAGAAAATATTATATGAAAACTCACCTAATGCTTATGTACAAAATGACATTAATTCCTTTGATAACACATAACGGTCATTGCTCATATTTTCCTCTGAAGAGGATTTAGATTTCATATTAGAGTAAAATTCCAGATACTACTAAATTAAATTGTTTTGTCTTTTGTAGTTGCATCAATAAATCCTCCCTCAATGTTCTCTATTTCTCTATTCATTTATCACTCTCCCTCTGTTCACCCCTCGTTGTGTTTCCCTCTGATAAAGAATAGAATGGAACCTCATCAGTTAGACAGAACAATCAATTGTCTTTTTGCTAATTCATTTATTGACTTGTTTCTTCTTACAGAAAGTAAAATTAATCATTTTATTCATTTTATCCGTGTAGATGTTGAAATAGTTGCTTTGTTTGTAAGATATATGTTTATTAACTAACAAAACTATATGATTTTAATTTTAGAGATAACTTGCAAATGCAACAAGGGTCAAATAGTATGAAATACATGTATAAATTATGTTAGAAATAAAAGAAAATTGAGGGATGCGAATTGATGCAAAAGAAACCTTACGTCAAAGTCAAGACGCTGCCTATTTTGACCAAAAACGGAAATCAGATGTTCTGCTGTTGATTTTTTTGGCCCAGGGTGGCCACAAAATTTGTATTTTGAAACATATCTCCGTTGGTCCTGTCTTCAAGAAAAATCTCATGAAAATCCATAAGCATATTTCCTCACAATTGTTTTCTATGGAATGTTATACATTCATGTGTAAAGGTTGTCTGGGTTATTTCATAAAAATTGATTCGAGGTGATAGTTAAGTGTCTAAGTGCTTTACAACAAAAGATGCATTGAGAAAGAAGAAGCTTATTTTAAAACTTCATTCAAACCCATCACAGTCACTGACAAACGCTGCGATTGCAATATTGCTCATAATTGTTGCTATGGATTGTCTACAGACCTTTATCATGTCATTTGGGTTAATTTCGTGAAAAAGGGTTAAGACGATAACTTAAGCTTTACAACAAGTGTTCCCAAGAGAAAAGTATAACTTTCCAGTATGACAATATAGGCTGACATTGGTAAACTGGTCACTTTTAATGAATACACCCCAAGACTCAATTTCATATATTTTCACGAAGCTCTTCAGCGGCTCTTCAGGTATATCTTCCTACCGTCGGTATTATATACTATATGTAGATTACCCCATGGAAATTATTACATCCCATTTCGATATTCTGTTAAGTGCATTATTCTCGATTTATAGTGTTATATTTCGGTAAAGATTACTCACCGAAACTGCAACTTATCATAAACTATTGTATATCTACATCAAACAACGTTCCTCTGATCATACTTAATGCAATCCTACTTTTAGCATATGCGTGTAGTATCATAGTGTTCATTACCCCAAGAAACTAAACTGAATACCAAAAGAAACTTTGCACCATTTTGTAATGATTCTGATTGAAGAATGAAAAACGATAGACATTTAAAACAAAGTTCCTCTTATTAATCAATTATTTGTTTAAACAACCAGCGAATCCAAATTAAAGGTGGGAAACCCAGTTTTGCACTTATTTGATCTGAAGTGGGCAGGGGTTAAAATTTTGGTTGTTAAAGTACTAAAATGTGCTACTTTAGCATGCACCAGGTTTAAGCAGCCCGAGTGTTATAACTTCCAAATCTGCCATGAGTAACCAAAAAGGTCAAACGTTAAAATACGTCTGCTGTCAGCAGGTTCAACTTTACATTTTGTCTGCATCGAAGCTTTTCCATAAATGGGAATGTGTGGACACAAGTCTTACTTGTCATATTGGCACATCTTTGAGTCGTACAAATGGTAACCAGCCTTAAGAGCTCAACAACCGCAATTAAATCATGTTATTGCATGCCAATTCTGACGTTATAACTTCGAATGAAATGGCCATGTTTTCGATGTTTAGTGACCAATAGCTGTCAACTTAGCAGTCGATGAGCTCTGATTAGATCTGTCCAAGTTCATAAAGTGCACGAGAACATAACAACATGCCGACCTTTGATGTTTGCTATCTCTGACGTCACTAAGAGACAACGTTGGCGGTGGTCTAACGTCACAGATATCGGCTCTCATGCAGTGAAAAAACAACTGTTTTTAGTGTTTCAGGGTTGTCAGCAATCCTCACAACATGTCTGTATAGCCGGATCAAGTTACCATTAGAAATGAAGGAACACTACCGATTCTTGTAAAAAGGGCTATTTTTGATCAATTTTGTAAATTTCAGAGGGGATTTGCGATATTTTTGCTTTACCGTTTGCTGCTTTTAATGAGTTTTTTTCACTTTTGGAGTGACAAACATTCATTATGAACAGTTATCAAACTTTTTCGTCACGTGACTTGGTTTCAGCGGAAACGTCACGTGATTATGACATTTTTGCCATTTCTGCAAAAATGCATGAATATTGCTCAATTAAAAGTTTTCAATCTGAAAGTGTGGGTTTCAACTATTTCATTGCCACCTTAACTGAAAATGTAAATATGAGATTGTTTTCGCAATAGGTTTTTATATTGAATACCATATGAAACTTATAATCATAAACCAGGTTAGTATCATTATTGTCTGCTCCCCACTATCCTCTTGAGACAGTTGATTAATAAGAGCAAACAGAGAAGCTTATAAAGAGGATTGCTGTCAGATATATGTCAACACGGCAGATGGAATACGAATCAAACAAATCCTTAACGCATTTAGAAATGCATTATACTTATAAGTATTTTGGCTACTCTGGCTTGTCAATGGCATTTTTTTATTATCTTTTCTTGAAAAGACAAATTATTTCTATATTGATTACAGGTTAAGTAGCATGATTGTATTTCAATGCATCAACGAAAAACAAAGTAGGCGCAAATGCTTAATGCACTCTTGTACCTCAAACAAACTTATATTTATAAACCTCCAGTGACTTTGCTCTATTGTTCTTCCGGGAAAGTATTTTTTGTAATTTATCTCCGGTCTGATTACGTCCCTCTGCCCCGGGCAATTACCTTGATAATGCCCTCTGCCCCGGGCAATAATGTGAATAATTATGTGCCCTTTAAAGGGGCAGTAGCACGTTTTCAAGGGGAATATAAGGTGATGTCGGGAAAATGAAAAATAATGGTTCCAATCTAAAGACAATGTATGAAAACTAAATAAAGCAGTAATAAATCAAATATATAATGTAAAGTAAAGCCATGCGATTCCTTTTCTTACACAAAATGAATTAAAGGTGTTCACACAAAAATGGCTGCCAATGGATTTTATGTGAATCTTAATAATTTGTTCTCTGACTATGGATGATTTGTTTGTGTAATGAGATTTTTGACACTATGAAAGCAATACATTTAGCTTTAACTTACAAATATCAGTGAAAATTGGAAAAATAAAATTGTCAAAAAACGTGCTACTGCCCCTTTAAGTTAAGGTGTCAAGTAACTATCAATTTTGAAAAATAACACAATTTTAATTCTCCCATCTGCAAATGTGTTTGGTATTATGCCGTCTCGAACCCACAAAGTTCCCACTACGGATCGCTGAACCAAACACTCTGCCTAGTGAGCTAGTGTGACATCACTGAAGGAAGTACAATGTTAGGTGCTTTTATAACAAAGGTCTTGGTTTGAGTGAATTAATCATTTCCTTCATTTTTAGGAAACTTAATGCTATGAATACATATTTATCATTCTAAACAATAAATTGATGGTCTATGGATTTTGAGTCGATTCTAAAGTGAAAATCATGCGCGTCAATGTACCACTGCAGATATATGCTGGCTGCACGTGCATCACATACCGTGACTCAGCTGTGTTCACACGATGCGTTTCACAACCGAAAACACATTGGATCGACTCTCAACAACATGTTTTTTATTGCTGTGTCCACAACCTTATATTTTAGTAAAATGTTTTCCCACTGTTTATGTCGATTTATAAGTTAGATAAAACATGACCCAAACATTATTGAAAATCTGCCCTCCCCATTTCCCGCGGGCATCGGGCATACTTTTCAATAATGCCCGCGGGTCAATTTTAATCCTACATATAATATAGCTTGCGGAGATCCTGTTAACATCATACATGATGCGTTAAAGATCAACTGGATTTGTCTTAACCATAAAAGAAACACATTGAAGTTAATGGCAAATTTTGCATAAAATCATGACCACATGATCGGTATGAGGAGATATACCAAAACGTCGTTATTATGTGAATAAAGAAGTTGGATGTCCATAAATATTGTACTTTAAAACAGATAAAAATAGGTAAACTATTTGAAGTAGAATCTTAAACACATTCATTGATGCAAAAATCAACAAAAGTACAAGACGTTTCAATGATAAACCAAAACGATAATACAGTGATCAACATTCGTATTTTCGATAAAATATTACCTATGTTCTCCAAGCATTACAAGTTATATTATTATATCATTTATCTTTTCATTCAAATCTAATGCAGTGAGAAAGATGCTATTATATGCAATCATATGTCTCCATAACATGTAGTGAGGCATGAGTTGTCTCCCCTGATAAAGTGAAACAAAAGCAGCGATGGTTTGAACCAACTTTATATAGAATATATTCTAAATACAAAAAACACACATTGCAATTTCAATTTTATATACATGAAATTATATAATATTGAATAATTTCTTGATGTCATTGTGTGTTTAAATATTCTGTTTATCTATCTAATGCCTTAATTTCAAGAAACGCTTATAGTATTGAACCCGACAACTCAATAAGGAACTATTACGATCAGTACATGATGAACAGCTCAACTATTTTAAAGGGGCAGAAGCACGTTTTTCATTTTTTTTATTGTAAATTTTCACTAATCATTGTACGTTAATGCTAAATGTATTATTTTGATACTGTCAAAAATCTCATTACGCAAACCAATCACCCATAATCAAAGAACAAATTCTAAAAAAATCACATAAAGTCCATTGGAGGCCATTTTTATGTGAATACCTTTAATTCATAGTAAGTAAGAATAAAGGAATCGCTTGGCTGAACTTAAAATTAAATATTAGTTTTTACAGCTCCGTTTAGTTTAAATATATTGTTTTTTAATTAAAACCATTTATTTTCATTTCCTGATATCACCTTCTACCCAACCTCCTTTAAACTTCAATATTTTTATGGCGACAGTATTAGTTATTACCTTTTTTGTCTTCTATCATTCAAACATTTAGTTGTGAATGATGTCTTTGTCATTGAAATATGCACGAATAAGTGTTTATTGAGTAATGAATTGCACCTGTCTATTATGTTGATATGTTCTCTCCGCAAAAGTACTTGATAGATATTCCTCATAAATATCCAACACTTGATATGCGATAACTGCATGGTACATTAATGACATCATAACACATGAGCACGTATGAACTGTGCCCTTTTGATAATATGATAACATGTTAATATGACATGTTATGCTCATAGATATGAATATAACAGTGAGTTTCAATGTTCACAATAAATTTGGGAATTTCAATTAACTAAAAAAGAATGCATACTTTGTTTATCTTTTTTTACCGTGTGATTTAAATTAATTTTTTTGGGGGTTTAGAATGATAATCATTCCGCTTTGTCAAACCAAGGATGAATGGATTTTGGCAGGGGTAAATTTTGAAGGTCGTTTCTAGCTCCGATTTACAATGTGCACTTTTTTTCAAATATGTCTTAACAAATAGTTGGCCAAGGCAATATATATGCACGTACACCTTTTTAGATTGATCAGTTGTTTTGAACTGATATTTCAATCAAAGCCATTTTCGTAACTATTTCTATATGCAGAGCTGATGTCTGCTTGATAGCGACAGCAATTAGTATATGTAGATTGAAAGCAAAAATAGAAATGATACTATAGCTGGAGATAAAAGATCCACGTGATTTTGACTGATTAAATAGGTACACATCATACACTTGAAATCATTGCCGACTTCATATCGATATTATTCGCATTGCATGTAAGTAACCCTTTATGTCTTCATGTGATTAATTGAAAATACTGTTCTTAAAATATAGGTGTATCGATGTAATGTTAAAATTTATCACTCGTAAAAATCATTTTTATAATCATGTATTATTAATGTTGTGACTTACATTCCCATTTTTATTCAACTCTCGTTGACTTTAGAAAATTAAAATCAGACAAATAAGCCTTGTTGTTTCAGTAAGGCAACCAAACTGATGTTGATTTTGTTTTTCCACGGGTCTTAACAAACATTTGCTTTCAGACGGAGAAACGAAGACGAGAAAATGGAACATACAGAATCCATCGAATGCAATATTTGTAATGACGCCAAATCGCCCGATTTATGCAATACTTGCAAACAAAAGAAAACCGACTCAGAAACGTTCGCTCCTACAAACCAGGCTGACCAAACTCATGCAAAAGAGCCGTGGAATTTCTCAGAAAATATTCCCCCTGCTAGCCTATCTGATAATAGCATCACACACTTAAAAGAGGTCATTCATGCCAATACCGAGTGCACAGAATGTCCTGACGAAGCAATGAGCAGGTGTACTAAATGTCAAATGTACTTGTGCGAGGATTGCAAGAAGATCCATATGAAGAAAAAAATTACACGAAACCACAAGGTCCAGGACTTGGCGGATATTTCCCCTGAAGAGTTGGACAACTTCCAGGAAGCCTCCTGGTGTGGTGTCCATGGGCATTTATTGGATATGTACTGTACTCAGTGTGCAGAAGCGTGTTGTTTAGCATGTGAGGAACACAAGGAACATAAAGTTGAGAAATTGGATAAGATCCTACATATGAATGCTAAGAAGTGTGAGACGGCAGCGAAGTTTGTATTGGAAGAATCAAAAGAGATTAAGAAACAAGTTACTGGATTTCAAAAGAGTCTTCGAGAGGTTTCAAGTGTAACTGCACTTCAAATAAATGCTGTCAAAGCTAAGGTAGAGGATACCAATGAGAAAATTAGTAAGCAGGGTAAAGACCTTGCAGAAACAATACAAAATCGTTCTGATGAACTTACAAAATCATATAAGGAAGACATCAAAAAGAGAGAAGATATTCTGAAGGCATTGCCGCAAATCGAACAGTTCAAGACAGGGAAGAAACAGAGGAGAAGTATTGAAACTTTGAATGTGCAGATTACGATTCTCCAGTGCGAATCCGATGTGAAAGATCTCCGTCATGCTGGGTCAGATATTGCCAGAGAAGTACCCAAGTTTGTCCCAAATTCTGAACTTGATGTCGAACGACTTAAAATCGGATATGTTCAGGGGATAGTAACAGAGGATGACAGAAGTTCAGTAACAGGTCAGAAATTATTTTTATTGATTATTTTCATTACAATGTAATTGCACATATAACATAATATATCGTTTGTAGCTACACAAATTGCTGATCTATCATCACTCCAGCCATTTTCTCCCCAAAAGAGGCAGCTCATTCATAGCCGAACAAGCCTCTGTTCTAATAGGCCAAATACATGGGATAGAATGATATAAATCTGATTGGAGACAATCTACGTTAGTCGTGCAATCAGTAACGTCGTTTCAAAAGTGGCCATACGCAAAGCTTAGGTCATTTCCGTATGGTTCGGCAAAGCTGTCACTGAAATTTAACATCCAGGGGAGATAACTATTCCTACTAGAAAACATCGATTATTATATTTATAAAACCAGCCATTTAAAAGACTAAACTCAATCAATGGCGACAGGAACCTGATGAAAGGATATTCTACTTCAGGATCCTAGCGTATGTCCCTATGAACTCGTAACGCTTAGCCTATGAATGCGTCTGACGCCATAGCTGATATGTTACTTGCATATATTTTACTTGCATTTATTTTCTCACAGATGCGTCGGCGACGTCATCATTTGAAAATGGAATCCGAATGCTGATCATCGGCAAAAAGAAGTCTGGAAGAACAAAAACCTCCTTTGCTCTCATGGGCCATGAAACCATACCCTCCTTAAGAGTTTTCAAGAGAACCTTCAAGAACCAATTATTCTCTCTGAGACGTTTTTCTGGAATTGATGTTGATAAAGAGAAAGATGACATCAAACAATTTACAGGTCCGGGACCGCACATCATTATCCTTTGTGTGAAGAATCCTGATGAAGATGTGTCCATTGTCGACGACTACGCTGATATCTTTAATGGAGACATGATGAAACATATGATTGTGATCTTCACTGGAAAGAAAGAACTTCTGAAAAAGAAGATATCCCTTGAGAAGTATGTGCAGACTGTTTCCGACGAGTCCTTGAAGAGAATTCTGAAATCGGTTGGTGGACATATGGTAGCAGTCAGCACGGACGATAAAGACAGTCTTGATGCGTTCAGAAACAGTGTTTTTCAAATGGCATCGGATATCGTTAGAAGTAACAGTTTGAGATACCTGCCGATTAGTTAATGTGTTTATGCAATGTATGTCTTTCGTTGATAATGTTGCAATGATAGGGGTGTGTCGATAAGCTAACTGTGTGTTATGGCACCGGAAAATAGTCAATTGTTTTCCAAACACTGGGGGTAAATTACACGCAGTACAACGACACCTCTAAAAGGGGAAATAGCACGTTTTAGAGGGAATATAAGGTGATGTCCAATTAAAAAACAATGTTATTTAACTCAATGAACCAGTAATAAATCAAATAAATAAGTTTTAAGTTCAGTAATGCCAATCTTTGCCTTACACAAAATAAACTAAAGGTGTTTACACAAAAATGGTCGCCAATGGACTATATGTGCATCTTTATCATTTGTTCTCTGACTATGGATGATTGGTTTGTGTAATGAGGTTTGCCAAATAACATGAAAACATAAAATTATCAAAAACGTGATACTGTCCCTTAAAGTTAAAGCGGTTATATATTCATTTTACTTGCGATCATAGTGAAAGAATGAAGTCGAATCAGTAAGAATATTAAAACTGTAGTCTTCTTTTACATATACTTTTTCTTTACATGATTGCTTTACATTTATTTTTGTATGAATTTAATTGCTTGTTGTACTGGTCAGTTGGCAATTTTACGAATAAGGTCTAGCTTTCGTAGGAAAAAAACTACCTCTTACAGTGTTGAGCTAGATTGATGAAAATGACACCTACCATCGGTTATCGACTGAAAAACATTTGTGAAAGAAAGTTTGCATAAAAAATGTATCATATTAGCTTCAAAGCAAACTCTATTGTTGTGTTAAAAGATCATCCAATGCTTGTGTTATACTGTATGCATGTTTATAACCCGGAGGCTAAATACAAATGCCTGGTCACGGGATATCAGACCTGACTTCACTGTGTTTGAGACGACTTGTGTAGAACATTTTGCTACAGGAGAAGGAATATTCTAGCAATACTATCTACTCTTTTATATTGTTGTAATTGAATTTGCTGTGCATTAAAGTTGATGAAGATTTTATAATCATACCATTGCTGGTTCAATGTACAGAGAATGGTTTAATCATCTAAATTACAGACCAAAAAGTATTTTGTTACTAATAGTTAGTGTTTAGTAGTTAATTAAGAAGTAAATGTAAATGCAACAGATAACTTTGCTTAGCTTCATTGCCCGATCGTTAAAACAAGTAAATGTCATAGATTTGATATGTATTAATGAATATGCATTTTAAGAAGAACAGATGCAAATTAATACTTATATACAGTTTTAAGAATAATACTTTGTTTCACCTGGGCCTCCTTTCACAAAGCCACCTTTACTAAGGTTTACCTTAACTCCCATCTTTTAACATCACTAAGGCTACCTTAAAGGGGCAGTAGCACGTTTTAGGGGGAATATAAGGTGATGTCAGGAAAATGAAAATTAATGGTTCCAATTGAAAGACAATGTATTTAAACTAAATGGAGCAGAAATAATTCAAATATATAACGTAAAGTTTATCAATGCGATTCCTTTTTCTTACACAAAATGAATGAATTGATTTCTTACTGTAATACATTAACTTTCAAATCCATTATATATAACACTCAGTTTCATTTTATCGTGTATGTAATTGTTGTAATTTAATGTGACCTAGGTAAATTTACTATTCGGATCATAAAGTTTGGCGATGAAACGAAAAAGGGGCATAAATCAGTTCAATACCGTCAGAATCCCCCCCCCCCCCCCCCGTGCATGAACACAAACAACAAACAAACTTTAGGTCCTGTTCAGATATACAGTGAGCTGGGGGTGACAGTACACAATTGTTATCATCTGGTTGGGAAACTTAACGTTCAGGTATGTACATTGTAGATTGATTGCATGAATTTGGTCCGAAATCTTTGTCAAATAGGGTTGTAGCAGGCTTATGAGTGATACATATTTGTTGATGAAAAGATGTACAAAGCATTTTCCATTATAAAGAAAGCCAATTAGTGTACTTTATATGTCAATGTAGGTGTATTTGTTATTGAAATTAGTGAGTGAATTAAATCTGATAATAAGGTCTTGGTTTTTTGTTTTTAGACTTAAATTCAGTGTTCTTTAACCAGTGATTTAATACACAAATGGTATGTGAAAGATAAGATATTTTCTCAACTGTTACAGTCCAGCCACATTCCAGTTCCTATTATGAACAGGAAAGGAATGTGCAACATTTGTTGAAAGAAATTATAATCTTACTTTTAACAACACCAATATCCAAAGGAAGATGACATTTACAAAATAACATCGTGGAAAGATAAGTTGAGAGATTAGTATAGGTCAGAGTTGTAAAAAGCTTTCAAAACACATAAAAACACATGATACGATTGCACCTTGCAGTTATTGGACTTAAGCGTGTTTCTAAGAAACTGAAAATAAGATAACATTTCACATTAAGGCATCAATTAAAATGATATAATAAGGCGTATTAAAGGGCCAGTATCTTCATTTGTTCAATATTTGTAAACAGACATGGGTATTGGTTATTGGTTTAAGTATTAAACTCTGAGGCAATCTTGAATTATAACAAATAAAATCGAAAGAGACATTAATATGAGCACCTTTCAAATATAACCTACCAAACTTAAAGTGTCTGTTTCATATAGGAATGCCGATTTCAGACAGAATTAATGATTTTGTAAGCTAGGTCGTAACCGGGGTATATTTTCAACTTACAATTTCTTTGTCTATCTCTATATAATATAATCAACAAACAAGGATAGTACAAGTATTTGGTAGAGTATGTTGGATACGGGGGTAAAGTAACGCTCCACTTCACTTATATTTAGATTGTGCAATATTCGATTTTTATAGCACTACTCGTACCCAAAAGTACGACTAACAACCGTTCCGTTTCAAACAGCTTTCACAATAAATTAAACGGATTCGTTCAAACAAAACGAGCACAAGGAAGTCGCAGTCTGTTGAAGATAAAGGTCGGCCCTTCAGATAGGAGGACTTATTTTATGAGTTACTGTCGAAGTAATAGGTGTAACATAGTAACTGCTAACTCGTCTTGTTCCAATCATTGCGAAGTGTGGCCTGCTGATTGTGCTACATAGGTAGGCCTTGTTCAAAGTGGGAGATTCGTTTTACCAGTTACTAGAGAATTGATGTGAATGTTGCGTGGCCTTGAGGTGAGGTTATATTATTGCACTAACACTTTTAACTCTTTATGAATTCTATATGAACACTGTAGTCTTTAAAGGGGCAGTAGCACGTTTTTTTGATAATTTTATATTTCAAATTTTTCACTGATAATTGTACGTTAATGATAAATGTATTATTTTGATAGTGTCAAAAATCTCATAACACAAACCAATTATCCATAGTCAGAGGACAAAGTAAGAAGATTCACCTAAAATCCATGGGCGACCATTTTGTGTGAACACCTTTAATTCATTTTGTGTAAGAAAAAGGAATCCCATGGCTAAACTTTACATTATATATTTGAATTATTACTGCTCAATTCAGTTTAAATGCGTTGTCTTCCAATGGGAACCATTCGCTAACACACGCCGTTCTCATAATGTCAATATATCATTAAAAGTTGGATGGTGTTCAGTCTAAGTAAACCTAGCCTCAATATTATCTGTTTCACTCATTAAAGGAGTGAAACGGATAATATTGAGGCTAGGTTTACTTAGACTGGATGGTTTTATGCTTATGCCTTTGAAACAGTTCAAATTATCTGTCAATCAAATGGCTAATTCATAAAGGCTTGTTCCATCATCTCATTTCAAGGTTGTCGATAGTTGTTTTCTATAACAGGATTCAAAGCATTCTCTCCCAAAAGAGGCAGATCAAGGCATGTTGATTGAGCCTCTGTTCTAATTAGACATACAAAATACAAACTTACGCGTGATAGCGATTCTCTCTTCACATAGATAGCTCATGTCATAACATCCTGAATGAGGATGGTGTCATTTTTACTTGACTGGAGCAAAACATCTCGTCTTTAATAGCGATGATATCTTTTATGTGAATATTTATGTAGCGTGCATATCCATATTGTAAAAGTGTTCAATAGGGTTTGTGTCAGGACACCTTTGCATTCCAGCAAATAAGTGACAATGCTTTTGAGTAATCGGCAGGATTTAATGATTAATGATTAATGGAGCTATGATTTGTTTGATGTTTTTAAGGTGAGCGATCACAGAAAAGGCAATCGGACACGCCCCAATGAGGGGTCCAGATGAGAAACTCTGTTTTAAATTAGGCTTATGACTCTCTTGCTATTTGGAGTATTTGGTAGAAATTAAAAATCGTACGACAAAGGAAGATTTCTAGTCTTTTATTTTTAGATATTCAAAAAAGCATTGAAGAGGCATTCTGTTATTTTCATGACACAAATGGCATATCTGGTTATATAAATTCATAAAATTCTTATAACATATACACAAAATAAAAATAAATGGTAAGATATGATTGAAAGATAGATGAGATAATGATTTTTATCCTATGTGGATATTTGCTTAACCTCAAATACAACCTTCCAGTATAAGAAATGGTAACAAAGACAAAGCAGTTACAAAATAAATCAAATAACGTTATTTACATAACTGACATTAACTTGATTTCCATGAAATGTCTTAAAGCAGTCTTTAATGTGTGTACAAGCAGGGTCACATGTCCTATTACCATGGAAACTACCTATCAAACATTATCAATTCCTAACTGCGCATCTCTATGCCTAGGATATGGTTGGTTTTTTTAACGTGCGTCATTGTCCGGTTTCGATCATAATCTTGACTTTTTGCTTCATATTGTCAGAGCTAAACACCGATCTGTTTTATATTGATACATTTCAGCAACATATATCACTTTTCGATGATTTGACACCATTGATAAACGTTTGCCATGTACATGTATAAACATATCATTACAATTATTGAATGTATTTATAAGATAATGTGCTTCATTTGTTCAATGACGGCAGAAGGTCATTCAGCATTTCCTTGATGTGTCTGCAATAAAAACTTAATCACGCGCATAATTCAAGAATCTTGCGAAATAGCTCACTCATTTAAAAGATGTAATTTTCTTTTTTTTTAATATAATCTTAACTTTATCTAACATTTTCCAAGGAAGTGTTGTTATTGTTGTTGTAAAAAACGAAAATAATAAGTTCTGATCATTTATATTTACAGATCGTTCTTTTCATCATTGAGACACGAAATGTCAAACATGTTTGAATCTACCGAATCCAAATGTCGGATTTGTTATGAAGAATATGATGGCCTCCACAGAAAGAAAAGAATATTACATGACACAGGCGATGCACGTGAACATGCAATGTGTGCCTCCTGTTACGAGAAGTGGGTAAAGGATAAAAACAATAAGAAATGCCCTGATTGCAATTATTCAATGATTACAGAGCCACAAGAACACAAGTCATTGACGCAAAAAGACGATCACATCACAAGTCCAAAACAGATTGTGTCTTGCAAAGGATGCTCAGAGTGCGGTGATGAAGCTCTCAGTAGGTGTTCAGATTGCAGGATATACTTATGTGGAGTTTGCAGGGCTGCTCATATCAAGAAAAGGAGTTTTAGAAGCCACATTGTCCAGGACTTGGCTGATCTGTCACCTGAGGAAATTGACAACTTTGAGGAAGCTTCTATGTGTGAAGATGATGGGTTAGTCAAAGACATGTACTGCACTCAATGTGAGGTAGCTTGTTGTTTGAGATGTGAAGGACATACCAGCCATAAGGTAAAGAAACTGGGTCAGGTCCTCAAAGATAATTCAGAGAGGATTCTGACTGAAGCAAAGGTTGTGCTGAAGCATAAAGAAGAAACTTTGAAACAAGTCACTGCGTTAGATAATAGTCTTCAAGAAGTGGAAAGCAAAACCGCTCTTGAACAAGATGCCGTCAATAGCTTTGTCCAAAAGATCTGTCAAACGGTTCAAAGGCAGGGCGATATTCTGATGGGAGAAATACAGGACCACAATTGCCAACTGTCAAAATCGTTAGACATGGGTATCAGGATGAGAAATGATATCTTGGAGGCTATGATTCCTATTGAAAGCTTCCTCAAGGAACGCAAACCAATGGGGGACATTGCAGCTTTAAACTTACAAAAGAAAGTCATGAAGTGTATCTCAGACATTGAAGAAATCCGCCATGCTGGGGAAGAAACTGACCAGGAAGCTGCTAAGTTTGTGCGATCTCCAGACATGGATGTTACACGGATCAAAATCGGATATGTTCAGGGATCAGTGCAAGACGATGACAGAATCTCCCTAAAAGGTAGGTCAATATTACCAATGGACGCCATGATTGGGTTCATCTAGGTTCATTTTACGTGTAGGCGCCACGAATGTGGTTACGATAAATGAAGTGTACCTTCAGATGCCACGAATGTGGTTACGATAATTGAAGTGGACCTTTAGATGCCACGAATGTGGTTACGATAAATGAAGTGTACCTTTAGATGTCACGAACGGGTTACGATAAATGAAGTGTACCTTTAGATGTCACGAATGTGGTTACGATAAATGAAGTGTACCTTTAGATGCCACGAATGTGGTTACAGTAGCTAGATTCTACATTTAGATGTTACGAATTTTGTAACACTAGGTTAATGTTATCTTGAAATGCCACAATTGTGGTAACGCTAGGATAATTTTACCATAAGATACCATGATTAGATAAATTTAATCTTTCAACATCACAAATGTGTTATGCTTGCTTAATTTTACCCATAGACGCCATGAATGTGTTAACGCTTGGTTAGTTTTACCTTAAGACGCCACAAATGTGGTTTTGCTAGGTTGATTTTAATTTTAGGCGCCATGATGTGAGTAAGCTTGTTGAAGTTTTGTCATCAAACATTAAAGAGCTGCATTGTTTGTGTAGATTTCTTCAAACCACACAGTAACGGAAAAAACGAAATGACAAACCGACTTTTAATTGATTAAGAATATTTGGCGTTTTCATTTTTATGATAAAAGTTCAATCTGAAAATAAGAAGGCATAACTTGAAAATGGTTTCGAGATGATTGATTGTAAGTAAGTTGATCGATGCATTCTTTCTTATGCAATTTTTCTCCCTAAGGTTATGCTGGGTTACAAGAAGTCTGGAAGAACAAGAACCTCCTTTGCTCTCATGGGCCATGAAACCAAGCCCTCCTCAAGAGTTTTCAAAAGAAGCCACAAGAACAAATCCTTCTGTTTGAGGCGTTCTCAAGGAATCATTCAAAGCAAGGATGTTGATAAAGAGAAAGATGATATCAAACAATTTACAGGTCCGGGACCGCACATCATTATCCTTTGTGTGAAGAATCCGGATGAAGATGTGTCCGTTGTCGACGACTACGCTGATGTCTTTAATGGAGATATGATGAAACATATGATTGTCATCTTCACTGGAAAGAAAGAACTACTGAGAAAGAAAATATCCCTGGAGAAGTATGTGCAGACTGTTTCCGACGAGTCCTTGAAGAGAATTCTGAAATCGGTGGGTGGACATATGATAGCAGTCAGCACTGATGATAAAACCAGTCTTGATGCTTTTAGAAACAGTGTTTTTCAAATGGCATCGGATATCGTTAGAAGTAACAGTTTGAGATACCTGCCGATTAGTTAATGTGTTGTATGTCTTTCGTTGATAATGTTGCAATGATAGGGGTGTGTCGATAAGCTAACTGTGTGTTATGGTAAATACAAATGCCTGGTCACGGGATATCAGACCTGACTTCATTGTGTTTGAGACGACTTGTGTAGAACCTTTTGCTACAGGAGAAGGAATATTCTATCAATACTATCTACTTTCAGATTGTTCGAATTGAATTTGCTGTGCATTAAAGTTGATGAAGATTTTATAATCATACCATTGCTGGTTCAATGTACAGAGAATGTTTTAATCGTCTAAATTGCAGACCAAAAAGTATTTTGTTGCTAATAGTTAGTGTTTATTAGTTAATTAATTAGGTAATGTATATGCAACAGATAGATTAGCTTTATTCCTTTTCTTGTTTCTCATTGAAACAAGTACATGTCATAGATTTGATATTTATGAATGAATATGCAATTTAAGAAGAACAGACACAAAGTATTACTTATACAAGGACTCGTGCAGTTTTAAGAATAACACTTTGTTTAACCTTGATGTTTCTTCAAAAAAATATTTAAATGCAGTTGACATTGGATCCTTTTAGTGAAACGAATATCAATACATGTTTAGTATATCTGAATATAGAACTGTCTGTTGATTGTTTTAGAAGGAATTACTTTGAAATTGATGAAAAGAGATTAAAGTATGAAATTTGTTTTATTGTTTTTTGCTTGGGCGTAACTTTATAAATGTTAAAGACATTAATTGAGTTGGCGTTTAAGGCTTTAGCGTAACCTCTTGAAAGGATACGACATGTAGAATAGTACCTATATAAATCACCATTCAGTTGTTATCAGTATAAACATTTCAGTGGTTAAGTAGATGTAAATAACATTCTCATTATCATATTTTTTCATAAAAAAAAGTATAAAAAGTTCTCAAAATAGTACAATTATACAGTAACGAGATCGTATCTTTATTATCTATAGCGTTGTTTTTGTTGATTTTTAAAAAATTTATTACTTTTTGTGGTACATACGGTTACATGCGATTTTCGTTAACATACAACATAGTAGTAGTAACAGGATACAATATACAGTATTTTTCATATCAAAAACTTAATAGAATTGATAACAAAGAAAAAGTATGAAGTTTCAAAATTGGGATGCAGTCGATCCCATTATTTGAAACAGATATATATATCCAAGAGATATCTCCAGAGCTAGGTGAACAGTTAATAAGATGGACCCTTTCAGTTACTTGTTAATCCTTTTATTTTCATGTCATGATGGAATGATTAAACAATAATGTTTAAAAACATGTTTATCACAAAGCAGTAAAATTAGTATACATTTGAGGTAATGAAATACAAAGTTAACATCTCAAAAAACATCTAAGCCTTTATGAGCATACAATAGATTCATTTCTTACTGTAATACATTAACTTTCAAATCCATTATATATAATAAATAATAATAATAAATGTATATTTATATGGCGCCTTTTCCATTCCCTAAGGCATGCTCAAAGCGCGAGTTTTATAAAACACTCATCATTTTATCAGTATATGTAATTGTTGTAATTTAATGTGACCTCGATAAATTCACTTTTCGGACTTTAAAGTTTGGTGATGAAACGAAAAAGGGGCATAAATCAGTTCAATACCATCACAACCCCCCATGCATGAACATAAACAAAACTCTCATTATCCCATTTCAGCCGAGTCAGGTTTATTTCTATATTTTCACTGCGATAACAAAAGGACAAACGATACCTTCATAAAGCCAACACATGGAAACCCTACTGCTATACGCATGCCAGCTCATACCTATTTAAGTCCCGTTCAGTGTACTGACCTGGTTTTACGAGTTATATTGACACGATACATAATGACACGATACGATATGCAGTGAATTATGTTGAGGAGATCGGGGTGACAGTGCACAGTTGTTATCATCTGGTTGGGAAACTTAACGTTCAGGTATGTACATTGTAGATTGATTGCATGAATAAGGTCAATAATCATTGAAAAACTTAGATGGATATTGATAAATTAGGTCATTGACGGGATGCAGTCTATCCGAGAACTGTTGGTGTTCTGTTACTGCTGATATGCGTTCACTATACTTCGAATTCTCGATCGGCTCTGTAAACATATCTGTTTATGTGGTGGTTGTTTAGAAATAATGTCTATGCATTTGGGTTAAATAGGGTTGTAGCAGGCTTATGAGTGCTACATATTTGTTGATGAATAGATGTATAACTTAACTTATTAATTACAAAGTATTTTCCATTATAAAGAAAGCTAATTAGTGTACTTTATGTGTCAATGTAGGTGTATTTGTTATTGAAATTAGTGAGTGAATTTAATCTGATAATAAGGTCTTGGTTTTCTGTTTTTAGACTAAAATTCAGTGTTCTTTAACCAGTGATTTAATACACAAATGGTATGTTAAAGATAAGCTATTTTCTCAACTGTTACAGTTCAGCCACATTCCAGGTCCTAATATGAACAGGAAACGAATGTGCAACATTTGTAGAAAGAAATTATAATCTTACTATTAACAACACCAATATTCAAAGGAAAATGACATTTACAAAATAACATCGTTGAAAGGTAAGTTGAGAGACAAGTATAGGTCAGAGTTGTAAAAAGCTTTCAAAACACATAAAAACACATGATATGATTGCACCTTGCAGTTATTGGACTAAAGCGTGTTTCTAAGAAACTGAAAACAAGATAACATATCATATTAAGGCATCAATTAAAATAATATAATAAGGCGTATTAAAGGGCTAGTAGCAAAACAGCAGTTGTAAATAAAGTCTTCATATATGTTCAATATTTGTAAACAGACATGGGTATTGGTTATTGGTTTAAGTATTAAACTCTGAGGCAATCTTGAATTATAACCAATAAAATCGAAAGAGACATTAATATGAGCACCTTTCAAATATATCCTACCAAACTTAAAGTGTCTGTTTCATATAGGAATGCCGATTTCAGACACAAAGAATGCTTTTGTAAGCTAGGTCGTAACCGGGGTATATTTTCAACTTACAATTTCTTTGTCTATCTCTATATAATATAATCAACAAACAAGGATAGTACAAGTATTTGGTAGAGTATGTTGGATACGGGGGTAAAGTAACGCTCCACTTCACTTACATCTAGATTGTGCAATATTTCATTTACCCAAACGTACGACTAACAACGTTAACCGTTCCGTTTCAAACAGCTTTCACAATAAATTGAACGGATTCTTTCAAACATAACGAGCACAGGGAAGTCGCGGTCTGTTGAAGATAAAGGTCGGCTCTTCAGATAGGAGGACTTATTTTATGAGTTACTGTCGAAGTAATAGGTAGGCCTTGTTCAAAGTGAGGGATTCGTTTTACCAGTTACCAGAGAATTGATGTGAATATTGCGTGGCCTTGAGGTGAGATTGTCTTATTGCGTCAAAACAGTCTGAACTCTTTATGAATTCTATATGAACACTAAAGTCTTTAAAGTAACACGTTTTTTGATAATTTTATATTTCAAATTTTTCACTGATAATTGTACGTTAATGATAAATGTGTTATTTTGATAGTGTCAAAAATCTCATAAAACAAACCAATTATCCATAGTCAGAGGACAAAGTAAGAAGATTCACCTAAAATCCATGGGCGACCATTTTGTGTGAACACCTTTAATTCATTTTGTGTAAGAAAAAGGAATCCCATGGCTAAACTTTACATTATATATTTGAATTATTACTGCTCAATTCAGTTTAAATGCGTTGTCTTCCAATGGGAACCATTAATTTTCATTTTCCTGACATCACCTTATATTCCCCCTAAACACGTGCTACTGCCCCTTTGAGATTTGTGTTAAGGGCAAATTTAGGATATCTCATTTGAGCCTTTCTTTTAGATTAGATTATTGTTGAGTTGCAGATTATTGAAAAGAGATGATAGATGTACGAACTTATTACAAACACGGCGAATGTTTGTTCGAGTCAAATAGGTTTTTTCGAGTGGAAAATTTTTAAATGACGTGTACAATAAAACTGTATATTTGATCGAGTACATTCTTGCTTAATGCAGGAAGTGATGTACATTCAAAGCTGTCTGAAAATGTTAATTTTTGGGGTATGCGTCTGTCGTGTGCCGGTGCTTATGCACTACATGGTAAACATTGACAACATACGTGTATTTATCATCGATTGATAGCTTTAAGAGTTTCGTGTCCACCAAAATTATATATATATTTAAAAATATGATATATATATCATTGAACTTTTCTTTTCGTTTTGAGAGAATACTTTATGGAAATGAAAATTTAATCCTTTTCATCTGAAATATTGCCAAACTTGGCTGTGGATGTATTTTATTTTTTCCAAATCGGCATGCAATTCTCAAAGGAAGTACGTTTATCGCCGAGTACAAGGGTCCTGGCTTGCGTATACCATGTACTAGTTTCCGCATTCTATTATCCTTGACTCATGTGAAATTGATACACTGTGACAGCCCCGCACCTACCATTCATCGGGTATCAAATTCTTAATCCCTGGTTTACCATATTACCTCTGATGGGTTAGCAGTGGTTAAGATTATATTCTGGCATGTGTATTCAGTTCGAGACGCACAATTTTTTTACAATTATTAGAAAAACAGTACAAGGGAAAAACTATTTTCATATCCTTTAAAGTAAAAAACTTCCCATCGCTTCTACTCGCCGTTCTCATACTGTCCAGATAGCATTCAAAGTTACAGGTTTATTGCATTTGAAACAGTCCAACTTATTCGTCAATCAAACAGCTGATAAAGGCTTGTTCCATCATCTCATTCCAAGGTTGTCGATGGTTGTTTCTGTAACGGGGTTCAAAGCATGCTCTCCCCACAGAGGCAGATCAAGGCATGTTGATTGAGCCTCTGTTCTAATTAGACTATATCCATGGGTTCCAACAGTTTCCCCTGGCGGAAAAAAAATTGCACCACATCCTTCTCGCGTGGAAAGGGTGGTTCATATCTCATATGCCCTGATTCAGTAGACAAAATGATGATTTTAGAACAGCGTCGCTGATTGCACAACTAACTTTGATTGCCTCCAATCAGGCATCTCTCATTCTACATCACATATTCGGCGAATTAGAACAGAGGCTCAATCAACATGACTTGATCTGCCTCTGTGGGGAGAGAATGGGTTCAAAGTACAGGACAATTTGAAATTTTACAAATAGTACAGGACAATTTGAAATTTTACAAATACAAACTCAGCGATTCTCTCTTCACAGAGATAGCTCAAGTAATAAAATTCAAGGCCAACCTTCTTTTGAATACGAGCACTAAACGGCATACACTGTACTGAATCGAAACATAGCTGAACGAGGATGGTGTCATTTTTACTTGACTGGAGCAAAACATCTCGTCTTTAATAGCGATGATATCTTTTATGTGAATATTTATATAGCGGGCATTTCCATATTGTAAAAGTGTTCAATAGGGTTCGTGTCAGGACACCTTTGCATTCAAGCAAATAAGTGACAATGCTTTTGAGTCATCGTACGACAAAGGAAGATTACTAGTTCTTTATTTTTAGATACTCAATAAAGCATTGAAGAGCCATTCTGTTATTTTCATGACACAAATGGCTTATCTGGTTATATAAATTCATATTACATATACACAAAATATAAATATATGGTAAGATATGATTGAAAGATAGATCAGATAATGGTTTTTTTATCCTTAGTTTGCTCAAATACAACCTTCCAGTATAAGAAAAGGTAACAAAGACAAAGCAGTTTCAAAATCAATCAAATTAGGTCATTTACATAACTGACATTAACTTGATTTCCATGAAATGTCTTAAAGCAGTCTTTAATGTGTGTACAAGCAGGGCCACATGTCCAATTACCATGGAAACTACCTATCAAACATTTCGATATCAAACATCATTACTGCGCATCTCATTGTCCGGTTTTCGATCATAATCTTGACTTTTTAGCTCATCAGGACTGAAAGTCCAGATGGGCTTATGGCATGGCCCGTCGTCCGGCGTCCGTCCGTCGTCCGTCGTCCGACCGTCGTCCGTCGTCCGTCGTCCGTCGTCCGTCCGTCCGTAAACTTTTGACACTTTCGACTTCTCCTCATGAACCATACACATTAGAGAGCTGAAATTTTGTGTACAAGTACCTTAGCATATGGAGATTCTAATTTGTAACTTTGGTGACCCTGTGACCCCAAATAGGGTCACAGGGGTCACAACTTTAAAAACCTATTTTCATCTTCTTCTCCAGTTCCAGAAAGACTAGAGAGTTAAAAATGATATGTGCAGACTCCTTGGCCAATGGGGATTCTAATTTGTAACTTTGGTGACCCTGTGACCCCAAATAGGGTCACAGGGGTCACAACCTTAAATACCTATTTTCATCTTCTTCTCCAGTTCCAAAAGGAGTAGAGAGTTAAAAATGATATGTGTAGACTCCTTGGCCAATGGGGATTCTAAATTGTAGATTTCGTGACCCCATGAACCCAAATAGGGTCACAGGGGTCACAACCTTAAAAACCTATTTTCATCTTCTTCTCCAGTTCTAAAAGGACTAGAGAGTTGAAAATGATATGTGCAGACTCCTTGGACAATGGGGATTCTAATTTGTAACTTTGGTGAACCTGTGACCCCAAATAGGGTCACAGGGGTCACAACCTTAAAAACCTATTTTCATCTTCTTCTCAAGTTCTAAAAGTACTAGAGAGTTAAAAATGATATGTGTAGACTCCTTGGCCAATGGGGATTCTAAATTGTAGATTTCGTGACCCCATGACCCCAAATAGGGTCACAGGGGTCACAACCTTAAAAACTTATTTTCATCATCATCTTAAGCTCCTAAAGGTCTATTGAGCTGAAAGACTGCATGTAGACTCCTTGGCCAATTGGGATTCTAAACTGTAGGTTTTGAGACCCCATGACCCCAAATAGGGTCACAGGGGTCACAACCTTAAAAACCTATTTTCATCTTCTTCTTCAGTTCTAAAAGGACTAGAGAGTTGAAAATTATATGTGCAGACTCCTTGGACAATGGGGATTCTAATTTGTAACTTTGGTGAACCTGTGACCCCAAATAGGGTCACAGGGGTCACAACCTTAAGAACCTATTTTCATCTTCTTCTCCAGTTCTAAAAGGACTAGAGAGTTGAAAGTGATATGTGCAGACTCCTTGGACAATGGGGATTCTAATTTGTAACTTTGGTGACCCTGTGGCCCCAAATAGGGTCACAGGGGTCACAACTTTAAAAACCTATTTTCATCTTCTTCTCCAGTTCCAGAAAGACTAGAGAGTTGAAAATGATATGTGCAGACTCCTTGGACAATGGGGATTCTAATTTGTAACTTTGGTGAACCTGTGACCCCAAATAGGGTCACAGGGGTCACAACCTTAAAAACCTATTTTCATCTTCTTCTCCAGTTCTAAAAGGACTAGAGAGTTAAAAATGATATGTGTAGACTCCTTGGCCAATGGGGATTCTAAATTGTAGATTTCGTGACCCCATGACCCCAAATAGGGTCACAGGGGTCACAACCTTAAAAACTTATTTTCATCATCATCTTAAGCTCCTAAAGGTCTATTGAGCTGAAAGACTGCATGTAGACTCCTTGGCCAATTGGGATTCTAAACTGTAGGTTTTGAGACCCCATGACCCCAAATAGGGTCACAGGGGTCACAACCTTAAAAACCTATTTTCATCTTCTTCTTCAGTTCTAAAAGGACTAGAGAGTTGAAAATTATATGTGCAGACTCCTTGGACAATGGGGATTCTAATTTGTAACTTTGGTGAACCTGTGACCCCAAATAGGGTCACAGGGGTCACAACCTTAAGAACCTATTTTCATCTTCTTCTCCAGTTCTAAAAGGACTAGAGAGTTGAAAGTGATATGTGCAGACTCCTTGGACAATGGGGATTCTAATTTGTAACTTTGGTGACCCTGTGACCCCAAATAGGGTCACAGGGGTCACAACTTTAAAAACCTATTTTCATCTTCTTCTCCAGTTCCAGAAAGACTAGAGAGTTGAAAATGATATGTGCAGACTCCTTGGACAATGGGGATTCTAATTTGTAACTTTGGTGAACCTGTGACCCCAAATAGGGTCACAGGGGTCACAACCTTAAAAACCTATTTTCATCTTCTTCTCCAGTTCTAAAAGGTACTAGAGAGTTAAAAACGATATGTGCAGACTCCTTGGCCAATGGGGATTCTTAATTGTAGATTTCGTGACCCCATGAACCCCAAATAGGGTCACAGGGGTCACAACCTTAAAAACCTATTTTCATCTTCTTCTCCAGTTCTAAAAGGACTAGAGAGTTGAAAGTGATATGTGCAGACTCCTTGGACAATGGGGATTCTAATTTGTAACTTTGGTGAACCTGTGACCCCAAATAGGGTCACAGGGGTCACAACCTTAAAAACCTATTTTCATCTTCTTCTCCAGTTCTAAAAGGACTAGAGAGTTGAAAGTGATATGTGCAGACTCCTTGGACAATGGGGATTATAATTTGTAACTTTGGTGAACCTGTGACCCCAAATAGGGTCACAGGGGTCACAACCTTAAAAACCTATTTTCATCTTCTTCTCCAGTTCTAAAAGGACTAGAGAGTTAAAAATGATATGTGTAGACTCCTTGGCCAATGGGGATTCTAAATTGTAGATTTCGTGACCCCATGACCCCAAATAGGGTCACAGGGGTCACAACCTTAAAAACTTATTTTCATCATCATCTTAAGCTCCTAAAGGTCTATTGAGCTGAAAGACTGCATGTAGACTCCTTGGCCAATTGGGATTCTAAACTGTAGGTTTTGAGACCCCATGACCCCAAATAGGGTCACAGGGGTCACAACCTTAAAAACCTATTTTCATCTTCTTCTTCAGTTCTAAAAGGACTAGAGAGTTGAAAATTATATGTGCAGACTCCTTGGACAATGGGGATTCTAATTTGTAACTTTGGTGAACCTGTGACCCCAAATAGGGTCACAGGGGTCACAACCTTAAGAACCTATTTTCATCTTCTTCTCCAGTTCTAAAAGGACTAGAGAGTTGAAAGTGATATGTGCAGACTCCTTGGACAATGGGGATTCTAATTTGTAACTTTGGTGACCCTGTGACCCCAAATAGGGTCACAGGGGTCACAACTTTAAAAACCTATTTTCATCTTCTTCTCCAGTTCCAGAAAGACTAGAGAGTTGAAAATGATATGTGCAGACTCCTTGGACAATGGGGATTCTAATTTGTAACTTTGGTGAACCTGTGACCCCAAATAGGGTCACAGGGGTCACAACCTTAAAAACCTATTTTCATCTTCTTCTCCAGTTCTAAAAGGTACTAGAGAGTTAAAAACGATATGTGCAGACTCCTTGGCCAATGGGGATTCTTAATTGTAGATTTCGTGACCCCATGAACCCCAAATAGGGTCACAGGGGTCACAACCTTAAAAACCTATTTTCATCTTCTTCTCCAGTTCTAAAAGGACTAGAGAGTTGAAAGTGATATGTGCAGACTCCTTGGACAATGGGGATTCTAATTTGTAACTTTGGTGAACCTGTGACCCCAAATAGGGTCACAGGGGTCACAACCTTAAAAACCTATTTTCATCTTCTTCTCCAGTTCTAAAAGGACTAGAGAGTTGAAAGTGATATGTGCAGACTCCTTGGACAATGGGGATTATAATTTGTAACTTTGGTGAACCTGTGACCCCAAATAGGGTCACAGGGGTCACATCCTTAAAAAACTATTTTCATCTTCTTCTCAAGTTCCAAAAGGTCTAGAGAGCTGAAATGATATGTGCAGATTCCTTGGCCAATGGGGATTCTAAATTATAGATTTTGTGACCCCATGACCCCAAATAGGTCACAGGGGTCACAACCTTAAAAACTTATTTTCATCATCATCTTTAGCTCCTAAAGGTCTATTGAGCTGAAAGACTGCATGTAGACTCCTTGGCCAATTGGGATTCTAAACTGTAGGTTTTGAGACCCCATGACCCCAAATAGGGTCACAGGGGTCACAATCTTAAAAACCTATTTTTATCCCCCGCAACAACGAAGTTGCGGGGGGTATTAAAATGGGTACCGTCCGTCCGTCCGTCCGTCCGTCCGTCCGTCCGTCCGTTACACTTTGTGTCCGGCTCATAACTTTCTAACTAATCAATCATTTCAATTCAAATTTGTTATGGACATGGAGCAACATGTAATAATGTGTCATGAGAAACAATTTTCTGAAAATCTACATAAAATATTAGGATTTAAGAGAAAAAGTGGTAAATTTTGTAAGAAATCTGTTACATGTCCCGTCCGGCTCACAACTTTTAAACTAATCATCACATATTGATCAAATTTGATATGGAGATACATAATCATCTAAAGGTGTGTCATGAAGAACAATTTTGGAAATATTTTTATAAAATTTTGCCTTTATTGGCAAAAAATGAGGACTCTGTTGGAAAACTGTTACAAGTCCTGTGCGGCTCATAACTTCTAAACTAATCATCACATATTGATCAAATTTGATATGGAGATACATAATCATATGAAGGTGTGTCATGAAGAACAATTTTACAAATATTTTTATAAAATTTTGCTTTTTTGGCAAAAAATGAGGACTCTGTTTGAAGTTTGAAACAAGTCCTGTCCGGCTCATAACTTCTAAACTAATCATCACATATTGATCAAATTTGATATGGAGATACATAATCATATGAAGGTGTGTCATGAAGAACAATTTTACAAATATTTTTATAAAATTTTGCCTTTTTTGGCAAAAAATGAGGACTCTGTTGGAAGTTTGATACAAGTCCTGTCCGGCTCATAACTTCTAAACTAATCAGCACATATTGATCAAATTTGATATGGAGATACATAATCATATGAAGGTGTGTCATGAAGAACAATTTTACAAATATTTTTATAAAATTTTGCCTTTATTGGCAAAAAATTAGGACACTGTTGGAAAACTGTTACAAGTCCTGTCCGGCTCATAACTTCTAAACTAATCATCACATATTGATCAAATTTGATATGGAGATACATAATCATATGAAGGTGTGTCATGAAGAACAATTTTACAAATATTTTTATAAAATTTTGCCTTTTTTGGCAAAAAATTAGGACTCTGTTGGAAATCTGTTACAACTATACTAATCATCAAATTTTTTATCAAATTTGTTATTGAGATACAAAATCATATGTTGGTGTGTCATGAAGAACAATTTTGAAAATATGTTTGTTTAAATATGATCAAATTGATCTTGTAGATCCAAATACATAATACATAAATTCATTCGTTTGATTTTAATTTTGTCAGTTAAGTCGAATTATGCTCAACAGTGAACATAAAGTTGGTATGATTTAGTTTTTTTATTAGATCAGTTTCTTTCATATCCTGGAAAATTTGTGTTAATTTGTGCGACAAAAATTATTCGGCAATATGATAAGGAAAACCTATACATATTGTGCAATTTGCGGGGGATATAGCTCGACCATGTCAGCTGCTTGTTCTCCATTAGATGACAGTCTTTAACAAATTTATTTCTCCTTGGATATTTTAGTGTGGACTTCTTTCACTGTCTGATATTGGCGATCTAGAACGTGTTGAATAATAGTACATTTGTTTTGTAATTTTGTTTATAGGTTTTCTTGTAATAGGTAACATCAGTTTCATTTTTAGCTCATCTTGCCTGTATAAAGCAAACTTAATATGATGCCTGATGAGCTACAGAGCCAATGGCTCTATTTTTATATTTTTCAAATGAAAGAAAAAAAAAGAAACTGTTTCTATCTCATAAGTAGTCCTCCAATTTCAAATATTTATAATATCCTAAAAGTATGTCAAATTTCTTGCTGTACAAAATCGAGAACTCCCGAAAAGCCATTTGCTTTATATATTAGAAGTGGGGTTAGTTCATCAATATTTATTCAAATGAGCCTAAGACGTCCTTCCATTATTCTTAGATATGTGCAATAATTTATTTCCTAGTATGTTTGAGTGCATGCGCTATCGACATTTAGTTGTAAAGTATCATACACGAGAGGTTTTGTTTGCTTGTCTAATCAAACATAGGTGTAAAAATGTACATATGACGTTGAAGATATCTTTTATATTTACCAATGATTGCATGATGATTTTAATCCATACAATTATTTTTTACCCTGATTAAAACTTTTATAAGAAAATGAAACGATTTTGTCTTTTTTCATTTGCTGTTGTCTACCTGATGAAGTAATATATATGTTTGTTTCTGTTCAGATTGAAATTTAACCCTTTTTTTATTTCACAGACTAAAATTGACAGAAAACACATCTGTCACCTGCATAGGTGCATCAATCAAAATTACAATTATAATATTTGAGTATACTGAGAGCATTTCTATACTGAATTTCTGCCCTCTCATTTAAAAAATGGTACACAATTTTTTTATCACTTTTATTCCATTTAATCCAAGTTGGTAGGCTAATGGTTTTAGACACCAAACCTTTGTTAAATACAAGCGTGATATATGGTTATATTAAAGGGGCAGTAGCACGTTTTTAGAAGGAATGTAAGGTGATGTCAGAAAAATGAAAATTAATGGTTCCGATTGAAAGACAATGAATTGAAACTAAATGGAGCAGTATTAATTCAAATAAACAGTGTAAAGTTAAGCCATGCAATCTTTTTTCTTGCACAAAATGAATTATAGGTTTTCACACAAAATGGCCGCCAATGGATTTTATGTGAATCCTCATACTTTGTCCTCATAATCGAGAATGACTTTGTCCTCTGATGGATGATTGGCTTGTGTAATGAGATTTTTGACACTATCAAATTACAACATCTAGCATTAACATACAATTATATGTGAAAAATTGAAAATATAAAATTATCAAAAAACGTGCTACTACCCCTTTAACCTCTGCATTGCTATTACAGGCTAATATGGTCAACCTTGTGTGTTGTGTGGGACCACTGTCCTGCTATGATCTTATTTCATTTTAGGTATTAAAACTGATTAAAACCCAGAATTAAGATATGGAAACAATAATACATGTACACGTAGTAAATATTTTACCACAATTAGAACAAATTTTATCAAATCCAAGTCAATTATCAACAATAAGATTAGTCCAAAAATGCTTGGTTTAGCCCTCTTAATTATTTCCCTGATTTAAAGGTGCTTTCACTAAACTGAGCGCCAGCAGTTTTCACTGGAAGATAGGGTTGATTTATTTCATCGTTGATCTTTTAAATTTTTGGCAGTTACTTATTGCAGCGAATTTGAAGAAACTACATTTTAAAATGAGTAACTGGCAAAACAGGTGGTGGTTAAGAGAGGACTTAAAATATTAAAATGCTAAGGAGGTAAGCGGGTGTGTGGTCTCTCGATAATATATAACGGTAGGAACGGAGACAGCTCTCTATTCCGTATGCCTATAGGAGTTATCTCCCTTTTTACAGTAATTATCGAAGTGTCTGTAAACTGACCCACAGGAACCTGATATCGTAAATAAAATGTAGGTAAAACTACATAGAGGGGACGGGTCTTTCTTATCCACGTTTTACCTACAACGAATTTACGATGGAGGGAACGGGTATTTCTTACCCACGTTTTACCTACATTTTATTTACGATATTGGGCTCCTGTGGGTTAAAACATCAAAAGTAAAGTGTTGACTGACCCGGAACGAAATTCTAAGTAAAGGTTCTACCATTGTTTGGAAATCGCAAAAAAACCCAAAACAAACTAAAGCGAAAGAGGTTAAAAGTAAAAAATTAAAAGCACACATCCACATGCTGGCCAACCGATTGACTAGATTCTTTGTCTTACAGTATAAAATTCTGCGTCAAAAACGAAAGAATTATGGACAGATGGACAGAGCGATGATAATGGTTGAATAAAATAAGCATGGATAGCTACAGACATTTTCTGAAGGAGCTTGCTGCTGAATGCACTTAATTGTTACTATAAAAACCCATGCTATGTCTTTCGAATATAGCGCTGAAAAGCACGATCAAGTTGATCTGCACGTGCAGCACGTGGAAGTACGCGATGTTTTTGTACCGTGATCGAGGTCAATCAGTAAAACCAATAGTTAAATGTGTTAAATGTGAACGAAAAGACGTGAAATGTCATTCAAGTATGATTTGTGTTATTTTTCAAGAAAGTGACAGCTAGGTAAAAGGCAGTCAGTCGTCCGTTATTTTCCCCTTTCTCTTTTCTGGATTGATGTACTAAGCGGTCTCCGACTTCATCTCAGAAACGTATGACATGGTCATATGAAGGCATACTTGTTATCTCCCTTTCCAATGTATGCTACAACATTCATATATTTGTTTAAAAAAACAACACGTATAGGGGTGAACATCAAAAAATTACTTTTGTTTCTGACGTATATTGTACTTTTTGTATACTTAAGCATATTTTGCATTAGTTATGTTCAGTACACGCATGACATTGTCCCCGATGCCTTATCATATTGCTTTATAGAAATAGTGGGTAGTATTAAGTTACTTATATATTTACCATCAGCAGACCAAAGTCTCCCAATATTTGGAATACATTATTTTGCATTTTCAGTCCATTTAGAATCATCATAGAGCAATCTTTTCATCCGTGTTATTTTTGGAGATTTGATAATATTTTTTTTATAATTGGAACATCAATTTCCCCCATATTTCACTGTAGATGTAATAATACTCCCAACACTTATTCTATTCCTTTTCCCCTTCCAAATAAACTCGTAGCAACACTTCTAAAATTGGTGAAAACCAATGGTGGCAGGCCTTAGAAACCATTGGCAACAAGGAATAGCCAACAGTTACCTTACCTTTTGTTTACCTTAGAAACCTAACTAAAATAGATATGGCATTCTTTTCCGAATTTAGATTCCCCGTTTAAACAAACATATTTCACAGTCTTACAATTGACCTAGACTATACTTCGTAATCATGATATAAGGTCCGGAATGATCTTTTTTTTCTATGCGCTATTTCGAATTCAATTTATTTTTAATTTAAGGACCTAGC
The DNA here is from genome assembly GCA_916613615.1 of Steromphala cineraria. Taxonomy (NCBI): domain Eukaryota; kingdom Metazoa; phylum Mollusca; class Gastropoda; order Trochida; family Trochidae; genus Steromphala; species Steromphala cineraria. The sequence goes on along the minus strand of OU744725.1, from coordinate 66,432,631 downwards.
TGTTTTCGGAAACAAATCCCCATTTTCACATGTCTAGACCCACCTCGCTTACGTCACGACCAAACAGCTTTATGGTTGTGCTTGATTGAGAACCCCTTGTTCCAGGCCTATGATATGTGTGTTGAACGGCGGATAAGACAATACCAATCCTTGTAGACGATTTTTGATAAATGACGTCCACTATCTAAAACATACGCAGTAAGAACCACGAGCATGTATTTGATACGTAAATGAGACGAAGTATCAGTTGTACAGGGAATAACGTTTGTGTTCTGATGGTAGCGTTCTGACTAATTTTACTTACAAAACCACAACACGTAAACATTAGAGCAAGATGTGGTAAAAATTAAGTCTTTTGGCAATTTGGAAAAGCAATGATTTAATGGATCGATTTGAGAGTGTATGTTGGGGTAGCGTAAGGATGGGTATTGTGGCGAAAGGTGGTGCGAAATCTGAGGAATGCAAATGTATTGTTGTAGGCCTATTTGTTATGAATTTGTAATTGTAATTGTATGTTTGTGTGTGTGTATATATATAAAAGTTAAATGTTCATGGTTTATGTATTAACTATTCTTTAAAATAACAAACTGAAGATTGGTCTTCATATATTAAGTTCATTACCAACCGGTTTCACAACATAGTGATCATCAGGGTAACTTTTACATTGTGTTGCTAATGGTATAGTGGTTTATAGTTGTTAACGCTATACCATTAGCAACACAATGTATAAGTTACCCTGATCAATGATCACTATGTTTTGAAACCGGTTGGTAATGAACTTATATGAAGACCAATCTTCAGTCTGTTACATATATATATGTGTGTGTGTATAGCATGAGACACATTAATAAAATATTCTTCTTCTTCTCTTCTTCTTCTGTAAACGCGAGTGTATATCTAGGGTAAGAATGTTAGACACGCTTCATGTCCCGTCAGGGCCCCAGATAAGATGCGTATCTGCGTAAAATACGCATGGACAATTTAAATTGACGCATGAATTACAAAAATCAATGAGTGACAGATACGCATCACTTTCTGAGAATACGAGTCAGATTTTATTTACATGCGTAAAGATAGTTGTCAAATATTCTTTTGGTTCAACCTATATACGATTTGTTACATCTCGAATAGAATGTTTTGTTTTCACGAAGAGTTTTTCAAATTTTCCGAATGAGCCTGCTGCTATCGATCTAATCATTATCCATGTTCGGGGAACACTTTTGATTACAGGAAGCCCCGAATAAACGTTACTATCATCCTGTTCAGGGCACTAGTTATGATCCTAAATCGGCAGTAATTCCTAGCACATTTATTAAATTTTAATTTTAATTTCATGAGTGAAATACTCCTCACCGTTTTTCATGTGCTATTTCACGCCTCAATCTAAAATTTGATGAGCGAAATACGCATGTGTCAAAATAATTATCTGGAGCCCTGGGGATGGCCAATCCGGATGCACATATATATAATTGGTTGAGTCAAACTGACCAATAAAGGTAATCTTTTTATTGGATATAGATTGGGGTAGACACTGATCTTACAACATAACTTGTCTTCTGAAAACGGTTTTGAAAGCATGTGAGCAAATATTCAAGAACACATACACGTACTTACATTTTATGGTGCTAAATACCTTCATTTGAAAGAGAATTTTCAAAATAAAACTCAAATAACATGCAACCTACTAACTCCAAGCTCAGGCATTTATTAGATCGGGTTTGATTGTAACACAATCTCAATACATTAAAGTGACACAGAGTAGCTTTCTTAAAATTGTGTTTGGTTTTGATAAGCTACAAAATATCTAATATGTTGATTGATGTTCATATCTCATCATTGGACTTGCAAATATATCCATTTATGCAATTTTAATAAGATTGCCATTTATGCATAATGTCTCTAAAATGCTTGATCTTATGGAAAAATCAAGAAAACATCTCAAATACGTTTAATATTAGAAATTATGCATCCAATTAATCTACCTATTAGTTACAAAACACTATCGAATAGTAAACTGCCAAAAACGACTTCTAAAATAAACTGCCCAATAAGCCCCGGCGAACAGAACATGTGGTTACTGCATGAAGCCAGGAATGCTCAACTATAACGTGTCAGTAGGACTGCGGTTTCACTTTATGAAGCACTTTTTTTTAATTCTCGATTTTACATAGAAAACTTCAGTGTGTTAATACCGGTTATTTCAAGTCCATGATTATTTTTAACATCTAGAATTGTATGTTTCAAAAACCCAGCAAATGACGTAAAAAGACTTCTTGATCGACCGCATTATTAATTTGGCGCCGCCATAGCTAGGGTTGTATACTTTTGCTGAAATTCTGAAGGTCTGATCTTTCTCGAATCTTGCAAAATATACCTGGATTGCGATTTCTCAAGGTGACAATTAAGAGAACCCACATATTTATACATAAATATACCGTTTTGCACTAGTTACCAGTCATCTATACAAGCGTTCGAGTAAATATAATTGCCATACACATGTACTGGACAATGCTCCCTCCTCAGACGGTTTAATAGTTCTTAACGGACATGACATTATATACCAGTCATCTATACAAGCGTTAGAATAAATATAATTGCCATATACATGTACTGGACAATGCTCCCTCCTCAGATAGTTTAATAGTTCTTAACGGACATGATATTGTATACCAGTCATCTATACAAGTGTTAGAGTATATATATTTGCCATATACATGTACCGGACAATGCTCCCTCCTTAGATAGTTTTATAGTTCTTTACGGACATGATACTGTATACCAGTCATCTATACAAGTGTCAGAGTAAATATAATTGCCATATACCGTATTTCCTCTAATAAGCGCCCGGGCGCTTATTTTTTCAGCACCCCTTTACCCCCCGGCGCTTATAAGAGGCCCGGCGCTTATTGGAGGCCCGGCGCTTATTTCTTTCATAAAAAAATTGAAGTTTGAGTTAGACAGTATTTTACAATGAATATCTTTAAAATATTTACTGAGGGACATTAATTCAATGGTTTGGACCCGGCGCTTATTAGAGACACGGCGCTTATAAGAGGCCCGGCGCTTATTTTCTCAACAAGCTATGAACCCCGGCGCTTATTGGAGGCTCGGCGCTTATTGGAGACCCGGCGCTTATTAGAGGAAATACGGTACATGTACTGGACAATTTTTCTCACCTCAGATAGTTTTATAGTTCTTAACGGACATGATATTGTATACCAGTCATCTATTCAAGTGTCAGAGATGGTATAATTGTCATATACATGTACCTGGACAATGCTCCATTCTCGGAACCGCTCGGCCTCTCGGCCCCCTTCCCCCCATTGGTACCTCTCAGTCCCTTCACCCATCTGTACCTCTCGGTCCCTTTCCCCACTTAGTAGCTCTCGGCTCCTTTCCCCATCGGTACCTGTTGGCCCCCTTCCCACTCGGTACCTCTCGGTCACCTCCTCCCACTTGATACCTCTCGGTCCCTTTCCCAACTCGGTACCTTTTGGCCTCTTTGCCCCCTCGATACCTCTCGGCCCCTTCCCCCATTGGTACCTCTCAATCCCTTCGCCCGATCTGTACCTCTCGGTCCCCTTTCCCCTCTCGGTACCTCTCGGCCCCCTTCCCACTCGGTACCTCTCGGCCCCCTTCCCACTCGGTACCTCTCGACCCCCTTTCCACTCGGTAACTCTCGGCCCCTTTCACCATCGGTACCTGTTGGCCTCTTTGCCCCCTCGATACCTCTCGGTCCCTTTCCCACTCTGTACCTCTTGGTCCCTTTCCCCATCGGTACCTCTCTAGCTCCCTATCCCTACTCGGAACCGCTCGGCCTCTCGGCCCCCTTCCCCCCATTGGTACCTCTCAGTCCCTTCACCCATCTGTACCTCTCGGTCCCCTTTCCCCCTCTCGGTACCTCTCGGCCCCTTCCCCCCCTCGGTACCTCTTGGCCTCCTTTCCCCTCTCGGTACCTCTCGGCCCCCTTCCCCCTTGGTACCTCTCGGCCCCTTTCCCACTCGGTACCTCTCGGCCCCCTTCTCCTATTGGTACCTCTCGGCCCCTTTCCAACTCGGTACCTCTCGGCCCCTTTCCAACTCGGTACCTCTCGGCCCCTTTCCTACTCGGTACCTCTCGGCCCCTTTCACACTCGGTTCCTCTCGACCCCCTTCCCACTCGGTACCTCTCGACCCCCTTCCCACTCGGGACCTCTCGGCCCCTTTCACACTCGGTACCTCTCGGTCCCTTTCCCAATCGGTACCTCTCTGTCCCCTTCCCCGTTGGGTACCTCTCGGCCCCCTCCCCCAATCAGTACCTCTCGGCCCCTTTCCCCACTTGGTACCTCTCGGCCCCTTTCCCCATCGGTACCTGTTGGCCTCTTTGCCCCCTCGATACCTCTCAGTCCCTTTCCCACTCTGTACCTCTCGGTCCCTTTCCCCATCGGTACCTCTCTAGCTCCCTTTCCCTCATCTGTACCTCATGGTCCCCTTCACCCATCTGTACCTCTCGGTCCCTTTCCCCACTTGGTAGCTATCGGCTCCTTTCCCCATCGGTACCTGTTGGCCCCCTTCCCATTCGGTACCTCTCGGTCACCTCCTCCCACTCGGTACCTCTCGGCCCCTTTCCTACTCAGTACCTCTCGACCCCCTTCCCACTCGGTACTTTTCGGCCCCCTTCCCACTCGGTACCTCTCGGCCCCCTTCCCACTCGGTACCTCTCGGCCCCCTTCCCACTCGGTACCTCTCGGCCCCCTTCCCACTCGGTACCTCTCGACCAACTTTCCACTCGGTACCTCTCGGCCCCTTTCCCACTCGGTACCTCTCGGCCCCCTTCTCCTATTGGTACCTCTTGGCCCCTTAACCCCCCCTCGGTACATCTCGGCCCCTTTCCCCCTCTCTGTCCCCTTTCAGACTCGGTACCCCTCGGTCCCTTTCCCCAAATCGGTACCTCTCGGTCCCCTTTCCCCTCTCGGTACCTCTCGGCCCCCTTCCCCCTTGGTACCTCTCGGCCCCTTTCCCAGTCGGTACCTCTCGGCCCCTTCCCCCCTCGGTACCTCTTGGCCTCCTTTCCCCTCTCGGTACCTCTCGGACCCTTTCCCCTCTCGGTACCTCTCGGCCCCTTTCCCCCTCTCTGTCCCATTTCCCACTCGGTACCCCTCGGTCCCTTTCCCCAAATCGGTACCTCTCGGCCCCTTTCCCCCTCTCTGTCCCCTTTACCACTCAGTACCTTTCAGTCCCCTTTCCCCATCTGTACCTCTCTAGCTCCCTTTCCCTACTCGGAACCGCTCGGCCTCTCGGCCCCCTTCCCCCCATTGGTACCTCTCAGTCCCTTCACCCATCTGTACCTCTCGGTCCCCTTTCCCCCACTCGGTATCTCTTGGCCTCCTTTCCCCTCTCGGTACCTCTCGGACCCTTTCCCCTCTCGGTACCTCTCGGCCCCTTTCCCCCTCTCTGTCCCCTTTCCAACTCGGTACCCCTCGGTCCCTTTCCCCAAATCGGTACCTCTCGGTCCCTTTCCCCAAATCGGTACCTCTCGGCCCCTTTCCCCCTCTCTGTCCCCTTTCCCACTCAGTACCTTTCAGTCCCCTTTCCCCATCGGTACCTCTGTAGCTCCCTTTCCCTACTCGGAACCGCTCGGCCTCTCGGCCCCCTTCCCCCCATTGGTACCTCTCAGTCCCTTCACCCATCTGTACCTCTCGGTCCCTTTCCCCACTTGGTAGCTCTCGGCTCCTTTCCCCATCGGTACCTGTTGGCCCCCTTCCCACTCGGTACCTCTCGGTCACCTCCTCCCACTCGATACCTCTCAGTCACTTTCCCAACTCGGTACCTTTTGGCCTCTTTGCCCCCTCGATACCTCTCGGCCCCTTCCCCCATTGGTACCTCTCAATCCCTTCGCCCGATCTGTACCTCTCGGTCCCCTTTCCCCTCTCGGTACCTCTCGGCCCCCTTCCCCCTTGGTACCTCTCGGCCCCTTTCCCACTCGGTACCTCTCGGCCCCTTTCCCACTCGGTACCTCTCGGCCCCTTTCCCAATCGGTACCTCTCGGCCCCCTTCTCCTATTGGTACCTCTTGGCTCCTTTCCTACTGGGTACCTCTCGGCCCCCTTCCCACTCGGTACCTCTCGGCCCCTTTCACACTCGGTACCTCTCGGTCCCTTTCCCAATCGGTGCCTCTCTGTCCCCTTCCCCGATCGGTACCTCACGGCCCCCTTCCCCAATCAGTACCTCTCGGCCCCTTTCCCCCCCTCGGTACCTCTCGGCCCCCTTCCCACTCGGTACCTCTCGGGCCCTTTCACACTCGGTACCTCTCGGTCCCTTTCCCAATCGGTACCTCTCTGTCCCCTTCCCTGATCGGTACCTCACGGCCCCCTTCCCCAATCAGTACCTCTCGGCCCCTTTCCCCCCCTTCCCACTCGGGTACCTCTCGCTCCCTTTCCCCCTTCGGTACCTCTCGCTCCCTTTACCCCTTGGTACCTCTCGGTCCCTTTCTCACATTGGTACTTCTCGGTCCCTTTCCCCACTTGGTAGCTCTCGGCCCCTTTCCCCATCGGTACCTGTTGGCCTCTTTGCCCCCTCGATACCTCTCGGTCCCTTTCCCACTCTGTAGCTCTTGGCCCCCTTCCACCTCGGTACCTTTCGGTCACCTTCTCCCACTCGGTACCTCTTGGCCCCCTTTCCCCCTTTCGGTACCTCTCGGCCCCCTTCTCCCATCGGTACCTCTCGGTCGCCTTCCCCTCTCAGCACCTTTCGGCCCCATGTCCCTCCTCGCTACCTGCTCGGTTCCTCTCGATCCCCTTTCCCCGTCCTCGGTACCCCCTCGGTACCTCTTGGTCCCATACCCCCCTTTTGATACCCCATGGCCCCTTTCTCCCCTCTGTACCCGCTCGGTACCTCTCGGTCCCTTTCCAACTCGGTACCTCTCGGCCCCTTTCCCCCCCTCGGTACCTCTCGGTACCCGCTCGGTACCACTTTAATAAATTATTATCCCCCGCCACGAAGTGGAAGGGGGATATAGGTTTGTGCTCCGTCCGTGCGTCCGTCCCGGGGTCAAAACCTTAAATACATATTTCCATCAAAAGTCTGATGAGCTTCAGAGCCCATGGCTCTGCTTTTGTATCAAACTTTTTTCGCTAGATAAAAAAGTGGCAATGCTTTCTAATGCATTTCATTATTAAGAAATTGATTTCGAAAATACTTTTAATAAAAAAAATTGTTTGTATTTTAGGATTAAATTATACATTTGACAAATCACATATCTAAAACATTGGGTTTGTAAACTACATGAGAGGAAAGGTGGTGCAGCTTACTTTTACCTGAGAAACTATAACTTAACATGGGAGAAGGAAACAGAACGCAAGTTTTTATAAAGTTCTCTACATATCTGAAGAATAAAATTCTGTTCGACAAAAATTACAAAATTCAATAATATTGTCACATGAACATTACTGTTTTCTATTCACTTCATTAATTCAATTATACATTTCGCGGGATGAAAAACAAGTCGCAGATTCACTAAGTTTCCTGTACACAATCCCTGCATTGAAATGTAATTATAAAGAAAAACACTCAGGAATTGTTAGAAATAGTGAACTAATCAAGACTGATTATCATTGAAATCCTCGCTCTCGGCCAAAACACTGGTTACCTTGATGTACTGATCATGTTAAAGATGCAATGGGATACAAACTTGTAAAGTTTAAAGAACTTTAAAGAATTTTAAAGATGTCATTTAGAAACGAACCAGTTCTATCGATTCGAAAATTGGATATCGTGACAATGCTTTATCGGAGACTATTTAACTATGGAATTGTAATTTTCTAACATTATTTTATCGTACTATCAATCTAATGTTGATTCTTTCAACAAATTAACACTTTAATATCTTAAATGATCAATACAGATAATTTTGAAATTCCTATAGGGAAGTGGCACAATAGCCTGTTCAGAAGGCTTTTTTCCCGTGAAGCAATCTGAATCATTGTGTGCAGAGGGGAACACTCGTCGCTCGCATCGTAGTAGAACAATGGAACTAACCTCCTTTACAGAATTCATTCATGAATACCCAGGTGATACAAAAATTGAATGTAGTTTATGAATGTGGAATGCAAATACTAAGTTGAATAACTAAAAAACAATTTGTTGCGAAATAAAATCTCTCTGAAGGGTCGGGAGCCATACTGGTTTTGGCTGAGTTCCCGTCCGCGTCTGCGTTAAATCATAATCCTAACTTGTCAAAGAGTATATTCACAAGGTTTCAGCTTTCTGGGCCTATTGCTTCTGGAACAGGAGATGAAAATAGGTGTTAAGGTTGTGGTCCCTCTGGCCCTTAATAAGGGTCAAAGGGCCACCAAAGCTACAATTTATAATCCTCACTAGTCAAGGAGTATGTACACAAAGTTTCAGCTTTTTAGGCCTTTCTAGAACTTTGTGTACAGACTCCTTGACTAGTGATTAATAAGGGCCACAGGGGCCACACCCTAAAAACCTATTTTCCACAAAGTTTACGGACGGACGGACGAGCTAATAAACAATAAAAATTTAGAAGATTATTTACTGAAGGCCATATGGGCCTGCAAACTAAAACTGCAGGCCCGACACTGAAACAGCCCGACTCAGGCCTCCCGCCAGTGACTTTTTCGAACACTGTGTTGCAGCAACGTGACATCTGACGTTCATGTGGTCATTGTATTGTGATCATTGTGTTTATAACGACATAGTGATGATGCAAACACATGTTTATGTCATGAATATGCTGATTACAGGATACTGTTAAAACTATTGTGTCAACTGATCTTTCACAAGCGATCTATGATCCTTTGCATTATTATCTTTAAAAGCTTTTTATAAGGGACACTACCAATTAAAACATGAAATATTATTTTATCATAAAGGGGAACCACTTAGTCGTACTAAATTTGTGGTTGTAATTAACTAAAACAAAAATTTTGGATTGATGATGATTCATATAATGCCTGAGTTACACCAATGTCGTTCTCGCTACGTCCTACGTCCAAATATGACGCCAGTTCGTTCATACACAGTTCTCAGCACGTTCATCTAGTCTTAGTCCCGTCCTCAGGCAGTTTCTAACACGTTTAAATTGGATAGTATTGCCCGTTCGCCTAGTTTTCAGAACGTCTTCAACCAGTTCAATTCCGATCTTAGGCAGTTCATATCCGTTCTAAACTAGACCAATCTTGTTCTTGATACGCACAATTCCGTCCTAGCTGCGACCAACTCGTTTAAAAACTGTTCTTTTCGTTTTCACTACGTCCTGATTCCGTTCTCAGTGCGTCTTCATTGTAAAATCATCCAGTTCTGGTACGTTTTCTATTAATGCTCATCACGTCCTTGCCCGTTCTCATTAACATTCTCAATTTCAAGGTGAAAACATCAGGCCTCCAAAAAAGAAGAAGTATGATCAGAGGAAGGTTGTTCACAGGAAATCAAATACCAGATCCACTAGCCCTGTAGAAGCCATAGTGGCCGAGGCAAACAACACTTTACATTGTTTCTCTGCTTCCATCACAAACTGTAGGAAACCCACTGAGAGCTTCATGTAAGTTGATTCATGTTTCTGTTATCACTTCTCTATCCCGAATGATAAAATTATTAACACATGTGTATTTATACCCGTCCTTACATACCGTAATGGAAACGTACTAAGAACTATGTGAGAATTTTGCAAACGTACTAAGAACGAGTAGAACGCAATAAGGACCTTATTAGAACTTTTGTGACTGTGTAAGAACGCACTGAAAACTGAATCAGAACATTTTCAATAATTTACACGTATTAGGACGTACGAACAACTGACTATGGTCGTACTGAGAACGAGTTAGACCTGGCTGAAGACGGAATGAACGGGGTGGAAACTGTACACAAACGTATTGCAATCGATTCCCGACTGCGCAACGTTCTTACTCGTCCTTAGTAAGATCGAAGAACGGCAGTCCCGTTCGCAGTACGGCAATCCCGTTTTCAGTACGTTTGTACTCCGTCCAATTTCAGGATGAGGAGAACGTTCAACAGGTCGAACGTTCTGGAGCACCGTCACGTTTTTAGTACATCCCAGCCAGTTCATAAAGTTCGTAAACAGTTGCCACAACGTTCATTTAGTCCTCAGACAGTTCTCGGACAGTTTGAGCCCGTTCTGAAAAAAGTCCAAGAACGTACTGAGAACGAGCTTGGTGTAAAGGGGGTATAAGATTTTCCTTGTATTGTGACAAATATCAAAATAAAATTCTAATTAAATGATATAAAAATAGGGTTAATATTGGACTTGAGATGTTTAGATCATATCGGTGGTAAACATATCTTCAAGTATCGGTCACTTAGAATGCTACTACGCTTAAAGGTATCACTCGATCGCGTTTTGGCCGCCATTTTGAATCGTTAGCATTGTGAGAAAACAAATGGGCTGTGTTATGCTAATTCATTAACAAAATAAAGGCGTAAATACTCAATTGATAGAAGAGGAGCATATTTACAAATAAATCAGAATAAAAGTTTTCAGTTATGCCAGCATTTTGTCGTAGTAAAGCATTCCATGATCGTAGCTTCGATGATTGGCTTCATTTCACGATGTTTATGTATTTTGAGCGATACATTTTATTCCTTGGCAAATTGTTCAATCTTGAACAACTGAAATGCTGACCTCACAAACATATTTGAAATTAAGAGTGCAATTATCATGTAAAAATCATATATAATTGTTAACAGGAAAGTTGTTTCCAAAAAAAATACTCCGCTTGAATGGTCCCTTTAACGTTCAATAACTCACTCTCAAATTAGAAAACATAAACTGTACGTCTGCTAGGCAGCTACTAGACAACTTAAAGCATAATGGGATATACATCATAAACAGTTCCTCCAACCATGTGATCCCTATTTTGTGCCTTTTAAAACCAATGTTTGTTAAGAATTTATGGATGAAAATATGGCAATCATAGACTTTACACGCAAAGAAGAGGTGTTTATCAACCATGCAATGACAACTTTTAAATCATTTGCACCATAATTCTTTAAGGGCCAATAGTCGCATAAAACCATTTTTTCTACTTTTTAATGCCCCTGATCATATTTATGCTATCACCATTAGCACCCTTGACCTAAAAAACATGGAATTACCATGTTAATTTTAGTTTCTAAGTTGACAAGAAGCCGATTTATAGCATGATTTGTGATTTATGGCGGCTTTTTGAAAATCCAAAATGGCCGCCATAACGGTGTCAACGAAAATGCCAACATTGGTTTTTGGATTCTCTAGCTGTGCTTTCATCTTTTCAAAAATGTATAGTTTTGCTAATCTCCAAAAATTTTGAACGAAAATACATAATGCACCTGACTAATATATAATGTTTTAAACGAGCATCGGCCTAGTAGTCCATAGCCTTCCCCATATGATATATGATTCCATTTCCTCATTTTGTGTTTCCATTGCTTTCCAGTTTCCGCTTAACCAGGGTATGTCTTCATCAGAGGAGGAGGAGGAGGAGGAGGAGAATATGGCAACTGCTAATGGGTCTATCAGCCAAATTGGTCAAGAGAACTTAGTGAATGTCCTGGTGCAATGTGACCAAATGGATAATGGGATGTCTCGAATCGGCAGTGATGAAGTTGACGATGATGAGGAAGTTAATGGAAATGATGACATAAACAGAGAAAATTCATCAACTGACAGTGCTGATACAGTTGAGCAAGATAATACTCTAACAAACTCAAATTCAGATTTTGATAGTTGTGAAGAGCAACAAACAGAGTCAAAAGTTTATCAGAGATGTACTGGAGAAAGCCGACCTCTTTGCGTGAAACAGTATGGACCCAACAACAGATTTATCCTTAAAATTGGTGATCATACTGAAAAAACTCTGAGCCTAAAGAACAACACTCAAGTTGAAGTCAAATACAAAATAACGCCTAGTACCGGTAAGTCTTTTTCTTTTCTTTTTCAAAGTTGATTTTGACGGTACATTTATACTTTGTGTAAATTTGAAATTGACTTTTATATTACCAATATTTTTTTAAAAGCACTTATTTATAATGATATGAATCGCATCCTGACCAGACACAATGAGTGACAAAGGGTTAAGTATAAAATAGTCACTAAGATCAAGTCTGAACTGTTTAAAACAACCAGGTCATTAAACTTTAAATGTATAACAATGATATAATGATCAACTAGAATCACCTGTTTGGGGTGCACTGGGACATGTCCTAATGCACCCCATTCAACATGTCCCAATGCACCCACACCTACCCTTGCAATGTTTTAGTGATTGGTTAATATCTTTTATCTGAGTACCAATAAATAATTATTCAATAAAGTATCACTCATGCATCAAAAGAAGAATACTGTATTTGATCACACAAAGGTTTGTTAATATGAGTCTGAATTTTACGACGAGATGCAAATAAACATTTTAGTCACCAAACTTCTGAATGTTTCAATTGCTTCCAGTGATGCAACAAAAAGTGCCAGTATGTAGGATGTCTCTTCCTTGAGACATAATGATAATGTGATTGCACATCTAAATATAACTGTTTAGTGGGGTGTCCCAATTTGCCCCGCTCTCCCCTATCTATAAAACATATTGAATATTTAAATCAGGCACAGGACTTCTGATACTTTTTAAAAAATAAAAAGGTTTGTATATATAGTACAGGCCGCCCACCCAAGTTTAGGACAAAGAAAGCAACAACGTTCCAATAAACAAAGGAATAAAAAAACGATTGCTCAATTATAATTTACAAAAATAGAAGTGTTAATAAAATATCATGCAGTTCATCTTGGAAAATAATATGATACCGTAATATAACTAATAAAGGTATCTCGATGTGAGCTATCATTTGTTGATTTATTTGAAAGTGAAATAAGATATGGTCATTCAAGTTCTTGATAAGCAAATCGATTGACAATTTTTTAAGATATAATTCTTTCCAGGGAGAAGAGAGTTGACAAAGGCTAAAACATACATTACTCTCACCATTGAAAATGAAGAAGATGCTGAAAATGCAGCTATCGACACCATGAGGAATCAAAGTCGATCTTGGCTACACAGGTTTTTTGATGACATTATGTTTATCTTGGAATTGATAACACCTGGTTCTATTGTCATTACGATCAAACCAACCTCGGAACATTCCATCCAATCTCTCCTAAAGTCAATCCAGGACGGTAGTCTGGATGAATTCGTCAAACAAATCTTGGAACAGAAGTCTGTGTTTAAACATATCGAAGGGAAAAAAGTTACAGTGAATGTGGAACTGGCTATTCCAGAGGAATTACTGGAGCAAGAAGGCATAATGGTCCTGGAGAACACTGAAATGAAACTGGATGAGGTTTCAAACATTGCTGTGACTGTCATTGAAAATGTCAAACATGATAATGATACTCAAGATGATAAACATCATGAAGATGAGGAAGTTGTAAAAGATGTTGCTGAGAACGTTGCTCATGAAGAATACTCCTCTGATAAATCGTAAGTCCTTTTATCAATGTGCATTTTAGTTCCCTAGGCCTCAATATCTATTTCCATACAGCACAGCATCATCCCACAGGCAAATTCCAAAATAATATCTTTGTTACATTGAGATATGAGTTTATATTACGAAGAGGGAGGTCATATCAAGGTTCATATTTTTCAGGTGATGCCCTAGTTGAAAATATCACTTTTTAGCTCATCTGGCCTATAAGGCCCTGATGGGCTTATGACATGGCATCGTGTCCGGCGTCCGTCCATCCGTCTGTCCGTAACCTTTGTGGAATTTCGACTTCTTCTCCAGAACCATAAGGCCTATAAAGCTGAAACTTGGTGTACAGACTCCTTGACTAATGAAGACTGAAAACTGTAGCATTGGTGGCCATCTTCTTCTCCAGAACCATAAGGCCTTGTATACAGCTTTGGTGGCCCTGTGGCCCCTAATAAGGGCCACAGGGCCACCAACCAAAAACCATATTTCCATCTTCTTCTCTAGAAGCATAAGACCTAGAAAGCTGAAGTTCTGTATACAGACTCCTTGACCATTGAGGATTATAAATTGTAGCTTTGGTGGCCCTGTGGTCCCTAATAAGGGCTACAGGGGCCACACCCTAAAAACATATTTTCATCTGCTTCTCCAGAACCATAAGGCCTAGAAAGCTGACATTTTGTGTAGAGACTCCTTGACTAGTGAGAATCATAAATTGTAGCTTTGTTGGTTAATTGACCCCTATCAAGGGCCAGAGGGGCCACGCCCTTAAAACCTATTTTCATCTTCTTCTCCAGGGGCAAAAGGCCCAGAAAGCTGAAACCTTGTGAATATACCCTTTGACTAGTGAGGATTATGATTGATACACCCACACCCTTTAACCTAATTTCACATTTGCCACACCCTAATGCAAAATTGATATGAAGCCTGATGAGCTACAGAGCCACGGGCTCTATTTTTCCTTCATATTGTCAGAGCTAAACACCGATCTGTTTTATATTGATACATTTCAGCAACATATATCACTTTTCGATGATTTGACACCATTGATAAACGTTTGCCATGTAAATGTATAAACATATCATACCAATTATTTAATGTATGAATAAGATAATTTCCTTCATTTTTTCAATGACGGCAGAAGGTCATTCAGCATTTCCTTGATGTGTCTGGAATAAGAACTTAATCACGCGCGTAATTCGAGAATCTTGCGAAATAGTTCCCTGATTTATAGGATGTAATTTTTATTTTTTTTAAATGTAATTTTTAAATCTTACATTTTCCCAGGAATTGTTTGAAATTATTGTTGTTGTAATCACAGCTTACATTTATGAGAGAAAAAAAACGAAAATAATAAGTTCTGATCATTTATATTTTCAGATCGTTCTTTTCATTATTGAGACACGAAATGTCAAATATGTTTGACTCTACCGAATCCAAATGTCAGATTTGTTGTAAAGAATATGATGGCCTCCACAGAAAGAAAAGAATATTACATGACACAGGTGAAGCACGTGATCATGCAATGTGTGCCTCCTGTTACGAGAGGTGGGTTAAGGATAAAAACAATAAGAAATGCCCTGAGTGCAATTCAATGATTACAGAGCCACAAGAACACAAGATGTTGATGCAAAAAGACGATCACATCACAAATCCAAAACAGATTGTGTCTTGCAAAGGATGCTCAGAGTGCGGTGATGAAGCTCTCAGTAGGTGTTCAGATTGCAGGATCTACTTGTGCGGAGTTTGCAAGGCTGCTCATATCAAGAAAAGGAGTTTCAGAAGCCACATTGTCCAGGACTTGGCTGATCTTTCACCTGAGGAGATTGACAACTTCGAGGAAGCTTCTATATGTGAAGATGATGGGTTAGTCAAGGACATGTACTGCACTCAATGTGAGGTAGCTTGTTGTTTGAGATGTGAAGGACATACCAGCCATAAGGTAAAGAAACTGGGTCAAGTCCTCAAAGATAATTCAGAGAGGATTCTGACTGAAGCAAAGGTTGTGCTGAAGCATAAAGAAGAAACTATGAAACAAGTCACTGCTTTAGAGAATAGTCTTCAAGAAGTGGAAAGCGAAACCACTCTTGAACAAGATGCCGTCAATAGCTTTGTCCAAAAGACCTGTCAAACGGTTCAAAAGCAGGGAGAGATTCTGAAGGGAGAAATACAGGACCACAATAGCCAACTGTCAAAATCGTTAGACATGGAAATCAGGAAGAGAAAGGATATCTTGGAGGCTATGGTTCCTATTGAAAGCTTCCTCAAGGAACGCAAACCAATGGGGGACATTGCAGCTTTGAACTTACAAAAGAAAATCATGAAGTGTACCTCAGACATTGAAGAAATCCGCCATGCTGGGGAAGATACTGACCAGGAAGCTGCTAAGTTTGTGCGATCTCCAGACCTGGATGTTACACGGATCAAAATCGGATATGTTCAGGGCTCTGTGCAAGACGATGACAGAAGCTCCCTGAAAGGTAGGTCAATATTAACATTGGACGCCATGATTGTGGTTAAGCTAGGTTGATATTACCTGTAGACGTGACGAATGTGATTATGATAAATGAAGTGTACCTTTAGATGTCACGAATGTGGTTACAGTAGCTTGATTCTACATTAAGATGTTACGAATTTTGTAACACTAGGTTAATGATATCTTAAAGTGACACAGAGTATCTTTCTTAACATTTTATTTGGTTTTGTTAAGCTACAAAATATCTAATATGCTGATTAAAGTTCATATCTCATCACTGGACCTGCAAATATATCCATTTATGCATAATATCTCTAAAATGCTTGATTTTATCGAAAAATCAAGAAAACACCTCAAATACGTTTAATATTCGAAATTATGCATCCAATTAATCTACCTATTAGTTACGATACCTAATAAACAATATCGAATCGAATATATCTTCCTGTCAGCTTATGACAAGGTTTCAAAATTACGTTTGGCGAATTTGCGCGCGCCACTCTAGCGACACTGTCCGGTTTTCGATCAAAATCCCGACTTTGAATGGCCGTACTTTCGCTCTAATGTACTGATTGACCTTTAACTTGTTATTTTCAGTAACAGTTAGTGGATCCCGATGTAATAACATCGATTTTAAAATTTGACATATGTGATCCTATCAACATACTCTGTGTGGTAACGCTAGGATAATTTTACCATAAGATGCCATGATTGCGGTAATGCTAGATTAATTTGATCTTTCAACATCACACATGTGTTTATTTTTGCTTAATTTTACCCATAGACGCCATGAATGTGTTAAGGCTTGGTTAATTTTACCTTTAGACTGCACAAATGTGGTTTCGCTAGGTTGATTTTAATTTAGGCGCCACGAATGTGAATCAGCTTGTTGAAGTTTTGTCATCAAACATTAAAGAGCTGCATTGTTTGTGTAGATTTCTTCAAACCACACAGCAAAGGAAAAAACGAAATGACAAACCGACTTTTAATTGATTAAGAATATTTAGCGTTTTCATTTTTATGATAAAAGTTCAACTTGAAAATGGTTTCGAGATGATTGATTGTAAGTAATTTGATCAATGCATTCTTTCTTATTTTTCTCCCTAAGGTTATGCTGGGTTACCTTCTCTGGAAAACGAAATCCGAATGCTGATCATCGGCAACAAGAAGTCTGGAAGGACAAGAACCTCCTTTGCTCTCATGGGCCATGAAACCAAACCCTCCTCAAGAGTTTTCAAAAGAAGCCACAAGAACAAATCCTTCTGCTTGAGGCGTTCTCAAGGAATCATTCAAAGCAAGGATGTTGATAAAGAGAAAGATGACATCAAACAATTTACAGGTCCGGGACCGCACATCATTATCCTTTGTGTGAAGAATCCGGATGAAGATGTGTCCATTGTCGACGACTACGCTGATGTCTTTAACGGAGACATGATGAAACATATGATTGTCATCTTCACTGGGAAGAAAGAACTACTTAAAAAGAAGATATCCCTTGAGAAGTATGTGCAGACTGTTTCCGATGAGTCTTTCAAAAGAATTCTGAAATCGGTTGGTGGACATATGATTGCAGTCAGCACGGATGATAAAGACAGTTTTGATGCTTTTAGAGACAGTGTTTTTCAAATGGCGTCGGATATCTCTAATAGTAACGCGTTGAGATATCTGCCTCTCCGCTAAGACGGTGCAAGTATTTCCTTAAAGGGGCAGTAGCATTTTTTTTATCATTTTATATTTTAAAATGTTCACTGACAAGTGTATGTTATTGCTAAATGTATTATTTTGATAGTGTCATTAATCTAATTACACAAGCCAATCAGCCATTGTCAGAGGACAAAGTATGAAGATTAACATAAAATCCATTGGCGGCCATTTTGTGTGAACACCTTTAATTCATTTTGTGTAATAAAAAGGAATCTCGTGGTTAAACTTTACATTTTATATTTGAATATTACTGCTCCATTTAGGTTAAATTCATTGTCTTTAAATTGGAACCATTAATTTCCTTTTCCTGAAATCACCTTATAATCCCCCTAAAAAATTGTAACTGCCCCTTTAAGAGATCTCCGAATGTACCTATGGGCTAATTCTCAGTCTTTGGTTCTGTTCATGCCTGCAATAATCTGTTTTTATCATCTCAATATCATCTTGTTCGAGAGGCATTTTAGAAGTTGGAAATATCAAGAAGAGGAGTTAATGGATTATCAACTTCTTTATTGTAGAAAAAAGCTACTTTTCGGTATAGATCATTATATCGTTGTTTTCAAGCAGAAATATACCGACACTATTTCTACCGCTATTTTGTACAGAAGTTGATGATCCATAAACTTCTCTTCTTCACTATTATCTGTTATATCCAATGATGTTCTGATGGTTGTTAAACCACTTTGAATTTTGTCTGTATCATTATGAACACCATACTAGTTGAGCTGTTTGAGTGGCATTCTAGAAGTTGATGGTATAAGGAAGACAAGAGTAATTCTATGGATGAACAACTTCTTTATTGGATTGTGGCGACGTTTCGGTATAGATTCTTATACTGTTATCAAGCATATGATATATACTAGTTGAATTTTAACTTTATCTGTATATCTGTGGTTGAAATTTTTACTGTGATCTTTTTATCAATATCTAATCTCATGTTTTTTGTATTCAAAAGCTTTGACTTTTTATGTTTATTGTTGATATGTTGTCGGTTATTATATATTCAAATCATTATACATAAAAGATTAACAAAATATCAAAATTTAAATATATCCCTTTGTTCAGAATATATAATATATATAATCACCCAATAGATGAAGAAACATTTGTTATATTTTCCAATACTCAATCCTATTTTGTTATTATCATTATATTTTTGGTGCTTATGTTTTTTGCTAACAACATGCATAAACATGTTTCATCATAATTACTGATATAGATGTGTAATGTTCAAATTTCAACTGTGATACACTTTTTTAACTTTTTACATTGACTTACATCTGTTAAACTGAATCTTATCAAATCGATAAGCCACTGCGTGGATGTCGTCAGTTTTAGGAGTGTTGCGCTCTCTTGGGGCGACACCCGCATAGGGCCAAAACATATTGTTTCCGTAACTAGATTTTCTAATCATATCATATTTTATATAGGATTGCAACTCTGGGATTGATAGATATGTCCATGATTGACTTTAAATGTTCATGATTAAGTTGTGAAATACAATGGCACAACTACATCAAATACTGTAATACAAAATTTTGTAATATACATATGGAAAAAAGTTAAGCACCCCCATATTTTTTCAACAGCAAAAGTTGCCTGATTATAATGGCGACAGTGTTGTTGTAGAAATAATATTATAACAAGACAGAACCATAATTTAGCAGTTTAGGAGAGATGAAATTTGAAAATTTAATTTGAAAATTCATTCGTAATTTCATCAAATTTGAACCTGGACGATCTTTCTTCGATGAAATTATTCACGAAATCTACATAATATGTCATGTTTAGAGTGATACATTCATTGACAGTATCAACACTTTGCCATAACATCATTGTCAAGATTTGAATTTAGGGGGGGCTTAATTTTTTCCATATGTATTTATCGCTTATGTACTGCAATAATATTGCAACATATCGATGAAGTCGACAATGAACATTAAAATTAACTGTTTATACTTTCTTTACAATTTTATAATTCAAAGACTCTTATTTATGAAACAGCTATATGTTTGATAATGTTTCAAATTCATAGGCTTCATAACAGTTAATCCCTGATTTAAAATATTGGATTCCAGGGTAGGAATGTATCCCTTTCGGTTCATTTGTCATCTGAAACCAGGATTCATTGTTTCTAGTTTTCATTATTCTCTTCTGTTACATTAATAAATACTTTTAACCAGTTAATTGTATTTAATGAATTTACTTAATGTTGCCAGAAAAGTCAAGTTTCAGAGGCAAGGCATATAACTGACAGTTCTTAAACTGGCGTTTTAGTCTTTGCGTAGGAAGATGATGATAAGGTTACTGAAATTTAAAAGGAACACATACGTCCACAGACAATGTCTTGTACCTACGCTTAGTAATAAAATGTTACAGACTGAAGTTTACTTGCTATTTTTGTTGAATCATCATAAATGGGCAACTCGTATATACATCCTCTTATAGGGACCCGGACCCTTATTAACATTTAAGGGGTATTACCCCCGGCGCTTATTGGAGGCCCCGCCCTTATTCATAACACCTGACAAAGTACAGCAACACCTGTTACGTTTAACATAGAAAGTATTAGGAAGTAATCATTAACATGATCTGCAAAGCTCTTGTTAGATGCCCAGCCCTATTCAAGTTAAAGTGCCTTTACCCCTCGACTGGTATTAGAGGCCCGGCCCCAAGTAGAGGAAATATGGTATACTTTGAGAAAGTGAAAGTGAATGCGCGGGTGTATCAGTAAACATCATCGATGCCAAACTAGTTTATCAAATTCAGCCAAACATACCGTATTTCCTTAATTGGATGCCGGGCGTCTTTTTTTTCAGTTAGTCTACACCATAGGCGTCTATTTAATAATAAAGAATACCGTTATTTCTAAGAAAACAGAGATATTTCAAGGAACAATGAAGCGATATCACATTAAAGTTTAATTTAAGGCAGGCGTTTAATTAAGGCAGTTGTTTATTGTTTTCATAAAGCCATATGCAAGGGCCTCTATCCAAGGCAGGAGTGTAATTAAGGAAATACGGTACTCAGAAAAACTTTGCGAAAACAAGGTCACAAATATTCATCACCAAATGGGTTTTTATTCACAACTGCTTAAAACCCTAAGAGTACATTTTGCTTATATTATGTCTAAATAAGAATTTTTGGGATTTATTTGTCACAATTCTATTGTCTAGTTTATGAAACTTTCATTGTTGACATTGTATCAAGGCATAGCCCATACAGTTAATTATATTCAAAGGCTACCAAGGAATTAGTGTTTCATCCACTGTGTCACTTACCGGTTGTTGCAAGTAGTTATAATGGAATATATTGATTATCATGTACAAGTTGATTGAGCAACACGCCCTGGGGACGTGATGTATTGAGGCAGTGTTTTCATGCGTTATTAGTCATTATTGTGCAAACCTTTTTGCATTAAATGCAGCGATTGTGATGATTCGTCATGTAGTCAATATCTTCACCATTATTTTCCCCATTGTCATCATCACAATTGTTATCAACACTATTATCAGAATTCCTTTCGTCACTATTCTCAGGTTTGGGTGCAATGCTACACTGAATTTCAGTGCAGTACCACCCTTGATTGCTAGGTCCAGCCGATGCTCGCAGGTTTCACCGCAATACATAGCCACAATAATGTTGCGGGCTTTCTCCCTGCAATAATACTAGCAGCCGCAATATAAGTGAAATACTCTTGAAAGCGGCGATACACCCCAGCTCACATCACTATTCTCATCACCACCATTCTTATCATCACCATTCTCATCACCACCATTCTAATCATCACCATTCTAACAATTCCTATCATCACTATTCTCTTCATCACCACTCTTATCATTATCATTCTCATCAACCCTATTCTCATCATCACTTTCATTAACATAACTACCAGTAGCTCAACCATATTGAGCTTTATCATCGAAATCACAATTCTCATAACCACCATTATTCATCACTATTATCAGCATCCAGTAGCATTATTTCAAAAGCCATTTTTAGCTTCATCATTCATACCACCGTCTTCATCCAATAATTTTCATTTTAATTTAGATATATATTCATATGTTAATACATACGTTACACAACAAAATGTACATCATCTGGTATGGATCCTTGGTAGATCAAGTGACAAAGGGAACATAAAGCTTACAGGTTCGATTATGAACATTCCTATCTATATATCTCAGATTTTCTAAAGTATTGACAATCCAAGTCTTGTTAATCCATCTGTTTGCCGAGATGTGGGTTATGGCATATAAACCTTCAACTTACAAGTAAAAAACATCCAATTGGGTATAAAGCTTACAACCTACCACTGTGGCTAGTGTGAAAGTAATACCCTCTGAGTCACTTGTATAGCTTGATGTCTGTCCAACAGATATCGATAATACTTTTGTCTATGATTATTGCCTATTTGTTAAAGATATGTCAACATATTGAAATTCCATGCTCTACCTACAATACATCTGTTATTAAATATCACTTTTATTTTAAAAAATTATTCTATTACAAATACAGGCACCACATTTGCCGCATTTTTTAGACTGAATAATATTCTTTAGGTACATCCAATGAAGTGCAATTGTCTAGTCTAACTAAAGCGTTAAATATGGGCACAGTTTCATTAATCAAGTTGCTTACAAGTCCATTAACCTATCAACCACGAGATTCCTATCTGTTATATAGATCAACCGGGGAAAAAAATACTCAATCCATTTTTAGATAGAGGCCAGAGAAGGAGCCTCATCAACATCTGTATTAAGTTCAAATGGTTTCCATGGAAACCAGAAAAACATAAACATTTCAGAATAACCAAGGTATCAAAATTCACTAGATTAATCATATACCAAAACTGATATAACATATAAAATGTTTTGTGGCCAGGAAACAAATGCATTTTGGAACAAGAGAACTATGGAAGGAGCTGAAAACAGTATGTCTCCCACAAAGCTATGCGGGGGATATAATAAATTTAACTTCAACATTTCAAGAATTCAATTCATAATCCACATGATATCATATTGCTCATGTCTTAACCTTTCTTGTTGAGTTTATATATAAGGTGAATTGACGCTTCAGTTGACAGTGCTTTCGATATCATGTTACGTATTATGCAGTTTCCTATTGGTAAAGTCACAGGATTTAAGATTGTCGAAATCAACACTCTTGAAAAAAGGAATTCAATTCAAGAGTCCAAGTGAAATGTAATCAGCTCTTTTTTTTATTGTTATGGTTTATACTTTTATAAAAATATTCAAAGGTGTGTTACTTTTAAAGTTTGTTAAACAATAACCTACTTAGGCCACACACAAATGACAAACTGTTTCTAGTCTTTACAAACAGACAAAAGTGATGAGATAATGCAAAAAAGTGTTGTATGGCGTTGTCAAAATAAAATTTCAAGGAGAAAACCTACATGGTGTTGATTGAACCATATACCAGGGTGCTTATTCTCGAAAGTGTCCTAGCCCTAGGATGTCCTAACTTTGATATATGGATCAATCAACACCATAATATTTTCAGGAGTAGAACTAAAAAATCTATCTCAATGTAAGGTCGAGAATAGGCACCCTGGTACCTTACATTGAGATAGATTTTTTAGTTCTACTCCTGAAAATATTACAGGCCAACGGACAGACAGGCTGACAGACAGACAGACAGACAAAATGATGACAATATTCCATGGTAATACTATTACATACCGGTTGGCATATAAAAAATTAAGAAAGTATTGTTTCATGATAAAATATTTATTTTTCTTATTGTACTGTACATCTCCAAATCATTTACCATCCTGACACTGATTCAAGGTGAGAAATTGTCTTGTGTCCTTAAAACAATCAGAACTAACAGGAACTGAAATACATTCTTTGGCAAACAATACATGATACAACACATTATAATACAATCATCAGGCATTTCCACCAAATCCTACTTCTATGTTACCAAAACCAATGGTGTTGAGAATCAGGTTCACAACATATGCACATGTAAAAAGTACTAAAAACCAAAGAAATCATTACTGAATTCATTTTTAAAGGGACTTTATTTATTGATGCTACACCCAATCAGGTATTACCCTCATTTTCTATTCAACGTTTTTACTTTGAAAGCAACAATAATCAACTGAATCTTTATTTGCTTTCTTAACTTATCATGTGTAAAAAAGTAAAACAAAAACTAAACATAAAATTAAACATAAAATAAGAAAATGCTTACTCAATTCTATGATATTGAAGTTGACTTAAGGTTTATGATCGTTCACCTGCTTCTCACCGGAATCAGAATACCAAACCTATAATTCTATAATCGTCCATAGGACTGTCTGTCATTCATATAAGCATGAAAACTACTGGATGAAATAAATGCATTTTGATGATTTAAGAGGTGGGATTATTTCAAGAGTTGAAAACAGCCATTTGCCAGTCGACACTCCAGTTTGTGTTATTATACCATATCAAGCTAATCAGTGCTTGAAAGATAAGTTCTTCAGGTGTTCTTCATGTGTATTTCAAGCTACCTTTACAGTCAGAGAAAATATCTAAACCCTAGAATCAAGTATTTTGTTTTTGGTTCTATCTATCTAAAAATATCAAGTTCTATATTGCTTGGGTTGCTGGCTTACGGGGTGAACTCACTGAATTTGAACGACATTTTTTAGGTCAATCTGACAGCTTGAATAAAAGTGCCTGGTGAGATCTTTATCGTACGTAGTGAAGCAACATGGGTCTTAACTTATTTAGATTGGGTTTCCTTCTGTGGGACAGGGTAATGTAATTGGATAATAATGTTATGTTTTAATTTTCCCTTCTCATTGAATAAAATGTTAAACCCAATTCTTATACAGTTTTGTTGGTGCACCACCTTGGCATTTTAATACTGATGCATTATACTTTGCAATCATGTAGCTGGTTCTATTTGGGCACATATTAGGTCAATGTGAAATGTTATATGGACATATCAATGATTCAAGGTATCTATCTCTACAAAAGTTAAGCACATGGAGTTACAATACTGATGACAGGCTGCTTAGAACAAGATGTTATGAATGAACAATGTTGAACTTGATACAAAAGGAAAATAGTCTGAAAAGATATGTTGAAAAGATACCAGCTAGATTGGGGGTGGGGATGGAACAGCGCTCAACCTATAAGCAGTGTATAAAATAGATTGGAAACCTAGCCTGTCCTGAAATTTAATTGGTCAATTTGTTAGGGGAAAATGATGAAAATTTTTGAAAAGTTGACCTGACCAAAAAGTAACCAGTCCTGGCAAAAAGTAGCCAGTCAAGGACTGGCGGACGGGCTATATTTTATACACTGCTATAAGAGGCCAGTTCCCAATCATGGTGGCCTCATCTTTTTATTTTATGGATAAACACTCATGTTATATTGTATGCGTTTTCCTACCGATCATGGGGTACTGTCTGAGCTCAACAGTCCCCCTTCTTCATTTTCTAATTTTTGATATAATGAATGTTTCACCAATCACTTATCTTTCTGCTTAAAAACGACACAAGAATCAGTGTCGAAATGTCGCATACAATAAACAATGAAGTTGTCATCCATATATTCCTCTGCATTATTATCCATGTGAGGTCACATCAATTATCAAACATTAGCAAAGCACTGAAATGTGTATATACCATCCCTATTGGAATCAGTCATTCATGAGAAAAAATAACTTGACTCAAGTTTATGATCAATATCCAATATATATACATTGTTGAAAGTATGAATTCAAAACATTTATATCTCCACAGTAGATTTATTTCATTTACATCTTGTTAAAACAACACATTATTCCTGGATGAAGATAGCTATATTTCTTAGTGTCTCTTATTGTAACCATTCTGCACAAAATTACCAAATCAATCACTGAATTGCATCATGCACATGATGGAGGTCTAAAATAAGTTTAACTTCTCGATAAAAAAAGTCCATCGATTGATTGGTGACAGAAACAAACACTTAGTCACTATAACCAGAGGTATATTACAGGGACACTCTTGCAGATTGGCTAGTGCCATAACCACAGCTGACTCAAACTTTATCTGACACATTGTCAAAACATTATCTGTTTATTTAACTTTCTTCTGCTGACGACTCCTGTAAATATCGTTTATAGGCGCGGTCATCTCCATGGGCTGTTCATCATCACTTTCCTCGTCGTTGATCTTCCGTTTCCTCTGACCAGTGGCTATCTCAATGGAGAACTGGCTGCCTGCGTCAATCTTGAAGTGACCGTCTAAACCGTTCTGTACCCCTACTGGTCCTGCAATGGATCAGAATGATAGGGTTCACAAACTTCCTGCTACATCACCATAATGATTCCACTTAGCTTCTTCAGATACCCTGATACCCATCAAGCGAAATGCCTCCTTATTGTTACCGGTGCTCATTCATCACTAAATCGTATTTTCATCTCGAGCCTGTGCATTATTTCATATAGGGACTGCCGCTGTGGTGGATAAAGTCATTTCATCGGCTGGTTATAGAGACAGTCAGGTAGTTATCAGGGTATATTTTGAGTGAGGGGAAACAAATATGCTGATGTTGCAGGATGTATCATGATAACAGTAGCTTAACTAAAGTATTTTGCTTTCAGTTCAGTCCACCATGCATAAAAATATGATTTTGGTTCATACTGTATACTATGGGTATTACAAAATAACAACTATCGACTTATCGCAATAGTCCCAGTTGGGTCACCAGGGATCTCACCCCTAATGTATACCATACTATCTGAAAGAAAAGAATCAGTCACTCACAACTATATATTACATAAAACATGAAGAACATTGAAATAGTTGTTCTCATTTGCAAAAAGTTTCAATATGTTCAGTTCATACTCATATGTAAACCTGACATAGGACTACCGGGTAGTGATTTGTGAACTTGGAAGATTCTTTTTGAAAATTTGATAAATACGATAATTAGGGATGTTTTCATCACATATTTTTGGAAAACATATTTACCAAGCTACTCACTACAAGAGATATCACTTCCTAAATAGTTGATCAACCAAGACAACTATGG
Source organism: Steromphala cineraria (assembly GCA_916613615.1). Taxonomy (NCBI): domain Eukaryota; kingdom Metazoa; phylum Mollusca; class Gastropoda; order Trochida; family Trochidae; genus Steromphala; species Steromphala cineraria. Next base: position 66,405,960 of record OU744725.1, on the reverse strand, counting down.
AACCTGATCCATCTGACAATAAGTGACTTTCATTTCTTAACCTGCTATGTCATCACATGAAAACTAGATACAGAATCTGCATCGCTTTAAGTATTTGATTCAGATATGTCAGTACGATAGTGTTGTCTTAATAAAATAAATAACCTTGACAAGAGAAAAACCTTTGTTCCCTAAATTCTTTGAAAATTTTATATATTAATATAAGCACAAACCTTCAGGGAGTTTCAACTTCTTCATGCCTTCAATGAACTTGTCTATAATAACAAATGGACCCTGAAACACAAATAAACATAATATCTGATAAAACAAATCAAGCATTGATCCCAATAACAATAACAATCAATTCAGGATTGTACTTTTTTCATCCTGACTGTTGAGTTGTCTCTTAATAATTTTAAAGAAACTAATGCCAGAGTCAAACATGACAATGGACAACTGCACACAACAAAGGGAGGTAAGTTCCAAGGGAGACAACTGCAGTAGGCTACTCACATGGAAGCAGTCCGGTGGGGGTAGCGTGGCAATCAGATCTGCTGCTTCAGGGGGAGGGGGGAACACTCCACCGGGGACTACATGGGCTCCCACAGCTGGAACAAACATGGGTGACGTGAAGAGATTTGGGGGTTAATGATGCTTTCAAGAGTATTTCACTTAAACCACTGCTGTTAATATCATTGCAGGAAGAATGCCTGAAACTAGTGTGACTAGTGCGATTAAACATGTGAGCATTGGCTGGAACTAGCAAACCATTGGTGGAACTGTGCAGAAATTCAGTGTAGCATTACACCCAAACCTTTCTGTGTGTAGAACAGTTCTCTACTGCAGACAAACCCCTGGCGGCATTTGATTAGATCATAGTCACAGCTTTTTACCCTCAATTTGTCACTATTTCGTCAATTTGCTTTAAAATGATACTTTTCACCAACAGTGGATACCGTTGGATCAAATGACAAAATTGACAGAATTTGGAACAAATGAATCAAATCAAATCACATGATGGCTCTTTAAAGCACATGTATATCATTCATAAAGATCAGTGAGCTGACTCATCATGACACTTGATGAACACTGGTACAGCACTGCATTCAGTTGAACACCCATAACCCCATCGAGGAATATTCTAAATGTTACTTACGGACAATAGCTTTAGGTTTGAAGGGCAGCATCTGTTCCACGTCGGGTTTGGGGTAGTGTGGTCTCCTCGCCTCGTCATCGTCGTCCACCATGTGCTTCATGACTTGCTTCACTCCACTCATCGGTAGCTGCACCACGTGATGTCTTGCCAGGTCCTAGGTAGGTATATAGGGGCATAATTAGGGGAGGAATACAGGGTATCATTAAAGAGCAGAGGCTAAACAAGAACTCATCACTAAAGAGAGAGTTCAATGGGTAGACAGGAATTCACTCCCCTCAACAGCATCATCAGTGAAGCTTTGCATACCTTGCTTTGTCTGGGCAACAGCGAGGGTAATACACAAATTTGCACAAGTTTTGCTTTGAAAAATTTCATTTGGATTAAGGAGATATTACGAAATGTAACTTAAAATATTATTGTCTTAATTTAAAGACTCCACTTCAATCATGACACTCATATGACCTAGAATCATGATTATATTGTTCTCAATGTACCCACCCAGTAGCCGAGGGCCTCCAACTCCCGCTCCGAGCACGGCAAGAGGTCGAGGTACTTGTACCGGTCGATCAGCAGAGCTGTCTCCTTCTCCTCAAACGCTTGAACCTGAATCATTAAAACAGTTTCTTAATAATCCCTAAAATAGTTTTTTTATAATCAATTGATAAATAATATAATTACTAGTTATGACACACATGCAGCCCAAAAACCTTGGAATCCTTATGTTATCTACCGTTTTCACTGAAAATGCTTTGAGACCTGTCCTTTTCATGTATCAAGCTAAGCTAAATAGGTTGCTTTTTACGTGTTTGAAACACTGGTATAACATCTTCTCAACAACAAGACAAACCTTTTCAATTGCTTGCGCTCTCCTCTTCTCCACCTTCAGGATACTGGCTAGATCTCCTACTGCAGATTCAAACGCCAAGAACTTGCTCCAGATTTCTCTGCAAATAAGAGGCATACAATGGATAATAATAACATAAGAAGTCTTCTTATTGCAAGATTAACAAATAAACTTATGGTTGTTCTAGCTGCTACATCAGATGAAGCCACTGAAACAATAACTTCCTTGTTTTTTGCTAGTGATCGAATTTAAGGAATAACTTGAAAGGGTGTGGGAATATTCAAAATTTATTTGCATCAGAGGGATACCATTAATAATTAAAACAAAGGCCTTTTGTTTCAACATGAAAATCAAATACTGTCAAGTCCAAATGATCAATAAATTAAATCAATTTTTCCCATCTTATCTTATTTGAAAATACTGTTATAAAACAAATGTCAAATAAATACAAAACTTCTTTATTCTTACGTTGATTTTTCTGGTGGAATTTGACCAGATGACAGCACTCTTTCAAACAATACCCTTGTGTTGTTGTCCTCTGAAAACAAACGTAAATTTCAAAATAGATCTTAAATGTATGTTTCGTGAATAAGGAACTTTTAGAAGTAACTATGGAGGATTGAAATCATGAAAATTTGAAATCATAATTGCTTAGTTTAGCAAAATAACTTTCGAAATTTTTAATAATTGACTTGCCAGAAGCAGATCATTCTCTCCACATAGGTTTTCATCAAGTTCCCCTAACGGCAAAACTTGGCAATAAAACCTATCTGAAGAACATGGCATGGCATGAAAAACAATGCCATGTTTCAGACGCCAAATTATGTCAACGAGCATAATGTCAAGTAGACTCAAAGAGCAAAGTGCATTTTGGATAAGTTCTAGTTTCCCAAAAGCATACAGAAATAACTGAGGCTCACAAAGTAATGTTTTAAAACAGTTTTAAAACTGATTGCACAACTATATTTTGCTTGCACTCAATCAGTCTTCTTTTTATCTCACCCAAAAATGCACTTACTTAAACAAGGATAGAGAAAACAAATTATAACTTGGGCTACCTGTGTGAGGAGAGAAAGAAGTGAGGCTTCCACTTAATTATTTGAGGACCTGCAGATAAATATATTATCAATGTAAGTACAAAATATGAAAGTTAAACAAACCATTGAGGTGTGACATGAAGTCTATGTAGGAGATCGCATACTCCGGATGTTTGCCAAATTTCTTCAAACCTAACTCAAAGATCTTCAATGCAACTGTCTTTTCCTGAAAAACACAAGATTTTACATTTTATTTTTTGGAGTCAATAAAAGTGGCTGGATTCAAGACATTCAAAACAAATATTGTAATATGAATCAACATCTTCCTTCAATTTTAAGAGGTAACATTATTAGAATAATGATTGAGATTGACTTCAGTAAATTGATATAATAAAACTTGAGATTGTTTTAGAAAAATTGTAATACTTGGACATTTTACTTTGGATATTACAGTAAAAATATAATTGATTTCAGATACATCACCTGCAAGGTTGTGATTAATAACTGCAAAGATTAAATCTATGAATGTGTGATGTTTTTGATAGAAAGGTCAAGCATTTGATGTTGGTACTTACTATGATACTAAACATTTGCCAGGAAATACCAGAATGTGTAAGAAACAGGTACATTGTGTGTACATTGATAACTGGACAATTAGAATGGTGCATATTGCACATGAAAACACACGTGAGGTGATAAACACTGTTGGGCTGATAAGTTACCTCCCTTGGTTCGTTAGTATGATTGGTAACCCAGGGTACACCGGAAGTGACAAAGTAGCAAAACATTTTACTGGCACCTGGCATGTGCAAGATATGCTCATATTAAAAAGACAAACAAACCCTGCCTATAATGGTGTCCAAATATCTTCCATGTGACATTCCACAACTTATTATTGTGAAATGGTCATATTTAACAATAGCATATCAAACTGATCTATATGAAATTATAGGGAAACATTTTTAAGCAAAATTAAAAAAAATAATTAAAACCTCTTTCCTTAATACGCTGATATTCTTGATTTAACTTCAGTCTATCTTAGACCCACCATACTCCGATCAAGCAGACTAAACAAGTCAAGTAAGCCACTGCAACTGTTAGCGACTCCTCACCTTACTACAGTAATACTCCATAAGTGCCGCTGCCACATACACATGGTGTAGACTCCTCTTGTCTTCTCTAGCGGACTTGAACACACTCCTCGCCGTCTTGATTCCCTCGGCTCGCCGCGCAAACTTCATGTACTGGATGTACGCCTGACAATAACAGTATTTTGTGGATTTAAAATTGAAAGTCACCAAGTGCACCTTTTACACTTTTCATTTTTGGGACAGAAACGGAACCTGCATAATCCATTCCATGTTGCACCAACGTTTGGAAATGCCTGGGACCAACAACGTATCATTGTATTCAAAATGAAAGAAACCAAGTGCACTTGTCTGATTTTTTAAACTTTTGACAGGAGAAGAACCTGCATATTCCATTCCATGATCCAAAGTTATGAAATGATAGCAACAATATTTGACCATTATCTAATTAATGTTCTTACTTTCTGCATAGACTTATCCAAGCTTTACACCACAAAGATATTTATTTCTACTTACAATCTGAACTTTATATAAGACTCTAAACTCAATTATTCTAATTTCTTAGACACTAGAAAGAATGCAACTGTTTTTGTCAATATCAATATTTTGTTTTAAAACTTAAACATAAACTGTCTACTCAGTCATTTCAAAAACATAAAATATATTTATTTCTTTATTTTCCCTTCATAAATATTTCTTCAATCATTAATCAGTAGGCATGGTCACATTTACAGACTACAGAAGATTTTCTACACAACACTACTTTAGATACAACAGTGTCCTCAAACATATGTACTAAAAGATATACATAAAACAAAGAATTCAGAGTTTTACTTACAAGGGTTGGGTCCACATCTTCCAAGGCTATGAGCTTCTTGTAGATGTTGTGAACTTTGTCATACTTCATTCGACCCTAAAGAAGCAGAGAAGAAGGAAAGTTTCACTATGAAGCAAAACGTCAATGGTTGATAACAATTCATAAATAAACTTATTTTAAAATTCAATCATGCTTGATAATGTTTTCGACATCCATTTGATTACCTAGATGGAATATAACAAACATAAAAGAACTTGTGTCTGGGGTTAAAAGAGCCACTCTAAAACTTTACCAGAAGAGTCATTTGGTTGAGTAGTATTGACTGTTTCAGGAAAGTATCATTATAAGGATAATCAAGGTTGTATAATGACAACAGATAGATTTGAAATATGGATAGTTTTCGGATAATAACCAGATAATGACGTGCATCAATCAGTCAAACATTATTTTAGAAACTTAAAGCGGTCAGAATGACAATAATGAGATGATGTTGATAGGTTATTTGACTAGTGTTCATGTTAATTGGACAATTGAATTTTGCTACAGCGAATATATTTGAAGATAAGATTTTCCTTGGAAAAAAGTATATAACATGACATAATTGGCATTTGGAGATGATTTTGGGCGTTTTTAAAAATTCATATAATGATTTATGTCATTAATATTCATATCAAAGCAAAACCATATGTGATGAAAATAAAGGACTGGTTCTTGAAGGGGAAGGAAGTTCATTACAAACACAAATCACTTCACATCAGTTTCACAACTGAAAATTACCATAAATTCCCAATGGCCAACAGATCCTAATCAATTCTTACTTCTTCAAAATCTGCATATGCAAAATACAGCAACATATTCCTCTTCATGAGCGATGATATAGCTCGCTCGTAGATAGCGGCAGCTTCATCAGCAAACATCTTCCCCGCATTCTGGTCCTGAAAAGAACATGGAGAGTAAAATTAAAATTGAACTATTAGATATAGACATCTTGTGAAATTCTTTCTCTACAGTCAAGAGAAACTAAAAGTGCTGACTGAGTTGATAAAGTAATTGTTTAGCGAATATTTCAGCAGTAAGCTGTGTCTGGCTGAATTGATTATCAAATTGTTCTTAAACAAATCTTTTGAACATCCAATTAGATAGGTAAAATTAGTAAATTGACAATCCAAACTTGTTCAAAACCTTCACTTCTATGCTCTGTTTGAACACCAGCAAATATATATATAAGAGAACAGATTGCCTTTGATAATGCCATAACACCATTTGCAAAATTTAACCTATTAAAGCAACTGTAGACACTATAAATCAAGGGATTGGTAAGGCAGGAGCCCTGGGTCATATTGCATGTTGGATGCAAGAATTTGAAGATTTCTATCCCATGATGTTTTTCCCAATTCCTTTAAACCAGAACTATCTTACCCCTTTCTCTGTGAGGATCTTGGAGGACTGTTCGAGGTAGGCGGCAGCTTCGTACCAGATGTCGGGATGGAACCCCAGACACAGGAGACACTGCTCGTAGGCAAACATTACTGGAACCAGGAGGAACACTTATTTATTACCTATATGGTTGAAAATAAGTAGTGACACATTTTCAATATGAGCACTAATGCACTTATCACTTTTGCCTAGCAACGATTGTTAAAGCGTGAGTTCCCGTATTTTTTCGCCAAATTTGTGTATAACCCTCGCTTTCACTCAGGTAATACGAAAATTCACACTCGTTTCGTAAAATTCATGACACACCTCATCAGGTAATAATCTCTATGTATTTCTACAACAACAGATTGTGAATGTCCTCACCCCTCTTGGTGATGAGAGCATGGTCCTCTGTCCTCAGTGGGTTGCCCTTCTCCCAGGCGATGTATTTCTTCCACAGGTCAACCTAGTCATCAATAAGATATACAACTCTCAGGTCATCAGAGAAAATTCATTCAAAGAGATAACATATTAAAATCTACTTAAAACAACTTACCCAGTAATACAAATTCAACAAGTCAAACAAACAGATAAAGCACTCTCAGAGTACAGAGTGAAAATATTCATAGAAATATTTTAGAATCCCCTACAAACAACTTGTGATTCCTTTTAATGCGCATTTAAGGCGCATTTAATTTTAATAACAAGAGGAATATCAAGAAAATTGTGAAATATTGAAATCACAGAAAATGAAAGTACCAACCTGTTTTGCCTCGTTGACTGTGTTCTGTGGCGGGACCGAGGGCTGACTGCGATCTAGACCCCTGGTTACCAACTCATACTCCTTAGCAACCCGTCTAGCATTCATGTAGTCACGGGCGCGGTCTTCTGTCATCTTCTTGGCGATCAGCGGGTTGATGCTCTGTTTATAAAATAGCAATCAGAGATGCTTAATGAAACAAAACTATCAAAAGCCAAAAATTACTTTAAAGACTAGTGAAAATATATATATACTCCTAACAAAAAATTAAGCAGCATGTGAATTTTGAACATTTGCATCTTGTCTAATTTGCATGTGTATGGCTTGGTGTTGTGTTCGAGCAATGTAATCAATCAACAGATTTAAGGTTATTTATTTTTAAAGTCATTCTGCAACGTTATTTCTAATGTATGGCTACCTAGAATGTGTACATATTTGTCTTAACAAATATTCTTGATGTCTAATTTTTAAGAGGAGTATATGTATATACAATTCAGACACTGAACACTTTGGCTAGGAGCATTCTTTGGGTACTAAATTTCCATTTCCTAAGGCTGTGTGTTGTAAGTTCAGTACTTACGTTCTCATAGTTGCAGTAGTCCTTCCAGAGAATCTCGATGTTGATCATGGGGTTGACAACACCCCGCTGGTAAACCTTCCGCACCGCTGTGATCCGCTGGTTCTCCGCATAGGAGCCCACAGCCTCCCTGATCAGGGATATACAATAAGTCATTATCCCAATTGATTGCTTTCAACTGAGAAAGTTATGTTGTATATAGGCAAAAACTTGTACTTGAGGAAATGATGACCACTGTATCATATATAAATAGTAAATTAACTGTTCAAGTGACTTTTAAGTGAATGATTAGCGAACACAATAATGGATTATATCTTCACTGCGGTGAAAATGACTTTCTACTGCTTTTGTTGAAATATGGATAATATTTTCATCGCTCAGTATATTTATAGCACAGACCATTTTCTATTTCTATCTGTTGCAGGTACCTTATTACTACTTATACAGTTATAAGAATCTGCTCTTCTTAACCAATTTAGTTTTCATGAACTTTTCATTCAACCTGCGATTTACCCTATTAGTATGTGTTGATTTCATATTCAACTGTTTCAACACTAACATTGCATCAAGTCATCAATCAATTCTAAGCAGCCCTGTGAAAGTTAGTTAACGGTTGAGTCTATCCCATCCTATCCGTTGATCCATTATCAAACCAAATTAAAGACAGGACCATATCACTCACACAGACTTGAGGAAGGCGATGTAGTCGGTCCAGATCTGATACGACATGATGTCCATGCCGATCTTCTCCAGGGCAAAGTCGTACGCCTGGGCCATCTTCTCTCTGTATGGTCACAACATTTATCTCGAAAATAAGCTCCATTAAAGTAACAATGCAAAAAAGAAATGAACATAATGGCTTGTGCACTGATTGAAGAACTTCTATTCATTGGGCTTTCATTTTGACAATCCCCCCCCTCCCACTCACTGGGGACAAGAAACTTTATCATTATAAAAAAACAAGTAAAACTGAATTTGTAGCAATTTGGCCATAAATGAGACATGTTAACCATAAAGTGACACTTCACTGTTTCAATTGAAATATCCCCTTATTCAATTGTTCATTATTACATAAATTGTTCATAAATATTGTACATTATCAAGTGACTTACCGTTTATTACAGTCTATAAGGCGAGTTTTTTATACCAGAAATTGGGGGTATCTAAATGCGTAGTCAACATTTCCTGAAATTTGTTGCTAATTTTGTTATTTCTGTGATACTGTTACAGTAAGACTATATATCAGATGACACACTGATTCTGGTGATGACGTCACAAAACATTGCGCATCCATTTGTTTGTCGATAGTAGCATTCAAAAACAGCTATAACATATCAGAGTAATGACCTTTGGTGCACTAATTACGATTTTAATCAGACATTCATATATTCCAAAGTGAATAGTAAAATATGTTTGGGATTATCAAAACAGAAGACAGACATTACCAGTGTATAAAATAAATTGTAAACCTAGCCCGTCCTAAAAATAAATTGATCAATTCCTTAGGGGAAAATAAAGAAAAATTTTGAAAAGTTACCAGTCCTGACCAAAAAGTAACCAGTCCTGGCAAAAAGTAGTCAGTTTAAGGACATGCAGACAGGCCATATTTCAAACACTGACATTACCTGTAGGTATTGGAAGAGTCTTAGATCAAAGTGGGATGACTACATCAAGCATCATAAGTGAGACATTACCTGTAGGTATTGGAAGAGTCTAAGATCAAAGTGGGATGACTACATCAAGCATCATAAGTGAGACATTACCTGTAGGTATTGGAAGAGTCTAAGATCAAAGTGGGATGACTACATCAAGCATCGTTAGTGAGACATTACCTGTAGGTATTGGAAGAGTCTAAGATCAAAGTGGGATGACTACATCAAGCATCGTTAGTGAGACATTACCTGTAGGTATTGGAAGAGTCTAAGATCAAAGTGGGATGACTACATCAAGCATCGTTAGTGAGACATTACCTGTAGGTATTGGAAGAGTCTAAGATCAAAGTGGGATGACTACATCAAGCATCATAAGTGAGACATTACCTGTAGGAGGGCAGACTGCCCTTGGTTTCCTTGATGTAGTTGAGGTAGAGCTTCCACAGCTCGATGTTCAGCACCTTGATCAGGCATCTCTGGAACAGCTGCAGCAAGGAAACATCATAACAACATGTCAGTGTTCAGTTCTATCGTGCAGGGATTCGGAAAGACAATGGACCATTTTTATTTTATGACATCTTTCATAATGGGTCATTTTCTTTTTATGACATCTTTCATAATGGGTCATTTTCATTTCATTTTCTAAATTTTGAATGGGTAATAGCCCTTATAACAATACCCGACTCAAACATTTAATGGGTTTTTTTTCATCTAATTTTCAAAATGGTCTTTTTCAATTCCTATGTCTTTGTTTAACTAAAGATTGACTCGTTTCCTTTCAATTTGTGCTATTGGACAAACTTGGGAATGGCTCTCTTTCAGTAATAACATATTCAATACAAAGGGTCATAAAGCCAGAAAAAAACCAGCTGGATTAAATCAGTTGAAGCTGATTTTGGCCATTAAAGATTGTCAATTAGGGTAACCTTTACATTTCTGTCTGGTTTCAATACTGTTGTACAGAACTTGATAATAAAATGCAATGTCATAAAGTGTATGAGGACATTATTGTACTAAATTTATTTCTTGATGACAATGTTATCTTAATTTAAATGTCAACATATATTTAGCTTTTGATTTGCTTAACAAAATTAATACTTACTTTCTCAACTCTTTCGTAGTTCTTCAATTTAAGCTGAAAGCAAACAAAACTTTATAAGATTATTCCAAATGACATCTAATTTCAGACGTTCCATGAATCAAACAGGGGTGTCTTCTATCATTTCATCTCAGAAAATCAGAGGAGTATCCAAGATAAATCAACAGCTTGGATCTTTACTTACACACCGCCCTCGTCTAACTTGTATTGAAATCAGGTGTCCAAACTTGAATTTCTGCTTTCTAAACAAGGGGGTAAATAAACTGGGTGTGAACAGGGATTTTTAAAATATAATGCATTAAATGAATCAGAATCTAATAAGGCAATGTCCCCACAGTTCATGAAATATCAGAATAATGATTATTAGGAGTTGAAAAAGTGACATGTTGACCTTGAAAATAAATTCAAATCAGAGTCTAATGTTACCTGTTTAACTTGCAAATGTTTGATGTCACATATCAAAAGACTTTGAGAATAATTTTGATTTGATTTGAAAATAAGGTCAAGGTCATCCAAATTGGCTGGTGTCTGCTTAATCAATCCCCCAATGTAGGTTGTGAGCAACAATTTATAAAATATTGTGTTTAGTGAGTACAGATGCTGCTGAATACAATGTCCAATTTTGCGTCAGGGTAGATTGAACAACTGCAAAGTTGTGATATGTTTTTGAATTAAATTATCCTGCCAAAGGTATAAACATTGTCTTTCGCAAACTTCGGAGCAAATCTTTCATTTAAGAGCCTAAGTGTTAGACTATTTACTAGCAAGAGTGATTGAAATATTCATGAGTATGATGTTACAAGTTCAGTTATTAAATCTCTGGGAAAATATGTTTTGTTTTGTAAATGGCAAAAGAAAGTAGCCTTTTGTCCAATTGCCTTAAAATACTATTCATTAAAAGTCACTAATGTGAATCTTTCATATCTTCTGTACATGACATACTTGACATGTAAATGATTTGAAGATTATGTCTTGAAACCAAGCACCTACATTTGAATTTCACCATAAAACAATCTGTATTTGTGAAACACTGATGCCAATGTCGCCAAGGTCACGGTCATGAGGTCAAAAGTGACTTCATCTTAAATGTCTTACGATAGAATTGCAAGTTATGGTCAAGGTTATTATTTTCGAAAAATTATTGCTGTGCCAAGGTCAAGGTCACGAGGTCCAAAATTGTGACCTCATCTGAAAGGTCTTAATTTGATAGATGCACATGTAATATATCAAAGGACTATCTCTATCTCCGAATTGTTATGTACAATGGGTGCAATGATTACCAACTTATTGAAACATTGCTTTCCACAGTGCAGCCATGTTCATCTTTATTGTTTTTGACAAATTCTTTTCATCCCTTCAGTTTTCATTTAATATTCAGACATTAGAAAGTTTTTTATAGTTTGAAAGATAGTTTGTTATGAAGTTATAAATGAAAGTATTTTAGCTTTTATATTAAACATGAAGGAAATCAAGGCTCCCTTGTAACATTTAAGAAATATGTGCTGCAACGAAGAATTAAGAATGTTTTAAAAGATAAACCAATGGGCTCTGCATCTCATCAGATTTCAATTGTTTGAAACACTTTTCTAGGCCAAAGATATTTGCATAGGTGTCATACATAAACTTATTCTGTACTTAACAAAGATGTTATTCTGACAGTTTGAGCTTCAATGTGACATCTAGTTGTTGATTGAGTTAAAATTGCATCCCTGCCACTCCCTCATAATTGGGAGTATGACGTCAAGAATATACCAATCTTGTTCTTCATCATTTAAAGATTTTATTTTAAAAGATGTTATTCCTAGGAGTAATATTTTCTGGAACATTGTAGAAAAAATATTTTTAAGGGGGACAATCCAAAATTCCCAAATTTTAAGGGGGGTCATCACCAAGTTTACAAACTTGAGTCCCCATGCCACAATGAGATTTATCTTACAATTTCAGCTCCCTGTGAAAAAAGGTTTCAAAGAAGGTTCTTTAATTTTGTCTTAAAATGTCTACAACGCCCACACATTCAAAAATAGGAAATTTCAAAATGGCGACCAAAACAAATTGACAATGTAGGTGTCTCCTTTCGTTGCTTGTTTCTCAGAAGTTTATGATTAAAATATGGGTTATCAGTAAATAAGTCTGAAAAACATTCAATTAGAGTTTCTGCGTGTGCACAAACTGCAAGAACGTCATGCTATGAAATCTCGGTCAAGTTGAAGTTTATAGCACTATTATTTGTAACAACTTTCTAAGTTATTTCAGGATTAAAAAGAAACTGATTTGAATTTAAACATGCCAACTGAAACATCCAAAACACTTACCCTTGGCACGATATTTTGATGTGAGCAAAGACTGTGTGTGGTAACGTATGTTGTGTCTAATCACAGTGTTTGCACAAGTTTTGACAATGTTTGTATTGTAACAGGCTTAGTGTCCATATGACCCTTTTCCAAGTTAAGGCCTGTAAATCTACAGCACTAAAATGTTGAGGACAGTGTGGGACAGTCAATACTTTAAATTTCTCAAAAGCATAACATCAGCACAATGTAATCCTGATCTCAACCCTATTAAACACTTTTGGGATGTAATACAGTTACATTTAATTCTGGCGCATTCAAGGAGTGAAATGTAACCACATTAACACTATTAACTGCCTTATTCCTTCAATTGTGACTGCCAATGGTGGCCATAACAGGTGTTGATATAAGACGACTCTCCAGATGTCTTCATCATAGTCATGTGATGCTGTGTTGATGGTTACAGATATTTGGATTCCATATTTGGTACCATAGAATTGGTTTGGACATACCAATTTCATTGTTTCAAAATTTTTATGCAAGAGAATAGAGGTGTGACGATATATCGTGGTATTTGATACTTAATCTGACGATTCACATATCGCGATACAATCTCTCTATCGTGATACGTATCTTTGACTTTTGACTATTTTGCCCAAAAATCAAGAGTATTTATTAAAAAATCTTGTTTCATTTTGTGAAAAAACCTTGAAATAGCATATAGTGATGTATATTGTATCGAATCGTATTGTATTGCTATATGAAATCGTATCGTTTTCCTTTAAATCTAAGACAATGAAACATCTGTTCATCATGAAAACATCGTTTTACACATTAGAATACAAGGCTTTTTGGTCTAGAGGCCTTAGAAGTAGCGAATACTAATTCACAAAAGTGATGTAAGTGTGTGGATAAGACTACCGTATATAAACTGTAACCACTGTGTATAACCGTACACCGGAACTAGCGAGGTGTACGGTGGAGAAATGTTGCTGGAGAGCAGCCGAAATCGAAAGTTAGGTAATATTTTACTTTATAACTTTCAGATAATCAACATCATGTGGTAATTTTAGCACAAATACTTAGTAAAATGTATGTGCTTGTCATTCTGTATCCAAGGGAAAGTAACAATGACAGTTGCAAGTAATGCTGTTGTTAGTAACATATTTGCTATCTCTGACTATGAACAGGATATGACATTAAAGAGTTATGTCTCGGAAAGCTATTGACATGATAATAACATATAAAAAGTTTATGAAACGGTTATGATTGCTTTTTAAGTGATCCCATTTGCGATCACGCTGCTCGCAAGCAACATTTCTCCGCCGTACGGTACACCTCGCTAGTGTCGGTGTACGGTTATACTCAGTGGTAACATTAACTGGTGACATTGCGTGCCAAAAGTGTTATATTAACAAGAATTTTTAAATGTGGTTTAAGTGTTGTGTTGACCTAGAAGATAAGGTTATGTCAAAATTATTTACTGGAGTCGCCATATATTCATTATGTACACTGTTACCCAAATTGAATGGATAGGTTGTTTATCAGATGTTGCATATATATGTTGTGCACTCAAGAGTTTTGAAAAGCAGTCTTTGTGCCTTGAGACCTTGAAAATCAGGTTAAAATCATATGGTGATAAACAGTTCATAAAGTGTTATCAGTGGTTTAGAAATTTCTTTTAAAGACTAATTGTGTTTCTAATTAAGAAAAAGGATTTTCTCACAACAATGCTTTTGGAAGCCATGACCTTGCAAAAACCTTGATTATTGACAGATATTATGAAAAAGGCTACCGGAAAAGGTACCACATCATGGCCGGTATTGAGTTAGGCCCAGATTCATAATGAACAATGTCCAACGTTATAAAAAAAAAAGAGCCATTGGCTCTGTAGCTCATCAGGCTTCATATCAATTTTGCTTTAGGGTGTGGCAAACGTGGTTCCCCTCTTAGAAGGGGCCACAGGGTCACAAAATGTACAATTTATCTAATTTACGAGTCTGTAGACAAGGTTTCAGCTTTCTAGTCCTTAAGCTTCTAGGGAAAAAAGATTAGAAAATAGGTTTTGGGGGTGTGGCCCTTATTGGGGGCCACAGAATCCCAAAATAACCCCACTAGTCAAGGAGTCTGTACACAAAGTTTCAGCTTTCTAAGCCTTATGCTTCTAAAGAAGTAAAAAAACACAGTTTAAGGACGGACGGATGCCGCACCCCATGCCATGCCATAAGCCCATCGGTCCTTACAAACCAGATGATCTAATTGACAAAGTTTTGATCTATTTAAGAATGGTGGGGTAAAAATTAACTAGGAATATGAAAATGAGAAAGCACGGTTAACAAATTTATCCTTGTATAGATTAAGCATGAAACAATGAAAAATACGAAGTTATGGTGTGTTTGACAGAATTCGTCTCAAAAGGTGTCAAGGTATGTTTGTCTTAACCAAAACGCTTTTCCTGATTTACAATATGCATGTGCATGCCTTATGGTCGAAGTGGTCTTAAGATCAGCATATCGTTCCACTCCACGGTGGACAACCTTAAAGCTAAAATAAAGATCTTTTATTGTCACTTACACCAGAAAATGCTAGTCAGAACTAGTAACTGGATTTAAAAAACAATCAATTTGAATCTGTTGGGTAAAATGTTATTAATATCTCCTTTCTGTATGTTTTTCAGACCTTTCTATGACAAGTGTGTATTACAAGTGAAATCAACATGCATATTTGATCATAGTAATTTACCCCTATTCACAAAAAGAATTCAATTTTAAGCTATTTACTAGAGATATTAGTAATTAAATCGCGAAATATTCATTTATCATAAAGGTCCACTTTTTGCGATTTTAATGAACTAGTAATATAATTTTTTTTAAATGATGATTCATGTACGCTTTTCCTTTTATTTTGGCAGATATATCAAAATCCAATTTTAATTAAATAATGGTTAATATATTGGACTAGTGATGTTTAAATCATAACTGTAGTAAACATATCTTCTGAGGAAGAAGGTACCTATCAAGTACCGGTCACTTAGAACGCTGTTACTTTTAAAGGTTCAATAACTCACGCTCGAATAAGCAAACATAAAATACACCGAAAACTTTTCAGGTCTGCATATTCCCCAGATGAAGACTGGTACCAAGTTTGAAGATTCTAGGTTGAGCAGTTCATTAGATATCGCGCTAACAACATTTTCAAAACTGGTCAAAGTCTTGCCGTGAACTTGAAAATGAGGTCAAGGTCACCAAAAACTTTTCAGGTCTGCATATTCCCCAGATGAAGACTGGTACCAAGTTTGAAGATTCTAGGTTGAGCAGTTCATTAGATATCGCGCTAACAACATTTTCAAAACTGGTCAAAGTCTCGCCGTGACCATGAAAATGAGGTCAAGGTCATAGAAAACTTTTCAGGTCTGCGTATTCCCCAGATGAAGACTGGTACCAAGTTTGAAGATTCTAGGTTGAGCGGTTCATTAGATATCGCGCTAACAACATTTTCAAAACTGGTCAAAGTCTAGCTGTGACCTTGAAAATGAGGTCAAGGTCACCGAAAACTTTTCAGGTCTGCGTATTCCCCAGATGAAGATTTGTACCAAGTTTGAAGATTCTAGGTTGAGTGGTTCATTAGATATCGCGCTTACAAGAAGCGAGACGGACGTACGGACCGACGGACAGACGTACGGCGGGAGACGGGGGACAAAAATATGGCAACCGGAAGAGCAACTTTTCAACTGTTATAACACAAAAGGACGTAACAAAAACTTGTAAATTATATGCACAAAAATCCTTAAAAACCCAAATCTGTTAAACAGGGATCGACCAAGTAGTCCCTTTTCCGGCAGCCTTACCCATGTGGGGAAAGCTACTGGAAGTTATTTGCACCAAAATTCCTTAAAAACCCTTATCTCGTAAACAGGGATTCCACCAAGTGGCCCCTATTCCGGCAGCCTTGCCCATATGGGGAAAGCTACTGGAAGTTATATGCATTAAAATTCTTTAAAACCCTTATCTCGTAAACAGGGATCGACCAAGTGGTCCCTTTTCCGGCAGCCTTACCCATGTGGGGAAAGCTACTGGAAGTTATATGCACAAAAATCCTTTAAAAACCCTTATCTCGTAAACAGGGATCAACCAAGTGGTCCCTTTTCTGGTAGCCATACCCGGGTAAACATGGGGAAAGCTACTGGAAAATTGACAACTTGATGGATTCACGTTAAAGAGATATTGGCTCTTTAAGAATTTTTTGCATAAATTTTGAAGTTTTTGTTACATACTTTTGGTATGTATTGTTCTATAAATTCCTTAAAAACATTCAAATCAAAAGGCACCAAAAAGGTACCACATTGTCAGAGTAACTGTTCATGCTAGTATACCCCTGTTTCAAGTTTCTCAAGTACCTGCTTATCAGATATTATATTCACATATTTGAGCTTGAGTTATTGAACGTATTTAATCGTAACAGTGTTCTCAGTGACCTGTACTTGACTCCTCCTCCTCAACAGATATGTTTACCACAGTTAAAATTTTAACATCACTAGTCCAATAAGGATGCGCGGTATTATCGATATATCAGTATGTAGCAATACAGGAAAACGGTAATACGAATCGGTACGCACTTTTGAAATTATCCAATATAGTTAACGTTTTAAAACGAGCTATATCCATCTAAAATAACTTACAATCACAAACAAATGTAACAACATTTACGTAAAGTTTGTTTCAAAGTGTAAAGTTGTGTTGTGAATATAGCTCAAATATGTATACAGATCATAAACAGTGATTGAAAAAATATCAATTCCAAAACGGTCCATGGCTGAGCAATGATAATTTATACAAGATAGCATGCACATTTTTGAATTAAAGAAGTACCAATATATTGCAATACAGAAAGGAGGAATGATACCCATCCTTAAAGTCCAATTTATTAACCATTTTTCAATTATAAATTGATATTTATATATATGTCAAAAACAAGGATAGCGTGCATGAATCATCATGTTGATATCATTTATATTTTCAATTAAGAAATGAATGTCAGTTTGTGTGTTTGCACTGGAAAATGAACAATGTCAAAGCTACATTAAAACCCGTGTGAACCCAGCGAGCTTATAATTTCGCACCAAATATGGAATGGAACGGCGGAGTGATATGAATCCTGTTATCTCATTTGAACGACTAACACTGTGACATGCGACAATTTTCAATTATAAATTGATATTTATTTTGTCAAAAACAAGGATAGCGTGCATGAATCATCGTCATGTTGATATAATTTATATTTTCAATCAATTTAAAATGCCAATTTAGAACGACCAAGTTGTTCCTTTATGATAAAAGCATTTTTGTTTCGTAAATGGTTCTTTCCCTATTAATTAATTCTGTTTATGAATAGGGATCGAAGTTTCATGTTGATTTCGTATATATAAAACACACTTATTGTGAAAAGATATGAAAGACATGAAGTAAAACTTTACAAATAACATTTAGACCGAACAGATTCAAATTCATTGTTTTTATATCAGTTTTGCTGTTCTGACAAGTTTATCGCTGTGAATTGAGACAATATGCTGATCTAAAGGAAAAAAAGGGACACATGTATTTTGAAATAAAAAATAATAATTTGGTTTAGACCGACATACCTAGACTTAATTTGAGACAAATTCTGACAAACAAACGTAACTTTGTAATGTCCATATCTTCTGGTTAATTCATAAAAGTATCAAATTGTAACTCATGTTTTCTCATTTCCATACTCGCAGTTAATCTTGACCTCCATCAATCTGTAAATAACAATTTCTTTGCAAATTTTTATCATTATTTGGCGATTGTTTCAGTTTAAAGGTTTGACATTGTTTCTTAACGAATCTGTGCCTAACTCCATACCGGCCAAGTGAGTGAGTGAGTTAGTGCTTTACGTGTTTTGAACAATATTTCGGTTATTAAACACATGGATGTAGCCATCAAAAAAGGGCGAGGTGAGGTGAGGGGATGTGGGGTTTATCGCCGCTTTCAAGAGTATTTCACTTATATCGCGGCTGCTAGTATTAATGCAGGGAGAAAGCCCGCGACACTATTGTGGCTAAGTATTGCGGTGAAACCTGCGAGCACCTGCTGGAACTAGCGAACCATCCAACAAAAAGAGATGAGAGAGGAAGGAGAGGAAGAAAGGGATCGAAAGGACGAGGGAAAAGACTGAAAAACAGGCATAGTGAGAGATAAAAAGGAGGTTTTGGATAAACTCAAATTTGGTCTATCGTCTACCTTGAACCTATCCAGCTTGGGTGACCCTACCAGGAGCATGTAAGCTTCAGTTGGCATAGCTCTCAGGGTGGCCAAAGCGCATAAACCACCACACCACGATAAGGTAATTAGTCAAGTGGTGGTACACCATTTCCTTTAACCTTCTGCATATCATAACTTCATTTCAAACTGAGGATAACATTTTTGTTGATATATTAGTCTTAAAGTCTTTGTAAAGAGCGCACACTCGGTCAAAAGGCTACAAGAATAAGAATTGAAGCCAGTCATCAGTGCTCAAGCGTGAAAAGCCTTGATAAGACATTAAAAGATATTGTTGATTTGTCTCAATATAAAACATTTAATATGTGGATAATCGATCAATTCAATATTTAGAGGATATTTGTGTTTTCTTGACAAATACCATGTTTATCTCATCGAATGAGGAAGAAAGTTTATATTTTGCGCCACGAGTGAAAATATGTAACTTTTCTGCCTCATGAGATGAGATAAACATGGTATTTGTCATGAAAACACAAATTTTCTATTAATTTTATGATTTAATCGTTGTAATTCTAACAAACTTGAAGTGCATTTACGTTCAGTCGGCTCCACAGCGAGCCCGTCGCCAAAGCAACAATATGACGTCATGAGTGTGTCATTGCGTCAGAGCATTGTTCGATGACGTCAGGTCATTTTTGTTATCAGTCACTAGTGACTGATAACACGTTCCATTGTTATTGTCACTAGTGACTGATAACACGGTTTATTGTCATTGATAGATCTCGGTATTTCACCGCCAATCATATAATAAACTATTGTAACCTATGTTTTCTCATTTCCATATTCTTGACCCAACCAAACTGTAAATAACCATTTCTTTGCCAATTTTTATGATTATTTGGTGATTATTGTTTTATTTTAGGTCTGACATTGTTCCTTTCTTTTCAGGTAAATCCCCAAAGGGAGGCTGTGACCAAATTTGAAGATATTGGTTCTTAAGGTATTGTGTTAACAAGGATCCGTACGTACGGACGGACGGACGCTGCTGAATACAATGTCCCCCCTTCCTCGTTGACAATGCGGTGAATGGTACAGATAGCTCTAGCTTTAAAACGTTACAAGTCAAGATATCTCCCTTATTTGCAGCCAATGAAAACACCTCTCGGATATCTATGACTGGTAACAATCTTAAGTCATATAGTGACATGGAAAATATCATGCATTTATGTTTATTTTTCATTAACAGTGCGAGGGGTGGATATTCTAAAAATAGAGCCATTGGCTCTGTAGCTCATCAGGCATCATATCAAGTTTTCTTTATACAGGCCAGATGAGCAAAAAATGAAACTGATGTTACCTATTGCAAGAAAACCTATAAAAAAATTACAAAACAAATGTAACGATTTCGGAATAAATTTCCTTACCCAAATGATTTATTATTCAACACTTTATAGATTGCCAATATCAGACAGTGAAAGAAGTCCACACTAAAATATCCAAGGAGAAATAAATTTGCCATAGACTGTCATCTAATGGAGAAAAATAGGTTTTTAAGATTGTGACCCCTGTGACCCTATTTGGGGTCATGGGGTCACGAAACCTACAGTTTAGAATCCCCATTGGCCAAGGAGTCTGCACATATAATTTCAGCTCTCTAGACCTTTTGGAACTTGAGAAGAAGATGAAAATATTTTGTTAAGGTTGTGACCCCTGTGACTCTATTTGGGGTCACAGGGTCAACAAAGTTACAAATTAGAATCCCCATTGTCCAAGGAGTCTGCACGCATCAATATTAACTATCTACTCCTTTTGGAACTGGAGAAGAAGATGAGAATTGGTTTTTAAGGTTGTGACCACTGTGACCATATTTGAGGTCATGGGGCCACGAAATCTACAATTAAGAATCCCCATTGGCCAAGGAGTCTGCACATATCATTTTTAACTATCTACTCCTTTTAGAACTGGAGAAGAAGATGAAAATAGGTTTTTAAGGTTGTGACCCCTGTGACCCTATTTGGGGTCATGGGGTCACCAAAGTTACAAATTAGAATCCCCATTGTCCAAGGAGTCTGCATATATCATTTTTAACTCTCTAGTCCTTCTGGAACTGGAGAAGAAGATGAAAATATGTTTTTAAAGTTGTGACACCAAAGTTACAAATTAGAATCTCCATATGCTAAGGTACCTGTACACAAAATTTCAGCTCTCTAATGTGTATGGTTCATGAGGAGAAGTCAAAAGTGTCAAAAGTTTACGGACGGACGACGTACGGACGACGGACGGACGGACGACGGGCCATGCCATAAGCCCATCTGGACTTTCAGTCCTGATGAGCTAAAAATCAGATATGGATTGTAGTTTTCATAAGACTATAGCTATTTTATAATTGTGTAAATTGTTTTATATTGTTTTAATTAACCAAAAAAACAAACTAATGAGCTAAGGTAAAAAGCGATGTTTTGTAAAGGGAGAAGTTATCTCCCCTGGATGTTATATTTCATTGATAACTTTGTCGAAGCAGACGGAAATGATCAAATCTTTTCAAATGATCACTTTTGAAACGGCGTCGCTGATTGCACAACTAACTTCGATTGCCTTCAATCAGATTCTTAACATTCTACAGGCCTCCAAAACAAAACAGCTCTACTGCGCAGAAAAACGTGGAAAAGTCCACATTAAAAATGGAAAATGCAACATAAAAAATATATTCCCTCGACAATAAAACATTAAAATAGGTAAAAGAAAACGCAAACGCAGCGAATGTAGAGACACGTGTGCGCACATTGAAGAAGAAGGCTCTACCGCATGGTTACATTTGGGAATGTGCACAAAATGTGTATGCTTTACCTTCCTCATTCATATTTTTTTACTGTTTTATTTGGAACATAAAATGTTCACATATGGAAGTACCGTACACATGTTAAGTTTATGATTATGTCATTTTTACGACATGACAAGATATTTATTTAAAATCTAAGCCACATTATTAACGCGAGGCGAAATAGATGTTCTAGGTCAGGTCAAGTACGCATGTGCTGCACAGGCAATAAATGCTGCACTCACCACGTTTCATTTGTCCGTCTTTACATTTTTCGTTATAGGGATTATATTTATGTTGCATTTTCCACATTTAATGTGGACTATTCCACGTATTTCTGTGCTGTTTGTGTGGTAGGCCTGTATTTGGATTATTATTTATATTGTGGGGAGAGAATGTTATACGATATGTTTACCGCAGATATGATTTAAACTTGTCGAATATATTAACCATTATTCAAATAAAATTATTTTGATATATCTGTCACAATGTTTAATAATTTAAATTTTATAAGTTATAAAACCGCAAATTTAGCACAACTCCGTGGTCCCTTTTGAATAAATGAATATTGGTAATAGCTCCAAAAAAAAAGGTTTTAAAATGAGTTTTGTTTTTGAAAAGGGGTAAAATAACACTGTATGTATACTGAACGCAATTGCTATTTATTATCACAGAACTTGTCATGATCACTTGATGATATTTATAGAAACAGAAATTAGGAACTAGGGTTCAAAGAATGTCAAAATGATTCATGTGGGGTTCGAATCCAAGACCATTTTGTGCAGACACTGGTGATCAAAACAGAACGTTGAGCATGACTCGCAAACGCAACTACGTGCATGGATTGTAAAGTGCATGTTCTTTCGCTCCACTCGACAAAATTTTGAAGGTCAGTCAAATTGCGGACATGCTTCCCTTGATAAACTGAACCGAAGAATGAGGCCATGGGAATCGTACCCCAGGGCTCTTGAGATATTGTGAGTTTCAGACACTTCCATGTGCATCTGTCAACCGAATCTTGACTTAACAATGGTGCAAGTCAGACAGAACAGATCGTCCTCGACTTGGTACACCAGCTGTGACATTGTTTTGCAGGACCATTTTTCCGCTTTTCAAACCTGAAAAAATACTTAACGGCATATGAGACTGATAATTATTTGGACAAGCTGATGCCAAATCAATGGTCATACGGTGTGCAGACGTCTTGTAGCTTACAATATACGCTGCTGATATCCTTTCCAAAACATGGCCTATGACTATCTCAAAGTCTGATAAGACAGCAATGGACAGCCTATCAGGACCAATTCTATTACCAGAACGTGGCAATAAGTCGTAAACGCTGTTGAATCGAGATTCCCTCCCCTTTTCAGATGGGCTAGAAGACATTTGACTCTGTTGTGGTGAAAAGTCGCGGTTCATGAATTTGAATTTGGAGACCATCCCACAACCTTTTCTCTTTCAAAGCCCCATCGACAGCAGAAATGTCTGAGTACACAAGAGGGACACGCAATACACTGACTCAAAATCACCCCTGCTGTGTTTCCTGTTGTCATGTCACGCGTGATGATGAAAGTCGAGCATTTTCCTTTGGATATATGCGTAGATGCCTAAAGATAATTTGTTGTTTTTCAGCCTAACTTGTTAATACAGCTTATTAAAATAATAAAATTTCAAATTGCGTTTCTATTACCGTTGAGTATATTTCAAGCATAATAATGCAACTGATCAGAGATGCATGTTGATTTCTATTATACACACTTAGGCCGGCATTCCATGTGTCCGTAGTGCGTAATACGTAGTGCGCAATGCGTATTCAACACTTTGCACTAAAATAGTAGAAGTTCATTCCATGTTCGCGTAATGCTTGATGCGTGATCCCTGGAAACATTTTTACCCAACACATTAAAATTAATTGAAACATCTTCATTTAAGCATTAAGGTTTATCACTGTGAACTGGAACTAAATGATCATCTTAAGACAAAAGGCATGCAGGTGCATTTTGACAACCTAGAACTCAATACCGACCATGTGGTACCTTCCCCATATTAACATCGTTCTACAACTCATCCTGTCCGTCTTAACTTTTAACCGATTACTAAAAGGATTGAAAACAAGAAGACATAGTCATCAACATCCCCCGCCAGATTTGTTCTTATTTTAAATTAAGTCAGAACCTTCTCCTAAATACTCGAGTGTACTCAAAAATATCATGACACCTAACTCCGGAAAAATATTTGCGCGGTTCTGATTTTGGAACTCCATCAAGGTATTGATACCCTGAAGGCACACATCAAATTTGATGATCCTATCTTAAACGGTTACTGAGAAAAATTGGCCCCTTTGAAGACACCTCGAACAGAGTCCCAAAAAACGTAACAAGGGCAATAACTCCGGAAAAAATATTTGCGCGGTTCTGTTTTTCGAACTCCATCAAGGTATTGATACCCCGAAGGCACACATCAAATTTGATGATCCTATCTGTAACAGTTTCTGAGAAAAATTGGCTCCTTTGAAGACACCTCGAACAGAGTCCAAAAAAAACGTAACAAGGGCAATAACTCCGGAAAAAATATTTGCGCGGTTCTGATTTTCGAACTCCATCAAGGTATTGATACCCTGAAGGCACACACAAAATTTGATAATCCTACCTTCAACAGTTTCTGAGAAAAATAGAGCCATTGGCTCTGTAGCTCATCAGGCTGTTTATTTGATTTTGCTTTAGGGTGTGACCAATGTGTTTCCCCCCTTAGTAGGGGCTACCGGGTCACAAAATCTACAATTATTAATCTTCACTAGTCAAGGAGTCTGTACACTATGTTTAAGCTTTCTAGGCCTTATTGTTCTGGAGAAGAAGATGAAAATAGGTTTTTATGACGTGGCCCCTGTGGCCCTTATTAGGGGTCACAGGGCCACCAAAGCTACAATTTATAATCCTCACTAGTCAAGGAGTCTGTACACTTAGTCTAAGGTTTCTAGGCCTTATGCTTCTGGAGAAAAAGATGAAAATAGGTTTTTAGGGCCTGGCCCCAGTGGCCCTTATTAGGGGTCACAGGGCCACCAAAGCTACAATTTATAATCCTCACTAGCCAAGGAGTCTGTACACAAAGTTTCAGCTTTCTAGGCCTTATGGTTCTGGAGAAGAACATGAAAATAGGTTTTTAGGGCGTGGCCCCTGTGGCCCTTATAAGGGGTCACAGGGTCACTAAAGCTACAATTTATAATCCTCACTAGCCAAGGAGTCTGCAAACAAAGTTTCAGCTTTCTAGGCCTCATGGTTCTGGAGAAGAAGATGAAAATAGGTTTTTAGGGCATGGCATCTGTGGCCCTTATTAGGGGTCAAAGGGCAACCAAAGCTACAATTTATAATCCTCACTAGCCAAGGAGTATTTACACAAAGTTTCAGCTTTCTAGGCCTTATGGTTCTGGAGAAGAAGATGAAAATAGGTTTTTAGGGTGTGGCCCCTGTGGCCCTTATTAGGGGTCACATGGCCACCAAAGCTACAATTTATAATCTTCACCAGTCAAGGAGTCTGCAAACAAAGTTTCAGTTTTCTAGGCCTTATGGTTCTGGAGAAGAAGATGAAAATAGGTTTTAAGGGCATGGCATCTGTGGCCCTTATTAGGGGTCACAGGGCAACCAAAGCTACAATTCATAATCCTCACTCTTCAAAGAGGCTATACACAAAGTTTCAGCTTCTAGGCCTCATGGTTCTGGAGAAGAAGATGAAAATATGCTTTTATGGTGTGGCCCCTGTGGCCCTTATTAGGGGTCACAGGGCTATCAAAGCTACAATTTATAATCCTCACTAGCCAAGGAGTCTGTACACAAAGTTTCAGCTTTCTAGGCCTTATGGTTCTGGAGAAGAAGTCGAAATTCCACAAAGTTTACGGACGGACGGACGGACGGACGGCATGCCATGCCATAAGCCCATCGGGCCTTACAGGCCAGATGAGCTAGAAATTGGCTCCTTTAGGACGGACGCACGGAGCTCAAATCTATAACTACCATAATTAATGGAAATATGAAGTGTAAAAATAGAGCCATGGGCTCTGTAGCTCATCAGACTTTTGATGGAAAAAGGTTTTGACCCCTGTGACCCCATTTAGGGGTCATTTGGGGTCATGAGGTCATGAAATCTACAATTTAGAATCCTCATTGGCCAAGGAGTCTACACACAACTTTTTAGCTCTCTAGACCTTTTGGAACTGGAGAAGATGAAAATAGGTTTTGAAGGTTGTGACCCCTGTGACCCCATTTGGGGTCATGGGGTCACCAAACCTAAAATTTAGAATTCCCATTTGCCCAGGAGTCTACACAAAACTTTTCAGCTCTCTAGACCTTTTGAAACTGGAGAAGGAGGAGTAAAATATGTTTTTAAGGCTTTGACCCCTTTGACCCCAATTGGGGTCAAGGGGTAACCAAACCTAAAATTTTGAATCCTCATTGGCCAAGGAGTCTACACACAACTTTTTAGCTCTCTAGAACTTTTTGGAACTGGAGAAGATGGAGTAAAATAGGTTTTTAAGGTTTTGACCCCTGTGACCCAATTGGGGTCAAGGGGTAACCAAACCTAAAATTTAGAATCCTCATTGGCCAAGGAGTCTACATGCAACATTTTAGCTCTCTCGACCTTTTGGATCTGGAGAAGAAGATGAAAATAGGTTTTTAAGGTTTTGACCCCTGTGACCCCAATTGGGGTCATGAGATCATGAAATCTACAATTTAGAATCCCCATTGGCCAAAGAGTCTACACACAACTTTTTAGCTCTCTAGACCTTTTGGAACTGGAGAAGAAGATGAAAATAGGTTTTTAAGGTTTTGACCCCTGTGACCCCAATTGGGGTCATGAGGTCATGAAATCTACAATTTAGAATCCTCATTGGCCAAGGAGTCTACACACAACTATTTAGCTCTCTAGACCATTTGGAACTGGAGGAGAAGATGAAAATAGGTTTTGAAGGTTGTGACCCCTTTGACCCCATTTGGGGTCATGAGGTCATGAAATGTACAATTTAGAATCCCCATTGGCCAAGGAGTCTACACACAATTTTTTAGCTCTCTAGACCTTTTGGAACTGGAGAAGAAGATGAAAATAGGTTTTTAAGGTTTTGACCCCTGTGACCCCAATTGGGGTCATGAGGTCATGAAATCTACAATTTAGAATCCTCATTGGCCAAGGAGTCTACACACAACTTTTTAGCTCTCTAGACCTTTTGGAACTGGAGAAGAAGATGAAAATAGGTTTTTAAGGTTTTGACCCCTGTGACCCCATTTGGGGTCATGAGGTCATGAAATCTACAATTTAGAATCCTCATTGGCCAAGGAGTCTACACACAACTTTTTAGCTCTCTAGACCTTTTGGAACTGGAGAAGAAGATGAAAATAGGTTTTTAAGGTTTTGACCCCTGTGACCCCATTTGGGGTCATGAGGTCATGAAATCTACAATTTAGAATCCCCAATTGCCAAGGAGTCTCCACATCAAATTTGAGCTATCTAGAGTCATTGGTTCTGGAGAAGAAGTCGAAAATGTGAAAAGTTTACGGATGGACGGACGGACGGACGGACGGATGGACGCCATGCCATGCCATAAGCCCATCGGGTCTTTCAGACCTGATGAGCTAAAAATTGTATCAGGTATGAATATCACGCTATTATGTCTCATATTTAGAAATATAGAGCCATTCATACTAAATTCTACTTTAGGCTGCGGTCAAGCTGGTTACTCCCTTAGTAGGGGCTACAGAGTCATCAAAGATGAAAATAGGTTTTAAACATCAACTAACCTCGACCTTACCACTTCTCGATTTTCGTTCAAAGATTTAAAAAAA
This sequence comes from Steromphala cineraria, assembly GCA_916613615.1. Classification (NCBI taxonomy): domain Eukaryota; kingdom Metazoa; phylum Mollusca; class Gastropoda; order Trochida; family Trochidae; genus Steromphala; species Steromphala cineraria. The sequence continues at coordinate 66,378,359 of OU744725.1, read as the reverse complement.
AATAAAAGCTGGACTTAATTTTTGTTAATTTGTCCAATAAACACCTTTTATTAGCCTTTCATTTAGACAGCGTAATTATCGGCTGTGAAAAAACCACCTGGGTTAGGGGCCATAAAACTCGCGCGATTGAAAATAAATAGGATTGAAAATAACTTCAAGGTCACTAAAAGTAACTGGTGTCTGCTTAATCCCCTAATGTAAGGCTCTGATCAAATATGATTTTTTTTTGTGAAATGGTTCATGAAATATCGTGTGAGCAAGATTTTCAAAAGTGGTCAATATGTTGTAGTGGCCTTGAAAACAAGTAATTGTGAAAAAGATGATCAGATTCCCTGCTAGAAATTGATGTTAATAACGAGAATAATGTGTAGAAACTCTTGTCTATACTTGTCATGCTACTAGATGTCATTTAAACCATCCAAACTCAACTGGTCCCATGTCTTCCAAATATTAAAGAAGCTTTGTGCAAAATATGAAGAAAATGTAGAGAATAATTCTTAAAGTGACACAGAGTATCTTTCTTAAAATTTTATTTGGTTTTGATAACGTACAAAATATCTAATAATATGATTGAAGTTCATATCTCATCACTGGACTTGCAAATATATCCATTTCTGCATAATATCTCTAAAATGCTTGATTTTATGGAAAAATCAAGAAAACATCTCGAATACGTTAAATATTCGAAATTATGCATCCAATTAATCTACTTATTAGTTACAATACCTAACAAGAAGACATGGTCATCAACATCCCCCGCCAAATAAGTTTTCATCAAAGCTCCCAATATTTTCCTAAATGGGCTATAACTCTGTAATAAGTAATTGCATTTACCTCATTTTTGAACTCCATCAAGGTATTGATACCCTTAAGACACAGTGCAAATGTTGTTATTCTATCTTAAATAGTTTTTGAGAAAAGTTGTCCCCTTTAACTCGGACGGACGCACGCACGGACGGAGCCCAAACCTATATCCCCCTTCCACTTCGTGGCGGTGGATAATAAACACTATCGAATCGAATATAATATCTTCCCGTCAGCTTATAACAATGTTTCAAAATTACGTTTGGCGAATTTGTGCGTGCCACTCGAGCCACATTGTCCGGTTTTCGATCAAAATCCTGACTTTGAATGGCCGTATTTTCGCTCTAATGTACTGATTGACCTTGAACTTGTTATTTTCAGTAACAGTTAGTGGTTCCCGATGTAATGACATCGATTTCAAAATTTGACATATGTGATCCTATCAACATACTCTGTGTCTCTTTAAGTGCAACAGTAAATATCCCAACAAGAGTATCAAAAGTGGTCAAACTGCCGTAGCGACCTTGTTATATACATATTCAACTGGTATTCCCATAATGAAAGCTGATATCAAATTTGAAGACTGAGTGAAATGTGCCATGAGATATAGTGTTAACGAGCTTCAAGAGCGGTCAAAGTGTGGTGGTGACCTTGAAAATAAGGTCAAGGTCACCATTATCGACTAGTGTCTGCATATTCCCGTCATGTAGACTGACACCAAATTTGAAGACTTTTGAGTGAATGGTTCATAAGATATTGCGTTAAGAAGAAGCCAGATGTGCTTACAGAATTACAGACGTACGGACATACGCCGCGGAATATATAGTGGGGAACAAAAAGAAGCCAGTGAATGATTCTTGAGATATCTAACTAACAAGCTTAACATGCAGGTTATAATTCTGATAAATCAAAAGTTCTGATGTGATCTAAATCGACTGAGCTCGGTGCCTGCCCAAAAAGAAGGTTTATGTAAATTTTGAAGAGAATCCAGTTAATGGTTCTAGAGATATCCTGCTGACAAGCCTAAAATGCAGATTTTAATGCTGAAAGTTTCATAGCCTCACTGTGACCTTGAAAATAATATGACGGTCACCAAAATTGACTTGGCCTGGCGCCTTTCCAATAGGAAGGTTTGTGTAAGTTATGAAGAGAATCCAGTGAATGGTTCTTGAGATATCCCGCAGACGAGGGTAAAAATTCAGAGTCTCCTTGTGACCTCTAAATGAAGGTCAAGGTCATGAACCTCTAAAGAGACCATACTCTCATAGTGATGAAGCCATAGGCAAAAAGTACGAAGAATCCAGTCACCAGTTTTGAGTTATTTGATATTTTTTGTATGGACATACGGACAGAGCTCAATACTACATCGCCCAACTTCGCATTTAACGCGCGATAATAAGGTCAAGGTGACTAAATATGATGATTTCAAGTGCAATGATCTACACAATATCATATAAACAAAGTGTCAAAAATTATCAAAGTGCCATGGTGACCTTGAAAATAAGGTCAAGGTCACCAAAAGTAACAGTTATCTGCCAATGTAGACTGTGACCAAACATGGAGCCATTGAGTGCAACAGTTCACGTGATATCGCGTTAACAAGAATCCAGACTTAGACTACATTTCTGAATAAATGTACAATGCATTTGCGTTTTTAAGAGTGTTGCCCCTGTGGCCCTTATAACAGCTTTGTAGGTCTTATGCTTCTGGAGAAGATAAAAATAGGTCTTAAGGGTGTGGCCCTTGTGGCCCTTATTGGGGGCAACAGGGCCAGAAAAGCTATCAATCATAATGCTCACTAGGTGACTGTTAAAAGTTTCAGCCTTATAGGCCTCATGCTTCTGGAAACAGGTTGTAAGGGTGTGGCAGCAGTGGCCCTTTGTGACCACAGGCCAAGTCAAGGAGTCTGTTCGAAAAGTTTTAACTTTCTAAGACTAATGCTTTCGGAGAAGAAGTTGAAAACGCACAAAGTTTACAGACAGATGGACGGACCGATGCTATCGGTCACCAAAGCTATAAATAGTTTTGTGTATGTTCATGTTATCTGATAGGTGTGTATGGCCAAACAAAAGCTGAGTTCTTGATGCAGGAAATATTATTAATAATAGAGTCAGTGGCTCTGTAGCTCATCAGGCTGCATATTTAATTTTACTGTAGGGTGTGGCCAAAGTGGTGCCACCTTTTTAGGGGCCACAGTGTCAATATACGGGTACCTAAAATTAAGTATATAGGCAATGTGATCTCAGGTACCAGCAATCAATCCAGAAACAGAAATTGCTTCAATATTTAATTGATAATTTAGGGTAAAGGATTCAAAGTTTCACCAAACCCTTTTAGGGTCACAAAACTGTAAATAACAATCCTCACTTAGTAGCAGTCTTGGCACAAGATTTCAACTTTTTTTTGCCTTTTGCTTCTGGAGAAAAACATGGAAAAAGGTTTTAGGGCGTGACATCTACAGCCCTTATTAGGGGCCACAGAGCCACCAAAGCTATAATTATAACCTTTGCTAGTCAATGTGTCTGTACACAAAGTTTCAGCTTTCTAGGCCTTATCTTCTGGAAATGGAGATGAAGGTTTTCAGGGCGTGGCCCCTGTGGCCCTTATTAGGGGCAACAGGGCCAAAGATACAATTAATAATCCGCACTAGTCAAGGAGTCAGTAAAGGGTTTCAGCTTTCTAGGCCTTATGGTTCTGGACAGGAAGATGGAAATAGGTTTTAGGGTGTCGCCCCTGTGGCCCTAGTAGAGGCAACATGGCCACCAAAGCTGCAATTTTAAATCCTCACTATTCTGTACACAAAGTTTCAGCTTTCTCGGCCTAATTTGTCTGGAGAAGAAGTCGAAAATGAAGTTTACGAACGCTGGACACCATGCCATGCCATGCTATAAGCCAATCAGGCCTTACAGGCTAGATGAGCTAAAAATGCCAACAGGGCAAGTTTTAATTCACGCAATGTTTTACTGGTATCTTCAAAATTAAACTAAACTGAAATTTGTTACTGTTTCTAGCTGACAAAATTCTTGATCTGTCCTTCCTTGTTTTTGTGTGTTGTCGATGTTAAACTTAGATTTAAAGAATATCGCTTGAAGGAAAAAAGTACGAACATACTTCAGACAGATTCTTAAACACCCTACAATTATTTATACGGTAACTTAAATCTGCCTCAAAAACCGTAATCTACTAAAAGTTTCTGGAGATGCAAATTTTACGAAAAAAGAATATCTCACTTTCATAAATAAAAAAAAATCTTATATGAACACTTTTTTGGTTTTGATCTTATAATATCAAGCTTTGTAGACATATACATAAAAGCGAACACTTGCCTGTATGTATTTACATATACAAAACCATCCATAAGTACGAGAGATTCAACACAAGACTAAAGATAAGTAACATGGGATATTACCATTTGTATTGTTTATTCGGCCAATACCAGTTTTATCAACATCTTGAAAATGTCCGTACAACATCAACGCATTTGATGTAAACCTTGAGTTTAGTTATAGTAAAGTCATATAAAGATATATATTTAGTATGTTGCTATGACTGAAATCAATCTAAATCTGCAACAAGTGACATCACAAAACAAAATAGATAACATGTAAGCTATAAATAATGCAAAGCTGAAAGAGAATTCATTTCACAAAACACTTTCTCTCTCCTCTCATTCGATATGTGATGTTGGTGTACATTGCACTTACCTTTCATGAAGAGATTTTGAAATTGGGATCCCCTATGAAAAGCAGCTATGAACTGCTTATCTTTTTCATTTTGTGTCAGAATCAAATGGGAATAAACCTTACACCATTTGTCATTTGATATTTTTTCTCATACTGTTATCCAGATAACACCCAGAGAACATTATATTGTATACATAAAGCTTGACTTTTTCGCAATTTTCATAACATCTTAACTGCTATACCAGCTTGATCATAAGGTTACACCATTTACTGATCTGAATTAAATACGAAATTCCATGCATATTTATCACGATCTTATGAAATCATCAGAGTGCTCCGTCTCAGGGGTCCAAATTAGTCCTACTTACATCCTAGCCATTCAGAGTGGTGCATGTCTGAGAGTACTGTGCCAAACACATTCCAACTGGCCAAGTCAATGCATTTTACTAGCACAGCATCTTTTTCACTAGCCATTGGTTCCCAGACTAGTGTTAACCCAGACCGTCTCCAATGTATCAAACCGAGTCAAGTTTTTCTGTGATTGACTTCATATATATATATATATCTCTACTCAATCTGGTTATTCTTGTGCATATTATTCTTGTTCATGTAATGTTGTGTTTTTCATCAAACATTTCTCCTGTAGAACTTATTTACTGTTAAAATAATTGCTCAAATTGATGAACAAAATCAAATTTAGAGAATGTTGGAGAGCTCCTACTAGTATCTTAATATTAATTTTTACGGACAGTTCAATTTTAACAAAGAAATAGCGTTCATAAATATTAAATTGTGAAATTTAGATCGTTTAAATCTTGAAAAGTTTAATACTCAATTTGAAACAGATTATTACAATCAAAACTCAAGCAAGGATTAAACATGAAGCTGAAGACTACCAAAGAAATGTCATGACATGAGAAGGTCAACAATGTAGACCATAGTCTGATCAAAGGTTTGCCAGTTATTTTCATCCATCTATGACAACACGCAAATGTCATGATGCCTCACTAGTGTTTCCATGACAACACAATCTGTGAAATAGGCCAATGTACATCTTAACACACTGGCCTCTCTGTTTATCACAATTGGAAACATTGAACTTGATTCACAACAGTTACAGGAGGATTGTTTGATGAAATTAAATTCAGTCACGCCCCATTCTCACAGGTTAGGAAGAAATGAACCAACACAGTAAAAAGTCAAAGACCGTCTCAGTTTGGAAGTGGTTTATGGCATATCTCATCCTGAGAAATAAACCCACACGGCAAACTGTTAAGTTTCAAACAGTCATAGCCTTCTGGCCATTGCTTAGATTTGAAAAAATAACATAACATGTAAAATATCACAAAACAGCATCAACAATGTATGCGTAAATCAAATCGAACAGTTGCAAAGTCAAATTTAAATCTATTTTCAAGTACCAGGAAAACGTAGCAATTTCCTTACTGTTAAAGCAGGTTTCGGACTAATTAAAAATATTAATTTTGTTTCCCTTTAGTCAACAAATTCTTCAAAAGCAAAAACCTGAAATTAAAATGTTAATCTGAATCTTCCAAAAAGCATTTTGAATCTTTTTACATTTTTCCCCTCACGTTGAAAATCAAATTTGACTTTACAAACTGCAAACGATTCCATTGGTGAAATAGCTCAATAAAATTTTAGTAACCTCTTGTTCTATATAGATCTTCCAGTACTTCCCAGCGTTCGGAAACTGTTCCACTAAGCGTTCATACACCAAACGGGCATCTTCAATTTTCTTCATCTGAAAATAAGAATAGTTTTGTAAGAATTGAACAACACAATTACTTGTATGTAGTCTTTCTCATAAAAAAACTAACAAGCAGTGGCAGCTTAGAGAGCACATCCTTCAGGGTAACGATGTAGGTAGCAACTTCGACTCAGACCCTTGCAAGGTAAAACTCTATAGTTTTAGTCACTGGTTACGTTAAGCAATTCATAACTTTTTCTGTGCCAGTTTTGCAGCTCTTCGGGGTACTACACCTTACCTTGATAGTCCATTCTATACGCTCAAACCAAGCTCAATTTTGACTAAATGCAAATGAGTAAGCTGATAGTTAAACCTTGTAAGGGACGTCTAGATAAAAAACATTTGATATGTGAATTGCGGATTGAGGTAAGTAATTATAATTACCTGCGCATCTCTGATGAGTATACTCCATGCTTCTGTGTCAGAAGGATAGGCTCGGATTCTCCGCTCCGCCTTCACAATCTTATCAGCTATATAGCCTTGCTCCTGCAAACAGCCCAGACACCTTGTCAAATATTATTTTCAGCTGTTAGAACTAGAGGTTTTGACAATTATATTGTGGTATTAGTGAAACTAAATGACTAATCTGATGATACATGTATGTATCATCATACATTCTCTCTATTGTGATATGTATCGATGACCTTAAAATGTCTTATTTTGCCTAAAAATTAGACAATGTATCAAAAGTTAATGATTGATTTTGTCAAAAACCTTGAAATAGCGTATCGTGACGGTTGTAAAAGTTTCTATAAAAAAGACTTGCAACTTTATCTTTCATGTATCTTTCGTTACTCTTTGTGGTTTTATAATGTTTGTATATCCTTTTAAACATTGATTAATTTCAATTTCTTGTTATCAAGACCTGGTATCTATTTTCACAAACCAGCATCAATTAAAGGACATAAAGTACTTTAAAAAATTTATGATTTCCACCAGAAACATTCATATCTGCATCTGAGTGTTTTAGTCTTCAAAACATCTTCATTCAGGTGTTCTACAGCAACAATAACTGTGAAGTGTTTCAAAATGGAGTCTTTGATATTCTAACTAGCTTGGTGAGTTACTTAAATGTATCTGTGTCCAAAATGTGCACCTACATGTATCAAACCACGGTGTTTTGGTTTACTTGGTGTCCCTTCATTCAGCAGAGAGTTTGCAAATGTTTGACAAACGCATTCAAATTTATAATCTCAAGTTTTGAAGAAACAACTACAAAAGCAAAGCTTACCTCAGGTGGAAGAGCTCCAAGGTGCGCCATCGTTATAGTTTAAGACGCACTGCGACACTTTCCCTGATATTTTGATTCCCAATTTTCTGAACCCTCGATTTAGATCAACATATTCAAAGCACAGAATAAAGAAAGACAACAACCCTAACAAAAAACTACAAAGTAATTGAATAGACAAACGATTTATTCTAAAACATTTATCATGAAACCATCAAAGATGATGATGCACACTCATCTTAAGAAAAAGAATAACTTTTAGACCAAAAACAAAGAAAATTTAGACAGCATGTGCTCGGCTCAAACAAATATGGCGGACACAGTCGCCGGGGATTAACTTCCGGTAAACCACGTGACTATAAGCTCTCTGACAAACACAATATGCAGTAGGCCTTTATTCTAATTGAAAAGTAAATATATTGCTCTGTCACCATGCCAACAATATTTCCCATTATAATAATAATAATTTCTCCAACTTAGCTTTAATGCCAAATAATTCAATTTGTCACACAATTAATTAAATATTCTTATATTCAATCTCATCAAAATAGCATAGAAATCATAATATCAAATCTTATTGAACTAGCGTTTTATTGCCAGAGTATCATGTAATATTTGTAATTAAAAAAAAAAATTATTAGCTTACATGTATTTTCCATGAAGTTCTAATCATATTTTCCACGATGAACTTGCTGTTTTTAAATATTCTGCATTTCACCGAAGAGAACGATAAAACATTTATACTTGCTTTGGGTTTGTTTTTGTTTTGTTGTTGTTGATTTTTATAAATTTGTAACATTCATTTATAAATAAAATTGAAATAACAAAATCCGCGTCACCATAACCTTATCTTGTTACTTTAACTTTTCAGAATGTTTTAATATCGATCTATTTGGTCAAACAATTCATAATGATAATATTATTCAACGAAGTTTTGCGGGGAGGGATATTTAACAGTGCCATGATTGGAATCGCAGATATATTTGTTTTCACGTAAATTATTACAGTTTCGGAAAGTAGGAAGCGGCAAATCTTCTTATTAGGATTTAGCATCTCCTATTAAGGACTTAGTATCTCCTAATTAGAAACATTTGAATCAGCATTTGATTATTGCACAATATTGAATTATTAAATAAATTTTTTATCCAATATAATTCTTACTTACCTCACAACAGGCGGATTAACTTGAAAAATAAATCAATATTCATAACGTAAAAGCTGCGTCGTACTATAGCCCTTTAGGGACTGTCAATAGTCGAAGAAATGCCGCCATGGCGCTCAAAAGATGGCTATATGCTCTATACAATAAACATAAAAATTAAGTCGAGGTATCTTGAACCGCCTACACTCATCAATAAATGTGACGGAACTCTTCGTAACGTTTCGAATCTTCAGATAATAAATTGTAACATTTATATTACGCGAGGTCATTTCTTCAAGTTGCTTCAGACATTGGAATGTTTTAGCCTATACCAGTTAGACGGAGGGATATATGCCATCTGTGTCAAGATTCAAAAGATGGCAATCAAGTCATGCTACAAAATTGTATCTAATATATATTATATATATATATCTATATATAATATATACAGTCACTTTCACTAAACATGGGAACCAGATTCTGTCAATTAATACATTGTCTTGTACAGCATTATTGTATCTCAAACATCAGCTTCATCTTATAAATATACAGTCATAGTCATGAATACTTTATTCATTTCTTATGCCTGGGAGCCGAGGGTGGGGTGAGATAGAAAGTTTTGTTGTTGTCTTTTTGGTGGGAGTTTAAAGACAAAGACCTGCATTTTAGAAATGAGCATCTATCATAAACGCTCCCTTCTAGGGGGATTGAGAAAATGATGTGGGGTTAGGATTGCGATTTAGATCAAAATATGTATTTCCTTACAAAATGATTTTACTTCAATCAATTTTGTCCTGTATTAAAAGCTGTTATGGTTTTGCAAACATTTAACTGTATACATTGTATGAATGTATTTTCACTTATCAGGAATGCAGATTTTCACTATTTAACTAATTATCTAATCTTGGTGTTGATTATTTTAGTTATTTTTACATATTTAGAATGCGTTGTCTACATTTGTTTTTTGTACTGCAGAAAAGGTTGCAAATTTTATACCACACATAGTGATGGCAAGGTTTTACATCTCATGCATATTTATTCTGTATCTTTATTTATGTATTTTAATAGTTACATTTATATATATATATGATATCTTATGTTTACTTTTATAGTAAATATCTTGTATATTTGTTTAATTTTCTTGATACTCCCATTTGGTTTATGGTTTTAGCTAACAGGGTGTATTTATGTTTACAACCAGTCTCTCATAACCCTGAACGGGTGGCTCGATCATTGTTTTAACTGTATATATTTACTTGTCTATTCTATTGTACATTAATGAGGTGAGACTGTAATAAAACATCTGTCTGGCTTTGTTTTTTGTTTCTATAGCGTATTTTCCTTCTGTGTGTTCATCATCGTATATTTCAATTGTCGTATTACGGAGCGGTATTGATGTAAGTATTTGCTTGTTTACAAATCTGGTTCCTTCTTTTAAGAAATATATATGTTTTTATAAACAATACATGAATAACGGTGACAAAAACATCTTCATTGCATATTAAAGTATATATTTCTCATCCTATGTAAAAAGCTATAATGGTTATAAAATATTTACAATCAATATTGCTATGAAGATAAATGTATCCATGTGCATGGTTACGTTTTTAGCTTATAACACTCAATTTTGTTTAATTAATTACATTTTGTATTCAATAGTATTCTAATTCGTGCAGATTGCAGAAGAAACAAAGTTATACACAAATTCAATACAGCAAAACATTGCAGTATACCTTTCGCCAATCTTTGAGAGAGCTTTCTAAATTCTTACCTTACAAAATGCTTTTTCAATTTACCTTTCTTCGCTTAAGTTTTTAGAACACAGATTGCGATGAAGGCTGGCGTGTCAACTTATGATTCCTTGGTACATAGTGCGAACGGGCTAGAATATACTGTCCTTTTCAAAATAATTCATTTTGCATGAACAGACAATTATAAGGAAAAATTTGAAAAAATTAAAATTTAAAAAGACGTGCTACTTCCCCTTTAAACCTCCATATTTGAGAGAGACACGTTATATTGACAACACACTTGCTATACATGGGGTGTATTTTCAAATTCTCACAAAACATCAACATTGTGGTTGTATTATTTTTTTACATAAAAAGAACTTCAAAATAGATACCAATAAAATGGATCATAACGTTGCGGGATTGGCAACATTTTACAACTTTATCATCTTTTGTATGCTGACAAATATTATTCAATCTTTCAGTCTATATTTTATAAATTAATATATTTGTAAATAATGAATTTGATAAAAGAATGAGGTTTTTATAATAACACTTTTAGATGATTAAAAAAAATGATAAATAAATAACAAACCAGAAGTCTTGTTTTCACAGAATATCGGCAGGAGTCCAGGAGAAAGTTGATGGCGTGTACGTACTCGACCAACCCGAAGAGAATAACTATATTCTCCTTGATGGAGAGAAATCTTTCACTTATTATTTGTACAAATTTATACAAAATATTTGTCATGATGAGTATCAATCTAAATAAATTTAGATCAACAGATTATTTAGATTGGATGGATATATAAAACAATTTTTTAAAAAGCGGAAAAATATTCGCGCTTCCATCTTGCAAACACTATGCTTCTTTTTGCTCACGTGCATTTTGGCGCCGGGTACCCAACTTCATGACAATGTAATACCTGTGGGATATAGTCATCGCCCTGTCCTTCTGTCCGTCCGTCCGTCCGTAATAATTTCGTTTCAGGAGCAGAACTCAAAAACTATTAGAACTAGCTCAATGAAACTTGGATTACGGTAGTCAGTATATGTAGATGTGCCTTTTAAGATTTTCAACTTCTTCGGATTTTTATTTGTGGCTGTTTCCATGGAAATGTAACTCAGAATACAGTTTCCGGAGAAGAACTGTTTGACCTAGCTTAATAAAACTGAGAATGTGAATTGTTCAGCATGTGTAGATGTGCCTTTTTTATTTTTAGCTTCTTCTGATTTTTATTTTTGCGGTTTCCATGGAAACATTACTTTTTATTGAGGACCGATGGGATATGTCATCTTCTTATGACTCTTGTTACCGTTTAGTAATATTTTGGCTAAATACGTTTTTTGGCAAAATTTATGCAAATGTACGTGTTGAAATGAACTATTTAGTTAAACAATTCGGTATCTCAACTTTCTCTTGGACATCGGTTCATAAAAATATATAAATGAACAGAAGCCATAATGTGAAATCACACGTCCAATGATATAGATACTACTTATGAAATGATATGTAAGTTAAGTTGATATAGATGGTTGAATATTCCATATATTTATTACACTGCGGTATCTTCAGTCTAAGTAAACCTAGCCTCAATATTATCCGTTTCACTTCTATCAGTATAGGAGTGAAACGGATAATATTGATGCTAGGTTTACTTAGACTGCGGTATCTTATACACAGGCGAGTGATAAGTAGAGAATAGTAAACGACGTCCTGTTTAATAACATTTTTAGGAAACGGGTGAGTGGTTAGGTAAGCATATTTAAACGAGTGAAAGCTAGTTAAATACCGATAACCATTCACGAGTAAATGATATTAAACGGGATGTCGTTTAGTGTTCTCTATTTATTACTCGCTGAATTACACCGACAGATACTTCGCCGACATGACTATCGCTACTGCGGCGCTGACATTGTGACGTCATCATGGCGCTACGTCATCTCGTCAGCACGCGATGTTATCAAAAAGTGCATGTGTAATAACTTTGAAGATTTATTAACAGTGATATCTTCAACGGGCGAGTTATAATAAAAATACTAAACGACGTCCCGTTTTATAAAATTGTTATGAAACGGGACCGAGTTTAGTATTTTATTTATTACTGGCTTAATTACATCGTCAAAAATATATAGAAATTCTCCGACATGACCATCGCCGCCGGCCGCTGACATTGTGCCGTCAAACTTAACGTCATTCGGTCATCGCGCGATGTTAAGACACAAATGTGTAGATTAATAATCAGCGATACCTTCAACGGGAGAGTAATAAATGCATTTATTATCCATATGGTTGAAAATAAGTAGTGACATATTTTCAATATGAGCACTAGTGCATATATCACTTTTGCCTAGCAACGATTGTTGTAGCGCGAGTTCCCATATTTTTTTGCTTGTGACGTCATTACACCATTGTATGTGACGTCACTGTAGCCGGCCGTCGAAAGGGAAGCGGTCCGTTTCTTGGACATTTCTACGATGGTAAAATGGAATAGAATCGGTAATAAAGAAATTATTACCCTAGGAAGTGTGTCATATGACTTTTACGAAACTCGTGCAAATTTGTGTATAGCCCTCGCTCTCGCTCGGGTAATAAAAAAATTCACACTCGTTTCGTAAAAGTCATATGACACACTTCCTCGGGTAATTATCTCTATATATGCGATATCGTAATTTGAGTATACGTATAATTTAAGTATACGTATAATTTGAGTATAGGCCAACGTATGATTTGAGTATACGTATAATTTGAGTATACGTATTATTACGTAAGTCATGAATTTGATACATCATGAGACCTGCTTTTGCTGTTCGAAAAAAATATTGCCAAACTTACGTAAGTATGAGCCTTTATAAAAAACCACTCAACCATGAAAACTGCACATAATGCAACGGCATGAACGGGAAGCCACATAATTAGATCTAGCCTATATGAATAGAAGCCAAATGTGTTTGATAGTCTTATCATTTGTTAAGATCAAGCAAAATTTCATTAAACAGGTTTTACGTGACTTTAAGATCATATCATTACAAAACATAAACACGCCATATAAATATATATATAATGTTGATGCGTTGTTGTTTCACATGTGCGCCAACAACTGCGCAGTCAACATTCTCGAAAACCATGCCGCCGTACACGTGAGGCGAAATTGGTCATGTGACAGCTTGCAACCAATCAGCGATCAACTTATCGAAACGCCGAATTGAGTTGAAAGGTATATGCAATTTGTATTGTTTCTGCTAACATACCTATGTGTTATCGATACGATTTGTGATACGGACTTTACCATGACTTGAATAACTCTTTACTTACCACATTGGATTTACGTTTTAATTATGTCAAATTCTTGGAAGAACACCGTACACTGGTTTAGGAAAGGTCTCCGCCTCCACGACAACCCGGCTCTGAGAGAAGGCTTGAAAGATGCTACTACCTATCGATGTATATATATTCTAGATCCCTGGTTTGCCGGGGCCTCCCAAGTTGGAATAAATAAATGGAGGTAAGTTATTCCAATTTCACGTATTTTGAAACATTTTATAATGTGGAACAGGCTATGGTAAAATATTGGTCGCTCATGTTCTATAAATAGACAATGTCAATGTCAACCTTATGAATATTAATGAGGCACGGCCTTGTAGTTATGTAAGCGAAATTGTGAAGTACAATATTAACCCTAAATTGTTGATTATTACTGTATATTTTGCAGGTATAAAACATAAAACATAGAGTTGAGGAGGCGAAAATTTATGTAAAATGAGATATTTTATGGTAAGAAGGGGAACTATTTCGTCGCATATTTGTGGACCATAGATCGGCGTATTGATACAACTGTTGCCGTGAACTTGACATACATACTAGCCAGGTCTATATATTTAATTAAGTAAAATGGCATATCGGCTGAATATTTTATATCTATAAAAGATGAATATCAGTAGTCACTTTTTTCGTGAATGTACAAGGAACATGATTTGTCCTTTCCTGTTTTGTTTTGAATGTTTATCGTTTCTTCAGATGACAGTTATATTATGACAATATCTAGACTTGGGAAGGCACCATGCTAATTAGTACTTGGCGACAAGAAGCAACGCACGTGGTTGCTTGTCGCGTGTAAGATGGAAGTTGGTCAAAAATGGCTGGACAAACGAAGGCTAGGGTCAATTAGGATGAAAGAGAAATTCTGAATCTGATCTCTTTTCTGTTGGAACAAATTGTCAATGAAATAGGAAAAAGATGTATTTTCAAAAAGATGTAATAGAGACTGTATAATACAGAGCATAATTTCATCCCATAAAATATTTCTCATGAATATTGCTCATGTTATTTGTTGTAGGTAATAAATAAATGTGTAAAGAAATATATGAAAATTACTGGTAGGTCTTTGAATTAAAGATTTTGCAAATGCAAATTTTTAGCTGATGTAAAATTGGATCAATGTACTGTATATTGATTACAAATATTGATTGTATATATATACTTTGGTTTTTTAATTATAAAGGCAATTGAAGTAGCTAGTATGAAAACGTCACTTAGTCAAACATTTGTAATTAATTTCTTGATTTATATGATTAAAACACTGTTTTGGAATGAATTGGTCAAAACTTTTCACTTATAATTGTATATGTGTCTCAAGTAGTCAATTTATGTTTATAATGTTTAACATTGTTTAAATGAGTAAGACAGATACAAGCACACTATCAGTCTATAACTCATGCCAATGATAACAATGTTTCACAAAGTTGGATATAGTGTTAATAAAGCATGTAAAAATATACCATGACAGATTTGTTATCAAAACTAATATGACATTGAAGTTGGTTTTAAAAACAACAGATAGGCCTTTATAGAAAATGTCACTCAACTGTTGTCGGATATCAAATATATCAACACTAGTTGCAAAAGTTACACATTCCCAGTTTTGCAAAGGATATTTTCATATTCTTTTACAAAGCAGGTGGTGTTTGAAGCAAGTGGAGTTTATAGCATCCATTTCGTCTGTTCTTCCGTCCAGTCAATTATCTCAAAAGTTAACAGTCTAGACCAACCAAACTTTACAGACTTGTAAACAACAACCTTTTCTAGAATTAAGACCAATTTTGAATTTTCTTGAATTCATTTTGTCCATGGTATTGTTATTCTTTGAATGTAGTTATATGGTGTACAACACATGTTAAAAGTCACAGCACTAACTATAGACATCCAATGCAGAGATGTCATAAGATTGTGATGTCATGAAATTGGCATTTTCAAATCTACTGTCAAAACGATACCCCTAGGATATTATGCTTGTACATCTTACACAGTTTTGGATGATAAATCTTGCTCGAGTGTCTTTTGATAACAAATGTGTCAACACAAGTTGATGAAAGTTACAATTATCTGAAACTAGAGATTGCTGATAATATTTTTACTTTTTGAATAACATTGAACATTATATCATTTCTTGATAAAGTAAAACAATTATGATGTCACGTTCTTTGCATCGATCAAAGTCTGCTGTGAAAACAGTCTCTCACAGAAATAGAAATAAAATGGTTTTTGACAGTTATAATATTATTACTCAACTAATAGATAAATCTTACAGATGTTGAAATAAGTATTTTTTTCCCAATTAGGCCAGATAAATACACTGCAAAACTATAAAGTATATTGCCTTCTCACAGGAAAAACTGACACAATTGTACATATTTGTGACACATAAATGATTTGAAAACAAGTTGTAGCCTACATTTCTATCAGCAAAGCAAATTATTTTATGAATTTTAATATCACATTAGGTATGAATAGTAGTGGACATAAGATAGATAAATGTTGTACCGAGCTGACTGAGTTTATACCTTATTTACATACTTAAGTTTGTATCAGCAACCTACATACCCCCTTTGAAATGATCTCAAGTCATAACAAATTACATGTTTTTCTCCTCTGCAAACCTTGTATACCCCTGGTGCCATCCTGTCTCAGGGTAACGAACGTTACGCTAACTCCATTAATCTGTACCCTGGGCTCAGAAGCTAGATTCGCTCGCGCAGCCTTACTTAGGATACAGCCAATCAAATCATTTTCTCGTTGAAATTTTATCGAGAAGTGGTGAGAAAATGATTTGATTGGCTGTCGGGTATTCTAATTCTCCAGGGAAAAAAATCGATTAGGTAATAAAGAATTTTGTTTTGAATTGTAAAGTATTTGTATGGAAAGGAAATGTAGCCTTGATCTGTTATTTTGAAATAATTATTATTGGGAGACCTGTTTGTCAATATGACAGCAGATAACATGGTTTGCTGACATAGTTCAATGTGGGACAGGTGAGATATGATAGATAACCCACTGCAATAGGTGGGTTCACTTCATTTGATAACTTATGATTAAGAGACACATTTCTTGAAAAATTGCGGACTAAGTGGACTAAGATTTAATTGAAAAATAATATCATTTCATCTAAAAGGCCTCTGAATTGATATGATAAATCCAGCACTTTACTATTCATATTGTGTTGATAGGTTCAACTGTTACTCCATCTAAAAGAAGCTGATTTTATGAGAAGATGCCTTGCTTCCAAAGGGGCAGTAGCATAATTTAACAAAATTCCTTCCCTAATATTTTGCTCAATTATTTTTCTTTGATTTGCATTGCTTGACAACGACAGTAGGATCTATGTGGAAACTTCATTTTCAAAGGAGTTCATTATCCATAATATAACCCTCTTTATTGACCATTAATATTTGTTTATATTTTGAGACTCAAATTTCAAAATGTATCAAGTTCTAATCTTTTTCAGCTCTTTAGTAAACTCAAGGTGTCATATGTTATATCGTTTTCAAATAAAATCCTTTATCATAACTTATTACTTAAGAGACAAGAAATTAGCAAAAAAGTATATGTTTTTGAAAAATGTGAACAAATATCTGAAAAGGTATCTGATAACTATTTCTTTACTTTCAATGTGAAATCATCGATGTGAAATTAAACAATTGAGATGCTGTATATCTCAGGTAAGCATTCTATGTATTAATTACTGTGAATTGAGTCTCAGAGTGTGATGGACACTCAACTTACTCAAGGACATATGACAAGATTTCAATCACTACTCTTCTTTAGCATATCAAAAACTATGGCAGGAAAGCTATGTATTTGTCGTATCATTATATATTATGACTGTTGGTATCTATTCATGAAAATAAACAGTCTTATCAGTCACCATACACAATAACAATGAACATGATATCAGCCACTAGCGACTGATTACATCAATGATCTGACGTCCATGATGTACTTTTTTTCCTGAGACCATAGACTCCTTCTTTAGCCAACTTAACGAAGAAACAAGCTAATTTTGTTGCAAAAGTGTTTTTAACATTACTTTTCTGGCTGTTTTTCACATATCATCAACTTTACCCCACTCCCAATGTTTCATTCTGTCTCAGTATCCTTCAGTGGATCCCAATGTTGCTTTCCCTACAAGCCACCACCGAAACAGGTCGGCAAACGCTGCATTTTGTCTCTTTATTTTTGAATTTGTTTCGTTCAAATAAAGACAAAGTGTCGTATGTCAAAAAAAATCCAACAACATTGTAAACAAAAAAAGTAATCTGCGACATGGCATCACTTTCATCTGTCTGTAAAGACCCCATCAATTTGTGGGGGGTTATGTAAGTACAATGATTTCCATTTTTTTAGGGTCTTGAGTCCAGCTCAACCCTACTTTCATGGAAAGGGTTAAATTCTTAACTCAGCAGCGAGAATGCAACTTAGTACTCAGTCAATTGTCAGCATGGTTATTATAGGCTTATCCTGAAATATTTCAAAATTCACAAATCATAGATATATAAATTCCTGGTGCTGCCCGAATTCTGTTCACATTCCATCTGTCTATGTTGACCGAAAGCTTCCATTTTTAGAGGATATGTAAACAGAGATGTTATATAAGTTAGCACGCACTAGCTGGGTAATTACAAGCACATGAGTGAGCGGGAATCATATTGATGTATTGATTTTATGTATGTGCGTGTCCGCTTATCTTTCATGTCTCTCACCTACGTTCTTCATGGAGCGTAGGAATGGAAGAAACGGTGAAGAGCAAATTGTTGAAGTCATTTCATTTTGTCTGTTGATTTTACTGAGCACTGATAAGGACAAATTGTTGAGTCATTGGACTCCGGTTTCTAAATTTGATTTTGTAAATTGATTACTGAAATGACCAAAAGTTCAATTTCGTATATGGGATTTGTGTTTTATGTATTTGGTGTTCTATAGTAGTTATTTGAAAACTTGGAAAAGCTATTCCGTTTCTTTCTTGAGTTATATGTCACCAAATTTTTGAAAAAGGTTACAATTTTGTATAATACATTTTGGAAGGAAAGAAAGTATGACTTAGTCACTGGCATCACAAATGAATTAACAAGAATCAACCAGATTAAAATGTTGTCATGTTTGTATTTAGAAATACCGGTAGTTGTACTTGTATTTTAAGAAATGAAACATCAAGATTATCTTTTATAAAAACCTAAAGCGTTAAGGTCTATTTCTTGATTGAGGCTTAAAATTTTCCTCTCTCCAATAACAATTTGGATCGATAAATGAATGTAAATTTCAAAATAATAACCATTTTATTGTGAAGAGAATTTAGATTCAACCTTAATTTTATACGAGTAAATCAAGTTATTGTCTAAAAAATGTCTTTGTTTGTTGAAATATCAAATTTTTTACAAAATAGTTGCTATGGCATGGTTTATTGCGCAATAGATTATATAAGCCTGTCTCTAATAATACCCATTAGAAAGAAGGTAGACTCCTGGCATCAAATTAAGGATTTTCATAACGTGAGCAATAAGACAAGAAATTGTTGTTATCTCTAGTTACATTCAGAAATATGGGTATTTTTTTTAACGAAATTCAAAGGGACATTCCACCTTATACATAATAATGTAATAAGTACATAGTAATAACATAACCCAGTTGAAACAATCAAATTATTTTCTCGCCACCTTCTCGATAAAATTTCAATGAGAAAAAAATGTTATTGGCTATATCCCAAGTCTGGCCGCACGAGCGATTGTAGCTTCTGATACATGGGTACAGATTAGTGGAGTTGGCGTAACCAACGAGACAGGATGGTTTTTCCCAGACAACCATGATTGTTGACCCGAAGTTGATAGGGCAGGTCTGAGGGTGGAGAAGTGAAAACCTTCCGAGTGTGGATACTGACAGAACTGTACTTAGTCTGGTATTGATTCCACTCGGTGTACTTTGGCCTCACATATATGGCTTCTGTAGCAGAGTAATTTGACCTGGAGTGAAGGAATGAAAATCTTGATCTCATTTGCAGAAATGTACACAACTTGCTATCTGAAACTGCAATTTTAATATCTTTTTGGCAGGACTGTGACTAATATGCTTGAATCTGGGTTTATATCTTTCATATTACATGCAGTGAGAATTGTAATGATGCAACCGCTCTCAAGATCCACTTAAGATGGATAAATTTGACGAAATGTTGCTAGGGTATCTGCACTATAATGACTTTGGCATATCATTGTTGCATTTATCTATCATGAACATTAGGGGATAAACAGCATAAACTGTTTCTCTGACTATGTGGTACCTTTATGGTATCTTTCAAAATAATTATTTTTAGAACATGTTATATAAGACGGTATGGCAATAGGAGACATTGCACATGAAGAAGAGGTTAAAATGAACACAAAAAGTACATAATTATAATTAATCATATATGCACAAAATTATTGTGGAGCCCATTACTTATTACTGAGCACGGACCAAGAGGTCCCTTCACGGAAGCCTTCACCATTTGGTAAGAATGTTTTTACTCATGAGGTTCAATATGATGTCCTAATCAAATTACTTTTCTCTCTTCAGATTTCTGCTAGAGTGTTTGGAAGACCTTGATAACAGCTTGAGGAAGTTGGGTTCTCGGTTATTTGTCATTCGAGGACAACCAACTGAAGTTCTTCCAAAAATATTTCAGGTGAGTAGGTTTGCCCACAATTTCCCCAATCCTGTAAATCAGACGATTATCTTGTTTGGCTCCAGGGAACTGTTTTAAGTTGAGAAAGTAGGTAGATAAATTTCCATCGTATGACATAACTTGTGCTAGCCAAACTCATGGGCTGATTTAAGCCTGACAGCTTTTCTATGTCTGCTCTCATGCCTATTTCAGACAAAGTAGAGGCCATAAGGCCTTTAAGCACATTAGATAAAAATCATAAAGTTAACTAGTTGTTTTAAGGGCTTTGCCATTTGAAATTCAGAACATTACTAAAAATGGTCATTTGTAAAAGATCCCCAATAGTCCAATAAGAAATATTGTGAAAATTGCAAATTTATGAGTGTGAAATTTGGCTGATTGTCTGAAGCTGGAACTGAAGAGTGGCGTCTCAAGTATCCAGTATTTCAAAGTAATATTTCATCATATTTGTCAACCAACTGATAACTTATGATAATAGTTTGCACCAGATTTTTTAATGGTCACCAGGTTTGCTGGGCCTTTAGATAAAATGTCTACACATTGCAGGATTTGCCAAAGTTTGATTTTTCAAACCAGAAGCCCTTGTGTTGGTTAGATGAGGTTTTATGAACCTGAATGGAACTTCTGTAGCGTATTGATAGTTTTAGCCAAGAAGGAGTGATAATCCAAATTTGAGCATCCAGCAGCGTTGGAACACAGGACCTCTGGTTGCCACACTAAATGTCATTGTATTTTTAAACAAAATGTTGACTTACTTCATGTTTGATTTGTCATCTGATAAGTCATGAAATGTACAGAAAGACAGATCTTGACATTTGATATCAATGCCTTGAAGATAAAACACTGTCAGCTCATTTTTAAATTAACCAAAGCCTAATCATGGCTTGACAGCGAGAGAAGAAGCTTTATGAAAGGAATGTCAAGTTATCGTTCATGAATTGTGTTCTAAATAGTTCAGTGAATTTCTCTTGGGAATAAAACTATTGACGGAATAAGGATATCCTTGAACTTGTTATAATTTGGTTAGAAGAACAACGACCTCACATTGTCCAGACACTAACCTCTGAAAATTTTTGTCCCCTGCTAAACAAAGGTTTTCAGTGGATTAAATAACGTTTTCTCCAAACCAGAACTCAAAAACACTGAGAATGAACAGATTTTACAAAGAAAATGGCTGAATATGTTTCAGCTATCGAATCAAATTTACTAACTACAGTCTTGATATTTGTTTAGATTTGAGCTTTCTATGCTAACTTTGCTACCACATGCATGTTACTTCCCCACTAATGTTTGACTTTGGAGATGTAGCAATTATGGAGAAATTGAAAATGTCAAAAGTGTACAGACGGCGACATCTGGCTTTATCGGTCTCATCAGCTGAAGTTAATCAATAAAGATGTCAATAATGAAGTAATTCCTTATTGTTAATTTGGTCCTTGCTTTGGTCCTCAAATCCCTCTGACCCTTGGGCCCGTAGCTTGATCAATATAGAAAAAGATAATGAGAAACATTAAAGTTAAATTGTTAAAATAATAATGATAAGGACATTCATAATGCGTTGATTCCAACCTCACATGGGCATCGCTGAAAGGGCTGACAATTTAGATACATGTATACAAATATATATATACAACCATAGCCACCTTGACAATGTTTCAAGATTAGTGTTAGACTTTAGGAAATTGCTAAGCAAGAATAAAAAATAATCAATATAAAGAAAAATTTGCTCTAATGTAGATTACCATTTTTCTTGTATAGAAATCGTAAGAAATGTCATAATTTCAATCCCGTTTTAGTTTTAAAGTAAAATCATTTACTTGGGGGATTCTGAGTAGCATTTTCTCACAATTAAGTAAAATTGTTCAACTAATGTATCTTTTTCACCTAAGTAAAGGAAACAGAAGCAAACCGTAGGTAATTATTGATCTTCTGAAATCCAAAAATACCTTCCATGCACATAAATCACTTCTTTCTCTTATCCTATGTAATGAGATTGTGCTGTCTGCTCACTGTCATGGCAATGGGTTTATCTGGATTCTGATTGGTCAATATAATGGTCCAAGAGACCTTGAAATCTATTTATACTTTTAATATCATTTTGTTTTGTTCTCATGAAAATACGAATGATTTTAGTCATGTATGAATTAATGTTGGTGAGGTTGTTTTGGGATTAATTAAAAAAGTGCATTAATTGTAATGCTATTTTTAGAAGGCCAGAATCAAGAATTAATTGCAAACTGTGGCATAGACATTTGAATGAAAATGAATTTATTCAGAAATAATGAACAAAATCCTATTTCCTGATTAATTAACACTTATGCTTATTTTAGTCTACCCGGTATCTTTATCTCATGGCCAATCTTTGAATAATCAATTTCTTTTTATAAAAATATCAAATTGATCGCATTACAGAATGTAAAATGTCAAGTGTATTATTATGTCATTGATGATTCAAAAAATCTATGATTAAAAAGTTAAGAACTATGGTCTTCGTGATATTAGAAGACTGCCTACTGAAAATCCAAAAATATCTTTGGTTCTCCAATTACTCGTGAACATGTTCAACCAAGAACATTTAGTCTAATATTTTAGTTTTATTAATTCATATTTTATCCAAATAACTTTTTTGTATAAAAGTCTTATGTTTAACTTTTTTGACACTTGCCATTAATACAATATAACAAAAGACACACAATATAAGAAATTGACACATTGAGATATTTGAATTGAGATAAGAAATAGGAAAAAAATGCAAACTGAAATTACTTTATTTCAACCTTCTTTGTGATAAATTTTATGTGCCATCAGGTTAGTTTTACAATCACAAAATAGTTAGTTTATGAAGTTGGGTCAGGCAAAGTTACTGTATTTCTTTCAGAAATTATGACTTATTCAGAATGAAGATGAGAAACGATGCATGCTGCCAGCGTGATCATGGTTGTGAAAATGGTCGTCATTACTTTATTGAATGGCCCTTGTATGTTCTACAAAGATAACTCATGATTAATCTTTCAAGATATTGTTCAAAACAGGGTTAAAGTTGTATGAATCCTACATTAATGCATGTCTCACTATTGGTAAGAGATTTTCTAAATTGGAAAACTTGTGCCAAGTCCTTTTCTTGAATGAATAACATATATATGTTTCAATTAATTTCAGAAATGGAACATCACACACCTATCCTTCGAGGAGGATCCGGAACCGTTTGGGAAGGATCGGGATGCGTCCATCCGTTCCTTGGCAAACGAGTGTGGAGTACAGACCATCATTCGAACCTCCCACACGCTCTACAAGCTAGAAGAGTAGGTTCCATTTGCTCTTCTAAATATCATGTCATATATGATAATTGAAAAAAAGGACTGAACATCACATAAAAAGCTGAGAATAGGTTGCAGTAAAATAAAGATTTGCTTTATGTCATATAGTCAGACAGAATGTTTATGAAAGTCTTACCAAGATAAAATGTAAACATGAAATAGAAATGATATAAAAACACCCTGAATATCTGACTTCTCGCTGCAGCATCATGACAGCGAACCGCGGCACCCACCCTCTGACGTACAAGCGCTTCCAGTCGGTCCTCTCCATGATGCAGCCGCCCCCGCCCGCAGAGGAGACGGTCAAGTCCAGTACCATCGGTCAGTCGGTCACCCCGCTAGCTGACGACCACGATGAGATGTATGGGGTGCCGAAACTTGAAGAATTAGGTAGGCTCTTCACTGATATGATATTATAGATAGATAATAGTAAAAAAGGATTTTTTTGGGTAATAATAATAAAAAGGAAGATTCAGAAGTGAAAAAACAATTGTATAAAATTGTTGGAAGGTTAACTGGTATTCTGTTAATAACTTGTCAACATAGTGTAAATGCCAATAGTGTGCCATAACTAACAGTTCCGCTACTTAGCTGCCATTATGACATTGGTGCTAAATTTGTACTACAAACTATTGCTACGTTCTGAGTACAGTGATACACTAGTTGATATTGCTGTAATTAATATCATATATATCATTGCCATATCTTTCACCGACAAATATATGACATGATAACCTGACCTCATCAGCTTAGTCATTTGGCATTCAGCTTATTTCATCTCAAATGGATAAAAACAATAAGAAATTTCCCTCCTGTTCCTTGCAGGGTTTGACCTGGAGGGTTTACATCGAGTGATATTCCGAGGGGGAGAGTCTGAGGCTCTTACACGCCTCTACAGACATCTTGAGCGAAAGGTTGGTACTTAAATACTTCGGAGAAGCATTTCATAAATCCATGAATAATCGCCTGCCTTGAATAAAAGCCGAATCTTAGACATTATTGAATTTTAAGACACTGATAAACAAAGCCGGAATTGACCTAACCTTTTATTTGTCCAATGTCAAAGAATCTGATCCTATGTTCTGTCCAGGCGTGGGTTGCAAGTTTTGAGACACCAAAGATGAGTCCGCAGTCGCTGTTCCCGAGCCAGACGGGACTGAGTCCCTACCTGCGGTTCGGCTGTCTCTCTCCCCGACTCTTCTACTGGAAGCTCAGGGAACTCTATAAGAAGGTTGGTGCCACTCTCCATGTTCCCTAGGGATTCCTAATCATTATTCCTCACAAGTCGTGTGTAGTCCTAAAGTCTTTTTCCATAGGGATTCCAAAGGTACTAGGGTATGACATTAGTCTTGTCTAGCTCGACTCAAGTCAATCGTAACATATTTGTCATGCTCAAATACTCGACAGGAGTCTTTTCACTCAATTCTTCTTTGTTACATGATGTAAACCAGAAAAATCTGAGAATGGGTAGGGCATATTTTCTCAAATACAAAGAAAGTTTCAAACTATTCACTAAGTCAAAATCTTAGGATGTACAAGCTAATTTGCTCGACTCAAGTCTATTTTTTTTTATTCTCTCCATAGGGATTCATTCCACAGGATCACATGTACTCGACCCAAGTCTTGTCTAGCTGGTCGAAAGTCAATTTATCATGCTTCATGATTATCTTTGACTAATATAAGATGCATCTATATCTAACAGATAAGAAATATTGGAGAGAAAAAAAATCAAAATGAAAATGCTACTCTCTATCTACAGGTAAAGAAAGGTATCGAGCCCCCTCTAGCCCTGCATGGCCAGCTGTTGTGGAGAGAGTTCTTCTATGCAGCCGCCACCAACAACCCAAACTTCGACACCATGGTGGGCAACCCGGTCTGTGTTCAGATCCCGTGGGACAAGAATCCTGAGGCGCTCGCAAAGTGGGCCGAGGTTTGTATTTTCCTACTGATAAAATATTTCTTGTTATTGCCAGATTTTTAAAACATTGGATTATTTCGGTTTTCTTTAATTTTACTTGTAACTTATTTACGAATCTAGTGTGAGACTTTGACACATTCACATGTTAACATATCTTCTCATAGTCTTCAACCTTTCGAAAACTCCGAAGAAATATTGTTTAATTGCCTTTATGAGCTTGATAAGGTAAACTGGGAATGCAAGGGTGTGTCTCTTGTCCCTGTCCTAGCTTCTCTCTTTG
Organism: Steromphala cineraria; assembly: GCA_916613615.1. Taxonomy (NCBI): domain Eukaryota; kingdom Metazoa; phylum Mollusca; class Gastropoda; order Trochida; family Trochidae; genus Steromphala; species Steromphala cineraria. The sequence goes on along the minus strand of OU744725.1, from coordinate 66,352,501 downwards.
GTTTGAAGCAATGATTTATCCTTTGCAATATGACCCTCAGTCAGAAAGGAGAAAAGAGTTACCTCCCATTAGTCAATGTCTTTTGATAAGTATGTCTATGTTGATATATTTTAATATCTCTCAGTTATAATATGCTATATGGTTGAACTATTTCTTGAAAAGCTTTGAATTCCAACAGTCTGATCATCCATAATATACATTTTTAGCTCATCAGGACTGAAAGTCCAGATGGGCTTATGGCATGGCCCGTCGTCCGGCGTCCGTCCGTCCGTCGTCCGTCCGTCGTCCGTCGTCCGTCCGTCGTCCGTCCGTAAACTTTTGACACTTTCGACTTCTCCTCATGAACCATACACATTAGAGAGCTGAAATTTTGTGTACAAGTACCTTAGCATATGGAGATTCTAATTTGTAACTTTGGTGACCCTGTGACCCCAAATAGGGTCACAGGGGTCACAACTTTAAAAACTTATTTTCATCTTCTTCTCCAGTTCCAGAAGGACTAGAGAGTTAAAAATGATATGTGCAGACTCCTTGGCCAATGGGGATTCTAATTTGTAACTTTGGTGACCCTGTGATCCCAAATAGGGTCACAGGGGTCACAACCTTAAATACCTATTTTCATCTTCTTCTCCAGTTCCAAAAGGAGTAGAGAGTTAAAAATTATATGTGCAGACTCCTTGGACAATGGAGATTCTAATTTGTAACTTTGGTGACCCTGTGACCCCAAATAGGGTCACAGGGGTCACAACCTTAAAAACCTATTTTCATCTTCTTCTCCAGTTCTAAAAGGACTAGAGGGTTAAAAACGATATGTGCAGACTCCTTGGCCAATGGTGATTCTAAATTGTAGATTTCGTGACCCCATGACCCAAAATAGGGTCACAGGGGTCACAACCTTAAAAACCTATTTTCATCTTCTTCTCCAGTTCTAAAAGGACTAGAGAGTTGAAAGTGATATGTGCAGACTCCTTGGACAATGGGGATTCTAATTTGTAACTTTGGTGAACCTGTGACCCCAAATAGGGTCACAGGGGTCACAACCTTAAAAACCTATTTTCATCTTCTTCTCCAGTTCTAAAAGGACTAGAGAGTTAAAAACAATATGTGCAGACTCCTTGGACAATAAGGATTCTAATTTGTAACTTTGGTGAATCTGTGACCCCAAATAGGGTCACAGGGGTCACAACCTTAAAAACCTATTTTCATCTTCTTCTCCAGTTCTAAAAGGACTAGAGAGTTAAAAACGATATGTGCAGACTCCTTGGCCAATGGGGATTCTAAATTGTAGATTTCGTGACCCCATGACCCAAAATAGGGTCACAGGGGTCACAACCTTAAAAACCTATTTTAATCTTCTTCTCCAGTTCTAAAAGGACTAGAGAGTTGAAAGTGATGTGTGCAGACTCCTTGGACAATGGGGATTCTAATTTGTAACTTTGGTGAACCTGTGACCCCAAATAGGGTCACAGGGGTCACAACCTTAAAAACCTATTTTCATCTTCTTCTCCAGTTCTAAAAGGACTAGAGAGTTAAAAGTGATATGTGCAGACTCCTTGGACAATAAGGATTCTAATTTGTAACTTTGGTGAATCTGTGACCCCAAATAGGGTCACAGGGGTCACAACCTTAAAAACCTATTTTCATCTTCTTGTCCAGTTCTAAAAGGACTAGAGAGTTGAAAGTGATATGTGCAGACTCCTTGGACAATAAGGATTCTAATTTGTAACTTTGGTGAACCTGTGACCCCAAATAGGGTCACAGGGGTCACAACCTTAAAAACCTATTTTCATCTTCTTCTCCAGTTCTAAAAGGACTAGAGAGTTGAAAGTGATATGTGCAGACTCCTTGTACAATAAGGATTCTAATTTGTAACTTTGGTGAACCTGTGACCCCAAATAGGGTCACAGGGGTCACAACCTTAAAAACCTATTTTCATCTTCTTCTCCAGTCCTAAAAGGACTATAGAGTTGAAAATTATATGTGCAGACTCCTTGGCCAATCAGGATTCTTAATTGTAGATTTTGTGACCCCATGACCCCAAATAGGGTCACAGGGGTCACAACCTTAAAAACCAATTCTCATCTTCTTCTCCAGTTCCAAAAGGTCTAGAGAGTTAATATTGATATGTGCAGACTCCTTGGACAATGGGGATTCTAATTTGTAACTTTGTTGACCCTGTGATCCCAAATAGGGTCACAGGGGTCACAACCTTAAAAAACTATGTTCATCTTCTTCTCAAGTTCCAAAAGGTCTAGAGAGCTGAAATTATATGTGCAGACTCCTTGGCCAATGGGGATTCTAAATTGTAGATTTCGTGACCCCATGACCCCAAATAGGGTCACAGGGGTCACAACCTTAAAAACTTATTTTCATCATCATCTTTAGCTCCTAAAGGTCTATTGAGCTGAAAGACTGCATGTAGACTCCTTGGCCAATTGGGATTCTAAACTGTAGGGTCACAGGGGTCACAATCTTAAAAACCTATTTTTCTCCATTAGATGACAGTCTATGGCAAATTTATTTCTCCTTGGATGTTTTAGTGTGGACTTCTTTCACTGTCTGATATTGGCAATCTAGAAAGTGTTGAATAATAATACATTTGTTTTGTAATTTTTTATAGGTTTTCTTGCAATAGGTAACATCAGTTTCATTTTTAGCTCATCTTGCCTGTATAAAGCAAACTTGATATGATGCCTGATGAGCTACAGAGCCAATGGCTCTATTTTTTTAAATTTTATTAATTTAATATCCTTCTTCTGGAACTTGCATCGTTCTTTGTGTAATGCTGTTAGAGACCATTATTACACTTCTTCATTATCAGATTGAGTTTAAGGAATGATTCCATAACATGAGAAACTTATATAAATGACTACAAAAGCTACAGCTCAAGAAAAGATAACTCTTGATTGCAGGGCCAGACAGGGTTTCCTTGGATCGACGCCATCATGGTGCAGCTGAGGCAGGAGGGATGGATCCACCATCTGGCGCGACACTCCGTGGCTTGCTTCCTCACTCGGGGCGACCTCTGGATCTCATGGGAGGAGGGGATGAAGGTGAATACTGCTCAATCATCACTTGAGTCATCTTGTGGAGAGGCACCAGAGTTATATAGTTATAGTTGATCAAATAGTACTTGAATGGAAGTATATAGAACTCTACAACATGGCAATGGTCCCAGGTATCCATGGGCGAATACGGGAACAACTAGCATAGCTCTGCAAAGCAAAGTGACTTCAGAGTTGCTTCCCTCAGAAATCGGCCAATCACCACTAATGCGCTTCTTTTATCATTATGATTGCTCAAGAGTACTCTCAGAGTCCAATTTATACATATACACAGGTGAAGTCATTTGGAGCCTAGCCTTTAGATGCAACACAATATAGATATCTACATTTTATCAATATTTAGCATTATCATCAATGTGCAGATGAAGCCATGGCTCTTTTTTCTCATCATTATCATTATTAATCCTAATCATCCATTTGCATGGTTTTGACAAGCTACAAAGCCAATTGGTCTTTTTTGTTATCATTATCTCCAAAAACATTATGATGCATATGTAGACAATTGACAAGCTGCAGAGCCCATTGTTATGTTATCTTTATAAAAAAACTTTATTATCATCCTATGCATGTATTTGACGAGCTGCAGAGGCCATGGCTCTTTTTTGTCAAATCATTATAAATCCCAATAATCTACGTGCAGGTGTTTGACGAGCTGCTTCTGGACGCAGACTGGAGCGTGAATGCGGGGACGTGGATGTGGCTGTCCTGTTCTTCTTTCTTCCAGCAGTTCTTCCATTGTTACTGTCCCGTAGGATTCGGCAAGAGGGCTGACCCCTCGGGAGACTTTGTCAGGTAGGTTGTCATTTCACCTCTATCATTCCATTAATGCTGAAACATCCTGTCTCAGGGTACGTAAGTTAGGCCAACTCCACTAATCTGTACCCTGGGCTCAGAAGCTAGATTCGCTCGGGCGGCCGGACTTTGGATATAGCCAATCAAATAATTTTCTGCTACCTTCTCGATAAAATTTCAATAAAATCTAAATATCACTGAGACTTTGTAAGGGAAATGAAGTACTTGAGGTTTGTTTGGGAGTCATGTTTTCACAACCTGGCCTGCAATTCTGCAAACATTTTGCCTTCTTATGATTTCTTGATATTTCAATAACTATCTAGTTTTACCTATTTTCAGACACTACCTGCCAGTATTGAAAGCGATGCCAACGAAATACATCTACGAGCCTTGGTTAGCTCCCGAGTCAGTACAGAAAGCAGCAAGATGTATTGTGGGTAAAGATTACCCCTTGCCCATTGTCAATCACGCCACTGTCAGCCACATAAACCTGGAGCGAATACGTCAAGTGTTTAGAAGACTAACGCTGGCAGTCAACTGTAAGTATACATCATTTTTCTTATCACTTTATTTCTTTGTCAAGGTACAGCAGCTTTTCATATCACAAAACAACGCATTTAATTCTACCATAAAATACATTAACCATACTAATTAGGTATCTATATAAATAAGTTCAAAATGACCAACATGAGAAAAATGAGTCATATTTTTAGAGTATTATGGTACTGAGACATGTTTCAGTATTTTTTTTATTCCTTAAACCCAAATGTTGGTGACTTTGTTGTCGTGTAAGCTTTCTTGAATAACAGATATGCTTTTCTCTCCTCAGATTCAGTTCAAGCGAAACAGATTGGCCCACCTATCATTTCATATTCCAAAGGTGAGAACTGTTCCGTCTCATTTTTATCTTTGAAGCAATTTCATCATTGAGCTTTTGTCTTGGCATGTTGTCTGCATTTGTCCATTTTTCATACTTTTTGAATCTGAAGATATGCAAATTTGTCCCAAATCTATCCCCAAGTGTGGATATGTGCGACAATAATAATGATGGTTATTGTATTTTGCAAAGCCAGATGGCTCTATTTTTTAAACCCAAGCTTTCATGCAGGTTATTTTAAGCTTGCTCTCAGTTTATATAAGTTATCTATTACACTCTGATTGTGTACCAAATATATTGTTAAACAATTTTGATGCAAGGCACAGTGCTTTTGATCGATATGATCTTAATACTAATAAATAAGAATAATGTATTTTAATTAGATTAATTTATTTTCCAGAACTAGGACTCCCAGTGCACGGAAGCCAGAAGGAAGCTGGTGAGTCCATTATGAGATATATAGCACTAATATTTAGATTGGGAATACAGAAATTAGTTTGAAGAAAGTTTAAGCACATCTTTATCAACTGTCGACCGTCATGTAAAGACTGTTCCCAATTGATTCATGAAGTATACCAGTATATAAACTTTCTTCATGACTTGGCAACGCCTATTATAGTTCTTATACTACCAGACAAGAAATCTATGTTGTTAAAAAGAACATTTCAATGGAGAAATTAAGTTTCAACTCAGTTTTTAAATAATGCTTATTTGTATTTGAACTGTTCGAATGGTGACACAAGTTTGATGTTCTCACTCTTTTGTTTGATGAGTCCGATAAGTGAGCATTGGAGAATCTGTAGATATAGGAGTTTAGTTTGCATCTTGGAACAGTGGAGTATGTCATCAAAGATGTTACAGTTGAAATCAATTTAAGATATTCAACCTTATTATAAATGAATTGTTGTATTATATTTATGAGATAAATATATCCTAATATGGAATTGTTAATTTCAGGAATGGTTCACGAGGAGAGAGCTAACGTCTGAATGATGTCATGAGAGAAAAAAGACCATATCATCAACAGCTACAATCTCTTGTCTCAAAGGATCACATTATTTCCCATGCTTATGATTGTGTTGTTGCTATCTGCCAAATGAGATCAAGTATTTGAACTTGAGAGACAAAAGTATTGACTCAAGGCAACTCTTGTATTTGAGGAGAAAGCATATACAGTCAAGTATGTTGTCATAGAATAAGAACTTTCATCAAATGACACAAATTTTCAACCTCAAGGACTTGCTCCCTGGAAACCCAGTGCTTTTGGGATGAATATACAGAGGTGAAATCATTGTGTTTAATATTTACTACAGCAGTAGAATGAACACAACTCACATCTCATGTCTTCAGCATATTTGGTTTATGAAACAAGGACTTCACTTGTGAAAAAAGAATTTTTGTTATACATGTTGATATATTTTCATAGTGAATATTTTATGTGGAAAGATGTCCTGTTTCAAGGAATGAGTGCTTATGAACATACTGAAATAGAGAACTGATGATGATTGTGTTGATAATGACAGTGAATTTGTTTTGCATTGTCAATGTCTGATATTATTTGCCAAGTTGCAGTGGATTGACAGCAATCAGGAAGTGAATTTACATCACCCAGGCAGTGGAATGACATCAATGAGGCAGGACATTTTTCAAGCTTATGGCTGCCATGTATTTGACTCATTATTTTCCTGAGGTGACATTGTGTCATTTCAACATATTCCCTGAGCAGCAGACACACCTCACATTCACTTTCAGTGCTTCCTGAAGAGGGAAGGCTACATCACTAGACAACATATTTATGGACCGAGATCCATTAGTGGTTTTAGACAGTAAACCACAATAGATGGAGATGAGGTTTTGCATTGACTCCCAATCTTGCAGAGAATCTGTTTTGATTGTCACATCACATGTTATACGCAACATATCTTTGGACCAGTGTGTCTGAAAAAGCTATTAATACTTTTCTGGATGATTTTGTGAAGAATCTTGAAATTCATTGGAATGGACATGCGAGAATTGGTTTTGAAATGATCGTCAACTTCAGATTTGTTTATCCATTATATGAAGAGAGTATTTTTGAATGCAGTGAACCATGAGATTTTACTATTTACTATTTACTTCAAGAATGGCAAACTTCAATGGACCATCTGACAAATTGACAACAACGTGGATAAAACATGAACACTTGGAGGCTGTGAGCAAACCCTGATGATCATTTAGCTTGTGATTCAATCATTAATCATCAGCATAAGAATTGCTTTTATTGGTCAATCTTTCTTCTCATTTATGCTCTTACTCTTATTTGTACATTGTATCAAGAACAGTTTTACGGGTAGTAAAGACAAGAGATGTATATTTCTACAGAGGAGGATTATTAAACTTCCGGAAGGGCTTGACTTGTTGTTAACAGTCAAAATTTCTAGAACATATACTCAATTGTGAATGGTCATCTTTGAAATGGATAATATCTCTAATATGAAAATCAAAAGTAGCTCATTCAAATCCTAGGCTTTTCTTATCAACTGAATCCAAAAGGATTCAGTAATTGCCAAAAATGGTTCCGGAATATCTTGAAGGTACCAATGGAGTGTGGAGTGAGAGCTGGATCAGCGCTGGAGTGTATGATTTAGCAGTTCCTCAAGTATCTTGGAAAATGTCAAATTCAGCTCGATGATCACGTGAATAAACTTTTGTTGTCAGAAACTTCAGAACTGTTGGATCCTTCAAAATTAACTGAACAGGATTCAGCGTTTTTGTGTAAGCCAACACCTCAAAGATATGGTTGAGAGTATGGTTGTTGTAGTTTACTTATTTAATTCATTCACATATTTGTGTTGTTCTCAACTTTAAATCTGAAGAACCCGCTATATACTTCAGGAGCCAACTACGAGACTGTTAATGACGTTATACAGAAGATTGTGTGTTGTCACTCCATTGTTTGCATTTATCAAGATCAGCTGAACAGCCCATTCAGCCATTCCAATATCATAGTTGACAATCATTTTGGTATATTGATAAGATCTTTTCAAACCTTTATCAGAAATCAGGCTTCAAAACGTATTTGTGACCGTATATATTTTGTAAGTGGGGAACTAAAATGCCTATGTTTTCAATATGCCTGATGGTTTCAAAATGTTGGTCGAAAGAGGGAATCAATTCCACTAATTAATATTTTAGTTTTCTTGAAAATTCAAATCTTTTTAGTTCATTTTGATATTTCAGCATTCACATTGATTGTACTTGCTGTATGAAAGGATCTCGAAATATCAATGACATAGGTTTTGAATATGTTGACTGTAAATTGTTTTTCTTTAAACCACCATGTCTCATTTCAAATAGCCAATTTTGCATACCCTTGGTTCCATGTGATGTGGGTTTAGAGGATGTGTACTGTATTTCATTCATCATGCATAAATAGTTACTAATCATTGAAATTATGGGTCGTTGGATACATTTTATACTGCATTTTGTATCCCTATAAATCATGATGATACTTCAATCTTTGGCTGATTTGCTAACAAGTATTGAATCATGAAAATTTGTTTAAGTTTTTGAAAATATGATTGTATCTGCCTAAGCTGCCTTTTGGGATATGTCTCTACAGAAAAAGGTTGTCGCTATGTAGAGATGTAGACTTTGACGAATAGGAGAAGTCAATGAAATATTCAAGTGCAGTTTCACAAATATGAATCTAGCCTTTTGAATCGGAATTTCATAAACAGTCTCAGATCATTAGAACCCAAGTACAGGCAGTATTTACAAATCATACTTGTATATTTTGCATAAATGTGTAATTGTCATAATATGTTTGATAAAGCATTATAATAGTTATTGGATCATTCTAATGCATAGTATTATTTTGAAAGTAAAAATTGGGACCAAAATATGTGCCATAATGTTAGTCATATAAAATTGAAATTGTTAAATATTAGACATCACTTGTAATTGTTTATTTATTTCAGTTTTGCATTGAAAAAAATTTCATGAAAAGCACTTCACTATTTTGATGCGTGTTTCTTTACAAAACCTGTGTTAATTCAATCTTTATCATGAATATAACTCAAGATACAAAGTTGCACATTAGCTTTAGTTGAGCATCGAGAGGCCACATAAACAGGCCAGTAAGATATTCTTGTTTATGAGATAAGATTTAGTAAAATATTATGTTCATTCATGCGTTTTACTCATTTCATCCCTGGGGTATGTTGTGCTGTGATTGTATGATTTTTTAAGAAAAGACAAAAAAGATTATCATTGTTAATTTTTTTTCTATGAAATTTGATGTATAAATATATATTTTGTAGATATGTATTATAAGATATCAATATTTTCATGACATATCTTACAATCGAGATCAAACACCATCATTCCCTATAAAAGTGAACAATTGATAGCAATTCAATACTTTAAGCATTTCACATTAGGAGGCGGTCAACATATTTGTTGAATAATTGCCTTCCGTAGACTAATCAAACTTTAATTTCACAAAGTGATTTGATGCTCTTAAAGGGGCAGTAGCAGATTCTAAGGGGGAATATGAGGTGAGGAAAATGAAAATAAATAGTTCCAGTTCCATTTTGTTTTAGTTGGAAGACAATGTATCTAAACTAAATGAAGCAGTAATAAATCAAATATATTATGTATGTTTCTAACACAAAATGAATTAAAGGTGTTCACATTAAAATGGCCGCCAATGGACTATACATGTGAATCGTTATCATTTGTTCTCTCACTATGAATGTTTGGTTTGTGTAATGTGATTTTAGACACTATCAAAATAAGACATTTAGTATTAACATACAATTATCTGTGAAAAATTTAAAATATAAAATTTAAAAAAAACTTGCTACTGCCCCATTAAGACAAAGAAATATTGGCTTTTAGTCAAGATGATTGACATCAAGTCATTTGACCTTTAAGGTATCAAGATAATGAATCTTCTTGTTTGTAGTTTGTTTTACTAAATGTTTTAATCCCTACGAAATCGATCTGAGCTTAACAATTTTGCCAATAAATGTATTATTACAGATTTGCATCATAAAATATTTGTGTCATATTCATGTAAGTAAGTGCCCTTTTATCACAAACTGTCAACATAACACTACAGAGGCCTGTAGTCGCTAAATATATGTAAGTGCCTACAAGTCTTTATGAATGATAATTGTTTACTGCTGTTGTTAGCTGTACACTGCTTATAGGCACCAGTCACCGTCTCCGCCCTTAACATTGACAACTTCAACCAACATTTGACCAGATGTCACATCACTTGCGGCACAGCACTTGTTCATTGTGGCAGATAGGTCAGCAGTGGTTATCTATCTCAATAGTAATATCCTTAACCCCTTTGATGCCAAGAGACCGAATGCTGTCAAACTGATGCTATTTCCTTTCTGAATAGGCGTCAGTTTCCTCATCACCTCAGCTAGAGTTATTATTTATTATTACTAAGTATTTGTATAGCGCCAATATCCAGCTCAGAGAGCGCTGCTCAAAGGCGCTTTGGCTTTCCATCGATCATTGGATATCAGTCTTCATGACACTTCTTTTACCATCTCGACTCCAGGGGGATCATACAACACGTGCAGTCAAGTGACGCACAGAGTTCAAAACAATAATTATGATCCAGTCATCTTAAATATATTATCCAAACCATTTCTGAAGTAAGTTGGAGTTTACGTACATTGGGCAGTATTTCAGTCATAAGCTGCGAGTATTCTCTTTAAATGTTAAATTATACATAAATATATCTGCCTGTATGTAACTATGTAAATGTACATATTGCTGTTACCTGTATCATTCATATTCATTACACATGTTGTTACTCTTTATCAAATTGTTGATTATTGTCTCCAAATGTTTATTGTCAGTTATCATGTGCCTACATTCCATTGTAAGCTTTGTCTGTGAAACTAAAATAATAAAATAAATTTTACACTAACAAATTTTCTTTGTTTTGTTTTCTAGACAATAGTATGTCGTATGCTGATCTGTTTTTATCCCACCAGTATGTAATACCGTGGGATATAGTCATCACCCTGTCCGTCTGTATGTCCGTCCGTCCGTAATCATTTCATTTCCGGAGCAGAACTCAAAAACCGGTCCACATATCTTTCTGAAACTTTACATGTGTATTGCCCACCTACTTTAGTAGTGCCTTTTGATATTTTCACATTTCTGAAATTTTATTTTATTTTATTATTTCCATGGAAACAGCTCTTATTTGGACTCTGTTCATGAAAGGTTTCGTTTCATATATATAAAACCGGTCCACATATCTTTCTGAAACTTTACATGTGTATTGCCCACCTACTGAAGTGGTGCCTTTTGATATTTTCACATTTCTGAAATTTTTTTTTTTTTAATTATTTCCATGGGAAACGGCTCTTATTTGGACTCTGTTCATGAAAGGTTTCGTTTCATATATATAAAATCGGTCCACATATCTTTCTGAAACTTTACATGTGTATTGCCCACCTACTGAAGTGGTGCCTTTTGATATTTTCACATTTCTGAATTTTTTTTTTTTATTTATTATTTCCATGGAAACGGCTCTTATTTGGACTCTGTTCATGAAAGGTTTCGTTTCATATATATTAGCTTATACTATTATGAATCTTGCTTGAAAAATTTACAATTATCTTTCAAAGGTTTACATCTTACGATCATGTGGAACCAGTGGGATATGTCATCTTCTGATGACCCTTGTTAACATATAGATATCAGATATATTGATTGGAGTGACTATGGAAAATAAATTATAGTCTTAGTTTTTCAAGACATCTTAAAGCTTAAATGATGATCTCAAGTCTAAATGAAGAAGTGATAAGCTTGGGGAATATATGAAACAAGGCATTCTCTCCCCTTGAAGGTACCGGTAGCTCAAATCAGAAAATTGATCAAACTTCTGTTGGAATAAGGCCAGTTTGCTGGCTAGATAAGAAGCCTGATTGGATGAAATCGGTCGTACAATCCGCGAATGAAGTTTAAGATTTGATCTACCTCTGTGAAGAAATAATGTATTTAGCGATGCCAAACAAGTTTTTGGAATGTTTCTCATTGTCCAAATGTTTGGGAATTATGTATAATCTGGTTATATTCTATCCCATATTAGAAAATTGTGGGTTAGAACAATTCCTCCAATTGATTTGAATACTGGCTGTCCATTGCAATCAAGGAAACATGTGAACGCAACATTTCAAAATAACCTATACTAATGAATTGCTATTCTGCAATGTGACAAATTCTGAAAACATTAAAGTTTGCTCATTTTGATAATTTTTGAATTATTTTACAGTCTCTTTAAACACTAATTATTGACATGAACCAAGTAACTTAGCCAAGGGTTTATATTGAATAGATAGATGGCAACCAAAATAATAGTGAATGGAATTTTGAGAATATGTAGAACATAACAGGACATATGATATGGTATGGGCATATGAACCAACTGTTGGCTTGACCTAAAATCAGAAGCCTGTATGGTGGCTTTATCTAAATCAAGACATAAGATTCAATGACCACGTCTCCAGTCAGTTGTATTTCAAAGTCCGAGACTCCTTGTTTAACTTGAGACCAATCGTCAAAAGTAAATGACAACAAGAGACTGGATAATGATAAAACTAACATGTTTATTTACACAGATAAAAAAACTTGACTGCTGACTGAAAGCTACCAGCTGTTGACTTGTAGCTACCACAGGCTAGGGACGACAGCAGTAGCATTGGACACCAAGTATGTGAACACCACGGCTATATTGCAGTATGAACAGACCAATCAAACCTCCCATACAAAGGGAGATAACCATGAAACTTCAGGGGAGTGAGTTATTTCCCTTGAGATGGTTTTAGTTTAAAGATAAATGCTTGAGCTCCCATATAAAGGGAGACAATCCATGAAACTTCATGGGCGGGAGTTATTTCCCTGACATGGTTCAGTATAAAGATAAATGCTTGGGCTCCCATATAAGGGAGATATTCCATGAAAACTGAGATTACTGAGGAGTGCTCCTTCTAAAAAGTTATTTCTTTCAAGATGGTTCAGTATGAACAGACAATCATAGGTGCTGGATTTGTCTTACGAAGGGAGATAACCATGAATTTTTCAGGGGAGATTACTGATGTATGTTTCTCCAAAATGCAGAGTTATTTCCCTTGAGATGGTTTATTATTATATGAATATTTATATAGCATGTTTACTATGAACAGACCAATGATAAAAGCAATAAAGGGAGATAACCAACAAGCGGCTTGAATGTTCTACACGATACAGAGTTACTTCCCTTGAGATATGAATTCCTATCCATCCATTACTGAACAAATGGCAATGAACTACTTTAAAAGCCATAAGTAAAATGTTGTCAAAATAATGTATGAATTTATAATTGAGAAGGATTTTAAATGGACAGTACAAATGCAACAAATATTCTTTCATCCTTCAACTACCGTAATGTTCTGTCCTCTTCTCTTAAAAAATCTGAACAAACTAATATGATGTAAACAATAACTTCTAAACAACAGGAAATGGAAGAAAAGAATAACACAGCATATATCACAAATAAACTTCATGAATTTCAAATAAATAAACAGTTTAAAAGTAGATCTAGACGGTTACAATGTTCATAGTTTTTATTTCAGGAAACTGATGATGCAACACTTAATAAGTGCAAATGTTATCTGCAATAGTCAAGATCTTAACAAACAATGTTCTTATCCTTTAAAATCAAACAGGTCTTTTGAAAATTACTAACAAATCATCAATATTAAAGTAATCATTATTCTTAATGAAAAATAATTATCACAAAGAAAGCTTTATTTTATTATCAATAAACAATATAACAATATGTTTTACATGTAATGTAATGAAATTCTAATAATTTTGTATTAAAGATTCACCCATATACAACATAAAAGACATCCATGTTGACTGGCGTAATGCCAGTGCCTTATAACAAGTGCTACTGACAACTACATTTTACAGCTTAACAATTTGCATTGATGTCGTTCTTCAAGAACTCGACTGTTTTACCCTTGAAATTAGAAAGGCAACATTCAGCATGTATTTCTAATACCAGTCTGATTAAAATCGACCGTACTCCGAGGAATAAAATATCAAAAATATTGTCTCTATCGGGGCTCGAACCAGCCAGAACATCCTCTCCGTCTCGGTCTGAATGCACCCACCTCTATCGCATGTTCCTATGACCAGTTTAGCGCAGACAAACCCAGTCATAAGCTATCCAATCACATCCTCGTTTTTAAATAGCGTTTAACGGTGATTATGTATAACGAATGGTACACTGGAGTTACCTGCCCCTGCATGATATCGAAACTTTTACTGTGCCCCTTGCGATTCGCTAGATGAGCTTGCGTCAGAACATGCGGGTAATAGGGGTGCCTTCAGACTGTGAATGAGAGGAAAGCCGGGCTGGTTGAAGTTCAAACCCCACTAGAGACAATATTTTTACACTTTTTTCCCTCGAATCACAGTCAATTTTAATCAGACTGTTTCTAATACCAACATCACTTCAAATTACATCTTTATAATATTGTCAATTCTTTACAGATGGTCAATTCTAAATTTGATGAAATAAGTAGACTTTTTGAGGTGACAAACTAATAATTTATTCTGTCCCTAAACACTACCTCACTATCTTTGTATGATTTTCGATAATTTAAATGTTTAATATGGAACAGCAGTATTGTTATTGTTATCATGATTAAATCAAATTTTAACATGCCATTATGATATCAGGTTAATTAATACACATGTATGCATTCATTCATCATGTTATAAATCAACCAATAATTATCTGTTTCCTTATTCATAAAGGTTATTTGGTAAATGATAATTGATTCAAAATCATTCTTTAAAATAGGTAATTACAGACAGACAGACAGACAGACAGACCTGTCTGTCAGTCAAAATAGGTCATCTTGAAATAGAAAATGTTTCTCCTGGAATGATCTCAAACTTGATTCTTCCTGAAAAGCGTTTATCCCATATCATGATTTTGAATACACAGATAGTTGTAAGATGAATGATTATTTTTTTAATGAGAATCATAATACAATTGATTGTGGTTTAAGCTGATGTTTATATTCTTCAGATAAATACAGACTAGTCAACTGATAAAGTAGAAATTATAAAACTTAGAATATTGCACTCAAGTTTGAGATTACGCTAAGTCAGCAGTTTATTGCAATTATTGCTTTGTTTTCAGTATTTGTTGCTAACTTATCAACCAGACAAACTTTATATCTATAGAATTTTTACATATCTTAATATATGATTTACAAAATGAAGAGCCATTATTATACCGGTATTGAAAACTTAAGATGACATATAAAAAAAATGTTTATTTTTCTTAACTATGTCATGTTTAAAAGAAACTATGGAAAATCAATTATTAGCATATATACCAAATCCATTTCCTTATCAGTTTATCTTTCAATGTAAAAACATCTATGAAAGACTATTTGTGAAACAACCAACTTTACAAACATCTGTCAGCCATTGGTATCAAGAGTTATGTCCCTTTAATGATCGTTTGGTAATGAAGTTAGCTCAAGAAGATTTTTGTTGAATTTATATCTTACTGATGATTTATTGCCCTTCTAACATATGACACGTTGAAAACTATCAACAAATAATCACTTTATACATACATGGAACATTGTATTGCTCTAATTTACTATACAATAACACTGTCTACACATATGCATGTTTATACATATCCAATGAAAATAAATACACATGAACATACCTCTATACAAGTTTGCACTGCAATGTTGCCAGTGTTTGAAAATAAAAATCTGTCTACATCTGACATTTTTCATCTTTGATTGTCTTGACAGGACTTGCCTCATTCAACTCCCAAACTATTTAATTTAATACCATATTCGACCTAATAAGTGCCAAGGGCGCTAAAACATTGACTTGGGTGGGCGCTTATTAACGTGACGTGAATGACGATCGAAAAATAAAGACTACTGAAGTGGAACTGTGTTTAGGTTGTCTTTCATAACTGATACAGGCATTCAAAAAAATACTTACACATTATTGAGTAGAAAATAACACATATTGCCGCTAATGTATCCGTTAATTCTTCCTGAAACATCGTTAATTTATCATTTTAGTACCGTCGGTACATGGGCGGTTATTAGACCAATAATTACAAAATCCTTTGGGGGGTTGGGGGAGGCGCTCATTGGAGCAGGGTGCTTATTAGGGCAAATACGGTACTTATATGGTCCCTGTTCCACATCCTAGGAATACTCCAAACAGGACTGCATCATTAACCTGAAGGATTGCTACCCATCTTAAAACCTGGGTGGACTGAGTGCAATCTGGATGAAGTGCCTTGCCCAGGGAAACAACCAAGGTCACAAATCTTTGGTGTTTCCACCAGGATTCAAACCCTATGCATCTTGTATAAGAAGCGAGCATGCTAACCACTTTACTGTTGGCAATTCTGAGTCCTTCCATTGGCTGGTTTTTATAGGTGAAATGAGACAAGTCCTGAGGAAGCAATCAGGGTTATGAAGGAGGTTCCCAGATGCAAAGCTGCTGATAGAGCATGATGAGATACTATTGATGTGATGAATAAAAACCAATAAAACAAACATTAACAATTGACAGCAAGCAACCGTGACTTAAAAGATTAATGAATGATTTTGTCAAAACTAAAACTAATGGTAGAACTAAAACCTTCACAAATCAAGGTTCACATACATGTAATACATCCTGAAAGGTTTTTGGTTTAAAACATTGACTAGTTTCAAATTCCAAGCAACTAACCATTTGAATCTAGAAAACCCTTTTGACATAGAAATATTTATGAAAAAGTCAAAATCATTTTCATTATTTAAAACATGGCACACGAATTTGAGCAATGGATATATCTACAATACAACAAGTTGATAAATGATGGCTACAACTTGACACCCCAATATATATATATACATATATATATAATGACGGTTATGATCATCAATAATTCAGATATATATAGTGGATAATCGTTGAAGGAAGGACAGTAAAGCATCAACTTATGACATAAACTGGAAAAGAGAATTGTCAAGGTGTGCACAGGTAACCATTTTAAACTCCCCCTAAAATGTACTACTGCCCCTTTAAGGTATAAGCATATGTACTAAGAAATAACTTGTATTTTCACAACTATTTAATGTTATTATTATATTTTTCTTAGCGTTGTAGACAAAGCCAAAGTTTAAGATGTTTTACAGGATCACTAACATAAATGTGTCTAATTTGGGGAAAAATTCTTATTCAAATTCATGTAAAAAATGTTGACAAAGGGAAAAATTTCATATTGTCATCCACTTTGCACCTGAAGTGTTCAGGAAAACAATTTCACTGGAGCAAATTTAGACCCTTTGTCCGTAAAAGTACATTCTATACAGAGACAAATATTTCAGACAAGGATTAAAAAACATTTTTCAAACTGACTACTGCACTTAATGATGACATTTCCATAACAACATTTCTTCTAAAAACACATGTCTAAATTCTAAAATGATATATTTTTAGTATTATCATAAAAAAACATTTAACTATTGACAAATATGGATAATGGAGCAATGGAATGAAACACAGCAATACACAATCTACTGTTGAAGAGATTTAGTGAAAGTTTTACTCTAAAGTTATATTGACTTTTCCCTGTTTACATATTTACAATGGTCAAAATCTTGGAAGATCTGGATTGAAGGATTTTCTTGAATTTAAATGGAAATTATTCTCAAAGAAAACAAAATAGAAACAGCAAGATTTTGTGGATAACAATGATCATAAGGCAAGATAAATTATCATAAGGAAACTGTTTCCTTTAACCGTAAAACTATCTTCCAAGTGACTTGTGAAGTAAAGACTTTAAAAACAGAACCATTGACTCATCAGGCTTCATATTAAATTTTGCTAAAGGCTATGGTTAATGTGGTTCCCCCTTAGATGGGGCCACAGGGTCACCAAATGTGCATTTTAGAATCCCCATTACCAAAAGTGTCTCATTTCAGCTTTCTATGCCTTGTGGTTCTGGAGAAGACATGAAAAAAGGGGAAAGGTTTATTTGGAGCAAGAGGGTCACTAATTCTAGAATTAATTATGTAGGCGATGTGATTTTCGATACCATTACTCAATATAGAAACGGAAATTGCTCAAACATTCAAAGAAAATGTAAGGAGTTGTAACGGACCAAGCCTAGTTTGGTTAAGAAAGCTACCAAATATGCAATTGATTTTATAGGGTATAGGATCCAAGGGTTAACCAAGCTTTGTAAGGGGTCAAAGGGCCAAAAAAATTTCCATTATATTTCTCACTAGTCGAGGGGTCTGGACACAAGATTTCAGCTTTCTAGGCGACAGGCCTTTTGCTTCTGAAGAAGATGAAAATAGGTTTTAAGGGTGTGACCCCTGCAGCCCTTATTTGCATGTTCATGTTAGATTTCTGCATTGATACTCTTCGAGATAACTGGACTAGGGAAGTTACTCTTCTTCATGTGGTCAGTGATTGTCCAGTCCTTGCCCGAGTCCGGCAGTGGTGCAGAACATAGGAATAAAATTTAAAGGTATTTAACATAACATTGAGATTACAAAAGTTTTCTCATACATATAAGAAATAAAAATAAATGTGTAAGATAAAAAGGGGTTAAAGTGTGAACTTTGAATAAAAAAATAACAACCATTTTGTAAATCACTTGAAATCATCTTATATCAAATAAATTTGTTCTTTGAAAAAGAAAAAGAGATTTTACAACCTTGAACATAAACAACAAAAATAGAGCCATTGGCTCTGTAGCTCATCAGGCATCATATCAAGTTTGCTTTATACAGGCAAGATGAGCTAAAAATGAAACTGATGTTACCTATTGCAAGAAAACCTATAAATAAATTACAAAACAAATGTATTATTATTCAACACTTTCTAGATCGCCAATATCAGACAGTGAAAGAAGTCCACACTAAAATATCCAAGGAGAAATAAATTTGCCATAGACTGTCATCTAATGGAGAAAAATAGGTTTTAAAGATTGTGACCCCTGTGACCCTATTTGGGGTCATGGGGTCACAAAACCTACAGTTTAGAATCCCCATTGGCCAAGGAGTCTACATGCAGTCTTTCAGCTCAATAGACCTTTAGGAGCTAAAGATGATGATGAAAATAAGTTTATAAGGTTGTGACCCCTGTGACCCTATTTGGGGTCATGGGGTCACGAAATCTACAATTTAGAATCCCCATTGGCCAAGGAGTCTGCACATATAATTTCAGCTCTCTAGACCTTTTGGAACTTGAGAAGAAGATGAAAATATTTTTTTAAGGTTGTGACCCCTGTGACCCTATTTGGGGTCACCGGGTCAACAAAGTTACAAATTAGAATCCCCATTGTCCAAGGAGTCTGCACATATCAATATTAACTCTCTAGACCTTTTGGAACTGGAGAAGAAGATGAGAATTGGTTTTTAAGGTTGTGACCCCTGTGACCCTATTTGGGGTCATGGGGTCACGAAATCTACAATTAAGAATCCCGATTGGCCAAGGAGTCTGCACATATCATTTTCAACTCTATAGTCCTTTTAGTACTGGAGAAGAAGATGAAAATAGGTTTTTAAGGTTGTGACCCCTGTGACCCTATTTGGGGTCACAGGGTCACCAAAGTTACAAATTAGAATCTCCATTGTCCAAGGAGTCTGCACATATAATTTTTAACTCTCTACTCCTTTTGGAACTGGAGAAGAAGATGAAAATAGGTATTTAAGGTTGTGACCCCTGTGACCCTATCTGGGGTCACAGGGTCAACAAAGTTACAAATTAGAATCCCCATTGTCCAAGGAGTCAGCACATATCAATATTAACTCTCTAGACCTTTTGGAACTGGAGAAGAAGATGAGAATTGGTTTTTAAGGTTGTGACCCCTGTGACCCTATTTGGGGTCATGGGGTCACAAAATCTACAATTAAGAATCCCGATTGGCCAAGGAGTCTGCACATATCATTTTCAACTCTATAGTCCTTTTAGTACTGGAGAAGAAGATGAAAATAGGTTTTTAAAGTTGTGACCCCTGTGACCCTATTTGGGGTCACAGGTTCACCAAAGTTACAAATTAGAATCCCCATTGTCCAAGGAGTCTGCACATATCACTTTCAACTCGCTAGTCCTTTTAGAACTGGAGAAGAAGATGAAAATAGGTTTTTAAGGTTGTGACCCCTGTGACCCTATTTGGGGTCACAGGTTCACCAAAGTTACAAATTAGAATCCCCATTGTCCAAGGAGTCTACACATATCACTTTCAACTCTATAGTCCTTTTAGAACTGGAGAAGAAGATGAAAATAGGTTTTTAAGGTTGTGACCCCTGTGACCCTATTTGGGGTCATGGGGTCACGAAATCTACAATTTAGAATCCCCATTGGCCAAGGAGTCTGCACATATCGTTTTTAACTCTCTAGTCCTTTTATAACTGGAGAAGAAGATGAAAATAGGTTTTTAAAGTTGTGACCCCTGTGACCCTATTTGGGGTCACAGGGTCACCAAAGTTACAAATTAGAATTTCCATTGTCCAAGGAGTCTGCACATATAATTTTTAACTCTCTACTCCTTTTGGAACTGGAGAAGAAGATGAAAATAGGTATTTAAGGTTGTGACCCCTGTGACCCTATTTGGGGTCACAGGTTCACCAAAGTTACAAATTAGAATCCCCATTGTCCAAGGAGTCTACACATATCACTTTCAACTCTATAGTCCTTTTAGAACTGGAGAAGAAGATGAAAATAGGTTTTTAAGGTTGTGACCCCTGTGACCCTATTTGGGGTCATGGGGTCACGAAATCTACAATTTAGAATCCCCATTGGCCAAGGAGTCTGCACATATCGTTTTTAACTCTCTAGTCCTTTTATAACTGGAGAAGAAGATGAAAATAGGTTTTTAAAGTTGTGACCCCTGTGACCCTATTTGGGGTCACAGGGTCACCAAAGTTACAAATTAGAATCTCCATTGTCCAAGGAGTCTGCACATATAATTTTTAACTCTCTACTCCTTTTGGAACTGGAGAAGAAGATGAAAATAGGTATTTAAGGTTGTGACCCCTGTGACCCTATCTGGGGTCACAGGGTCACCAAAGTTACAAATTAGAATCTCCATTGTCCAAGGAGTCTGCACATATAATTTTTAACTCTCTACTCCTTTTGGAACTGGAGAAGAAGATGAAAATAGGTATTTAAGGTTGTGACCCCTGTGACCCTATCTGGGGTCACAGGGTCACCAAAGTTACAAATTAGAATCCCCATTGGCCAAGGAGTCTGCACATATCATTTTTAACTCTCTAGTCCTTCTGGAACTGGAGAAGAAGATGAAAATAGGTTTTTAAAGTTGTGACCCCTGTGACCCTATTTGAGGTCACAGGGTCACCAATGTTACAAATTAGAATCTCCATATGCTAAGGTACTTGTACACAAAATATCAGCTCTCTAATGTGTATGGTTCATGAGGAGAAGTCGAAAGTGTCAAAAGTTTACGGACGGACGGACGACGGACGACGGACGACGGACGGACGCCGGACGACGGGCCATGCCATAAGCCCATCTGGACTTTCAGTCCTGATGAGCTAAAAAGTAATATGTGGTTATGTGAGGAAAATGTTTCTTATGTAAAAAGCTGGTAAAATTCCCCTCAATTGTGGTTTATCTCATAAGGAAAATGATTAAATGTTCATAAATTCTCGTAGCTAAAATTTACTATTTATAAAATTGATAAAAACAAAATTAGCAATATGATTCAGTTAAACTCCATTCGTTTAACTTTACCCATTAAAATAACACATTTATATAATAAAATGCTAACAGGAAAAACGTTTTATGGACAAAAAACTTCATTATAGCAAATTACGAACCGTTATGTGTAGTTTCTTAGCATATACTTAAACCTGTTTTGAAAGTATTTGCACTAAAATTGTTGCTTGAAATATGCACTGATAAACTAACCCCAGAGTCCTACATCTAAAGCTCATACAATTTGGAAAGGACAAATAAAATTTGTGCTTTTCTTTGTTGGTATCATTAGTTTCCTTATTGAAGGACTCACCTTAATCTGCAAGACCTAACAGAAGGGAATCCTTTTGCTCAGCAGGTCATTTTTGTAGATATAACTAGACATATATCACTAGAGATTGAAACTCTGCATATATTACAATAAAAAAGTTGACAACCCATAGAACTTGTTCTTCATCATATCCGCTTCTAGACTCTAAGAAACTAAAGATAAGGCCCAATTTATAAAAAATCTCACGAATGAAGACATGATAAAAAACATGACGTATGACTTGTATAAATACTGCCCGACAAGCACTAAACACAGGCTGACAAGTACGTCACACTACTGAGCACGTAATATCATGAGAACTCAATACTGGTGGTGGACAACACGACAAG
The DNA here is from genome assembly GCA_916613615.1 of Steromphala cineraria. Taxonomy (NCBI): domain Eukaryota; kingdom Metazoa; phylum Mollusca; class Gastropoda; order Trochida; family Trochidae; genus Steromphala; species Steromphala cineraria. Next base: position 66,330,331 of record OU744725.1, on the reverse strand, counting down.
AACACGAGGAACCATCAGGAACACGTTAGGGATAGTCCGGTCCCGGGAAGTTATGTCTTGTTATTCTTATCCCTCGGTCTGGAACCGCTTCAAAGTTTTTGTTGGCAGTATTCGACAAAGCCACTGTCTTATCAAAATCGATCATGGCGTAACTCTCTGTCTTCCTGTAAGGGGATTCTGGGATAGATCCGAAGCTTGTTGGAGAGGTCGGCGAGGCACTAGATCCATTGACCCCATTTTCCATGACCTGGTTCTTCAGGTCAAGCTGAATATAGTTGACCTTCCCACTGTCTTTGTGCCGAGATTTGAGCGGCGGCGAACTATCCGGGAGGTCCAGATTTGCATAATTAGGATCTGACTTAGGCTTGACTACCAGAGGACCATTAGCAGCAGGTTTCTCCTTGACAGACTGCGCACCTTCAGATCCAATATTCACATAATTAGGACATGCTGCTCCCCCTTCCTCCTCCCCCTCAAGTGACACTGCCCCGATATCGTCCACCGCAACTGCGGCTGCCGCCCCACCAATACTGAGACTGTATCTGGAGTCTCCTGCTCCGCTGTCTCGCCTCACGGGCTCTCCGTCTTCTCCGATGGTGTCTGAGAGATTCTCTGTACTCTCCAAATCCAGCACAGCATATGTCACCTGCGGGGGTTCAGGTTCCGCCGGGGGAAGTGGGGGATTGTGGAGGAAGTCGATCAGAGCTGACGTGTTGTCCACAGTTGTGTTGATATACTCATGGGCATCATTGTTCACAACCCCGTTAATGTAGTGATGTCCACTGCCGTTACTATTCACGGAGTCCAGTCTGTCTGATCTAAACAGTCCCTCCATGTCTGCTTGAGGAAGAGGATCTGCCAGGCTCTGAGGACGACTGTTGGGTCGGCTGGAGGACATCATGTTATGACTCCGACTCATGTCCTCCTGTCCTGCCCGCTGAATGCAGTCCTGAACTGTGTTGAACAGAACCTCGGCATTTCGGCACTTGAAGGCGTATATTCCAACTCCAGTCGGGCACCGGCGCCCGCTCTCGAAGGAGAACAACTCGTCATCGAATCCGTATCTGCGGAGACATCTGAGTGGCCATCGTATCGCCTCCTTGCCCTTCTGCATGAGAATGAGCTCCGTGTCGCTCACCTCGATCTTCCCGGGATTTAACTCCTGGCCCTGGTCGTCCACATTGTACACCCGGAACACGCGAGAGTTGAGGTCGCCGCTCCGTGACGAGAAGGTGCAACCCATTATTGAAGGTCAAGGTCACCTAAAACAGAATGGGTACATGTTACTTGAGAAATACACATCATGACAACACATTGTTAATTTTCTAAATAGTTTGTTTATGTCAACTTTTATGAAAAAAGAAATTCCATTAATTGAATTTTTTTTATCTAAAGTTTAAAGTTTATACATAATTGGAACATGATATTGATAAAGACAATGTAAAGCCAAGGTCATTAGTTTTGTGGTGTCTCCATCTGAATTCAAACCGAAACCTTTCGTATGCAGGGATGACAATACTGATTTGAAGAAGAGCTGAAATGCATGGATTTTACGTTCCTTGAAGGTCATTTATGAATAAAACTACAGTTTGGACAATCTCAAAACAGCTGAAATCAGCTGTTCAGCGTATGAGAAGTCAGTATGCTGACCACTATACAACATACTCTTATCTAGGGTAAACAGGGAAAAGAACACAGAGTTGTAGTAGGCATTTGTTTTTTTTAATGCAGTCTTAAAATAAAAGTACCGAGGGTACAGAAGCTCACCTTAAAATGAATGAAATGGTTTAATTATACATGTAACCATCTTTTATATAATTGATTATGGCTGCCATCATGATTTTTTTATCTCTTAAAATACTAGTCTTCTTTTGGAAACGACTAGAGCTTGAACAAACATTAATACACGAATGATATAATCATGATAAGTTAACAAGCAGTAGGTGTTTGTATAACTTTTTTGTATATCTATGGCTGAATTGGTGACCATCTTGTACTTTTTAATCTTCAAAATGCTACTTTTATGTGGGCATCCGTATTAATTTCATTATGATATCTTGATTGGTTTAGGTGTATCCATTTAAATGTCATTCATTACTTACAGGATGGTGGGCACTTAACTAATTAATTCACATAATTAGGACATGCTGCTCCCCCTTCCTCCTCAAATCTAATTGAAAATTCAATATGGCTGTCATGGCGGCCATCTTGGATTCTCAAAACTGAAACGTCTACCTTTCTGTGAGGAATCACCATGGGTATAACATACTACAATTTCAGAATGCTATCTGTATTCGTTAAGAAGGAGTAGTCTTTTCCATGAAATCTAATTGAAAATTCAATATGGCTGTCATGGCGGCCATCTTGGATTCTCAAAACTGAAACGTCTACCTTTCTGTGGGGAATCACCATGGCTATAACATACTACAATTTCAGAATGATATCTGAATTTGTTTAGGAGGAGTAGTCTTTTTCGTTAAAGTTTACGGACGGACAGACGGACGGACGGACAGACAGACAGACGGACGACGGACGAAGCGCCATGACATAAGCTCACATTTACTTCGTAAAGGTGAGCTAAAAACAAAATAGAAAATCCAAAAATATTGTTAACTGTACATCCCTTTATCATTGCTAACAAGCCTACACGAATAGAAAAGAGTGGCATTTTTCAAAATTTCCATGTTAATTCTCTACACTACAAGAATAAAGTTCCTTTTCTTTTCTTTTGTTAACATCTGGGAAAAAAAGATATTATTTACGTAAAAAATGTGCTACTGTATTTGACTACAAGAAACACTATAGCCTTATTGTGCTATCATTTTTTGTTAACAATTTGCACGCATATATAAATTCCAAACACAATATTTAACGTTTTGATTACAATAATAGGACTTCTCACTATCCAGACGATTTTCATGTGCAACCAAATCATCCGGATAAATGAGGTACGACTGTATTTATGTGAAAACTGTATTTGACTAAAAGAAAGACTATGTCCATTATGGGAGGCAAATGTTTAAACAAGGAAAGTATTATTCTATAATTTTTTGTAATATGCATACTATCTAAATATTATTCATACTTTGAATTCCTCATCATGCAGGTAAATTGTAAATAAATAGTACCAAATGAAAAAAGCTTGAAAACTCAGAAAAGTTCATACTTTACCTATCAAGTAATACCTTCGTTAGGAAGTCCATAAACATTATGCTTTACAAGCAACCAAAGAAAGAATATAATTATATATATATATATATATGCCTACAATATAACTTCCTTCTAAATATATCTTAGAGGAAAGCAACTTGCTGTCAAGTGAATTACCTCCCTTCATAACTCAAAATGAGGCACATATTTGGACATTCCTGTTCTAACATATTTGCTGTTACTGTCAAGTCAGATAGGATGGAGAGGAAGTATAATATTTAAAATATTAGTTATAAATTAAAGATATTCATGAAATGTAGATAAATCATCATTTTTAATCAGATTTGCATATTCACACTGCTTTTAAACCTTTTTATTGGGAGTGTTAGGATATCAACTATGCAGTCCTTTATCTAATGACTCAATTTGCATATAAAACATCTAAACATGTCCTCAAATTGATTCATAACCCCATTTATGCCTTTAAGGTAATTCAAAATAAGGGTTAACACATGTACAGTAATTACCATAAAAGAATTAGTATTCAGATATTGCTTCACCTAGAAATAAAAGGTAATCATGGTTTTCATAAATAATTTAAAATTTTACTATCATAAATCATAAAATGTAAAATTACGGAAATAAAATAATTTATATTAACTTTAATATTTTAGTACTGCAATTGAAACTTCATAAAGATACCCGTGAAGCAAATCCACAGGACAATAATAGACAGTCTATACGCCCTAAAGCAAAACATTTTGGAAGATATAGCGGCGGTTTAGCCGTTTACATCTCAGATAAACTCTGTGATTTATTTACAAGAGTTTATATGCATTGGTACGATTCAATTTGCCTCATAAGTAAAATACCAAATATTAATGATACCTTAGTGATACTGCTCTTTGTTTACATTTCTCCAGAAACTACGTCCAATGCTGACGGAATAGAGTTATTGGGGGATCGGCTTGCCGAACTGAAGAGTGACTATCCAGACAGTGCAATCCTACAAGGACTGATAGTGAGTTGGACTATATTGAAGATGACAGTATAGACTACCTACCCCTTGAAGACTTCATGTATGATACCACCCCGTCACCCCCACCACCTCGTTCTAATAAGGACACTGTTGTTAATAATTACGGGAAGCAGTTCCTAGACTTATGCAGGTTATTCAATATACATATTCTAAATGGAAGATGGTCACAATCATCTGGTGATTTCACATACATAGGTCCCAATGGTTTCAGTACCCCGGACTATATATGTGTGTCAGCTTGTTTATACTCAACTGTGGCAGACTTTAAAGTAATATCCCGCTCTGAATCTGATCACCTCCCTTTAGCGGTAACTCTTCACCTTTTAACTGACCAATATGAGAATACACGACCCTCTATGTCAGAATATCCAAATAGATTATTATATAGATGGAGAGGAGAAAATAGGGAAGAATATATCAATGAATTTAGATCAGATTATGTAAATAGTTGCCTTAACACATTCATGGAATATATCATTAATGATGATATTGACGCATCCGTTGATTGTCTGATAGATATCTTGCACTACAGTGGAAGGTCTATGCTTAAAAGAGAGAGTAAACCTAAAAGAAAACAACCTGAATGGTTTGATTTAGAATGTGAACATTTAAAGAAGAAAAAGTACATATTGCTAGATCATTTCAGGAAATACTCAACTAAAGATAATTACACTGCATTTAACCAGAGCAGAAAAACATTTAAGAATATTTGTAGAGTTAAACAAAGGGTCTTTAGAGAAAGTGTTTCAAGGACACTTACTGAAGCATCACTGTTAAAAGATCAAAAAGGATTCTGGAGTATTATCAAAAGATATTCAAGAAAATCAGATAAGAAATGTGCTATATCGGCAGAAACATGGCAAACTTACTTTAATGATTTATTGAACCCACAAGTTGATACTGTTGGTGACCAGGATTTTGATGATTTTGTGAATAAGTACGTTGATGAACATGACTGTCATGAATGTATGGATAACGATTTTTCCTATGATATTACCACAGATGAGGTAAAGGCAGCTATTGATAGAATGAAACTTAATAAATCCCCTGGTAATGATGGGATACCATCTGAGTTCTTCAAGACTGTCAAAGATACCATTGCACCATATCTTGCTATATTATTCTCCCATATACTTTCTAAAGGTCAATTCCCTGAAGCTTGGCGTGCTGCACTAATAATACCAATCTATAAGAAAGGTAATGCAAATGAACCTAGCAATTACAGGGGCATTTCATTACTAAATAGCATGAGCAAACTTTTCACAACAATTATTAATAAGAGAATCGATGATCATGTTGAAAGTACTGGCCTTATTGGTGAATATCAAGGGGGTTTTAGGAAATACCATTCCACAATTGACAATATTTTTATTTTGCAATCTATCATTCAAAAGTATACAACAAGAAAACAAGGAAAATTTTATTGCGCATTTGTTGACTTCAAAAAGGCGTTTGACATGGTTAATAGGAAAAAGCTGCTTTATCTTCTTTTAAATAATGGAATACATGGCAACTTATTCAAAGTTTTACAAGATTTGTATAACAAGGTAAAATCTGCAGTCGTTATCGAAGGCTCGAAGCTTTCTGACTATTTCAATTGTTCTACAGGTGTAAGACAAGGGTGTGCACTTAGTCCAGTGCTGTTTTCCATTTTTATCAAGGAACTGTCAGAATCTATGAGTGAAGCTTTTAATAATGGCATATTTATATCAGAAGACATGTATAATATCTTATCTTTACTTTTTGCTGATGATTTAGTTTTAGTTGCTGATACACCTCTTAAGTTACAAAAACAACTAGATTTTCTCCATAGGTATTGTTTGAAATGGGGTATGGAGATCAATACTGATAAAACTAAAGTAATAGTTTTCCGAAGCGGGGGAAGGCTATCAAGATTTGAGAACTGGACATATAATGAAACAGAAATTGAAGTGGTAAATGCATACAAGTATCTTGGTATAATGATGACCCCTAAACTTGTGTGGACGAGAGCATGTAATATTTTAGCACAACAAGCCAACAAAGCTTTATTCCCAATAAAAAGTATTATTCGTAAATAGGAGGTAAATATTCGGGATGCATTTAAAATATTTGATATGAAAATTGTACCAATTTTAATGTATGGAAGTGAAATATGGGGATATAAGAAAATGAATCAACTTGAAATCGTACATCGATCATTTTGTAAATTTGTATTGAATGTTAGTAAATCGTTCCCCAATGTTGCTTTGTATGGAGAATGTGGGAGATATCCCTTGTATGTAAATTCTTATATTAATTGCATTAAATATTGGTTCGGGTTGATTATCATGCCATCATATAGGTACCCGCACCAATCATATCTTATGTTAAAGAAAACCTGTGACAGGAAGCGAACTAATTGGGCGTCAAAGATTATGCAACTTTTATTCACTTATGGGTTTGGACATGTCTGGATACAGCAGGGAGTAGGGGATATAGATTCGTTTTTAAAATTGTTTAAAGAAAGACTAATTGATTGTGCTAAACAGGACTGGCACGCAGAACTTACAGATAAAAGCTCTTTACAATTCTATTCCACCATAAAGTCATTATTTACTTCTGAATTGTATATTTATGAACTGAAAAATGTAAAATACAGGAAAGCACTACTTATTTTCAGAAGCTGTTATAATCGTCTTGGAATTCAATGTATTAGAAAAGGTTTTAATGATTATGAAAGTTCTGATTCTAAATGTTCTTTATGTAATGTAACCGAAGATGAAATCCATATTGTATATCAGTGCCCAATGTATCAAACTCTTCGTGTTGATGTACCGCTTCTATTCAATAATAACAGAAATATACATGGTCTTAAATATTTAATGAACTCTAATGATTATGCTTACATGTTAGGAAAATTCTTGTATAATGTATTTCGTGTACGAGGAGAAAGGATCTAATTCGCATGTGTATATTTTCATGTATGATATTTATTTAATGTGCTGTATTATGGGTCATTTGGCCTTGAAACAATAAAACTATTGAATTGAATTGAATTAATAGACAGGACTATTTGACAAGATGAAATTACATATATATTCTCTTGCTGACCATCTGATGAAATTTCGGTCATAAAAGTCATGATTCCTATCTAATTTTGACCATTTAAAACTTTAAATACATAACATAATTTTCAAATGAATAACTTTCCCCTAAAAAAAACCTTACCTCAACCAATGTTCACGCAATCAGGTAAGTTTTTCATATCAGCAGGAAAATGATATAAATAAATATTCTCGGAGTGAAATCTGAATTACAAATGCCTGTTGATAATTTGACATTTCCTGCTTGTTTATCCTAAACCTTTACCATAGTGGACCAAATAAGTGCCCACTTTGAATACATCAAGTCTAACTTTTTCAACATACAAAGACACTGCAGCATATTTACTTATAGAAATACATGGAGGATTTCACAAGATAGGAACAAACTTTACAAACTGCAAGACAACCCATCATTACAATTACAATTACTTTAAAGAGGCATTTGAGAATGTTGAAATATCAAGAAGACAAGGAGTTTTATGAATGATCAACTTCTTTATTATATGATTGAGGGTAAGATACTCTGTTCTATCAATGAAATAAACCCTCTATCTGGCTACAGTGGTGATAACCTTATATATATAAATCGTCACTCTACTGAGTGGTGATTAACTTTATCACCACTCGAGTGCATCAAGTTCACGAGTTTGACGTCATGTAACAATGGTCTGACGTCATGAATTCTCATATGACGTCATACTGTTACTGTGGTGACGGGTTCTTCACAGCGGCCGCTCAGCATGAAATTGGCCTTTTTTGACGTTATTAGAAGGATTTCATCATATAATAAATAGAATATCTGTCAATTCTTGACAAATACCATGTTTATCTCATCTTGTGAAGTAGAAAAGTAATATTTTCACTCATGGCTGCGCCAGTCGTGAAAATATAAACTTTCTACCTCACTCAATGAGATAAACATGGTATTAGTCAAGAAAAGCCAGATATCCTCTATTTATTGTAGAAAGTAGCAAAATTTCAGCATAGATGTAGATCCTTATCCTGAAATGTTGCTACTTTCTACAATGAAGAAGTTGACTGCCCATGAAACTCCTGTCTTCTTAAAGGAACATTTAATGTTTATAAAGGTTATGCAAATCCAATTTCCTGACTCTTATACCAGTGACAGACAATTAGTATGTTGAATACGGTAACTAATTTCAATGACCTTTCAAGCCCAGCAAAATCTACCAAGCCTTTGTAATGATGCTAAATTTCAACATCATGGACTTAATTTCAACTGTTCATTCCTTTCATATAGTAATTCAAAAGGTCTTTAACACAGTCTATATGATTAACTACACAGAAGTTATAGCTTCACAAACACTGTTAAATGGAGGCATTTGGAAATGTTCACATTCATTGTTGTGTTGAATTATAATGAGACAATGGGCGATGTTATAGTGAGTTGCCTTTCTCCGATAATTAGATGATATTCCATTGTGTGAAATATCACAGTAAAGTTACTTTACAATGAAAACAAATCAAGAAAAACAAGTGTTTGCCACTAACATGGCAATTTCCCCTGTCGTTGAGATATTCCGAATTAAATGTCACAAAAAGCAAATGCATTATTCCCATCCACATTGAGTGCAATGGTTCGAGAGATATGCCTTTAACAAGTGTTTCAAAAGTGGACAAAGTGTCATGGTGACCAATAGGGTCAAGGTCACCCAAGGTAACTGGTGTCTACATAATCCCCAATTGTAGGCTGTGACCAAATTTGAAAACAGTAGGTGCAGAGGTTCATAAGATATAAGGTGTTTCAAAAGTGGCCAAAGTGCCGTGGCGACCTTGAAATTAAGGTCAAGGTCACCCAAAGTGACTGGTGTCTGCGTAAACCCCCATGTAGGCTGTGACCAAATATGAAGACTTTATGTGAAACGGTAAATGAGATATAGCCTTGACAATAGTTTCAAAATTGGTCAAAGAGCCATAATGACGTTGAAAATAAGGTCAAGGTCACCAAAATGGACTGGTGTCTGCGTGTTCCCCTGATGTAGGCTGTCATCAAATTTCATGACATTTGGTTCAAAGGTTCATTAGATATCGCGTTAACAAGAATCCTGATGTACCTTCATACTGACGGACGGATGCCGCTGAATATTGTATTCAGCGGCATCCGTCCGTCAGTATGAAGGTACATCAGGATTCTTGTTAACGCGATATCTAATGAACCTACGGACTCTTAAAATGTTGTTCAAATATGTATTTTTATTATTTTGTTCTTAGAAGACCTGCAGAGAGTCTACTAGGCTAGCTGACAGACAGAAATAGATGAAGGCTAACTTGATGCAATTATTTCCAGATGCTTGTTTACTAGAAGGATTCTGCTTCAATACTTGCTATGTCTTCAAAACTGAGAAATATTGTTCTTTATCATGCCCATTATCTACTAGTCTTCAAAACTGAGAAATATTGTTCTTTATCATGCCCATTATCTACTAGTCTTCAAAACTGAGAAATATTGTTCTTTATCATGCCCATTATCTAGAAGTCTTCAAAACTGAAACACCTTATATCTTATGAACCTCTGCACCTACTGTTTTCAAATTTGGTCACAGCCTACAATTGGGGATTATGTAGACACCAGTTACCTTGGGTGACCTTGACCCTATTGGTCACCATGACACTTTGTCCACTTTTGAAACACTTGTTAAAGGCATATCTCTCGAACCATTGCACTCAATGTGGATGGGAATAATGCATTTGCTTTTTGTGACATTTAATTCGTTTCCGCGTAGCAGCGGGGGACAAAAAAAAGAACTGATGACAATAATTTGACTTCGAAACATTTGGTGCCAATAGTCATTGTCATTTAACTTACTACACATTCAGGTATATACATATTATTCACTAGTTGTGGATAATAATGATACCATTTACTGTTTCCATTGAAAATGTTCGCTTTAAATACAATCTGCATATTTGTATGATCACATTCATCAAAGCGATTCTGACAACTAAAACAAAAGCTTGTCGTTTATGGAAGTCGTATTACATATAATTTTTATTTGTATTTGAATAGCGTTCTCCTTGCTTTTAGTGCTTTTACATAAACCATAATTTAACACATAAACCATTCTAGTATGCACAAGATTCACTCATGAAATCCTGGCAGAGAGGCCAATGGGGACAAGAGCTAGATTCTAGGCATAGGTGGAGCCAGTCTTACTGAAATGAGTTTTCAAATTAAATAAAAGTTCAAACAAAGCACATATATTTTCTCGATAATATGCTCATTGCATTCCAATATATATATAAAGTTAATAGAGGTAATGATCAGTAATTCTTTAAAGTAAAGCATTACGTCTCCTCTGCAATATTCTGTCAATATAATGCTTAATGACTGGCAGGGAGGCATCATTTCCCATTTTTATGTCTTTTGTATGATTAGCAATCAACAAACCTCAGTGATCCGGCTCTTTGTGGAATCTCTGATTCCAATGTAGAAACCCCACCATTTATTAGGTATAATACATAGATTTCAGCAGAAAAAATATTCACATTATTTTTTTCATTTAATCTTTTAAGTCAAGTAACATTAATGTGATTTCTGGGATATGACTTTCACGTTCCTTTGACCACTCTTGAATAAATAATTACATCAAGAAAGTGATTGGTTTTATTACATCATTCTTGCATCACGAAGATACAAGAATCTGTATCAAACTGTCACACTATCAGAATAAAGAAGTTGTAATCCATAGAATTTTTACTTAGTTATTTCCAACTTCTAAATGTCACTCAAAGAAATTATTAAATCAGTAGATAATAAGGATGCGCTGTATATTTGATATATCGGTATATTGCAATACAGGAACAATGTGATACAAATCGGTACACACTTCTGAAAATATCCAATATATTGTATGTTTTTAAAATCTAAAATTACTAAACAACACAGCCAAATAAAACATGATTGATGAAAAGTTCTTTACCAAGTATGAAGTTGCAAAAATAGCTCAAATATGTATATAGATCATAAACTGTGATTGAAAAAAATATTCCTTTCCTTAACAGCTCATAGCTGAGCAATGATGATTGTTCTTAAAGCTCACATTTAAACAAAATATCATGCATATTCTTGAATTAAAGAAGTACCAATATATTTCAATACGTATTGCAATATGCTTAAATAAAAGAGGAATGATAACCATCCCCAGTAGATAATGGGCATGATAAAGAACAATATTTCTCAGTTTTGAAGACTGGTAGATAATGGGCATGATAAAACAATATTTCTCAGTTTTGAAGACTAGTAGATAATGGGCATGATAAAGAACAATATTTCTCAGTTTTGAAGACATAGCAAGTATTGAAGCAGAATCCTTCTAGTAAACAAGCATCTGGAAATAATTGCATCAAGTTAGCCTTCATCTATTTCTGTCTGTCAGCTAGCCTAGTAGACTCTCTGCAGGTCTTCTAAGAACAAAATAATAAAAATACATATTTGAACAACATTTTAAGAGTCCGTATATCACTTTCAGCAGGTTACGTAGCCTCATTAAGTTGACGATGACAAAGAGAAAATTCAATCATCATTTAAAAAGACTTGTCGATAGAGCTCTTCTTCCCTTGATACTATTTACTAAATCTAATATATTTCATATGATAATTTAGCGAAAATTCAACTCATACTTTTATGTTATTTATATATATTATTAACATAATATTGTTATGTTGTAAAATATTTCTCTTTCTAGTTTCTACATGCTTAGCTCAAGACTCAAATAAACATTTAATTTATATTTTTTTCTTTTCATGTCAGCTTCTAAAATACTTCTCATAGAAACTGCGACAGTCTGCGAAAATCAATTCTCCAGAGAAAGTGTTAATTACATAGATTATTGTTAATTAACCAAGATATCAAATATCAGTAACCATACCAAAATATTTGTGTTAAGAAACATTTCGCCTCGGGAGTCTTACACAAAGAATACACGACTTGTTTACATGTAAACTCCGTTGTTAGGTCAAATGACACGGGGGTCACATAGGAGCGCAACCATAGGTATATGACGTAGATACAGTAGACTAGACGGTGGAAATGTACGAGCGATCGATAGCTGAAATGAACGAGTGACAGGAGCTACAACACGGCACAGCGACAGATCAATAATGTGAAATCTCTACCAGGTTTTATTGCTGCCACACAATGCCTCAATTTAAATGGTTTTAAAAATGATGTTAGATAATTAATTTTAAAACTATGAGACTAAGCAATGAGGACCACTCAAATGTGAGGTTTATGTTTACTGGCCTTGGTGCACCTACAACTACAATTTGTTTTGACAATAATATTAAGTCTTCAAAATGATGATATTATCAAGTCCATGAAATTCTAAATATTCTTATTTTTGTTTTTGAGGAAGGAAGAAAATGTTGTATTTTATCAAATATATATAACAGGTATTAATTATTTTTTTTTGGGTTGTAAAATGAGATAAGAAATAAACAAGCAAAATATTTTGGGGAATATTTTGAAAAATAGAGCCATTGGCTATGTAGCTCATCGGGCTTCATATTCAATTATACTGTAGACTAGAGTGTAGTCAATGCCGTTCTCCATTTGTAGGGGCAACAGGGTCACGAATCCTAAAATTACCGGTAAGTATATAATATAGGTGATGTGATTTCAGGTACCGGTAATCAATTCAGAAATAGTAATTGCTCAAATATTTTATCTATATAGGATCCAAAGGTTAGCCAAGCCCTCTTTAGGGGCCATAGGGTCACCAAAACTGTGAATTTCCTTCCTCATTAGAAGGAGTCTCTACCAGGATTTCAGCTTTCTAGGCCTTATGCTTATAGAGAAGATGATGAAAACAGGTTTTTAGTGATTATTAGGGGCAACAGGACCACCAAAGCAACAATTTTTAATCCTCACTAGTCATGGAGTCTGTACACAAAGTTTCAGCTTTCTAGGCCTAATGCTTCTGGAGAAACAGTTGAAAATGCACAAACTTTACGGACGGATGGATGGACGGACGGACGCTGGATGCCATGCCATAAGCCCATCAAGGCCTTACAGGTGAGATGAGCTAAAATTAAAATGGCTATGAATCTTCAGAAGGAAAACCAATGTAAACTAATAATCCCAAGAAGTTGAAATCCTAAAAAGACACATCTATTCACAATTATTGAATGATATACCAACTTCCATTGAGTTAATCTTTTTAAAAATGTTGTTCCTAAAATGAAATTGGGATGACAATGACAATGACAATACTTTATTACCCAGAGGGGATAGAGGAAAGAACGAACAGACAGACAGAGCTCATTTAAATATTCCCTGCCAACTTTGTTTGACTGTGGACAAAAACATTTTTATTATTCTGAAAAGTTTTATTAATGTAATATATTACACTACCAATATAAGTTCAAACAAATCCCATTGTCAAATAGAGAATTGTATAAAAATTTTGGTATGTCGTTTTAATGTAATACAGAAAGTACATGACATAAGCGTACCGGTACATACTTACTTACCATTGTATCAAACATGAATAGAACAATCCATGTCAAAAATTGCAGAAAAAAACACAATAGCATTTACCTTGAGTGTTGTAAACAAAGTTCAAATTAGCAAAGAAAAAATAGTGCAAACACGTTTGCCAGCTGAGCAGGATTGCTGTTCTGATCGCTGTCAAGAGTCATTGAAAATCTACGTTCGATAACTACCAATAAACTGAAACTGTATTCCAGTATAACAAATTAAGAGGAAATGAATTTTTTGGTATACCAGTTGGCGAGATTTCAAATTTCAAATCAAGGTTGCTTGGTATGCTCCCAAAGAGGGTATTCATAAAATCGAGATACCAAGACACGTTCCAAGAGACAACAGTTAGTTAACTTACTTTGGGTCATAACAAAACTCAAGGCTGGGTAATTTCGTGTCAGGTTGTCCTTACAAACGTTCTAGGGGTGATGTGGTGAAGAACATTTAAAACATTGGGCATTTGTTAATTGAGAACAACAATAGAAATGGTCTTGTCCAAACAGAGCTTGAGCTACCTCTTTGGATAGAGAATTTCCCTCATTATGCAGTTTCCTTGCCTCACCCGTTCAGGTATATCTTATGAGACTGATTTGTTCAGGTGTAACTGATAAGACTCACCTGTTCAGGTGTAACTAATTAGACTCACCTGTTCAGGTGTAACTAGTTAGACTCACCTGTTCAGGTATATCTTATGTGACTGATTTGTTCAGGTGTAACTAATTAGACTCACCTGTTCAGGTGTAACTAGTTAGACTCACCTGTTCAGGTGTAACTGATAAGACTCACCTGTTCAGGTGTAACTAAAACGACTCACCTGTTCAGGTTTAACCGATAAGACTCACCTGTTCAGGTGTAACTAATTCGACTCACCTGTGCAGTGTAATAAGACTCACCTGTGCAGGTGTAACTAATTCGACTCACCTGTTCAGGTGTAACTAGTTAGACTCACCTGTTCAGGTGTAACTGATAAGACTCACCTGTTCAGGTGTAACTAGTTAGACTCACCTGTTCAGGTGTAACTAGTTAGACTCACCTGTTCAGGTGTAACTAATGAGACTCACCTGTTCAGGTGTAACTAGTTAGACTCACCTGTTCAGGTGTAACTGATAAGATTCACCTGTTCAGGTGTAACTGATAAAACTCACCTGTTCAGGTGTAACTGATTAGACACGCCTGTTCAGGTGTAACTAGTTAGACTCACCTGTTCAGGTGTAACTGATAAAACTCACCTGTTCAGGTGTAACTGATATGACTCACCTGTTCAGGTGTAACTAATTAGACTCACCTGTTCAGGTGTAACTGATAAAACTCACCTGTTCAGGTGTAACTAATTAGACTCACCTGTTCAGGTGTAACTAGTTAGACTCACCTGTTCAGGTGTAACTGATATGACTCACCTGTTCAGGTGTAACTGATATGACTCACCTGTTCAGGTGTAACTAGTTAGACTCACCTGTTCAGGTGTAACTGATATGACTCACCTGTTCAGGTGTAACTGATATGACTCACCTGTTCAGGTGTAACTAATTAGACTCACCTGTTCAGGTGTAACAGATAAGACTCACCTGTTCAGGTGTAACTAGTTAGACTCACCTGTTCAGGTGTAACTAATTAGACTCACCTGTGCAGGTAGGTGGAGGATGCTGGGAGCACGCCCTGGACTGCATCATGCTGCTCAGCTCACGGATCTGCGGGTCATGTCAGTCCTGTCAATAGATAAACAACTTTCTTGAAAAAGATAAATAAATATCCATGTGAACATGATATTAGGTCTATTGGTGCCAGAATCTTAAAGTACTCTCAATGCTGAGATAGTTCTCAGTACCATACCTAACACTGGCTGTAGATCGCTGATAAGAAAAGTCAAACACACAAGTTGACACAACAGACAACACACATAACAGATACATAGGTTCAGTATTGTGAATGGAAATGGAAATATAAAACTAAGAAACTCTTAAATCCAGACTTTTAAAAGGTTGAGTGAACAATGATTAATTGTGTGTTAGTAAAGGTTTGTGGCCGAGCCTTATTTCCCCCTTTGAATTAGAATACTGAATCCAGTAATTTAATCACTCGCAGCTTAACATCTGCTCTGTAGGTGGCATGTTTGAATGGTGATGTATGGGACGTGACGTCGGATCATGAGAAATACCTTCTAATTTAAGGAGTGTTTACGGATATATTTCCTAAATTGTGAAATTATTACGTCATGAATTAACAAAACGTGTCTCGGTAAGGTAAGTTGATAACCCAGTAGCTTAGTAAGTTGTTTATACGTCTTGTCATGTTTGATCAAATTTCACATACATACTGAGGAACAAAAGTTCTGTATTGCCATTGAAGTAAGTGTTGAAAAATATTAACAAAGCAAAGTGATAGACATTAAATTTGTAGCAACATCTCGTTGAAGCATTCGAATAGATTTTAACGTTCCTTTTCCGTTAGCCTTTACAAAAGAGGTGTTATTAAAGTTGCACATCTTATATGTGTCTTTGTCAGTAATAAAACAATTTCTCCCCTTTTTTTAACATCCACAGTCTTACAGTTTTTCCGTGATTTTCAAACATTTCCTTGACAGATTGGTACCCCTGGTACCCTGTTGTAGTGCTGTGACCCAATTTCTATGCAAGTTCATTTTTATGAATAAAACTCACATGGACTTTTATAACTGAGTATACTGATGGTGATTGAGTCATTGATTAGCACCACTTGGGCAACATTTCTGCCTTTAGTGGGCCTGGCGGGTAGTATACTTATAATCTCATAATCTTTTTTCTCTTTTACTCTACAAAATATGAACTGAATGTCAAAATAAACAAAAGTACATCAATGAATGAGTTCTTGACAACGATTAGAAAAAAACTGACATGGTTGGTAGTGTATTTAAGGCTTTTTCAAGGCTTGTAGTGATTCCCAAGGCTTTAAAGACTAAAATAAGTTGTGTATAGTAAAGATAGATAGGTGAAGGTCTATTGTAATTGAAAACTGTACAATTGCAAGGACTGAAACAAAGGTTTGTAAATCTATCAACAGCAGACACAAAGACAACATCTGCTAGTAGTACGTGGGAACATCTTTACTACATTTTGTAAAATCATTAAATGAATATCATTGCAACCTACTGATGACAGAAAGATCCAAAACCAACTGATCATAACTGATTTTTTTTTTTTTATCAATTCACAACGATATTATTCAATAGTATTTTTATACAAAATGTAGGTCGCAGTAAACTTGCCATCTGCTGCCAAGGTTACAAACATCCATACTCTTAGTTGGCAATTAATCGAAAACATTAATTTAGATAATTCATTTTCAAATGTAATGAAAATGTAGGCAGGAAAGGAAAATTAATTTGAATGAGAAATTAAAAAGATCTTTAAAGACAAAGGTCCAAAGCATATAAATTTAACTTTAATGAGAATCAATAAAATTCAATAATTCAGTAAGTGGGATAAAAGGGGTAGTAGCACATTTTTCTAAAATTATACATTTTCAATTTTTCACATAAAATTATAGGTTTATGCTAAATGAATTATTTAGAAAGTGTCAAATATCATTACACAAACCAATCATTCATGCTCTTAGAAAAACTATATATAAAAATTCACATAAAGTCCATTGGGAGCCATTGTTGTGTGAACACCTTTAATTCATTTTGTGTAAGAAAAAGGAATTGCACGGCTGAATATTACATTATATATTTAATTTGTTACTGCTTCATTTAGTTTAAATACATTGTCTTTCAATTGGAACCATTTATTTTCATTTTTCTGATATCACCTTATATTCCCCCTAAAATCATGCTACTGCCCCTTTAAAATTGTCACACTGATAGACGATGGTTGCAGCCTATGCCATAGGCCAAGCTGGTCGTATAGGCCCATTTGAATATATAGTCATGATTTTTCATGGTTAATAGTATTTAATGTTTATCATCAAAATCATCTTCATGCAAAACTACCTTCAAGGAACAGTACTTCAGAAAAATATTTCAAACATTTGCAAAATTATAAAAAATCATTAACCAGAATATCAATTTCAAGTCATGAGTTCAAGCAAGAGATTTTCAAATATATGATTGGCCTTATTTCAAAAGAACAAAACAACACAGAAACATATATACAAACAAGTTTTTCACAATCAGACTTCCGACCCGCTACATAATTGATTTACAACATGTTTATTCTTTAACCAATAAAATAAAACATGTTTTGATCCACTTATTACACCTAAATCTACTCTCTGTATCACAAAGCCTCCAGACCATATCTTGGAATCCTGTGAAACCCTCCTTCATTTTACATTGCCATGGAAACCGATTTACCTTAAAATCTGTTAAGTTGGCGATGTAAACACTCTTGCACGAAGAGCTTACTGCTTTGAGACTTTCATTGGTTGAGAGGCATAAATTGGTCAATCCAATTATCTTGCTTGCAGTTGTAAGTATAGAGTAAAACCTTTAAGCCTTCCTTGCTAATAATCATTTTGTTTATCATGTAGATATTACCTACATGACCTATAAATTTGTATGTCATGTTTTACTGATTTATACTATCACTCTGTATGTAATGTATCATCAATATGACCTGTTATTTTCATGTCGTATTAATTTGTATGTCATATAATATTCATGTCACGAATCAATTTGCATATCATGTATTACTTGTATTGTAAATCATGTATATCTGAAAAGATCTATCATTTTGTACATCAAGTATTACTTATATTGATACAAATTGATAGGTCATACGAGTAATACATGATGTACAAACTGATAGGTCATATAAGTGATACATGATGTACAAATTGATAGGTCATATAATAGGTAATATATGATGCAAAATTGATAGGTCATATAAGTAATACATGATGTACAAATTGATATCAATCAATTTGTGTGTCATATATTACTTATATGACCAATCAATTTGTATATCATATAACAAAGAAAACGTAGTGAGTGCAGCATTTATTGCAGAGCGAACTTTCACCTTAGCAGCTCATGCGCACTTGACCTGACCTAGAAAATCTATTTTTAGAAATTGTGATTCGCCTCGCGTTAAAACTGTCACTTAGATTTAAATATATATCTTGTCATGTCTTAATTATAAACTATATAAATTATAAACTTAACATGTGTACCAACACATGTGATCATTTCATATTCAAAATAAAACAATAAATAGAATATGAATGAGGAAGGTAATGCAACGCATTTTGTGCACATTCACAAATGTAAACACGCGGTAGAGCCCTCTTCTTCAATGTGCGCATGCATGTGGCTACGCGTTTGTGTTTTTTTGTTGCCTATTTTAATGTTTCAGTGTCGAGGGAGTATATCTATGTTGCATTTTCCATGTTTGATGTGGACATTTCCCCGTTTTTCTGCACAGTGGAGATGTTTTGTTTGGTAGGCCTGAGTAATAACTTGCCTTTACTGCAAGGAATAAAAGTTGTCAAAATCTTTGTCAGGATGTTTGAAATTTCTTGGTACATATATACTCAATGACCCAGAGCTTTACATCATTTTAAATATTTGATGAATAAGTTTCTTACAGTTTTGGACAAAAAGATAATAAAACCTCATCGAGGGTATAGATCTATTAACGATTTTGTTATTGACGTCATATATGATCAGCCAATGATAGCTTACATTGATAAATGTTTAATTAACTTCCTGCTGTTAGAATAGATATTGCTAAAGACAGTGATTACTTATATAAATATATGTATCATCAACATATCAAATTACAAATTGCAATGTTTTTGACATCAGATGACCAGTTAACTGCACTGTACCGCAATACTTTTACAAAAATAGACCCATTGGCTCTGTAGCTCATCAGGCTTCATATCAATTTTGCTTTAAGGTGTGGGAGTTTTTGTTCTCCAACTTAGAAGAGGCCCACAGGGTCACCAAATGTATACTTATTTGGAAGGAGTCTGTATAAAATGTTTCAGCTTTCGGCCTTATGCTTCTGGAGAAGGAGGAATAGGTTTTAAGGGCATAGCCTCTGTGGTCCTTATCAGGCGCCACATGGTCAACAAAGATATAAATCATAATGCTCACTAGTCAAGGAGTGTACACAAGGTTTCAGTTTTTTGGGGCCTTATGCTCCTTGAGAAGAAGATAAAAATATTTTTTTTAAGGCATGGCCTTGTGATCCTTATATAGAGGCACAGGGTCACCAAATGATCAAAATCTATCAATAATAATCATGATTAGTGAAGGAGTCTGTACACAAAGTTCCAGCTTCTGGAGAAGAAGTAAAAAATGCATAAAGTTTACGAACGGATGGACGCCGGACACATGCCATGCCATAAGCCTATCGGGCCTTTCAGGCCAGTTGAGCTAAAAACAAAAACCATGTTCTTATGCAACAAAATCCCTTCTACAAATAATTTGAAAAGTTTTAAAGCAAAATTGAAAACAAGATCATACGGTCAATATCATATTTACTCAATAATTTGATTTGTTGGTGTAGTTGCGGCTGTTGAGATATAATTGATAAGGACGATAGGGTCATCACAAATACATTTGTTGATCTGCAGTCATTTTCTTTCAGTTACAATAACATGCGCTAGGCATCTTAGTGCATTGTCAGGTTAAGTGACAAACAATATTAAATAATGTCTATTATTTAGAAAATAACTAACGAGGTAAGGGTGATTATAGGATATCTAGGTAATATGTCACGTTATTAAATATTTCATTTTAAAAACATTGTATAAGAGTTTGACTAACTCTTATTTGTTGTGACTAAAAGTTTTTATATTTTCGGTTTATTATTGGGTTTGTACTGAGTGAACTAAACTCATTTAAACTGTAGGGTTCGATTAAGTGTGGCTAAAGAGATGGAACTCTTTCACCTACAGGACTAGAATTCCAGAGACGTACCTGTCTGACCGTCGTATCCTCAAGACAGTTTATTTCTATCTTGGTTTCAACACAAATTCTTTTAAAACCATATTCAACAAGTCAATGTTTTCTGTGTTAGATGTCAGTATTGACACTTTAATAGCTCTGAAAGGCATTTTAGAATCTGTATTGACGAAGAAACCAGTTGCATGGATATTCAACTTTTTTGATGCATGAAATGCGAATTATAGATATGAACATTGTTATAAAGCAATTTATTTGTGCAAAATGGATATCTTCAGAGAGCAAACATTTTAAAGTGATTATCCATAGAATAAAATAAAGAAAAAATTGCATGCAGCCATTTTAGTGTGAACATCATTTCATCATTTCAGTGAGAGAAAGAAATTTTGTAGTTAAGACAAACTTTGTATATTCATTTAAAGACTACTTTACTTATAACAATGTCATCAAATTACTGGTTTCTGCATAATCCCCCAATGTAGGTTGTGACCAAATTTGAAGACAAGGATCAAAAGTTAGTTATTGGAGTTTTACGCCGCTTAGACAGTATTTAAGACATTAGCAACAAAGGATCAAAAGGAAACATACAGAAAGCAAGGCATAGTGAGAGTCTGAAATTTCTACACGTTGCCACTTTGGGTGACCCTACCAGGAGAATGTGAGTGAGTTGGAGTTTAGTTTAGTTTCTATTTGAGGCAATAGCAGCGTCAGGAGCATTTGATCCCTGGCTTGTATACATATCTCTTATTGGTGGCACGTGGTCCTGTGCGAAGCTCAGTTGACCGCTATCAGTGTAGTTCAGCAACATCTGGCGTGGCTCGCCAGATGGTTGGGTTACCCGATTCATTGCTGAATGAACTGAGAGTTTGGAGGGTGATTCCCTGCCCCACACTGAGACACGAGTTGAATAACTTGTGGTGTCGCCTTAGGCAAGAGACTTTATTCAAAAATGTGCCTCTGTTCACCCAGCAGTATTAATTGGGTACCTGGTGAAAGTTGTGTTGGAGGGGGGCCCATCAAGCGCTTAATCGGCAGCTTTGGTTAGACCAGGGTACTAATTCAGGGAGCGCCTTGAGCATGCATTCGGTGTGGATATGTGCGCTAAATAAATACCCTAATTATTATTAAGGATTCAGCCATAAGGCTGAATCCTTATTGCTATTGGCGTGGTTTTTTTTATTTTTATTATTCCACGATTTTTGTGAGCAGGATTCAGACCAAACGGCTGATGCTATTGAAGCCAAATTTCACAGGCTGGTAGACCTTGTTGAGGAATGGCGACAATAAGCTTTTGGATTTAGTGCATTTTTGACCATTGCCGACCCCACCCACCTTTGAAAATCTTCTTCTCTGAAGATACTTGCACTAGAGATCTGAAATTTATACTCAATGTAGCTGAAGCATTGTAGACCTTAATTTCTACAAAGTCCTAACATCAATACTTTTCTTGCTGTGATTTTTCAAAGTTGACCAAAATCTTAAAATCGCAAACTTCAAGGGCAGATAACTCATAAACCAGACCATAGAATTTTATGATTTTTGCATGAGAGCTAGACATTGGCAAGGTCCTTAAAATAAAAGAATAAAATCGCTCGCGAACAGTCACTTCCGGTCAGGGTCAGAGGTCAAACTTTCCATTTTGGACATGTGGTGTTTTGGTGGGTATGTTTGAAATATCGTAGCGAATCAACGGCGTACGATAATGCTTTGTTCTATACATCATATGAAAGCCAAAAGTCTATAGATTTTTTGTAAATTTGACAGTAAATTCCTATATTTGTTTTACATTGAGTTACGGCCCTTTGAATATTGTCAATTCTGCTTTCGTTTTGAATGCATAGGATACAGGTATGTTAAAAAAGTTGTTAGTCATCAGTGATAGACGACAAATCATTGTTCCATATATCATTAGAAAGCCAAAAGAATGAAAAATCTTTTAAAAATTAACAATAAATTCAGTTACTACATTTACATTGAGTTACGGACCTTTGAATATTGTTAACCTTGCATGCGTTTTAAATGCATTTGATAACTGTTTGTTTGCAAATTGCGTTAATCATCAACAAAAGATTATAACCCATAAGCTTTTGACTGAAATCATTACCTTTGTGCATTACATTTAACACCATACAGCGCTGAATCCGTTTGTCGTCGCTTGCGACTATATTTAATTATTATTATTATAATTATTAGCAGGGTTTTAAATCTGTACTAGCCCGGTAGCCCATGGCTAATGCAAAAGATGCTGGGCTAGTAAACTAAAAAGTGCAATGACTGGCAGTCCAAAGGACTAGTTAATTTAAAGAAAATATGATTACTTTATAGATGTATTTGGCTAGTCAAAATGTCTTTGGGTTAGTGCTCACAGGAATGCACTAGTCGGAAAGGCTAGTACCCCAATAGGATTAATTTCAACCCCTGTTTAGTCTTAGGGTAGGTGAATCTAGTTATCAAGACAACTCAAATTTAAATCATGTCATTGTGAGACTGTGAGCAAGTCTATCCCAGTGTATCCCTTTCCCAGTAGCAAGACTGAACTGTGGCTTAGTCTTAAGATAGGAGAAGGTAGTTATTATCACAAGTCAGATAGTGACTTTAAATCATGCCATTGTGAGCCTGTGAGCAAGTCTATCCCAGTATATTCCTTTCTCAGGAGCAAGACTGAACTGTGGCTTAGTCTAAGGGTAGGTGAAGCTTATTATAATCACAAGTCAGATAGTGACTTTAAATCATGCCATTGTGAGCCTGTGAGCAAGTCTATCCCAGTATATTCCTTTCTCAGGAGCAAGACTGAACTGTGGCTTAGTCTAAGGGTAGGTGAAGCTTATTATAATCACAAGTCAGATAGTGACTTTAAATCATGCCATTGTGAGCCTGTGAGCAAGTCTATCCAAGCATATCCCTTTCCAAGGAGCAAGACTGAACTGTGGCTTAGTCTTAGGGCAGGTGAAGCTTATTATTATCACAAGTCAGACAGTTCCTTTAAATCATGTCATTGTGAGCCTGTGTTCAAGTCTATCCCAGGTAAAGTTAATTGAGAGGTGATGAGAGGATCATGTTTACAAGCGGAAACAGGAAGAGTACTTCATTATCCACAGATGCCAAGCCTTCTTGGGCTGAGTAACCAACAGATTCATAAACATCAGAGACTAGAGGAGCCTTTCTCAAAAAGAGGACCTGGAATAAGTTTCATTTATGGTATCTGGAATATGGAAAATTGTAAGGATGAGGAATCTAGTTCCATTCATTTAGACCTTATCTGTATTCCTGAATTATGGAGAATTGTAAGGATGACTAGAGGAGCCTTTCTCAAAACG
Source organism: Steromphala cineraria (assembly GCA_916613615.1). Classification (NCBI taxonomy): domain Eukaryota; kingdom Metazoa; phylum Mollusca; class Gastropoda; order Trochida; family Trochidae; genus Steromphala; species Steromphala cineraria. The sequence goes on along the minus strand of OU744725.1, from coordinate 66,306,369 downwards.
AGGATGTGGAATAAATTTCATTTATTCAACCATGGTTCTGGAAAATGGAAAATTGTAAGGATGAGGAAATCTTCCCAAATTCATTTGAAATATGGAACATATTAAGGATGAGGAAATCTAGTTCCATTCATTTAGACCTTATCTGCGTTCCTAAATTATAGAGAATTGTAAGGATGAGGAAATCTAGTTCCATTCATTTAGACCTTATCTGTGTTCCTGAAATATGGAGAATTGTAAGGATTAGGAAATCTAGTTCCATTCATTAAGACCTTATCTGTGTTCCTGAATTATGGAAAATCGTAAGAATGAGGAAATCTAGTTCCATTCATTTAGACCTTATCTGTGTTCCTGAATTATGGAGAATTGTAAGGATGAGGAAATCTAGTTCCATTCATTTAGACCTTATCTGTGTTCCTGAATTATGGAAAATTGTAAGGATGAGGAAATCTAGTTCCATTCATTTAGACCTTATCTGTGTTCCTGAATTATAGAGAATTGTAAGGATGAGGAAATCTAGTTCCATTCATTTAGACCTTATCTGTGTTCCTGAATTATGGAGAATTGTAAGGATGAGGAAATCTAGTTTTCATTTAGACCTTATCTGTGTTCCTGAATTATGGAGAATTGAAAGGATGAGAAACTAACTTCCCTTCATATAACGGTATAATAACCCAGTACTTTGATAAAAACAAGTTTACAGGCTTACATAAAAAAATACATCTGGGTTCAATATGGAATTTTTGGTCTGATAAACTCAAGGAAAGAAATATTATTTGTTTGCTATGAACTGTTCGCTATATTTAAGAAAGTTTGCTTTGAAAAGAAGGTATAAGTTGCTGTACAATAGTGTTTTTGAAGACTTTATAAATAGGATCAAGCTGGTTATATGCATAGCTACTAGAAATTGTTCAACAAGTAAAAGTTCATAAAGGTACTAAGGAAATATTGTTCCTCATTTCTGTATTACAATATATCTATTATGATACAGAAAAGCTTATAGCAATACTTATTGCAATATATTGATACTTTTAAAAAGATTTTGCATACTATATTATTCAATAAGATATTCATTGCTCAGCTGTCAGACGTATTGGAAATGAAACTTTTTCAAACACTGTTCATGACCTATATATATATTTGAGCTATTTTCACATCCAAGCTTCACAATTTGTTAAACAACAAGAAACCTCATTATTTTTTCCATGTTAATTGGTAAATATGTACAGAAAACATTATCAACTTTAAAAAACTATATTGTCACTGTATATTATATGTGTACTGATCTGTCCATGTGTAAGTTACGTTTGTTAGGGAGCGGCATTAATAAAAACATATTTTTTGTCAACCCCGTTTCCTTTTTTTAAATAGATATGTTTAAACCACATTCATTTATATTTTTTAGAGAAGAATAGGCTATCTCATCATTTGCGAAACAAAGTACTATGACATACCATGTAGTCTCATTGATGAATTGACTTTAGATCCCTCAGTAAAAGCCGTGAGTAAGCTATCAACAGTCAAAAAGATTCAACCAAAATTAGTAAATGTCTTCATTATATGTCTCAACTAACTAACTGTCATACTGGAAAGTTGTTTTCTTTGTTTGTGTAGTAACTAGATTAGTGTTTGCGGGACACCGCAAAAAAAGAGCAGCCCCGAAACTTGGGGTTGTTCCACCTTCTACAAGCCTCAGCATATTGGGCATTTTCTTGTGACCTTGACGTTTGACACTCAAGGTCACGCAATCAATGAACACATTTCATTGAAAATAACATTAATGTATCGAATTAAAGTGTTTAAAGTTAAAATAATCCATTTTCTCAATATTTGTTGACCTTGCTGTGACCTTGACCTTTGACAGTTCGTACCCAAAACCTTTCCAAAATTTTCTACTTCTCAAGAGATAATATATACAAAATTTAAACTTCATAGCACATAGTTCTAAAATCATCATTTTGGCTACTGAATCATGACAAAGGCTTTGTAATATGAACCACCCTTTCTATGCAAGAAGCGTTGTCATCTAGCTGCTAAAAAAAATCAAATGGATTGTGGTGCCAAGTTTTTTCCGCCAGGGGATTTGGTCTCATAAGAAGAGAGGCTTGATCAACATTTCATGAGTCGATCTGCCTCTGTGGGGAGAGAATGACAAATATTTGCCCCGAATCACTTAAGTTATCCAAGTGTTTCCTAAGCATGAATGAAGTTTTAAATCTAAAGGAATTGGAGCGGCCCTGTTAGTAGGGTTTAACATGCAAACTTTCATGCATAGGAACTTGAGATAGTTATTCAACATACCCTCGTGTTACCTATTTCCATGGTAATAAGCAGTAAATCTTAGTCAACTTGAGCACTGACAGGAACAAAAATTATGAATATTGTTATTGATAAGAGACATATTTCCCCAATATATGATCTTAATTTAACAATTATTTTATTCTTTTGTTGATTTTTATTGACACTTCAAAAACAGGTGCCAATTTTTGTTAATTTTTTGGGTGTCACCTGTTTTTATGGTATTTTCTTAGGATAAACTATGACAATACAACACAAGCAACAATGAAAAAGTCTTTTGTGTTTGAAACATAGGTCGATGGTGTGGAATAGCATTTAAATTGCAGATGTCAAATGTTTAGATAATTTTCACACCAATTCAATTAATTTTCTGTCACAAATATTTAGCAAAAATGTTGAAATTCTGGTAAATAAAACAAATCATATGTCAACAAGGTATTTATTTGGTAATAAAAAATATTTTAGAATCCAAATGACTTGTAAGTCATGAACCTAAATCTTCTGTTTGACGAATCCGAGAAAAAATGTTGGGGATAAAGCAATACATCACGTTCTTTGCCCTGGAAAACTATTTGATTTAGGTTTTGGGTTACATTACTTTGCTATAAAATAGTGTTTAAAAAATTTTGAAAGGTTTTTTTCCTAAAAGTCACCCAGAAATGTTGTCTCAAAAAAATATTTCGTGAAAACTGAAAAGCTTTAAATATCGTTCAGTTTTCTTCACTCAACAGAGGAGTTAAACAGATCAGTTTAATGTTGATAATTTGATGCTCAAATCAATGGAGATCAACTGATCTCAAAAATAATCTCTTACTTGATAGGAACTAAAGTTGAGTTAGTGAGATAGTGACACAATTTGTAAATACCACGAAATAGGTGACCCACGAAAACAGGTTACTTGAGGGTACGATGTACATAAAAAAGCTGGGATCGAAGAAAGTAGAAAGGAATAATTGTAATGTTTTATACTGTAAATTTTCTAATGTTTCTAAATCTGATGTGTGTTTTCTAAACTTTTGTCCTGTTAGCTTTGCATTTGTTAGATAATTTCGGATACATTTACATAAAAAAGACAAATTTCATTCTTTTAAGATTAGCGAATTTCTACAGTCAACTTCGGTCAATATATGTAACTGCGATAACTATCCTCTTATGTTCATAACATTACAATATATTTATAAATCTTGTCAGTTGACTGTTAATCTAATACCCTCCCAACCATGTGTGAAGTTATAGCTCAGATATATGTCACATGCTCACATCACATGTCTTTTATTGCTAATAATGTATGTCATAACTCAACTGTAACAACCGCAAATATGACAGCAAATGTGTGTTACAAAAACATAGGCTCTACGTTGGTGGTACACTCCTAACCGGTACATTGAAGCTTTTTGTCAAAGTAATAGATGCCGGACTTGTAATTGAATTCGTCACACCCTCAAAGATAGGATCGCCACACACTCGTTTGAATCACTGAATGCAATGGACATTCAAATTTACAAACGGGCACCTGTTTGGATTAAAACGCTTTGTCAAATGGGATTATCATTAAGATATTGTCAATCATATATGTAGGTAAGAAAATATTGGTATCTTAAGGCATCAATGGGATCATTTATGCTTATAGATGCGACTAAAACTCTGAAATACTCTAATTTGCGATTCTGTCAAAAAAACATGTTTGATTCAGAATGAGGTCAAGGGAAAATGTCACACTAAACGGACACGATTTTGTCATGACATTAGAGATAATTTCATGAAATGATTACCTTGATCTTTCGACTGGTGGAGCTGTCATCCTACATCGTTACCGTTGGATCAAAATATTTTCAAACACGCTTTTAAACCTCGCTTGCTTATCTTTCGTCAGTGTACTTCCGCCATTGTCTGCTAACTGAACTCACCGTGACCTCTCACCAGACGGCGCTGCAAAGAGGATTCCCCCGTTCTATTTTTAGCAAAGATCTGGGTTTCGTTTCAAAGACAGGGAAGGGAATTCCATGCTTGGCCGTGGAACTGGCATTGGTAAACAATGCTGTCGACCTTGGACTGAACACATAAATAGCCATGGCTGGAGGGGTTATCAATTCAATTGACTTAAATTAAGTATATGTCTTGAAACGTATCAGTACTTTGTAGGTTGCTTTTCGATTTCGATTGAAAACTGGTATTTATCATGATTTCAAGTCTATTTGCATTTCGGGGATTAATATGTTCGATCTTTTGAATTTATGTTTTCAAATGGTATAGACATCGTCCATCAGCCATTAATCATTTACGAATTATATTTTTTAATCCATTACCAACAAAATATTCAATACAGCTATATGTCGGTAAATAAACTAAATTTCGAATTATCATTAGTCTATAACACTACGCACGCTAATAATCTCACAAACATTTATCATGACGACATATCGTTATCAACACTAAATTCTAATGCTACTTTTGAAGCCTATTGAAAGTTTTGTGTTGAGTTATATTGAGAAATTCATCCACGTGTCTTCAGATACCGAGTTTCTGATATCAGATACACGAACACTCATTGGGGTGCGGGCCCCGTCCATCCCTCTCTAGAAGATTCCACTGAAAGCAAGATTCTTATATGGCATACATGATTGATTAACGTTAATAAGAAAATTGTTGCCAATGGAACTTCAATTCTGTAAACAAATTAATTTCTAGTGAACTTATGTTCTTTGATTCAACCATCTAATACAGGTATTTGTGGCACTCAAAGGTGTAGTCATTTGGGTATAATGTCATCGGGTCATTGAGGTAAGATGAAGAATTTCTTATTATTTCCATGTGTACTGGACACCAAAAGAAACGCGAATCAAGAAGGTATATGCTAGTATAATCAAATATGATGTATTTTAACGTAACAAACATGGACAAATATAAAGTTAGAAGCACTAACAATAAGTCTCTTCTCTTGACATGATATACATAAGTGACTATGATGACGACAACTGGAGTGTCGTCTAATCTTAATGCCTGGTATAGCCACCATTTGCAGTCACAATCACAAGACACCGCCTGTGCAATCGAGTGACTAAGAAAGTGGTTAGTGTTCATTGAAATAAATATTTAAGTCGCGGACGCGCAAGAATGAAACATCATTATACTGCATCCCACAAGTAGTCGTTAGGGTTGAAATCTGGATTAAGAGCCAACCATTGCTTATATTGATGTCATCCAAATTTGAGAAGGCCAGCGAAATTCTGACACAGTAGGGACGAGCGATATTGAAATAAAACGTCACAATCTGAGGTCTGTCACTGGCCATAAAAGAACAGGCGGCAAAATCTCCAAAAAAATAGGTGTACAGGTATAGGGGGGACGGTTTCTTAAACGTTAGCACCCAATATATAGAGTAGATTTGATGCACATCAATATTGACCCGGACGCCACAGTTATGGAGGCTCAAAGTTGTACATGTATATCCTATTTCAAGCAATGGATGTTCTGGTGTCGGAAAATATTTACATACTTTTTATATTTTCTTAATAAGTAATGAAAAAATTACATTTCAATTAGATTTAGTCATTATGTACTATAAAACGTCAAGGCATTTTATTTATGATATTTGCATTAACTTAGCAACGTCCAAAACGTCCAAATTTACATGTCATCATCAAGGGTCTAATCCGCATGTCTTTGTGAAGAGGTCACCACATACAGTGTCACTGCAACCACATGTACTTGTGTATGTCACCCTGTTTGTTCAGCGACTGTGGAATCCACCCGACCTTAGAAACAGTCCTTTGTAAGTACAGGCTGAATTTGCACTTTGAATCTTTTGCTTTTGAATAAAGTTGCTCATCAAGTGCTATAACTGTTAAAACAAAATACCAATTACATTCAAAAGTCTAAATTCATTAAAAAAAGAGAGTTAACAATGCGTTTGTTCATTTGGCATCTAAACGGTTTCAAAGGTGCAGGAGAAGCCGGTATAAATTCCGTAGCTTGTCAGTTTATTCTAACATATATTTCAATGTTAGAATTTCTTTAGAGAATCTGACTATACCAAACATATCAACATATATTTATGACAGTTTACTAGTAATCTTTATCTCACATATATACAGGGTAAGAATCAGCCAACATGAGCTGGGCTCAGAAAGGTAATGTTTTCACTGCTTGTCCGAAGTACAAGAAAGGTTATAATAACAATATAGTCCTTTCAATGGTTTTCGCTAAAGCTTGAATGCGTTTTGGCACAGAAAGTCTTTTTGATCATACGACGTCTTTATTGATAAACCACAGTCAAAATATGAATTTATGATATTATGTCTAGACGTCTGTAATGGTTTCCCTAGGGACGCATGTACGAAAATGACTAACTCTAGCATGTAGCTTTATGCAAGACGACTTTGAAGTGTTCTCCGAGAATATGTATGTATATATATTATATATATGCCTTCATATATATATATAGGTTAGAAGTTTTGTTTATATCAACAACCACACCTGACTGGCTACCAATCTGTGAACTTTAAAAATTAAAGAGATTTATTTTGTATTTATGTTTAATTTAGGTAAATGTATTTATAACGATTATTATTTACAGGAGATATCACTTCCAATTAAATCAACAATGTCAAGGCTGCATCATTTTGTGCATGAATCATTTGACATCATGTAATTTTCTTTTATTACCCAGCTTTGCTTCTCACATCAAAACTCATAGTAGAATGTCAAGATTGTGTTTGTTTAATACAAAAACGTAAATGTTCACTGTGTGCTCATACACATGGTATTTGTGACTCTATACATGTAGCTCCGCTCTGTAATAGGAAAGTAGATTCACGGAAAGGTTGACGATATTTTATGGCGCTTCCTTATGGAAATGTTTTTCCAGTCACAACCCATTCTCTCCCCTAGGAGGTAGATCAAGTCATGAAATGTGGATCGAGCCTCTGTTCTTATTAGACTAAAACCGTGGGTTCCGGCAGTTTACCCTAGCGGAAATAATTTGCACCACAATCCATTAGAAGTTTTTTTTGGCAAATGACAACGCTACACGCACGGAACGGGTGGTTAATATCACAATGCCTTAGCCATGATTCAGTAACCAAAATGACGATTTTAGAACGGCGTCGCTGATTGCCCAACTTACTTAAATTGCTTCCAATTTGCCATCTCCCATTCTACCCCAGAAACTCGGCGAATAAGAACTGAGACCCGATCAAACATTTCTTTACTTAATTGATCTGCCTCTGTGGGGAGAGAATGGTCACATGGGGGTGCGCCCATTGGGTGTCGCAAGAGCAACTTTTGAAATGATTTTTAAAATCTATATCTGGAACTCTAATGGTATCATTTTTTATTCTCGAAATAAAGAAAACGCAGTCTGCTTTAGATTTTAGTTATTTCTTTTCTTCAAATTATATATTTATTGACCATTTAATTTGACAGTATGTAAAAGTGTTAAGACTACTATCTACTGTCTACGTTAAGTTTTCGTATTAATATTATTTTTAGTGTTTTTATTGTAAGTTGTCCACCTTTATAATTTACTGAAGTGTAAATCAAAAATTCTGATTTCTCAATCGAAATTCTATTTGACGACCTATGGATAAAGGGAAGTAACTCGTCAGAGACTATACTAAACCAGCATCCCGACTTTTCCACAGATCTGCGCAGGAAGAATTAGAAATGGATAAAAGATACCTACGTATAATAAATTAGTAACAAAAGTACCTTAAAAAATGGTTTCATTTCTACTGACTGTCGTTAAAACTAGCTGCCTGAACAAGCAAAACTATATCCAAGACTGTATCTAAATACTCATATGCCATAAACACTATAATACATAAAAAGAAAATAAACACACGTAAAGTTTATGGATAGTTTTGAATGGCGTTTTACCTCTATTATTTGGATAAAACGTTCTAACATAAAACAGAATTCAATACCTCATAGATTGAGACTGTTTTGTTAAACACAAGAGTAATTAAAATCTTCAAACACAAGTTAATGACGCATAAAATTTATAGTTGATTTGATTTACAGCATTTTCAAAAATACAAAAGGATTGTCGTCTATTAAGGAAGAAGGGATTTACGTACTACAGGCTTATAACTACCTTGTGTTGACAAGTAATTAGCGGTTTCCGCTTTTACAGAAACCCTGCTGGGACTAACAGGATATGATTGACAGCTGACATGTACAAGTAGGTCGATAGAACAATTAACCTAGAGTTATCTTCCCTTTCCAGGTCAGAACCAATGTCCTTATTATTCCAAGTTTCCACACTTATATAAGTATCACTATGTCTTATAAAGTGAATAAAGGGTCTTCTTTAAACAAAACCAAAATTTTAAAATGAATATTCAAAACATGAGTTGATTGTCAAACCTCTCATTAAAGCTTAAAATCGATTTATGAGAGACACAGCAAATTAGTATCTCACAATATTTCATCTTCAGGAATTGATGGAATGCATTATCTTAAAGATGAATGTTTCATAGCATGTAATGTTTTTTTCTCTTTTTCTCTCAGCATGGTAGTAGTATTTTAGATGGTTTATGAATATTTAGATTGATAGCTAACTATCCCTAAAATAGACATGATAAACCTGCCTATGCTGATCCTTACTCAGTATTTTGAATCTTAAATGAAATCATATTATTTTCATTATTCTATTCCAAATAGTTTTTCTAGACATAACCTGGTATATTGTTATGATCATAATATAGTAAACCATTTCATTCATATGCTGATTTATGCTATTAACACATAAATCTAATGCATTGTAACAGGGATGCAGGAATACTGTTTATTTACTATTTATTGTATTTACTGCACTCCCTCATGAATTCCTATCAAAACAGTTAGCATTATTGCCTTTAGGGAAAAACCATAGGTAATATATATATATATAACCATGATGTGAATTACCTAATTACTGTAACTGAAAATATCTGGGTAGAGCAAACAGCGTTTTCCCCATGGACAGGAAGAATTATTACATTTTATCAAAATAGTCCCTTTTCAATTATTTCGAACAAATCCTGATATATATAAGAGGCTTGAAATTTGTTATGTATTTTCATGTCTGTTTAAAAAAACTTATGTTTTGGTAAATATCTTTTTAACATTATTCATTTCAAATATACATATAAATAAATCATTTGTCCAAAATTTGGCTGATTAAGGACATTGAGGGTATTAAAAAAAAAATCAAGATTTTACCATTTACTTTTCCTTGGTAATAGGTGTCAGAGTAACAAGGAATGGAGATTCCTTGAAAATAATTGAGTTGAGGATATTACCTATTAACTAAATGCTTATTCAACTACAGACATTAATAACTTATCAAATATGACATATCAAGTGCAAAACTGGAAATAAAATAAATAACGCTCGAATCCATTAGAGAAAAATGATGCCAAGTGTAATTTAAATCCAAGCACTAAACTAAGTTATTAAATGTTGTTCCAACCTCTGCCTGAATAAGCTGAGATTTATGGGTTAGAAAGGGAGAAGCCTGATTGCGGGATACAATCAAATTTAGTTGTGCAATCAGCGACGCTGTTCTTTAAAGCCTTGTTACCAATCTTTCTATGCGAGAAGTGTTTTCATTGACTGGTTATGTGGGAAACAAGAGAATCAGACTTGTTAGGACAGAGGTTGGATCATCATTTTATGACTTGATCTCTGGAGTACGGAACCGTAGAGGGGACATTGAATACGTTTTATTTTGAAATTATTATGTCGTGGCCACTGGAGAGAAAATGGAGGTTATGAAGAGGGCACAAGAAAACAGCGGAACTTCATCACGGCTTATTATTTGACCGCAACGATTGAAAGTTCTTCCTTGTGTAATCTACTCTGTATTCCAGTTCCTGTTTTTGCTATACACTGTTCATTACACAATTTAGCAGGCATCGTTTACATTTTATTGCCATTATAAAATTTTAACAACCAATTATGTACGACATAACTCCCTTAAACATGTAGCGTTATCGTAATGACCAACAAAACTTCTAATTAGAACATGTAAGCACATATCATGACAGTTGCCGGACAAACCCAGCTTAGATATTCGAGTGGGCGGGGCGTGATGAAATCTACATCACTTGGGGCACGAGAAGCCCGGAATGTCACTTTCAGTCGATGCATATCGTGCAGGAAATACATTGTTTTGACATACATGAGTTAAACAATGATTCCCTGATAGTGAAACAAACACAAATGCCACGCCCACACCCATACCCACGCTCACGATGCTCCGGTTTGTGAGTTGCAAACGTGTATAAGTCTTTATGTTGGTTAAAGAAATTATATTGCAATTCATATAAATTCAAATGAGGTCTTTATATATATAATATATATATATATGAGACGTGCAACCTTTTACCTATTTTGTTATGAGGAGACAATGTATCTAGTACTGATTTACTCTAGATCTTTAGAATATCACTGCTTTCGATTTTTTTATAGGCTGAAAGTCCTGAATGAGTTGAAGTGTAAAATCTCTAAATGGCAAATATATGATATAAATATATACAGAAAAAACACCTATTTAGATCAATGGAAAATGAAGTGACTTGTGAAGAAATTTGCTTATGATCGGCTGACCAACTTTCTACTTCTGCTGTATCAGTTATTTATAAGGTTTGATTGGATTGCAACGCAGGAAACTATCAAATTTGTTTCATCACGCAATATTCTCTTTCTATTCATCGATTGCCGATATAAATGACAGACAGCAAGAAGTGAAAACAGTTTAACAACCCCTCCATGCTGTTTTACAGTGTGTAGATCCCATTTGACATGGAATTGGTCTGTTTATAACCCTTACTTTGTTGTAGTTGTCGCTTGTATGCCTCTAACTGTTATATCGATAGTGCAGAGAGGATCCGATCCTTGCACCGTGTGGTTGGTGAAAATGTTTTATTTCATCATAAACAAAAAAAAGACATTTACAAAAATACTAAGGGATGAGAATATCAAACTAATTATGCTAAACAGAGATAATAGCATAAAACCTTACTTGTCTACATTTTCCGCTTCAATGGGTTATCCAACTACCTCTGATTTAAGAAGTAAAGTTATAGTAAACAGCTAGTAATAGTACTAATTTCAAATGGAAATAAACATTAATATATTCATTTAGATCATGTTCACACTTTTTGCGATGAAGGGACAAGTTTCTAAGTACATACACCAGTCAAGGCTTTACAGATGCAAAAGTAAAACAGTTTCACACAGTTTTTCAACTATACACAAATGTTAAAAGGTTCTCAAATAAAAATGCATAAATGCAATAATTATGCGATTGAATTCAGATATGCATATTTTGCATTTCTTTTTAGAACATGGAGAAAATCAATTCTTTGGATTCATATTTATTGCTTATTACAAAGCAATCACACTGCTATTTATCACAAAAGCTAATAGTATATATACACTTATACATAATTTATGAAATTTGAGCATAATGAAAAGTGCTTATACTATAAATCAAATCCGAGATGACATTTTCAACATGTTCATGAATAAATGATATTATAGCCATACATTAAACTGACATGATATCATTGAGCAATTATCCCGCGGTTTGACAGAAACTGTATATGCAATTAGCTGAAGGGGGAAGATAGCCTAACTAGAATTTAATGCTACGAATGCGTAAATGTGAATGTTGTACGGTAAACAGGATCACGTTATTTTATACTTCTATATCTGTTACTTTTGAAGTCTTCTGCTTTTGTTTAATCATCACATTTTCAATTCAAAGAATTTAATAAACGCTTATAACTTAACTAAATTATTAAAACGAAGCTTCAGATGACAAAATGTCACGATTGCAAGTTTAAAGATGTATTACATATTGTCTTATGCCATAGCTATGATAAGAAGAAAAGTGACGTACTTAACCTTTTGAAATAATTATAGAGCGTTTTATATCAATTTCAATTTTGCTTCGATACACGCCATGATATAGTCTGTCAAACAGCCCCTGAAACAATATATCAATATAGCCCCACGCAAGTCTGTGATATTGTCTAGTCTAGACCATCGCAGTTTCTGAAAATGAACAGCTTCAGTGGGCTCCTTTCAATTTTAATAGTAGATAGCTGTTTTTATTATGTATTTTCATTTCAGAGACTAAAATTTAGTCTAGCCGAGATATAATATATGCATTTTGATGGACGAGTCTCGTTTAAGGATTGGTACCTTCATTAAGGAAACAACCCGGATCATATCCTTACCCTCATTACAAAGTTGTTGAACAGGAAACACGATGACGTCACTTGGCTACATGTCGCGTGCAGGTCAAAGGTTACATTTGCACCAAGGTCAGAGTTGAAACACGGAATATTTACCAAGCAGACCTAATGACCTGACGTATGTATGTTGACACAGGGTTGGAGGTATTTGACAACCAGCTTCAAACCAATAGTAGCTGACTCCGCACAATACTCAGTTGAAGTTAATAGTGCACACATACTGAAATAGATGCAATACACACCAGCATGCCGATTAAAATAGTTTCATGTGGCATATACTTTATCAATAAAATTAATGGTTCGCCGAATGAATTGATTCGTCAATAAGCATCAGCAAAATCAACAGCAGGTTTCGAACCAGAATTGTTTAAAGGGGCAGTAGCACGTTTTTTGATAATTTTATATTTTAAATATTTCACTGATAATTGTAAGTTGATGCTAAATGTATTATTTTGACACTGTCAAAAATCACATTACACAAGCCAATCATCCATAGTGAGAGGACAAAGTATGAAGATTCAAATAAAATCCATTGGCGGCCATTTTGTGTGAGCACCTATAATTCATTTTGTGTACGAAAAAGGAATTGCGTGGCTAAACTTTACGTTATATCTTTGAATTATTACTGTTTCATTTAGTTTAAATACATTGTCTTTCAATTGGAACCATTAATTATCATTTTTCTGGCATCACCTTATATTCCCCCTAAAAACGTGCTACTGCCCCTTTAAAGAGTTGGGAAAGGGGGGTTGTTTCCACCTTTTAAACCACCCCTTTACCTCCCGATCCCGTCGATTGAACATTAATGAAAAGTTTCTTTAATCAAAAATTCACTTATTGCCTGTAATTCTTTTTAACCCATCCTCTTGCATAACACGTTTGCGGGTTTGTTTTCTCACTCATTGCTGATAGTGACGTAAGTTAAAATATGTTTCTGAAAGTGTTGCAGATATACAAATGTTTGTCACTTTTTACCTGTAAAGAGGCAATATTAATCTTTTCATGTGATTTTACTATCAGGACCTTATAGGAGAAACTTAGTTATTTCGACATTTGCTGGAATTATTTATATTCGTTTTAGAAATTAAGAAATGACCGCAACAAAGCATTTTACTTCGAAATACTTCATGTCATCAGATGATGCAGTATAAATAGGATAAAATGTGAAATATACTTAAAGGGGCAGTAGCACGTTTTTTGATAACTTTATATTTTAAAATTTTCACTGATATTTGTAAGTTAATGTTAAATGTATTATATTGACAGTGTCAAAAATCTCATTAAACAAGTCAATCATCCATAGTCAGAGGACAAAGTTTGAAGATTCACATGAAATCCATTGGCGGCCATTTTTGTGTGAACACCTTTAATTCATTTTGTGTAAGAAAAAGGAATCGCATGGCTAAACTTTACATTACATATTTGAATTATTACTGCTCCATTTAGTTTAAATACATTGTCTTTCAATTGGAACCATTAATTTTCATTTTCCTGACAACACCTTATATTCCCCCTAAAAACGTGCTACTGCCCCTTTAACACTTAGTTGAAATAAACCAGACCTTGTATATTTCAGCAATTGATTAGTGACACGTTGAGCTGTCAGTATCACCGAATTATCACCTGGTAAAGAGATTCATCTGTAAACAAGCTTAGTATTTCTGTTTTTGATATTGATCTCAAATATATGAAACTGAACGTTAAAAGGATGTCAAATTCAGCAAACACAGTGCTTGGATTATGCTCAATCATTAATTGGTCAGATACAAAGTGAGTTAAATAGAGGGTCGTGTGCCTCCTCGATATAAAAACTCACAACATAAACTGTGCTATATATTTATTGAAATATATCTTACTAGGCAGTTTGATTGTTGAACTCTACTGAAATGTACTTTTTTCTGTCAACAATCAGATAAAGTGTTGATCCAACCTCTGTTCAAATAAGGTGAGTTTGTGGGCTATGACGGGAGAAACTCGATTGAATGAAATCAAAGTTTGTTGTGCAAATATCGACGCTGTTCAAAAGTCGAAACTAATATTGCTAATGAATCATCGAATCATCGAGAACCACTCTTTCCATTTGAGAAGTGTTTTCATTGGCTGATTCTTTTCAAATGGTTTGTGACTCAAAGGCGAGGGGAAACTACCGATTTGGTCAGTATTTCATAGCTTGAGCTACAAAAGATTACACAACAAACAATAGATTACAAAAAACAATAAAGATATATACCAATTGTGCATCGATTATCGATATGATATGTCTTGAATAAACACACAATACTTAACAAACGAATTACAGACATTAATCTGCTGATTTTCTTTTGTGTTTCTTTTATTTGTATACAATTACTTCCCTTAAACTCTTATTAACATGTATGCATGTTACAAAATTACTCCTTTCTTTTGAAAACAGATGTTCTTCCATTACATTTTCCTTACATTTCATGAAATTTCAGGTTTTTAGATTGTGTTGGTATCGTTTATTGCATGTATAAGCACGTCGTTTACAAATGACAACATCATAACCTCTGGTCAGGCATAAATTTCTATCAGTTATAGCTACATATAAAAAATACATAATATACAATTGGGACGAAACTTAATAATACAAATAATTTATTGAAAATATGATTCGATTTCGGTTCGGTTAATTCTTTCCTTCCTTATCATTTTTAAAGAACTTAGGCTAGCCACCGGTTAGAAAGCGTGTATGATGTAAACATAAATTAGAGTCAATACTCATTACACGGATTTCGGTTTCGACCGGAAGTAATGTTGACCTTGAAGAAAGTAGTTCCGGATAAACAGGAAGTGAGTGCTTGAAGACCAGAAGAACAGACCGTGTATCAATGCCCGCTTGGCTCGAAGAAACTGTGCGTGGTGTTGTTAGAAGTTTATTAGATTTATGCGGTGTACGAACAATGTCGGTCAATTGACATGCAATTAAAGGGGCAGTATCACGTTTTTAGGGGGAATATGAGGTGATGTCAGGAAAATGAAAATTAATGGTTCCAATTAAAAGACAATGTATTTAAACTAAATGGAGCAGTAATAATTCAAATATTTAACATAAAGTTTAGCCATGCGATTCCTTTTTCTTACAGAAAATGAATTAACGGTGTTCACACAATAATGGCGGCCTATGTATTTTATGTGAATCTTCATACTTTGTCCTCCGACTATGGATGATTGACTTGTGTAATGACATTTTTGACACTGTCAAAATAATACATTTAACATTAACTTACAATTATCACTGAAAATTTTAAAATATAAATTTATCAAAAAACGTGCTACTGCCCCTTTAACTGTTGTATCAAAACAGTTACATGTATTTTTTATTTCAACACTGTTTAATTTTGTATACTTCATTTAAAGATTTATTATTTCTCTTGTCTTGAATATATTTCACTATACATATACATCACTGGATGCATTCTGAGCGAAACAAGTTTAATGGATATACTTTTCAGTGTTTCAATTAATATAAAGGTTATTATTCATAATGTTTTTGTTAACAAACATGTGTATCCCTCGCAAATTTCTCCGTTTTGAATTGATCTACTTTAGATCTAAACTTTTGGGATATCTATGATACCAAAAAACTTCTGTTTACTATGGAATCCTTATATCTGTAAAATGGGCAATTTCTTATATATTTAATTATATAAAATTTATATGTAGCTTATAAGAATACACTCTAATGCGTCTGGAAACTATTAACTTAATAGTTTACCTGTAATGCGTTTTTTAATAATTTTCATATATTTCTTAATTTTTCATATCAAACCGTCTACATATACATGCAAATATTAGCTGATAACTTAATGAAATAACATAGCAAAATCTCATGGATACATGTTGATTCCAATTAATTATAAACCACCTGATAGGCTCCTATATTGTTCTGTTCCATAGATGCTACCTGGGGGAATACTACTTCCGTGCGACTCATCAAATATTGAAAATAAGGTCAGTCATTACCCGATAGCCAGTGGGCCAGTTTGCAGACTGGTATCAACAAAGCCTTCTTTGAGCTGGTAAGATGAAATAGAGAACAAGTAATATGGATTTACAACTTCTTTATTGCAAGGTTGAAACTTTTCGGTGTAGATGCTTACCGTAATAAGCAAGTTATACTCGACATGGTGTAAGAGGAAATATATACATATGGAAAAAAGTTAAGCACCCCTACGATTATCAGCTGCAAAAGTTGCCCGATAAGGAAGAAGGCGATGTGGTTGTAGAAATAATCGTATTGTGTGACAGAACCATAATTTTAGCAGGTAAGGGAAGAAAGTTTCATCCCGATAAGGTTTCTCATCTTTTGGATATTTGCATTCATAAAATTGTTGTTCTTTTATGTCAAAAAACAAGTTGCATTATTCTGAGAAAAGAAAGTTGTTATTGGTAATTATGACGTGGGTAATTCAATTCTATCGAGCCCTCCAGTCAAGCTTTAGTATCAACATTTTAGTCAAAAGTCACTATTTAGACCTCCAATAACCGTCAAAGTCGCAAATTCTTCAAAAACCAAAATTCAAGGAAAATGGTTTGATAACAAAAGATGGTCAGTGTCAACTGTAATGACCCTAGAAATCAATGAGAAGTGTTTGATTAACATATTGAACTAAAAAAAATCCAAAGATTTTTCCAAAATCGTACGATTCCAGCCATTTCGTCAATAATTGACAATAACTGTTGAAAAAAGGGATTCCATTTCAACGACCAGTTACTTCACTGTTTTGTAAGATAAGAAATGATTTGATGTGTGAAAGTCAAGTTGGCAATACAAATGTTATTTTTGATGTCTGAACCCCATTGTCTGTTGCCTAGTTTTGGCACCACAGCCATACTTTTTTAGGGTGAAATTTCAATACCATTACAAATTCAATCGTATTTCATAAAATGTCTTCATGGACGATCTTTCTCTGAAGAAATTATGAACAAAATCTACATTTTTATGTTAAGAATCATAGATTTATTCATCAAACTTCCATTTATAATTTTGATTAAAGTGATAAACAATTATCAGTGATATGTGAATAAAATGAAATTTTGATTTTTACACATTTCTTCATTGGCAGCACGATGAACTATCTATAATAAACATTACTATTTCCCTAAGTTTGTACAAGATTAACATAACCATACACAAGTGGGAATTGGTTTACTGGTCATGAGACTAATTGGAACCATCAAACCCATTTTCTATCATTCTAAAACCACTTTCTAAAAAAAAGAGGTCACAGAGACCAATGAAGGCTCGGAAGAGTTTTGTTTAATTATTTTTTTTTCAAATCAAGTCAATCTTATTGAGATCTCTCTTGAAGATAAACACCCCGTGGTTTTAAATTCTATAAAAGAGAAAACTAATCAGTAAAAAACTACGACCACCAGTTTAATACCAAAACCCTTGAAATCAATCATCCCGAAAAAAAAATTATTTGAAAGGGACACCAAGTGCAAAGCGTTGCATAGTCCTCTTGTTACTTAGACCAGTTGCTATTTGTTCATGTTACTTGGGGGAAACCTGATCCAAGTAAAGAACATGGCAATAATCTTGGTATTAGTTCATCATAAAAATGTTTATTAAGGAGAATTTACTACAGTCAAGCGGCCTCCTTCGGTAATTGTGGTAATTTGGATTAAATGCCTTTAGATAATCGAATATCTTTGTAAAACTTGTCATTTTGAAAGTCAGTATCTTCCTTATTATTCATTTTAATTAGCTACTAACATTTTTTATCACAATTTAAGTGTCATATTTACTGATAATATGTTGAAAGGTGGATATGAGAAAGAAGTATTAACATTTTGTGCTAATGTCTTTGATAAG
This sequence comes from Steromphala cineraria, assembly GCA_916613615.1. Taxonomy (NCBI): domain Eukaryota; kingdom Metazoa; phylum Mollusca; class Gastropoda; order Trochida; family Trochidae; genus Steromphala; species Steromphala cineraria. The sequence continues at coordinate 66,287,988 of OU744725.1, read as the reverse complement.
ACCAAAGTGAAGTATAAGAAATATAAGAAAACAAAGACATTATGATAACATTTTAAAGATCTATGAAATATATGATGACAAGTTGCAGCAGCCAGTCGGCGGATAAGGTAAACGTGCATGTGTTTCCGTAACGATCCCATAATCCGGGCCCTAAACATTCACGTGTGCCAGGAGATATTGATTTTATGATTCTCCCTCCCCTACAAAGATTGTAAACACTGTCCACTGATGCTACCTTATCGATTGTTACAATGTAGTCCCTGTGTCGCAATGTGTATGGGTAGAGGCTAGCTAGGACAGTCCTTACGTTGTAGGATCCAAGGTTGTGTAACAAATATATGTAATGTTTTTGCAATGACAATGACAATGACAATGATAATGACAATAATTTATTACCCCGAGGGGAATTCTTTTTACATTTGAAACTGAACACAAGTAAGATACAATGATGACATAAAACACTCACAACACAACAGATAAATGAATTAACAGTCACTTAAGAGGCGGATGCTTGTTGGTATAAATGAGTTTTGGACTCTTTTAGTTTTAAAACGGCGTCCTGATGGTAAAAGATTGTATTCTGGAAATAAAAAGTGACTTGGGTCAGATAAAATCCTCTCCGCGAGATTAACAACACGAGCATAAAAAGTGATGGTAAGTCCGAAACAGTAACTCCAGATATCTTACTTGCCATTAAAACTATTCTTTGAAGATAAGATTTATTTTTTATATTAAGAGAACCATACGAGCAATGTGCATGAAATTAACAGTAGAGAGGGGGGATTTGATAGTTATTATTGTAAACATCTATGTTTCTCTGAAAGCTCGATGGGGAGAATGAGCTATAAGAAATACACTTTTCTAAGCACCATATAAACACTATATACAAGTATATATATACATATATGGAAAAAAACAATCCTAAATTTAAAACCGAAAGGTGATACCAAAGCAAAGCATAAATTTGAAGAAATGTGTCAGTCTAAACATGAAAAATGTACATTTTGTGAAAACATTCTTCAAAGAAAGATAATCAATGTTGACGTTTTAAGAATAACGATTGAAGTTGTTATGATCTTGAATTTTCACCCAAAAAAGGTATGGTTCTAACTAGTGATGGCCGAGGGTTTCAGTTATCAAAAAACAAAAACTTGTCTGTCTCACCATCTTAAATCTTACAGAAATCAGGAAGTCTGTAGTTTTGAAGTGTTATCCATATTTTCATTGCTCTGGAGAATGTTAGTTATATTTTGATAAAAGATAGCACAAATTCATGTTTCATCCCTAAACTGCTAGATTATTATTTTATCATATCGTACGATTATGTTGACAAATACTTCTTACTTTTAAGGCAAAATAGCGGGTGAATAACTTAACTTTGCTTAATCTGTTCTATAAAGAACAGGCTTTTGAAAAGATAAAGTATACCATTTCTGTGTATAATTTGGTATAAATTGTTATGGCGCTATTTAATAGAACGGAGAGGAGGGCTTGAAAACTTTATTCAGAAATAATTTTTTTTGTACTGAAAATATCTTTATCTTTTTTAGAAACAATGTGCATGGGTAGAGTCAGAAAGCAGACTTTGACATTTCTTGGTTTGTGCGATCTGGTGCTATAAAGAACATTGATTGTTTGGTTTCTTATCCCTTAAGAATACGTGAAGAGTAAATGTCGGTATTTTGCCTTGAAACACACATGAGAATTCACACAGGAGAGAAATCATATATACATCTGTCCAGTGTGAATTCTCCCGTGTCTCTCCAGGTTCTGTTATCACTTTACCTTACTGACTTTACATGGATGGTTTCTCGTTATATGTTCTCTTGTTTCTCTAGGTGACCTGATTCTGTAAATGCTTTACCACACTGACTTTACATGGATGGTTTCTCGTTATATGTTCTCTTGTGTCTCTAGGTGACCTGATTCTGTAAATGCTTTACCACACTCACTTTACATGGATAGTTTCTCGTTATATGTTCTCTTGTTTCTCTAGGTGACCTGATTCTGTTAATGCTTTACCACACACACTTAAGTAAAACGTATTTTAATCCACGTTTTGATTCAGGCAAACTAAACACTTACGTTGTACTATTTTATATATATTTTATAGTTACGTTTTATGGTCTCCATTGCTCCATCACATTTTTATAAGCCATTGTGACAAGAACGCAATTAAAATATCATGATCTCAATAAACACGTTATCCATTTTAAATCCTGCAGCTTTTATCATAAATCGACAATACACCATGTTTGTTGCAGATGTCTTGCAAGCAACATCAACAATGATTAAAAACATAAGTCTAATTTCCATGTATTAATCCTATATACTTACATCTCTTATATTCGAATGACCGAATGTGGAGTTAGCATCGTAATTGGACAGTTGTAAAACAATACATTCTTCGAAATCTAAAGTAAAGAACAGAGACATTTTACTTCATACTCTGACGACGACGACGAAAACAACAACAACGACAACAACAACGCGATAATCACTCACAACCTTGTGTAAATGTACTCGACAGGTTTGTATTATACTTATTTATTAAAGACAGCAGTTCATGGCGAAGTTTATGGGTTTGTAATCTCTCTAGCTCATTTCCCTGGACAGTGTAAAGCCCGTCAGTTGGTGTTCAACTTTCGTTGTAACTTAAGCTACCATAGTAAGTAAACGAGCCGGGTAACAATACATCTTGCTGTTTGTTTATTACTGTTGTCGCATCCCAATGTTGCTTTAAAGGATTTTACATGATTGATATACATATTTAATTAATTTATAAATCAGATATTTTAAAAATCATCTACATATTCCAAAAACAATGTTTTTCTATCAATTACAATGATGCTGCTACAAATGATACAAGAAATTGACACCGATAACATTTTCTCCTACAGTAAAATACACCTCGCGCGTCATATTTTCAAAAGTACATCAATCAGATCTATAACATCAACTACATATTCCAAGACAAAGTTTGATCATCAATTACAACAGCGCTGCTACAAATGGTACAAGAAATTGTCACCAAGCTCATTTCTCCAATAGTTAAATTCGTCCGACACGTCCCAATCAACACAATCGACACAGATAATATTTATGACAAAAATGATTTAAAATGACATACAACCATGAGCTTGTAACCTTAACGTCGCATCAATAAGAAATGAGATGGAGTCATGATACTTTCAAGTCAACAGAAGGAAAGCGCACACCTCATTTAAAATTTATCACTGTCGGCGATTATCCTATGCAACTGTTTGCCAAAATGGTCGGGCCAGCTTTCTCATGCACGAGAATTCTGTTTTAAAAATCGATGGCTATGCTTGATTCCTTAAGGCCGTGTACCTCGACTTAGTGACCGGCGTACACCGCCCTGTCACATAGGAGACACGATGTTGGTATCTTTCTTGTTTCGATCAATTTCTTTCTAATTAGTTTCAAAATATTTTGAAAATATGTATAAACTTGTCAGTCCCATGTTTAGCAATGTCTCTAGTGTCCTTTGCATTATGACTAATTTATCGTTTTGAAAAAAAGAACCCTTAAAATGGTGCTGAATGTCGCATGTAAAGATTGCATGCCATTTTCAGTGGTGCAGTGCTTACGCCAGCGAGTTCCGAATAAAAAACTCGCCTGAAAGGATGATTTGGCCGATCCCATTTCAATGACGGGGTGCTGAGTCACAGCATAATGGATCCGACTAGGCGCGTGCATTTCGTGCTTTTTAGACCAGCCTGTGCAATTCGTGCACAGAAGAATTTGTTCATATACAGAGTTATATGTAACGTTGCAAGTGTCCAGATTACAGAGACTCTTAGTCTTGCGATTTGATGCCTAGCTAAGAAGATTTGCTTTAGGTTTTCCCTGGAGACTTCTCTCGGCTGTCAACAGTCGGGATGAGAGATGCACCGAATGCCGATAATGTCCGGGGACTTCTACTACTGTTTGAGTGAATACCGGCGCTCGTCTGCAGAATGTGAAGTGGCACCATCCAAGCGCTTAGCATCTGTCGGAGTGAGAGTAGGGAACCAGTTCTAGGCTAGCTGAGGTCACGTGAGGTGGACCCTACATGACACAATTATTATGCTATCCTAAAGGGCCAGTGTTTTATCAAAGGACTTCATTGCATGTGCAAACATTGTGTGATTGAAATTATGTGTGCAGATTGCTTACACCCCGGGGTTGGATTATCATCGATTTGTGGATATTAAAGCGTATGAAAATCACCCCGGAACATGTGCTTTTAAGACCTATTGGTGATACTATCAATGAAGATTGATGCAGAATGATTCTGAATCGTTGTGTTGCTTGAAGGTATTGAACAGTTCTCTTCTATCGGAAGCTATCCTTTCACCTATCATTCATGTAACGACCTTTTCCGACAACACGATGGCATCACCAGACCACAAGAGACATCTTCCATGATGTGAAAAATCGATGAGTTGGCTTGTGTTGTGTCTGGAGTGTTTCAAGTCATCTCCAGGCCCGGACCTGCGTGGTTCCCTACTGTAATTAGCTCTATGAGGTAAGTATGGCTGATACGGAACATACAACCTTGCATGTGTCTGATTGTGATTAAGTGCATCTGACAAATTGAATTTGGTCGCCTTCAATTATTGGTTACAACTTATATCCGACGGGATAGCGAATATATACGGCCAGGTGTGATTATCCGTGGGACAGGGTCTTGATTATGGATATAAAATCTGAATCTAAGTCCAAACTATTATTACATAACACATTCACGTAATTTAGATAGTTAACAATCGTTTAACTGTCATATTTAGGGATGACAATATCTACAATGTCGAAGGTCGATGAACGAGTGGGTGAACAGTTGGTATGAATAGTGCTGGCGGGATTGCCTGGCCCCGCAGAATCAAATTGCGTTAGCGGTTCGTCCATCAAATATAGGATTATGGAGACTCGTCTCCAAAATACACGATTATATATTAACGACTTCATTACACGTTGTTTCATATCATGTGTCTTTAATTACATTCCGACTTGGTTGGATTAGATGTGGGCGTGTTGTCTTGTGTAGTATACATAGACTGATATCTAAATTAGGATTAAATCATATCTTCTTGATGAACTTCATCTGTCTTTTAATTAGATTCCAACTTGGTTGGATTATATGTGGGCGTATTTTCTTGTGAAGTTTACATAGACTGATATCTGATTAAGTACAAGGTACAAGTTGGATGTTATAATTACATAGTCTCTCTTTGCACCGTTGCAAAATAGATTAACTTACCTAAAGGTGTATTCTCTCCCCACAGAGGCAAATCAGGTCAAGAAATGTTGATACAGCCTCTGTTATATTACGCCGAGTTTGTGGGATAGAATGGGAGATGCCTGATTGGAGACAAGCAAAGTTAGTTGTGCAGTAATCGACGCTGTTCTTATATCATTCGTTTGGCTACTGAATCAAGACAAAAGCGTTGTGATATGAACCCTGCCTTCCATGTGAGAAGCGTTGTTATTTGATAAAGAAATTCAAATGGATTTTGGTGCAATTTTTTTCCGCCAGGGGAAACTGCCGGAACCCACGGATTTCGGCGTAATATAGAACAGAGGCTGTATCAACATTTTATGACTTGATCTGCCTCTGTGAAGAGAAAATGCTAGTGTATTGCGAAGGTTCAAAATTGAAGCAAATAATGCATTGGAACGAAATATCTCTTGAGATTCCAATTATGCAGTTGTCCTTTTAATGCTTAACAAATGTCTTTCATTAAAGATTCTAATAATTCTCTGCTGACATGTTCCAAACGATGCTAGCAGGTTTAACAACAATGCATAGCAACAATGATGCTGCGGACTTTCTTCCTGCAAATATAGGCTTACCTGCAAAAAGCATCCGTGATAAAAGTGAAATGCTCTTGAAAGCGGCTTAAAGTCCTAAATCCCCTCAACTCAACTCAACTCTGCTGATATAGAAGCGAAAAACTCGACGCGCTATTTTAACTTGTATCAACCTTCGTAGATTTCAAATTGTCACGTTCTCCAACTTGGACATAGATCATTTAATAAACCCCCTTTAAAAAAAGAAAGAGGCACCTTGATCTAAACGTATTCATAGTTTGTCTCTGTTGTAGAAGTATGAACGTGTCTAAAGTTAAGGCGTCTTTCAAATATTACGTTCATTATGTTTATAATGACCCGTAGCCCTTTATTGTATAACTTGGACTGTAGCGTAATGTTGATTTGCAAAGTTCACATTTAAGATTAATCAGCGCGGAAGTTGTAGCCGAAACCGCGGCCTTATTACTTTTTTTTAGAAGTTTCGCTCATACCATATGTCAGGTCTCTATAACGTAATATCCCAACCCGATTATCTAGACCTATTTTGGATGAAACATCACTTTCATAAGCCTGCAACCATGAACATATCACTGATTTTCTACATGTTTCGCTTTGATGTAAAACACATGCTAATTAAATGGATCCAAGCCATCATTGCCCGCCAGAGTTTGAAATTAATTTCGATATGGAATTACTTCATCGATATAGAATAACAGAATGGAGGCATGTTCTGCTTGGCAGTTAATGGACTGACAGGCACCAGGGATAATAACGATTGGATAATAGCCCCTTCTTGTGTAATAGAAGTGAAAGATAGGCTCTGGGAAACTTTCATGTCGCTATTTATTTCCAGACCCGAGTACCGTTATATATTTCCACTCACTGCACTATCACGCTTTAATGAAAGGGAGAAGGATTTGACTGTATGAAGTGTACCATTGTGAATACTTTTATTATATTAATTTCAGATATTGCTTTCTTTTATGGTGGTTTTGGCTTCAAGTAGGTGCTGTGATATTGTGAAATCTGATTTCTGACATTTGTCTTTGGTGTTTCGCTGTGAAGTGATCAATCTTGCGAATTTAGTTACCAATTTTGCAAAGTAGATATGGCTTAAAGTTCAATCCATAAGAGCCAATGAAAGTACAGATAAGTTTGTTTACAAGCATTAATATCTTATATGAAGGTAATAGTAAGAACGTATTCTGTGTAACTGTATGTCCTTATTCATCATGTACAAGCAATACACGGCACGATACCACAGTTTCTTGGACACATACATATGTATGTATGTTAATGATGACAAATGATGACATGTATAACCGTCTAGCGTGGTGGATGTGGACATATGTAGTTTAGATGTGGGCGAGGTCAAACTGTCTTGACCATATACTATACTATATACAGTGCAATCAGTCAAACATACAGTGCAATCAGTCCAACATACAGTGTAGTCAATCCAACATACAGTGCAATCAGTCCAACATACAGTGCAATCAGTCCAACATACAGTGTAGTCAGTCCAACATACAGTGTAGTCAGTCCAACATACAGTGCGATCAGTCCAACATACAGTGCAATCAGTCCAACATACAGTGTAGTCAGTCCAACATACAGTGCAATCAGTCCAACATACAGTGTAGTCAGTCCAACATACAGTGCAATCAGTCCAACATACAGTGTAGTCAGTCCAACATACAGTGCGATCAGTCCAACATACAGTGCAATCAGTCCAACATACAGTGTAGTCAATCCAACATACAGTGTAGTCAGTCCAACATACAGTGCAATCAGTCCAACATACAGTGCAATCAATCCAACATACAGTGCAATCAATCCAACATACAGTGCCATCAGTCCAACATACAGTGTAGTCAGTCCAACATACAGTGCGATCAGTCCAACATACAGTGTAGTCAGTCCAACATACAGTGTAGTCAGTCCAACATACAGTGCGATCAGTCCAACATACAGTGTAGTCAGTCCAACATACAGTGTAGTCAGTCCAACATACAGTGCGATCAGTCCAACGTACAGTGTAATCAGTCCAACATACAGTGCAATCAGTCCAACATACAGTGCAATCAGTCCAACATACAGTGCAATCAGTCCAACATACAGTGCAATCAGTCCAACATACAGTGCGATCAGTCCAACATACAGTGTAGTCAGTCCAACATACAGTGCAATCAGTCCAACATACAGTGTAGTCAGTCCAACATACAGTGCGATCAGTCCAACATACAGTGCAATCAGTCCAACATACAGTGTAGTCAGTCCAACATACAGTGCGATCAGTCCAACATACAGTGTAGTCAGTCCAACATACAGTGCAATCAGTCCAACGTACAGTGAAATCAGTCCAAAATACAGTGCGATCAGTCCAAAATACAGTGCGATCAGTCCAAAATACAGTGCGATCAGTCCAAAATACAGTGCGATCAGTCCAACATACAGTGTAGTCAGTCCAACATACAGTGTAGTCAGTCCAACATACAGTGTAGTCAGTCCAACATACAGTGTAGTCAGTCCAACATACAGTGCAATCAGTCCAACATACAGTGTAGTCAGTCCAACATACAGTGCGATCAGTCCAACGTACAGTGCAATCAGTCCAACATACAGTGCAATCAGTCCAACATACAGTGCGATCAGTCCAACATACAGTGTAGTCAGTCCAACGTACAGTGAAATCAGTCCAACGTACAGTGTAATCAATCCAACATACAGTGTAGTCAGTCCAACATACAGTGTAGTCAGTCCAACATACAGTGCAATCAATCCAACATACAGTGTAGTTAGCCGAGCATTCAATGTAGTCTGTGCAAAAATTCAATGTCGGTCGAAAACATTGTAGTCTGTGCAACCTTATGCTACATCTGCGTATTTGTGTCCTCAAAGCTCCTATAAGAACCCATCAGGGAAATGACTTATGTCGGTATCTACTATACTTGATATAAGTAACGCGCCAGTTGTAATTTTCTTCTTGACAATTTCTACGCAAAAAAAAGGATCAAATTTTGTTTTCAAAAATCATGTTAACATGGGTTCAGAATATCCTTGCGACATGAACAGCCTATTCACAACGCCTATGCCATGGTCAAACAACGGATACGACAGTCACTTGATTTGACTATGTTATTACACCTGCAACATGATTTTACTTGACTTTTAGTAAATAAATCGCTTCCATAACTATTCTGCTCTCAATGTGAATTTCGTCATGGCCAGACGTCAAGACTCCAATCTTAATAGAGGAAAACTTCTTCCCTTCCCGTTACCGGGTGTTCCGAGGCTAAGGCATGGATTTGTTTGTTTACAAAGTTTGAAAAATCTTTGTGCACAACTTCTCTGACCACCATCCACCTACCTATGTATAGCGACGTCTAAGGCAAAAAATAGGTTTAACCCTTTGTTGATGGCATATAGTCAAACAGAATTGCTAGTAGCTGAGAAGACGGTTACGTTCAAGATATTTTGCCCCTAAGAATTCTAAGATACCTTTTAATTGGCAATAACAATAACAATCTAGGTTAAGCAATGACTAACCATTTGTTACCGATACGAAGCATCAGTGTTATACTTAGAAGGGTGTTGGAGGAGCTTCGTGAATATAAATGCCCTGATGAAGCAGAATGTCCAAATGTCATGAGAAATGTAATATTTACTTCACTTTAGTTTCAATGTCATGGCCTCCTTGAGAAACTTTCTTGGTGGTTAATGCTAGGTAATTGACGTGATCCTAAAGGGTCAGAAGTACATTGAAGGAAACTCCAAGTTCATGTAGAGTTTGAACGAATTTCAGCTGATGACGACACCATCGACACTCCACATATCTCTGGTATTGTTTGAAACATATTTACAACGACCTGCCTTGGTGGTACTCAGAAGTTACCAGGTTAAGGGCGTTTTAGAATGAATTTCGAATTGCGAATCTGTTTTCTGTTTCACTTCTATTATAGTTCGATACGAGTATAATATATGTGACAACTGAAATTTTCAAATTGATCCTATTTTACCAAATGTAAAGAATTTAAATATTAACCGTGACATACACCCAGCTTTGTGAAAGCTTACATGAATGGATTATGTCCTTCCAATGACCTTTATCCAATGTACCACCTCAGTCAAGAACTGCGAAACAAAGCCGTTGCTAAATAATAACATGTGTACATCGACCACGTGGAATACCGTCACCCCTGACCTTCTTCACGCTACATCGTGATACCAAGTCAATGATAAATCGTCTCGCTCATTACACAAATTGAAACCAACAATTTCACCCTCATTTGCAACACAAAAGGAACAAACAGTCATGAGTATAGTGTCTAAGGAATGGTCGACTTCAGAAGCTAAAGGAAGCCATGTAATTGATGGCTTTCATCAAGAGACATGGAGTAATAGGATTTCCATCGGGTTCTGAAAGCTACATGGTAGAGGCCTGGCCAGATAACATTGTGGAGCGTGTTGATCACTAGAGGACGGGTTCAAGACATATTATTTCTCGGGACCTGCAACGGCGGCTTCGCTCTTTCATTTTCTGGTTTGGTCATGACACGACTTGGCGTGATCTTTTCAGCTGCCTTTTATGTGACGTGTTTTTCGTGACTTTTACTAGTGGTATTTAACTGGCATTTGTTTGAATGGACTCTTTTTTAACGACTTTGTGTTAAGGATAAACACCTTTTAGACCTTCTTTGTAATAAAGGTTAAACGTGTTTGTTTATTGATTAGGTAGTATGCTTTTTCTTTAAACATGTGTTTGGAAAAGGTTTCAATCAATGGTGTATTATTTTGCACCACATGATGATATGTGGCATGGTTTTAGCTGATTCAAAATAGTTTGTCATAAGCTTTGATTATATACAAAACGAAAATTAAAATTTGGTTTGTACTGTATCTTTGAAATCATGATTCACGACAGAATGAGTTCCACATGATCATCTCCTGCATGTGCCATTAGCATGTTAATCTAGTACCGTGTGTTTGTTCTATGCTCCTTCAAAGTCACCTTCCATTGTTTATTGAACCCGGGTTCAGCACCAGGAAAACCTATCAACGACATGTAACACTTATGTCAAGATCCGTAAACACCCAGGCTTTAATCTGATACATCTGGGTAAATAAGCGCTATAGTGTTTATCAACTGAGCCACCTCACGTAACGTGTGCTGTCCCACATATTCTAGTACTCTCCAGCTTGGAGACACATATATTTATTCTGATTAATGAAAGTTTTATACTTTCAATAGTAATCACGACGAGGGCGAGGACAGTGGTTATTGACCTAGGTTCCAGCTCCAATCCGAGGCTGATTAATTGCCAGATAAGCCACATAACGTCAGTTTACGCAGGTGCGCGTAATCAGTAACAAAAATAAGAGTTAGGTACCCATTGCAATAACCTTTGATCCTACTTTAGGTTGACAATGCTCGACGTTATTCCAGATTATCTCTATTTAGAGGGCAGCTTACGTTGACTAAAAGGGTTCCTGAGTTGTCAAGAACCTTTAATAGTTGGTCACATTACATAGCGTTGCTTATGGTCGCGTCTTGCATTTTGCAATAGCATTTGACGATGGTCACTGCATATCACGGTGTAAATGCTTTGTAGTTTTCGAATTGTGATTGTATTTTGATATAACTTTGCTGGTTTCGGCATATCCCTTTCTTATGCTTGCCAAACTCGCTCAACGTTTTCTTTCGAATGCATTCTATATATTCTATACATAAAAGTATTCTTATTACTTCATTTAAGTGTCAGAAACGTTTCTACTGTAAATTGCCTTTAGTGATTGTGTTGTGATCTTAAATGGGTCAATTCTATTGAAGAATTTATCATGTATTTAGCATTATTTAAGCTCAATAGAAGGCAAATAGCAAACTTTATAATCATGGATTTTATATACATATATGCAGTGATAAAACCCAAAATGTCATTCTTGAGGACTGATTATGGTTGATGTTTTATGTCGCTTTGCTAACAATTCAGCCAGTTATAAACGACGTTGTAATGGTCGAATAATCGCGATTAAAGCTTCTTAATACTTTCAACGTTTGTAAGACTAAACCGAACGTTTACCTTTGTTATATGAACGTTCGTAATTAAGTGAAGTAACTCGCTCGTTTATGAAATACTTTATTTTCATGTGTTGAGTTTTCAACGATTTTACATTTTTGTTTATCAACCATTAAGAAGAAAGGGTTTGGTTGAATACTTAGTCTTACGCACAGACCCTTGAGCATATAATTCACCCCATGGAAGCAAGTCTAGATCTGGGCTGAAAATCTCCATTTGTCTGAGGCTCCTTTTACAAATTTAATAAAATAAGATTTTTACTAAAAAAAATTCAGAGACTAAATATAAGTCTATTGAATACTGTATGTTGTAAGATGACATTTGATGTACTTGCTATATGTATGAGCACTCAGATAAAGGGAATCAAGAAAACAGTTGGGATATATTATTAACGTCATCTGTGAACTTGATAAATACTAAGATAAGATAATATAAAATAAGATAAGATAATACTTATTATGCCGGAGGAAATTCTTTTTATATCAAAACGACCTCATACATACATGGCTCACATTCATTGTACAACTATAAACAAAACATCACGTTAAGCATATGACACATCAATAAAAGCAACATAGATATTCAAAGGATAACAGGCTGAATGGTGTTAATAATTACAACTAGAAATTTCTAAAACATTTATTACGAATACTACAATGTAGATGTTCGTTTTTAAACAAATGTCACGCTGATTCGTAAATACGTTTTATGCAAATCTGAATGACTGGCTCACATCAGTTTGGAATTAATCTTTAACGTGTGATATTATCTGTGATAACGTAATTGACTAAGTGACAATGTTGGAAGATGATTTAACTGTTGTGAATGACAAAGGCATTTGTAAAGTGCTCTCCATAACACTGAACTTCAAAGGGATTCATCTCCTCTTTTTGTAGGGAAAAGTCGGTCAAATTGACGATTGAAAACTACGCATCGTTCACCTCAAATAATTTAATAACACGTTTCATAAATAGCATCGTTAAAATCTAATATCTTTCCTATATGTACTCGGTAATGGGTGCTCGGTTGACAAAGACAATCTTTCCTCTGAAACTTGCTTTTTGCCAATCATACGAGGTTAAAAGAGTTTAAATATATCATTACACCTGGGTCCAGTGTAAAGTGTCTGGATATCCGCGATGAAAGGTAAAGTCATAATATTGACAGGATCCACGCGAGGGTTTAACGAAGAATAAGCAACTCCTTATGTCTGGCCCAGAGACTCTGTCCGTTGAAATAGTGTCAATTGTCCGTTTTCTGTAATAACCTCATATTGCATGTGGAGATCCTGTGTTCGAAACTTTCTTTCATCTGGACTGTATTGAACGCCCGCCGCGCTTTTCTGAACAGGTTTGTAAAGCGGTAGAATGTAGGCGTCAGGAGCGTGACACAACGAAAGCAAATCTAACCAATGAGTAGGCAGCTATAGGCAGACGTGAATGATCGTCTGCTCGTTGTATCGTCTGCTGTGTGAGAGGAGGTGCATTCTCGCCTCACTCGACTGGAGAGCTCCTTACAGGTAGGTCATGCTGTATGATTTCATGACGACAAGAACCTACATAACACAATATCTTTCTTATTTTCGTGATTTGTTTTCGTAAAACATCTCGCCGATCAAATTGAGCTTGTTTATACGAGAATCCTCAGCTGTCATCTTGCACTCGTTAAGACCACGTGGACTCGATGCCAGAAATGGTAATATTGCCAGGACTAAGTTGATGTCGATTTGATGCTTGTGAAATTTCTCCCTGTTCGTGATCGTACTGGGTATTGTTCCGTCTTCAGACCGCTCCTTTGCACAAACGTTTCTATATGTGCACACATCTGTGGCTACTCCGGAAAGTCCTGTATGTCAGAGGGGCACGTATGTGTCCATATATGCGTAGATATCTATCTATATACATATATGTGTAGGTGTGGAGTGACCATCTATGTATAGACCACAGCCTGGTCATCTGTTGAGCCGTGAGTCTTTGATTAACAATAGCGAGATGTCGATAGCCACACACCTGATTGTGAAGTGAGGATCTAAGCAGTACGTGTCGTCTTGGTGGTAATGTGGCGTTCTCAATTGATTATATCTTAATGACAGATCTCTAATTTAGTCAGTGTAGATGATGTTCGTCCTATTGGTGTTTATGTGGAGCGAGGTGTAAAACTGTGTTATTCGTAAATAACGCCAATGTATCGGTTTAAATGTTTTTTATTCTTGAAACGCTGATATTCTTCCTCTAGCTCATATACGATGTCATTTGATTCTCGGTTTATTAGATGAGTTTTACTTTGATTGTCGCTTATGTTAATTCAAGCCTTTTTACCTTGACATATATAACTGGTGCATACTAGAACATACGTCACTTTGAGCTTTAAATATTCCTATGTCATAAAGCCCTGCTGTTAAATGCGTTGAGTCAGAATGTTTATGAATATGTTGACAAATCACATTCGAAACTGTTTACAGGCTGCAACTCACGGGACGACAGCAAACAAGGATACGCTTATCAAGATTCACATTCATCTGGAATACTGCGTGTGTCGGTAGTCAATTCTACCGAACCCATGAACAGATTTCCGCTGTCGTCGGTTGAGGAAGTTTCGTCTCGAGCCTTGGCTGTGTTGTCATACGAGCCAGGCTGCCTGATGCTGTAACACCGGAGTACTGTATACAGAGAGTTGCTGGCTGCTTCTGTACAGAGAGTTACCAGACGGGTGGAACTAGCAGGAGATTCAGTTGCTGGGATACAGGTATGTCCTTAGATGTATTGGTGTATGTTTGTCGTATCTGTGAATAGGTTAGGCAAATAGTGAACATCATTATCTTTGAATAGTGCAATAGCAGGTATTCTCGAGGTTGTAATATGACTGTTGAGGGAGGGGAATTGAAGGTTTAGGGTATGTGTTGTACGACAGTGGAATTTGGTACTAGCTCCTTCCAGGTGTTTGGTTACAGGAAGTTGATTGTGGTTAGTGACGTTCTCATGTACACCTGTAGATGAAAGTTCTTTCATTTGTTGAATCAATTGGGCTCCGGAAGTTATGTTTCTCATTAAGAGATCTACCGAAATGGGATTTTGCAATAATCTTATTCTATGCCAATCGTTTAGATCCTACATGTATGTATGTTTAACGAAATGAAGGAGGGAAGGTCTCTCCAACAGGGAGTGATGTGGTTGCTTGGTGTTGGAATGTTGGATGCTGTATGATCATCCTCAGTAACCCAGGGGTCATTGTATTGAGATCTAGGGTCACAATATCGAGTACTTGGTTACACTTGGTTTGCATCAACAATCAAGGATCTTTCATGACAGTAGTATCCCTTATGTACTACTCTACAAAAGTTTTGACTCGCTATCGGTGGTACTTTTAAATTGCAGCATTTGCGGACATTATTAAATCATCTGAATCACGGTTGCTCTGGCCAACTGTTATTCAAGTTGTCATGCAACACATCAGAAGGTGACGTCGTGAAAAAAATCATTTTCATCAGGGACATGTTTTCTTTTATTTTGTTTATGATATTAAACATGTAGATAGGAGCCGCTGGAAGACATGACATTTCATTCAGCACTCTGTATAAGCAGGCATCGTAATCTGAACAAACGATGCAGATTCTGTAGCATAAAATGTACGCATATGTAGTTCTACACAATTTTAGAATGTGGCTACGTTTCATGACTAAGCAATTTGGTATCCTGCTGAAACTGAATTACAGCAACATCTAGTCATAACGATGAAGTAATGTTTTGTAAATTCGAGATATGTTTGTTAACTGTCTGACGGCAAGAATGAAGTTAAGGTCAGAGCGACAAGGACATGGAAATCATGTAACGTCCTTGACAACGTGAATGAACTGACAGAACTTTTTTGAATACTCAACAACGTATGTAAATCAATGCAGGTTAAAGCAAACACGCCATTGTTACTAGGTAGTTCACTGTTACATATTCCGGGTATAAAAATAAGGTTTGAGATAAGGGTAGCACGGTATGTGAGTGTTGACATAAGCTCACCATGCATTTTAGGTAGGCGGAGGTTATGACGTATTTGTCCTTAAAACTTGGAAGACTGAATTCTCACGTTATTTCAATGGGCATTGTTTTTTATTTGGTCTCCATTTTGAATGCTGAAAGGCTCACGCATGAACGATCTGTAAACAACCATGGCCAATGAATAAACTATTTAGGCTTCGTTGTGTCAACTGAAAATAACTGTGTTTAATATTACATGTAAAGGATAATCAAATTTAGCGATTCTGCCATTAACTGCACTTTTGACTGAGCTGGAGACGTGCTTTGGTGAAATGACTTTCAGTTGATCAGATGAGTTACCATTTAGATCTAAGTGTCTAAAGTCATTCAAATACGGATCTTTGTCCTTTTCCCTCGTGTTAATCTCATTCTTTGCTGTTTATTCAATCGGTGTGAAGTCAATATATAATTTCTTTTTTAACATACATTATATCCTTCCTTCCATGGTTGATATTATACTATTACCCTTGTCATTTATCGGAAGCATATTGCTCCCGCTTTTTGATAATGTTAGCTTTTAGTCTCTAGGATGTTTTTGAAACTGTGAAATTGATGACCGCAACATATTTTTTTAAAGCATTGACCAGTCGGATATTGAAACATGTCAAGACACCATTTTTGTATATTTTTACAAAATGGCTGCCGTGATATCGTCTGCTCTAGGTGTCAGACACGGTTGTTTCCAGTTTTTACTGTTCTACCAGTCATGTATTTGCTGCCAACTGTTTAGCAATACCAATTATGCTTACTCATCATTTCTAAGTACACACAAACTCGTGACGTCATCCTTTACAAATTCCTCAGTGAGTACGCGTTTTATCTCACCCATTTCAACATCTGTCAAAATCAGTTAAAGGGCGTCCACACTTCGCTCGTCACATAAAAGCCCTGTGAAATTCCCTGTTCAAAGTTTAGCGTTTAACGTTTTACTGATGATCTTTACATGTCACTTTGACAACCATTGACATTTGCAGTGTCGTCTGCTTGTGTTGCCTGGAGCAAGCCAGTATGCAAGGCAGGTATTATGCAAACAAATATTTCGCTTAAAAGACGACAAACCTAGCAAATAATTACTCGCAGCCGAATGCCGTCTGGCCACAAAAACAACTTAACGTCAACAGCGAGTATGTTCAAATGATGAAATGCCAAGAACTCAAATTGAAAATACAAACAAAGCCTCGATTATTAAGTTCCTTGTGTATTACACGTCCTTATCCATTTTGATTCTTCGGTCCGCTGTGATGAAAAAGCTGTATACAACCCTTGTCTATTTAATAAATCATTCCCCGGTAATGACTTCAATGCTTAATGGTTCCAATAGTTATTCTCAACTTTTAACAGATAATAAAGATCAACAAAGGGTGTAGATATTAACCTCAATTCGATAATGATCAATTGCTCAGCACTGTCATTAAATGCGTGATTAAATCCTACTGGAGGAGATCAGCTGGCTAGGCTGACATGTTACTGACCCGGAACTGATCCTATTATTCAATTTCAACCACCCACTTTAATACCGACCATAAACTGTCAACATAAGCTCTTCAGCAATTTACATCCTAATGTGCTCCGTTTAGTCAAAGTTTATAACCATCACTTCTACAAGACAGATGATATTCAAGTCTGACACATTGACGTATAACGTTAAAGTTCGATACCGTTTTGTACAAAGACATTTGATGAATCCTGTAAATCTCTTGTCAATTAAGTATGAACTACGCAATTCCACCATGTTCAATATAGTTTTGCACTGCTGACATCGCCAATGCCAAATATGTATGACTTTATATCCCGTTAACTCATTCATACCATTTGTAGGTTACATATAACGTTGAAGTGAGGTTTTAAAGACAGCATCTGAACAAATATTTCTCGGACATGCCTTGTTGCTATTTATTTCTTTGTTTAGAGTTTTGTTATAATAAGACGGGTAAATGAATAGCTGCAAATAGTTTCCCCATCATATATTGGAGTCGACCTTTTCTTCCTGAGTGAAACAACGATTCATGTCAGGAATTCTATTTGAGAATGTTTACGGTCTGTGTGCTGAGTAAACAATGATAAATGCAAGTTTTCTGCTCTCCTCATAGCTCGACTATTCATGCATCATCCCCATATCTGTTAGGTTTTCTTTTGATGGCGGATCAGGGGGATATGACTTACGGTTAAGGAGCAGTAACGTCTAAGAAATGTCTCCGTTTACAGATGTGCTTCATATCATCTATCTGAACTCTCATGTGACTTGCTTATGGATATCAGAGTGCATGTCATCATCATAAGTGTCCCTAGAGGTACTGCACATCTCGACAACATATGATGTAATGTATACAATAGAATCTATTCCAATATTTTGCTTTCTTAACTCCCGTAGGAGTATCCAACCTCTGTCTAATGCTGAAAGGTTGTCAGTTAGATATACAACATATTCTGTCTGGATCGGCCTTGTTTGGAATACATGGACATGTTCGTGATACGTATGGAATGATGTAAGCATGGAGGAACATAACATACCATGTCTGGTACATTTGCATACTAGCATTGTTATTATTCCCCATAAGGATGTTCCTAGTATAGACATATGGAACTTTGAATACTTACTTATGGTTCTGTGTCGCCTATAGTAGTTTACTTTTTTTCGCCAAATAATTCATTTAGAACATACACCCAAGAAAGAATGTTCATTGAGAAAGAGAAGCAAAGATTTATATACCTGTTGACTTTGAATCGTTTTATTTGGAAACAAATCCCCTTCGTATATATGTTATTAATCAGGGTTCTGACATTTAAACATACTTTGGATCCTACGACGAATGGAAAGTTAATATAGAGTCGAATGAATCGCGTACTAGTTTTGTTGTCTACTGTGATAATGTCGAAGTGTCATCAGGAAGTTGGCATTTAAGCTCCGGGAACTGAAGATCTCGAGGATAAGCAGCGAAACACAGTCAGAGGATATTGATACTGTTACTAAGAGATCTTTTTGCTTCATATGGCTGGGCATAAGAAATGAAGATCTCATTATTTTGAAAATATAGATTGTGATGTTAGGTATTTGACAGAGATAGTTATTACAAATGTTTATAACTCTGCAAAAACGGTTAGAACTTAGTAAATTGATGGTGGAGGGAGTGGGTGATATCTCAACTATTTACCTTGGATTCAAACCCAATTCCAATTTCATATCCGTTCATCATCGGTAAGGTAATCATTGTCATATACATGGTGAACAACGTTCTGTTAGATACATATACATGGTGAAATACTTCCTAATAGATTGCACAAATGGCGTTTAACCTATATTTCAACCCAACCATATAAACGTTTGTTCTCTCTTCTGACAAATGGGCATATTCCCATTCCTGAAACAAATTGCTGTTGAGTGATGTATGGGGACGGGTGTGCTTAACGAAGAAGCACTTGGCATAGTGACAGGACATGGGTTTGTGGAGGTCAGATCCCAGGTGAAGGATGTCTGTGTAGAGTAGAAGGTCCACACTGCAGTAGGATACATGGATTGCACTTGTCACGGGCTTGGTCAGGTTTAGATGGCCCACACTGCAGTAGGTAACATGGAGTACACTTGTCACTTGTCACGGGCTTGGTCAGGTTGTGCTAATTGGCTGCACTTACTTGCAACACTTAAAGGACAATCCTAGTTGATACCAGAAGTTTGAATAAAAAAGCGGAAATCTTCGTGTTACATAATTTGAAGGATTGTCAATGAATAGTCAAATGTCGAAAAGGGCAATGGAATTAATTTTTAGATGGTTTAAACTTTGAAACAACTGCAACACCACTTAATAAGTTCAACACGCATTTGTTTGACAATCTGTACATTTCAATTACAGGAAATGCAACTTTAGTTGTCAAGTCATTCTTCCTCAGAGTAAAGGTTTGGTATGATTGAATTCTTAAATCAATAACAGCATTTGTAGTTTTCAAATGAACATTCGTCTTTCAGATTTCTAAGAATGGAAACGCCTTTAAGAAACAGTAGTATTTTATTTTTTCCTAATACTGTTGAGCTTGAAGAAACCATTTTGAAATCGCTGTCATCGATTCCATCTCAAAGAATGCCATTGGCACGAGTTGATTTACAAGTTGTTGTTTTCGCTCGGTCCCCAGATCTGTTAAGTGTATTTGCATATTTATCGCCTGCTTATTGACAGGAGATCGGTAACGATCGGTTCTGTTATAAGGTCAGTCTTGTAGCGGATCATAAACAGAAGGGCTATTGTACGTATTCAAGCAGCGGGAGTAATTCATCAGTAACTAACGTCAAACACAATACCCAGGTGAATAAACGCCATACTGCACGCTGGAGATAGCAGCACAGCTACTTGTATACGTGCATATTCCATATAGATATTACCATTGGATTAAAGGTATTTAAAATGATATATTCAAGTTCAGCCTAGAAAATATTTAATGACCTTGTGAAGGTAAGGCTTGACGAAGGTGGTATAAAACGTACAACTCAAGTCGTTATTGGACAAAGGTATTATTGTGTGACTGTGGGATATGGGAGGGAATGAGGCGATATTTCTATATATCCAACCGAGCGTCCATTATGGAAATGAGTTAACAATGCGCAAGGTTTATGATCACCTCAAACTGGTCTATGTTCTGAATTAGGTCAGTGGATACGCTCTGATGGAGCGGAGCAACATATGGCACAGGCGTTGTCACACTTCAATCTCCCGGATTTGCCTATATTGACACTCGTCTATTGCATCTCACAAGAACTAGACATGACTGTTCTTCCCTTGACATAAAGAACAGTGGTATCTTGTAGATTTCGAGGAAATCGAATCTGGTGTTGGTTGGCAACCAGCGCTAATAAGCCGCCAATTATATACAACGTTGGATGTCAGTGTTTACCTGTTGAGGGAGAATACACTGCGGTGTTTGCATGAGAGATTGATTCGTGTGAGATTATGTCAATGGGAAAGTATCGCTGATGCGGTAATTCGAGGTAAAGAAGAACCATCACGGCTACGGGAACGACTTTGGACTTGACCTTGACCTTCATGTCTGTCCTCGATTAGACGGTCACAAAAGACGTTTGCAGGTAATTTGTTTGGAGGCTATACACTTTCAATAAATTCAATCATTGATTGTTTATTGAACTATCATTGAAATGTATATGTTGTGAATTTGTTTATGAAAAGTTATACTTAATTGTTTGGTAGGTTCAATACCACACCCAGGCAAAGAGGGGTATATGTCACCTTCTGGAAATTGTTTGTTCTGAAAACATTTTGCATTCATCTTCACTGTTGTCTTGGAGGGTGTGGTTGATTGATGATTCAATCTGAATATTTGTCAGGTATTGTTATCGATATTGTATAACCAAATGATGGATTTTTTAAATATATTTACGGAAAGGGGATTTTTTTCTTTAAATCATTAACAAGTATGTACATTCCATGTATATATAAAACATGTGTTTCGTCTTTGCTTAAGTTTTCCAAAGGCATTCTCAGCAGATAATGTTATTTCTGATATATTTATTTTCTAGAAAAGTTTTCATCATCACTCTATTAGCCATAGACAGAGGTGGATAGTTCATATGGTTAGTTAAGCAAGGTTCCACAACAGATGTGTCTCCGTCTTGTGAGACACTCTCAGGACGATTGATGATAATGTCTCTTGGAGGGGACCAGACATGTTATCTGTTTCTGTCATAGTCTGAACAATCCAGGCAATCCTCTTCAACAGGCACGCCAATTCAGGATGCCTCATTTTACAACGTAATCGCTCTCCGGTTTCGGAACTCATCGATGAAGATGTTCTTTTCTAGTATAATGCGGACATGTGGCATCATCCCTGTGTAATAGCCAATCCTCAACATGTGCAACTTGTTCCCATAACATTGGTAAACGAGACGAGAAATATTTATCCAACTTCTTAACTGTGATGACGTAATTGAAAACACAAAGGATAGTAATTAGTGAACGATGCATCATGCAAACGCTCGCCATGTTTTGGACGAAGTCTGGATGTGATAATTTGCCTAATTTTGACTATTTCTTTCATTAAGACGAAATACTCGTATTCGCCAATTCATTTCAATTTCTGAACGTTTGCATTTCAAGTGGTTTAGACAGCTAGACCATTTATCTGCGTTCTAAGTTCTCTTATTTGTCTAACCAGCTATGTAGGTTATGCTCGCTGTTTTTTTCTCAAGTTTCGCAATTGCAAACCCTAAATCTTGGCAACGCTACAATTCTGAACGGTAACCTCGTGTATGTAAAAAACGTAGGCTCTGATAACACAAGTAAATACAATGCTCACACTAATTGTTGAACGAGTTTCACTCTGCGAGCGTAATTGTTCCGGAGGTTTCACCTGAACGAATTTACACTGTACATATCTGTTTGTCGAACCGGAACTCAACCTCAGCCCGCCCTCTAGCGGTGCACGTGCAAACCAGATGAACTCTGTCACGAAAAAAAAACTCGCTGTCAGGAAGCGGCATGCTCACACCCATCCTCGCTGCTCCAAACCTTTCATATCATATATATACCTTGATATCATTGAATTTGATCTGACGAAGGTGTCTATTTAAGTTTTCCTTCATTTACATTTGACCTATGCTAGCGTTGTTCTAAACCATGCAAGATGGTCACTGAAATGTTTGAAAGTTTGAAAGGAGAATATAATGAAAATGTGACTGAGTTTTCTTTCCACTCCTAACATACAGTTCCCACGTGTAGTCCTGTGGGTAAGTGAGATGTACTCGAGTGCTACAAAGAAAGCTTGTAAAATTGCAATGCCCTGTCTATGGGTTCTTTCAAAGGTCAGTAATATTTGCAATGCTAAATCCTTTTTCGTAGATGTTTTAAATTCAAATACCAGACGAATGTCTAGAATATCATCAAATTATTTCAAAATTGTTGAATTTATCGGGTTTGTAGAAGTCATTGACAGTTCATAATTAGTCCATTAAGTTTATCGTTAAGTACCATCGATTTGACATCCAGTTCTACATGCAACAGTTATGCTCAACTCAAACAACCCTTCTAAGGAATGGTCAATGAATCTAAAATGTGAAAATTTAATTTCATAAAATGAAAAGGTGACTGATTTATCTTAAAAGCTCTTCCTATACACTTTCTAGGCTACTATCTATCTTTAGGGTCTGGCTGACATACTAATCATGCCCAACATGCAACAGTTATGATCTCGTGCACATCACCTCACTCAAGCCTCCTGCCTGGATGTCCTACAGCGATCAATTCTGAATTGTACACATATTGATGTGATTTAATTGACTGTAGTGTCATGAATCAGTTTCTTATATGCAGTGGTCATGTCCCATTGTTTGTTTTACTTTAGTCAGGCAGTCATTTCTCTTTTACTATAGACTAGTCAAAGATTGTCAATGGCTCAGTTGAAACGATTTTGTACAGATTGTGTATACATTTGATCAAGTTTCTCCTGATTAAAGTTATATTCACGTACGTGTCTTATCGTCAATTATAAGGTAACAATTATAAGGTAAATGCTTCATTCTATGAAACAAGCGTTTGAACTGAGGTCAAGATACCAAAGGTTCATATTCTGTCAATAAATCAGTAAGGTGGTTATATGAAGCCCTGGATCAATCTTGTCTTGCAAAAATCGTGATGAAGCTTGGTGATTGGTTTGACGGTGGAGCTAGAATGTAGGCTCTTTTTTATTCTATACTACCGGTGTTTATCATAACCTATCAATCCGTTGATTGACACATATACAGATGAAGTTTTTTTTATGAAATTGAGGTTGTCAATTAAGTTGACGCATGAAACGCTCTGTTTTCCTATTCAATATCCAATGTATAGTAGGATGTTGCTCTTACATTGCTTTATATACAACATCATCATTGTGTCGGCATCAGCATGCAACAGCATCAGTAGAACGAGTCCACAGTTGACCTAGATTGATGATAGATGACATGGTTGAGTAAAATACATAGCAATAATGTGATGGTGACGATGAGTCATAGAAGTAAGCTGGGACAGACGCCAGGGGATCCAGGTGATTGTCTGTGCACCTGTCTGCTGCACACGGAGAATGATTGATAGATAGCAGACGACAATCAAGTACTCTCCGTTTCCGGTACGGAGGTCAGCAGACGACATTTCGACTAGGAGGGTGCACCATTCATGTAGGCTTTGTTCACGTTGTGTTCCGTCTCTATCCATTATATTTGACATCTAGGCGAGAGATTTAGTGCACTGCAGGGCTGAGGGTAGTTATGAAATACACACACGAGCTATTCAAGTGAGGAGGATCCCACATTTCACTTTGACCCGAGGGAGTGTTGCCACTCCTTTTGTGTGTGTGCATTGGCTGCGAAAATAGTTATGATGTTCTTCACTGAACCACGTGTTGCGTTAACTGTTAGCTTGTGCAGTTTTAATGGGATACGGATATGAATTCAGAGAAGATATTGAACAGCAAGGTTTTTTGCTGCACGAGGATATGACATTTAAATTGTTCGTCTATGAATTTTGCAAAATAAACCTTTTTTAATACTTAGAATTTAGCCATTACCCTGAATCAAGTTTTTTCTTCAAAATGTTTACGACAAAGTGTAGTGTAGACAAAGAATCACTAAATACATTAGTTATGAGTGATATTTCTTATATTAGAGTAAATACATATCGTTTTACAACAAAAAGAAAAATGTGTGTAGGGTGATGATAGATGGCTTTCTTTCAACTACAGATAACAACTTGAACATAGCTTTTCTGGATGGTTCGCGAAACCATATATAACCTCAATCTAAAACGAGACCTTAGTCATCACTATTCGCCAGTAAACATATTTAACCACACGTCGCTTGAGTGTATGCCGATTGAATTGTTATTCTATACATTTGATGGCCTATCGACTCGCTAATATCAAGTATGATATATAACGTCATGACTGTGCGGTATACATAGGCAAGAGTTGCTTACATGGAATGAGTGAATCTATATAATCCATGATTCATACAGACACGCTGAGACAGCTGTTGCATACACCGCTACATAAAGTATACATACGTATATATATAAGTAATACCTGAATGTGGACGTGGCACAATTTACCTGTTGACGAGAAATTTATTACATATTTGTGCTGAATGCAATGGTTTCAAACGACCTTCACATACTCATATTTCTTTTCCTAGCTGTATTATTAGAAACGTTTGTCACCTTCTACAGATACAAGATAAGAATATTGGCATGTTCAAATCCTGTCAATAATCTATACATGTTCAATTTCTTAATAACCTCTGCATGACATCTGGTAGCAATAAGTGGAATCAAGATGCCAATATTAGGAAACTTACAAGATGAGCGTTTCTTATATGTTAGGTACCTTATATACCAGACAATTATTTGTCAGTGCTTGTGTTTTCGAAACGATTGTGTTCCAAATATTCTAAACTTTGATTGTAGCTCTTGTATGTAAATGTTCTTCAGAGGTTTGTAAAAATGTTTCACATTCGGGACCATTAGTCATAGCCATACTATGAAACTTCAGTATAACAGTGACAAGACCTAGGTCTGGCATAGAGCCTCGTTAATTCCATGTCCAGGCTCAAAATGACAAAATTTTATAGGGACTGTCATTAATATAGAGTGATGATATACACTTCTTAATTTGGTTGAATATTTTCTGAATTACCAACCTGATCTTCCGTATCTGCACTCTTGGACACTTATAGACGGACAATTAAGCATTGATATGCTTTCAACTTTTTGTACCGCTCTTAACGACTCGCTTGCTTACCAACACTGTGTGGTAACATGCCTTGGTCTCTCCGCAGAGAATATATGTTCTTCTTCAAATTGGCCCATAGCCTCTACATGTAGAGGTTGATAACATTGAATTCCCTTGTTGATAGGATTGATATAACTGCCTTTTGAAGTCATTTTATTTGGATGCCTTCTTCTGAAATATTTACAAAATCGGGTATGACATCATGTTTCACTGTTTTATGTTTATTTTATTTTATAGTCTCAGCATGTATTTTATCACAAATATTCAGTCTAGTTAAACGTTATCATTTAGAAGGTAACATTAGCAGACTTTCCAATTTCATGTAAACTAAAACAATAATGCCATAAACTATTGTACATGTACGTCGAGACAGATAATCATTCAAATAAGTTTAACAATTTATGATCGAAATCTAACTGCAAAGTCAGATTGACATTCGTGTTGTCCCCACTCCTAGACATGTATAATGTTGTGTCACAATAACAACCCCCTTGACATGCTTAGTGAACCCTACATACAAGTGTACACGAACAAGCCCAAATCGCAGAATGAACTGTGGTCAAATGGTTATGAAACCGTGTGGGTGTAACAGTACGACATATCAGCAAATATAATATTCAACATTAAGTATTTTGATCAACATGAAATTTGGCTTTTTGCCGTAATTAGAGGGATTTCATCATATAATAAATAGAATATCTGTCCATTATTGACAAATACCATGTTAATCTCATCTCGTGAGGTAGAAAAAATTAATATTTTAATAAATATAAAGTTTCTACCTCACTCGATGAGATAAACATGGTATTAGTCAAGAAAAGACAGATATCCTCTATATATCAGCAAATATAATATTCAACATTAAGTATTTTGATCCATGAATGGTTGCCTTATCTACCATATAATTGGGCATGCACACTATATATTTAATTGTATTGTCGTATTTAATATAAACATTGAAATGATAACAAATCAACATGACATACATATTATGTAACATTTATCGTTTTTATGATCAGATCCATGTTATTCATGGTTATAAAATATACCATATCAAGTGAGTTGACAGGGTGCAGGCAGTTAGCAGTAAATAATGTTGTAAAATAGCCTCATGTGCCTAGAGCTAGGCCTGACAGTAAGCCCATAATGTATGCAAGCTTATGTACATGTTAGATACAAATCTTATTACTCGTTATGTAGGCAGGTTATAATCACACTATATCTGGAGGGTGGAGGAGATTGAAGTTAGTGCCTACTTATACTGTTACACGTTATCATCATGTATAGTTCAAAGATCTTCTGATAACGTCATGTTTTAACAGAAATGGCATCTCTTCTCAAGAACGTCGCGTTTACTGTATCGTATACGTATAGTTTAGGATCGTATCGTGAGGTACCTTAATTGTGACATCTCTGGTTTCTACCTGTCTTTCTGATGTTGCCTGGAGTGTTGTCAACTGTGTTGTTGAAGAGATTTACATAAGACAACAATGTATCAGTTAGCGAATACAAACCATCGAACAAAGTTCATTAACAAATTGAATCTTCCGACTAGAAGATACAGTATGACCATATTAATGATTTCTGATCCAATTGAAGAAGATTCGTGTCATTGAGTCCACATCTCATTGTGTCAGTGTCAGTGAGTGTTGACTGTTAAGTATTTGTTAGGGAAACATTATAGGAGAGGGTAGCTTATTCACACATAAGGTGGCGAATGCTGGACAGGTGGCTAGCAGGGTGTCTGTATATGGCCTTTGTTATTTATGATAGTGTTTGAACATATCACGTTTGGTTTGTCTGGCACTTGGACGTGACATACCATACATACCATCTTGTGTCAGCACGTTTAGTAGACGTTTGAGCACAGAGGTAAATTTATATGTTGATTGTGTGTTGTTGTCATTGGTTTGCTGTTCATTGATAAGTAATAAGAAATAATATATTATTATATCGATGTTCTCTACTTAAAAGTTGGTTTTATATATATAAAATATCTAAATCGTATTATTATAGTTTAAAGTTAACCTAAGTTAACTATGAATATATGTATGTCCATACAGATTATGTTAAAAGGCATGAAACAGTTTTGTACATATATACGATTATTCAGTAATAATTTTAAAGTTTTTGAAGCTTTGCATATAAGTTTTTATAAGTTATAAGCAATATAATTTCATAACGATCAACATGAAAATGTTAATTCTTTTATGTTTATTCGCTTATACAATGTACAAGGAACCTTCATCAACTATATATCTACAATGTCGCCTCTCACCCACCGTGGCCGAAGGGCGTGGCAGGACTGTTTATACAGCACTCGACCTCACACTTACCCATTGAATCAGCTTACCTACATTCAGGTATCTCCTGCTACTTCTATACAGAAGGATGAGTCTCTACTATTCCCTGGCCCTCCCGACCTTTGACACCGTACACCACCTGGTGTGGGGTCGTACACCAAACAGGGCGTCTAACGAGAGGGGAGGGTTGGCAAATACTCCTTTTATGGGGATCTATCACCTTTGATAAAGGGATTTTTCCTTGTAGCAAAAGATGGAGCAATTTATATCGAACTTATGTAGATGTTGTCTTCAACTTTTGAGGATAAATGGGCGTATGTTATAAGATTAGGATTAGATGTCAAAAGAATAAAGAGATGCAAGTTTTGTTTCTATTAATATAAGTATATCGATATCAATAAATCACACTTATAGCCTTTCAAAGTTTGTCAAAGAAATTGATTACATCGGTTATCATAACAGAAATCCTTTATACGCGTCATTTAATTTATAACCGAATTTGATATTTATCAGCGATTGGGAAATAAGTGAACTGTTATTGTTATGACTATTGTCTTGACCAACGATAATTCCCCTGAAATCGCTTAAACGTCAAGAACCTTGATTAACGCATCGAATAGAAAGTGTTAGTCAGCAGGTCACGATGACCCAGCTTCTTTCAGGGAAGCACACGTTTCCGTCTGAATCAGCTGAACACTTAAGATTGCTGGAATAATTAAAGTATGATATTAATCGTGTTTCCTTGAGCTGTTTCGATACCAACATCTTAGTTTCATTCTTGAAGAGTGTTTGTTACCTTTATACTTTTTTCATTATATCACGAGTAATTTAAAGTCACGAGTTTGACACAGTAACCCGCAATCTGTTGACTACAAAAGAGTACTTGTTTTCCCTTTTCAGATTAAGATGTACCGTTTTAATGCATGATAGTGCCATGGACATTGTTTACATATATTTTCATTCCCGACGAAATCTGATTTGGCAAACAAGGAAAACTCTGCTTACATTGATGCATCACCAGTACCTACATCAATCAAATAATTGCACACCAACTGAACAGAACACATGAGACACTAAGACACGATCTAATTGCAGTTAGGGTTTGGGTCGAACAAATGAACCTAAAGAAAATTGTTAATCATTATGATTGTAGAACATATGAACCTACAGTAGTTGTTGATAATCATGAGTGTAACACATTTGTGTCTAAAGTAGTTGTTGACAATCATGATTGTAGAACATATGAACCTACAGTAGTTGTTGACAATCATGATTGTAGAACATATGAACCTAAAGTAGTTGTTGATAATCATTATTGTAGAACATATGAACCTAAAGTAGTTGTTGATAATTATGATTGTAGAACCTATGAACCTACAGTAGTTGTTGATAATTATGATTGTAGAACATATGAACCTACAGTAGTTGTTGATAATTATGATTGTAGAACCTATTATTTCAGATGCAGGGTTAGGTTAGATCTGCGTTACTGATTTAAGAATAAATGACCAGTTCAAGCGTGTAAGGTTTAAAACTTATTCAAAAGTTAGTCTATTTCTTGAGTGTTCATAATTCAGCTCAGTTGACAGTGTCCTTCCCTTAAGCTATACACGTATCTTTCCTGCTTCGAATTCACTGTTGTCGTAAAGTTGATTGAACCTAACTTTATCTATATCTCAGGTAAACTGTTATATAAACATACCTGTAGCGTTACTGGTTACCAAATACATGGTACGTTATAAAATATGTTAAATGCAAACTGACAGGAATACATTACAGATTTTTGACAAAGTAGGTGTTGCTTCTCTAAGCGGCATGTGGCTTGTTCGATACTCAGCCACAAAACAATTTCCTCCCTAATTGAATCATGTCCTGATTCAGGTATGAATCATTCATCGGTCAGACAGCTAGGGGGTTAAACAGTAGCTCCCGTTTTATACAGGGTACGTAAATGTGAACCGTCGTACTTGCATTGTGTACTTGTCATAGGTAAGTGTTTGTTGTGTTTTGGGTTCGATATGTAAACTTAGATGTCTGGACAGGAAATTAAACTCAAGAGACATGACATTGGATAGACGTGAATCTATATTGAAACATTGTACTAGTTAGGTGTGCTGATGTTGCCTGTGCTTAATATGTTTTGTAAGGAAATTAGAATCAGTTCAGTTGATAGACGTTCCTGTATGGTAATGAGCTTGTACTGGTTTTAGGTTAGTGTACGTAGTATTATTGTGTCGATGTGTACCCTCAGATGTCTAGTGAGGAAATTATAATCATGAGACATAACAATGGAAATACGTGACTGTATTTTAATGAGTTTGTACTGGTTAGGTATATATTATCGTATAGTGTCGATATGTGCCTTAAGATGTCTAGTGAGGAAATTAAACTCATGAGACATAACAGTTGAAATACGTGACTATCTAATGAGTTTGTACTGGTAATCTATTAGTTGCTCGTATAACTGTAGTCGATACGTACCCTAAGATGTCTAGTGTCTACACTCACGAGACTTAACAGCAGATAGATGAGCTGTACGTTAATCACAGGATAGGGTGGAAAATATCCATCAGGCGTCTTGAAGGAAGCATAACATTTGAAAGACGTGTCCATATGCCAATAAGTTTGTACTCGGTGAATAGCAAAACGGTGTAGATATTTATGCTGTAATAAGAAAATTAAACTTCAGACATATCAGTGGATAGAGCAGCACTAGACTTATATTTAGTCTCTGAAAAATCATAATTCTCAACAAAAAAACAAACTATTTTATTAAATATAAGAAATGAGCCTCGGAGAATTGGAAATACTTGCTTTTATAGAGGTTTTGTTAGGTCAAAATAATATTAACTACAGTCTGAATGTAAGACTAGAGCAGCACGTAAGTGTGCATTTACAGGATAGGTAAATGTTCGGTGAATGAGTGTGTCGTAATTACCCTAAAGGCGTCTAGTAAAAGAATATAACATCTGAAAGACCTGCCGATATGTCAATTAGTCTGGATTCGGTGGATAGAAATACGGTGTAGACATTTATGCCGTAAGTCAAGTGAGGAAATGAAACTGAAGACATACCAGTGAAGAGACGTGCTGAACGTTAATGTGCTTGTACTAGTTAGGTTGGTGTACGTTTAATGTAGGTATGCCTTAGGGCAGTAACATTACAGCTGGAAGGTGTTTGAATATTTTATTGGTTATGTTAACTATAATGTAGATTTAAAGATCTGAAATATTTATGGCGAGGTAATCATGCGTGCAGGTTTCCGAATTAAAACGTGTCGTGTTAGATCGGAATGTCAATATGATCTGTGAACTGTATTATAGTTACTTGAATTAGAAAACTAAATTTTGAAAAAAATTACTTGTTTTTACTATCGCTGTCAAGTTTTCTCTTGTGCATAGTTTATATGAAGACATCCTTGTATTTCACCTATCTTCCATAATATGTAATGTGCGTACAATCAACAGCATATAACATGAAGTTAACATCATGTTTCAAACGGACTTTAGTTAACCATGAATGATATAGTAAAAAAAGTCAGATTTAAATGTTTTCATAAAACTTTCTTCAAAAAAATTCTTCTTTCTTCTTGATCATTTTGAAGCTTTTAAAAATAATTAATTACACCATTTCAAAGATCTTAGAGACCCACTCAACACAAACGCATTATTGCAACACAGTGTAGCAACAAACAAACATCTATCTTGAATATGTACAAAAGCTTGTTCCTTGTGAAGTCGGGCGTAGACCTACAGTACCGACTGATTGATGTGTAGTTGATGTGAGATATGCTGACTCGGTGCCTCTACTGACCAAGTACAATCACATCAATGTGACGTGTCAGAGGTCACCCGGTTCACTTGGTCAGAGGTCACATGGTATTGTCCATCTTGATAATTTAAATACCTCGAAACTCTCAATCTCTTCTTCACAAATATTTAGAACACTTTAATACAATTGCCATTGATGTCAAATGTGCAATGTGACAGAGGTGACTAGGGAACTGGGTCATAGGTTCATTATATGTTTTATGAAAATATCTTGCGAGTACCTCGTCAATAAACTAATATTTCATAAGTAAAGTTTATGTAAGGAGATCTTGGGTGTATTGAAGGCTTCTAGGTAAATTGCACTGGGGTCAGGCGTAAAATCATCAGAGGTCAACGGATTTGAATGTTTTAAAAAAAATATTGTCTGTCTCGCTTATTTGAATGTTGCCTCAATATAATAAACTAAGCCTTCATAATTTCTTGTACGAGTATAAAGCCTGTATGAGGAGCGCTCAGACTGTCTCAGATGTCAGATTCCGTTTTTAATTTTCATAAATGCCAATGCAGCATTTACCATCAATCTTCCATATCGCTTTCTTTCATAGATTTATATAGAGGTATGATAGAGTCTTTAATATATCTATTCATGGAAAGGACCAATGGTTGTCAAGTGGTCAAATCGTATTGTCCATCTTGACCAGATAACCGTATTAATACCTCCTCCAATCAACGACGTCAAGCTCCTGTAGAACCTGGAAGAGTGAATGCGCCTAGAGGTTTATGTGGAAGTTATGAGCATGATGCACGAAGTGTATGATATAAACTGGTTGTTGGATAACCTGTGGTATTCCCGGTATGACAGACCGCTATAAACATTATTATTGGTAAACACTGCCTTTGATTTATATTTAATGCCTGGAGTTTTTGTCTCAGGGTCAACAGACCTTTGCGATATTTATTTGACTAAAATATGCTAAAAATATACATTGATATGATGTTGCTAGTGAACAAGGGATGAAAGTGTTCACTTTCTAGGACATCTATCGTATGGTAAACAATAATGTATGTGCAATGGTTTTTCATTAATATGATGTATAATAGGTAGACTACAATAATATAATTGTAGAAATATTATTGTAAAAATAACACCGAAAAGTCTGTTATATCTTTCCTGTCTGTTGATACTAGAATTTTTCTCGCAGAATTTGCTCTTTATCTTCATCCGTCAAGACCACAACGATCTCATTGTTACAGATTGTGTAAAAACACAACATCGTTGCAAATGGATGAAAGACAGACAGACAGACAGACAGACAGAAATATTTTATTTAAGTGTCACTCGCCAGTTACATGATAAAAACATAGTATGTATTTAGAAAAACTATTTTTCAAAAACTGACAACCAGCCGCGTAGGGCTTATGAGACACAAGTTTTACATAATAATATACATATGTACAAATAAAATATTATAAAAAAATGGATGTTTACAATTGTTAAACGATTACAATTTTACTGTTACATATTGGCAAATGTGTTTCATATCCTTTTTTCTGAATGTTGCGGTTATTTAGAGTTCTAATTTATTTATTTAATGTCGCCCGAAACAAAAACTCATACAGTGACATCATTCTTCTCTTTGAGGGAATTGTATTGCCATGGCAAACTCTGTGTGATTTTACAGTTAGATTAACACTGTAAATAAACTCTTTCCACTTAAATAAACATCAGAGCGTTTTGCCGTTAAGATAAGTTGAGGGTTTGGTGTCGGAGTAGAGCAAGGATCATGAGAATTTGGCTTTTTATACAGATAAATAAACAATAAGGAAATAGGCTACGGAAAACGAGATTTCTCATGTTCTCACAAATTCAAGAATAAACTTTAGGTTGTGGTTACCTGATATATGTGTTAACAAATTGATATGAAGTTAAACTGATAAAAGGCATTTTAGAAATTGGTTCTTCAGATATTTAGTTCTTTATGAGTCTGATAGCGAAATTTAGAATATATTAAAACTTTTCAATTTTTACGTGATTTGTCGTCATATATAATGTCACCCTTCAACTCGAAGAGTTATTAACCTGTATTGTTTATTTCGAGGAAATTATGAAATCTATTAAACATTAAATTTATGTAATAAAGATGTTATGGATGAAGTGTTCACAAATGCCTTGTATGTCGGGTTGTTTTATATGTATCAGCCATATCGCATACACAACTCACGCATGTTTCTCACGACCACAGCACGTGTTGGATAAGATGATGCGCGTGCTTTGATAACTGACAGGCAGTTTGAGAGATATTGTTTGATAACATCGTGATATTAGCAACATATTTCTGCCACAAGACAAGTAAGAAATGATGTTATCGCTTCGGCATTCTTCGAACAGCTTGGTAGATACATATACATGTACCTCTATACACATGTTGTTAAAAAGCAAGCCGCCTCGAAGATAATGGTGTCTGGTCTATACTGTATATTTAAAAAAATGCTATCCTTACTGCATATAACGATAAAAAGTAGCACCTTGATATATATTTTTTCCTGACTGCAAGTCTACAGATGTTAGTGAAATATACAAGCCAGGTGTAGATAGCCACGAGCTTTTCGTGTTGTGTAGTTTGAGTGACAGCTATATGCATACGCAGATACGAGGCATGCCGCTATGAGTGTCATATTTACGTAAATCGAGACGGACGTTTCAAGGCCCATGCCTTAGAAGGACGCGAACTAGATCTCTACAAAATATATTGACAATAAATGGACATCTTATGTAATGGATAAGAAGAAAATCAGGTCGCTTTTTTATTTCGTAAATGCTTTATGAAGTGCAAAGCAAATGAAAACGACAACAAGAAATGCAAAATTTGTATTTCCTTTTATGATTATAAAATCATTCATCAAACATGTAACTATTCTTTGTATTCTTTAAAGAAAACGGAAACTTTGCAACTGAGAATAATATAAACACGATTTAAAGTGCGTAATTTGATCACAAATTCGAGGAAAAAACCACCGTAGTAATGTTAAAACCTTCAGAACATCAACTTGTTTCTACGTCCTTTGAACATGATTAATGATACAGTTAAAAATTTAAACATTTCCGGACACACCTAAAAGGCAACCAACTTTCATGCAACAGTGAATCATATACATGAACACATCTGAAGAAGTTTTGATTCATTACAAGCTATTCGATGATTAATCGGAACAAAGTTGTTGAAAGGTTACATTTATTTCTAACGAAATTAGTTTGAGTGTTTATCTAGTCTGTCAGACCCTAAAACAAAAGCCTAAGCAAGTCTATAAAAAGACTTGAGAGCTAAATTTTTGGTCTCGTTTTCCATTTTTTTTTTAAATTTAGATTTATTGACCATTTCATTTCCAAGGGTTAGATTAGTGTTTGATGACAAATACTTTACTTTAACGTCACAATTTAACCTCGTAATTAAAGTGCATATTTGAGAAGTAGCAAATGTTCCCAATTCATTACACAGCACAATTAATCCAAATTGTAATGCACGTCACGTACACAATGAGGGAAGACATGTTTGAGTGTTTGAGTAACGGCACATCCCACCTACCTGTGTAGCTAGGGCACTTGACACGGTACACGGCATCGCCTACACGTCATGCTGCAGTTACCGTGAGAATCAGCCACAGAGGAGGGCGGGGGGGGGGGGGGGGGGGGCATGCAGCGTTACTGCAACACATTTCCGTTATTAGTGCATTCAACTGAAGGCCGTACTGTTTCTGAACTCTGACTCGTGTCTATATATGCTGTCTTCTATTGCTTCCATCTAGTGTCCGTTGTAAGTGCATTCTACTGATGTGGTTTCTTATTCTTGAACTAAGGCCAAATATGGTGTAAGCTCAATTGCATCTATTTAAAGTGCATAATACCCTAGGCTCAATTGCATTTTGCTCCCGATTCAAGTGCATGTTACTATATAAATGGTAGAATTTCTGAATATGATCAGAAATGTTGGTGTCTTCTATCTTGCATATTGCGTCCGTTGTTGGTGGATTTAACTAAACGTGACACTACTTATTACAGGACCTTCGACCCAATATGTTTGTAGTCCAGATAAATTGTATCATGCTTCCATTATTGTTGTATTAAATAAAATGGTTTGGTGCATAGAGTTACATAGATATATCTAAAACTCATCTAATTGTTGTTCGGGTTTGCTCTTAAAACATGTTAGCGAACATGTGTTCCAACCATTAGCATCCAAAAATAAATGGGAATCCTTCTTTGCTGATGTCAGAAGCCTTCATGTCTGTCTGGAGATTCAGACACCCCGACATGATGTGGGTGGCGTACCCTCCATTTAGTTCATGTTTCCACAGCTAACTCGCATTCACCTGCTAATGCCTTTAAACCATTCAATTTGCTAATTCGGCGAGAAATATTTAGCACACCAGTCATTGTAAATGATTACTCAGCTGTAAGTACAAATAAAGTACGTCTAGGTATACTGATACTTACCTGAGCGTTTGGAGACTGCCTATAAATATATACATTTTGACAATGTAAGTAAAACTACCGTGCAAGCATGAACACATTTGATTGATTGCTAACGACAACACATTATGTTTATTTCATGCTTGAGTGGTGGTCATACACATGTCCACCTTAACCCTTGCCAATTTGTTTTGTCGGGGGTAACTTGTGAACTTTCTCTGGTACAGGGGCTATTTTTGTGATTGTGTCCGAATTTAGACATTAGACATAAGACATTCAACATTCTTTCGATTCCAGCCTTATTATAATGAACATTTCCTTGAAAGGGTGAGGGGGTGTTGAATTCAACCTCGTGTATATTATACACTTACCTTTGTAAACAGGTGCGTGTTGAAATACATAACCATACATTAGATACGCTTGAAGGGCATTGGTGTTTGAATAATGCAGTTTCTACGAACGTGTTGTTTATTCTTTGATGTGAGACCTTGTCGTAATGGCTACTGTAGTGCTAACTTTACCCGATAGACTTGCCTGATCTGTATCATAATGGTGAGAAGTATGGCTGTTTCTATTGAAATGGAACCATAAATACAGCACAGAAGCAAATTTATTTTGTTATTGTTTATTTTGTTATAGTTTTCAACAGCTCATGTCTAGTCTTGCTTTTCGATCACTAAATATTCGTACACCGAAGACCAAAATTTAAAAAAGCTTCCAATTTCACTTAAATGTCGTAAAAAATGCTATGTTTAAGGTTTGAAATATTCGTTAATTGAGAGGAACAGTAACCCCCCCCCAAAAAAAAACCTCCTGCAAAGAGAATATAAGCAGCTTGATAAACAGAGGATATGAACAGCTAACCAGTTTCCGTTTGAAAAAAATATCATATATAAGATTAAAATATTATGAATGTTGTTTTTCTGTTGAATGTTGTTGTTTTCTTGATTCATGGAGACTGGGATAGTCTGATGCAAGCATGATACATACCATCTATAAAAAGGCTGTGAGCGGTTCTATGTGGATGAGTTTGGTAGAGTCCGCTCTCTCCGTATCACTGTCCCAGAGCTTAGTCACGTTGAATCAGACCCGCACCCACAATTGAATGTGAGGCACACACAGGGAACATGGCTCTCTCGTTGTTTACTCTCTCAGTGGTCTGCTATGTTGATGACCTATTACCGTCTTCATAATGATACTATGATTTTTTACCATCACCACATCACGTCACTGATGGAAATGTCTGAAGCTAATGAACTTTTATGTTACATCGTTGATCATAAAGCATGTTTCGGTTTTCTTCATCTTACCATTGAACATTGCACGTGTTTACTTTTGTTGAAAAATTCTATAATATTTCATCAAGTGTAAGGCCAAAACTGCTGGTTGCTGTTTTTGTATGACCGCCTTTAAACAATTTGAGGTAGGAAATGGTGGATTCACTTAACTTGATCGAATGTGGTTTATTTATTTTAGATCTGTTACTTTTGATTTAAGATATGAAACATTATCTTGCAGTTTGTAAAACTTGGTTTGCATTCTAGTGTCATCTGGTCATGCATTATCATTCAATATGGCGTTTTTGCCCAACATGGTGTATTGATCCAACATGGTGTTTTCATCCAAAATCGTGTTTTCATCCAACATGTGGTTTCCTTATCAAACATGGTATTTGGATCAAACATGGTGTTTTAACCAAACATGGTGTTTTCATCCAACATGGTGTTTTAACCAAACATGGTGTTTTCATCCAACATGGTGTTTTAACCAAACATGGTGTTTTTATCAAACATTTTGTTTTAACCCAACATGGTATTTTGATCTAACATGGTGTTTTGATCCAACATGGTGTTTTCACCTAACATGGTATTTTCACCCAACACGGTATTTTGATCCAGCATGATGTTTTGGTAAATGACAGCAAGTAAACGTGTTACCACCAACGTTCTACAATGACCCGCCCACCTGTAACTGTCTCAATCAGGTCAGCATGCCACAAACTTATCGATCTCCTGTTATATTTATGTGATTATCGATCTTGACCCTGCCACACTTAATGGATGAATGAACACGGTGATGGCTCACCTGTAATTAACAAGCAGGTAGCTTTCTCTGTGGTTATTCTGCTTAAAACAGATGTTTAGTTTTGTATTTAACAAAACGTTGAATAAATCCAATCAATTCTTAAACACGAGTTTTTCTACGTCTTCTCTAGAACACTTATATTGATCTTAGGCTTACCAGACTTGGGTTTCCAGATACAATAGACGGATTTTCTTTCATTAAGGGCCATTGGCATTTCTTAAAACGAGGAGCGTGGTTTCAGTGGGCTCTCATTGATGATAACTTGGCTGTTTTCAGTTAAATGTCGCGGTGGTGTAGTGCTTAGCGTGCTGGCCTATCACGCCAAAGACCCGGGTTCGAATCCAGGTGGAGACACCAAAGATTTGTGACCTGGGCTTTACACCGTGTTGTGTCCTTGGGCAAGGCACTTCATCCACATTGCACTCAGTCTACCCAGCTGTACAATTGGGTACCTGAATACGGGAAGTACGGACCTATGTGGTCGCGCGAAGCGCTTAGTAGCGACTTTGAAAGTACAATTCCTTCAGGGTGATAATGTACAGCCAATGAGCAGTGCTTGCACTGGATATTAGGCTTAAAAATGTTCATTATTATTTATTAAATGTTATTAAGCTTCTTAAGCAACTTCTTCTACGTTTTTAGATATAAAGGGACACTGACATTTAAATCGAAAGGAATTGTTTGGAAACAACTCTCAGCTATTTTGGCTTTTGGTTTCTACTGTTTGTTAAGAAATATTGTAAATGTAACTGTTGGATAAGTGAATTTGTCCATTATGTGTCAAGGGACTCGTATCAAACTTTGTCAAACGGGATAACCAAGCTAGCATTGAACCTTAACTCTTCAATACCAATGTTCTGATAACTTAGCGACACTTTTTGTTTGTGAGAACAAGCCAATTTCTTCTCTCCCTCCAATTATTCAGAGAGCATAAGGAATACATAGAGGATACTAAACGACCTTCCATTTAATACTATTTTTATTAAACGAGTTAATGATTTTGTATAAAACGAGCGAAAGCGAAAAACATAATTGCCGATAAGTTGCCGAAACTAACATTTTCGCGACTCAGCAACCATTGTGACGGCGCGCTTACACTGTGACGTCACAACAACACACTTCTATGACGTCATCCTTGCATTGTGTTATTACACTAGTTTAACATTGTCGTATAAATATTACACTGCGGTATCTTACACGGGCGAATAATAAATAAAGTCTAACAAGAACTTACTCTTGATATCAAGGTTACGTGTTATCATGTTTTCAAATGTCTTTGTTTGAAACAATGTTTGTTTGTTCTCGATATAGAAAGGCCCAATCTCAGTTTGGAATGGCATGTACACTCGATGACTGAAGACCGTATTTACTTCATTAATGAGAATCATCAAAACATTATTCCATGAAAGAACACTGGCTCCAAAAGCTTTATTAGGCAATGTCGATAAGCTTCGGCGTATGTTTTTGATAACAAGAAACAACACAGTAAATTTCATTGTACAGTGTTATATGAGTGTGTCTGACCATTTTATTTATTGGCGTTATAACATTGGGCGGCTAATTACATTAACATGTTGAATTGTAGACGCTAATTGTGTTTTATATCTTATTGCACCAAGTGTATGGGTAATGAAACGCAAAAACACTGTGGCATGAATAGTTTCGTTGTGGATGAACTTAATCATCTGTTTATGAAGATATGAGTTTATTTTCAAATGGTTAGCTGCTTTTGTTTTGCAAACTGCCAATGACGGTTTCCCTTACGTAATCAAATGACCGCCCGATTAGTGCCAAGGAACTGTGAAAGTACGAACCTTTACATCAAATTCATCGGAATATCCATGCATTGTTCGATTTTTCTTTAATGCACCACCAAGCTGGTGTTAGAATCTTCTCCTTGTAGAAACCTATCTTTTTGATATGAATGAGTTGAGATATTGAGAAATCGTTATATTTTTTGTGTTGCTTGATAATTGATTTCATTTCCGTGGATGCTGAGTTTAATTTGTTACGGTTTGAGGAACAAAACATATAAATATAATTAAACAAAGATATTTACGAAAAAAATCTTGAAGCGATGATTATCTTTGTATTCTCACCTGGATTCTTTAACTGAAGAACAAGAAATGTCGAGAATATTTCCTTTCAATGAAATGTACTTAATAGTCAAGAATTCTACATGCTTTTTATCAGGT
The DNA here is from genome assembly GCA_916613615.1 of Steromphala cineraria. Taxonomy (NCBI): domain Eukaryota; kingdom Metazoa; phylum Mollusca; class Gastropoda; order Trochida; family Trochidae; genus Steromphala; species Steromphala cineraria. The sequence goes on along the minus strand of OU744725.1, from coordinate 66,247,489 downwards.
TTTGCATTTTCACCGATAACTCTGTGTTGTGTCAAGTCAGTATTTGAGAATTATAGGTATAGGTATACTCAAGTATAGTTAGAGGTATAGTAACCTGAATGTTTTACCTATTTCTCTCTGTTACTTCTCTTCCGATCATGAATATATACGTTCCACGTCACTGAACTTATCTTGCACTACATGCAGTGAACATAACAGTGGATAACTCATGTATAATTGTGTTAGTATATTACGTTTTGTTCGGGACAAATGATCCGCGATGAAAGTCGATTGTAAGATATCGAGAAGCGTAACGAGCGAACACTGGCAACATGAAAGACTAACATCAAGTATTTATGTTCACAGTTTATGCTTTACAGGTCCACTGTGACATGAATGAAGTTTCGAATTCGAGCAGAAAAATCTAGCTTTTCAAATTATAAAAGATTAAGCGATTAAGACGTATTTTAAAGTAAATAATGCTTTGAATGTGTATCTGATACAAACACATACGACCTATATGATGTCATAGAAATGGGAAAAGAAGGTTATTATTAGACAGTTAATACTTTACAGATGTACTTTCACATGAATGAAGTTTCGAATTCGAGCAGAAAAACTCGCTTTTCCAATTATAAAAGTAATACAAAATGTATACGTTGTCTTGCATATATTATGATGTGTATGTGTATCTGACACAAACACATACGACCTATTTAATGTCATTGAAATGCATGGGAAGAACGTAATTCCCTATTTATCGAGAGAGCTCTTTACACAAGAGAGCGAGCCGGGATAATCTGCAGATAAAATACGCCTATATTCAAATTAGACTGGCAGAGACACTTTGAAGTGTAAACCGTCAATTAAAATCTGACGTCATAATGCATCTGCAGACGGACGCAACAGTACAAGTGTGTGGAGTATGCAATGAGGCGGCTCGTCTTTGTGATGTTAATATTCACGTCCCGTCCACACCGGCTATTGTAACTCGCATCTCGCTCTCGGATACAGCCGCGCTTGATCAACGTGAGTACGCTTTTTGAAAATTAACGGTCTATGGGTAACCGGTATTTCATAGATAATTGGACAGTTTGGGATGTCATGTTGTGAACATGATTTGTACCACAGTCTACCTATGGCACTACGTTTGATGTTTCTCGTTCTTAAACTAACAGTCTCTCGCTGTCGAATACTTCGAATTCATATTGTGTCACATCCTCTTCTTTCAAAGCATAGAGATTGAAACGATACATTTCTTTTATTAGTGTCAGCTTACGTCTAGCATCTGCTATTATGATTATTTCGTCGAATCTGATACACGTGTAAGGTGTGTTTGATGGTTTGATGCGAGGTTGTGTCACTTCGTGTCTCCGCTTAATTAGGTTTGTCAGTGATATAATTAATTAAACGGCTCATGACGCAGACTTCAATGACTGCAAACTGATCTCTGGACACAAACTCGGATAAAATTGTTGAATCGCTGAGAACGAGTATGAATCATGTGATTGTTGAGTGATGATGTCACAGGGTTCACGATATTTGAATTCATCAAACGATGTTTGCATTGCATATTGGAACTACAACTCATGCTCTTGTACTATTGATAGAGTTAAATTCTGTTAAAGCTGATAAATGATTATTGTTAAAATACCCGACAGATTGCTGTGTAGCTCTTACTAAATCATCTATACACATGAAAAAATGATAATAATATTGAAATTGTAAAACGAAACTTTCACATCGTTCTATAAATTCAAAACGTGTACAATGTCTTGGTTGACACACTCCATACATCAACCGGACCTGTAAAGTCACACAACACATATTTGATTGCATATAGCACGGAAATACGTACCACAGGATTGTATACATACTGGATGGGGGGTCGGAATAGCCTTCAGTGCTGACACTATATGAACTATGTGTATGAAAGGCCTTCTCACTGCAAGGTATGTAAGGTCCCCAGTTGTGCACTGCGTGACTTGTCTATGTTATATGCGTATTGATATTGTTAGTTGGGAAAATTAAGAACATTCCACATTCTTCTTCTACATTGATGGAGATATGCCTTTGGGTGAGGAATAGATATATTCTTTGTGTTCACTCCATTGAACTTTTTACATATTTTCAAATTTGCTTGATGTTGACATGTATTTGAAGTTAGAACTCATTCAGTGTCCTTAAAATGAAACTTGTAAAATTTATTTTACGTCATTTTCATTATTGTATTGGTAACTTGCTTCGATTCGCACAAAACAAAAGAACTAATTTTTATGTTTGGTGTATTTGAACGTGCATTACTAACCTTGCTGTGCATAGGCGGACAAAAATGGCATTTGCTGTTTTGTAGAGAAGAGGTTTGACTCGATTAAGGGATATCTCGACTAGATTGATTTTACACTCAAACACAATATACTTTGCTTTCTGTATCAAATGTACGTTACACGTATCTCGATATAAATTCTGATGTGTGGGGCCTTGTCATGTAATGAAATTCGATGTACTAAACATTAGAGGTGTAACGATACGGCAATACATTATCGGATCGTGATATATGGGCCACATTATATCGTATCGTATCGCAGGGTGTGTATCGGGATACATAAAATAATGATAAATTCTCAATGTATTTGCTCAAAACTGAGATATACATTAAAAAGATACTTCATTATGCACACAAGAACCTCCTCTAAACTTTGAAATTTTGATTATATCATAATTACATAAAAAAAGCTTCAAGTAAATTCTTACTCAAGATTAACTGACTCCAAAAGTTTATGAAAAGATCATAATGTCATTAAATGATATGTATCGGGATACATATCGTATCGTGACCCCCATATCGGGATACGTATCGTATCGTGACCCCCATATCGGGATATGTAATGTATCCCAACCCTCCTGTATCGTTACACCTCTACTAAACATCATTTTGCATCTGTCCTAGAAATACGATTAGGAGCAAGCGACAACTTCAATGACGTGTAAGTTTTATTCATCCCTGTGGCCAGTCTTTGCGTCAAGGCCAAGTTAATAATTGGTCTCCGTGTTAAGGAGAGGCTCTGTTACATAGGGGACACGTGCCGTGTTGCGAGCAGTGAGCTGTTCAAATATTACTCATGCATTTCCTGTACTTGACAAATAATTTAAGACAAATGATTTAGTTAATGTTGATCTTAAAAGAAGTATTCCCCGTCAAAAGAATACACATAATATACATTTCTGTTGTTAACTTATATTTTAAATGAGTCTTCCCTTCAAAAGAAATAAAAGAATAAATCTTTCTGTTTAGAATCAAAACTTTCAATGAGTCATTTCATGAATGAATGGATGTATAAGTCAATGTATGAAGGGATTTTTATGGATTTCTTTTTCTCTTTTGATATCCGAAGCAGACTGTAAGCATACAAGTAAGCGCCTTATAAAACTGTGATTTCATTATCACTGTGATATCAGCAGGTCAACTTGAAGGGATCAAATCAGCGCCAGTTTCTACAATGTAATATGTCTACATATGAAATGAAGATTTGTCTTGATATGCAAAGATCGACATGGTTTATTGACGACTGTCATGTTATTGTCAGGGGCGATATTGAAAGGACGGATATTGGTCCAGTGGAAACCATAAAGAGTATTAACAAAAGCCTGGTCTGGTGTCAACGACCTAGTACAAGGCTTTAAATAAGGGCAGGGTCAAACCGATAATAAAATCTTACGTGATTTCTAGGTTTCTTGATCAATCATTTATCCAAACGATATCACCTACTTCCTGAGTTATTAAGGATTAAGCTATTCGACAATGGGGGCGGGATAGCGCAGTGGTTATCGCATTTGGCTTCGGATCGAGAGGTCCGTGGTTCGAATCCCGCCGGGGGCTCGGCAACTTTGTCTGCAGTAGAGAACTGTTCCACATGCAGTATAGTTTGGGTTCAATGCTACACTGAATTTCAGCGCAGTATCACCCATGGTTCGCTAGATCCAGCCATTGCTCGCAGGTTACACCGCAATACATAACTATAGTGTTGCGGACTTTCTCTCTGCAATAGTACTAGTAGCCGCGATATAAGCGACGTTAAATTCTAGATCAGCTCACTTCACCTCACATTTTTGATAATAGGTTTTGCAGCACAGCCGTTAAGATATTTATCGGTTTTCTTCGAGGGACTTTTTGGGACTTGCAATTGGTCAAGGTTCTGTAGATGAAGTATTCGAGAGAGTTGAAGTCTCATGAAAGCACATTTATCCCATTCTCTCCCCACAGAGGCAGATCAAGTCATGTTCATTTAGCCTCTGTTATATTACGCCGAGTTTGTGGGATAGAATGGGAGATGGCTGATTGGAAGCAATCGAGGTTAGTTGTGCAATCAGCGACGCTGTTCTTAAATCATCGTTTTGGCTACTGAATCAAGGCAAAAGCATTGTGATATGAACCAGCCTTTCCATGCGAGAAGCGTTGTCATTTGATAAAGAAATTCAAATGGATTGCGATGCGGCTTTTTTTCCGTCAGGGGAAACTGCCGGAACCCACGGATTTCGGCGTAATAGAACAGAGGCTAAATAAACATAACTTGATCTGCCTCTGTGGGGAGAGAATGATTTATCCAGATGAATGCAATAATATATATTTGAATAATAAGAAATCTTTTGAACAAAAAATATCTGAGCATTATGTATGTGGAGGCGTCCAATTTTTCAATTGCAACCTTCGTTTCTGGTGTACACGTGCTTCAATGAACTCTTATGTTGAGTGTAGGATGTCACATTGTCCGTATTCACCTGTTTGTTCCAGGCCCATAAAGAAGGTAAATCTTAAGGAATGTTCAAATGAGATGTCTCGAAGTTAATTTACGGTAAATTTTCAAACGGGCACTAATACCGTTACTATATCCTAATCTGTTTTAATCGAAGAGTTATGACCGTCTTAAGCACGAATGTTGCAAGGATTAACCACTGGCCTACTAACTAAGATAAACCGTGGATGAATGACCCCAATACACTCTTTGTAACCGCTCCTTATGTCACTGTGGATCCTCCTTGGAATGTGTTAGGCGCAGATCAAGCATGACCACATTTTACCCAGGGCTTAAGTCTAAATCCTCAAAACGAGCGGCCATGTTCTGCTTGAGTTGTTACATCGTTCCAAAGACGTCGAGCCGGTAAAGGTTATGATTTCATCCACGCTCGGATCAGCATGGCAAATTGAGCTTGCATTGTGTGGGCTGTTTGTAAGATTATTCGGCTAGGTACAGGGTAGACTAAGTGTATACCTGGCGTGGATGTGACACAATGGCTTTTGTACGTACACGAAGAAACTCCTTCATATGTGTGCCATCCTTTTGGTGAGTTTGACATGATTGTTGATAGTGATTGCGATTTATTCTTGATGTCAACGAATGTATTTCTGATAGTATTCACACCTGTGTTAACCTATATATTTGAACGAACAGCACTATTTTAGTCTTGATTTGGTTAAACATACTTTTAGTCGAGAACGAATCTGGTTTGCTAAAAAAGCAAAGCCTTGCTTTTTTATTTAACCCTATTGGATGTTTGAACGGTGATATTGAACTAAATGTGAAGTACGAACCTCATCAAGTTAGTTATTGCATTAATCATCCATCAATTGTTATGAAATGGTCTTATACACTCGTAACAAGACACATCAACTAGTCAAATTATCTACAAGTATTTAAAAAGGGTTTGGTCATAACATACTGACGTACCTGTATTTAGACTGAAAGCATAGATTACTTAGTTGTCAATAAATGAGTACATTACACGCACATGTTGCCTCCTTCCCTCGATATGCGAGATTTAACAGTAAAGTGGCCTTTTAAATATTTTAAGACAGGTAAACATTGCCCTAATTCCTAGGCTCCACACAACTCAATTTGCCACGCTCTGTATGCTAATTTATCTCTCTTTGTTTACACAACGTAATGTTCTCTTCTTTTTTTCCAGTTCGCTGCTGAAGCAAGCTTAAAGCACTGTTAGTAACTGGAAACCACTTTGGTGCAAAAGGACCAACTGACCAAGAAGAAAACAAAGAGGTGGCTTGTTTCTGGAACAGTGTTTCGAATGAAAGGTATGAATTTAATTTCGTGTTTATGTATCACGAATTCAGGTGACAATCCTTATTATTTGATATTATTCTGTACTGGTGAATGATTTTCATGTGTTGACAACAGTTTTCTCTGAATTTGGAAATAGAAAAGTAGTACCTTTACATCTTTAAAGACCATCGGCGAAATAGGTAAACACATTAGTAAACACAAGAGCTAATCGCTCATCCACTCGTCAGGTAAAATAGGTGCTGGCTGTTTTTTATGTTAACTATTTGTCTGTTTACGCTGGCAGTATGTTGAGAGAGAAGTACGGGGTGCCGTATAACATTTCTGTCAGTAATACCACGCCAAGACGAGCAAGGTGTGTAAAAGCCTTCCCATCACGAAGCGCGCTATAAGCATAGGTAACACGATGTTGTAAAGCGCTCTAAGCTGTAGTGGTTGCCAGAGAGGAGAACTGAGCCGGCCCGGTATTTATATTCTCTTTTAATTGCAGCTTGCTTCTCGAGGACTGAACGTGTGTGAATCCCTATGGGGAGATGACGGATAGTGGTGATGTGAAATGGATGCTAGATCGAATCATCTCCCTAGATCGAGAACAAGTGGAAGTGTAGGCTGCAGGTCCAGTGATTCTATGCCACATATGACAGAGATCCGACTCTACCAGAGCTCAGATCATTTCGCCGAGAAGAAAGCCCCTATCGATGTGAGCCAGGAAGGTGTGAAGCGTCTCACAGGGAAGTATGAATCCCCGGAAAACCTTATGATACACCCAGTTGTTATACGTACCAGCATGAACGGACTGGATAAACCCGGAAGTATCCACGGCCCGGCCATGTCCGACTGCTCCTCGGACATGTCCGACGCCACGCCCACTTGGTCAAGTAATGTGAACGTTGGCACGAACTTTAGTGAAGGAGTGACAGAACAGGACGTCTTGCAGGTGGAAACTTTCTACAAGAGTCACAAGACGGAGATATGTGTGTGTCGTTGTCTTGCCAATCTGTATTTCGGAGGTGCCAAGAACTCTGCTGATGGAGACACGTGGGAGTTCAGCAACACTGGGATACCGGTGCTTGTCTTGGACTCGGGGGACCATCATAGACAGAGGAAGCTTGCCATAATCTTGGCAGAGAAAGGAACTGGATTTACTTTGTGGAAAGATTCGGTGGATCATTTGACCAAATATGCCATCCCTTCAGACAAATTCCATACAATGAATTTGTCAATTGATCACACAAAACAAGCTGGTCTTAGTTTTGACGATGGCAACGCGGCGACGGAATTTTTCTCTTTTATTTCTTCTTTAACCCATGACCCGAATGACGAGTTATTTAATCTCAGTAAAAAGAAGAAAAAGAAGAAAGAGAAATCCAAGCCTAAGTACAAGGCACCAAAGAAAACAGACATTTCGCAGCCATGTTGTTTTGTTCACGTGACCAAACTAGAGCGACCAGAGTTCCCTCCCCCTCCTTCAAGGTTGTTGGACCTACCGGACATGATCGGAACTAAACTTGTGATACCCAGAAGCAGTAGCTCCATTTCCGAGGATTCCACTTCGCACTCGGCTGCTTCCGACCATTCATAACTTGGACAAAGTCTGGTCATTCTAACCAGGAACTGTGACAGAATTGTGCACTTGAGAATCGGTATATCCAAATGCAAAATTGTACACATGGATTATTTATTGCCAGGATTCTAAACACACAGTTTGACAGACCGACTGATGATTCTTTCACTCGAGAATTCGGCATATTTCAAGAAGTGGGAACAACTCGTCCATATCAAGGCTGTGTAACTCTTTCGTCAGCCACTTCTGTATTTATAAAAGCGTAATGGATACCGGATGTGCCACAATCCCGACATTCAATGCAACCAGTGTTTGACGACGTCATCATGACGTCATATGTGAACATATACCACGTGTTACCATTACAGTGTGCAATGCAAATGTTATATCCAACACATGCTTGTTTTCGTCTTCCTTTAGCGTGGATTGTTACGTTTTGTGTACTACGTCATCGTTTTCTGTGATGACGTCATCAGCACGAACTGCTACGTCATATGCAAGTGTGCTCCTGGTGCTCCACGTCACAAGAAGTAACAAGGGGCGTTCTTTGATCTCTTCAACACGTGTACAGCACTGTAGACTTACTTATATAGTCCATATGAGATTAATGCATGGTTTGTCTTGACCTGGTTTCTCACTAAAGTGCTATTTCACATGTTTTCGTTGCAATCTCCAGCTTTCTGTGTAAAATCTATGCTTTGTTGATTGTTGCAAATTGGTAATTTGATTATTGTTATAGTAAATGCTTAAAGTTTCCGATGTTTCGGAGTAAAATAATATGAAATATTTTTTTGTCTGGTCCTCAAGATCGTGAAATCTCTTTAAGATTGTAAGAGTGTTTCAGGTTGAACGTTACTTTTCAGTTAAATACCACTCAATTCAAAGTTTTTATAAAGAAATAACGATATTTCCTTAAAATTTTGATGTTAGATGGCAAATGTATCATGAAATGATAAAACATAGTTCATTGCAAGTCTTTGGACTCGCCATTTAATGTTAATTATTATTTTACATAAGTAGCTAAATAAATGACTTTGTGTGGTAAAGCAAGCAACCAAAGCAACGTATATATATATTCTACGGCTTCCTTATATCCTCGCCATAAAGTATCAAGTTTACATTTCACAATTGGCGGACAGCCAGGCACGATTTCTCATTGCATCAGTATTGCCAATATCTAAATATAGACACCGACAGGTAAGCTACATACACCTGGGGCATACATTCAGACTCTAGAAAACCCCTACAGGTAAACTTGAGTTGATAAATAAGAGGAGTTAGGCTTAGAGATGACTACTAACGTTTGTAAACGTTTGAAAGTTGACTTCGAGATATCTTACTTTAATTGTATTTTACGACTTATATAAATTGTACGATAAACGACATGGGTCTTATATTTCTTTTTTTCAGTATGATCAAATGATTAAGTAATTCTTTCAGTATGTATTAAACCTTTTAATTGAGTTGAGTTAACGTATAATCATAGAGTGCCGTAACACAGATGCCATTTCATTAAGTTTTCATTGCAACCATAATGTCGTAGCCATAGTATAAGATAGCATCGTGGTTATTGGAAATGGTTAAATCTTAATACTTGCAAGCCATAAATAAGACCGAAAGACTTATTTGAGCATTATTTCAGAGAATGAAAATGTTAATGAAATGGCACCTGCTGAAATTGGCTTTTTTGCATTGTAGAGAGTTCACTTTAGCGAGGGTTTGTTGTGTGAGATATAACAGAGCGACAACCGATAGCATGTGCAGTGTACGCGGATAAGCACAGGGTATGCGTGTGGCAGCTCATCATGCCTCAAATTCTTGTAAATTTCAACTGAAATCGACATGACCTAATTTGAAATTGACATTTATTGATTGATGATTTATTACTTAAATGTTTTGATGCATAATATTGGTAATGCGAATGTGTTTGATACATACCCTTAAGCAGGTTGTACGTACATGGGAATATCTTGACAACTCGACATTCGATAGCTATCACATACAGTAGGATTTCATTTCAAATTAAGTCCTTTTTTATTAAGGAATAATACATTCATGTATATGTGTGTATGATAAATAGCAAATGCGGTAAAATCGGAAACCAAAATTATTAATTTTAGAGGCATAATGTCCTGTAAAAGTGTTCCATTACATTGGAATCAAATTGCAAATATAATGTGGCATTCATAAAATAGATAAAATCATCAGATTTCAGAGAGACGTCTAACACAACACTTATATACAAAGGAAATGACCTATGGCATCGAGGATGTCTAATCAAGTAGGTCTAATACAGGTTCTAAATATTAATGTGCATAGATTGTCAAGAGATTTCGATGTATGGATGACCATACTGTTTGATGTAAGTGTCAGATGGAGACATATCGGACTACTGCTTGTATATCGGTTGTATGTATGTCTGTATCGGTTACCGTCTGGTGACATGGCAACACGGGCTTGGTTGTCTCTTGTTTTATTTTTGTTTCAAATGCTGGTATTTTTGGATAAACTATCTCATGCATCTTCGGCCTTTGTTTTTGATGTTAAGATCAAAGGAAGAGTGTTCATTGTAATTATGCTTGACGAGTGTACAATGATAATATATATTTTTATATATGTATGAACAATCAGCGCTTTTAAAATAAGAGAGTAAGTAAGAGTAAGCAAGCTGTTCGATCTTTCTTCCCTCATCTACATAGTGCGCATCATCCTGTCTCAGGGTACGAACGTTAAGCTGACTCCACTAATCTGTACCCTGGGCTCAGGAGCTACATTCGCTCGCGCGGCCCGACTTGGGATATAGCCAATCAAATCATTTTTTCGTGACCTTCTCGATAAAATTTAAACGAGAAATGATTTAATTGGCTATATCCCAAGTCGGGCTGCGCGAGCGAATGTAGCTCCTGAGCCTAGGGTACAGATTAGTGGAGTCAGCGTAACGTTCGTACCCTGAGACGGGATGAGTGCGTATTGAACATGGTTGAACTTACAGCAATAACACGTTATCAAGGAGGCAAAGCAGTTTAAGAACGTTCCATTCATGTGCAGAGAGTGTCCTCAGCAGCTGCTTGTACCATGTTAGTGTGCTCAATCATACCAAACTGTGTATGTTAGGATGGGAATCTGAATACATCATAGAGTCGAATTTTCAGTCCTGGCATTCTGAATGTGATTATCCTAATCATCATAAAATAAAAATAACTCACCAGCAATACTCCTGGAAGCATTCTGATATTAACAACATCTAATATTTCAAGTATAACTATTCACAAGCCTACCGAAATGTGAACTTTTTAACAGGACGTGTAGTTCTCGACTCTAACATTTGAAAGATTTATTTTAATAAAATACGACGAATTCATTTAATTTATTCCTAGTATTACATCCAGATGCTAGCTAGTTGGAGTGCTATGAGCTATTGTCTCAAAATATTCAGCGCTATACGTTCATGGTTTCAATCTCAAGCAGTTACCGGTTATCATTCTAGATAAAACACTATCAAGCAACCATAAGGTCCCTGAAAATCCTTAAGCAATTGTCGAGTTTTACCTAAAACATAAAAGCCTTGTTATGCAGTGTTCCAATCGAGTTATCTGGAGCTTTTCACTTGCAGCGCGTCTTGTCAATGTTTAATAGGTTAAATATTGATTTTACTTCATTCTTCCCCATTACGTCGATACTATGAGTTCTTTTTAGTCCCCAGAGGAAAGCAATTTCTGACGTAGCACGTACATATGTCATTTACAACAGGAGAAGATTGAAGTTGTTGTCAATTCCAAAGTTGAGGACGAAAGTACAAAGCACTCAATAATCTCAAGCACACAAACACACAAATAAAAACCCCTGAACATTTCAAGCATTTCTCTATTCGATTTCATATTAGCTACTTTAAGCTCTCAAAATTAAGAATTTTAAAAACTACGTTCAGAAGGATGCCTGACTTGAAACCTGAAAACAGAAAAGTAAATAATCGTTTTATAGTTCATCATTGGTTTTGGAACTTTGAACGTGACAACCGTATTTGCATAATTATAAACTTTTTTACAAGACAAAACCAGGACAAAATCGGCATGGCTCGCCAGATAGTAGGTTCACCCTGTATAAAGTGATAGATTGGGAAATGGTTCCCTGCCTAGAAAGTTGAAACTTAGTGTACAGACTCCTTAACTAGTCAGGATTATAATTTAAAGATTTGATGGCCCTCTGGCATCTAATATGAGCCACATCGGTCACGTTCTTTAACCTACTTTCTCCTTCTTCTCCAGAAGAATAAGGCATAGAAAGCTGAAATCTTGTATACAGAATCGATGACTAGTGAGGATTAAGATTTATAGCTTTGGTGACCTTGTTGCCCCAAATAAGGGCCATGCCCTTAAAACCTATATTCATCAAGCATAAGGCTAAGGGGCTTTGTGTACAGACTTCTTGCCATGTCAGGATTATAATTTACAAATTGGGTGACCCTGTGGCCCCTAATAGGTTTGGAGAGGGGTGTGGTAGCGCAATCGTTAGGGTGTTTGACTTCGGATCAACAGCCAGGCGCTTGCCAACTTTGCAGTAGAGAACTGTTCTACACACATTAAGGTTTGACTGCAATACTTCTCTGAATTTTGATACCATCATGGTTCACTAGTCCAAGCCGATGCTCGCAGGTTTTACCGCAACGCATACCTACTATAGCGTTGTGGGTTTTCTCCCTGCAAGGATACTAGCAGCCGCTATATAAGTGAAATACGCTTGAAAGCGGTATTTAATCCCCAAGTCACCTCACCTCACCTCACCTCACCTCACCTCACCTCACCTCACATAGAAGGGCTTGGTGAACCTTTGGATCCTATACCATGAATTTAAAATTTGGTTGTCTTCTTACTCGATTTAGGATTGGTCGACTGCAACGTTTTAGATTTTCTTTGAATAATTAAACAATTTCCATTTCTGAAATGCATACCGGTATCTGAAAAAACATCGCCTACATACTAAATTTTAGAATTGCTGACAGTGTGGCCCCAAAAAGGGTGAACTACATAAGCCATCCTCTAAAGCAAAATAAAATGTGAAACCTTATGAGCTACGGAGCCCATGGCTCTATTTCATAAAAGTCAAATTATTTTCAAAATCAACATAAACCAGCTACCTCATTTAACCCCATTTAAGATGGGATATCCAACCTTAAAACAGAGTTTTTTTCATATGAAGTTTGGATTATCCATAGTTCTGATTCAACAACCGAATCTTCACTAAACATCACACTGCACTGTCTATTTATCCTACAAGGAATGTATGGTTGGTAACAACAAGAAAACAAAGAGCTCTCATATGCGATCGTGTTTTTGTTCTACTTATATTAATATCTAGTTTATTTAGTTGTTTTGTCTTAACGTTAAAGAGGCACAGAGTATATTGATAGGATCACATATGTCAAATTTTGAAATCGATGTTATGACATCGGGAACCACTAACTGTTACTGAAAATAACAAGTTAAAGGTCAATCAGTACATTAGAGCGAAAATACGGCCATTCAAAGTCGAGATTTTGATCGAAAACCGGACAATGTGGCTCGAGTGGCGCGCGCAAATTCGCCAAACGTAATTTTGAAACATTGTCATAAGCTGACAGGAAGATATATTCGATTCGATAGTGTTTATTAGGTATTGTAACTAATAGTTAGATTAATTGGATGCATTATTTCGAATATTAAACTATTTGAGATGTTTTCTTGATTTTTCTATAAAATCAAGCATTTTCGAGATATTATGCATTAATGGAATTATTTGCAAGTCCAGGGATGAGATATCAACTTCAATCAGCATATTAGATATTTTGTAGCTTATCAAAACCAAATAAAATTTAAAGAAAGATACTCTGTGTCACTTTAAGATGAATCATTCTTCACAGACAGTTGTAAGTTTGTTGAGGCTTGCCGAAACGCAGATGAATATCAAGAAGGATCAAGAATTTGTACAGAACAAGACAATTCAGAAGACAAAACTTGGTAGTCACTGATAAACTACTTAACTCTGTAGAAACAAAACATGACATGCATGTTCTAGAAAGTGACATAACCATCGTTATGCAGTAACATGTATAACACAATAACAATAACTATGAAAATTTTGCAACGTTCATGCCATTTTCTTGAATCACTTTAAATCTGTCAACAAAAAATATTCTTTTTAAATTGTAAAGCACATTCAATGCAGGAAACTAATCTCGAATTGTTTTAAAAGTAGTAAAAAATATAAGAACTTTCAACATTAGATATTTCAAATTTTATATTGAAGTGAATGTACAATTTTTTTTTACAAAAATATTGACAATGAAAAAACAGAAGGATGTGTTTATTTGCAGATTGCAACTTCACTGCAAATAAGCTTGGAATATCTATCTTATAATCTTGTCCATTAATTACTACGACATGGGAATGGTATTTGAGGCATCCTTGATAAAACGAGAATCAGAAAGCACTCTAGTCTGTCAGCCAGACCCTAAAATAAAATGCAAGCCTAAGCAAGTCTATAATAAGACTTGAGAGCTCAAAAAAGAAATTTCAGTCTCCTTTTCATCCTTTTTTTCCAAATTTCAGATTTATTGAAAAAAAATCATTTCAGAGTCTTATGGTTAGACTAAAAGCACTCTTGTGTTGTTGTATTTCTGAAAAAAGTAAATATTTAGATGTTTTGTCTTGACGTTCAGATGGATCATTCTCCACAGACAGCTGTAAGTGTGTTTAAGGCTGGTACCAACACAGATGAATAACAACCGGGATAAACAGTTTCGTACAGAACAATGCAACTAAGAGGATGTTTACAAATACGATAAACATTCTGAAGCAGGATCTACATAGCACTTAAGAATTGTTCAACATAACAGGAAACGAAATGATCATCCTTTGTTAATAAATTATATTGTTCACTGTCATAATTAAGCAACAATCATGCTTTCTATCTTCAGTCATTTCAAATTAAGAGAATTAAAAAACGTTCTTCTGTTGCCTTTTCTTACTGAGTGTGTGTTCACTAGATATTTAAACTCACAGTGTCAATTATGCAAGTCTGGCTTATTGTTCAGGTAGTCTAGTGTAAATACAACGCATAATTTCTAAACTGTTATGACGTTTGACCTTTAAAGGGGCAGTAGCACGTTTTATATAAGGTGATGTCAGGAAAATGAAAATTAAAGATTCCAATTGAAAGACAATGTATTTAAACTAAATGGAGCAGTAATAATTCAAATATATAATATAACGTTTAGCCATGTGATTCCTTTTTTACGCAAAATGAATTAACGTTGATCACACAAAATGGCCGCCTATGGATTTTAGGTTTTTTTTTAAATGGATAATTGGTTTGTGGTTTGAGATTTTTAACACTATCAAAATAATACATTTAGCATTTACGTACAACTAACAGTGAAAAATTGCAAATATAAAATTTCAAAAAAAAGTGCTACTGCCCCTTTAAACTTCAACTCACCGGATTTTGATTTATGACGGGACGTCATGTTAACGGGATTTTGAACCACCAGGCCCATCTGAGCGAGATTAGCTGTGGACACACTCATTGCTTGCAGCCTTGTTCGAGGGTGTGGGTTCGTATCCCCAAAGAACCTCGACCCGGAAATCTTTAAAATGATTTAATCTACATTTACATTAATTATACATCTTTCTCATATTTATATTTTCAATCAACATAGATAAGTATGAACATGTAAGCTTTTAGTATCTATAACCACAATTAGGATTCACAAAACGTAGTTAAATGTGTTATGACGTGATGAGAATGTCATTTAATGAACTTGAATTATTTACGTATTATTAACGTATTAAAAACGTATTATTGATGCCCGATACATGTGAAATCATCTCCCTACAAGAACCAAACTCTACAATCACAATCACTCATTCTGTTTACAGGGACAAGGTATGAGGATTCAATCAATATTATAAAGATAGCCAATTATATTGACCACGTAAAGAGAAACGCAAACGTTATCTCATGTTCTGCGAGAAATCGTTCTCAGTTTGATATAAATCCATCAATATTTTCAACAAAAGAGGCATTTCGCCACGTGTCAGTCGATACAAACTAGATTGAACAAAGATTGAGGTAGTTCAACAAATATCCGAAAATATCTTTATTGACGAAAAGGGTTAAGATTAAAAAGTTTATGCAACCAAAAGGGTTTTATTGAAACTAACAAAGAATCTTAAGCTTTATTGCAATTTGAAACGATAAATCTTCTGCTGAAAGACATAAAATGTATTCCTTTACATAAATTGCTTCTTCTTTCATCTCTCCTAAAGACTACAATTGATGATGTAGCTAAAATCAACTCGAATGACCAAATTGGTTTATTATTCTTAGTACCATAACATCTTAATGGATATTTCTATAAATTTTACGTGTTATAAACAGAAATAAGGAAAACTATAATAAGTTTATGTGAAAGGATTTGCAAGAATATGATGAACTGTGTCATACTGTTTGAGAAATTGAGAAATTTGAAGTTGTAATTCTTCCTTAAAGGATCAGGTCATGTCTAAATACAGAGACTTACCAAGAAAGCTTTAAATCAAACGACAGTTACATCTCAGAGTTAAAACCACGTCAATTTGTCACAGGCTTCGTATTCTCACGGGAACCCGAACTCTTACAATTTGATGTTCTACTCTATGCCTTAACATATTTCTCACATTTGTGCAGATTGTCAGATGTGTGTTCCCACTAAGAAAACACACATGGAATACCGAAGATATTTAAATATCTGTACATGCACTGTTTACAACCAATCAAATAGTATATTGGATAATTTGCTTGATAACGATTTTAATACACTGAAACGTTTCACTCCTGCAAAGACTAATTCGACAAATTCCATGATATTATACACTTGTGTTTATGTTCTGAAAAAAGTCATGTATGAATATTTTATTAGCTCCCTATTTAGATGCAGAAACACATTTAAGAAGGTTTAATTATTTGGAACATTTTGCAGAAATCTGACGAGCCTGTTAGAAGGCCTGTTGCACATTAAGAGTTCTCTCCCTTTAGCAGGTTTACGTCACGACAATACGTATCTCTGACGATTGAAAACTTATTTACATTATAGATAAAACATGCTTCCTCATACATCGTTATGCTTCATAGATCTGGATAAAAATAAAAATATCTTTATTTCAGTATCATTCACTCGAAACTGACTCAATATAAGCCTACGAATCAACATTATATTCTTTGGTAATATCGTATTTTCCTCTAAACACTTAACCGGTTTGAAATGGATTTCTTACTATATTCACTGTATAAAACGATTGAGAATCCGTCTGTACTCATTCGATTCTATCGAGTCAATGGCTGGAGTATCTGCATGCTCGACAGAGTGAATGGTCAATAAGGTTGACCATGGTGCTGGACTTCAAAGACTAAAAGTGACCGCATGTGTGTCATCGTCGATTGATAGAGGCCGACTAACATCGATATAAATGATTGACAGCTTTCGCAAGGAACTAACTAAGTAGATCTCAGACCAAATCATAATTAAGAGATGATTAACATAATTATACAAATCAGTGTTAGTATTCACAAATAAATTATAATTGGTTGGGTGCAAACAGTAAATCATTTATGTTTAACGGCTATAACCGTAAACACAATCTGCCTATTATGTATGTTAAAGTACTTTAACAACTCGTACCACACAACCTTGAAATGGCAGCTGCCAATTACTAACCGTAGGTACCACATTATAACAGAGGAGGAAGTGCCCAATAACTATAGTGTTGCTTTCTCTGAGTGTGCAAACAAAATTAAAATGATATTCGGTCTATAAACAGAAATTATAAAGATTTTTTAACGTTCTTAGACTGCTTTCGGCCTCTGGGAAATGCGAAAATGGTTATGACCTTGCTTGTTTTGAATCTTGAATGATAAAAATATCCTCTATGTAAACCTCTTTTTCTTATGGGTAATTCCTAACTACAGGGGAATCTACCTTACAAGCTTCATCGCAAACATTCTTCACTATAAGTCCTGGGACATTGGTTTACCTTCTACTCTTAAATCATAGAGCCAAACTTTGTACAGAGCAATGTTAAAAAAAAATAAATTATACATACCATCGTGTACATTGAAACAAAAAACACCAACATTTTTATCATTGACTCGAATTTCAATCGATGTTTTATCTCATGACCAAATCAATACTAGATTACAGCAAAGATCATCTTTTTCAATTAGTATTGATTTCAATATGAAATTAATTATTTAGTTATATTTTCGTTATTGTATGCATAATTTCTTATAAATTTTAAAGAACATTTCATCTGATGGAGGTACGGTTAGATATCTGAATATCTTCAGCGAAATCAATCAGTCAAATGAGCTACAAGACCGTCCAATTTGTTCAACAGAAGTACCCACATTACAAATAAAATACACAAAACAATAACAGCTAGCTTACATAGTTTTCTGGACTCCGCTGTCTATGAACGTGCCACATCTACATTGTTATTGGTCTATCATTTTGCGAAAAAATATCAGTCAAATGATCTACAAGAACGTCCAATCTGTTCTAGAACACTAACAAACAGAAGCATAAACGTAATGAATAAAATACACAAAACAATAAAAGCATACATAACTTCTGGAGTCAGCCTTCTACGAACGTGCCACAAGTTGTACATCTACATTGCTATTATTAATTTGGTCTATCATTGTGCAGGCTCTTGGTCCCTGAGTTCACTTCTCACGTTTCAAGATTTTATCTCTCTTTATAAAACAATCACGTCTCCGAGAAACACTTTTATCTCTCAACGTGTTAGGTTGAAATAAACACTTATGAAGATACGTCAGACACTTTCACTTTATATATTTCTTTTGAATTTGAAAAACTATTGACAACAAATTTATTAAGACATTACATGTTTATTTCAGTGAAAATTTAAAAATGCAAACATACTAATCAATGTACACATGTAATAAAGATTCTGTTCCGATAAACGCTTTTGTTCATGTGTTTGAAATTCTTAATGAAGACTTATGAGTATGTCAGATATAAAACAAAGTTGGATGAATTCAGCAGATATTCAGTATAGGGAACACATCTTAAAGTACAACAGTAATGTTCATGACGTCTAATATTGAAGGAGTTCTGTGATCGGTATGCATAATGTGATATTAATTTCTTTTCTTCTGGGTTAAAATGATAAGAACCACAAGTAGTGATTGTGTGTAGGATTAATAGAGTTTCAAACATTAATGAGTTATATATCATTCTAACTGTGTTCAAAGGGGCAGTAGCACGTGTTTTGATAATTTCATATTCTAAATTTTTCATTGATAATTGAATGTTAATGTTAAATGTATTATTTTGCCAGTGTCAAAAAATCAAATCTTATTTCACAAGCCAATCTTCCATAGTCAGATAACAAAGTATGAAGATTCACCTGAAATCCATTGGCGGCCATTTAATTTTATGTGAACACCTTTAATTTATTTTGTGTAAGAAAAAGGAATCGCATGGCTGAACTTTACATTAAATATCTGAATTATTAATTCTCCATTTAGTTTAAATACATTGTCTTTTAATCTGAACCATTAATTTTAATTTTCCTGACATCACCTTATATTCCCCCTAAAAACGTGCTACTGCCCCTTTAATACTCTCTTCGTCTATATCATCCACTTCTCTGAGAGTATTCAACTTTGTTAAATAAGCGGTGACAACATTATTTTATAGTTATATTTCTGTATTAAAACGAATTTATTAAGATCGAAATGTGGTATACCACTATGAAAGAAATGAAAAAAATTTCACTTAAATGCAAGGTTATTTGAGTGCACTATCAGAACGGTTTAAGTGTCAGGGGAAACGATAACACTTTACAAATAATGCTAGGTAACAGGGCCAACACTCCAAATAGTTTACTCTAAACGATCAAATATTTGAAGATGTTATTATGATGAAGATATCGGATTCAAATGAGTGCGGCTCTCTACATGGGAAGAGATGGTAATGATAATGTTATAAGCTGCAATGAAATAGTTGATTGTAGGAGGATCAGAGTTATTGATATTTGGTAAACATTAAAGTTTTGATATTCTATTGAAATTTTTGCTAGCGTTGTGTTTGGAGGGCAAATTCATTTTCAAAATAAGCTTCGCACAGATGGTGATTGAATATTTTGATAATGATTAATAGTGATTTGAACGCTATTAAAAACCCGATTAAAAGTTACAAGAACGAAACGAATGTACGTGTACCAAAGCAGAAGAAAACGGTGCCAAAAGACAACTATAAACATGGTTTACAATGGTAACAACATCTAGCAAATGGTAACAGGTGAAATGAGGTGATAGTATTAAATTAACAGAATTGTTTAAGCAAGATGTAAAATATAACAACAACAAAATAAACAAAAGTAAAAGAGCAATATCTGATAGGAAGCTATTTGATCGTGTGATTGTTTATCTTACCTATGGATCCTGGATTGTTTTAATCTGCAGCATGTGTCTGTGAGATAACCAGCTGCTTGCATTATAAACATGCACATGCACAGCTGCATCAACAGAGCACGTGTACATGTAGCCAAATTACAATTTACCTAAAGGGACAGTCCTATACGGTATTTTTGTAGAAAGGGAATTCAAGCGGACATACGAGTCAATATGATGTTATTAGTACCTGTTAGCGATTATAACACAATACAATTTATACATGTCATGTTGATTTACATTTAACAACTTACTAAACAAGAATGTACATTCGGTCAAAAACAACAATATGAGAATTTAAGTCATTTATCGGCGCTTCGAGTGAAAGAAAAGTAGAGACTTGCTACGACATTTTACAAAAGGTCAGTGGTTCGAATGCCGGCAGAGGCTCGGGAAGTTTTTCTGCAGTTGGGAACTGTTCTACACGCAGTTAATTTTTGGTGTCATTCTACTCTGAATTTCAGCTAAATAATACACATCATAAGCTATATCCAGCTTATGCTCACAGGTTTCACCGCAATTCATATTCACAATGCTGTTGCGGGATTTCTCCCTGAAATACTAGCATCCGTTTGATAAATGAATGACTCTTCAAAGCGACATTTAACCCCAAATCACCTAATCTTTACAAACAATAAATGGTTAATCATGACACAATACCGTTGATTCTGATTCATACCTTAGTTGAATATCAGTACTAGTGTTTCTCGAATCTACACCGAAACTGACACCTGTGTATTCTCTTCTACCTTCAGGTAATATCCTGGTAACTGACAGGTGAGATAACAGAAGCGTTAACAGCAACATGCAGTAGGATTGCTCTGATGTAAACTGATGACACATCCACTTTATGGGACAGGAACAAGCGGAAACAATTACCTTAATGAGACATGATGTATCTGTTACTACAAAAACTATGGTGTGATATCGTTACATCAAGCTTCCTTCATGAACATTATGACTAATTGTGATGAAGTAAGCTAAGAAAAAGGATCGATAATAATGTTATCGTGCTATAGTAGAAGACTTGTTCGGAAAATACAAATGTGTTTAAAAAAGGATTTGAAAATTATTGCTATATGAACACGGTTATTGCTGAAGGTGCAAATTTTGAAGCGTTATGAATTTTGGAATATGTGCAAAATTTTGAATCGAACCAATCTCTGCATCACAAAAATTATCTTTTGGTAACAAAACGTATTTCAAGATATCTATTCTCAAATAATTGAATTGGAAAAAAAATTAATCTCGTAAAACACATTCACTGACTTAATAACTTATCTCGTGGAGCACTCTCTAAATAAGATGGTTTCATCTATAATTTAACTGAATCGTCTACATTCTATTTTGATTGAACACGCTAATTGCCTTATCCTTCACTATTAAAATGTTAGGGGATGAAGATTTAAATTTTTGATTGTTTAATTGTTTACCCCTGACGTAAGACTAGGAATGAAATGAAGCATCTCTCGATTAATGAAATATCATAGTTAAGCTGTGTGATACTACTCATTAAATGGACGTTACTTTATGTTGCTTTCTAATATAAAAAGATATAAACCGTTTCATTCTCGTGAAGAAGCAAATTTTCCTCTCTTTTGAGGTCATTCAAACCTCGGAACAAGAAAGTTTTGATACAGTTTTTTATATACCTTGCATTCGAGGAGTAACGTTAAAGGGGCAGTAGCACGTTTTTAGGGGGAATATAAGGTGATGTCAGGAAAATGAAAATAAATGGTTCCAATCGAAAGACAATGTATCTAAACTAAAAGAAGCAATAATGAATCAAAAAAATAATGTCAAGTTAAGTCATGCGATTCCTTTTCTTACATAAAATGAATTAAAGGTGTTCACACAAAAATGGCTGCCAATGGATTTTATGGGAATCTTAATAATTTGTTCTCCGACTATGGATAATTGGTTTGTGTTATGAAATTTTTGACACTATCAAAGTAATATATTTAGCATTAACGTACAATTATCAGTGAAAAATTGAAAATATAAAATTGTCAAAAAACATGCTACTGCCCCTTTAAATACATGTATCTCAACCCTCAAACCCTCATCCATGTCAGAGATAGTTCCCCTAGCTTCCCTGAAGTCGGATTTATACTTCATTTCAGATAACAATACACATACCAAAATTAAAATCTATTGATATTTTTGTTTCATCTGCTTAATTAAAAATAATTATATATCAAGAAATCCTCTTTGCCATTTCTCTTAAAGAGTATCTCATATCTCACTTTCAAGGAAAAACTTTACTTTAAAAAATCATCAAGTAATTAAAGTGCTGCTATTTAAACTTTTCCAAAATGTAAATTTAGCAGTTCGTATCTATAGGCAACTTTAAAAAGGAAATTTATGTAAAGACAGGGATGTTCGGAAAACTAATGCAAGTAAAAATTCTGTTAAAGTAGCGTACCACATTGAAACTATTCTAGTATATCAATAACAATACTTTTTGCGTAAAACTATCCTCTAACAGAATTGGATGAATGCGATTGATATTTGAATACACATGGCTCTATCAATTTAGTTAAATTATCTTTCAAGTGTTCTATTTACGAAAGGTTGGAAAATCGATGCTATAAAAAGTGAAAATTTTCGTTCGCCTAATTTTGTCTATACGCAACACGAGTGATACAGACAATACACAGAAACCAAGACTCCAGTGATACTTATATAATATGTTAAACAAAGGTGTGAAAAAACCGTTATTTTTCTGTGATCAATAGTTTGTTAGAATTCTTTTTGTTTGATATTTCGTCATTTAGATATATCCCAAGACTTAATATACAAACAAACAAACAAAGAAACAAACAGCAGAATGTAAATACCTAGAATGTCATAAACATAATTATGGACACACGTGGCTATTCAATTCCAGATACAATCCCCTTTAAGTCATTTATGCACGAACAGATTTAACCGAATCCTTTGTTAAATTTAAAGTTGAACCTGTTATTCGATCGTTCGCAGGACATTTAATCTAAATTGACAAATATACAAAACTTATATCAATTGATTAAAAAACTACAATATTGTAACATGTTTTTATGGTAATATTTGTCAGTACCTAGTTTATCAAAGGGGCAATAGCACGTTTTAAGGGGAATATCAAGTTATGTCAGGAAAATGAAAAAAAAAATATAACATTTTCAATGAACGTGCTACTGCCCCTTTAAGACACATTCTTGGAAACCTGCCTATGCGTTTTTCATATAAACTGGTCATAATGTAACTTATACATCTGGAACTACTCGTAGAGTATCTTAGATATCCTGGTATTTACCAAACCTACATAAGAGATTACTGATAATGAATATACACTATAAGTCTATTAGTAAAGAACCGATTTACCCTATTTAACATTTACCATTATGAAATATACTTCCGGTTTACCTGTAACGAATAACATTGAGAAGAAGAAGAAATCTCTCACCAAAGAAGCAGATCAAGTCATGAAATGTTGTTTGAGCCTCTGTTCTTATTAGCCATTTAGTTCTCATCTGTCGGGTAGAATGGGAGATACCTGATTAGAGGCAATCAATGTTGATTGTGCAGTCGACGGTGTTCTTTAATCATCATTTGGCTACTGAATCATGACAAATGCATTGTGATATGAACCACCCTTTTCATGCGAGAAAAGTTGTCATTTGCTAAAAAATGCAAATGGATTGTGCTGCAAATTGTTTCCGCCACCAGGGTATACTGCCGGAACCGACGGATTTGGTCTTATCAAAACAGAGGCTTGATCAACCTTTCATAACTTGAAATCATGCTTTCTTTCTTAAATCAATTGAAATTTAGAAAATCATAAGAAATCACATACTAGCTTCACTCAGTTTTACCCTTTCTTATTTACAATGTGAGTTATTCAAGTCGGACTAATTCGTCTGTTACTGAATTGTATACATAACACAGACACAGAATTTTCAAACTGCGATGAAACTTCAATTCTAGCAGTACGTTATGATAAAGGAGTTTGGACAACTGGGCCAGTGTGATCGAGTTTAGCTATGGACACGGTCATTAACCACCTTTTTTACCTTTAATAATAGAAGAGTTCGAAATTGCCGCTTACGACAGAAAAAATAAATCGTTGATCAAATACAGAATTTTGTTTCAAACCCCAATGAAAAGAGACACAGGTGTTTTACAAACAAAAACTTGATGATCTGAACTGAATCCTTATTTAGAGACTTAAACAAATATTTGAGTTGAGTACTTGGCCTTACTTATGAAAGAGAAAGAGAAAGAGAATGAGAACTTCGTTCCTAAATCTAATGAAGTTGAACTTGGTAGCAAGTTAGAATAAGGCTTCATGAAAACACAGTCGTTATTTCTCTATATATCAATTACTCATGGCGCCAGTGTGAGCTAAAACAAATCAAGGAAAAGTCAAATCGAGGTTATTTGACCCCTGACCTTCTCATCTCGGGCCCCACGAGACTTAAGTGAGACTAAGGCTCCGACTGTATTTATCGTACTGATATGTTACATACTAGCTCTACATGGATGAACTCTGGATGACACTGGCTGAAGTAGTCAGATGATATTAATGAAAAGATTTAACATATTCTCTAATCCTTTGGGATAATTTCATGAATTCATTCCGGGAGTTAATATTTTTCCACTTAACGGAAGAACGTGTTTAATGCTCATTTTTGTCGCGCTGAATATGACTCAAAGTTATAAATCATCACAAAATATGGTACGGTTACATAACTTATTAACTTCAAGTGACGTCCTTCTGTTTATGTTCAGGGATACTTTTTTTCGTTATTGCCATCAGGTCTGATACAATTTCGCTTCCGAAGGTATTATTTTAATTACGTCACTCTGCCCCGGGCAATTATCTTATTAACTCCCTCTGTCTCTGACAATTATTTAATTATTTTCCGAAGATAAAACTAACTATCACTTGAAAAATAACACAAATCTAATTTTCCCATCTGCAAATGTCTTTGGCGAAATAGAGTGTCGCACTCGTATAGTTCACGCTCCATACCACTGAACCAAACCTTCAACGACTGAGCCATTGTGACGGCGCTGATCGAAACATTATGTCCGTTCCTCTTTTTAAAGGCCTGAGTTTGATAGGTTTGATGTTTCATATTATAAATCTATTTTTAGTTTAACTAAGGCTAAGAAGATTTATCATTTCTAAACACTATTTGACGATCTTGGGATTTTGAGTAGATTTTTAAGTGAATATCACGCAAAGAAGATACATGATTACTGTAACTGCAGCACATACCAAGGCTAACGCGGCTGTGCTCTCGCGATGCGTTTCACTACCAAAAACACATTGGATCGAATCTCAATGACACGTCTTTTCATTACTGTGTCTACCACTTTATATTTTAGTACCAAATTTTTTTCCATTTGTTTCTGTCGTTTTATAAGTTGGATTAAACATTGATGTAAAGCATGCCCTCGTCCTTCGGCAAAATGCCTGTAGGCAACGGGGATACTTTTCAATACACAACACGGTGACGTTATTTCGAGGTTCTTGATTTCATGTAACTGCACCATTTGATACGATATCAAGCTGATATCCTAAACTGCCCGCACGATATCAGATATCACACCCGAGTAAAGAATCTGAAATATTGTTCGCATATATATTTTCTTTGGTGGGAATCGAACCACCGAACCTCGGATTCATAGCACAGCAGCTTTGTCAACTGCGCTATTGCGACAGTGACGTATGATAAAAACTTGTTAAGCGGGTATTCATTGAACTGTTTCCAGATGATAAATTGAAAAGGAATCTGTAAACATTCTTGTACACTTTTCATTTTGATCAGAATTTAACGTTGAAAATACATATAAACATTATCGTGGAAGAAATAGCAACTTTGGGGTAATACTTTGAAGTTTCCTTTTGAATTTTGTCCAATCAGTTTGTAAATGCTTTCAAGTAACTAACGTGTCTTCAATCATCTAAAATATGAATTGCATCTGAGAAAGAAAAATAAACCTACGTTTGATTCTTTTTATACATTTGATGATGTTTACTGAACGATTATTAATAGTTAGTGAATTTCAAAGCCATGGCGTATTAACAATCTGTATATGTATATTCATTTACTGATGTTTCCTCGATCTATAATACTTTATTTGGATTGGTCAATTATATACCAACATCTTGCTACATGCTACAGACTTAAAAAATAAAGCAACCGTTAGACTTTCATCGGTGACTCTAATGACACATGCATAGTATTGTATTAGCTGCTTGGTTGATACGTAGAGACCCCAATTTTTTTGTATATGTTTAATTGGCATTCATTTCATAAAGTAAATATAATGTTGCAGCTGATGTTGGAATCGAACGTGTGAATTTTTTTTTTAAGATTTTGAAATTCAGTTGAACAGAGGATGCAAGTATGGTTTGTTCAAATGGTTCGAAACGCAACGATTATCTTGCAAGGAAACAAAGCAGTGTCGTTCCTATCTAAATTATTTGTATGACAGTGTAAATAAGCGAAACAAATAAAAACACTGCCACACACTGTGGTACTTTAGATACTTGTTAATACAACCATCACATTTATACACAGGCTCAATGAAAACCTTTGTAAAAAAGGTAAGATTGAAAGGATATCTTAAATTATGTATGGTTAAATAAAAGCAATGATAAAGTTAACCCCAAAAATAGTTTAGAAATTACCTCTGCTCAAAACACATGTTTAAAAAAAATCATCCCATGTCATCAAAGGTTTGAGTGAATGTTCAATGTTCAATAATTATGTGACAAAAGTGTGTAAATATAAATTGGTTGAACAATCGGCCAAGCCTCGCATGTAGATCAATATCGCACCTCGGGAAGATTATTTCTCACACAGTAACACCTTACCTCTAAGTACGTGCGGTATATGATATATTGTGACTATGCGTTTGTACCAATGTTTTCCGAATCATACAATTCTGTGTATACGTTAATGTTTATCGTTTTCAAATGTTCAATATCAGACAAAGACGAATACATGCAATTAGCATTACGAAGTGTGATATCTGAGAAAGATCTGCTGCTAAATGAATACACTTGGAATGTCGTCTGCCTCGGTTCGATACTGATAAACAAGCTCGGCAAAGCCTCGCTTGTTTATCAGTATCGCACCTCGTAAAGAACTTTCCCCTCTGTCAGCGGATACACAGTATCCATATCTAACCTCTATTAATTATCCGTAAAATTATTTGATTTGTCTTTTTTTCAGTGATCTGACTATATTTGTGCTATCATGTGATATACGATATATTTAATCCCGTGATATCATGTATTCAGTCATAGTTATTAAAGATAAAGTAGGCCTTGTTGTGTATGGCAAATAGCGACCTCAGCACTCGGCGTTAGCTGTGATATCACCCTCTCGCTACCGCTCGCGGGTGATATCACAGCTAACGCCTCGTGCTGAGGTCGCTATTTCACCCATAATGCCCGCGGATCATGTTTTATCCTACACATAAATAAAAGATAACAATAATTTGTGGTTTCCCATACAGATGCAGCTCAAGTTATCCTTCTCTAACCTCTGATTGAATACAAATACTTCTCGGGTTTAGTCTAGATGGAGACCCTAATTGAATGCTATTACAGTTAGTTGTGCAATCATCGAAGCCGTTTTAAAAGTAACCTTTCAAAAAGGCACTGTCATTTCCCGGGAAATCTAAACGTTTTTTTTGGGACTTTTCACTTTACGTTTGCTTTACAGAACATGTTTTTGGCCAATGAAACATTGTGTCCTTGGTGACAGTAAGCACGCTTGCTATGCCAGAAGTGTTTTCAGATTATATGTGGTGCCCCGATGTGCCTGAAAAGTGCTCTTTTTGTCGAGATAATAAAAATAAATAAATAATGATTCTTTACTTAAGTTCTACTGTGTGCCGAAGCAATAAAGAAGTTGACTTTCCATAAACTTGTAGAAGACACTACATGTGTAATCAAATCCATTAACCGTCAATCCTTTAAGTGATTTGATTCAGCTCCCGTCTGACCGTTTAGAGGTATTTTATGTGCGCTTAACACAATCCTTACAGCCTAGGATTACCAATTGACATGAAACAACGTACACGGTATACGAACCTCTAATGTGTCCTTAAACAAGCAATAAGGAAATGAACAGTGTCAACTTATGAATCAATAACATCAGTTTTGCATGTTGAGACTATAATATATTACTGATTTAAACGAAATCATTGAAATCTGTTTTTAGCAAGCTTCTAGATTCATTTTTTCCAGAGTTTTACTATCTTTCGTCAAAATGATCGCAGGTATGAGTTTGTGTTACCTGTCTCACATAGACAGTCGCTAAGTTTTGGCTTCGGTTAATACAGACAATGTCACCGTAAACTTCTCTGAAGACCTTTTGAACTTTTAAACGACTTGAGTACACGCTACATGTCTTCATTCGAATATTCTTCTTTATCATTGCAAGTTTTGACCTGGAATTATTTAAAAACTTATCGGATCCCAAAAATACATTCTCTCCCCACAGAGGCAGATCAAGTCATGTTGATTTAGCCTCTGTTCTATTACGCCGACTTTGTGGGATAGAATGGGAGATGGCTGATTGGAGGCAATCAAAGTTAGTTGTGCAATCAGCGACGCTGTTCTTAAATCATCGTTTTGGCTACTCAATCAAGGCAAAAGAATTGTGATATGAACCACCCTTTCCATGCGAGAAGCGTTGTCATTTGATCAAGAAATTCAAATGGATTGTGATGCGGGTTTTTTCCGCCAGGGGAAACTGCCGGAACCCATGGATATCGGCGTAATAGAACAGAGGCTAAATCAACATGACTTGATCTGCCTCTGTGGGGAGATTATGCAAATATTAGGCATATTTAGACCGTGTACAAACAGAGCGCTGTTATGTGATGCAACAAGGTCAAGTACTTCTTATGATGCCTCCAAATTAAGAACGGTTGTACCCGAACTTTTAAAGTGCATTACCAGTTTAACATTCTAGAAATTTAAAGCCAGTGGGGACAGAAACTCAGACGTTAATTTAACATTTCTTACCAATTTTTACCCTTAAACTTTGTAAAATCTGGTACAAATGTAGGTTAGTCAACTTACATGTATGTGTCGAAGAATATATTACACTGTAATGAAAGTATACTTGATAATTGACAAGCCATCCTCAATGTGCCATATTGCATCACGGGGCAATCGACAAGGTGTTGAGATCGAAAGATTTTTGTCATATCGCCAAGAAGATTTGAATAAAGCTATCATCATGGTTGAAATCAATAAAAAATAATTGAGATGAATTTGTGTTAATTACACTTTTCTTGAAGGTAAATGCATACGGTGGAGTAAATGTGCTCTCTGTCAAACGCCACAATTTTACTGTGACTCATGATTGGTAATATTATCAAATAACGACACCTTTTTAACTTGATTCTTCATACCATTCTTCATATATTGATGTAGAATGTCTACATTAAATTTGTATTTTTTTTTGAACAAATCACTACTAATTATCTATCATGAATATATCATCCAAAAAAGGATTATAAACGCTTGTGAGAGATAGCTGCCAGCGATTAAAGTAATAATTCATAAAGTGAAGTGCGGCTAGACATGTTAAGACATTGTATAAATAAACACTTCACCGTCGCTACAAAGTGTAATCCCCTAAATCTACACTTAGTAACCAGTAACAATATACACTTGAATGTAAATCTCAGATAAAAGGCCATACAGGGCATTTGATTTACATTCTCAAGGTAACGGTTCACTTTTCTGTATTGAAACTTTTCAACATAACCGAGATAAAATAGAGTTTAAACTGGACCCCCGCCTCTTTTACTGATTGTAGATGTAGAATGATATGACATCTTTGGAACATGTTTGGAACAGTCAATGAAACCAATTTTATATATGCTATTTTTTCGTTGCTAAGATTTCCGAGTCCTGAGATTAGTTTCTTTTATTTATATATTAATATATATATTGTACAAATAAACGACAGTTCATTGTTTTCCGTTTAGAGGAAATGAAAAGACAAAATGCAAATTTGCGGACAAAGAACAGTAACGTTAACATGTTTAAAGTTATCAAACACATCAAACCCCATAAAACTATTACATCATATTGCTGGATACAAAGAAGTTCATGTATTTTTATGTGCAAATGAGTCAAATATTATCATTATTATTATTATTGGAAAAAATTATTGCAACCAAAAATATTTTTTACATATATGTGACTTCCCGAACAAATCCATGCCTGTATAAAAAGATCGACATTAATAATGTTTCATCTTTTTTCGTTCATTCTGTTCAATATATGCATTTTATTCGCCAATGAAACATTTAGATTGAATACAATTGTCACTTTTTTAAAGTGATATGCGATAAGCCAGAGAATGCTTCTTGAGTGACACTCGGTATTATCTAATTATTTAATTGTGAACTTTCTCTCAATTTTGAAAACCAGTTAGGTACAATTAGTTATAAGGTGATAAAAGTTATCTTGCATAACGATTCCGCAAATGCAGAGTGTATGAACATTTATTACTGTCAAAGGAAATTAAAACTCTCTTGTCCAGCACCAAAAGGCTCACAGCATTACCAAAAACAGTCCTATTTTTCTCGATAGTTAAAAAAAAAAGGTTTAACTACTTGACGCAACGTGATATATGACCCGGTTTGTGACGAAAAATACCAGATATTGCACCATAGTGTTCAGCCATTACCATAAAATATCACCATTGGTCCTTGAATAACAAATACAAAACACTGAATGTCTCTTTCTGATGACTAATTATGAACTTTTTGTAACCTTACTACGTAAATGCAATATCGCAGGAAATTGAAGTAAACAGTCCTTGCCTAACTGCACAGTATTGGCCTCGACTGCTAATCGACAAATGCTTTATCATTCAACACTTACGTTGGTTCCAAAATAAATGGTTGTTTTGTTTCAGGTAGTTGTAAATGGTTCCAAGTCTTTCGCCTTGAGGTGCTTGGTAAACAGATTAAGATAAAACTTAC
This sequence comes from Steromphala cineraria, assembly GCA_916613615.1. Lineage (NCBI taxonomy): Eukaryota > Metazoa > Mollusca > Gastropoda > Trochida > Trochidae > Steromphala > Steromphala cineraria. Next base: position 66,216,367 of record OU744725.1, on the reverse strand, counting down.
GTTTGATCAACGTTGCTTTATTGTCATTAATTCAGCTGAAGCTATGGGTGTCGACTGTTGACCAGTGAATTTTGTGATTTAGTAAATGTTCCCTGAATGTTTGGTTTAATCGTCTCCCCCATGGTTTAACTTATGTGTTGTTCATATTTAAAATATACCACATCAGCTGTTCTAATTTAAAACGTTTAATACTCTTATGACATTGTTATTATTCATAATCGGTGACATTGGACAATTACAGCAACTCTCATCTTAAAGCAACAGCATATAGTGTCCTACTTAGAATAAGGCATTTAAAATAAAATGTAATATTATCCATGCACTGATTATTACACACACGTAAATTGTCTTCATCGTCATGTCGTACCTGTACCATTCATTTATATTCGAATAAGCATGTATAAACACCTAGATGTACGATGCAAGTAACGGGACAAAATGGCAATTGGGAAGTTCGCATTCATTGAAATTCAGACCATTTGTAATAAGCTAAATTCAACAAAGTTAAATTTCTCCTCAGCACTGTTTTGTCGTCCAAATTTTTTTCTCAGAAAAAGTTTATTATGTAACAAACATTTGGCACCAAGAGGTCTGAGCCAATTAAAGACGCCCTAGACCGTAAGTCATTCCTGTTCCTTTACAATTGGTGGCAATCGATTTGCCTCGAATTCGGTCATGAACGTGCCAATTCTTCCCCTGATTTTATCATAGTTCTCGAGTTCACGTGAAACTTTTGTTCTCGTTATAAGTTCATCTTCTTCGGCTATCTGTCCCATCCTGTATGACGTCATATCCGTCTTTTGCCTTCCTGGCATGCCGAGCGTGGTCATGCTCCGTGCGCCCACAGCCGGAAGTTGTTGGGGAAGTTCACTGCCCCTGATTGAGCCCACCGAGTGTCTCTTTCCCTGCATGTATATATCAGAAGATTCCTGTCTTCGGTCGCCCATTGGGAAACTCTCTCGACGCATCTTACTTATCTTCCTCCGTAAGAGAACACAGGTTCCGTCAGTAAAATCTTCAGAAGGTCCTCCAGCCTTCTCCTTCTCTTCGAAGTCTTTCATCAAGTCACTGAAGTTCACATTGGAACGGGTGCCTTCAAGGCGTTTACTTAAAGCCATATCTTTTCGCATTTTCTTAACATTCCTCACCAAGTGGAGAATCTTTGCAAGATCTGGTTCATCAGATGACTTAGTTTGGACATCTGGAGTTGCTTGAGGTGCTACAAACTGCGCCTTTGCTTCCTCTTTGGCAGCAAGGGACATCAGAATAGAAGGAATCACTTCACCGACCTTGGTGTATTCACGTAGGAGATATGAGTTCACGGGGTCCAGGGTTGTAGAAGTCTGCCGTGCCATCCTGAAGATGGGCGATGGGGAGCGTGGTTTGACCTCTGGGATCTTTCTACGTTTGCTCATACGGTATTCGTTCTTCAAGTTGATCCTCTCCCGGTCTAGTTCCATCATCCTGAGTCGGGAGTTGAGGGATATAGATTCCAGACGTTTTTCAAGTGCCTGGTCCTCCTTGTGGTTGACGAACAATGTCTTCTCGAGACGTTTAGGGTTCGGCTTACGTTTTGGAACTACCGGTTCCATCTCGACTGTCTGCAGAGTTAGGTCCCACTTGGTCACATTGTTTTCATAGATCTCTGAAACGGAAAATGCGATAGTTATGTTCAAGTTGTAAACATATCTAAGAACGCATAAATGATTGATGCGAGAATCGTTATAATTTGCTGAAATGTTTCGAATTGTTTGTGGTTAAAAGTGTTGCCGCTAGGGGAACCTGTTAGAAACCAGCGTTATCGAACAGAATTTTGATCAAAATGACTTGAGAATAAAGGTTCCTTTAAAGTTAAAAATAGTAAGACGCTGAACATGAAAAACCGAGATCTCAAAACAGTATTTAATCTTCACCTTAGGAAAAGAACTTTCATTGGACTGCGTTGGATCCGATGTTCCAAATCAAAAGTCTAAGGGGCTAATATGAGCATTTATGACAGTTTCAGGGGTGATAAAGCGTACACCATCGGAACTCCGCTGTAATCGATGATGGTTCTTATTCGTCTAAAATAGCTTAGTCTGGTGTTCTCCTGCTTATAACTCCGTAAATATTTTCTTTCCAGTACACATTTTCTTTAGGGTTATTTGATCTATTTAAAGCGACAATCCTTTTCAGAGTATCTTTAGTGGAAACGAAATTAAAGAGATCATTTCTGTTTACTGTTTATTCTATAACTGGTATCAAATATTTGTTAGTGAGGTTCAAACTTTGAACTAGCTTTGACAAAACAATAGTGGCTATGACTCATAAAGAATAATATTATGAAGTTATTATGAATCCTTAGCACTACCTGCGTGGAACGCATTATTATGACATAAGAATGATATGAAAATCGCGAACCAAAACTGGTGGACCTTTCCATTTAAGAGACCAAAGACAGATACTTATAAAGAACTGTCATGGACGAGCTCAAACCGATGGCAGGTTTGCCTCACTTTGTATGCTAACATAGTTTTGTTAAATTTCCGCCAACCGTTCTGTAAAACTCTCAATACTTATCAATAATTATAATAATTTATACTTATCAATCAACCCTCGAGAAATGGGAGGCGGGCTGCATTCAACGTCTCGTATGAGCCAAATACAATTGAAACCAACATTCAAACCAATCACGAGTAGAGACAGACATGTCATATATGATACATTTCCAGTTCACCGGGGCATGTTTGTTTTTTCACTGTAATTTTTGTGCGGTGAACACTTTAACTTTAATTGGTACGTAATTCCTAACAGGCAACATGACTTTACTCCCACACTGACTTAAAATGGCAAAGAGTCCAACATGTTTACAAACTGTGTACGAAAACCCGTTTTTCATCTAGCTGAGTTACTTATTCGAAATTCAATTGTTTTTGACAAATGTTGACTGTGTTCAGGAATATGTTTTTATGTGAGCACACACCAACATGCCGAGGCGTATTTGTAACAAGTTATTTTCGTAAGAGGGCTTTGTATTTTCGCAGCTAGAAAAAAGAGCAAACGTGGTCTGTGGTGTACGTTCGGTCATTACAGGCGGGGCACATTCGGCCGTCAGTAAGAGTCACAACAATTTTTAGTCATCTTCGAAACCATTCTTCTTAAGGCCCTGCTACTCAAAATGTCCCTCTTGAAGGTACATGAAGAGTAAGCTCATCTAATTGGAAAGAAAATCGGAATCTTTTCGAAAAAGACAATTAACTGAGTCATTATAAAATATATCTTTGTAAAGTAATGTGGTATTTTTTTCTTTCCCAAATATCGAATACTATGAATAGCATCTAATCTCTCTTTAATTGTTGTAGGCTGAACATGTTCTGATTGTTCCCAACGATGGCCGAATCGCCCCTGAGTATAACCGAACATGCCCGCATCGGGGCATGTACGAGTTTTCAATTCGTCGTCTCAAAAGCATAGTCATTGGCAAACTAGTTACGTTAGGCAAATATATACAACAAATATTGTAATAAAGTGAAGATATGTCTCACTATATGTACTAACGTACACTAGTATATTGCACACAACAACTCATTATCTCTATTTTAGTGAAAAGGGGACGTACCGGCATGGTCTCCCCTACCTCAGAAGATGAACACAGAGTTGGACTCTCGAGTCAACAAGACGCACTATTGAATCAGTGTCGACTTCATGTAAACCGTTACACGCCGACAGACCTTTCACTCATTAGCCTCACCATACATAAACTTACATTTTTTTGAAAAAGACTAGCCCGCTCTCAAGATACAACGTTCAAGGACCTGCTCTCAAATTATACGTCGCGACATTATGCGGTGAAGTCATGCTTTTTCCCAATTTGTCATCGTTTAGTACGCCCTTTACAAAACGATAGCATTGTGTTGAACTGACTTCACAAGAAAATTAACAAGTGTTTGAGTCATACGACGTAACTGATAAGGTTCCTGCAAGTGTGCATTACATAATGCGCTAGGCTTTTAGTAAATGGTATATGAGAGAGAGGTTGAAGGAGAAACGTTGAGAGAGAGGTTGAGAGAGAAAAGTTAAGAGAGAGAGAGAGAGAGGGGTTTAGAGAGAAGGGTTGAGAGAGAGGTTGAGAGAGAAAGGTTGAGAGAGAGAGAGAGAGGTTGAGAGAGAAAGTTTGAGAGAAGATGAGAGAGAAAGCTTGAGAGAGGATGAGAGAGAAAGCTTGAGAGGGAGAGAGGTTGAGAGAGAAGGGTTGAGAGAGAGAGAGGTTAAGCGAGAAGGGTTGAGAGAGAAGGGTTGATAGAGAGAGAGAGGTTAAGAGAGAATGGTTGAGAGAGAAGGGTTGATAGAGAGAGAGAGGTTAAGAGAGAAGGGTTGATAGAGAGAGAGAGGTTAAGAGAGAAGGGTTGATAGAGAGAGAGAGGTTGAGAGAGAAGGGTTGAGAGAGAAGGGTTGATAGAGAGAGAGAGGTTAAGAAAGAAGGGTTGATAGAGAGAGAGAGAGGTTGAGAGAGAAGGGTTGATAGAGAAGGGTTGATAGAGAGAGAGAGGTTGAGAGAGAAGGGTTGATAGAGAAGGGTTGATAGAGAGAGAGAGGTTGAGAGAGAGGTTGAGAGAGAAGGGTTGATAGAGAGAGAGAGGTTAAGAGAGAAGGGTTGATAGAGAGAGAGAGAGGTTGAGAGAGAAGGGTTGATAGAGAAGGGTTGATAGAGAGAGAGAGGTTGAGAGAGAAGGGTTGATAGAGAAGGGTTGATAGAGAGAGAGAGGTTGAGAGAGAGGTTGAGAGAGAAGGGTTGATAGAGAGAGAGAGGTTAAGAGAGAAGGGTTGATAGAGAGAGAGAGGTTGAGAGAGAGAGGTTGAGAGAGAAGGGTTGATAGAGAGAGAGAGGTTGAGAGAGATAGGTTGAGAGGGGGCTTGAGGGAGAAGAGTTGAGAGAAACGTTGAGAGAGAAAGGTTGAGAGAGAGAGAGAGAGAGGTTGAGAGAGATAGGTTGAGAGAGGGGTGGAGAGAGAGAGAGAAGGGTGGGGAGAGAGAGAGACAGACAGACAGAGGCAGAGACAGAGAGACAGAGACAGAGAGAGAACGGTTGGGAGAGAGCGAGAGAGATAGAGATAGAGAGGAGAGACAATCAAACCAGACAGAGAAAGGGTACGGAGAGTGTAAATGTGATTAAAACATATACTCACAAGCTCTTCATGCGTTTCTTTCACATTGTTACTTAACTTTTGAAGAATATCCATATAACATCCATTCACATATACTCTCATTCAATATGTATTGCTGCCTTCATCAACAAGATCTTCACTAAACATGGAATTTATAACATGTTCTATCGACGGTTCCATAAGGATAATAAACATCCCCCACATGGTTGACAAACAACGATTATGATGACTTATGAGGCTGTAATCATACCCTTTGTATTGGGTGTCAATAACAATATGTGCGAAATCGACAGACTTGCGTTTCCTATCAGTGATAACGCGACATGGTATTGTTATATGACGGGTCATTACTGTTCTTCGAAAAACGTAAATAGCACACATACGTTCTGTATATATGGTTATAGATTACGCGCTTCAAATGACCGAAGAAGGTTATTACTAATGTTTTTAAACGAAAAACACTACCATTTAAATAAAGAATATATGATATTCGGCTTGTCATTTATTATAGTTAGAGCATTGCTGTTACAGTAAATTGGGTATCAATAGAGCTACTTATGTATGTAGTGTGTAGGTGTTTAAGTTAATTTTTTTCTATTTGTGTTTTTCTTTATTTATTTATTTCAGCTTCTGTGTTATCTTGATTTTTTAATGATCGTTCAACACCATCATTGATTTTTTTATTTGATTGGGGCTATTTTTTGTTATCGCTAGGATTTACAATCTTAGTATTCGCAGTATAGGTATCATACTGATTTAAAAAGAAATGAACGTTGAACTTTCACATTTTCAATGAGACTTTGAGTTTTGATTGCGACAGGTTTTTTTTATATTTGCTTTATTCCCTAAATGACCTGTTTATATTATATTTATGTTTTAAAAAACTCATTGTGTTAACAAATTGAAGTAATTATATATTATTCAAAGTATTTTCGTCTTCTAATTTAACCGAGTAATGCGTTTCAAGGCGAACACAACGCCTTTCTCTCTTTATATATCCATGTAAATAAACATTTATAATAAAGTTTCAATATTAGTTCTACAACCATTACGAATATTTATTCATATTTATGTCTTTGTTTTGTTTCCTGTTATTCATTTAAGTTGAATTAACATCATTCTGTCCCCACAGAGGCAGATCAAGTCATGTTGATTTAGCCGCTGTTCTATTACGCCGAAATCCGTGAGCTCCGGCAGTTTACCTTGTCGGAAAAAAACCGCACTACAATACATTTGAATTTTTTTTATCAAATGACAACGCTTTTCGCATGGAAAGGCTGGTTCATATCACAATGGTTTTGCCTTGATTCAGTAGCCAAAATGATGATTTAAGAACAGCGTCGCTGATTGCACAACTAACTTTGATTGCCTCCAATCAGGCATCTCCTATTCTATCCCACAAAGTCGGCGTAATAGAACAGATGCTAAATCAACATGACTTGATCTGCCTCTGTGGGGAGAGAATGAATTAACATATGGTAATAATACTTTCCACTACTGTTGTACAAATTATATGTTAATGATCCTATTGTTTATTCATCATGACATAAATTTTTATTTTTGTATCCGGAGCGGAATTAATACAAGCATTTCTTTGTTTACCAATCTGGTTCCTCCTTAAATATGTTAAAAAACTATTTCTTTACCTTTCTATCATACAAGGGAGATGGTAAGAGATGGAAAATCACATTTAAGAAGTTAATATCCTTCTATATGTCAACGTTGAGAAGATACATATCGACAAGAGAAGTCCTTACTTCCGTTGGGTTGGCATGATTTATTTCAATGGGTAAATATTTTATAGCTCTATTTCAATATTTGAAAAACTTGACGTACAATACTGGTAAATGCTTAGATGATAACAATACAATGATACACTAAAATGATAAAACGATTATTATGATTAGAACAATTTTACAACAGGAAAATAATTATTCAAATTAATTATAACAATGTTTTATTTAGGATCCTCACTATTTGTAAACCCTGTATCTTCCTTATCTGAACTATATGCAATGACATGCATTTATTATTTATTGTTTGATTTTTCAGTTTTCGAAAATTTTATTCACGTCATATAATATCAACATCGTTTTAACCAAAGAGTCAATGGTTTATGCAATATCCTAAATATGAAACAAAAAATGGAACATATTCTAAAAATTACTTACATGACAGAAGACGAAATCACTTTCCCGAAAGCCCATTACAAAGCTAAACAACAAAGAGCAGTTCACTAGTTACAACAAGGGCTCTAGTTTACCGTGTCACTGTGTTAAGAGTAAGAACCAATGTGGTAATGGGCAGTATTTTCCTTTCTATTCAACAAAAGGTATTGAAATGAATATCAATCAAGCCAGTGGTTCGACTTCGTCTCAGGCATTCTTTACAGTGTAAAGAGAAGTGTTTATTTAGCCAGTTGCAAATACTATTTGTCATTGTTGGCCCGATAAGATTTCTCTCCCAATTTCCCATGGTAAGGTTTCAAATTGCTTGGTTTGCCTAGGTACGTTGTAGATACTGTCAGGACTTGTGTTGGGTTAAGTTTATGTGCTCTAGCATTTTACCATAGAGACTAATACATTAGCATTGTCAAGTGAAATCCTTTAACTCAACTCCTTCAACTCAAATACAATCGTATATCGACTGATAACCTTAAGGTCCAGATACCTTATCTCATAACAAACCAAGTGCTTTTTTAAAAAGTAAACCTTCATATGAAAACATACAATCAGGGCTTATGGCATGGCATGGTGTCCGGCGTCCGTCCGTCCGTTCGTCCGTAAACTTTGTGGAATTTCGACTTCTTCTCCAGAACCATACGGCCTAGAAAGCTGAAACTTGGTGAACAGATTCCTTGGCTAATGAGAATTGTAAGTTGTAGCTATGGTGGCCCTGTGGCCCCATAATAAGGGCCACAGGGGCCACTCCCGTAAAACATATTTTCCACTAATTCTCCAGTACCATAAGGCCTAGAAAGCTGAAACTTTGTGTACAGACTCCTTGACTAGTGAGGATTAGAATTTATAGCTTTGGTGGCCTTGTGGCCCCTAATAATAACAAACCTTCTTTTTCTCAAGAAGCATCAGGCCTAGAAGGCTGAAACTTTGTGTGCAGACTCCTAAGTTAGATAAGGAGGATTCCAAATTGTACATTGGTGACCCTGTGGTCCTAAGTAAAGGGGGGGGGGGGACCACATTTGCCACACCCTAAAGCAAAATTGTTTTGAAGCCTGATGCGCTACAGAGCCAATGGCTCTAATTATAGCATATCAGATGCAAAACCAATTTGTCATGTTTTTTCAAGAATTGAAATTATATGACATATGCGTTGACGTATATCTAATGCTAGAATAAAATGTAAGATCAGTCAATGTGCTAGATCCATTTCGTTAATTTATTTGTTATCAAGATGAATTGATAACTTGTATCAAGGTTTTTCATGATAGCAATCTGAAATAAATTTAGGCGAGTTAAAAAGAAATTATCGAAAGGATAAAATAATTTATCTGATATATTGTCATTTGGTATTCAAATGAAAACGATTAATATAATGAGAATGTTTGATAGATAAGTGTTTATGATATAAAGATAATGTCTAAAAAGTAGTGCATTTGAAGACTTAATGTTTGTCCCAGCCATCTATTAACTCTTGGTGGCCCTCAAAAAAAAAAAAAAAAAAAAAAAAAAAAAAACTCTTGGTGGCCCATTTTTGTGATAAACTTATAATGCAATTATGGTTAACATCGTTTACAATCTTTTAAAATGTCTCGCTCGTTCATCGGTATAACTTCACTATTAATACTATCATTAACGTATATTGATTCAGAATGATTGATCTAGAGAATAGATCTGTCTGATTAAGACACTGACTCGAACGTTGTGGTACTTGAGGAGAGAAATAACAGTTACTGTTAATTTAGACGACTGTCACTTGTTTCCTGGTAAAGAAAATGTTTTCATTCATATTGTTTAAAGTTTCAATATTAACTGTGCGGCAAGAAATGTTCTATATGCGATTATATGTCAAGGGCTTTTAGGGGAATACATTGGACAAACTGAGTGCCTCACCGACAGAGTCCGAGAACACAAACAGCAAATTAAATGCCCTGAAACACGATCTATTTCCCTTAGTGCGCACATTGACAATTGTGCTAAAGACAACGATATAAAAATCAAAATATTTCTATAAAATAGAAAACAAATGACATACTGGCCTCAATATTGAAAGAAGATTACTGTATTAGAATGTTTTAACCAAATTTGAATGCTTAGTTATATATTAATGTATAAATGTATTTCATTCTATCGCTTGCTAAATGACTGTGACGTCATACCTGTGTTACATCATCACTATTATGACAATGTAACGTCACAACTGTTTTGTACTCCCTGAAGATTACAATAAATAAATATATATATATATTTATATATATATAGAGAGAGAGAGATAAAAACAAAAGTCTGGAAATGATGTTTTGTATTCCCGACCGGTTTAACACTATTCTGTGATCATCATGGTGTCTTTAAATATTTTAGATTTATAAAATAACAAGGATTCCAGATTACAAAATAAAACAAGTTGCATTTAAAATAATTTATTGATAATAAAGCCTGATTAAAGGGGCACTTCAAAAGGGGCATTGCATTTCATCAAATGTTGACGATTAATGCTTTCGAGATCCCCTTGTTTGCCTACAACATAAAGGAGTTGTCCCTTTGAAGCCAGATTGTGAAATGGATTAACAGACGCTTCTGTGAACGTTATTAAAAAATGGTCCTGAACGTTGATGTTCTTGAACTACAAGGTCATTTTGTACATTTTGGTTTTCGTTTAGAAAAAGAACAAAGAGTTACAGATAGCGAGTCCTTATGGAAGATGACAACTTTCCTTTGACGAGTATCCAGACAGTAAAGACTGTTCGAGAAAAGCTTGAGTAGACTTACAATCGTACGTGGCACGTGTGGTTTAGTCACCTCATAAATCAACATTTGTGACTCGGTGATGTATGATAACTTTGTCCCTTTATCATTCAACTGCATGGCCTTCATGTGAGAGTCATTGTCTATACGACAAACAGATGTACATTCTGTGAAACCTTCTTCAGCGTTTCCAAACTTGTACAACGTTTTATTGTGCAACGTGTACACGTTTAGTTCCGAATCGATGGATAAACCAAGGACCTCACTTCTATGGAAGCAAACAAAACTTGAGTAAATAAATACAGGATTATTTCACAGAACCTATATCAATTTTTTACTGAAGCATTAGCTGACTTAACAGTTGTATTCAGTGCAACAAGAAACCATGTCAGATAAGTGGTATCAGTCGATTTTAACAGACAAAAATAAGAAAAACCTCAATAAGTTATCAGTGCAGACAAAACGTTACCAGGTACCCGGCTGACAGACGGACCTTATTTCATACACTGTTGTATCCTTCTCTTACTTAAAACACACTAATTGGCAATTAATCTAAACATGTCCATAAATGTTGCACTTATCTGATATAATTTCAATAGCGCCATTAAATCTGTTATTAAAAGAGTATGTAGAAACCTTACATGCATGTCAGAACAGACTGCCCTGTAATACTATTTTTGGGAGGAGGAAAGAAAAAAATAGAGGTCACAAAAAATCATAGACATCACTTTAGCACTGCACTGGTTCTCTAGCATTACTCCCTGACCCGACAGAACAGTTAAATGTTACACTGAAATATTAGATACTTACATATGAAAGAAAAACCTTGGGATTATTAATTTGCTTTACAATAAATATCAAATTACATTACAAAGCATCTCACTCCGTAATTATTTCCTTTGTGTGTGCTCAAACATTGCAGTAATCATGAAGGTGGTTCAAGTATCATCATAATCATCATCATAGAAATACTTGTATCGCGCTGGTCTCCAGCGCTTAATTCTCAAAAGAGCTTAGAGTTTAAATGACACTGAGGAAAACTGAGATACATCACACATCATCGAAAAGGACAGACAGTTCTACATATGGAAAGGATTGGGTCCCAAATTAAATGGACTTTGGAAGAGATTGGTTTTTAGCATTGATTTGAGCGTGTATCTCAATTTTATTATCATTTCTGTTTAAGGTCATATTCCGAACGCATCGGGCGAGATATTTACAAGAAATTCATATTCACCCTTGCGACAACTCGACGGGAAAGTTGGGACTCTATCAGCGCCCCCCCCCCCCCCTGTAGGACAAAATGTCCCTTGCGTCAGTCCATCTCGAACTCGAAGCGAAATTTAATTTCTAATTAATCCCTTGGTTACGTTGTGACAACAGTCATAAAAACGATGCGTGAATATAGGTCACAAAATACTGCATAGAATAAGGCTGTATCTCTCAGTTTCTATTTAGAAATCGCATCGTTTTATTACAGTTTCGTGTGCTCAATTGAAACATATCCTCGCTTTTGATTGGCCTACACCATAGCTCAATAATCAGGCTACTTCCTGTCCCAACTTTCTCGCCGAGTTGTCGCAAGGGTGAATATGAATTTCTTGTAAATGCATATCCCGCCCGATGCGTGCGGAAGATGGTTTAAGGTAAGGTATATCCCGATTGTCGATGGTGTCTTACCTTGACTTTACATCTATATCAGAACATCTTAATTGGCTTGATTTAAGAGGAGACTTGATATTGTATTCCATGAACTTCACCCTTGGTTCAAGGTGATGCACGAGATCATACTGAGGCTGTTTAGTGCTGTCATGGTAAAGGTAATACAAGCAGTGGGTTCCGCTATTGTCCGGACAAGGAGCAGCTGCCATTCCACTCAATATACCTCGGTGACCTTTGAACTGCGAGATCCGACTGACTTTATATGTCGTTTCTTGTTTGCTGGCTTTTCCTTTTATAACAAACAGTGTATTTTCTACACATGTATAATAAGTTGAACTGTATTGACGACTCGCAACAAGAAATTCAGTTTTGACACTAGCTTTCTTCGTTTTCCTCTTTATAGTGTATTCGTTATTTAAGACGGGAATCCTTGTTGTTAGAAGTTTCTTTTTTGCAATAATCTCCTTTTTTGCGAGTGCCTTTCTTGCTTCTGGTTTGTAAAGAAAAGTCAGAGAAAGGAAGGATTAAATTTGTTGAAATTAATCAGTATTCATGATCAGTTATGGAAATATATTTGTAATATTGTCAATTTAAAGGGGAAGTCCTATTTGGGTGAACAAGAAATTCAAGGGCACATATCAGTTTATGCAAATAATGCTATTAGTACACATTACACGGTGTAACACTTTTGTTGATTTATATTTGAAAACTTGATGAAGAAGAGTTCAAAAGCGAATTTCGTTTCCACACAATATACCTCGATAGGGCAGTCCCTTTAAAAAGGTTAACATTACCGTTATATGACCCGAAATATTACTCAATTTTACCTTTTTACAAGAAGTTTAGCAACACTTACATTTAAAAACAAAATGTAACATTTCGAATTGTGTTAATCCATAATGTTGAGAACCTACCTCTATAAACACAGACCCGTTTGTTTCCGTTGTTAACAATGACAGAAGTCGAGAGCGGAGGCCCGGAACAAGTACAGAACTCTGATGTAAGCTATTGAATACAAAATAAATATTAACATTCTTTCTCAATGGTCTCGCTGTTACTTCTTGTCAGGTTTGTCCTTGTTTCCATTTTGTCTGTCCAATATGACTGAAAGTAATACTTTTTACCTTGACAACATACCAAATAGTCAGGCGATAAGAAATTATCGTATTGGTGTTGTGCATCACGCCTTAAACTTGTGTAATGTTGCAATAATATGTGAAGCAAAAGCTCTTATGGCTTCACCTTTAAAGTCTACATTTTCAGATTTACGGGAAACTATTGTAAGTTATTGCGATGCATCAGAGCCAGAGATGCCATTTTCGATTCCTGAATCCTGCAATATCTGCTTGTTTGTCTCTATACAGTTTGATCGCCTTTCTGTTTTGACGCAGTACTGTCCGTCTCTAACAAAGGAAAATATTTACTTTATTTGTACTTATCTAATCATATAAACAACATTGTTTTTGGTAAAAAATAATATAGATGCCTTTAAAGAATATTTTACTTGCTCAATTTACGAGCCTCTTCAAGCCATATACCTATCTGACAAAGATATAGCGCGGTGGTGTAGTGGTTAGCGTGCTGGCCTATCACGCCAAAGACCCGGGTTCGAAACCAGTTGGAGACACCAAAGATTTGTGACCTGGGCTTTACATCGTGTTGTGTCCTTGGGCAAGGCACTTCATCCACATTGCACTCAGTCTACCCAGCTGTACAATTGGGTACCTGAATACGGGAAGTACGGACCTATGTGGTCGCGCGAAGCGCTTAGTAGCGGCTTTGAAAGTACAAATCCTTCAGGGTGATAATGTACAGCCAATGAGCAGTGCTTGCACTGGATATTAGGCTTAAAAATGTTCATTATTTTATTTTATTATTTATATAAATATATACATATATATTCAAAGCATACAATACCCCTGTGAAGGTGTTGATGTTGTTTCCTCCATTGTAAGAGAGCAGCGTACACTTCAGTTGAATTCTATTGTAGTTAAATGATTTGCATCCTGCTGTATTCATACATTTAAATCTGCACATCTGTATTCCAACGAGTGCTACGTCAGTCTCGTTATGGTGTGCATCACACTCATTCATCTCACCTGAACAGGTAACCTGGAGACTCACTGTCAGTATAACCACAACAAGTACATGTAACATTCTGCTGTACGTGTGAAATGTCCACTTCAGTTCAAAGGGCTACATAACATTTCACCCAGACAGATATATTTAATAAAATGACAGAGGATGTTAAGAAAAATATTTTGTATCAAACAATTATCATAATGGTCGATCATAAAAATGATATTTAACTATAACATTTGGAAAATTGAAAGGGTAATATGATACCTGCGAATCTGACATCCCACTCTCTTCGATTTGACATTTAAAATGTTTGACGTAAAACCTATCCGCACTAATCGCATCTACAAATGAAGTCCAATGTACACGTTAAGAGGACTATACTATTTTTTCGAAAGAATATTATCTGCAATGTTATCGATATGGTTGATGATAGTAATGATCTTCTTACATATTCCGAACATTTCAATTAGACTATACATTTCGACACGCTATTTCAATTCACTGCATATGTACGTAATCAATTTGTGCCTGGCATTAATTTTGTTCAAGTAATTAAGCAACTTAAGACACTTAAACTGAGGGAACTTAAAGGTGGTCTGCAACCCGAATTTTAAACTTCCAGAGTTTTGTTAGCAGGACCTCGAAAGAGTCGAAAATGCTCGGTAGGGACAAAATCGTTGGTTATGAACTGCTTTTATATACCTCAAGGCCCATTTAACACTATTTGAAGCGAGTTTTTGTTCGGGAGAACATCCGTCGGAATTGAATTGAGAGGGCCTTAGACTGTATAACACCCCGCCGGGAGGGCCTTGCACTGTATAAGACCCTGCTGGGAGGGCCTTATACGAAATAATAACATCCAAGGAGGTTATTATTTATTACTGAGGCCCTCCATTTCGCACCTTATAATTTCAAAGACCGGTAAGGTAATCGATCTCAAAAATTTTCAGAAGCGAAACCGCGGGATTCGAACCCATAACCCTTCGCTCTGTAGCCCAAGACTTATACCATTAGACCACAAAGGATTGGTGAATATGAAGGAATTGTTTTGTGAGGTCTTTGCTGCTCTCCTAGAACTTGATGATATTAAATTGCGCTCTACTGTACACTTTATACGTCAGAGATGTGGTGTATCTCTGTAACAAAAATTAATAACGCCCTTAATATGCTTATGCTATAGCGTTCTGGCAAAATGTCCAAGATAAAACATTTCGTGGCAGAAAATGGGGGATTCGAACACAGAGACACTCACTTCGTAGTCCAAGATTATACCACTAGACCACAAAGGATTGGTAAGTGTGAAGGGATTGACTGTTGATATCTTTTCTGCTCTCCTCAAACTTTAAAAGTTTATTTTCACTGTTCACCTTAAATGTTAGAAATGTGATTTTATTTTCGATATATGAAATTTGCAACAACCTCATCCTCTAGCTATAGCGTTCAAGAAAAATTTCTAAATGTAAAATGTAAAAAAATTGAACATTAGGGATTCGAACCCTCAACCTTTCAAGCTGTAGTCCAAGACTGTACCACTAGGCCACAGGGGATTGGTTAGTAAAAGGTTATTGACTATTGAAGTCTATTCTGCTCTCCTCAAATTTAATGAAATTAATTTTTTTCGCTTTTAAGTTAAATAAGTGATTATTTCGGTATATAAGATAGATAACACACACATCCTCGGGTGTTATAGCAAACAGAGGCCTTTGCCTACGGGACGACCCTCGTGCGCTGACGCGCACTCGGGTCGTCCCTAGGGCAAAGGCCTCTGTTTGCTATAACACCCTCGTATGCGTGTGTTATCCATAACTTACACACTAGCTCCTTTGTTTTATTCGAGTATTCATTTTTTCATATCAACTCATATGTCTGTGAAATGCACGTGCCGAGGTGTTCATCAGACAAATCCGGTGTTCATGATGAACACCCGGTATTGCCATGAACACCTGATGTGAAACAATTATTTTTTTTGTATTTCGGAAATTCATCTAAGTTCAAAGTTTGCTTTCCAAATTAAATACAATAATTAAAATTACAATATTCAAATACAATACATTTACAAATTTTGCACTTCAAACATGGGTTCGAACCTGCGTCCTGTTGATTTCAAGCCCAGTGACTTAACCATTAGACCACGGAGGCCAGATGAAAGTAAAGCAAGTTTTTCATGACTACATGATTAAGTTTCACATTTTTCGTGACAAGAAACATAACCGTGAATTATTGTTAATATTGTATCAATTAATGAAAAACCATTGGTACCAAATGTATGCATATCAAAGTTTTTGTAAGCCTTTCCCATATCAATATGGGTAAACAATCTATTGCTGTAGGTTGTACGGTTCCGCACGGATTGCACGTGCAGCACGAGAGGCTCATGCCAGTGTCAGCTACTTGAAATAGACATTGTTCCTCCAATTAGAGTCAATGTTTTATCTTCTCACCATATCTAAGACAATTATGCTTTACCCAACTTAATCCGCAATATCAAAACTGATGTCATGTTGAATTTGGATTGATTTAGCTTTGAGCTAGTGTGTAAAATAGTTACCGACCTCGACCTCGGGTTCAAGTTAGATGAACCCTCGCGCACGTGATTCATGAACACCTCGGCCTAACGGCCTCGGCGTTCATGATTCACGTGCGCTAGGGTTCATCTAACTTGAACACCACGGTCTCAGTCGGTAACTATTACACAGCAGACAGCCAAGTTTGTGTCATGTGACCCCCCTGACCCGTCTGGACGCTCTCATTAACGATGGTCAATTAGGTTTCACGAGCTAGGTTGTTGATTTCCTTTAACAGACATAAATGTGCTGAGTTGACAGGAAAACTGGTACAATTGCTTAACAATAACTGTGTGTGCTACTGTAGCGATTAACCAACTGCTTGTTGTTGTATCTTCTGTTCGTCTCACTTGGATCTATTTTGTTGTTATCTTTCATCCGGATAGTAGTCATAATCTGATCCGAAGTCCGAAGATACCCTAGGACCTTTAAATATTTGATTTTGCTTCCATAAATGTCAAAATAAAAATTATGATAAATCTCACATAGTCATCCCAACTTGACAAATCGAATTACATACAACATGATTGCCAAATTCCCCAATTAAATCAATAGTAGTTATGTTATCTTGTAAACGCTACCAAATGAAATGTTTGTTTCTGACTTTACAAGAGATTAATAATTTTTTACACTAAAAATTTACACTTGTGTGTTATATCTCTTCTGAACCGATTAAAACAAGTGCATGTTTGCCACTAACATGGCAATGCGATAATTTTGACTTAACTCGGAAGCGAGTCGAGATCGGCAAGATGGATGCTCTATTACATAGAGAGGACGGATCTTTCTAACCCACGTTTTACCTACATGTTATTTACGATATCAGGTTCCTGTGATTTCGGGCCAATGTGAGAGGAAGCTATAAAGACATCGCAAACTCAGAGCCGTAGCTTTGTTTCTGTGTCCAAGTCGATGAGTATAATCAGTGACCAAGTGAATGGTTGCCTGACGAGTGTAACCGTAACCTATCTCACTCATTACTCGGATGTGGGAAACAAACAAAGATTCTTCCTCTTGTGAAAAAAGGGTGGATTTTCCTCCTGATTTTATTGTGTCAAGGTTATCCTGCCCTTTACACGATCTTTCTAGTAGGAACACCCCAACGTGTTTTCTTCTATTACTGACATGTATGTATTCTGTATAACCCTAGTCCACGTAACTTGTTTAATTGGTCATCGTTTGCAATGTCAAATTTAACTCTGCTTTTTATCTGTAAAAAAATTACGTATAGCTTTATTACAAGACGTCGTAAATTTTACCTTGATCTTCCATACTGTCATCATAAGAAAGTGAAGTTTTAGAATTTAAAAAGGATACGATCTAAGCAGACTTGGTTTGGTATCGATACGTGAAAAATGAAGCATGTTTAAGAAGTTGTATTTTTCTGTTCATATGTAATCTTGGTTAAATGTTTTTTTTTGCGGATTTCCATATTTCAAACCAGTCGGTGTGAGAGCTGCGAAGGTTCGATGTTGATGTTTTCAACTCCAGTGACCTCTGGCCTCGCTCGTGCTCTCGCGTAATATCGCGAGAAGTTGATCATTGAAAATAGAAGAGCGTCGAAAAATGAAGGCACGATGGGCCGAGTGTGTGACCTGTCGTCACTGAGTGACTTACAAGTCAAAGTGTCGTTTTCTACCTTTAAAGGGGCAGTAGCAAGTTTTTTGATAATTTTATATTTCAAAATTTTCACTTTTAATTGCACGTTAAAGCTAAATGTATTATTTTGATAGTGTCAAAAATCTCATTACACAAGCCAATCATCCATAGTCGGAGAACAAAGTATGCAGATTCACCTAAAATCCATTGGCGGCCATTTTTCGGAACACCTTAATTCATTTTGTGTAAGAAAAAGGAGTCGCAGGACTAAATTCTACATTATGTATTTGAATTATTACTGCTCCATTTAGTTTAAATGCATTGTCTTTCAATTGGAACCATTAATTGTCATTTTCCAGACAACACCTTATATTTGCCATAAAACGTGCTACTGCCCTTTTAAAAGCTTGCTTCTGAATAAAACAGCCCTTTGAATAATGCTCTACATTAAGAACTACATCTTCATCATAATCACCCCTTATCATAACTTATGCATTGTCTTGTCCAAGTACTTTCCGGTGATGTTAGACAATAGATAACATTGAGACCATGAGTGCCTGTAAAGTTCTCTAATCGTTCACTTGGTTTCGAAGTTATTTTTCATTTACAGGCATTGAGAACCATTAGCAACTTTCGTTATCCATATGATAAATGGTTATTTTGTTGTGTTATTTCAATAGAAGGCATAGACTTGCTCTTCAAAAGTAATTCCATCCGTGGAAAAAGGAACTGAAAATGGCCTGTTTGCTGATTTTTTCAACGTAGATTTGTGAACATTGAAATGCATATGACTATTTAAGAACATTTAGTACACGTCCAAAATTGTTGTCCTTGTTTCATTATTATAACATATTTTATAGTTTAAAATGTGTAATATATTCAGTATAATATAGTTTAAGTTTATTGAGAAACTTCCAAAACCAAATTGTGTAAAACAAGACAATAGAAGAAATAAGACTGACTTCATAACAGCCAAGATTTGTTTTGAAGAATAAACCCATCAAACATATCGATTATTTAATATGATAATTTCATTATCAATTTATATTTACCATACAGTTTTACGGATAAAAATTAAATTTAAAATTGAAATTTTGCCGTATCCATACCGATTTAGGTTATCCGGTATCCCCAAAACATCGTGTTACACATACACATGCTTCAATTGTTGACATAGCTTAATAGTAACAACTAATGTCAATTTATGGTATCGCCAAACGAAAAATGTGAATCTCATTTAAAAACTAAGTACGAAATAAATTTGCCTGTTCAAATACAGCTGGAAACAAGGGCTTCCTTTTAAAGTGCAAATCTTTGTTACATCCGAAGACATGGCACACATAAGTTTAGCTATAGTGTAACAAATGCATACTTCTTCCTTTTATCTAACATATCCTGTGAAACACCAAATTTTTACTATTTTATAAACAATTAGAACACGTTTTTATATTGACATGAATCTTTTATTGGAATAAAGTGTAATTAATATAATATACTAGAACTTATTTAGTCCAGAAGATGGCCCGGGAAAATCAATGAGAAATGCTAATGTATAGGATGTATTTCTGTATTAAGGTAGTCTAAATGATGACTAGTATCTAGACATTTCCAAGATAAAAATCTGAAAAATGATGTGACCACTTGAAGGAATTTGATAAAACAGATAAACGATACAAAAAGTAGAAAATAAGTTTGATTTATTGTTACTGAGTATCTATATAAAAATCGAATGTATATAAAGATGATGCTTAATAGATATTGTCTTCAGAAGAATTGAGGAAATTTATCTTAAACTGATACAATTCATTATTTTTTTATCGTTCTTTATGATATTTATTATTTATAAACACGTTTAAAACCATTTAGAAGTGAATGATACCTTTTTTAATCAAATAAGTGTTTTTAAAGAAAATCCAAAATATTCCAGTGAATTCTATGAATAAAAGGCCACATGTAGTTAAATACTATTGCAAATAGCTTTGCATCTTTTGTTTATTCCAGCACAATTTAAAACATTTGAAATATTTGAAAGACAAATAAATACTTTTTCGAAGACGAAATTTGAAGAACTTTATAGTCAATCTGTTTAAAAAATGTTGATATGTCATAGTTATATTTCAAACTATATTTGAGTTGATTATTTAGATTGCTTTTTAACATATGATGGTAATACTTGTACTTTTGTTGAACAATTTACATGTAAATATAATCAGCCCTTTTTGTATCAAGAGCGGTTGTAGAAGTGACGTCAACTCCTTGTACATGTAATGATGCCCTGTGTGATATTTTCACTGACTTGAAAAAGTGATAAGACACTTATAGGCTTACAGACGTTTCTAGAACTGATAAAAGTAAATCTCGTATTGCTTAGCATAAAATAAGTCGGTATACAACTGTAACTTTCATTCAATCAAATTAGCTTCAAAGTAATGTTTTATGGTTTACAACCCAAGGTGATCTTTCATCGTTTAACGCCACTCTTAGCAGCTTTGTCTAAGAGAAAACACCTGAAAACATAATCTTAGCTATTTTATGTGAAACCATTCAGACCCACAAGCAATATTGCTGTTTGATTTATTAGCACTAGCTGTATTTTACGTGAAGATAGTATACCCATAAACAGCCACCTTTAAAAGGGCAGTAGCAGGTTTATTAATAAGATAATAAGATCTCACCAAAACGAAAAGAATGTTATGTTACCTATTACAAGATAAGTCAGAAAAATTATGAGAATCAATTTCCCAACCTCAAATGAATGAAAGGTATTCACACAAAAATGGCCCCCAATGGTATTTGCTTGGTTCCTGATCATTTCTTCTGGAACTAGGTATGCTTGGATTATCAAACCCTCTGAGGATAATACTTATAACATTAACTAATGTTTATTGTTGATATTTGAAAAAATAAGTTTTTTCCAAAAAAGGAGCTGCTGCCCCTTTAAAGAACGACTGAGTTTATTTAATATCCCTTTTTTAAAGTTATTATTCGCAAGGAAAACAAGACGAAAATGCTTTTTGAAGGAATAATGATTTAATTGTGCTGTGTGGAGATGTTTTAACTGTCATTGACATTGAACAGCTTGATTATTTCTGAAACAAAGATAAATCATGTATTTAGTTATTTCTCATTTTATCTAGTTCGTTGTAAATATAAGCATGTTAAGTTCAAACGCATTTTGTTGTTCATATAACAATTAAGCTATTATCTTGTTTAATGAATCATAACATGTCTTTATTTGCAACAAAATGTCAATCAGTATTGCAAATGACATTTGCTTTGTACAATTGTAATGCTTATCTCTTAAATAATCAAGAGCTGTTATATTGACACTTACCATAACATCGTTATCTTCCGGCAGTTGTTCTGAAGCTATTGAAGCTACTCTATAACAGCAAAGGAATGTAAACGACTTTAGTTTAGCTTTTAAGGTTAAGTTTAAAAATATCTTATTTACAGTTTCCATATACACAACTTCTGTGTCGTTTATGAATGGCGTATTGACAAACAAAAATAAATAAATATGTACGCACTATTTACCAAATTTCATTCTCATGAATGTTTAAATTTTATCTTTTACTCTTAAATTGAACTCTGCTTTTACAATATTTATTCATTTACCTCGGTATTCTTTTTCTAGTTCTTGTAAAGCTTCTGCATCTCGATCAGTGAATGGCATATGCAGATCTGTTTGTTCCACGTCTTCCAAGGGCAGATCATCTGTTTGGATTAAATGAAAACATGTATCATAAATAATTCATATCATTATGCCATTAAAGTATGAACGTTGGAGAAACTGATTTCAGGTATCAAGATATGGGAAAATGTTTTGATCCACTTGTTGAAAATAATATGAAAAGCTTTTAAAGGGACAGTAGCACGTTTTTAGGGGAATATAATAATGTCAGGAAAATGAAAATTAATTGTTACGTAAAATTTAGCCATGCGATTCCTTTTTCTTACACAAAATGAATTAAAGGTGTTCACAATCTTCATACTTTTCCCTCTGACTACGGATGATTGACTTGTGTAATGAAGTTTTTGACACTTTCAAAATAATAAATTTAGCATTAACTAACAATTATCAGTAAAATATTTAAATTATGAAATTATCAAAAAACGTGCTACTGCCTCTTTAATACTCTTGATGAGGAAATAGAATTTGAAACCGAGAGATCACCAGACTCGGGGTTCGTTAAAACACATTGATTCTCTCTTTTTCTATTCTCAAAGAGTTCCCTTTTTTGAGAAAAAAATAATAATTAGGTATCAGTTCACACTTCCTACCTCGTTTGCCAATCAGGGGAGCAACCTTAGCTGCAATAATTGCTCCCTTGATCACTTTAGGAACCCTGATTCGAAACCATCTTCTCCTACTCCTCCTCCGTCCCCACTCGATAGAGGGCGCCACCAGGCACACAATCAGGAGAACTAACAACAGTTTCATGCTCCTAGAAGCAGAAAGGCTTGAAATACAGAGAGACGTTAACCAAATGTTATGACCTCCGATTAGAGTCTTGAAACGTTTGTAAGTTAGTTTTTTAGTTCTCATTTTTCTCATAAATCAATATTACATCTTGAGATATGTGTTATTCGACATTTAATACTTGACAAATAAACGATTCCTTTGAAATGATATCTTGATTTGGATGACCATTACTTCGGATCATTATGTTTGAGTACACGGGCCTCGGGAAGCAGAGAGTCTTTAAACACGCCAAAGAAGAACTGAATCATATGTTTGACAGTTTTGCAAAACGTGTACTAAACCTTTTCATCGAAATAACGCCTCTGGCATTTTATTATTCTGACTGAAATAGCCCACCATTTAAACATTAAGCAATCTTGATAAAATTAGGTTTTGTATTATGTCATATTGTTGATATTGGCGATAGTGAGAGGTCGTCGTCCAGATGAACTTTCGTGTGCAAATAAGGAATTCGCGAATTGGTCAATTAAATACAGCGTCACAAACAGTTCCAAGTCGCTCACTCAAGGCGTGAACGGAAGAAAAGTATAATAGCTTATGGACTGTTCTTAATTACAGTGTATCGACTATCCGTCCTCATGTTTTAACTATAATAGTTCAGGGCAAAACTATACTTTATTACAAAACACATTGGGGTAGAGCGAACTTTATTTCTTAAGTGCATTCTGAAAAATAAATCCTGCTTTTGATACTGATAAAGAAAATATCATTAATATGATTATATTATGATTGTTTGAACTACTTTTGGTTTTATGAATGAAAATAATTAATCTTTTTTATATTATTTGGATGGCAATTAAAGACATTAGTACAAACAACGGTTATGGTTATTTCCCCTCGATGCAGTTTTTCGTAGATATTGGAATTTATCATGCTCTAACTTTGTGATTATTATTCGGCACGTCAGTATATGTGCGATGTGCAATCATCATTTGTGATTGACATCTAGCAAATACGCTAAACCATTTGAAAATGCAAATATGATACATCATTCATGGGAATGGTCGCTCTGCTCCGCCCCGAATGAAAGAGCTCCGAATAGAACTGCATCAATTTGAAAAGAGTGCGGCTGAGTTTTTTTTAACGTCAAGCTAGATGACACATCTTTTCTGATTCGCCGAGCGGCGGATTTCGGAGTTCAGCATGACGACCCGTCTTACCAGTCAATCTTAGATTATAGTATGACCATTTATAAAACCTGTTGATCTAAATTTACTTAGATGGAACATTAAGTGAACTATCAAAATAACGAATTTGTTTGCGATAGATTCGTAGATGATGCGTAGGTAATTCGGGTTGATACCATCAGAATTATCAACCACGAATGTCCAACAACTGTTTACAAACTCAACGAATGAGTTACCAATGGAAAACGAATGATCTACGAATTTAAATTGGTTCACGAATGTCAGGAATTGGACTATTTCATTGTCTTGGCCGAATATAATTTCTATATCATCTCGTGACGTGAGAAAATGTCATATTGTCCAAAATGAAAACAAAGCAATGTGTAACAAAATAGGATACATTAAAAAACCTAATTCGAAGTAATCGAAAATGATTTACGAACATAAAAAAACTCAAATAAAGAGATAATCATATTATTCAAGTATTCGAAGTGAATGACACAGTTTTACTTGACCAAGATTTACAGAGATCTAGCGGTACATCTTACCTTTAGGTAGAGGAAAATCTGCATATGATTATCGTATTTTATGCCTAGCTTATATACCTTACCCATAGATGATTAACAACTTCACAGGTAAACAGGACATGCACGAACAACACGTGTTTTTGATAGAAAACACGGAAATATCGCCCACTTACTTGTAGTGGTAACAAATGGTAAAAAGGATCTCTATTAATAATTCTATTACTCATGTTTGCCACATAAATATATACTTCAAAAAATTTGATCAGGTTGCATCTTACCTAAAAAAACAAACAAATAAAAAATAAAAAAGTAAACGTCAGCCCAAAAACTTGAAAAATTGCTAACAAGTGCAAAATATACCAAGTGTGAAAAAAAGTTTAGATAAAAGATGTGGAACATGCCCGTATCAAAAGGAAGGCTCGACAACAACTTTTAAGAATGGTATAGACTTTCATTGTCAAAAGCAGCATGTCATGTAAATCAAAAATGTCATTTATGTCATTTCTTGTGAAAATTGTGCTCTAACATACATTGGACAAACAAATAATTTACAAAACAGAGTAACAGTTCACAAACAACAAATAAGAGATGATAATTTAAGACACTTATAAGATAGTAAACATATATCTAAATGTAGTAATGGTGCATTTAAAATTTTCCCTTTTTACGAAATATTCAATAATGGAGGTGACATTACATCACAATTACTTACAAAGGAACATTATTTCATTTCAAAATTTCCTCCTTCATTAAACAGTGCCACAATTCCCTAATCCTATCACTGCTAATTCAAACCCATTAGACTTAAGAGGGGATAACTCACCAGGACGATTGTTGATTGACTTGCTGTTTGTGTTGTGTTGTGTTGTTACTTGGATACACTGAAGACTATTTATGACTGCTGTTTTACTTCAAGAGGAAGCTTCGAATCAAGAAGCAGAAATATGCATATTGAAAAAAAAAAGTTATGATTTTGAAAGTTGATTCACATCTTCTCTGTATTTTTAAAAAACTTTCATATATACTTCTCCACGATTGATACTTTTTATATTTTAAATAAATATATAAATACGTGTTTATATATACCATTTTTGAAATTGAATTGAATTATATCTTCAAAGATAAACAGGGCGTTATTTGTGATTAATTTAAATCGACCACTTAGTCGTGGTGTTGAGAACAAATTCGATATCAATAATTTTACAGAAATCATGTTTGCAATGTCAACATTCATGAGAAGTCGGAATGATTGATTGTGGTTGATCTAAATAGAGAGTGAAACTATTACACGTGTAGGGCAACCTTCCTTTAATTTGATTTCCACAACGTTGATTGTCTTTAAAGAAAGTACAGATGAAATTATGCTTCATATTGTATTATTATTTCCATTAACTGAGAAAAGTGTGTTACGTTTTATTCTCCTCGATAGAGGAAGGCCATATTTTAAGTTTATACTTTCACATTTTAACAATAGGCACAAGACTTTCAATTTAACAAGATTGTTAATTATTCATCTGAAAAGGAAACAAATCTAGTAAGTATACTCATTTACGTATATACACGATATCTGACTACTGATCTGTTAAAAAATGTAAGCATGTTCATCAAATTGTTAAAATCTGAAAGCAATATTGAAAATTTAACGCTGCAAATTAAAGTGTATTTATTATATCTTTAAAGAAAGAAACAAAGTTGAATTTGTGTGATTAAGTTACATTTACCCACACTCTTGGACATTTATTATGAACTACATCAAATTTAGTTATCATTGTCAAATATGTACCCCGCCATGTGCAAAGAAGATATTGAGTTTATACTGTTTTGGTTTTTAACCTAATAAACTATTGACTATGACTTAACATTCTCAAGGAAAATAAGTTCATTTTGTAACATAAATTTATATTTTTGTGAATTGTCACATAAGTCTGTTTTTTGCAATACACTTGTTTTCACTGATATCATATAATATTAAAAATATAATATATTTATATATATATAAATATATAAAAGTTTGTCTGTGATATACATGGTTAAATTTGCCTTTTTGGATGTTTTTGATATATTTTATTGTTTTGATATATGATTCTAATTTCCCTCAAATCACTTTACCCAAATGAATACTGTATATTGTTGTGATAATGATTGTTTTACAGGTGTGTTTGTCCAGGAAGTGTCTGATACATGATATATATTCTCTCTGAACATATCCGATATTTCTGTAGATAAAACAATTAATCATTTGCAATATTAAGGCGCATTTGTATTTTGGTGCAAAGAATCTATTACCGTTTTGTTTTGATAAATTATTCAGACAATTGCTATGACATAAACAATTAATTCAATTGCACATATTTCCCCCGCTGTTTACTGCAAATATTTTTTGGAAATATAGATATGACACGCCAACAATTGAGCAGTTTGAAATTATTGATCAACTTACAAGTTCAAGTTGGAATTTCAAAATTAAACTATGTAAACATCGTCAAAAGAAAATTCTGTTTTTCATGATAATGTTTTTCCGTATATATGTTTGACAACCACATGCCTTGTGAAGGATAAGAAAAAGACGCAATTTGAAACATATAGTTTTGATTTTGAGGCTGTTGAAAACGATGGGGTGCTAAATTCGCAAAGATGTTTCTTTGGATAGAAAGTTTTGCATTAAAGTTTAATTAATAAAATCATGGAAGTTAGCGTAGCCTCAGAACAACTGCTAGAGGATCATGATATTGTATATATGATATACAATGTAGTATCAATAAAACTTATAAACATAAAAAAAATATATACAAACATATGCTTAAAAAATTTCAATAATTATACAGATGACTATGTACTGCAACTTAGAATATCTTGTGATACATAAAACAAGATATTAGAATTTTTAACGTATGATAACAATATGCAATTACTGTAAAATTAGTAAATATAAATGTTACTACCAATTGTTTAAAACTTTATAAACTTTTCTTTACTGTCAGTGGCTAATAGGGTTGTTGCAAAAGAGCAGTACATTAAACGCGGCAAAAAATTCTAATTATAAGGAATTGACGATCTTCATCATTCTCTCCCAACATAGGCAGATCAAGTCATGTTGATTTAGCCTCCCTGTTCTATTACGCCGAAATCCGTGGGTTCCGGCAGTTTCCTCTGGCGGAAAACCCCCGCATCACAATACATATGAATTTCTTTATCAAATGACAACGCTTCTCGCATAGAAAGGGTGGTTCATATCACAATGCTGTTGCCTTAATTCAGTAGCCAAAACGATGATTTAAGAACAGCGTCGCTGATTGCACAACTAACTTTGATTGCCTCCAATCAGGCATCTCTCATTTTATCCCACAAAGTCGGCGTAATAGAACAGAGGCTGTATCAACATGACTTGATCTGCCTCTGTGGGGAGAGAATGGGTCTTCATGAAAAGTACCAATTCTGCCCTTTTATCATAACTGAAATTTCATCTTTTACCTGCTTGCTGAATGGTCTTACTTAATGCTTACAATTAAATCAAGGTCATTGAAGTTACCTTTTCTACAAATATGTTAAACGATGGAAAAAATGCAATCTCTTTAAAACTTGAACATTTATTTTGTTAAGTAATGTGAGTGCGGTTACTCCTGTAGACTGTCCCTGAAAGCAGAGTGTTAGGCCATGTTCAGCTTACACAGCTCAAAATTTTATCAAAGAATGACTGTAACTGTTTTTTCTTTATCATCTCAATACATATACAGAACGTCATGCGTGTGCATTTGGGTCGTTTGTATTGAACGAGTAGATGTCATGGACGCGGAGGAACCAAACGACCCAAATGCACACGTATGACGTTCTGTATTTATTATATACTCTCTTTTAAACCTTTTTAAAAGTAATTATGAATTGTTTAAATAATCCGAGACGTCGCACTGCGCATTGATACATAATGCGAACAAGGCGACACCCATAACACGCTCGACTGATGATTTGATAACTCAACTATCTTTTTATTTTCTCTTTATTTTGCGTAGTTAAACGTAAGAGGCAATTTTCTCAAGTGTGAAAACAAAATACAGTGATAAAAGTTTATCCTTAGTAATTATTTATGAAGTTCTGAATATGATAAACGGGATCCTTTCAAACGACGTCACCATGGAAATGACGTCATAATCGTTGAAGGCTATGACGTCATAAGGGCGAAGTGTCGCTGGCGATGTTCTCGGAGTTTTGTTTTGCAGTTTATTTACTAACGATAACACTAGTTTCTCACTATATTATTCTTCAATATCATATTAAAAAGTAAGTTTGTTACCAATGCATTGAGATACGTCAAATCCGATGTTCTAATAAGGAAAATGATTTTTACGTACGGAAAGTTGCTAGAATTGCCGAAGCTTGAAAAAAGTAGAACCGGCAATCGTGCAATACGGAATTTACCGTGCAATACGGAATTTGAAGACGTAATCCGTATTGCACCCTTGTATTACTATCCTAAGATTACATGAGTATATAATAAATTCTACTATTACATTAAGATCTACGTCGTGATTAAGCTTCATGCATTAATCATGACTACTTAACCAAATTATTTAATTCATAGTTCTATGTACTGCAGGCCTGTGGCCTTTCAGTATGGAAATAAACTATTCGGAACCATAGCTTGTGAAAAAAAATAAACGTGATCATATAAAATGATTTCCTTTTCTTATCCCGTAAAAAGTTTTAAAAGTTTTTAAAATGTGTAAAAAGGGATACATATTTACCAAGCTAGAAATATGGTTGACATCCTCCGAAAGATGCCTTGGTTTAACGAAATTTCAGTCACTATGGTCAAGTCTACATTATGATATACCTTATGCATGTTACAAAACATAACCTGAAACGACAGCAATAACGATGAATAAGAAATTTAGATTTTGCATTTTCGATCCCGATAGTTTAGCTCACTACCAAATGTGTCCTCGTAGTACTACCAGTATCATTAAGTATCGTTAAGTATGTGATAAGTTTATAAGTAATAGTATAAGGAAAAACGTTTCGTAAGAAGCTGTATGTTGAGAGAAAGTTGTTTAAAACTGTTTTAGCTAAATATGATTCAAAAGTATTGTGATAAGAAAATGATCCACTTAATGGCATTACATTGCACTAAGTTAATAAGTTATAGTTTAACTAATGAGAATTTTTTTGGTTTAGAAGCTGTATGTTGAGAGAAAGTTGTTTAAAACTATATTGGCTAAATATGATTCAAAGGATTGCGATAAGAAAATGATCCACTCAATGGCATTACATTGCACTAATTTTATAAGTTATAGTTTAAAGGGGCAGTAGCACGTTTTTTGATAATTTTATATTTTAAAATTGTCACTGATAATTGTACGTTAACGCTAAATGTATTATTTTGATAGTGTCAAAAATCTCATTACACAAGCCAATCTTCCAAAGTCAGAGGACAAAGTATGAAGATTCACCTAAAATCCATTGGCGGCCATTTTTGTGTGAACACCTTTAATTCATTTTGTGTAAGAAAAAGGAATCGCATGGCTAAACTTTACATTATATATTAATATTATTACTGCTCCATGTAGTTTAAATGCATTGTCTTTCAATTGGAACCATTAATTTTCATTTTCCTAACATCACCTTATATTCCTCCTAAAAATGTGCTACTGCCCCTTTAAGTAATGAGAAAAACTTTCGTTAAGAAGTTGTATGTTGAGAGAAGGTTGTTTAAAACTGTTTTAGCTAAATATGATTCAAAAGTATTGTGATAAGAAAATGATCCACTCGATGGCATTACATTGCACGAAGTTAATAAGTTATAGTTTAACTAATGAGAACAACTTTTGTTAAGAAGCTGTATGTTGAGAGAAAGTTGTTTAAAACTATATTGGCTAAATATGATTCAAAGGATTGTGATAAGAAAATGATCCACTCAATGGCATAACATTGCACTAAGTTTATAAGTTATAGTTTAAGTAATGAGAGAAACTTTTGTTAAGAAGCTGTATGTTGAGAGAAAGTTGTTTAAAACTATATTGGCTAAATATTATTCAAAGGATTGTGATAAGAAAATGATCCACTCAATGGCATTACATTGCACTAAGTTTATAAGTTATAGTTTAAGTAATGAGAAAAACTTTCGTTAAGAAGCTGTATGTTGAGAGAAAGTTGTTTAAAACTATCTTGGCTAAATATGATTCAAAGGATTGTGATTAGAAAATGATCCACTCAATGGCATTACATTGCACTAAGTTAATAAGTTATAGTTTAAGTAATGAGAGAAACTTTTGTTAAGAAGTTGTATGTTGAGAGAAAGTTGTTTAAAACTGTTTTAGCTAAATTTGATTCAAAGGTATTGTGATAAGAAAATGATCCACTCGATGGCATTACATTGCACTAAGTTTATAAGTTATAGTTTAAGTAATGAGAATACCTTTTGTTAAGAAGCTGTATGTTGAGAGAAAGTTGTTTAAAACTATATTGGCTAAATATGATTCTAAGGATTGCGATAAGAAAATGATCCACTCAATGGCATTACATTGCACTAAGTTTATAAGTTATAGTATAAGTAATGAGAAAAACTTTTGTTAAGAAGTTGTATGTTTAGAGAAAGTTGTTTAAAACTATATTGGCTAAATATGATTCAAAGGATTGTGATTAGAAAATGATCCACTCAATGGCATTACCTTGCACTAAGTTAATAAGTTATAGTTTAAGTAATGAGAGAAACTTTTGTTAAGAAGTTGTATGTTGAGAGAAAGTTGTTTAAAACTGTTTTAGCTAAATATGATTCAAAGGTATTGTGATAAGAAAATGATCCACTCGATGGCATTACCTTGCACTAAGTTTAAAAGTTATAGTTTAAGTAATGAGAATAACTATTGTTAAGAAGCTGTATGTTGAGAGAAAGTTGTTTAAAACTATATTGGCTAAATATGATTCAAAGGTATTGTGATAAGAAAATGATCCACTTAATGACATTACATTGCACTAAGTTTATAAGTTATAGAATAAGAAATGAAAGAAATGTTTGTTAAGAAGCTGTATGTTGAGAGAAAGTTGTTTAAAACTATATTGGCTAAATATGATTCAAAGGATTGTGATAAGAAAATTATCCACTCAATGGCATTACAATGCACTAAGTTTATAAGTTATAGTTTAACTTATGAGAATATTTTTTGTTTAGAAGCTGTATGTTGAGAGAAAGTTGTTTAAAACTATATTGGCTAACTATGATTCAAAGGATTGTGATAAGAAAATGATCCACTTAATGACATTACATTGCACTAAGTTTATAAGTTATAGAATAAGAAATGAAAGAAATGTTTGTTAAGAAGCTGTATGTTGAGAGAAAGTTGTTTAAAACTATATTGGCTAAATATGATTCAAAGGATTGTGATAAGAAAATGATCCACTCAATGGCATTACAATGCACTAAGTTTATAAGTTATAGTATAAGAAATGAAAGAAATGTTTGTTAAGAAACTCTATGTTGAGATAAAGTTGTATTAGCTAAATATGATTCAAAATGATTCATGCAATAAAATAATAATAATAATAATGTCTGCTTATATTGCGCTGCATTGCATGCTCAAAGCGCTAACAGGTAGTCGGGAAAAGGTGGGTTTTGAGTTTGCGTTTAAAGAGTTCACATGAAGAAATTGTTCTGAGTTCAATGGGGAGAGAGTTCCAAAGATGAGCTGCTGCAAAGCGAAATGATCTGTAGTCAAATGTTTTCAGTTTACATGCAATGGTGTGAATCAAACAAAAGATGACAATTACGATGTAAAAATATATATACAATGTAGTTTATTTAAATCTCACCATTTGTACAACAGGGGTAAAATACAGCGGTTAAAATGCGATATGTAAAAGCACAGATGCCACCCAAAAGGGTTATGAGAGACTGTATATGCTATAAAGCTTAAAATCAATATAGGTAATGTAAAGTGTAGTAAGTAAAGACATGTAAATTGCACTATAAGGATACATCAATTATGTTATAAGCTTATAAAATAATAATCTAAAAATGTATGTATACAAAAAGTAGGTGATAAGATACGTTAATAATTTTTTTTTATAAATTGTAGAGTTAAATTATACATAAAATAATGTACAACGGCATGAAACTAGAACAGATTGATTGAATAATGATATTGTAGTTATTGTAAATAATCCACCTTATTTAATTAAATTATTGTGCTTAGTTTTGAAAGGAGGTTTAAATACTTAAATAAAAGATTTGTCTCATCTAGAACGGAAACACAGATTATTAATAAAATAGATCAGTATGAAATAAATCTCCAAAATCCTACTGAAGACACTATCTATCAAGCATAATCTTTATATACATCCGGATTTTTATATAGATAGATAACAGCAATGCATCAAACTATGTTTTAATGTTTTTTCTGTCTGTTTTATCTTTTGATCAAATTTTTGAACGAAGTTATGATGTTTTTCAGATTTTTGTAAGATACAAGTCATTTGTTAGGCTATATCAGTAAACTACACATATTATTAAATGAACAAATCAATTGGTTTTCACGGGAGAAATAATTGAGGTATTTCATAGACTAAATAGGTTTTTGTACATTAAAAAGTTTCACCTTTCTTCCAATAAAAGTTTCATGGTAATATTCAGGCGTATTATAAAAGTGTTTAAAATAGACAAAACTTGGTGTTTCATATAAAAACGTCACTGGGAATTCCCGCATTTAGCTATAGGACCAAGCGAAATTAAGCCGATGTTCTTAAAACGGTATTATTTTCCATTTTGCCAACAATTTTTTGTTTTAAATGGTAATACGATAAAGTTTAACTATACCTTTTTAGTTGAAATATCTTAAGTATTCAGAACTTTGAATATTCATTTACATAGACAATGTTTCTTGAAAATAGATTTGAGATTTCCAGTATAATCAAATATTTTGCAGTTTTCAGTTCTGCTAAAATATGGGTAAACTATAATTCCATCACCTGAAGAGTGATTTTCCGTTTTCAAGCCCAGGGCTACTAAAATAAAGCTAGCAGTATTTGGGACAATATACTTGTTAACCTTGGGGAGTAACCGTGAAGAATTTACCATAAGATATTTAAATAATGACTAATTCTGTTCCAACTTCAAACAAAATGTAATACATAATTATTATCTTATTTTGAACAATGAATAAAGAAGTCTAATGCTTTTAAAACATCCTGTTGCAATATATAAAAATCCCCGGTTAGCAGTATCGTTTAAACGTTTGGACATCAAGACAACACAAAGGAGAGACAACACAAAAAGTACGGCTGCTCTCTGGCACTGCCTGCCTCTATCATTGACTTAGGTTGTTTCCATTATTGTTTTCACCAAAGATTGACTATATGCATGAAGTTTCAGCTGCCTTAATTTTATTCACTTTTGTGCATTCATCATTGAAACGTGTTGGTCTTTTATTAGGGTATATTTACAATTGAACTATTTTTTGTTTTGTTCTGATAATAATGAATACTCTTTATCGTCCAAAAAACATTATTGTAGAAATTGAAGTAGTGTATTTTGCATCCTTTGAGTCAATACCATCCCTCCCCAAAGAGGCAGATCAAGTCATGAAATGTTGATTCAGCCTCTGTTCTATTACTTTATGGGATGGGATGGGAGATACCTGATTGGAAGCAATCAAAGTTAGTTGTCCAATCAGCGACGCCGTTCTAAAATCATCTTTTTGGCTACTGAATCATGGCAAAAACATTGTGATATGAACCACCCTTTCCATGCGCGAAGCGTTGTCATTTAATTAAGAAATTCATATAGATTGTGTTGCAATATTTTCCGCCAGGGGAACCTGCCGGGATTAGAACAGAGGCTGTATCAACATTTCATGACTTGATCTGCCTCTGTGGGGAGAGATGGGTCAATGTGTGCAAGTTGAAAAATTGTTCCGTCGTTATCAAATAAGTGTTCGAATTCAGCAGGGGGGCAACAATAGAGGGTACTCTTCAATAAGTAAGCTTCAAGGAAACATTACCATGGACATCTGTATAGCAATCTAAGGGATCCGTATGAGTAAAACTGCTTTACACCTAACGTATTTCAATAATCAATATTTCTTAATAATCTAATATTGTTAATCACAACAATCATGTTTGCTTTTATGAAAGGTATTTTTTAATACAGTTACGATTTTATTGTTTTTGATATTCTTTTCACAAACGCTTGAGGCATTTAAATCATTCATTCCCTTACCCTTCATAATTCTAGGAGTGTCTATAAACAAGAAAGAAGGTGATAAGACGTGAATTTAACATTTATGTGAAATCAATCACTGTCAGTTTTCGAGTCTTTGTTGATTTTTTAAAATTGATAATGTCATCTATATGGCATCAGAATAATAGAAAAGACGTCCATCTATTCTATCTCAGTTTTAATTAATACTTAATAACTAATTATGATCGTTGATAACATAAAACACTACTGATTTTATCTCATTTAATTATGGTACTTTAATAAAATTAATCAGTCCGTTACAATATTCCTTTAGCTCTTTTCTGTTAGCCAGTTTTGGGCATGGTCATTTGAAAGGTGAGTCTACACAAAAAGTTATCGATATTTGTAAGATTTGTAAGAAGCATTAGCTATTTATTTGTTTACACTATGATAATTTTTTTATCATGGAATTTAGATATCATTTGTTTTCTGATATTTTGAGAGCATACTTTGTTATAACTTACGTAAGTGCTTATTTATGACAATAACCTTTACATACATATGTATATATCTTTTGTTTCATGTAAAATTTAACTTATAATTAATTAATCATGTAATTAATATTGATAAATCATGTAAATATCATAAATATAAATCAGTTTTTAATCATTTGATTCTTGTTTTATCATGTTGGTATCATTTTTCATTTTGTCAATAAAGAGAATGACACTAGGATAAGAATAGTTACCAAGTTCTTTTATTCTGTCAATAGTTTTCATTATCGAGGATCACAGAGATCACAGAAAAAGATATGACTTCATTATCGTTTCTTTGGAACCAATAAGAGTTTTATTATCCCAAAGAGTTTCCAACTAGCCACATGATTATTTCCTGCTGTGAGAGGGTCTTATTCCCTTTAAGACTCAATCACCACATCGGTGGAAACACCAAAAGGTTGCCTCTACTGTTCCTTACTGCACTGACAGTTCTTGCTGCAGTGAGATCCTCAGACGATGGCAGGAAGGTTATAGTCCTTCAGGGAAGTATGACGTATGAGACCATGAGGAATGTTGGACTTCTGATATGTAAAGAAAGATGTTTGAGAATTGGCGGATGCAAGTCAATCAAGTACTACAGACATGAACTCAAGTGCGAACTTCTTTCCTACGAGATCAAATCTACGAATACATTAGCAAAGGTAAAACATTTCTTGTTTACTGGGTAACATCTGATTATTAATTCTTATCAGGCAACAACTGAAGTAGTATTTTGTTTTTAACATACTGTTGAATTCTTAGATCAATGACCTCTGCTTGAGAACGACTGAAGAGTTTTTGATTAAGATTCTTATATCAATACATGTATGTTTATTCACAATCACCACTGCAATTTCTAAAATGCCTCTGAAGAGCTCCATAGCTAAATGATCAATCTACATACATCAGACTTGCTTTATTTACATTCGAATGTTAAATTGATGGAATTTGTTTGATGAGAAAAAAACAACTGAGATAAACAACGAAATTTAACGTAGTTTTTGTTTATAGATAACAAAAGGTAACACACTCAATTGCAACAACAATTCTCCTTTCT
This sequence comes from Steromphala cineraria, assembly GCA_916613615.1. Classification (NCBI taxonomy): domain Eukaryota; kingdom Metazoa; phylum Mollusca; class Gastropoda; order Trochida; family Trochidae; genus Steromphala; species Steromphala cineraria. The sequence goes on along the minus strand of OU744725.1, from coordinate 66,180,496 downwards.
CGACTATCTTGATTGTCAGCAGAGAAAACAGAAAGGTCTGTGTGAACAAAGGTAAATAAAAAATTATTGAGTTTTACCATAATGTTAAATCTAGACATTGAAATAGTCTCTCTCGCTCTCTCTCTCTCTCTCAGTAGTGCTAATCCTCAAAATAAATGTGATGACTATAAATCCATATGGTATACTATGAACTTTCCATTCATGTTTAACTTACAAACCATTACATATAGTTTAAAGGGACAGTGACACGTTCTTATGGAGAATACAAGGTGATGTCAGGAAATGAAAATAAGTGGTTCCGATGAAAGGACAATTTATTTAACCTGAATAAAGAAGTAATAAATCAAATTCATAATGTAAAGTTCAGCCATGCGATTTCTTTTTCATACCCAAATTTCTTAAAGGAGTTCACACAAAAATGGCAGTTTATGGACTATGTGAATCTTTATAATTTGTCATCTGACTATGGATGATTGATTTGTGTAATGACATTTTTGACACTATCAAAATGAACTATTTAGCATTAACATACAATTATCAGTGAAAATTTGAACATATTTAATTTTCAAAAAAGTAGGAAAGAATTTCATCATTGAGACAATTAGAAAACATAATTTGCTGTTAATCAAGATTATTAAAATTAGTATTGATGTTATCAGGATTCAAAGCAACCACAAAGAAACAGAAGCAACAGACGACGAAGAAGACAGAGGTCCACACACCAAAGTTCATGGTGGCAAGTCTTGACTTCCCCTCAACCTATTACGCATGCGCCCCAAATAAACTGCTCATGATTCAAAAGCAAAGCCAAGGATCTTTTGAAGTACAAAAAAGCAAGGCTAAGAATTATTGTGGAATAAAATTGGAAGGTGATAATATAGTGAGAGGAATGACAACTGCTCCTTGTCTTCACAACATTCACAGTTTCTGCTTGTATTACCTTCTTGATAGAAGGAAGGGGATAAAAAAAACTCTGAAGCTTCGTCTCAAATATCATCTGGAGCCGAATACTTACAATATTCTTGGGTATACAAGAATGACATCAAGAACAAAGTTGTTAAGCTGCGGGGTCTCTAACTCCGGGTAAGTAATGATGTCTTCAAGCATTAGAAAGATAACGATAATATGAATATTTTAAAGTCTTACAATGATTCGACGACATTCTTAGAGACCATTGTTTCTCTTTTAAATGCAAGAATGATGAAATATGAACGGAAATCATAATTTGAAAGAAGTTCAAGAAGTCATATTACAGTTCACTTAAAACAGCTTCCATTTTATTGAAAGGGTATGTTTGTAAATTGAGTTGAAATTTTAAATTGATGTCTAATGCCTTCAAGAACTTTGTTATCTTCATATTTTTTACTTTACGTCTTGCAGCTCACATGTAAACGGTCTGACCCTTGATTCAGATATGAATGTTTTCATCTTGCATCGACGCGTCTTAATACAGTTTAAAAGGTCTGAACAAATCTATTTAAAATGCATGAATGTTCGTCATGATATAGATGTTGATGGCATACAGGCAATTCAATTATTGTATGGTAGAGGCATTTTGATCCTCACCGATCATGGTGCGACGATTTATGACATAAAAAAAATAAAAAAAGATGGACGACTGCTGATGGTGTTTAATAATTCGAGAAACAGACTGCACTGTGTGGACACAGTCAAGAATACAATTGTGATGGTTCCCACAGATGATCTACGAAATGTTCAAATTTGTGATTTTAATATTTATAAATATGGTGCTAGATGTGGATGAATTGAAAACGATAGTGAACAACTTTTGTGCTGCTGTAAGGAAAACCTGGGAAAGTAAAACCAGCATTGCGTTACTCCTATCGCTATGTAACTTGGCTTCTATGTTGTCATACAGTTTTCTGTTCTGACACTAAATTTTATTTGTGGAACTTTACAGTAAATAAAGAGAGTTTAAGAACTTTCATGGAATTGCTGTCTTGTTGTTTAAGGTGATTCTTTGTATTAAATGAACTTGACTATGACGCCAGTCTTATTTCTTACTACTGATAACTGATAAGATTTCCTCTGTTGTTCTGTTGAATTATACATAATGGTTACTTCATGACTATGTCTTGTAAATATTAAGAATCATGTTCATACATATGTATAAGATATTAAAAACATTTTGAGGCAGTTAATATTGAAATATATTCTATAGTTTTACTTACAATTTCAACACTTCCCCCCTCCAAATTCCCTAAATTTTATGAAGAATGCTGAAAGTTGTAACTCATGACAAATTTGCATATCAGTGATTTCAATTGAAATGACTAATTACATACAAAGTCATAAGTTTGATTCACTGCGTAAGGATCAAATGCTGCCCTTAATACCAATTGACTATATAACAAGGGATAACAATGCATGGTAAGGGAGACAACTCCTGTAAGACTACAAACAGTGCCTGAAATGTGGACGCTTGCCAACCAGATATTTTACAAATGCATGGTGAACGTGATGTGATTTTACTTATTAAAACAGATGTCCATCACTACTTTTCACCTGAATTTTGTTTTAAAAATTACTTAATTTTTTTAAAAATTCAAAGATAAACAAAGAATATTCTTTATATGGAACAAGATAAACTGTAAGGTTTAGTTTCGTTTATGGTAACCGTTAATCAACATCTTCACAGTTTGTCATGCAAACGAAGCCTTCCCTTCTAAAAATGTATGTATACAAAAAGTAGGTGATAAGATACGGTATATAATTTTTTTTTATAAATTGTAAAGTTTAATTATACATAAAATAATGTACAACGGCATGAAACTAGAACAGATTGATTGAATAATGATATTGTAGTTATTGTAAATAATCCACCTTATTTAATTAAATTATTGTGAAATATAAGTTTTGAAAGGAGGTTTAAATACTTAAATAAAAGTTTGTCTCATCTAGAACGGAAACACAGATTATTAATAAATAAGATCAGTATGAAATACATCTCCTAAATCCTACTGAAGACACTATCTATCAAGCATCATCTTTATATACATCCGAATTTTTATATAGATAGATAACAGCAATGCATCAAACTATGTTTTAATGTTTTTTTCTGTCTGTTTTATCTTTTGATCAAATTTTTGAACGAAGTTATGATGTTTTTCAGATTTTTGTAAGATACAAGTCATTTGTTAGGCTATATCAGTAAACTACACATATTATTAAATGAACAAATCAATTGATTTTCACGGGAGAAATAATTGAGGGATTTTATAGACTAAATAGGTTTTCGTACATTAAAAAGGTTCACATTTCTTCCAATAAAAGTTTCATGGTAATATAAAGGGCGTATTATAAAAGTGTTTAAAATAGACAAAACTTGGTGTTTTATATAAAAACGCCACTGGGAATTCCCGCATTTAGCTATAGGACCAAGCAAAATTAAGCCGATGTTCTTAAAACAGTATTATTTTCCATTTTGCCAACATGTTCTGTTTTTGTTTTAAATGGTAATACGATAAAGTTTAACTATACCTTTTAAGTGAAATATCTTAAGTATTCAGAACTTTGAATATTCATTTACATAGACAATGTTCTTGAAAATAGATTTGAGATTACCAGTATAATCAAATATTTTGCAGTTTTCAGTTCTGCTTAAATATGGGTAGACTATAATTCCATCACATGAAGAGTGATTTTCCGTTTTCAAGCCCAGGGCTATTAAAATAAAGCAGTATTGAGGACAATATACTTGTTAACCTTGGGGAGTAACGGTGAAGAATTTTGGCAGCCCTCGTTTAAATAAAATTAGTCGTTTGGTAATGTTATTGGTTTGAACTTTCCAATTGCAAGCCTCAAAATGTGCACTGAAGTAGTTTTAATATCTTTCCCCTAGAGATTTCCTTGGCTTTGCCTCATTATAGTACCATAAGATATTTAAATAATGACTAATTCTGTTCCAACTTCAAACAAAATGTTAGACACAATTATTATCTTATTTTGAACAATGAATAAAGAAGTCTAATGCTTTTAAAACATCCTTTTGCAATATATACAAATCCCCGGTTAGCAGTATCGTTTAAACGTTTGGACATCAACCGTGTCGGAGACAACACAGAAAGTACGGCTGCTCTGTGGCACTGCCTGCCTCTATCATTGACTCAGGTTGATTCCTTTATTGTTTTCACCAAAGATTGACTATATGCATGAAGTTTCAGCTGCCTTAATTTTATTCACTTTTGTGCATTCATCATTGAAACGTGTTGGTCTTTTATGAGGGTATATTTACAATTTAACTATTATTTGGATACTAACCTCCGACAAGTGACCTTAGCCTGTTAGCCATATAACATGCAATCGACTCATTCCCACTGATGTAATGAAACTTCATTACCCAGAACAATCGGAGTTATCCGCCCGTCACTAGCCCACTAGGTGGCGTGACCTGTCATCCAATTAGATTCATTCACATTACAGAGTCGGTAGTGTGCAGACGTGTTTCTGTATCTCTTCCGATTGTATTGAGCTATATTAATTAACGTGTTTTGTTGTTTATTGACTCTATTGCTTACCTTAGTCAGGTATTCCATCTGTCTTTCTCGTTTTCATTCCTCGCGAGTGAATTCTGTGTTTCAGACAGGGGTTTTTGCTAGTTGACACAGCCGTGTTAACTTGGATGGGTGGTGCACGGGTTGTCGATTGCGGTCGTGCAGCACGTGCAGCCCGGGGGACGGATGGTCGCTCTACCTCGCTGCAGTGACAGCTAGCGCTACTGCCGCCTACACTTGATCGCCTGTCGCCTGCCTAGCGCTAGGTATCTCGTGTGGCGCTTGGATTAGCGCTTGCCGCGCTTGTCGCCTGCCGTCTTCCTGACGGTTGGTGACTCGTGTGCCGTTGGATTTCGCCTGCGCTTGCCGCCTGCCGCCTTCCCGGCGCTAGGTGTCTCGCACGCTAGTGGCGTTTGGATTAGGCCGCGGTTGTCGCCTGCCGTCTTCCTGACGGTTGGTGACTCGTGTGCCGTTGGATTTCGCCTGCGCTTGCCGCCTGCCGCCTGCCGCCTTCCCGGCGCTAGGTGTCTCGCACGCTAGTGGCGTTTGGATTAGGCCGCGGTTGTCGCCTGGTGTCTTCCTGATGGTTGGTGACTCGTGTGCCGTTGGATTTCGCCTGCGCTTGCCGCCTGCCGCCTTCCCGGCGCTAGGTGTCTCGCACGCTAGTGGCATTTGGATTAGGCCGCGGTTGTCGCCTGCCGTCTTCCTGATGGTTGGTGACTCGTGTGCCGTTGGATTTCGCCTGCGCTTGCCGCCTGCCGCCTTCCCGGCGCTAGGTGTCTCGCACGCTAGTGGCGTTTGGATTAGGCCGCGGTTGTCGCCTGCCGTCTTCCTGATGGTTGGTGACTCGTGTGCCGTTGGATTTCGCCTGCGCTTGCCGCCTGCCGCCTTCCCGGCGCTAGGTGTCTCGCAAGCTAGTGGCGTTTGGATTAGGCCGCGCTTGTCGCCTGTCGTCTACCTGACGCTTGGTGACTTGTGTGCCGTTGGTTTTCGCCTGCGCTTGCCGCCTGCCGCCTTCCTGGCGCTAGGTGTCTCGCGCACTTGATTCCTTTATTGTTTTCACCAAAGATTGACTATATGCATGAAGTTTCAGCTGCCTTAATTTTATTCACTTTTGTGCATTCATCATTGAAACGTGTTGGTCTTTTATGAGGGTATATTTACAATTTAACTATTATTTGGATACTAACCTCCGACAAGTGACCTTAGCCTGTTAGCCATATAACATGCAATCGACTCATTCCCACTGATGTAATGAAACTTCATTACCCAGAACAATCGGAGTTATCCGCCCGTCACTAGCCCACTAGGTGGCGTGACCTGTCATCCAATTAGATTCATTCACATTACAGAGTCGGTAGTGTGCAGACGTGTTTCTGTATCTCTTCCGATTGTATTGAGCTATATTAATTAACGTGTTTTGTTGTTTATTGACTCTATTGCTTACCTTAGTCAGGTATTCCATCTGTCTTTCTCGTTTTCATTCCTCGCGAGTGAATTCTGTGTTTCAGACAGGGGTTTTTGCTAGTTGACACAGCCGTGTTAACTTGGATGGGTGGTGCACGGGTTGTCGATTGCGGTCGTGCAGCACGTGCAGCCCGGGGGACGGACGGTCGCTCTACCTCGCTGCAATGACAGCTAGCGCTACTGCCGCCTACACTTGATCGCCTGTCGCCTGCCTAGCGCTAGGTATCTCGTGTGGCGCTTGGATTAGCGCTTGCCGCGCTTGTCGCCTGCCGTCTTCCTGACGGTTGGTGACTCGTGTGCCGTTGGATTTCGCCTGCGCTTGCCGCCTGCCGCCTTCCCGGCGCTAGGTGTCTCGCACGCTAGTGGCGTTTGGATTAGGCCGCGGTTGTCGCCTGCCGTCTTCCTGACGGTTAGTGACTCGTGTGCCGTTGGATTTCGCCTGCGCTTGCCGCCTGCCGCCTTCCCGGCGCTAGGTGTCTCGCACGCTAGTGGCGTTTGGATTAGGCCGCGGTTGTCGCCTGCCGTCTTCCTGACGGTTGGTGACTCGTGTGCCGTTGGATTTCGCCTGCGCTTGCCGCCTGCCGCCTTCCCGGCGCTAGGTGTCTCGCACTCTAGTGGCGTTTGGATTAGGCCGCGGTTGTCGCCTGCCGTCTTCCTGATGGTTGGTGACTCGTGTGCCGTTGGATTTCGCCTGCGCTTGCCGCCTGCCGCCTTCCCGGCGCTAGGTGTCTCGCACGCTAGTGGCGTTTGGATTAGGCCGCGGTTGTCGCCTGCCGTCTTCCTGATGGTTGGTGACTCGTGTGCCGTTGGATTTCGCCTGTGCTTGCCGCCTGCCGCTAGGTGTCTCGCAAGCTAGTGGCGTTTGGATTAGGCCGCGCTTGTCGCCTGTCGTCTACCTGACGCTTGGTGACTTGTGTGCCGTTGGTTTTCGCCTGCGCTTGCCGCCTGCCGCCTTCCTGGCGCTAGGTGTCTCGCGCACTTGGCGTCTGGACTTCTACCGCTGTGCGCTAGTCGCGTGGTGTTTGGTTGGACGTGTGCTTGTGCGTGGGCGTTACCTCGTGCTCGTGGCTCTCGCCCTTAACTCAGGGGAGCTCCCTCCATGGGAAGCGGCTGAGCGGAGGGTCGACTGACGCGTGGCACTTGTGTGCGCTTGTCGTGCAAGTTCGTCTGACCTGGCGCCTGAGGTTCAGGATAGGATTCGGTGAGTGAGGCGCGGCCGCGCTCTCCCCCCCGTTGGACAGGGGTGTTAGAGACGCTCTACGCGTTCTCCCCCCCATTGGATTGACTCGCAGACGCCTAGCGTTCGCTTGTCACAACCCTTACAGGGGATGGGACTTAGTTCGCTGCGACTCAGCGACCCCGTACCGGGCGTTCTGCGGACGGTGCAGGTCACGCAAGTCGGAGAGCTACGACCCTCATGTCGTCTGTCTCCTGTGTAGGAACAATTGCCCGGAGGATAACCGGTGCGTGGAGTGTGAGGATCTCTCCCCCGAGCAGCACAGGCGCAGAGCCGCTGCAAGGCTTCTAGGCGCGTGACCCAGGGTTCGTCTGCCGCCACAGGCATGGCGTGTCGCCGGAGAGATCGGACCTCATTATTTCCGAGGACGCAGGGGAGTTTGACATTCCGTCCTCCCTGGTGTCGGACGTATGTTCCCTAGTGTCTACTATCGACGTCTACTACTGGACGTGTGCTTATGCGCTTGCTGGGACGTGTGCTTGTGCGATTGGCCGCCTCCTCGCGCTCGTGTCTCTCGCTCTTAACGCAGGGGAGCTTTCCTCTATGGGAAGCGCCTGGGGGAGGGGACTGACGTGTGTCGCTATTAGTGTGCTTGACGCTCAAGTTCACGGATTGGGCAAGCGCCACACGCTTCGCGCGTGCCTGTGCGCTTCCCTAACGTCTACTAGTGAGTAGGCACTTGATTGGACGTGCGCTTGGGCGCTCTCTCGCGCGCGTGTCTCTCACTCTTAAACTCAGGGGAGCTTCCCTCTAGGGAGATCGCCTGATTGGAGAGGTGGGGACGCATGTGGCTTGGTAGTGCGCTTGACGCTCGGGGTCACGGGACAGAAGGTGAGGCGATCTCACTGTTCGTGTCTACCTTGGAATTGCGTCTGACGCTTATTGGTTAGCTCTGAAGCTGATTGATTGGTGAGCTCTCCCTGCTCCGCTGATCAGGGGTTGATGTGCGCTTGTGTGCTTGACCGCCCCTCGCGCTCACATCTCTCACTCTTAGATCAGGTGAGCGTCCCTCTAGGGGGAACGCCTGAATGGAGAGTTGATTGGCGCTGATTGGTTGGTGAGCTTTCCCTGCTCCGCTGATCTGGCATTAATGTGCGCTTGTGTGCTTAACCGCCACTCGCGCTAATGTCTCTCACTCTTAGCTCAGGTGAGCGTCCCTGTAGGGGGAACACCTGAGTGGAGAGGTGATTGACGCTGATTGGTTTGTGAGCTCTCCCCGCTCCGTTGATCGGATATTAACGTGTGCTTGGCCGCTCTTCGCGCTCATGTATCTCACTCTTAGCCTAAGGGAGCGTCCCTCTAGGGGGAGCACCTGGTTGGAGAGGTGATTGACGCTTGTCACTTGGTAGTGCTTCTTTTGCTCAGGTTCGCAGGACCGAAGGGGTCATGTCTACCTGGGACTAGCGCCTGACACTTCTGACGCTGGTGAGTCAGGGGGTGCGACGCTTGCTTGCTTGATACTGGCGAAGCACTCCAGGTGCTTTCCTCTTAGATAATCCGGTTGCACTTGAGTTCGAGACGGCAGGCGCTCTCCCCTTGTCTAGTGGGGATTTTCTTCCGCCTTATCCTCAAGCTATTTATTCACGAATTGGACCTAGTCCCCTCCGACTCGCGTCCACTTACGTGGGGTTCTGCGGGTGCTGTGTCTCTCGGGAGTCGGCGTGCTACGTCCCTCACGTGGTCTGCCGCCTGGGCAGGAATTCCTGGCTGGATGGGAGTCGGTGCGTCGAGTGCCCCGACCTCCCTAGAAGCAGCGCTAGTGCTTCCGCTTTTCCATCCGGAAGGGTGAGCTGCAACAGCGCTCCAGGGCGGCCAGGCGACCCACCCCGGGTTCGATTTCCACCACAGGCTGAACGAGTGTCCTCGACATCTGTAAGGATGTCGGCGTGTTTTACGAACCGTCCTCCCTGGTGTCGGACTTAGGGTCCTTGAACTTGGACAGGTCCCTTGGGACCCCCTGGCACTTGAATGGTTTTCCCGACGCTTCCCTTTCGTGGGATACGTCTCAGGATGGCCCTATAACCTTCACGGCTGACTCCCCACGGCGTGGGGGTGCCCTAGAAGGCGAGGAAGCGTTACATCGCGCCCACGCCTCATCACTTCGACCTTAAGGCGTTTAAGGACGACGTCATTGCGCCGGTCAGGGAGGCGTCCATCAGCCTGCCCCCTTTGGACCAGCGTGTCGCTGGTCTCCTCGCCGTCTGACACATCGGGGCCTTCTCGCCAGGGCTCCAGGTTGAGGACAGAGGCAAGGGGGGTTTTATACCGACGACAACGTTCGTCTCCTTAGGCGTCTGGCCGGTGGCTAAGACAAGCCCTGGTCGCCAGTGTTAGCACACGCGGGTCGTGAGCCTCTCACGCTCCTGCAGTAGTAACGCTTTCTAGGGTTCTTGACGTCAGCTCAAGTCTATACGAGGGAGGGGGATGGAGACTCCATCTTTCGCTTCTTCAGATAGCCTTCAGCGCTCACGTTCGTTCACTCACCACCTTTTATAGTGGCAGAACGACTTCATGCTCTAGCAGGAGTGCCCTCGGGCAACCTCTAGACAAGAGTCAGTGGTACGTTGACGCGTCTACACAGGTCTGTAACGCACACCTGAGGATGGTTAAACCATCGCATGAACCAGGTGTTGTGTATTCACACAAACAGCTCAACATCGGCTTGATTGATAAACAACTGGGATCGGCCTAGGCCGGATCACTGTTACATCTGGCTATAGAGTTGTTTCGCTTGTGAACAATCTAAACAGCTCAATCAGAGCGGTATACACCCTGATCATCCTCCGTTTCATGGAGTCGGTGTGGCACCCTCGAGTGTTCGAACCGAATGTCTGCTTTTCGCAACACGAGGCAATCAGCAGTTGCCAATTTACGTGTCACTAGTGGCCGACCCGTCTTCTCTCGCCTCTAGTGATCTACGATTGCCAGAGGTCGGAACTCCCGGTCGCCTCACCACCCATCTAGGCTCCTCAGGGAAGACGGATTGAAGGGCGCTGGGCTTTGGGAGACGGTGGCCAGCGCAGTGGCGACCTCTTAGCAGTCCTCCAAGCGCAAACTGTACGATTTTAATGGGCTTCCTTTTATGACTTTTGCGGGAAGGGCTTGATGTGTGAGTAGTGACGCTAACTCAGATCGCTGAGTTCCCCGTCCGCCTGCGCACGGGAAGGAGCCTAAGGCCTCTTTCTTCAACACGAGTCTCGCAGTCATTAGGGCCGTCCTTCGCGAGAAGGACTCCGGGAGGACATATTCATCGTTAAGTTAAGACCGCCGGAAGGGGGGTCTTGGTTGTGTTGCGTAATCACCTCCTATCTGAACACTATGAACCGCTGACAAACACGGCGCTGCTGCGTCTCAACATTAGAACCACCTTCTTGGTGGCTATGGGGTCAGATATTTATGGGATATCAGAATTGCACGTGTTGCAAGGCGATTTGCTCAGGGTTGGGGTGAGATATGAGGTTCAACGACTTTGGGACTTGCACCAGTGTTTAATGCAAGAACCAAAGCGCTGACGAACGCGAGGACTTTCACACTGCCGTCAATCTCTCCGTCCGTCGAACCGGCGGACGAGCGGGACGTCTCATGTCCGGTGCGTGCTCTATGTGTCACCATAGGGGGACACGGACACTGAGACAGAGGAGGCGCAGGTTTTCCTGTCCCACTCCCAAACGAGCTAATTGAAGATTGACAGGAGGCAGTTGGAGGGAGTCTACCGATAGTAGACGCCTATAAGGGCCTGCGCAGATCGACCCGCACGAGATTTGAGCCTATTTGGTGACAATGGCCATCACAGTAATCTCTCGGTGGCGGACGTCATGGCCGGCTGCTTTGTAAGTCGAGCTTGGCGTTCGTCAACCACTACTTGCGCGATGTCACTACGGGGAACCTAGAGGGCGTAAGCCGTCTAGGGGCGCAGGTTGTTGCACAGCAGCGAACCACAAGGGCTCCCCAAGGTAGGGGCGTCTGGACTTCTACCGCTGTGCGCTAGTCGCGTGGTGTTTGGTTGGACGTGTGCTTGTGCGTGGGCGTTACCTCGTGCTCGTGGCTCTCGCCCTTAACTCAGGGGAGCTCCCTCCATGGGAAGCGGCTGAGCGGAGGGTCGACTGACGCGTGGCACTTGTGTGCGCTTGTCGTGCAAGTTCGTCTGACCTGGCGCCTGAGGTTCAGGATAGGATTCGGTGAGTGAGGCGCGGCCGCGCTCTCCCCCCCGTTGGACAGGGGTGTTAGAGACGCTCTACGCGTTCTCCCCCCCATTGGATTGACTCGCAGACGCCTAGCGTTCGCTTGTCACAACCCTTACAGGGGATGGGACTTAGTTCGCTGCGACTCAGCGACCCCGTACCGGGCGTTCTGCGGACGGTGCAGGTCACGCAAGTCGGAGAGCTACGACCCTCATGTCGTCTGTCTCCTGTGTAGGAACAATTGCCCGGAGGATAACCGGTGCGTGGAGTGTGAGGATCTCTCCCCCGAGCAGCACAGGCGCAGAGCCGCTGCAAGGCTTCTAGGCGCGTGACCCAGGGTTCGTCTGCCGCCACAGGAATGGCGTGTCGCCGGAGAGATCGGACCTCATTATTTCCGAGGACGCAGGGGAGTTTGACATTCCGTCCTCCCTGGTGTCGGACGTATGTTCCCTAGTGTCTACTATCGAGTAGGCGCTTGTTTGGACGTGTGCTTATGCGCTTGCTGGGACGTGTGCTTGTGCGATTGGCCGCCTCCTCGCGCTCGTGTCTCTCGCTCTTAACTCAGGGGAGCTTTCCTCTATGGGAAGCGCCTGGGGGAGGGGACTGACGTGTGTCGCTATTAGTGTGCTTGACGCTCAAGTTCACGGATTGGGCAAGCGCCACACGCTTCGCGCGTGCCTGTGCGCTTCCCTAACGTCTACTAGTGAGTAGGCACTTGATTGGACGTGCGCTTGGGCGCTCTCTCGCGCGCGTGTCTCTCACTCTTAAACTCAGGGGAGCTTCCCTCTAGGGAGATCGCCTGATTGGAGAGGTGGGGACGCATGTGGCATGCGACCTTAAGGCGTTTAAGGACGACGTCATTGCGCCGGTCAGGGAGGCGTCCATCAGCCTGCCCCCTTTGGACCAGCGTGTCGCTGGTCTCCTCGCCGTCTGACACATCGGGGCCTTCTCGCCAGGGCTCCAGGTTGAGGACAGAGGCAAGGGGGGTTTTATACCGACGACAACGTTCGTCTCCTTAGGCGTCTGGCCGGTGGCTAAGACAAGCCCTGGTCGCCAGTGTTAGCACACGCGGGTCGTGAGCCTCTCACGCTCCTGCAGTAGTAACGCTTTCTAGGGTTCTTGACGTCAGCTCAAGTCTATACGAGGGAGGGGGATGGAGACTCCATCTTTCGCTTCTTCAGATAGCCTTCAGCGCTCACGTTCGTTCACTCACCACCTTTTATAGTGGCAGAACGACTTCATGCTCTAGCAGGAGTGCCCTCGGGCAACCTCTAGACAAGAGTCAGTGGTACGTTGACGCGTCTACACAGGTCTGTAACGCACACCTGAGGATGGTTAAACCATCGCATGAACCAGGTGTTGTGTATTCACACAAACAGCTCAACATCGGCTTGATTGATAAACAACTGGGATCGGCCTAGGCCGGATCACTGTTACATCTGGCTATAGAGTTGTTTCGCTTGTGAACAATCTAAACAGCTCAATCAGAGCGGTATACACCCTGATCATCCTCCGTTTCATGGAGTCGGTGTGGCACCCTCGAGTGTTCGAACCGAATGTCTGCTTTTCGCAACACGAGGCAATCAGCAGTTGCCAATTTACGTGTCACTAGTGGCCGACCCGTCTTCTCTCGCCTCTAGTGATCTACGATTGCCAGAGGTCGGAACTCCCGGTCGCCTCACCACCCATCTAGGCTCCTCAGGGAAGACGGATTGAAGGGCGCTGGGCTTTGGGAGACGGTGGCCAGCGCAGTGGCGACCTCTTAGCAGTCCTCCAAGCGCAAACTGTACGATTTTAATGGGCTTCCTTTTATGACTTTTGCGGGAAGGGCTTGATGTGTGAGTAGTGACGCTAACTCAGATCGCTGAGTTCCCCGTCCGCCTGCGCACGGGAAGGAGCCTAAGGCCTCTTTCTTCAACACGAGTCTCGCAGTCATTAGGGCCGTCCTTCGCGAGAAGGACTCCGGGAGGACATATTCATCGTTAAGTTAAGACCGCCGGAAGGGGGGTCTTGGTTGTGTTGCGTAATCACCTCCTATCTGAACACTATGAACCGCTGACAAACACGGCGCTGCTGCGTCTCAACATTAGAACCACCTTCTTGGTGGCTATGGGGTCAGATATTTATGGGATATCAGAATTGCACGTGTTGCAAGGCGATTTGCTCAGGGTTGGGGTGAGATATGAGGTTCAACGACTTTGGGACTTGCACCAGTGTTTAATGCAAGAACCAAAGCGCTGACGAACGCGAGGACTTTCACACTGCCGTCAATCTCTCCGTCCGTCGAACCGGCGGACGAGCGGGACGTCTCATGTCCGGTGCGTGCTCTATGTGTCACCATAGGGGGACACGGACACTGAGACAGAGGAGGCGCAGGTTTTCCTGTCCCACTCCCAAACGAGCTAATTGAAGATTGACAGGAGGCAGTTGGAGGGAGTCTACCGATAGTAGACGCCTATAAGGGCCTGCGCAGATCGACCCGCACGAGATTCGAGCCTATTTGGTGACAATGGCCATCACAGTAATCTCTCGGTGGCGGACGTCATGGCCGGCTGCTTTGTAAGTCGAGCTTGGCGTTCGTCAACCACTACTTGCGCGATGTCACTACGGGGAACCTAGAGGGCGTAAGCCGTCTAGGGGCGCAGGTTGTTGCACAGCAGCGAACCACAAGGGCTCCCCAAGGTAGGGGGCGCAACCTTCCACATTAGTGACTCCCGACCCGTCGATGTAGTCACTCATATAGTGAGTTGGTTAATTCACATTTTAATCTAACAACTATTGTGTGGTGTGGGTTTTAGTTGAGGGTCGTCGACCTAGGAGGTCAGACAATTTCCCGATTAAAACAGTCGCTAGCTAGGTCGTCGACCTTCAGGACAATCTTGAGAGTTACGGCTCTGGCGACGAATCCTTCCCGCCACCTTCTGTGGTATCAGGCTAAGGTCACTTGTCGGAGGTTAGTATCCAAATAAAAGTACGTTTTTGATTAAACGTCATTATTTATATCTACCGTAGACAAGTGACCGTCGTCACTCCCGCCCGCCTCCCCTCTTACGTATCCGTCGTTAATTGGGACTCCTAGGTAATGTGAATGAATCTAATTGGATGACAGGTCACGCCACCTAGTGGGCTAGTGACGGGCGGATAACTCCGATTGTTCTGGGTAATGAAGTTTCATTACATCAGTGGGAATGAGTCGATTGCATGTTATATGGCTAACAGGCTAAGGTCACTTGTCTGCGGTAAGTATAAATAATGACGTTTAATCAAAAACGTACTATTTTTTGTTTTGTTCTGATAATAATGAATACTCTTTATCGTCCAAAAAACATTATTCTAGAAATTGAAGTAGTGTATTTTGCATCCTTTGAGTCAATACCATCCCTCCCCAAAGAGGCAGATCAAGTCATGAAATGTTGATTCAGCCTCTGTTCAATTACTTTGTGGGATGGAATGGGAGATGCCTGATTGGAAGCAATCAAAGTTAGTTGTGCAATCAGCGACGCCGTTCTAAAATCATCATTTTGGCTACTGAATCATGGCAAAAGCATTGTGATATGAACCACCCTTTCCATGCGCTAAGCGTTGTCATTTAATAAAGAAATTCATAGAGATTGTGGTGCAATATTTTCCGCCAGGGGAACCTGCCGCGATTAGAACAGAGGCTGTATCAACATTTCATGACTTGATCTGCCTCTGTGGGGAGAGATGGGTCAATGTGTGCAAGTTGAAAAATTGTTCCGTCGTTATCAATCAAGTGTTCGAATTCAGCAGGGGGGCAACAATAGAGCGTACTCTTCAATAAGTAAGCTTCAAGGAAACATTACCATGGACATCTGTATAGCAATCTAAGGGATCCGAATGAGTAAAACTGCTTTACACCTAACGTATTTCAATAATTTCAATAATCAATATTTCTTAATAATCTAATATTGTTAATCACAACTATCATGTTTGCTTTTATGAAAGGTATTTTTTAATACAGTTACGATTTTATTGTTTTTTATATTCTTTTCACAAACGCTTGAGGCATTTAAATCATTCATTCCCTTACCCTTCATAATTCTAGGAGTGTCTATAAACAAGAAAGAAGGTGATAAGACGTGAATTTAACATTTATGTGAAATCAATCACTGTCAGTTTTCGAGTCTTTGTTGATATTTTAAAATTGATAATGTCATCTATATGGCATCAGAATAATAGAAAAGACGTCCATCTATTCTATCTCAGTTTTAATTAATACTTAATAACTAATTATGATCGTTGATAACATAAAACACTACTGATAATATCTCATTTAATTATGGTACTTTAATAAAATTAATCAGTCCGTTACAATATTCCTTTAGCTCTTTTCTGTTAGCCAGTTTTGGGCATGGTCATTTGAAAGGTGAGTCTACACAAAAAGTTACCGATATTTGTAAGAGTTGTAAGAAGCATTAGCTATTTAATTGTTTACACTATGATAATTTTTTTATCATGAAATTTGAACATCAATTGTTTGCTGATATATTGAGAGCATACTTTGTAATAACTTACGTAAGTGCTTATTTATGACAACAACCTTTACATACATATGTATATATCTTTTGTTTCATGTAAAATTTAACTTATAATTAATTAATCATGTAATTAATATTGATAAATCATGTAAATATCATAAATATAAATCAGTTTTTAATCATTTGATTCTTGTTTTATCATGTTGTTATCATTTTTTCATTTTGTCAAAAAAGAGAATGACACTAGTAGTTAACACGATCCTTTATTCTGTCAATAGTTTTCATTATTGAGGATCACAGAGATCACAGAAAAGATATGACTTCATTATCGTTTCTTTGGAACCAATAAGAGGGTTATTATCCCAAAGAGTTTCCAACTGACCACATGATTATTTCATTATTGCCTCTACTGTTCCTTACTGCACTGACAGTTCTTGCTGCAGTGAGATCCTCAGACGATGGCAGGAAGGTTATAGTCATGCAGGGAAGTATGACGTATGAGACCATGAGGAATGTTGGACTTCTGATATGTAAAGAAAGATGTTTGAGAATTGGCGGATGCAAGTCAATCAAGTACTACAGACATGAACTCAAGTGCGAACTTCTTTCCTACGAGATCAAATCTACGAATACATTAGCAAAGGTAAAACATTTCTTGTTTACTGGGTAACATCTGATTATTAATTCTTATCAGGCAACAACTGAAGTAGTATTTTGTTTTTTAACATACTGTTGAGTTCTTAGATCAATGACCTCTGCTTGAGAACGACTGAAGAGTTTTTGATTAAGATTCTTATATCAATACATGTATGTTTATTCACAATCACCACTGCAACTTCTAAAATGCCTCTGAAGAGCTCCATAGCTAAATGATCAATCTACATACATCAGACTTGCTTTATTTACATTCGAATGTTAAATTGATGGAATTTGTTTGATGAGAAAAAAACAACTGAGATAAACAACGAAATTTAACGTAGTTTTTGTTTATAGATAACAAAAGGTAACACACTCAATTGCAACAACAATTCTCCTTTCTCGACTATCTTGATTGTCAGCAGAGAAAACAGAAAGGTCTGTGTGACCAAAGGTAAATAAAAAATTATTGAGTTTTACCATAATGTTAAATCTAGACATTGAAATAGAGTCTCTCTCGCTCTCTCTCAGTAGTGCTAATCCTCAAAATAAATGTGATGACTATAAATCCATATGGTATACTATGAACTTTTCATTCATGTAACTAACAAACCATTACATATAGTTTAAAGGGACAGTGACACGTTCTTATGGGGAATATCAGGTGTTGTCAGGAAATGAAAATAAGTGGTTCTGATGAAAGGACCATTTGTTTAACCTGAATAAAGAAGTAATAAATCAAATTCATAATGTAAAGTTCAGCCATGCGATTATTTTTTCATACCCAAATGTCTTAAAGGAGTTCACACAAAAATGGCAGTTAATGGACTATGTGAATCTTTATAATTTGTCCCCTGACTATGGTTGATTGGTTTGTGTAATGACATTTTTGACACTATCAAAATGAACTATTTAGCATTAACATACAAATATCAGTAACAATTTGAACATATTTATTTTCAAAAAATTTGATACTGCCCTTTTAAAGTTGGAAAGAATTTCATCATTGAAACAATTAGAAAACATAATTTGCTGTTAATCAAGATTATTAAAATTAGTATTGATGTTATCAGGATTCAAAGCAGCCACAAAGAAACAGAAGCAACAGACGACGAAGAAGACAGAGGTCCACACACCACAGTTCGTGGTGGCAAGTCTTGACTTCAACTCAACCTATTACGCATGCGCCCCAAATAAACTGCTTATGATTCAAAAGCAAAGCCAAGGATCTTTTGAAGTACAAAAAATCAAGGCTAAGAATTATCGTGGAAGGAAATTGGAAGATGATAATATAGTGAGAGGAATGTCAACTGCTCCTTGTCTTCACAACATTCACAGTTTCTGCTTGTATTACCTTCTTGATAGAAAGAAGGGGACCAAGAACACTCTGAAGCTTTGTCTCAAATATTATCCAGAGCCGAATACTTACAATATTCCTGGGTATAGAAACATGAAATCAAGAACAAAGTTGTTAAGTTGCGGGGTCTCTAACTCCGGGTAAGTAATGGTGTCATCAAGCATTAGAAAAATAACGATAATATGAATATCTTTAAGTCTTACAATGATATGGCGACATTTGTAGAGAACATTGTATCTCTTTTAATGCTAGAATGGTGGAATTTGAACGAAAATCATAATTTGAAAGAAATTCAGGAAGTCATATTGCAGTTCACTTAAAGCAGCTTCCATTTTATTGAAAATGTATGTTTGTAAATTGAGTTGAAATTTTAAATTGATGTCTAATGCCTTCAAGAACTTTGTTATCTTCATATTTTTTACTTTACGTCTTGCAGCTCACATGCAAATGGTCTGACCCTTGATTCAGATATGAATGTTTTCATCTTGCATCAACGCGTCTTAAAACAGTTTAAAAGGTCTGAACAAATCTATTTAACATGCACGAATGTTCGTCATGATATAGATGTTGATGGCACACAGGCAATTCAATTATTGTATGGTAGAGGCATTTTGATCCTCACCGATCACGGTGCGACGATTTATGATATAAAAAGAATAAATAAAGATGGACGACTGCTGATGGTGTTTAATCATTCGAGAAACAGACTGCACTGTGTGGACACTGTAAAGAATACAATTGTGATGGTTCCCACAGATGACCCAAGAAATGTTCAAATTTGTGACATTAACATTTATAAAATTCATGCTAGATGTGGATGAATTGAAACGATAGTGAGCAACTTTTGTGCTGCTGTAAGGAAAACCTGGGAAAGTAAAACCAACATTGCGTTACTCCTATCTCTATGTAACTTGGCTTCTTTGTTGTCATACAGTTTTCTGTTCTGACACTTAATTTTATCTGTAGAACTTTACAGTAAATAAAGAGAGTTTAAGAACTGTCATGGAATTGCTGTCTTGTTGTTTAAGGTGAATCTTTGTATAAAATGAACTTGGCTTATTTCTTACTACTGATAACTGATAAGATTTCCTCTGTTGTTTTGTTGAATTATACATAATGGTTACTTCATGACTTTGTCTTGTAAATGTCAAATATTAGGAATCATGTTCAGTTGTAACATATGTATAAGATATTAAAAACATTTTGAGGCAGTTAATATTGAAATTTATTACACACGTAGGTAACGTACAAGTGATGGCATACTAATCTCGTACGACACACGTGTGTCGTATTGCGTTGACCTGTGTCGTAACAACATGACCTCGCATTCCAAAGATTTGATTGGTTAACCAATGACCTCTCATTTAGGGTCAACTAAAACGGAACTTTTTTCGAATCAATAACAAACATGTCATTTCTTCAAGTTTACGGCTTTTTATACTTGTAAAACGTTGATACGTAGACAGATACTTAGAAAACATACTATTTGGTCAATGTGCAAAATCGATTTTATGAAAACAAATAGATCAGCGAATGCATTAATAATAGTTTTACTTACATTACAACGTCAACGGTAAATTGAACATCCGGCCATCGCATCATGCACGGTTTGTCAGTGATAGCATGTGGGTAGATCAAATGCTATCAAATGTGACACGCACTGAGAATAAACAATGCAGTCAGGGAGTCAGGAACACATCACAGAAAAGTTGAGAATCCCTAAACACGCTTTAGCTACACAAGGCGATGACCTTGCCCTTCCCGTTGACATGTCGGGCCCCCGTCACTCTCCGATCATGTCGTTGTTTTCATTATCATCCATATCGATTCTATCGTTTCATTTGAAGTACCTAGACAAGTTCGAAATGGTTTTTGTTTCAAATTAAAGATCTTCCATCACATTACCCGTTGGTAAGTAATCGGTTTTCAACAGAGCCAATGTATGATCCGCTAGCCCAGCCACACCGACACACGTCAGCCTTGACGCTTGAACATGGCGAACCGACTGAGAGGAGAGCGTTGACAGATTCGACTCTGACTCTGAATGTTTACATTCTACACTTTCTGTATCAATCATTAATTAATCGTTAATTAAAACTCATCATCGATGAATTGGATCTTTTTGACATTTCTAATTTTGGTTGATTTAATCCAAACTCGAAACTATTTTCTATCTTCGCAGGTTTAAATGAGCGACTGAGGAAATAGTCTGGTCACATCACGAACGTCGATTATTACGCATTCGGTTATTGAAACCGGTTTCGGGTTTTCGGAATTGTTTTCTTGATGCCGTACACGAAAATGATGATTATTAACAAATGTGTCTATTCTAAACGTGTGTAATAAATAAAATACCACACTTGGTCTCATTAGATACGAATTAT
Source organism: Steromphala cineraria (assembly GCA_916613615.1). Lineage (NCBI taxonomy): Eukaryota > Metazoa > Mollusca > Gastropoda > Trochida > Trochidae > Steromphala > Steromphala cineraria. The sequence continues at coordinate 66,160,221 of OU744725.1, read as the reverse complement.
ACGAAACTCGTGACCTTCCTATGGTATCTGACCTCGCTTTCGCTTGGCCAGATACCGCCGGAAGGACACTCGTTTCGTATAATTCGTATCTAATGAGACCTCGTGTAGTATTCTCTATATATTCTATAGTTTTATTTACAATTTCAACACTTTCCCCCTCCAAATTCCCTAAATTTTATGAAGAATGCTGAAAGTTGTAACTCATGAGAAATTTGCATATCCGCGATTTCAATTGAAATGACTAATTACATACAAAGTCATACGTTTGATTCAATGCATAAGGGCCAAACGCTGCCCTTAATACCAATTGACTATATAACAAGGGATAACAATGCATGGTAAGGGAAACAACTCCTGTAAGACTACAAACAGTGCCTGAAATGTGGACGCTTGCCAACCAGATATTTTACACAGTCCAAATGCATGGTGAACTAGATGTGATTTAACTTATTAAAACAGATGTCCATCACTACTTTTCACCTGAATTTTGTTTTAAAAATTACTTATAGTTTTTAAAAATTCAAAGATAAACAAAGAATATTCTTTATATGGAACAAGATAAACTGTAAGGTTTAGTTACGTTTATGGGAATCGTTAATCAACATCTTCACAGTTTGTCATGCAAACGAAGCCTTCCCTTCAAAATGACGAAGTCCAAACTCATGCCCCCCCCTAACGCACAGAAAAAAAATATGTCAATTTGGAAAGAATCTCCTCCTGTTTTGTACAGATAACAACAAGAACTGAAAAATTCACCTCTACTATGGTAAAAAAGCGTCAATTTTACATGCACGAGCGTTAATTTTGGCAGTGAGAATGTTAGTTACAGTGAAGATACTTGCTATTACGGTTGCAAAAACAGCATTTACGGAAATAAAATGGTTTGGTACGGCTACTGATCCGGTTTTCTTGGTGACCAATCGGCGTAAAGGGAGGCGAAACTGTTCTTGACAGTTCATTCACGGCGGAAAACATTGCTGAGATATTCTTTTTATCAGCTACAACAATTATCTTTACTAGATTTATTAATCGCATTGAACAACAGCAATCATTAGCTTTCAAAATATTTCACCTTTTATTCTCAAATGTCTATAGATTGTTGTTAAAACGAGGTACAAACTGTCTGACAGGTGATAAGCGGAGGCTCAGAACAACTGCTTTAGGATCATGATATTGTATATATGATATACAATGTAGTATCAATAAAACTTATAAACATCAAAAAAATATATACAAACATATGCTTCAAAAATTTCAATAATTATACAGATGACTATGTACTGCAACTTAGAATATCTTGTGATACATAAAACAAGATATTAGAATTTTTAACGTATGATAACAATATGCAATTACTGTAAAATTAATAAATATAAATGTAACTACCAATTGTTTAAAACTTTATAAACTTTTCTTCTACTGTCAGTGGCTATATGTTTGACAACCACATGCCTTGTGAAGGAGGAGAAAAAGACGCAATTTGAAACATATAGTTTTGATTTTGAGGCTGTTGAAAACGATGGGGTGCTAAATTCGCAAAAATATTTCTTTGGATTGAAAGTTTTGCATTAAAGTTTAATTAATAAAATCATGGAAGTTAGCGTAGGCTCAGAACAACTGCCAGAGGATCATGATATATATGATATACAGTAGTATCAATAAAACTTATAAACATTAAACAAATATATACAAACATATGCTTAAAAAATTTCAATAATTATACAGATGACTATGTACTGCAACTTAATATATCTTGTGATACATAAAACAAGATATTAAAATTTTTAACGTATGATAACAATATGCAATTACTGTAAAATTAGTAATCATAATGTTACTACCAATTGTTTAAAACTTTATAAACTTTTCTTTTACTGTCAGTGGCTAATGGGGTTGTTGCAAAAGAGCAGTGCATTACACGCGGCAAAAAATTCTAATTATAAGGAATTGACGGTCTTCATGAAAAGTACCAATTCTGCCATTTTATCATAACTGAAATTTCATCTTTTACATGCTTGCTGATCATGAATGGTCTTACTTAATGCTTACAATTAAATCAAGGTCATTGAAGTTACCCTATATAGAAAGATGTTAAGATTGGCGTTAAAGCTGGAAAAAATGCTATCTCCTTAAAACTTGAACATTTATTTTGTTAAGTTAATTTGATTTAATCATAAGTTATATGAGTGGTTACTACTGTAGACTGTCGCTGAAAGCAGAGTGTTAGGCCATGTTCAGCTTACACAGCTCAAAGCTCTTCAAAGAATGACTGTAACTGTATCTTCTTTATCATCTCAATACATTTTACTATTACATTAAAATCTACGTCGTGATTAAGCTTCATATATCAATCATGACTACTTAACCAAATTAATAAATTCATAATTATGTACTTCAGGCCTGTGGCCTTTCAGTATCGAAATAAACTATTCGGAACAATCGCTTTTGTGAAAACAATAAACGTGGTCACATAGAATGATTTCCTTTTCTTATCCTGTAAAATGTTTTAAAAGTTTTTAAAATGTGTAAAAAGGGATACATATTTACCAAGCTAGAAATATGGTTGATATCCTCCGAAAGATGCCTTGGTTTAACGAAATTTCAGTCACTATGGTCAAGTCAACATTATGATATACCTTATGCATGTTACAAAATATCACCTGAAATGACAGCAATAACGATGAATACGAAATTTAGATTTTGAATTTTCGATCCCACTTTAGTTTAGCTCACTACCAAATGAAAAAAACTTTTGTTAAGAAGCTGCATGTTGAGAGAAAGTTGTTTAAAACTATATAAGGTAAATATGATTCAAAGGATTGTGATAAGAAAATGATCCACTCAATGGCATTACATTGCACTAAGTTAATAAGTTATAGTTTAAGTAATGAGAAAAACTTTCGTTAAGAAGCTGAATGTTGAGAGAAAGTTGTTTAAACCGTTTTAGCTAAATATGATTCAAAAGTATTGTGATAAGAAAATGATCCACTCAATGGCATTGCAATGCACTAAGTTTATAAGTTATAGTATAAGAAATGAAAGAAATGTTTGTTAAGAAACTGTATGTTGAGATAAAGTTGTATTAGCTAAATATGATTCAAAATGATTCATGCAATGGCATTACATTGCACTAAGTTAATAAGTTATAGTTTAAGTAATGAGAAAAACTTTTGTTAAGAAGCTGTATGTTGAGAGAAAGTTGTTTAATACTATATTGGCTAAATATGATTCAGAGGATTGTGATAAGAAAATGATCCATTCAATGGCATAACATTGAACTAAAGTTATAAGTTATAGTATAAGTAATGAGAAAAACTTTCGTTAAGAAGCTGTATGTTGAGAGAAAGTTGTTTAAAACTGTATTAGCTAAATATGATTCAAAAGTATTGTGATAAGAAAATGATCCACTCAATGGCATTAAAATGCACTAAGTTTATAAGTTATAGTATAAGAAATGAAAGAAATGTTTGTTAAGAAACTGTATGTTGAGATAAAGTTGTATTAGCTAAATATGATTCAAAATGATTCATGCAATGGTGTGAATCAAACAAAAGATGAGAATTACGAACTAAAAATATATATACAATATAGTTTATTTAAGTCTCACCATTTGTACAACAGGGGTAAAATACAGCGGTTAAAATGCGATATGTAAAAGCACAAATGCCAGACTGTATATGCTATAAAGCTTAAATCAATATCGGTAATGTAAAGTGTAGTAAGTAAAGAAATGTAAATTGCACTATAAGGATACATAAATTATGTTATAAGCTTATAAAATAATAATCTAAAAATGTATGTATACAAAAAGTAGGTGATAAGATACGGTATATAATTTTTTAAAAATAAATTGTAGAGTTAAATTATACATAAAATAATGTACAACGGCACGAAACTAGAACAGATTGATTGAATAATGATATTGTAGTTATTGTAAATAATCCACCTTATTTAATTAAATTATTGTGCTTATTTTTGAAAGGAGGATTAAATACTTAAATAAAAGGTTTGTCTCATCTAGAACGGAAACACAGATTATTAATAAATTAGATCAGTATGAAATAAATCTCCAAAATCCTACTGAAGACAGTATCTATCAAGCATCATCTTTATTTCCATCCGAATTTTTATATAGATAGATAACAGCAATGCATCAAACTATGTTTTAATGTTTTTTTCTGTCTGTTTTATCTTTTGATCAAATTTTTGAACGAAGTTATGATGTTTTTCAGATTTTTGTAAGATACAAGTCATTTGTTAGGCTATATCAGTAAACTACACATATTATTAAATGAACAAATCAATTGATTTTCACGGGAGAAATAATTGAGGGATTTTATAGACTAAATAGGTTTTTGTACATTAAAAAGGTTCACATTTCTTCCAATAAAAGTTTCATGGTAATATAAAGGGCGTATTATAAAAGTGTTTAAAATAGACAAAACTTGGTGTTTCATATAAAAACGCCACTGGGAATTCCCGCATTTAGCTATATGACTAAGCGAAATTAAGCCGATGTTCTTAAAACGGTATTATTTTCCATTTTGCCAACATGTTCTGTTTTTGTTTTAAATGGTAATACGATAAAGTTTAACTATACCCTTTTAGTTGAAATATCTTAAGTATTCAGAACTTTGAATATTCATTTACATAGACAATATTCTTGAAAATAGATTTGAGATTTCCAGTATAATCAAATATTTTGCAGTGTTCAGTTCTGCTTAAATATTGGTAAACTATAATTCCATCACATGAAGAGTGATTTTCCGTTTTCAAGCCCAGGGCTACTAAAATAAAGCAGTATTGAGGACAATATACTTGTTAACCTTGGGGAGTAACCGTGAAGAAGTTTGGCAGCCCTCGTTTAAATAAAAGTAGTCGTTTGGTAATGTTATTGGTTTGAACTTTCCAATTGCAAGCCTCAAAATGTGCACTGAATTAGTTTTAATATATTTTCCCCTAGAGATTTCCTTGGCTTTTGCCTCATTATAGTACCATAAGATATTTAAATAATGACTAATTCTGTTCCAACTTCAAACAAAATGTTAGACATAATTATAATCTTATTTTGAACAATGAATAAAGAAGTCTAATGGTTTTAAAACATCCTGTTGCAATATATAAAAATCCCCGGTTAGCAGTATCTTTTAAACGTTTGGACATCAAGACAACACAAAAGGAGAGACAACACAAAAAGTACGGCTGCTCTGTGGCACTGCCTGCCTCTATCATTGACTTAGGTTGTTTCCATTATTGTTTTCACCAAAGATTGACTATATGCATGAAGTTTCAGCTGCCTTAATTTTATTCACTTTTGTGCATTCATCATTGAAACGTGTTGGTCTTTTATTAGGGTATATTTACAATTGAACTATTTTTTGTTTTGTTCTGACTTACTTTGTGGGATGGAATGGGAGATCCGTCCGTCTGTCCGTCCGTCCCAAAACTTTGTGCGGAGCAGATCTCCAAAACTATGCATGCTAGCCTCATCAAACTTCATACACATGTCAACCATGATCCCTAGTTGTGCCTTTTGAGGGTTAGAACTATTTCTGAAATTTCATTTTTGCGGTTTCCATGGAAACGTGACTAAAAAGTGACTCTTTGAGGAAGTCGTTTTGTGTGGAGCATATCTCCAAAACTATGCATGTTAGCTTCATCAAACTTCATACACATGTCAACCATGATCCCTAGTTGTGCCTTTTGAGGGTAAGAACTATTTCTGAATTTTCATTTTTGCGGTTGCCATGGAAACGTGACTAAAAAGTGACTCTTTGAGGAAGTCGTTTCTGTGCGGAGCAGATCTCCAAAACTATGCATGCTAGCTTCATCAAACTTCATACACATGTCAACCATGATCCCTAGTTGTGCCTTTTGAGGGTAAGACCATCACATTCTTTTAATTTTTGGCGGTTTCCATGGAAACATGACTAAAACAGTGACACTAAGACCAAGTTCTTTTTTCGGAGCATATCTCCCAAACTATCCATGCTAGCTTCACCAAACTTCATAAAACTTATCAATCATGATCCCTAATTGTGCCTTTTAAGGGTTAGACCAACAAATTATTTGTATTTTTTGTGGTTTCCATGGAAACATGACTAAAACAGTGACTCTTCGACCAAGTCTTTTGTCCGGAGCATATCTCCCAAACTATTCAAGCTAGCTTCACCAAACTTCATACACTTATCAACCATGATCCCTAGTTGTGCCTTTTAAGGGTTAGACCGACAAATTATTTTTATTTATTGCGGTTTCCATGGAAACATGACTAAAACAATGACTCTTCGACCAAGTCTTTTGTCCAGAGCATATCTCCCAAACTATTCATGCTAGCTTCACCAAACTTTATACACTTATCAACCATGATCACTAGATGTGCCATTTGAGGATTAGACCATCACATTTTTTTAATTTTTGGAAACATGACTAAAACAGTGATTCTATGATAAATTACATTGTCCTGAACATATTTCATGAAATATACATCTCAGCTTCACCAAATTTGCTACATATGTCAATCGTGATTGCTGGATATGCCTTGTGAGAGTTAAACGATATATATGGATTTTCTTCTCTGTGGTTTCTTTGGAAAACATAACTTACAAAGTGACTCAACAAAAATAATTTTGTCCTCAGTGCATCTCTTAGAATATTCATGATAACTACCTCAAATTTGAAACAAAGATCAACCATTATCTCTAGATGTACCCTTTTAATTGTCAAACCTATTAATGAATTCGGTATTTGGGTTTCAGTTGAAAGAAGACTTACACAATGACTTACTGTATACTCAACTATCATACTTTAACCAATATTAATCAGTTTTACTATTTGAAATTCTTGGAACAAAGTGGGGAGCGGGGGTATGTGAGCTTTGCTCGCTTCTTCACTTGTTTAATACAGTTACGATTTTATTGAATTTGATATTCTTTTCACAAACGCTTGAGGCATTTAAATCAATCATTCCCTGACCCTTCATAATTCTAGGAGTGTCTATAAACAAGAAAGAAAGCGATAAGACGTGAATTTAACATTTATGTGAAATCAATCACTGTCAGTTTTCGAGTCTTTGTTGATTTTTAAAAATTGATAATGTCATCTATATGGCAACAGAAAAATAGAAAAGACGTCCATCTATTCTATCTCAGTTTTAATTAATACTTAATAACTAATTATGATCATTGATAACATAAAACACTACTGATAATGTCTCATTTAATTATGGTACTTTAATAAAATTAATCAGTCCGTTACAATATTCCTTTAGCTCTTTTCTGTTAGCCAGTTTTGGGCATGGTCATTTGAGAGGTGAGTCTACACAAAAAGTTATCGATATTTGTTAGATTTGTAAGAAGCATAAGCTATGTATTTGTTTACACTATGATAATATTTTTATCATGGAATTTAGATATCATTTGTTTGCTGATATATTGAGAGCATACTTTGTAATAACTAACGTAAGTGCTTATTTATGACAACAACCTTTACATACATATGTATATATCTTTTGTTTCATGTAAAATTTAACGAATAATTAATTAATCATGTAATTAATATTGATAAATCATGTAAATATCATAAATATAAATCAGTTTTTAATCATTTGATTCTTGTTTTATCATGTTGTTATCATTTTTCATTTTGTCAATAAAGAGAATGACACTAGGATAAGAATAGTTACCAAGTTCTTTTATTCTGTCAATAGTTTTCATTATCGAGGATCACAGAGATCACAGAAAAGATATGACTTCATTATCGTTTCTTTGGAACCAATAAGAGGGTTATTATCCCAAAGAGTTTCCAACTGACCACATGATTATTTCCTGCTGTGAGAGGGTCTTATTCCCTTTAAGACTCAATCACCACATCGGTGGAAACACCAAGAGGTTGCCTCTACTGTTCCTTACTGCACTGACAGTTCTTGCTGCAGTGAGATCCTCAGACGATGGCAGGAAGGTTATAGTCGTTCAGGGAAGTATGACGTATGAGACCATGAGGAATGTTGGACTTCTGATATGTAAAGAAAGATGTTTGAGAATTGGCGGATGCAAGTCAATCAAATACAACAGACCTGAACTCAAGTGCGAACTTCATTCCTACGAGATCACATCTACGAATACATTAGCAAAGGTAAAACATGTCTTGTTTACTTGGCAACATCTGATTATTAATTCTTATCAGGCAACAACTGAAGTAGTATTTTGTTTTTAACATACTGTTGAATTCTTAGATCGATGACCTCTGCTTGAGAACGACTGAAGATTTTTAAAAAATTTAAATTCGTTTATCAATATGTTTCTTCACAATCACCTGGCAACTTCTAAAATGCCTCTGACGAGCTCCATAGCTAAATGATCAATATACATACAGCAGACTTGCTTATTTAAGATTCGAATGCTAACTTGATGGAATTTGTTTGATTAGAAAAAAATTATATACACAGCGAAATATAAAGTAGTTTTTGTTTATAGATAACAGAAGGTAACACACTCAATTGCAACATCAATTCTCCTTTCTCGACTATCTTGATTGTTAGCAGAGGAAACAGAAAGGTCTGTGTGAACAGAGGTAAATAAAAAATTATTGAGTTTTACCATAATGTTAAATCTAGACATTGAAATAGAGTTATAGATGATTTTGCTCTCTCTCTCTCTCTCTTAGTAGTGCTAGTCCTCAAAATAAATGTGATGACTATAAATCCATATGGTATACTATGAACTTTTCATTCATGTTTAACTAACAAACCATTACATATAGTTTAAAGGGACAGTGACACGTTCTTATGGGGAATATAAGGTGATGTCAGGAAATTAAAATAAGTGGTTCTGATGAAAGGACCATTTATTTAACCTGAATAAAGAAGTAATAAATCAAATTCATAATGTAAAGTTCAGCCATGCGATTATCTTTTCATACCCAAATGTCTTAAAGGAGTTCACACAAAAATGGCAGTTAATGGACTATGTGAATCTTTATAATTTGTCCCCTGACTATGATTGATTGGTTTGTGTAATGACATTTTTGACACTATCAAAATGAACTATTTAGCATTAACATACAAATATCAGTAACAATTTGAACATATTTAATTTTCAAAAAATGTGATACTGCCCTTTTAAAGTTGGAAAGAATTTCATCATTGAAACAATTAGAAAACATAATTTGCTGTTAATCAAGATTATTAAAATTAGTATTGATGTTATCAGGATTCAAAGCAGCCACAAAGAAACAGAAGCAACAGACGACGAAGAAGACAGAGGTCCACACACCACAGTTCGTGGTGGCAAGTCTTGACTTCAACTCAACCTATTACGCATGCGCCCCAAATAAACTGCTTATGATTCAAAAGCAAAGACAAGGATCTTTTGAAGTACAAAAAAGCAAGGCTTATAATTATTGTGGAATAAAATTGGAAGGTGATAATATAGTGAGAGGAATGACAACTGCTACTTGTCTTTACAACATTCGAAGTTTCTGCTTGTATTACCTTCTTGAAAGAAAGAAGGGGAGAAAAAAAACTCTGAAGCTTCGTCTCAAATATTATCTGGAGCCGAATACTTACAATATTGTTGGGTATACAAGAATGACATCAAGAACAAAGTTGTTAAACTGCGGGGTCTCTAACTCCGGGTAAGTAATGATGTTTTCAAGCCTTAGAAAGATAACGATAATTTGAATATTCGACGACATTCTTAGAGCCCATTGTTTCTCTTTTTAATGCAAGAATGATGAATATGAACGAAGATCATAATTTGAAAGAAGTTCAAGAAGTCATATTACAGTTAACTTAAAACAGCTTCCATTTTATTGAAAGGGTTGGTTTGTAACTTGAGTTAAAATTTTAAGTTGATGTCTAATGCCTTCAAGAACTTTGTTATCTTCATATTTTTTACTTTACGTCTTGCAGCTCACATGTAAACGGTCTGACCCTTGATTCAGATATGAATGTTTTCATCTTGCATCGACGCGTCTTAATACAGTTTAAAAGGTCTGAACAAATCTATTTACCATGCATGAATGTTCGTCATGATATAGATGTTGATGGCACACAGGCAATTCAATTGTTTGGTAGTGACATTTTGATCCTTAACGATCACGGTGCGACGATTTATGACATAAAAAGAATAAATAAAGATGGACGATTGCTGATGGTGTTTAATCATTCGAGAAACAGACTGCACTGTGTGGACACAGTCAAGAATAAAATTGTGATGGTTCCCACAGACGACCCAAGAAATGTTCAAATTTGTGACATTAACATTTATAAAATTCATGCTAGATGTGGATAAATTGAAACGATAGTGAGCAACTTTTGTGCTGCTGTAAGGAAAACCTGGGAAAGTAAAACCAACATTGCGTTACTCCTATCGCTATGTAACTTGGCTTCTATGTTGTCATACAGTTTTCTGTTCTGACACTTAATTTTATCTGTAGAACTTTACAGTAAATAAAGAGAGTTTAAGAACTGTCATGGAATTGCTGTCTTGTTGTTTAAGGTGATTCTTTGTATAAAATGAACTTGACAATGACGCCAGTCTTATTTCTTACTACTGATAACTGATAAGATTTCCTCTGTTATTCTGTTGAATTATACATAATGGTTACGTCATGACTATGTCTTGTAAATGTCAAATATTAAGAATCATGTTCAGTTGTAACATATGTATAAGATATTAAAAACATTTTGAGGCAGTTAATATTGAAATATATTCTATAGTTTTACTTACAATTTCAACACTTCCCCCCTCCAAATTCCCTAAATTTTATGAAGAATGCTGAAAGTTGTAACTCATGACAAATTTGTATATCCGCGATTTCAATTGAAATGACTAATTACATACAAAGTCATAAGTTTGATTCAATGTGTAAGGACCAAATGCTGCCCTTAATACCAATTGACTATATAACAAGGGATACCAATGCATGGTAAGGGAGACAACTCCTGTAAGACTACAAACAGTTGGAGTTTAGCTTGGTTTGCTGACGAGTAAAGACGTGTTTCGTTTGCTCTCAGTCACTGTGCTAAATATTATCTGTATCTGCTTTACTTCGATCTGGTATTGCAAATACTCTTATCAACTTTGGTTGATTATCACTCTTACAACAACTTTGTTGTATTTACAATTCTTGCATTATTTGTTTTACGATAAACTAAATAATGTAAATTTCTGTATTTGGGTGTGTGTGTACTTGACCTAATTAGTACACAGGCTAAGTGTTTTTTTTTTGTTTTTTTTTATTATTCTTTTTTGTGGTACATATGGTTACATGCGATTTTCGTTAACATACAACATGATAGTAGTAACAGGATACAGTATACATTTTGATATGGACAACTTGATAGTTTGATATGGACAACTTGATAGAATTGGTAACATAGGAAAAGGTATGAACTTCCAACCTTTTTTTTTCATAATTCAGTGATAACAAAGGTATATGAAAACAAAGGTATATGCGAAGACAGTTTTGTTAGTCATTAAATAGCAAGTGGCAGGTTGACCAAAATTTCATAAATTTTGAGTAACTGCATGTTGAGAAAGCATTATACTTATCAATATTATATGTTTTCTTAATGTCATTTATAATGGAGTTTAAATTTGGTGTTATTCCATATTGTTTTGTTTTGAATAGGTTGTACTTAACAGTTGTGATTATCGTGTTCAGTACTCTGTTTCTGTTTTCAGGATATCCTAAGCAAATGTTACGTTTGGACAGATCAATGTCAGCTTGGGTACATGTCTCTATCCATTCCTTAAGTTTTGTCCATATATCTTTAACAATAGGGCAATCGAAAAAAAGATGACTGATGGTTTCTTTTTCTTCCTCACAAAAGCTGCATTTATTTTCATCTTTGAATTTCATCTTATACAAAAGTTCGTTTGTCGGAAGAATTCTATGAAGAATGGAATATTGAAACCATTTTGTTTTTGAATTTAGATTTGATACGAATGGCATCTTGTTTATTTGATTCCATTCAAATTCATCGATTTTACAATTTAAATCTTGTTCCCACTTATTTCTGTATTTATGTAATCTCGCTGTGTTTTCTGACTCCTGTTGTATATCATAAAAAATTCGACATCCTTTTTTCTTTGTAGCTATGTTTTCGATAAAATATGGGATAAATGGCATATTTAGTTTTGTTTCGATGTTAATTTTTGCTTTGACTGAATATGATTTTATTGCCCTGATAATACCAGCGTATTCAAGGAAGTTTGTTTTACATTGGTACTCTTGAATTAGTTCTGAATATTTGAAGAAGTTCCCTTCACTATTGACTATGTCATTTATTGAATATATGCCAACGTTTGACATTTTTCTGTAATGTACTGGTGTGTTATTGATTTTGATATTTTCATTATTCCATAATGGCTGGGATAGGATATCAAATTGAGTCTTTACGGTTTTCCCCTTTTGTATTATGAACTTTCCCCATGCTTTTAAAACATCTTTCCAAAAATCGTTTGTTCTCGGGGTACATACGTGTTCCATTATGGTTGCTGCACTATATTGATAGAAATCTCTATATGCAGGGGATATATTTATATTGAAAAGCTTTTTTAACTTTGAGTTGTTATCACAGTTGAAGAGTCTTTTCACCCAACTTATTTTTTGCGAAATGATTGTATTTCTTATATCCGGAGCTCTAATCCCACCCTCATTGTAGTTACTAGCTATTAGTTTACGTTTAATCTTATCAGGTTTTCCTTTCCAAATGAAACTAAAGCACAGTTGTTCTAGGGATTTTATGATTTTTTCACTAGGATTAGGAAGAACTGTAAATATATTATTTAATTTTGGTAAGATAAGACTTTTTAAAACTGTTATCCTACCAAGTGGGGTCAGGTCTCTTCCAAGCCACTGGTTCATGATGATCCTAATTTTTTTAAGCTTATCTTTGTAATTTCTCTCGACCATTTCTGCCAAGTTATGCGTAAAAGTTATGCCAAGGATAGTAAATTCCGTTTTTGACCAATCTAATTTGTAGTCTTTGCAAAGCGTCTTTTTTGAATGTTTTAAGGAACCTATCCAGATAACTTGTGTTTTACTTGTGTTTATTTTAAGACCAGAGAAAGATGCGTATTGAGCCAATGTTTGTAATGTCGCTTGGAGGCATGCTTCCGACCCGTCAAGTGTTAACGATGTATCGTCTGCGAATTGTGTAACGAGATATTCGCTATCACCTATTTTAATTCCCTTTATCTTTTCATTATTACGTATCATTATGCTAAGGATTTCAGCACAGAGAATGAATAAATATGGCGATAATGGATCTCCTTGTCTACATCCACGTGTAATTTCAAAGAAATCTGATGAAAAGCCATTCACAAGGACGCTTGAGTTGATGTTTTTATAAAATGTACATATCCAATTTTTGATAAATGGACCAAAATTGAAAAATTCAAGAACCTGGCTAAGTGTGCTTGGGTCAGCTTGGGTCCTTGATTGAGGGCCTGATTTGTCATTGTTCTGTTGCCTAATATCTGCTTCGCGGATAGCTCTCTTGATTGCTGTTACGCTAACACTGCTTCGCGGAGACATGTTACGTCATCATAGCCAAGTAGCATTCGTAGTATGCATTCTGATACTGACGAAGATAGGGACTGGGGTGGGTCTCAGCATGAAGTCGTTGAATACTCAACAGAAGCTGAATATGAAACGAATTTCCAAACAATGCTTTCGAAAAGGCAAAAACGAAAGTTAGATGATGACAATAATTCTGATATTTCAGAACCAGAAACGTAATTCTTTGCCATACTCTCATCTGTCGATCCACGTTCGAATCTCAAGGCTATTTCTGCCATAGCTCTCGCTAAAGAAATTCAGAAAAATGTTGGTGACATAGAACGTTTAAAGAAACTGGAAAGGGGGGGCATTGTACTTCGGTGCAAATCTAGAGCACAGTTGCAGAGAGGTTAACACGTTTGTGGGGCAAGCACATCAAGACCCATATACCAAAAAGCCTTAGAGAAAGCAGAGGGGTTATTTACAACGTTGACAAAGAGCTCACTGAGAAAGACATTGTTTCAGAACTTAAGACATTCAAGGTAACTGCAGCCAAACGACTTCTTAGGGGTAAAGATATGGAAGTGACCACTTCCGTTTTGCTAACATTCTCCTCTCAAGCTCTCCCTGCGAGAGTTGCAATGTTCTACGAATCCTTTAAAGTATGACTGTATGTACCCCCAGCCCTAAGGTGCTATAAATGTCAACGATTTGGTCATATCGTCACAAGTGTAGTTGTAGTGGTAGTCACACGTACCAGGAATGTCCTTCAAAGGACAATCTTAAGTGCTCCATCTGTGGAGGTAACCATAGTGCTGCATATAATAAGGGCTGTCCAAAGTACAAGCAGGCTGTAGAAGTTCAGCGTGTACGTGTTGAAAATAAGATTTCCTACAAAGAAGCAGTGCATATTGTTTAGGATAATGCCCCATCATATGAAAGTGTAGTGGAGAATAGTTCTCAATCTTCAGTCAGCAACACCCAAATCATACAAACACCTCAGAACAATGAGATTCCCCCATCTGGTAGAACATCATGCAATTGTAAACTCGCTAAACATGGTCCAGAACACCAAAACCAAAACAGTAAGGCACCATCTCACTCCTCTCTGGCAACTTCATCCAACAATTCAGAAATCAGCTCAGAGAACCTGGTCACTTTTCTATTGGAAGTGCTAACTGTATGTAGAGATAACCAGATAAGCAAAATAATGGAAGCTGCTAAATGTCATTTAAAGCTTGTTGTACATGAAGACACCTTTAAGTCATTCTCCACTCACAAGTCATGATGGAGACAGCACTTGTTGTCCTCAGTATATTGCAGTGGAATGCACAGAGTTTGGTAGATCATGGTCCACAGTTGAAGGAGCATATAGGTACACTAAATACTTTACCTGATATAATCTGTGTCCAAGAAACTTTTCTATGGCCAGATTGTCAGTTCAGAATAAACGGATATGTCAGCTTCTGTCAGGACCGGGTTACCTTTGATCCTACCACAACCAGCCCTCGTAGAGGTGGATGTGCCATTTTCGTCAAGACTGAGCTCACATTCAAAAAACATGTTTTTCCTAAACTTAAATTTGAGGCAAATGCTGTTGAAATTTTCAATGATGATAAACTAGCTCTTACCATCGTCAATGTTTTAGTTCAACTTCTCTTGGTGATTATTCTAAAATGATGAGGGGCATAAATGGTCCAGTCTTTATCTGTGGTGATTTCAACAGCCACCATGAGATGTGTGGTTGTAAGAAGACAGATCTTGCTGGGTCAGTCATTGAGGCTTTTCTTGACGATGCAGATCTAGTTGTTCTCAATACTGGCAAGGCAACTCGTATTAACCATGGCAATTTAACATATTCCGTACTCGATCTTACTTTTAGCATCATCTGTTTTATCTGCTAAATGTGATTGGGATTACTTCACTGTTATACATAAAGCAATTTGCCAACTGTGGCAAAGTAACTGGGATCATGGCACCAATGCCAGACATATGTACAACTTATGCCCTAAAGTCATTAAGCACGTAAAGATTCGCCGCCAAAAGAGAAGAGATTAAGTTGTTTTGACTCGATGAAGACTCGGCCACTGTGGCTTAAATGCATACAAACACATGTTAGACAAGGATAAATCGCCTATGTGTCAGGGTTGTGCTGGCAATTGCCCAGAAACTGTTTTTCATTTTTTAATTGAGTGCGAGGGACATATTATCCATCGTCAAGAACTTATAGAGGTGTTCTCATCAAGATCAAGTACCTTCGATCTGAGGTCTATTCTTGGAGAAAACCTGCTGTATGGTGACATTCAAAGAGCCCTTTTAGATTACGTATGCAACACGGGCAAATATGACTGCATATGAATCTTTTTTAACCTCATGTATAATTATTTTCTAATCTTTTAATCCTGTTTAATGACGGGCGCATATAGGTCATTTGTTGGCCCAACGTCGACCTTAAATTCCACCCACATACCTACCTACCAAACAGTGCTTGAAATGTGGACGCTTGTCAACCAGATAATTTACACAATCCAAATGCATTGTGAACTAGATGTGATTTTACTCATAAAAACAGATGTCCATCACTATCTTTCAGCTAAATTTAAAATAAAAAATTACTTATAATTTTTAAAAATTCAAAGATTAACAAAGAATATTCTTTGAATGAGAACAAGTTCTATGGATTTACAACTTCTTTATTGCAGGAGTGCGACGTTTCAGTGTAGGTACTAACACCGTTTTCAAGCAAGTGATACAGAGTATGATATGGAAGTGATTATATACATAATGGTGAATATGTTTATACAATTAATTGGATTGATGTACAGAGTTTTTGCAGTTGACAAGGTTGATGTACATGGTGATTGGATTGTTGTTATAGTACACAATGCATGAGAGGAAGCCAGATGGAGTGATTGTTGTTACAGTATACATACATGAAAAGAAGCCAGATGGACAGAATGAGTGATTACTTAGATTTAATTAAGTGGTGATAAGCTGAAGGTAGGTAATAGCCTTGATCACGGTTCATCGAGGGATGAAAGCGGTATATTTTGATTGCCTCTAAATACTTTCTAATCTTGTAATCTGCCCGGTTGGTTTCAAGGACTTTGATGTCTCCCCAGAGGATTTTGTGGTCAGGATTGGCTTGAATGTGATCTGATATTGCTGATTTAGAGTCTGTGTGCTGAACTGATGACCGATGTTCCTTGATTCTGAGAGGCAAGGGGCGGGAGGTTTCGCCGATGTAGGAGTCGCCACATTCGCAGTGAATGTGGTAGACTACGCCGAACGGGTCTTCTTTGGTTGATCGTGGGGGTTTTCCATTGGCTTGTAGTTGGTTTTGGATGGATGGACCTTTCTGGAAGAGGACATCGATGTTAGCTTGTTTCTTCAGGAGTCTACGAATCTGGTGGCTGACTGTCGGAACGAAGGGGATGGTGATGATGAAGGGGGCTGACTGTTGGCGGGGTGGTTTGTCTCTTGGTCTCAGGGTGGCGTTGATTGTTTGGTTGACAAGTTTGGGTGGATATTGGTTGTATACAGTGAAGACGTGACGCAGGTGATGGATCTCAGCTTCCAGAAGACAAAAGCCATCACCCTTAACTCCATAGTTACTCAACAAGAGAACCTCCAGAATACCCTCAGCACTGAAAACTACAACAATCTGAGACGTGCCCAGACCAACACCAACCGCACTTTAGACCAGTCCACTAAGAAGACACACCTAGCGAAATTCAACCAACTCCAGCCAACCAAACTCAAGCCCAGACGTCCCACCCGCACTGACTACCTTCAGAAAACCGTCGTCAACCTCAGCAGCAGAGCCCTCAGCACAGACGACATAGCAGTCCTCTCAAAAGGCCTAAACTTTGCTCCATCCTCACGCCCCAACAATGATACATTTATTGAAAATGTTGAGAAGGGACTGCAGCAACTCGCTCCTGGCGGTAAGGTTGACTATCTGCGTCACCAGATAGCCAACATTTTAGATAAGAATAACTCTCACAATGCTAATAAAAAAGGAAACTTAACCAATGCAGAAAAGATAACTTTGTCTCAATTGCAATCTGATCCGGCCATCACCATTGCTCCAGCAGACAAGGGCAGAGCAGCAGTCATCATGAACACCAACGACTTCAACACCCTCACCGACAACATGCTGAACGACCCGACCACCTACAAGCAGCTCAAGAAAGACCCCACTAACTCCCTCCAACGTCAACACAAAAGTCTTCTGAAAGAACTCCTGGACAACAACGAAATCGGCCCAACTCTACATAAGCAGCTCGCAGTCCCCCATCCTCGACCACCCTATGCCCGAGCCACCATCAAAGTCCACAAAGATCCTGTCAAGGCCCGCCTCCTGGTATGTTCCCGCAACACTGTCCACTACAACACCGCCCAGCACCTTGCCCGACTCCTTGCCCCACTAGGAAAATCAGTGAAGTCCTTTGTGTCAGACTCAGCCGAGCTCTGCACAAAAATCAACTCCATCACCCAACCAGTCAAACTCATCAGTTATGATGTAGTCGATCTCTTCACCAACGTCCCCTGAGAAGAAGCCCTAGACATCATCCGAGGAAGACTAGCAGACATCCACTCCCAACTGGACACCCATCTCACCATAGACAGCATCATCCGCCTCATCCATTCCTGCATCACCTCTACCTACTTTACCTGGTCCGACAAGATCTTCCAACAAACCCATGGTCTACCCATTGGTTCTCCACTCTCCCCCATCATCACAGAAGTCTACATGACCCACCTTGAAGAAACCGCCCTCCTGACCTCACCCATCCAACCCATATGCTGGTTCCGGAAAGTAGACGACACCTTTGTCATCATCAGCCCCAACGACGACCCCAACCATCTCCTAGATCATCTCAACGCCCAGCACCCCAGGATGAAGTTCACCATGGAAGAAGAGGCAGATGAGAAATTACCATTCCTAGATGTCCTCGTCCAGAAAACCTCCAACAAACTCATAACCAGCGTCTACAGAAAACCCACCCACACAGACCAGTATCTACACTTCTCCTCAAACCATCCACTACAAGTCAAGAAAGGTATCATTGCAACCCTGACCCGAAGAGCTAAGAACATCTGCTCCACCCCTGAGGCCCTGAGATCTGAGAAGCTGAGATCCATTACCTGCGTTACGTCTTCACTGTATACAACCAATATCCACCCAAACTTGTCAACCAAACAATCAACGCCACCCTGAGACCAAGAGACAAATCACCCCGCCAACAGTCAGCCCCCTTCATCATCACCATCCCCTTCGTTCCGACAGTCAGTCACCAGATTCGTACTGAAGAAACAAGCTAACATCGATGTCCTCTTCCAGAAAGGTCCATCCATCCAAAACCAACTACAAGCCAATGGAAAACCCCCACGATCAACCAAAGAAGACCGGCGTCCGGCGTAGTCTACTACATTCACTGCGAATGTGGCGACTCCTACATCGGCGAAACCTCCCGCCCCTTGCCTCTCAGAATCAAGGAACATCGGTCATCAGTTCAGCACAAAGACTCTAAATCAGCAATATCAGATCACATTCAAGCCAATCCTGACCACAAAATCCTCTGGGGAGACATCAAAGTCCTTGAAACCAACCGGGCAGATTACAAGATTAGAAAGTATTTAGAGGCAATCAAAATATACCGCTTTCATCCCTCGATGAACCGTGATCAAGGCTATTACCTACCTTCAGCTTATCACCACTTAATTAAATCTAAGTAATCACTCATTCTGTCCATCTGGCTTCTCTTCATGTATGTATACTGTAACAACAATCACTCCATCTGGCTTCCTCTCATGCATTGTGTACTATAACAACAATCCAATCACAATGTACATCAACCTTGTCAACTGCAAAAACTCTGTACATCAATCCAATTAATTGTATAAACATATTCACCATTATGTATATAATCACTTCCATATCATACTCTGTATCACTTGCTTGAAAACGGTGTTAGTACCTACACCGAAACGTCGCACTCCTGCAATAAAGAAGTTGTAAATCCATAGAACTTGTTCTCATTCCTCTTACCAACTTCTAAATGCCTCTTAAAGAAGTTAAGAATATTCTTTATATGAAACAAAAAAAACTGTAAGGTTTAGTTACGTTTAAGGTAATCGTTTAACAGCATCTTCCCTTCAAAATTACAAAGTCCAAACTCTTGCCATTGAAACCAAATATTTTGTAATGAAAATTAAGTTGGAACCTCATAAGGGGGGAAGACATAATAACACCTAGTAAATAATTGAATCACTTCAAGAACACACTAGGGCACATTGTACATGTAGGCGCTGATACTAATCATAAACTGTTAAAAAGTTTTTAAAGTTTATTTAACCACAAACATATTTCAGTATATTCTTTGGAATATGTGAATGTCTGATTACAATATGCAATGTGCGTCAAAGGTCGCTACTCAAATATGTTCTGAAAGCCACTTTTGATGTGCCGCCTAGATCTCTCTAGGCCACAAACCAGTTAATGCATGACTGCTCTCATGCACTTTTTGTGACTCACTGCTTCGTGAGCTATACATCTATCCTTACAATGTCACAGATAAAAATCCCAATTATTAACGATTTTCAAAGAAATGTTGTCCAAATCATTTGACGATGTAACACTATTAAGCGTTTGGTGAATATAAGTTACCATGTGTTCGCGAGTTTGATATGGAGATTTATCATGTGTCCGAGTTAAATATCAAACGAGAACGAAGTTCGAGTTTGATATTTAACTCGGACACATGATAAATCTCCATATCAAACTCGCGGACACATGGTAACGAATTTATCTCGACGAGCACCTTTTCTAAATGCTTTAAATCTGGCTTGAAAGATGAGATTGGCCAAAATGGCGTCTGATCAGATCAGTGTTACTCTTTTATTTAGGTATTTACAAATATAATTTATACACCATCGCGTTAATGACCAAAAGTATGGTCTAGTACCGAAGCGGAGCGCACGGTACTAGACGGAAATTTAGGATTTACAAAAAAAAATCAAAATACCGAGCAATGCGGTCATTTCTTAAGTTTGATTGTTTGGTCACGTGACCTCGTGCAGTCGCACCACATTCGATTTGAAGCGGCCGTAGAAGTCCCTGTCATGGCGGACTGTCGAGTAGGACCAAGCGAGATTAATTTGATAGTGTCGGAGTTATAGATAAGACAGACATCATAGCAGAATGTACAGGTTGGTTTGAGAGTACAATAAACAAAAAGCGGTGACTTTTAACTTAACTATTATTCATAGGTCGGCTTTCTGTTTGCATTATTTGAATCTTGAGCTCGCTGATGGACAACCTTGCAGCGAGTGAGCGGGTCAACATGCCGTATGACTTGCTAATGTATTTTGAGGTACCAATCCTATTTGAAGAACATTTCACTTATACCAGTAATGTTTTTTGTTTAAAGCTGACTTTAGCATGTGCAGGGCAATTCACCGAGCATACATGACGTTACAACAATCGAGCGTAGCGTGGCCTTGTTTACCGAACAAAGGGCAAGGGAGATAACTCTTGACACTCCGTCGTTGCTTGTTACTAGGGGGGCGCGTGGCCCAGTTTAACATAGCTAAATATCCCTACGGCACGTGACCGGTTTTGACCAATGGTAAACCGACATTGCTGTGCAAGTCGAGATAAAAGAAGTTATCCTACCTCATGTAAGAATCTCGATCTCTGATTGGTCCACGTTACCCTGGACAAATACTGATATTGCCCTCTTGAGTGGGTTAAAAAATTATTCATACCCCGGCACATAAAAAGCATAAAAAAGCGTGCAGATTAACATACTGTCTTGAAATGTACAATGTATGTACCTCGAACACATGATCAAGCTGGTTACAAACTATAGTCAAAGGGGTTACGCAGTTAACGTTTTTCTTTATCCTTATTTTATTCCTTCTGTTTAAACATTCAGTAAGATAAATTTGTTAAACCATTCAGAGGCGGGGTACATGGGAAGATATCAGCCTCTCGCTTGATGTTATGCAACTCGCCTTCGGCTTGTCGCATAACACCAAGCTCGAGCCTGGTATCTCCCCCCCGACCCCACCTCTGAATGATAAAACTTAAAATATCCACATAAATGGTAATTAAAAAATTATTAAGTTGGGTTTTTCACAGCCGATAATTAAGATGTCGTAGTGAAAGTCTAATTATTATTACGTGTTTGTTGGACAAAAATAACAAAAGTCCAGTTCTTAATTTGTCGAAAACTCTTTGAACGAAAATCGATAAGTCCTGAATGAATGTTCCTTTTGGAGGTTACAACTTAATTTTCATTACAAAATGTTTGGTTTCAATGGCGACAGTTTGGACTTTGTCATTTTGAAGGGAAGGCTTCGTTTGCATGACAAACTGTGAAGATGTTGATTAACGATTCCCATAAACGTAAGTAAACCTTACAGCTCATCTTGTTTCATATAAAGAATATTCTTTGTTTATCCTTGAATTTTTAAGAATTATAAGAAATTTTTAAAAACAAAATTCAGCTGAAATGTAGTGATGGACATCTGTTTTTATGAGTAAAATCACATCTAGTTCACCATGCATTTTGATTGTGTAAAATATCTGGTTGGCAAGCGTCCACATTTCAGGCACTGTTTGTAGTCTTACAAGAGTCGTCTCCCATATAATTATCATGCATTGTTATCCCTTGTTATATAGTCAATTGGTATTAAGGGCAGCGTTTGGCTCCTACGCATTGAATCAAACTTATGACTTTGCTTGTAATAAGTCATTTCAAATTAAATCTCGGTTATGCAAATTTATCATGAGTTACAACTTTCAGCATTCTTCATAAAATTTAGGGAATTTGGAGGGGGGAAGTGTTGAAATTGTAAGTAAAACTGTAGAATATATTTCAATATCAACTGCCTCAAAATGTTTTTGTTATTTTATACATAGGTTAAAACTGAAAATTATTCTTAATATTTGACATTTACAAGACATAGTCATGAAGTAACCATTATGTATAATTCAACAAAACCAAAGAGGAAATCTTATCAATTATTATTATCAGTAGTAAGAAATAAAACTGGCGTCATAGCCAAGTTCATTTCAAATAAAAGGAACATTTCTAGATTATCAACATTTGTTGAACAACATTCCGTTTAAATCATCCATCTTATAATGTTGTCCATAATGATGTGATCTCTGATAGTAAAGGCTCAAGGGTATTTTATGATAAACTGATTGGTAACAAAACTGTTCGAAAGGTACTAGAGTTTTCGAACAATATCTTTCAACAAAACATAAATTGGAAAGATGTCTTTTTAGTTTACAGACAATGTATCAATGATTGTAAGCTACTTGATTTTCAATATAAACTAGTGTCCAAAAGAAAGTACCAACCCACAAATTTTATACAAAAGTTTTTTTGGATGTAAATGTTGTCCAAAACTTATTTGATCATATTTTATATGTGCAAACCCATCATTTTTCGGACACGCATGACAAAACAGGTGAAAAAAATCGCTCCAACGCTGCAAAACACCAAAAATGATGTTTCCTGCTGTAGCACAAAATGCACGTGCATATCGACGGTATAAATCAGCCTAAACGACACGGTATGACCAGAGGAGAAAGAAAACCACACAAGGTATGCTGCATTTAACTCGGTGGAAAGAGAGAGAGCTGTCAGTATGGCGCAACTAGGCCCAAACAACACCATCAAAGCCAGAACCTTCGGCTGCACCAGACAAATTATCACCAGACTGATGCAACGACTCAGGCAAACAGACAATACGTCAGACAGGCCAAGAAGTGGTCGTCCAGCCATGACAAAACCTGGTGAGACTGTCACAACCGCACGATACATCTGTACAATCGGTTTGTCACGGCGACGTCAACGGCGTTGACAGACCCTCAGACGAGTCATCAGTCGACAGACGGTGTACCGACGACTACGAATCCATGGCATCCGAACACGTCGTCCTTACCGCGGCGTCCATCTGATCTTTAAAACCAGCGTCGTAGACTGGCATGGGAGAGGCAAGTCCGACGTTGGCAGCTCCGTAATTGGCGACGTGTGCTGTTTTCCGATGAAAGCAGGTTTTGTCTATTCAGAATAGACGGCAGACACCTGTGTATCGACGCGTTGGTGAACACACGGCCCAGAATGGGTTTTGAGGCGGGTCCGTTATGATATGGGGAGGGATCTACGGCAATTTGACAATGAGGCATGGCAATTTAAATGCTCAAAGGTACAGAGAAGAGGTGTTGAGACCAGTTGTGCTTCTTTCTTTCAGCAACAGCCGCAGGGAATCGTTTTTCAACATGACAACGCAAGACCGCACACGGCAAGACTGACAAATGCCTTCTTAGCCAACGCCAATATCGATGTTTTGCCATAGCCAGCATATTCTCTCGACATGAATCCCATCAAGCACCTATGGGACCAACTAGATCGAAAAATCAGTAGACGACCCGAACCTACTGTCACGATCCAGCTACTGGAACAATTGCTGATTCAAGAATGGCAGCAAATCCAACAGAGGTCATACACCGCCTTACTTCTTCAATATGTCGAAGTGTGTTTGCCTGTATTAAAGCCAATGGTCGTCATATCCGTTATTAAATAAAAATTTCTTGTCACTTTGCAAATGAATTGCTTTGTTGATTTGTGCTGAAATTCAGTTTTTGATACCACCTGTCTTTTTTAGACAGTCATACGGTAATTTTGACTTCGTACCAAATGAAATTGTCTGCATATGCTGAGGAAATGAATATTCTATTCCGAACAAAAAGATTTGCACATATATCTGCATTGGTTGTTATCTTATGTTAAAAAAATACACTGGGTACTTTCTTTTGGACATTAGTTTAAATTCATTTTCAGAACTATTTATACAAAGAGAGAACTACTGAAAATGAAGCTAGTTGATAATGATAAATGCACATTTTGTCAACGTGCCTCAGAAGATATCTCACATGTATACTTTGACTGTGAATTTTTAAACAAATTTTGGCAAGACTTGGAAATGTTTATTAATAATCATCTTTATTGTTACATCATACTTACAAAATTTGATATCGCCTTTGGAGTTAGCTCTCATAGTAAAATACTTAATCATATGATACTTTTAGCCAACAGATTTATCTATGTCTCAAGTATAAGACAACATGTACTCTCTTTTAAGGAGTTTCTAAAATTTCTTAAAATGACATGTTCAATTGAAAAAATTATGTCTAGGAAAAATAACAGATTGGAAGTATGTATCAGGAAATGGAACCAGTTGCCAATGATATTAGGCATTGAATGAAGCTCTCATAAATATTTACACACACTGTCCATACAGTTCTTTTTATAAAAAGAATCACCTTAAACAACAAGACAGCAATCCCATAACAGTTCTAAAACTCTCTTTATTTACTGTAAAGTTCCACAGATAAAAATTTAGTGTCAGAACAGAAAACTGTATGACAACATAGAAGCCAAGTTACATAGCGATAGGAGTAACGCAATGTTGGTTTTACTTTCCCAGGTTTTCCTTACAGCAGCACAAAAGTTGCTCACTATCGTTTTCAATTCATCCACATCTAGCACGAATTTTATAAATGTTAATGACACAAATTTGAACATTTCTTGGATCGTCTGTGGGAACCATCACAATTTTATTCTTGACTGTGTCCACACAGTGCAGTCTGTTTCACGAATGATTAAACACCATCAGCAGTCGTCCATCTTTATTTATTCTTTTTATGTCATAAATCTTCGCACCGTGATCGGTGAGGATCAAAATGCCACTACCAAACAATTGAATTGTGTGCCATCAACATCTATATCATGACGAACATTCATGCATGTTAAGTAGATTTGTTCAGACCTTTCAAACTGTATTAAGACGCGTCGATGCAAGATGAAAACATTCATATCTGAATCAAGGGTCAGACCATTTACATGTGAGCTGCAAGACGTAAAGTAAAAATATGAAGATAACAAAGTTCTTGAAGGCATTAGACATCAATCTAAAATTTCAACTCAATTTACAAACATCATTTTCAATAAAATGGAAGCTGTTTTAAGTTACCTGCAATATGACTTCTCGAAATTCTTTCAAATTATGTTTTTCGTTCTAAAATGATTAAACCATTCTAGCATTAAGAAGAGAAACAATAGTCTCAACAAATGTAGCCATATCATTGTAAGTCTTTAAAATATTCATATTATCGTTATCTTTCTAATGCTTGAAGAAAATTGTAAGTATTCGGCTCTGGATAATATTTGAGACAAAGCTTCAGAGTGTTCTTGGTCCCCTTCCTTCTATCAAGAAGGTAATACAAGCAGAAACTGTGAATGTTGTGAAGACAATGAACAGTTGTCATTCCTCTCACTATATTATCACCTTCCAATTTTATTCCACAATAATTCTTAGCCCTGTTTTTTTGTATTACAAAAGATCCATGGCTTTGCTTTTGAATTATATGCAGTTTATTTCGGGCGCATGCGTAATAGGTTGAGGGGAAGTCAAGACTTGCCACCACGAACTGTGGTGTGTGGACCTCTGTCTTCTTTGTCGTCTGTTGCTTCTGTTTCTTTGTGGCTGCTTTGAATCCTGATAACATCAATACTATTTTTAATAATCTTGATAAACAGCAAATTATGTTTTCTCATTGTTTCAATGATGAAGTTCATTCCTACTTTAACGGGGCAGTATCAAATTTTTAAAAAATCAATTTATGTTCAAATTTGCACTGATAATTGTATGTTAATGCTAAATGTATTATTTTGATATTTTCCAAAATGTCATTACATAAACCAAACATCCATAGTCAGAGAACAAATTAAAAAGATTCACATAGTCCATAAAATGCCATTTTGGTACGAAAAAGAACTGTACATTATGAAAGTGTTTTATTACTTCTTTATTGAGAGAGAGAGAGAGAGAGAGAGAGTCATGCACGTGATGTATGAACGCATTAAGCGAATTTTTTAATCTTTTTCAAGCTATAACTCTATTTCAATGTCTAAATTTAACATTATGGTATAACTCAATAATTTTGTATTTCATATATAATTCACACAGACCTTTCTGTTTCCTCTGCTAACAATCAAGAAAGCGAGTTAAATACCAATACTAGCCACGAGTTTCATAAATATGTTATTAAACTGGACGGAGTTGAGTATTTTATTTATTACACTCTTTAAATTAAGGATAAAAAATTATGTTTACTCTCAATTCTCGTAGTTGTGCGTAGGAATACAATTCTTACAATGGAAGCATAGCGTCATTAGACTTTGAACAACGTCATCGAGTAAGTCCGTTAATAACAGCTTTAATTTTGAACAATACAAATGGAAAACTCTCATTCAAATATCTTTGTGTTATAGTTCATAAACGCAAATTGGTGAGTAACAAATCATCTGTCGCTGAATTGTACGAATGAACGTTAGATTGTATGAATGACTGTCAAGTGATTGTGACGTCATCGGAATGTGCGTTTTCAAGCGCGATTCAGTAAGTTTGAGCTAGTGTCAGTGGGAGGAACACTGTCCTGGTTTGCGATCCATGGTGAG
This sequence comes from Steromphala cineraria, assembly GCA_916613615.1. Classification (NCBI taxonomy): domain Eukaryota; kingdom Metazoa; phylum Mollusca; class Gastropoda; order Trochida; family Trochidae; genus Steromphala; species Steromphala cineraria. The sequence goes on along the minus strand of OU744725.1, from coordinate 66,133,168 downwards.
GATAGATTGGGGAATACCCTCTTCAAATTTAAAGTTCATCTAAATTCTAAAACAAAAAGGACCGCTGCTTTGAATAGCGAGCTCGTCGTTGATCGAGTTGCCAAACGCTGCTAGGAGCTTAGGGATGCAAGGGAGATAACTCTAAAAACTTAACGTTTCGACGAATTTGAATTTGTTGCCGATAAAGATAATATTGCTAATGCTTACGATATCACCAAAATGAGCTGCTTTATCGAAATTCTGAAGAAATGACGCTGACTTTTCAAGAATCGACCGTAATCTATCAAATGCCGACCCTGATTCCGAGGTCATGTTTACATTTGAAGATGAATGTTGTGGAGGTATCTCTGATTCTTTGTATTGTTTTTCGGACAATGTATTACTTTTATCTCGGAGATTTTTCGTTTGGACTGAGAACAATATTCTTAAGTCGCAATTTTGATTGACATCATCAACCGATAACTTGTCATGCAACCTCAGTAAAGTAGTTCCGGATGCGATCGCTTTGACGTGCAATGTTTCACAACAGTGTTGAATAACATGTCATTGTTTCACAACTGTGGTATCTTCAACGAGAGTGTAATAAAAACATATTGATAAAAGAATTTTAATACAAAACTCTTCAGTCGTTCTCAAGCAGCGGTCATCGATCTAAGAACTCAACTTTATGTTAAAAACAAAATTCTACTTTAGTTGTTGCCTGATAAGAATTAATAATCAGTTGTTACCCAGTGAACAAAACATGTTTTACCATTGCTAATGTATGCGTAGATTTGATCTCGTATGAATGAAGTTCGCACTTGAGTTCATGTCTGTAGTACTTGATTGACTTGCATCCGCCAATTCTCAAACATATTTCTTTACATATCAGATGTCCAACATTCCTCATGACCACATGCTGAAAACTTCCCTGAACGACTATAACCTTCCTGCCATCGTCTGAGGATCGCAGCAAAAACTGTCAGTGCAGTAAGGAGCAGTAGAGGCAACCTTTTGGTGTTTCCACCGATGTGGCGATTGAGTCTTAAGGAATAAGACCCTCTCACAGGAGGAAATAATCATGTGGTCAGTTGTTAACTCTTTGGGATAATAACCCTCGTATTGGTTCAGATGAAAAGATAATGAAGCCATATCTTCTCTGTGATCTCTGTGACCGATGATAACCATCATTAGTTATTAAGTATTAATATATGGACGTCTGTTCTATTATTCCGATGCCATATAGATGGCATTATCATTTAAAAAACCCAATAAAAGACTCGCAAACTGGCAGTGATTGAATTCACATAATGTGATCACTTTCTTTCTTGTTTATAGACACTCCTAGAATTATGAAGGGTCAGGGAATGATTGATTTAAATGCCTCAAGCGTTTGTGAAAAGAAAAGAAAATACAATAAGATCTAAACTGTATTAAAAATACCTTTCATAAAAGCTAACGTGACAGTTGTGATTAACATTTTTATTAGATTATTAAGAAATATTGATTATTGAAATTATTGAAATACGTTAGATGTAAAGCAGTTTTACTCATACGGATCCGTTAGATTGCTTAGATGTTTAATTTAAGCTTACTTATTGAAGTGTCCGCTCATCAGCCCTATTGTTCCCCCCGCTGAACACTTGATTGATAACGGAATAATTTTTCAACTTGCACATATTGACTCATTCTCTCCCCACAGTCATGAAATGTTGGTACAGCCTCTGTTCTAATATGCCGAAATCCCTGGGTTCCGGCAGTTTCCCCTGGCGAAAATAAATGGTATCGATACTATAAGAAACGGTTAATTTCTGCCACTTTGCTATACTTTCGATTATTCAGTCACCAATGCTATCTTCAGGACATGGATTTGAGAAATTGAATGAATATTCCTAGTTTTCAAGAGGTTCCACGTATTGAGCGGTACAAGCGGGCAGACATCTGATGCTATGGAATGATTTTATCCTTATCACATTAGCTATTCGCTCATCTGCAGTCATTCTCTCCCCACAGAGGCAGATTAAGTCATGGAATCTTAAGCTGCCTCTGTGGGGAGAGAATGATCTGCAGTCTGTTGACATCGACAGAACAGAAGAGTAGGGGATGGTGTGAACCAATCAGATTACCTTCTTGGCTCACCCCAGAACTGATAACATTGGCCATATGCACAAGTCAGAGGTCAGACTCACTGGTTGGTTGGTCGGTAACATAAAACAAGACAAATAATCTAAAGAAGAAAAAATAAAGTGTGATGTGTTTATCCATGTCTGCATGGCTTTCTTTATTGTGTTAGTTTTCATGTAATGTGTGTCAGTAGGAATGCTGTAAGCTAATTTGATTTTCAACATGTATAGAGAAAAGTGGTAATTCTACCTTGTGGTTTCTAGATTCCAAACTGATTGTATATTTTGTTGACGATATGAAACTGATTAAAATATTAAATTTCGTCAGTATCAGAAGGATGTCTAGTAGAATACAACTGTTTTCACCGATATTATTTGTACATTGGAATCCTGCTTAAGCGCAATCCTGATCCTGGGAATAACAAAAGCTGTACATGTATATAGTCTGTATCTTTAATTGGTGAGATAATTTTAACGAACCAGGATGCTAATATATCTTTCCTGTTCTTTTTGGGTCGGTTTCATGACTTAATAGAGAAATATACAGATCGTTTGATCTAACTGAACCTTTTTCAATTATCTTCAATCAAACAACATTTTACAATATGATTTAAGTAGGCCACTCCAGCTACAGAGGCAGATCAAGACATGAAATGTTGATACAGCCTATGTTCTAATGCGCCGAAATCCGAGGGTTCCAGCGGGAAAAACATTGCACCACAATCCATGTGAATTTCTTTTACAAATGACAACTCTTTTTGCATGGAAAGGGTGGTTCAAACTTCATATCACAATGATTTAATAGTTAAAATGATGATTTCAGGACAGCGTCGCTGATTACACAACTAACTTTGATTGCCTCCAATCAGGCATCTCCCATTCTATCCCGCAAAGTCGGCGTAAAAGAACAGTGGCTGAATCAACATTTCATGACTTGATCTGCCTCTGTGTGGGGGGAGAGAATGAGTCTACTCATGTGTTCTTCATCACTTCAAGGAGAACCTGTCTATAGAATCTGAGGACCTCACCGGAAGTTGGTCTCCTTGACGGATTCCTCTCCTTACATCGGCTTCTTATATTGCTCCTTATATCAGAAGTTTTCCAGATACCAATAAAATGGTCACACACGTCAGGGATTTTCCACACATCAGATCTTTCATCCATTGCCCTCGGTTTTGTAAAACTTTCTGGAGGGTTGAAAAACTTATATAATAGTATGGGGATACATTTAGTTGTTTTGTTTTGTTTCGAATTGGCATGATACAGATAATCGAGGTCTGCCAACACGAGACGTAGATCGTCGGTTATTAGAAACTGGGTCAGCGTATGTTGAAGGTTGGGCGAATCACAGAACACCCTGGGACCTCCAGGCATTGTATGAAGATGGTGAATCACCTCGATGTAGGACACACACATCTGGAGTCGAGTCTTCAGGTTGTTTCTTGATTTGAGATTTCCTAACTGAAAAACTCTTTTTAAATCATGTGGGTCCCCGTACGGATGATATTCTGTAATGTATGTGTAGTCACATGAACCCACAAGCTGCACGATATGTTGACTGGGTTGGAACTCCATCATACTTTCTACACTTGCATATCTGTAGTGAGTTGGTTTGATGGTGCTTACAACCACTTTGTGTTCCTTATATAAACCAAGATGCATCTGAAAATTTGATGAAAAACTTATTATCTCCAATAGATATGAACAAGAAGTCGGGAAACACAATCAAGAGTATAATCGGGATTAATTACAACGGATATATTATTCCCTATCATGTATCCACCGTAACTGACCATAGTCAACAACATACCAGCATCTTATCTGTTTACCGCAGTCACGTGACACGCAAACATCCTCTATTATCATTCAGTACCATAAGACAGAATTCCCAAAAGACAGAATTCCCAAAAGACAGAATCAATCACAACACTAATTAGCTGAGCAGTGCTGACCACTAATTAATTAATGAACTGACCCGACCCGCTTTATGCACTTGTATAACAAGTTGTAAGTCATGTCAAGTCAGGTTGTAGATATTATAGCATTTTACCAGAGACGATACGAATGTTTTCAAACAAATTCCAAACAAATATAAACAAATATGCATGGTTGCAAAATTGTCTTATTTCGATATGGCTGGCCTACAAAAAGCAGAGTATGTCCCATCACAGAACGTTGTGCCCCAGTTACTTCTGGATGGGTATCTGCATGTAAAGATTTAGGTTAACGAAGCTACAATCTATTGGCGATATTTGTATAAGTCTAAACACTTCAAAGCAATGGTTCTTGGAAACAGTATATAAATGAAATGATAAGGAAAATAAGACCAAGGATCAATTATTTAAAGAGTTTAGTAGACCATTAATCCCGTAATCAACAAGATTTTCTGTTTTAATCTTTTATCTGACCACTCTTTGATTATGTTTGTCAGATATGGGATAATTGTACGATTGAACAAGCAAATGCATATCCTAAAATCCTTACATCAGTTCAAAAGTAAAAGTACCTGATTTCTATGTATAGCATAAACTCATGGTTTTTTTTGTCTGTAGATATAAATTTTTACTTCAGCATACAAAAGCATCACTGACAACATGCCTGATTTATACAAAATGATTTGACTACAAAGAGTTTTTCACCAATTATATATTTTTGCTGTACGTATTGCATATTGTGTCCAGTTTCAAGTCTGTTGTATATAGGAGCCGTGTTCAAATAGTCCTTCTTGCTTGTTCACCAATCTTTATTTCATAATGCGAAATAAGAATATGTTTAATCCATATGTGTATAATGTGCTATAGAGACAACATGTC